>OY293413.1:12082299-14482299 GCA_958502065.1 Chrysolina americana
AATGAATGAATGAATGAATGAATGAATGAATGAATGAATGAATGAATGAATGAATGAATGAATGAATGAATGAATGAATGAATGAATGAATGAATGAATGAATGAATGAATGAATGAATGAATGAATGAATGAATGAATGAATGAATGAATGAATGAATGAATGAATGAATGAATGAATGAATGAATGAATGAATGAATGAATGAATGAATGAATGAATGAATGAATGAATGAATGAATGAATGAATGAATGAATGAATGAATGAATGAATGAATGAATGAATGAATGAATGAATGAATGAATGAATGAATGAATGAATGAATGAATGAATGAATGAATGAATGAATGAATGAATGAATGAATGAATGAATGAATGAATGAATGAATGAATGAATGAATGAATGAATGAATGAATGAATGAATGAATGAATGAATGAATGAATGAATGAATGAATGAATGAATGAATGAATGAATGAATGAATGAATGAATGAATGAATGAATGAATGAATGAATGAATGAATGAATGAATGAATGAATGAATGAATGAATGAATGAATGAATGAATGAATGAATGAATGAATGAATGAATGAATGAATGAATGAATGAATGAATGAATGAATGAATGAATGAATGAATGAATGAATGAATGAATGAATGAATGAATGAATGAATGAATGAATGAATGAATGAATGAATGAATGAATGAATGAATGAATGAATGAATGAATGAATGAATGAATGAATGAATGAATGAATGAATGAATGAATGAATGAATGAATGAATGAATGAATGAATGAATGAATGAATGAATGAATGAATGAATGAATGAATGAATGAATGAATGAATGAATGAATGAATGAATGAATGAATGAATGAATGAATGAATGAATGAATGAATGAATGAATGAATGAATGAATGAATGAATGAATGAATGAATGAATGAATGAATGAATGAATGAATGAATGAATGAATGAATGAATGAATGAATGAATGAATGAATGAATGAATGAATGAATGAATGAATGAATGAATGAATGAATGAATGAATGAATGAATGAATGAATGAATGAATGAATGAATGAATGAATGAATGAATGAATGAATGAATGAATGAATGAATGAATGAATGAATGAATGAATGAATGAATGAATGAATGAATGAATGAATGAATGAATGAATGAATGAATGAATGAATGAATGAATGAATGAATGAATGAATGAATGAATGAATGAATGAATGAATGAATGAATGAATGAATGAATGAATGAATGAATGAATGAATGAATGAATGAATGAATGAATGAATGAATGAATGAATGAATGAATGAATGAATGAATGAATGAATGAATGAATGAATGAATGAATGAATGAATGAATGAATGAATGAATGAATGAATGAATGAATGAATGAATGAATGAATGAATGAATGAATGAATGAATGAATGAATGAATGAATGAATGAATGAATGAATGAATGAATGAATGAATGAATGAATGAATGAATGAATGAATGAATGAATGAATGAATGAATGAATGAATGAATGAATGAATGAATGAATGAATGAATGAATGAATGAATGAATGAATGAATGAATGAATGAATGAATGAATGAATGAATGAATGAATGAATGAATGAATGAATGAATGAATGAATGAATGAATGAATGATTGAATGAATGAATGAATGAATGAATGAATGAATGAATGAATGAATGAATGAATAAACAAACAAACAAACAAACAAACAAACAAACAAACAAACAAACAAACAAACAAACAAACAAACAAACAAACAAACAAACAAACAAACAAACAAAGAAATAAATAAATAAATAAATAAATAAATAAATAAATAAATAAATAAATAAATAAAGGTTTATTTTATAAAATTATCGTAAGTTCACCGCAGAGTTGACTGAATACAATCATACACCAGCGTCTTCTTTCTTCACCCCACGTGGGCTTGGAGCTCCAACGGTGGTATACGGACGCACTGAGAGCCGCCTCCACCTCCCGCCCACCCCATTGCTGAGGAGGGATGGCGAGCGCTTGTGCCAAGGGGTGCCTAGGGTCCCGGTCAGGGGACGCTGACAACCGCCTCCGCTGATGTTAGCGGTGGGTCGATCTATGCAACTCATGGGGGTTGTAGATGGCATAATACACGCCTCCTGCGAAGCTTATGCGTGTCGTTCATTTGCATTCTATCTAGATACTGCCCTTGTCTAACTTCGTGTGAGGCTGATTATTGCGAGCTAATCCCGGAAAAGGCTAACAGCAAAAAACCGGGTTCGCGAAATAATAACTATTGTTTAAAAACACTGTTTATCAGAAAGAACTAATCCTGGACTAACCAGAACAAATTTTTTTATCGCAAAGATGCATTAAGTAAACTATTGAATTAAAAAAAAAGTTGCCTTGTCGGTGGCTTGAACCCATAACCTCTCGTCTTAAATAAATAAATAAATAAATAAAAATATATTTTGTAAAATTTCCCTAACAATTTCCATAAATATCTACAATTCATAACATATGTCATGCCCTTCTTTCTTCGCCTCACATAGGCTGGGAAGTTGGGACCTCTCGTCTACCATGCCAATGCTATACCATCTGAGCCATCCGGCCTCCCATTAACATAAGTCTGATAAATATTATATTAACGGCATTTTCTTCCACGAAAACTACGAGTCTCAATTATTCGGGTGTTTTGGTAGTGAACTTTCCAGTATATTATTATTTGTACTCTTCATTGTAATTTCAGGTGGTGTATTTTCACACTCTGATTCTGAATCAATAGATAAATTCATGATACTTTTTATATTTTCGAATGAAACCGTGACAGCAATAATTTCGACACTACTGAAATTTGCCACTACGGTGATAATCAACTGCGTCAAGGCTAAAGTTATTATTGCTACCCAGTGTGAGAATATTATTCTATTACAAGAGAGATAATGTAAATACATTTGAATTGCATAGGGGCAGAGGTGTTGCAGAATATTTCTTCAATCTCTAGAGAGAGAATTCCAGCATTCTGTAATCAAATTTCATTTCAGAATTAGCAAATTCTGTGATGATCGTGGAGAAATGGTAATATAACAATGGTTATTTTCTTAATAAACACGAAATATGCATGTGACTTTTTCGCATATGCGACTACCGCACAGGAACTTGACGGGGGCGGAAATTTTCGTTTGAGTTAGGATCAAGATTTTTCCCACGGGTGCATTGAAAAATCTAATATACCGTAAAACGGGGTTACTTTGCCAACCCTCGGCTGACTTTGCAGCATGCGTGTAAAAGTGTATTACTATCCCATTACATGATACATTGTTAAATTTCTAGCTATTACTAGTTCTATCCCATAGAGGGAGTTATAATAGTCACCGGAGCGGAATTGTACGCTTCGGCCGCCGGTCAGATGCCGGCAGTTAGATTCGAAAAACTAACCTAGAAATCTGTGTTATTTGTTGGGTGGAAAAATCTGGGTGGTGAATAACAATCTTAAGTTGGGTTGATAACATGCCTAAATCCCCCAAAAATAAAAAATTTCTATACGAAAAGAACCGCACGCTTTTAAACATGATAACGGTGTGGGGTTTCTTTGCCACACCTGAATTTTACTATAGAAAAACCAGTCTTAAATGAAGTGGTGCAAAGTAAAACCATCGTGAAGTCTACTTTGCACCAAATTTCAAATATACATATTTCATACCTGGGTATATATATATATCATGTTTGAATAAGGTAGGCACAAATATCAACACCTCTAAAAATGATCTAAGCAATCGCAAAATTTTTGTATCTTTTTCTAGCTATTTATTACAAAAATAAAGTCAAAATGTGGAGCAAAGTAACCTCGTTTCACGGTAGTGCTCTTGAACAAAGTTTCAAGTGTGGGTAAAAACTTATTTAAAAACTACTACAGTGTAGGGGAAAATAGCAAATCAAATTTCTTGTGGGTATAGGGTGAATCACGCAAGCTTGTTGAAAAACGAATTATCGAATAAAATAATGATACGCTGGCATGACAGGCAAGCAAACTGTAATGTAGGTGTTCAGAATTGGCAAAACTCGAATTACTCTGACTGTAAAAAAATTGTTAAAATTGTTATTTCCGTCAACCAGCTGCACACCCTTAAGAGTACAATCCTCAAAAGTATTCGAAAAGTTGTCCGAGCTAGGGAAGACGTAGGTAGCCCTTACCTTTTAACGTGTGATGCCATGCACGAGACCGATGACCCATGACCCTTAGGTTGAGAGACAAACGCTCTACCATCATGACCATCACGGACCATTGAACATAAAAAATTTGAGATATCTGAACATGAACTCCGAAGGCTTCACTCAAACAGATCTATCAAAATACTGGTCCTGATCATAGGTCTCTCCTCGAATCTGAAAATTATATCTAGAAGTCTTAACCGAAAGAATACACAAGGCAGTAATTGTTGGTTCACCCTGGCTACTCAGGGCTTATATCGCCGTATCATCTGTGTATATTACCGTATTCACTCTCTTGGTCCGCCGGTATATGAAGAAAACGACTTGGGAGACAAACACGATCTCCGTGGGATAGACGCTTCGATAAAGATTGCTGTTCACTCTTACTGAAAAAGGTCGACCCATAGGATTTTCGACATAAAGCACATGAATGGTTCAAGACATATTTTTCTGGTTGCACACTGCTTGTTGATACAAAATCCACAAGGATCGGTCTTAGGTCCAAAGACAATAATCCACAGACTATCGGTGATCGTTTTTTGCTGTCAGGTTGGTAATGAATTTTGGTTTTAACTATTTGAAACACTGTATTTTGATACACTGACATGTGCCAAGTGTCAGCAATGACAAATGTCAAATTATTGTAACCAATCCCGAGCCAATAATAATTTGTCATTTGTCATTGCTGACACATGGCACATGACAGTGTATCAAAATGCAGTGTTTCAAATAATAAAAACCAAAATTCATTACCAACTTGACACCAAAAAAACGATCATCGATAGCCTGTGGAATATTGTCAATTCTGTTCTGACTGTATGTCAACGATCTGACAATGATCGCCGATAATACCACCATACTATCGCATAGGTACAGATAAGGATGCCGATCTTCATCATATCATCAATGCGGGTATAAAAAGAGTCAAAAAGTGGTGCGAGTCAACCTTTTTATCATCCGATGTGCTGAAAACCAAGATGTCATTCAAATGTGCATTTGCTGATATTTAATGAACCCGTGAAAAACTTGTCATCTGTTCCAAGAGTTTAAATGTCTATTTCTTCATTTCACTGGCAGTGATGAAAATAAATGTACCTACTTCAAACTATAGTGGGAAGAATTAATGCCGTATTAGTTACATTTTGTTGGTGTGCCTACTTGTTTATTTCACATGCTGAAATAAAAATTAATTTACTTCAAAATATAGTGAGAAGACTTGATGCCATTCATTACATACATTGCATTAGACTTACAGAAAGCGGGGTCACAGCTTAACCTTCAGACTAATATTGGAACAAGTTTGAAAAAAAAATCATGAAAACTTAACTTCATTCGAGAGCATTTTTCTATCACGACACAAAAAATATACTGGGTTTATTCAAAATCCTGAATTATACAGGGTGTTTAAAATTAAGTCGGCACCATTGCCAACTCTGTTGTTATTGATGCTAAGAATTCGGTTAAAAAAAAATGACAGTCGCGTTTTCAGAATAATTCATAAAATGATATTTCTTTCAATGGAACGCCGTATATTTTCAAAATGCACGAAAAAATATAGGGTGTTCCGTTGAAAGAAATATCATTTTATGAAATATTCTGAAAACGCGACTGTCATTTTTTTGTCTGTTTTCGTAGCATTAATAATAACGGAGTTGGCAATGGTGCCGACTTAATTTGGGACACCCTGTATATTCATTGTCTCGTTGCATCTTCGCGACTTACCCTGTACACAGTGTATACACAATATTGAAGCATCGTTAACCTACCTTTCAATGTCAGTCTGGGGTCCACCTATGCGGACCGTGGCGAAATAATATCTATAATGCTTACGTGTCTTTGACTCCGCCTTAGCCGAGGTGAAGGTACTCAGTGTCTTACCGTGCCCGCTGTCGATGGTACCACTACACCTGATCTTCAACACAGTGCCGGGTTTCGATGAATAATAAATTCAACGTGAATATATTTGTGAGCTTGTTGTGAAACGTGGGGTTTGGAAGTTTTCAGTTTTTGTGCAGAATATCCATTTACAGGAAAAACTGAGGTAACTTCTAAAAACCAATCAATTTGCTGTGGATATTTCATTCCCAGTTCACTTGAAACTGAAGATCAGCTGTTAGCAGGTTAACCAGCGCACCCCTGGCTAAAGCCACGACGGGTATTGAATTATATCGAACAGACACTTGCAATGTTCCATACTGCTAGTGCTATACTAAATTGCTAGTAATTTAATTGACATCACTAAATAAAAAATTTCGAATTAACTGCTTATGCCGACTCCATTGACAAATTATTTTGTTTTCAATACAAATAGAATCATGGTATGACTTTTCAACATTTGTGCATAATAGGTCTTCTCAACACAACCTAAACAACTGTAACGTACCGAAGAATTCTAAGAAATAAATTAAATGAGATGATATCAGAAATTTATTGGTGCTTGTCAAACTACAGATATAACTAAGATATAGAAATAAAATCATTGCACATGGAAGGTACAAATAAAAAAGATACAAACATTTTTGGAGTCATATGGTAATTTGTAACATACATAAACTAAACTACTGAATACTGTAAAGAGTTTCAAATCAGAAAAGGCTTGTACAGTTGATAAATTCTTCATAGTTATCTTAGGAGCATACGTCTTATGGCAGAAGAAAATTCAACTAGTGGGAGTTGTTACGAGTCAAAATATACGGTTCAGTAGCTCAAATGATTCAACTAAAATAATATAGAATTTATTACTATTCACAATAAATAATATGCATCTGCTATTTCATTTCTTCATACTAGTAGCTTTAGCCTTTCGCTTGGCTTTGAAAATAAAACAATCATACTCTATGAAGTTTCAGTTGATTCACAAGTATTATATGATGCTTGAAAGTAGTAGCCTCTTCGGTGTATTACTTTTTCAGTTTCCATAAGAATCCTAGAAAACAGACAATTGTAGAGCTAAATTATCTTCATCATTATCATTATTACATTTAGCCAATTTAAGAAATAGCTGAGTACGATAAATGAGCAATTTCCGAATTTCCATGATTTACTTAAGCATGTAAACATTGAGTCATTTATTCAATTTGATTATTCTAACCTAAATGTCAAAATTAGGGTTAACAATGATCCTTGACATAGAACAATCACAATCGAAAGTGAACTACTTAATCATGATTGGAATTGATCCATAATCATTGATCCAAGTAATCTCATTAGCAAAAGAATATCAAAAGTTACAGTAACAAGGGACAAGCCTCTACATAAAAATAAAGAGAAGCCTTTTTTTTGTAAGATTCTTTTCAATCTTGGAGAGGCACATGGCTAGATCGAGTAGCTCTTGTTAGATAGAAATACTCTCACCTTTGGTGGATTTGCCAATATCATTTAGTTGTGACGGAATACGTAAGTTCTCCTGCAATCGAGCAGATTAGGAGAAACACTGTGTGGATTTATACTATTCTGTGCTCTAAACTGTGCTTTCATTCCGAGACACATCATTCAGGCCACACACCATCTGCAGGTAGGTCTTGTACTATCCTAAAATATATGTTCATAATTATTGATGTTTAAGTCATTTCTCATTACCTTGTGATTACCTTCGAGGTTGTCGTAGAATTTGCTCGTATAACGAAAACCCTATTTCAGGCCTTCTTTTACATATTGATTAAAGTCGCAGGTTAACGCTGCCTGCTTATTCGTATTGTCCAAAAGATAGTGCTACTTGTTCTGTATATAAAAACTCTCTCCTCATAGAATTATATCACCAGCTTCACCTGATTTGGCTGTATTATTCCACGCCCAATCTACCCCTGAACGAACCGGACATTTTTCCCGTCCAACATCTTTTTGTTACCCCACTTTAGCTCCCTCCATAGCAGGGATAAATAGAGGTAACACAGTGATTTCATTTCTTCTGTAATTTTTGCAAGGAATAGAGGACCATGATAGTTTGGGACAATCCGTCTGAGGGAGTCGTTATGAATATTGTTATTATTTCAAGTGTTGTAGTTTTGTATGTCTCTGTTGAGATGATACTTGTTTGGATTTTCGTAAGCATACATATTGCATTCATAAATATATCGATCAGGAATAGTCTGAATCTCATCTTCAATGAAATTCTGTTTAACTTCCGCTCTGTAAGAGAGATCTTTGAGCTCTTCTTTGTAGGCATAGCAACCCTCTGAATGACATAATGCATGATAAGCTCGCCAACATACTTCAGAGTTTGATACACTTTTTTGTTTCCTTAGAAGAAAAATATTTTCGGAAAGTTTTTTTTGGCAACTGAGGAGTCGACGTTTTATGTGAAGACTCAAGATTGTGATTGAAAAAACCCAATTACAATTCCAACGACTGAAAGACTCAACGTATACTTACAAATCAATTCACGTAATGTGAATATAATAAGCATTTTTTTCACAACTTGAAAATAAAGAAGCAACCAAACACACGTTTGCTTTAGTAGTAAATGTGTGAGTTTCTTTGGTATATCATGATTGAAAATAAACGTTTTAAGTTTAACTAAATGTGTGGTATAATTGCTCAGATGATTGGTGTTACTGAAAAAAATTCAGATTTTTTGCCACCTGTATAGAATATTACGACTCGAAGAGAAGTGCCTTCAACTTTTTAATCTCTCACTTGGTACATTCCTTTATGTCTACCTTATATCTCTCTCTATTTCTATCTTTTTTTTTATCTGTTTCTTACCCGTTGTTGGAATTGTAGACGAAGTAATAAGTATCCGCTGTTAATCCAAGACTACATCTTATTTCCCGCCAAAATTTACTCCTTTATGTGTCAGAACAATTTCAAATCAATCATCTCCAGCTTTTGTAATACTAGGGCATAAGACTTGATGATTCCAACATAAGGCACAAATACAGAAATCCGTTACTTGAAGACAAGATTTAAAGATTCAAGATTTAAAAAGACTCTCTTTTCAAATGGAAGACTCATGCCAATGACTGAAACTGATGAGGCGAAGTTTTAAGGACGAAAACTGACTCAAATGACTGAAGGTTCAAGTTGTGAAAGATTTAAAGTAGATATTGCTTCCTCGGGAAAGTTTATTTCTTTAAATATTAAAAAATCAGAGTCAAAATGAGACCTGATGGTTCTGTCATATGTCTTTCCAATAATACAATACCTAATAACTACGAGTTCAATGATTATTGAGAGATGAAATACCTCAATTATAATTATGTTGTACTAATGTTAAAAAATTTATAATATTTTTCAATAATACGTTTTTAGAAAATATATCGATATCTGTTTTTTGCATATACAGGTTAAATTCTTTTTGACATCGTATGAAAGGAGAATTTCTACCAATATTAGTCCTTTCATCTGGGTAATTGAAAAATGCGAGGGGGATTTCGAGTCCTTGCACTCCCAATCTTGAGTCTCGAAACTTTTAAATATTTTGAGTCTTATATACACATAATAGTTGGAAGTTTCCATCTCGGAAAAATGTCTTACTTCAAAGGCTTCTGGTGGAACATCGAATTATAGTCGTGACAGTAATTCCATACGAGTTGATTTGGTTTTTAATGATTTTATTCAAATAATACTGCATCTAAGAGAGTTGATTTTTTTTCAGATGATGTTATAGTCACTGTCTTGTACATGGAAAATAGATTTATATCCCATGAACCTTAAGATAATATGTGAAAATATACAACGTATTCTATTGAAAAAATATCGGTAATCATTTTCGGTAAGAAAGTGGGTTAGCAATAGAATATTTTTAGGAATAATCGTCTACCCTTTGTGCTCCATCTAAATTTCAAACAATAGTGGAATATACCAAACGCAATTTCATCATTTTGTATACTATATTCATCTGCATACTCTGAACGAATGAAGTTTTATTTTTCAAAATTGAATCGACTATCTTGGAGATGTAGTTTCCAAAACGGAATTGATAGGTACATGCAGAACAGGGTGGATGTAATTTGGCCTTCAATATCACAAAATGTATGTATCTAATTCTATTAATGAATTAGTTAGGATTGATCAAATATAACAGCAAATGAATGGGCAATATTAGAACACCCCCCGTAATTTTCGATGTAGAACCAGGAATATAAATACAGAAATTATAAAAATATAGAATCATCTATGATCTCAATTACAAGTATCCTAGCTTAGACGTCCTATACCTACAGT
Organism: Chrysolina americana; assembly: GCA_958502065.1. Taxonomy (NCBI): domain Eukaryota; kingdom Metazoa; phylum Arthropoda; class Insecta; order Coleoptera; family Chrysomelidae; genus Chrysolina; species Chrysolina americana. Next base: position 12,092,699 of record OY293413.1, read on the forward strand.
GTGTTTCACTTCTCATGAAAACACCTCCGTATCTTCTGTAATTTACAACGTAGAACCGTACAATTTTCCGTGAGAAGTAAAACAAATTAGAATTTTTCAGGACTGAAAATTTTACAGGAGACAGGTGTATCAGTAGGTATTTGAGGAACCTGAACACAAATCCGAAATAATTTCGGACCAATTTTGCCCTCTTATACAGGCCGATTCTTTTATCATGTGGTAACATTACAAAGACGATGAAATGGGAAAAAAAGTAACTATTGTGGTGAGCAGTAAATTGGTCATAGAAAATTTGCGGAGATTCTCGCCCTTCCCAACTTATAGGTACAGGGAAAACTGAAAATGCTGTTTTCGGTTTTTTACGAATAGAATTGTTTTTTCAGAAAATATAAAAAATGAAAAAGGGAAGTTTAATTGTATTTAAAATGTACTAGAACTACGTAACGATAAATTTTTAATCAAACGTTTCGTGTCAACACCGCCATCATCAACTATTTTTTTTCAAATACGGATCTGACTATTTGTTCACAAATATTGATAGAGCGATAAAATCACAATTCAGTGGTATATCCCACTCGACATTTCTATAACGTTTCATATAAAATAACTAGCATCATCAGTTATAACAATTTTTAATTACGGTCCTGTCGTTAGTTTGTTTATGAATTCCACAGAATCTAACGCTTCGATATAAAAATTATCAGTGACGTTTTGAATGAATGCATCTATGAAAATTGCATTTATACTATAAAAATTCATAAAAGATTTCTGCAGTTTCAGAGACGAACGATAGCAATTTACCCCAGAAATAAACTTAAGAGGGGAAGAAATCAAACAAACAGAAAAACAATTTATTTCATAATGAATTTGTGGAAGAAAATAAAACCAATACAGAAAAAGAATTCTACATTAAATGCTCGAATTGACGACCTCTTTGTTGAATGCACATGAGTTGTCTGTCCATACAATTTCTGTGGCAATTTTCTAGCATGATGTTTGTAATGCTATTACATGCATCTCTTATTTTCTGTTTGAGATGGTCGATATCGGTACTAGGTGTCGAAAAAACTTTATCCTTTATGTATCCCCAGACAAAAAATTCCAAAGGAGTAAAGTCTGGGGATCGAGCTGGCCAGGCAATTGGTCCATTGTTTCCAATCCACTTTGTTGGGAATATTGCATCTAAATGTTCCCAACTATTGCTGCATTATGGGAAGGGGCACCGTCTTGTTGAAAATATTGTATTTCACGGCGGGTTAAACACCCGCCGTGAAATACAATATTCATCTAAGTAGCCATCAAACTCATTGGATAAAAAATTTAAATACATTTCAACATTCAAATGCTCATCGGTAAAGAAAGGACCTAGTATGTTTGTTCCCAAAATTCCCAACCAAACATTTATTCCGAACCTCTCCTGGAAATTGGTTTCTCCATGTAAATGTTCATTCGTATTTTTCCACCTATAATGGATGTTTCTGTTAAACCAACCATTGTTGGTGAATTTTGATTCGTCCGTCCATATTATTTTTTTACAAATATTTCGAACTTCCCTATTTCTACGTCTTAACCATTTCGCAAATCGTACTCTTCTTCCGTAATCCCTTTCATTAAGGTGATGAACTTTGCGTATCCTGTGGCATTTGTATTTTTTCTTTTTCAAAATATTTTTGGTAGATTTTACAGATATCCCAAGTTCGTGGGCAATTTCTCGTAAAGAACAATCTTGATTAGAAATATTTTTGTAACTGACCAATCCTAGATTTAAAAATAAGACGTTATTTTTCACTTTTTTGTCTTCATAAGGTAATATTTGCTTACCCAAAACATTTATTTGGTTCCTTATACTTCCAGTAACAACACATTTTCTAGTTTTATTTCTGTCAAATACACCACAACCTCTCAAATTTCTTTCTAATCGTCTAAACATTTGAATGTTTGGAATGCGACGATTCGGGTATTGCTCACCATACATATTTCTTGCCGAAAGAGGATTTCTATTTGATTTTGCATAATTAAATAGCATTTCGTCATTCGAATACATCTTTAATATGTAACCGAGTGCTTAAATGTCTGACAGTTCTTAACAGATATCAACAACTCATTAATTTTTCCTGCCATAGAAATCAAGCAAAGCCTACGTGTTTAAATATGGTAAAAGAAGTGAGATGCTATTTAAATGTACCAAATTAGACAACACTTGTATTTTGATCAAAAACTGATATTTTCATTACTTCCAGGATTGAGAATAATGAAAATAATCCGTGTAAAAATTGATACAGGAGAAATCAGCCTTGAATCAAATATTACTGTAATACAAAAAGGAAAAATACGAATGTTTGTTGTGTTGGGGTATCTTCCTATCGAAAGTATCATCATCATGAAAACTTAACTTCATTCGAGAGCATTTTTCTATCACGACACAAAAAATATACTGGGTTTATTCAAAATCCTGAATTATACAGGGTGTTTAAAATTAAGTCGGCACCATTGCCAACTCTGTTGTTATTGATGCTAAGAATTCGGTTAAAAAAAAATGACAGTCGCGTTTTCAGAATAATTCATAAAATGATATTTCTTTCAATGGAACGCCGTATATTTTCAAAATGCACGAAAAAATATAGGGTGTTCCGTTGAAAGAAATATCATTTTATGAAATATTCTGAAAACGCGACTGTCATTTTTTTGTCTGTTTTCGTAGCATTAATAATAACGGAGTTGGCAATGGTGCCGACTTAATTTGGGACACCCTGTATATTCATTGTCTCGTTGCATCTTCGCGACTTACCCTGTACACAGTGTATACACAATATTGAAGCATCGTTAACCTACCTTTCAATGTCAGTCTGGGGTCCACCTATGCGGACCGTGGCGAAATAATATCTATAATGCTTACGTGTCTTTGACTCCGCCTTAGCCGAGGTGAAGGTACTCAGTGTCTTACCGTGCCCGCTGTCGATGGTACCACTACACCTGATCTTCAACACAGTGCCGGGTTTCGATGAATAATAAATTCAACGTGAATATATTTGTGAGCTTGTTGTGAAACGTGGGGTTTGGAAGTTTTCAGTTTTTGTGCAGAATATCCATTTACAGGAAAAACTGAGGTAACTTCTAAAAACCAATCAATTTGCTGTGGATATTTCATTCCCAGTTCACTTGAAACTGAAGATCAGCTGTTAGCAGGTTAACCAGCGCACCCCTGGCTAAAGCCACGACGGGTATTGAATTATATCGAACAGACACTTGCAATGTTCCATACTGCTAGTGCTATACTAAATTGCTAGTAATTTAATTGACATCACTAAATAAAAAATTTCGAATTAACTGCTTATGCCGACTCCATTGACAAATTATTTTGTTTTCAATACAAATAGAATCATGGTATGACTTTTCAACATTTGTGCATAATAGGTCTTCTCAACACAACCTAAACAACTGTAACGTACCGAAGAATTCTAAGAAATAAATTAAATGAGATGATATCAGAAATTTATTGGTGCTTGTCAAACTACAGATATAACTAAGATATAGAAATAAAATCATTGCACATGGAAGGTACAAATAAAAAAGATACAAACATTTTTGGAGTCATATGGTAATTTGTAACATACATAAACTAAACTACTGAATACTGTAAAGAGTTTCAAATCAGAAAAGGCTTGTACAGTTGATAAATTCTTCATAGTTATCTTAGGAGCATACGTCTTATGGCAGAAGAAAATTCAACTAGTGGGAGTTGTTACGAGTCAAAATATACGGTTCAGTAGCTCAAATGATTCAACTAAAATAATATAGAATTTATTACTATTCACAATAAATAATATGCATCTGCTATTTCATTTCTTCATACTAGTAGCTTTAGCCTTTCGCTTGGCTTTGAAAATAAAACAATCATACTCTATGAAGTTTCAGTTGATTCACAAGTATTATATGATGCTTGAAAGTAGTAGCCTCTTCGGTGTATTACTTTTTCAGTTTCCATAAGAATCCTAGAAAACAGACAATTGTAGAGCTAAATTATCTTCATCATTATCATTATTACATTTAGCCAATTTAAGAAATAGCTGAGTACGATAAATGAGCAATTTCCGAATTTCCATGATTTACTTAAGCATGTAAACATTGAGTCATTTATTCAATTTGATTATTCTAACCTAAATGTCAAAATTAGGGTTAACAATGATCCTTGACATAGAACAATCACAATCGAAAGTGAACTACTTAATCATGATTGGAATTGATCCATAATCATTGATCCAAGTAATCTCATTAGCAAAAGAATATCAAAAGTTACAGTAACAAGGGACAAGCCTCTACATAAAAATAAAGAGAAGCCTTTTTTTTGTAAGATTCTTTTCAATCTTGGAGAGGCACATGGCTAGATCGAGTAGCTCTTGTTAGATAGAAATACTCTCACCTTTGGTGGATTTGCCAATATCATTTAGTTGTGACGGAATACGTAAGTTCTCCTGCAATCGAGCAGATTAGGAGAAACACTGTGTGGATTTATACTATTCTGTGCTCTAAACTGTGCTTTCATTCCGAGACACATCATTCAGGCCACACACCATCTGCAGGTAGGTCTTGTACTATCCTAAAATATATGTTCATAATTATTGATGTTTAAGTCATTTCTCATTACCTTGTGATTACCTTCGAGGTTGTCGTAGAATTTGCTCGTATAACGAAAACCCTATTTCAGGCCTTCTTTTACATATTGATTAAAGTCGCAGGTTAACGCTGCCTGCTTATTCGTATTGTCCAAAAGATAGTGCTACTTGTTCTGTATATAAAAACTCTCTCCTCATAGAATTATATCACCAGCTTCACCTGATTTGGCTGTATTATTCCACGCCCAATCTACCCCTGAACGAACCGGACATTTTTCCCGTCCAACATCTTTTTGTTACCCCACTTTAGCTCCCTCCATAGCAGGGATAAATAGAGGTAACACAGTGATTTCATTTCTTCTGTAATTTTTGCAAGGAATAGAGGACCATGATAGTTTGGGACAATCCGTCTGAGGGAGTCGTTATGAATATTGTTATTATTTCAAGTGTTGTAGTTTTGTATGTCTCTGTTGAGATGATACTTGTTTGGATTTTCGTAAGCATACATATTGCATTCATAAATATATCGATCAGGAATAGTCTGAATCTCATCTTCAATGAAATTCTGTTTAACTTCCGCTCTGTAAGAGAGATCTTTGAGCTCTTCTTTGTAGGCATAGCAACCCTCTGAATGACATAATGCATGATAAGCTCGCCAACATACTTCAGAGTTTGATACACTTTTTTGTTTCCTTAGAAGAAAAATATTTTCGGAAAGTTTTTTTTGGCAACTGAGGAGTCGACGTTTTATGTGAAGACTCAAGATTGTGATTGAAAAAACCCAATTACAATTCCAACGACTGAAAGACTCAACGTATACTTACAAATCAATTCACGTAATGTGAATATAATAAGCATTTTTTTCACAACTTGAAAATAAAGAAGCAACCAAACACACGTTTGCTTTAGTAGTAAATGTGTGAGTTTCTTTGGTATATCATGATTGAAAATAAACGTTTTAAGTTTAACTAAATGTGTGGTATAATTGCTCAGATGATTGGTGTTACTGAAAAAAATTCAGATTTTTTGCCACCTGTATAGAATATTACGACTCGAAGAGAAGTGCCTTCAACTTTTTAATCTCTCACTTGGTACATTCCTTTATGTCTACCTTATATCTCTCTCTATTTCTATCTTTTTTTTTATCTGTTTCTTACCCGTTGTTGGAATTGTAGACGAAGTAATAAGTATCCGCTGTTAATCCAAGACTACATCTTATTTCCCGCCAAAATTTACTCCTTTATGTGTCAGAACAATTTCAAATCAATCATCTCCAGCTTTTGTAATACTAGGGCATAAGACTTGATGATTCCAACATAAGGCACAAATACAGAAATCCGTTACTTGAAGACAAGATTTAAAGATTCAAGATTTAAAAAGACTCTCTTTTCAAATGGAAGACTCATGCCAATGACTGAAACTGATGAGGCGAAGTTTTAAGGACGAAAACTGACTCAAATGACTGAAGGTTCAAGTTGTGAAAGATTTAAAGTAGATATTGCTTCCTCGGGAAAGTTTATTTCTTTAAATATTAAAAAATCAGAGTCAAAATGAGACCTGATGGTTCTGTCATATGTCTTTCCAATAATACAATACCTAATAACTACGAGTTCAATGATTATTGAGAGATGAAATACCTCAATTATAATTATGTTGTACTAATGTTAAAAAATTTATAATATTTTTCAATAATACGTTTTTAGAAAATATATCGATATCTGTTTTTTGCATATACAGGTTAAATTCTTTTTGACATCGTATGAAAGGAGAATTTCTACCAATATTAGTCCTTTCATCTGGGTAATTGAAAAATGCGAGGGGGATTTCGAGTCCTTGCACTCCCAATCTTGAGTCTCGAAACTTTTAAATATTTTGAGTCTTATATACACATAATAGTTGGAAGTTTCCATCTCGGAAAAATGTCTTACTTCAAAGGCTTCTGGTGGAACATCGAATTATAGTCGTGACAGTAATTCCATACGAGTTGATTTGGTTTTTAATGATTTTATTCAAATAATACTGCATCTAAGAGAGTTGATTTTTTTTCAGATGATGTTATAGTCACTGTCTTGTACATGGAAAATAGATTTATATCCCATGAACCTTAAGATAATATGTGAAAATATACAACGTATTCTATTGAAAAAATATCGGTAATCATTTTCGGTAAGAAAGTGGGTTAGCAATAGAATATTTTTAGGAATAATCGTCTACCCTTTGTGCTCCATCTAAATTTCAAACAATAGTGGAATATACCAAACGCAATTTCATCATTTTGTATACTATATTCATCTGCATACTCTGAACGAATGAAGTTTTATTTTTCAAAATTGAATCGACTATCTTGGAGATGTAGTTTCCAAAACGGAATTGATAGGTACATGCAGAACAGGGTGGATGTAATTTGGCCTTCAATATCACAAAATGTATGTATCTAATTCTATTAATGAATTAGTTAGGATTGATCAAATATAACAGCAAATGAATGGGCAATATTAGAACACCCCCCGTAATTTTCGATGTAGAACCAGGAATATAAATACAGAAATTATAAAAATATAGAATCATCTATGATCTCAATTACAAGTATCCTAGCTTAGACGTCCTATACCTACAGTGTGTTTCACTTCTCATGAAAACACCTCCGTATCTTCTGTAATTTACAACGTAGAACCGTACAATTTTCCGTGAGAAGTAAAACAAATTAGAATTTTTCAGGACTGAAAATTTTACAGGAGACAGGTGTATCAGTAGGTATTTGAGGAACCTGAACACAAATCCGAAATAATTTCGGACCAATTTTGCCCTCTTATACAGGCCGATTCTTTTATCATGTGGTAACATTACAAAGACGATGAAATGGGAAAAAAAGTAACTATTGTGGTGAGCAGTAAATTGGTCATAGAAAATTTGCGGAGATTCTCGCCCTTCCCAACTTATAGGTACAGGGAAAACTGAAAATGCTGTTTTCGGTTTTTTACGAATAGAATTGTTTTTTCAGAAAATATAAAAAATGAAAAAGGGAAGTTTAATTGTATTTAAAATGTACTAGAACTACGTAACGATAAATTTTTAATCAAACGTTTCGTGTCAACACCGCCATCATCAACTATTTTTTTTCAAATACGGATCTGACTATTTGTTCACAAATATTGATAGAGCGATAAAATCACAATTCAGTGGTATATCCCACTCGACATTTCTATAACGTTTCATATAAAATAACTAGCATCATCAGTTATAACAATTTTTAATTACGGTCCTGTCGTTAGTTTGTTTATGAATTCCACAGAATCTAACGCTTCGATATAAAAATTATCAGTGACGTTTTGAATGAATGCATCTATGAAAATTGCATTTATACTATAAAAATTCATAAAAGATTTCTGCAGTTTCAGAGACGAACGATAGCAATTTACCCCAGAAATAAACTTAAGAGGGGAAGAAATCAAACAAACAGAAAAACAATTTATTTCATAATGAATTTGTGGAAGAAAATAAAACCAATACAGAAAAAGAATTCTACATTAAATGCTCGAATTGACGACCTCTTTGTTGAATGCACATGAGTTGTCTGTCCATACAATTTCTGTGGCAATTTTCTAGCATGATGTTTGTAATGCTATTACATGCATCTCTTATTTTCTGTTTGAGATGGTCGATATCGGTACTAGGTGTCGAAAAAACTTTATCCTTTATGTATCCCCAGACAAAAAATTCCAAAGGAGTAAAGTCTGGGGATCGAGCTGGCCAGGCAATTGGTCCATTGTTTCCAATCCACTTTGTTGGGAATATTGCATCTAAATGTTCCCAACTATTGCTGCATTATGGGAAGGGGCACCGTCTTGTTGAAAATATTGTATTTCACGGCGGGTTAAACACCCGCCGTGAAATACAATATTCATCTAAGTAGCCATCAAACTCATTGGATAAAAAATTTAAATACATTTCAACATTCAAATGCTCATCGGTAAAGAAAGGACCTAGTATGTTTGTTCCCAAAATTCCCAACCAAACATTTATTCCGAACCTCTCCTGGAAATTGGTTTCTCCATGTAAATGTTCATTCGTATTTTTCCACCTATAATGGATGTTTCTGTTAAACCAACCATTGTTGGTGAATTTTGATTCGTCCGTCCATATTATTTTTTTACAAATATTTCGAACTTCCCTATTTCTACGTCTTAACCATTTCGCAAATCGTACTCTTCTTCCGTAATCCCTTTCATTAAGGTGATGAACTTTGCGTATCCTGTGGCATTTGTATTTTTTCTTTTTCAAAATATTTTTGGTAGATTTTACAGATATCCCAAGTTCGTGGGCAATTTCTCGTAAAGAACAATCTTGATTAGAAATATTTTTGTAACTGACCAATCCTAGATTTAAAAATAAGACGTTATTTTTCACTTTTTTGTCTTCATAAGGTAATATTTGCTTACCCAAAACATTTATTTGGTTCCTTATACTTCCAGTAACAACACATTTTCTAGTTTTATTTCTGTCAAATACACCACAACCTCTCAAATTTCTTTCTAATCGTCTAAACATTTGAATGTTTGGAATGCGACGATTCGGGTATTGCTCACCATACATATTTCTTGCCGAAAGAGGATTTCTATTTGATTTTGCATAATTAAATAGCATTTCGTCATTCGAATACATCTTTAATATGTAACCGAGTGCTTAAATGTCTGACAGTTCTTAACAGATATCAACAACTCATTAATTTTTCCTGCCATAGAAATCAAGCAAAGCCTACGTGTTTAAATATGGTAAAAGAAGTGAGATGCTATTTAAATGTACCAAATTAGACAACACTTGTATTTTGATCAAAAACTGATATTTTCATTACTTCCAGGATTGAGAATAATGAAAATAATCCGTGTAAAAATTGATACAGGAGAAATCAGCCTTGAATCAAATATTACTGTAATACAAAAAGGAAAAATACGAATGTTTGTTGTGTTGGGGTATCTTCCTATCGAAAGTATTGGGTAATGACTGAAGTATCCTAATAGCTGAATGAGTTTTGAAGAAATCAAAACAATTTACAAACGAACTAACGACAGGACCGTAAATAAAAATTGTTGTCACTGATGATGCCAGTTATTTTATATGAAACGCTATAAAATTGTCAAGTTTGATATACCACTGAATTGTGATTTCATCGCTTTATCAATATTTATGATGAAATAGACAGGTCCGTATTTGAAAAACATAGTTGATGGTGGCCGTGTTGACACGAAACGTTTAATTAAAAATGTATCGTTACGTAGTTCTAGTACATTTTGAATACAATAAAACTTTCCTCTTTAATTTTTTTATATTTTCTGAAATAACCATTCTATTCGTATAAAAACGGAATCAGTATTTTTAGTTTTCCCTGTATAAGACGGGAAGGGCGAGAGTCCCCGTAGATTTTCTCTGACCAATGTACTGCTCACCACAATAGTTACATTTTTTCCCATTTAATCGTCTTTGTATCTATTACGGTTTAGAATATAGCAATGTTACCACATGATAAAAAAAACGTCCTGTATAATTTTCCGGGAAAATGGATGGTTTCATCGCTACTGGCGTTCGGTGTATGTCACGTATGATGACCCATTTTGTTCAATGAGTTCATTTTCAGTGTATCTATCGATTCTGAAAACTTTAAGATTATTCGTCAAGAATTACGGAAGATACGAGGGCGTTTCCATGAGAAGTGAAACACACTGATGTATACTCATAACACCCTGTGTATACATGAGTAAATTATAACTGAATTAGGCAACATCATTTAAATAATTCATCGAAAGCAGACCCTTAATAACCCATTGATAATATTTTCTATTTGTCGAAGAATATCTCTTATTGGAAAGTTATTCCCACTAAGTACCTGTTCCATCAGTAATTTATATTAATGACTTTCGTTTCTTAAACCGACGAAACGATCTTCACGACCTTGTCTTCGCTTCATTCAATCGACTTGTTGTTCCAGCATGATACTCTTGGGTATCGACTTAGGCTGTCCCATAGTGCAAGCTTTGCTGGCGGTCCTAGTTGTTGGTTTCCTGACAGTCGTGTCTGTTTTGAAGTTCTACGCGTTCGTCACTTGCGGCTATTTTCACGACAACGTGAAAATGAACGGGAAAACTGTGATCATCACCGGCGCCACTGGCGGAATTGGAAAGGAAACCGCCAGGGAATTGGCGAAGAGAGGAGCGAGGGTTATCATGGCTTGTAGGAATCTGGATACGGCGAAAAATGTCAGAGGTTGGTATTCGTTTTATTATTTATGGGATATTGACGTGGGAATCGGTCGTATGATGCTGGATGAAAAAGGTAGGTTATGTTCTCGTTATAATACTGCCCCAATCTCTTGACCTTGTGAAGGACATTTCAGCAATATTACTCCAGGGATTCATCCTGGATGAATGAGTTTGATCGGTCAAAATGCATGTTGTATGCGTTACATACTCTTGAAATTATAGACAATGTCTTGTTATCTTGTTAATGATAATGATATACATTTTTTTCAGAGGAATCCTAATAGTGTCACTATGAACGATATGTGTTTTTTGATTGATAACTATTACTCGAAATCACTCAAAAACCCTCTCAACGTAGATAATGGAACCCTTTACTTGGTTCTGAGTAACTTGAAACATTCTGTCTCAAAAGAAACGATGAGCTAATTCCGAGATACTACGTCATAATTACAACTCATTATCTCAGAATCAGCTAATTCCGGAACGTTGAGTCAGAATTCTGACTCATGCAGTATCTTGGAGTTAGCTAATTCCGACTTAGTATCTTAGAATTAGCTAATTCTGAGATGTTAAGTCAGAATTCCGACTTAGTATCTCCAGAATTAGCAATTTTCGAAATGTTAAGTCAGAGTTCTGACTTAGTATCTCGGAATTAGCTTATTCCGACTTAGTATCTCAGAATTAGCTAATTCCGAAATGTTAAGTAAGAATTGCGACTTAGTAGCCCCAGAATTACCTATTTCCGAAATGTTAAGTCAGAATTCTTACTTATTATCTCGGAATTAGCTAATTCCGACTTAGTATCTCCAGAATTAGCAATTTTCGAAATGTTAAGTCAGAGTTCTGACTTAGTATCTCGGAATTAGCTTATTCCGACTTAGTATCTCAGAATTAGCTAATTCCGAAATGTTAAGTAAGAATTGCGACTTAGTAGCCCCAGAATTACCTATTTCCGAAATGTTAAGTCAGAATTCTTACTTATTATCTCGGAATTAGCTAATTCCGACTTAGTATCTCAGAATAAGCTCATTCCGACTTAGTTTCTCAGAATTAGCTATTTCCGATATACTGTCAGAATTCTAAATCAATATCTCAGAATTAGCTAATTCCGAGATACTAAGTCGGAATTCTGACCAAGTATCTCGGAATTAGCTAATTCTGAGTTACTAAGTCAGAAATCAACTAACGAAAATAAAAAAATTAATAATAGCGGCCCTTCTACGCCTTCGTAGAACAGAGTGTACCTAAGTATAAAGCAAAAAACCTCACGAAAAAGGGGTTTCATTCCTGGTTCACAACTGTAATCAAAAGAAAGCTCAAAAAAAATTATTCCGAAAACTGACAAATCAGTACTTTGTAGATGCTTATAATAATTTAAATAGGTTATGATCAGAGATGAAGAAAGACACAAAAGTAGCCCATAGAAACTATTTGAGAAATGTTGAGAAAAATCTGATAGAAAACACGACACTCTTCTGAAATTTTGTGAATAAGCAAAAACGATCAAATGATTCTAGTTAGAATTGTATCATAAATGGTTTTAGTACCAAAGATCCAAGGATGATATCTGAAGCATTTGTGGACTACTTCGCTTTTGTCTATGAGGATGTCTCAACATATAATCTATTCCATATTTTGAATAGTGGTGATAATAAGAATGAAAATATTCTCTCATTTTCTCATGTAACAGTTGCCGACTTAACTAAAACCCAAAAAATCATCTGGACCAGATATCATTAGATTATCAAAGCTAGAAGAGAATGCTTAATGTATCCCCTAATGACTATTTTTCAAAGCTCTCTTCAATCCGGAATATATACGGAATTGCTGAAACAAGCTATACTTACATAAGAAAGGTGATAAAAACATAATTTCCAATTTCAGGCCCATTGCTATTCTCAACTGTGTGGCCAAATTGTAAAAATGAAGACATCGCTATAGCTTTTCATAAAGTCAATCACGATATACCTACTACTTAAAAAATTATTGAATAGTGGCTTCAGCGTCCCCTTCTTTTTCTTCTATTCATTAATGACCTTCCAAATCAATAAACTTCGGGATGTTTATTATATGCCGATGATTGCAAAATATTTAGGAAAATCGAGAACAGCATTGATAGCGATATTTTCCAATCTTATTTAAATATCTAACATTCCTGGACTGTCGAGAATAATCTACTGCTAAATGTCGATAAATGTTTCAATGTCACTTTTAGTAGATCAAATAAGTAATGTTAAAACTTTCAACTTGCTCTTTAGATAACAGCAAATTAGAAAAACTCACATATGACTTAGGAGTAACTTTTCATAATACTATCGTTGTTAGGATGTTAGGTGTGTTCTTTCTAATTATTATTTGTTTGTTAGAATTAACAATCTTACCTTAGTAATTCATGCTGCCATGATGAAATATGTAGGTTTACCTAAGCTGCGTAATTAGTAAGTAAGTAATTAAGTTAAGTAATTAGATTTCTTGAAACCTGTTTGTAATCTTTTCAAATGAATAAATGAATACATATACCGGGTGGTCCACTTAAGACTATCCACACTAAATAACTCCAGGGTGGCTATTCAGGCAACCACATTAACAAGGCATTTTGGCGCATATCGAGACCCGATACAACCTGAATATAATAGTCTGGGGACAATGTGTGGAGGTAGACAGAGTATGTAACTTCAAAAAGATTCATTCGACTATTTTTCAATGTGCGTAATGATGAATCATGTGGGGGGAGTTTTTTCAAATATAATACCCTCACGCTAACAGGCATTTACTTAAATATACGTACACTCAAATTTTGCTCTATACACAAAAACCGTTGAAGTATACAGGGTGACCCAGGGTTAAACCGCCAAACGTTCAGTATCGATTTTTTAGGTGAAAATAAGATGTTTTCTTCATATAAGCATATGTCGCAACTTGCTTGGTTTACTCAAAAACCTTTTGGTTGATTCTGATAAAACTCAGCATGTTTATTTGCGGTGATAGGAGGCTTATTTTAATGTACCTGGAATTTTAAAAAAATATTTTTTTTATTTTGACACCCTGAATCTTGAGAACGAATCAAGTTTTGCCACATGCTTATATCAAGAAAAAATCTTATTTTCACCAAAAAACCGATACTGAACGTTTGGCGGCTTAACCCTGGGTCACCCTGAAACTCGTTCCAGACATTGCCTTCGCATTAGACGATTTACATTAATTGAATATAAAAAGTATCTGAAGTATGTTGGAACCAATTATTTCAATCGTATACAAAATATTTTCACGATTACAAAAAATTGAACATTGAATTACGTAAAGAAGTTTATCCTAAAAAATTGTTTTTACTCATATAACGGATTCATAGCATGTGAATATGATAAGTTGTTTTTTTGTTAAAATGTCTACACGTGTTATTTATATTGATTGTTTTTGTTCATTATTTTTACGAGAGATTTTCAATTTTTTCTGCGATTTCGGAGATAAGGGAGGTGACATATTTTAGCTGGGACACACTGTGTATATTCTGATTAATATCAAAACTAGTATGCAGAATTGATTCCAAAAAAATATCCCCACAATATCCAAATACCATTGTATGGTTCAATTTTCTCGGTTCCTCCATGTTTATATTCACTTTTTTTATATCTCGATCTGTCAATACGTTTTCGTTAACTATAATATTGAATATTGTTCCATTTTTTGTAGATGAAATAGTGGAAAGCACGAAGAACGAGAACGTAATTGTCAAGAAGCTAGATATTTCTTCACAAAAATCAATCAGGGAGTTCGCAGAAGATATAATCAGAACAGAAACGAGATTGGACGTTCTGCTGCACAATGCGGGAACTGCAGAGAAAAGCTTTCAGAAGACTGAGGATGGTGTTGAGGTGACCATGGCAACTAACCATTTCGGGCCGTTTCTTCTAACACATCTTCTCGTTGGTAAATACGCATTTTCTTGTGAATTTTATAGCTCGTAATATGCTTCTTTCCTACTTCAGGAAATTTCAAAAACAGTGTTTTGACTGCGTAGAACTGTCGCTCGTTTTCCACATGGGAATATAATAGTTATTGATGTATAAAAGTAATTAGGGCCTATTAATTCTCATGGTACATAGATAATTTAATTTCTGTTGATTTTGAAATGGAATACATGTTTCAATTAATTTAAATTTAAATAACGATTGCAGTGTCAGTGACTATAATTTTTTTCACTGAATTATTGGTGAAAAAATATACATTTTAGAACAGAGATGCTCTCTATCGTCTTTTTCAATGGCTTAATCTTTTCACATAAATAATATGATACATTCCACTCACTACGATTATATGTGAGAGACCGAACTAGATAATAAAGTCACTTTTCATTCAAGGAATATTTTTGTTGTTAAAAAAATAGTTAAAATTGTTATTTACGTCACCCAGCTGCACACCCTTAAGAGTACAACCCTCAAAAGTCTTCGAAAGACTTGTCCGAGCCAGGAAAGACGCAGCCCTTACCTTTCAACGTGTGATGCCATGCACGAGACCGACGACCATGCTGGGAATCGAACCCATGACCCTTAGGTTAAGAGACAAGCGCTCTACCATCTTGAATGGCCAATGGAACAGATAATTGGAAAAGCTCCTAGAAAAAACAAACAAACATATTTCTTCAAACAGAATGTTTCCAAAACCAAATCCGTTTTGAAAAATTAAAATGCCATGGGAAGGTACAAAACTATGCCCACTGGCGTAAACAAAATTTCAAAGTGGACCAGAATTGTTTCTGTAGAAAAAATTACTAGACTAGATATGATAAATAAAATCACTAATTACTCCCATAATTCAAGTACTATTTCTACTCTTGTCCCAGAACAAAAATGTATCAAGCTGACTGGACATTTGAACGCCAATTCTCTAAAGCCATACTTTCAGTTAGACTCACAGTATCATTTCACTTTTGTGACAAATCTAAGAAAGTAAGTAAAACAAGTAAATTCAGCAGACTTGTTCCGTATGGATTGTATACCAAAACTGTACTTTCACTATTTGTACATTTAAATAATATTTTCTGTTGAAAGTAATTTTGTTCAATTATTTACTTTTTTAATTCAATAAGTTATGTTCTATGTACTTTTTTTTATTGATCTTTGAAATTTCTCAATGGATACTACTTCAGGCTTTGTCTTTATCGAATTAACTTTAATTTTGTTCCACTCCAAATGGGTAGCACGGTGTCGTGATTTATCATATCATTTGCTCTTATCAGTTACGAAAGCAACCAAGTTTTCGTTCGAAATAAATTTTTATCCAAAATAAAAAATAACCTCTTGTGGTATCACCCTCGATAAGAGGTTCTCCTACAACCAGCGACCCACTTATTTGATACTCTTATAACACACATATAATACGGCATGCTGGTATTTTGGAATACATCGACCGATTTGATGAAATTAATGTATTGAGATATGACAAATTTCAAGATGTTTGCTTCTTCCATTGACCCTGTATACAGATGAATGAAGCTTCCTTGAAAGGTGATCTCACACTTCAAGTAGAGTTCGAAGGAAGGAATTTTGTTTTTTGCTTGGATTACTGGATGTAGTAAGACATAGATAACACCTACGTAGGCACTGATATCCATGTAGATGAAAGAACCATACTCACTAAAGAAAAATATAATAATCAGTATTTCACTGAAATTATAAAGTTTTCTTTCTTGACGAAAAATCGATAGGAGAAAATCGTAATTGAAGCTCAATGAATAATAGATCCTTGTTCTAGGAACTTATTGATAATGATGACGAGTTCCTGTGTTATAGAACCACTTCTGAACAATTTTCATTTCCTTTAAATTATAAATTAGTATCAGTTACTTCGTCCTGTCGCTGATCTTTCATATTTGAAAATGATGACCTGTTAATATAAGTTTGGTTAGCACATGAATCAGTTTTATTGTTACTAGAACTCATGATAAATTTTAGCGGTTTTCTTAGTAATTTCACGAAAGAAGAGGGTTCCTGAGACCTGAGGTAATGCCATTTCTTTTCTATATTAGAAGATGTTTCGTGAATTGTATTGAGTTTCCTAGCATGTGAGAAAGATCTCAATGAAAAAAAATATCAAAAAAATGCCACATGGTTTTATTTCAACTGCAAAGTTTGCTAATACATTCAATATTACTATCAGAAAATCAGTCATATTCAGAATCAAATTTGACCTATATTTTGTACTTTTGTTTTATATCCTCACGTTTGGAGACAAATTTGTATTTCTCTGTCATTTTATTTAGTTCAATGTGTTTGATAGTTGTTTTTTCCCAAAATCGAGTTAACAAAAATCTTCCGTTTAATTTTTTCATCAGTCATCACCTCATCCATACCAATTTGAACAAGTGATGCTTATTTCAGCTTGTAGATTTATTATAGCTGAATTGCACAGCATGTCATGATACATTCAATAATTTGTTTAGAATTTCAAAGGTCGACTCGTAAATCAAATATAAATAGCAGTGTATATTATGGAACTGTTTAACTGATCAAATATGTTGAATAGTTTATGGCATTTGCTAATTATCCATCTAGATGGGAATGATGTTCATACACAGTATTGAGTGGAAATAATAATGTACTATGTACAAAATTTTTCAACAGGAATACCCAGATAAAATTGAAATTTTTCCTGTATACATTATGGTCCCTATTCTTTCAAGATATATAGGACGTCTGAACTAAGCTATTTTAGGTTGAATGGACCATGTCTCCTTAAAACATGTTTTGGGTATTATTTTCTATGACTTGTCTAAAAGTTTTCGTAGTGGATATCATAGGTGATTCTATATTTTTATAATTTTTGTGTTTATATTCCTCTATACCCGCCTTAGTTTGTTCCAACAATTTCAAACTCGATTAAATTCTGCTTTCCACATATTGTTAACCTCTTATTCTTGTTTTTCCTCTCCCCTCAGCTGCCTCTTTTTCTTCCATATTTAATTTAATTGGTGCCCAGTTTTTGTTTCTCTGAAATTGATCAATCCGGTATCTCAATAATGTTGTTTTATGGTAATTTGTATCCTCAAATGTCGTAGTGGAAACCTTATAATGGTGTATGTTGCTGAACCGAGATCCATTTGCAATAATATTACGAGTCGTATACAGTGACATTCAAAGAGTATGAAACAAATGGAAAAAATCTTTATTGGTTTATTTTCAATAAAAATTAATTTTTCATCAACTGAGCTTGTGTTGAAACCTACTCAGCTCCCATCAGATATACCGAGTCATTTTCAGTTTCTTGAAAAAACACATTTTTCAAAATTACCAAAATCTCAAAAGTAATGTTTCAGAAAATAAGTGACGTTTGGATGAAACAACACATGATATGAAATCTAGAAATATACAAAATAGAATCAAATCTCAACGTGTCTTCCATTCCTTGGGCAACACATTCTCTTATTGTATTTTCAAGATGTTCTTGATCTCTGAAAGATAGGTCTGTGCTTATAAACCCCAGATTTGAGATTTCCCCACAGAAAGAAATCACATAGGGTTAGATCGGAAGATCTAGGATGCCATGAATCCACCGAATATCGTCCGATCCATCTATGAGAAAACAGATGTCAAGAAAATCACGAATTTCAACAGTAGAAAAATTAAATAATTATTATGGTTGTCAACATGTCAGCCCTAGATATACCTACTACAACAATAAATTGTGTTATTTTTAATATACCGAACAAAAAGCATTTCGCTTTATGTTTACTGCAGATAGAAAGTTTAATCGTTATAAACAATTAATATATCTGATATTATGGAGTTGATTACATCAGGAAACATTAATTTCAGTCCAATCAACAACTTTTCATGATTGAAAGTCATTGTCGGGTCGTCAGAATGGCTCGGCCGATTTTTGAATTATTTGAAGTGGTCTCAAAAATGGGATTCGAGTTGGCGTGATTGGTAGTGGGTCAGGAAACATTCATTTCAGTCCAATCAACAACTTTTCATGATTGAAAGTCATTGTCGGGTCGTCAGAATGGCTCGGCCGATTTTTGAATTATTTGAAGTGGTCTCAAAAATGGGATTCGAGTTGGCGTGATTAGTAGTGGGTCAGGAAACATTCATTTCAGTCCAATCAACAACTTTTCATGATTGAAAGTCATTGTCGGGTTGTCAGAATAGCTCGGCCAATTTTTGAATTTTTTGAAGTGGTCTCAAAAATGGGATTCGAGTTGGCGCGATTTATGGTGGGTCAGGAATCATTCATTTCAGTTCAATCAACAACTTTTCATGATTGAAAGTCATTGTCGGGTCGTCAGAGGGGCTCGGCCGATTTTTTAAGTTTTTGAAGTGGTCTTAAAAATAGGATTCGAGTTGGCGCGATTGGTGGTGGGTCAGAAAACATTCATTTCAGTTCAATCAACAACTTTTCATGATTGAAAGTCATTGTCGGGTCGTCAGAATGGCTCGGCCGATTTTTGAATTCTTTGAAGTGGTCTCAAAAATGGGATTCGAGTTGGCGCGATTGGTGGTGGGCCAGAAAACATTCATTCCAGTCCAATCAACAACTTTTCATGATTGAAAGTCATTGTCGGATTGTCAGAATAGCTCGGCCAATTTTTGAATTTTTTGAAGTGGTCTCAAAAATGGGATTCGAGTTGGCGCGATTTGTGGTGGATCAGGAAACATTCATTTCAGTCCAATCAACAACTTTTCATGATTGAAAGTCATTGTCGAGTCGTCAGAGGGGCTCGGCCGATTTTTCAAGTTTTTGAAGTGGTCTCAAAAATTTTAATTTTTTTGAAGTGGTCTCAAAAATAGGATTCGGTTGGCGAGATTGGTAGTGGGGATGAAACATTCATTTCAGTCCAATCAACGACTTTTCATAATTTCAAGTCATTGTCGGGTCGTCAGAGAGGCTCGGCCGATTTTTGAATTTTTTGAAGTGGTCTCAAAAATAGGATTCGAGATGGCACGATTGGTGATGGGTAAGAAATCATTTATTTCAGTCTAAATAATAACTTTTTATAATTTAAAGTCATTGTCGGGTCGTCAGAGGGGCTCGGCCGATTTTTGAATTTTTTGAAGTGGTCTAAAAAATAGGATTCGAGATGGCACGATTGGTGGTGGGTAAAAAATCATTTATTTCAGTCCAAGTAATAACTTTTCATAATTGAAAGTCATTGTCGGGTCGTCAGAGGGGCTCGGCCGATTTTTAAATTTTTTGAAGTGGTCTCAAAAATAGGATTCGAGATGGCGCGATTGGTGGTGGGTCAGGAAACATTAATTCCAGTCCAATCGACAACTTTTCATGATTGAAAGTCATTGTCGGGTCGTCAGAGGTGCTCGGCCGATTTTTGAAGTTTTTGAAGTGGTCTCAAAAATGGGATTCGAGTTGGCGCGATTGGTGGTGGGCCAGAAAACATTCATTCCAGTCCGATCAACAATTTTTCATGATTGAAAGTCATTGTCGGGTCGTCAGAGGGGCTCGGCCGATTTTTGAATTTTTTGAAGTGGTCTCAAAAATAGAATTTGAGATGGCGCGATTGGTGGTGGGTCAGGAAACATTCATTTAAGTCCAATTAATAACTTTTAATTATTGAAAGTCATTGTCGGGTCGTCAGAATGGTTCGGCCGATTTTTGAATTTTTTGAAGTGGTCTTAAAAATGGGATTCGAGTTGGCGCGATTGGTGGTGGGTCAGGAAACATTAATTCCAGTCCAATCGACAACTTTTCATGATTGAAAGTCATTGTCGGGTCGTCAGAGGTGCTCGGCCGATTTTTGAAGTTTTTGAAGTGGTCTCAAAAATAGGATTCGAGATGGCGCGATTGATGGTGGGTCAGGAAACATTCATTCCAATCCAATCAACAATTTTTCATGATTGAAAGTCATTGTCAGGTCGTCAGAATAGCTCGGCCAATTTTTGAATTTTTTGAAGTGGTCTCAAAAATAGGATTCGAGTTGGCGCAACTGGTGGTGGGTCAGAAACTTTTCATTTCAGTCCAAATAATAACTTTTCATGATTGAAAGTCATTGTCGGGTCGTCAGAGGGGCTCGGCTGATTTTCAAATTTTTTTAATTGGTCTCAAAAATATAAGTCTGAAGAGTTCGATCAGTTATTGACGTATCATTTTCATTTTCAGATTTGCTCAAGCGTTCTGCACCTTCCAGGGTGGTAGTGGTAGCATCCGAGCTGTATAGATTTTCCTGTCTGAATCTTGACAAAATAAACCCGACCAGCTCCTGGTTCCCCCCTTACCTCTACTACGTTTCAAAGTACGCCAACATCTGTTTCACTCTAGAACTTGCACGCCGCTTGGAAGGAACCAAAGTAACAGCTAACTGCCTACATCCAGGAATGATTGACTCGGGGATCTGGAGAAACACACCAACGTTATTCATTTGGCCTGTGAAGTTGATCGTCAAAGGTTGGTATCTTGGTAACTTGCATAGAAAAATAGAGAGTACATACATATTCGGTCAATGAAAACGCCTTGACCCAATTAATACATTTTGGAATTGGAAAAGTCCTGTATATACTTCCACCATGTCATTATAACACTGAATTTTTGAATGAGAAGAGAGAGAGAAGTGATCTCGGAGATGAGCCTTTTATTGAATCTTCCTACGGTATATAGAGACAGACTCACCATATACCAATGATGATAATGTGGAAAATTCTCAGCAGTATATGGTTGAATCAAAAATGTTGATATAAAAAAATTGTAAATAAATGAAAGATCTAGAACTTTAATTCGAACCTCAAAAATATCGAAAATAACGTCAAAAATCAATTAGTTGGTTTTTAATTTTTTCTTTTACAAAAATAATTTTATTTTGAGCAAATATTATTGTTTGATTTTTCGCGAATTACATTTGAAAAATAGACCTGACATTCAGTCAAAAACGTTGAATATCATAATTTACATTTTTGAATTTATTTTTTGTTGAATCCTCTGTCAAAGATTGGATGAATCCAATGAACACTGTTTTCAAAATGGATTTTTGTAATGTCACTGTTTTTTTATTGTTTATTTAAATGAAGTGCTAGAAGTGATGAAAAACATGCATATGTATGTATGTTTGAAATATATATTTCAATTAATTCGGATAAATAGATGGTTTGTCGTTACTGCTATCCAAACGTATCCTGTTCTGATACTTGATGATAATCATGAAATCGATCTGAATTGGTCAAATTTCACCCTGTTCGTGAAAAGGACCCTTAAAGGTTGTACCAAAAATCTAATCGATAGATTGTGATAAGAGGCAATATCAGTTATCCGTTCTTGCCGACATACGATATACGATGTAGACAAATCCATTTTGAGTATAAATATTTTATTATTTGATATGAAACAGCGCTCTTGGTGGCATTTTTTAATTGAATACTGTTCATGAATGGTGAAAATCTCTAAAACCGCTTTGTATTTATTTTTCGATTTTGATACATGCAAAAGTACACATGAAATTAATTTTTTTCAGGATAATTTTTTTTTTATTCTCATCAGTGGAGTCCATGCAACATGTCCCACAATATTTTTAATCAAAATATTGATACGCTGCAGTTTTTTTAAATAAATATCATTATATAATATTGAAATTCAAAAAATAAAATACAACAATTTGCTTGTACAGACGCGATTTTTTCTTAGTCTCAATGCATTTAATTCTTCAAATCAAAAACTTTCCAAAAGATAAAAAAGTCAGAAGACCATTTTCAAAAGAAGATAGATACATTTATTAAAACAATATAAATTTGAATAAAAACACAGTGGCGTATCAGTATTATTTTTGTTGAATTTCAACAACCTGTATCTCAGAAATAAAGCGGTTATGGGCCCACGTTCATATGTAGATTTTTTCTTGAAATCATCCAAGGATAATCGCTCATTATAATCAGCATTCAATTATGGAATATCCTGTATACTTTTTACTACTAATGACACATTTTTGATAACATGAAATCCGTTTTATTATAATACTACTACTAACTAATAAATAATTATATAGAACTATAAACAAATCAGTCATAGAAATAGTATATACTTCATGAAGTTTTTGAATGTGTTGACAATATTAAAAAGAGTGCAATAGATCAACAGTGGCTTACACAATACTCTTGAATTCTGAAAGAGGTTGTCACTTTTTAAATGTTAAAGTGAAGCATTCCAACTGGTGGTACCTTGACATCGCATGACTTCAATTATAAAAATTATCTCAGTGAAAACGGCAAAACCAATTCCGCGCAGACAAAAAAATTCACAACCAATATTACTCAACGTGATTATTTCTCTTATGATTACTCATGAAAGAAAATCTAACTAAAATGATATTTTTCAGTTTTCTTCAAAACGCCTGTCCAAGGATGTCAAACTAGCGTATTTGCGTCGTGTTCAGAAGATTTGGAAAATGTCACGGGGAAATATTTGTTGGACTGCGCAGAGAGGGGTCTGAGTAGTGGAGTATCAGACGCATCAAAGGCTAAGAAACTTTGGGAACTTTCAGAAACAATTGTCAATCTGAGACCAACCGATCCGAAAATATGATTTCTATTTTGAGTATTTCGTTTGTTGATTTTGTTAGATAAATAATTTTAATTTAATAAATTATTTTAAGATATTGAAGAGTCATGTAAAATTATCAACGGAAAAATAGTTGATAATTCAACAACTTTATTCAAATAAATTGCTCACATTAACAAATGTATTCATAATAAAAAATGCAAAAACCCACTTCAATTTCCTACCAACAAAATATTTGATTTTCTATATAGACCTCTCAAATGGTCAAATGTCAATAACAAATATATAATAATAGTAATAATTATTCAAAATAGCCATTCTGATAAACAAACATAACTTTAGAAAAATAAAGGTAGTTAATATACAAACACCTAAGATCTAAGATTTATACAAATAATATAAGTATATTTTCTACTCAAACTTCTGTTGTAATAAAATTTCAAATATTTCATCAATTCGAATTTGAAATTTGGTAGGGACGTGGATTAATAATGATATTTTAATTTATTGAATACTTTGAGATCATATACATGATATAAAACAGGTCATAACATACATTATAATACACTGTACAAACCACATTGAAAAGAAAAACGTAAACAGTTTGGTTATGAACTCAATTTCATATGTGCATCTAGAACTTTAATGAATTTCTATTATATTGCTATTTTTCGTCGGTAATCTAGGAATTATATTTTTTCACGTGGCCAATGTTGTGTGACCTCGAAAAGCTCCATTAGTTCCACCTATCAGCTTATCTAGATTTCTTGAAATCATTTACCAGGCAATAGTATATTGTGTATCTAGTAGTAAAAGCAATACATTCCCGGACGACAATGTAAATTGTTGGCCGAGGCGATAAGCCGAGGCCAACAAGCATTGAAGTCTGGGAATGTGCTTTTACTACGAGGTACACATACTATTTTTTCTGAAATCACAATCAGCATTATCATAAATTAAGGAATTACACTTATTGTTTGCGTGCATTCATTTACTGTCTAAAATGTATACAAGCCGTCAAAAATTTTCCCGGATCGTTTACGATACGGGAAAGCATTTTCCCGTACAGTTTAGTGCCGAAAACGGTCCGGGAAAGTTCGTTGCTTAGCAACGGACTTAAATACTAGATTAGCGTATTTTGAGGCCTGAAGTTGCTCCGAGAAAGTGGGCATTCTTGAACGATTTCAGAAAAATATTGTTATTCCGCAACGGTGTTCCCTTTCTGCTTGTTTTCAAAGTTTTTACGAGCGCAAGTTTGAATGCTGGCAGAAGTTTCGCTAGATATTTCTACTGTTTCATCAATTTTATCAGCAGAACAAAATGCTTCAGATGTTACTTTCATACAAGTCCAATGTGAAGTTATCCAATTTTAGTGTCTAAAGTGTCGGATGGAATATAAAAAAGTTAAAATCTAGATTCATTACTAATGTACCTAATACTCGAACGTTCTGCTCTCATTCAAATATCACTACTGTCACCTATCAGTCAAAATTTTCGGCAACTTCAAAATCATCTGTAACTCATTTCCATCAAATTATATAAACCATACACAAAAGCCATCTCATTACAATGGAACAAAAAGAAACAGAATGTGTGCGAGTGGACATCAGCGTTTTCCCCACAACACCACCCCCACCGCCCCCAGTCGTCAGACAAATTCCGGAAAAATTTCTGAAAATCATGCGAAAATACAAGTATAACTGGAGATTGGATCAATTAGCGAAACCCAAACGGCTCGAAAAGAAATTCATTCCTGAAGTAGTTGAGCCATTGAAGATAGTGAAAGTCAAGTTACCCAGACTGGATCCAGAGAAGGCGTATTATGCCGATCAACAATACAGGCCATTGATTAGGTGAGTAAAAAAACGCTATTTGAGTAAGTATTTAGAGTCAAGGTGCTCTTGAATGAGGCCCATCATCCTGATGCGATAAAATTCAAATTCCATGTTCTTTTCGTTGTGGAATAGATTATCCTGATGAAAACTCACAATTTATATTTTCACAGATGGCTGGTAATAAATAAAAGACTATATGGCAAACAGAACGGCAAGAAGTATCGTCAAACCATCAACAAATATATCAACAAAGGGTGGGGTTCAATATACAACTTCTACAAGAAACGAGAAAGAGATAAGAGACTGAGGTGAGTATATCAAAAAACATACAAAGAAAAAATTGATTGGAATTGATTACAAAAGTTGAGTATTCATTGAACGGCCCCCATGAAACAAATTACAGATTATCCTTTCCAAGTAACGAATTATTGCAGGTATACTTATATCAGGTTTTAAAATTCAAGAAATATTAAAACTGGGATAACATTTGAAATAAGCCGTATCAGTCAGTATCAACCCACTCAAATATTGTTTGAATATGAATATTTCTCCAATTTCTTGGTAATAAATCTCGGAAATAAATGATACAAGTAGTTCCTAAACCGGTTTCGAAAAAAGGTCAACCCAAATAGCAAACATTTTCCATTATTTGTATTTGTTTATATTATTTTGGGTCTCTTGAAAATTTCTTTTTGATAGTAAATAATTCTTTTTGTGTTCAGACAACGAAAACGGGGGGCTAAGAAGGAAAAGAAGACTCCCGATTTGGAGAGAGATGCGAAACTAGCCATACCGAAACGTTTGTTCAAAGAAGAATCTCCTGAGGTATGTATACCATTCAACAACACTTTATGTAATGCTAATTACGAATCAACACGGTAGTGAAATTATTCCTTGGTTGAAATTTATGTTTGCCTTGTTCCACAACTAATGTGGAATGTTCATCCATTCCACTAATTTTTTAATGTAAATTTCACACCATTCACTCGTTCTTTGTTTCGTTACCATGGAAACCCAGAATATTCTCGGAAATATTCCTCTTTCAAGATATCCTGGAAGGTATTATATTTCCACTATTTATGTCAGATTAATGACATGTAGAATATATTAGAGATTTTTCTTTAAAAATTAAAACAGGTGCAGTTGTAACACTTGAAGATAAAGAAAGTAAAAAGACAACGTTGTACCTGTTTGTTTTGGTTGGTTTCCGGGTTTTGCCGTGGTCTTCTTTGGTTTAAATCTCCAAACGTTTCGACTGCAACTGCGGCAGTCATCTTCAGTGGCGTGGTCGAAGTACTCTTCTAGACGTATCAACTGAAACTGTACCTATTTCAATAAACATCAATAATTTAGTTTTTGAGTATTAAATGGATATATTTTAAATAATTTTTGTTAGTTTCATCAAACTGATACATGTGGAAATTCTTCAAACTTCTATATTCGATCATATATCACCTACAAATATTTGAAAAAAAGAATTCCACCAATTTTATCACACATAAATTTATTAATAATAATTACTTTTGATAATTATTAGTTCCTTTCACTAATCTGTAAGTTAAAAAATTTACCTATATGTCAAACTTTCTTTTCGTATATATTTCATAACCACTTTAGTGTGAAGTTTTCCTTTCAACCGAATCTTCTACGATCTTGGATTAATAACCACAAATTTTTCCTCGTACACGAATTAAACAAAAATCTGATAATAATCTAAGCTCTAGGAAAATTACAAGTGAAAATTCGTTGACATTGTAGATAGTATTGTTCTTCATCGATTTGATACTGTAACTCAAATATGACTTCATAGATATATACAACTAGTTTATCATGTTTTACAAATAAATGTACAAAAAAGTAACTATTTCGGAGGGCATCACATTGGTAAAAAAATCTACAGTGATTCTCGCCCTACTTGTGTTATAAAGAGAAAATTAGAATGCTATTTTTGGAAAGAGTCATCAATTCTTCAAGAAATTTAAAATTTGTCTCATAAATATATCATACTTCTTTTCATTCAGTGATAGTAAAATGTGTTATGAATTCATGTATTACACGACTTTGTGACATCAGACAATAATGATTATTTATCCACTAGTTTATTCACCAGTGTCTTATGATCTGATATGTTATAGATATTTAATTGACGTATGTTTGTTCGATCAAGTGACTTACTTATATTCTATATCACAACCTTCTTGGGCACTATCATAAATTGATCGTGTTTTGAATATATCAGCTGTAGATAAAATGTTGTATTGCATTCCATGTCTCATCAGCCATATGAAATACGAAAGAAAAGCAACACGAGAACGCTCTCTAAACACACTAAATTATCCAGGAGGAGCAGGAGTAAATTAATTTAACCTTATTTTCAGGCACTGGCCCCTAAAAAGGTATTCTCAGACTTCGATCGCTTGGAAGTACTGGCTACTCCAAAGCCATTCGTAGAACAACCGACAAAACCTCAAGGGGTAAGTAATTATAAAAAAACAAATAGAACAGTCAAACATCATTATCATTTACACACAGTGCCCGATAACTTCTCGGGTATACAAATGGAAAAAGTGCTAATTCACATCTCTTCAAACTCAAAATATATAATGCAAATGCTTTTATTTTTACCAAACAAAAACAGGTAATTCAATCATGAATTGAAACGTGCTCTGTTTTTAAATCTCTCACCTCCATCTACAATACTAATGCTACTGCAGTTCCGTTCTGTATAGGCATTATCAAACTATTCCGTGACCCGCTCTCCAATAAGTGAATTGAAAGATGAAAAAGCAGTAGGTATTAACAATATCGTAGCTGAAATTCTAAAGAAAATTTTATACCAGTTAATTTTAGCCAATCAGATGCGCCTGCATTTTGACATGTTGCTATGACAATAACCTAATTTCTTCGGAAATTTCCCAGCGTAGAGGGAAATTAATAAGTGGAAATTTCCTTCTGGCTTGACAGCTGTCATAAACACAGTGGCGTAAAATATTTCTGATAGATATTTATTGATAACTTAATTATAGGTACATGTTATTATCTGTTATTTAATTATTTAAACCACATTTTAATAGAGCAAGAGAAATTACAATATTTGACAACAAATCCGAGATTAATAAATAAAGGTACCGCCGATGTGTTTCATTAGCGTTCAATAGAAATAGATCTCAACTTTTTTCCCCTTTCCTCTTTCTAATACTATAAAATTATGTGAATTTGGTAGAATATTTGCTTCTCTATTTATTTATTTATTTAAACCACATTTCACTAGAGCATAGGGAAATTAAAATATTCGCTGTTGTGAGACAAAGCCTTAAAAACGGCCTACTATGATGTCCGTTATATGGATAATATGTCACCTAAGTATGTCACCAATTTAATTTCTATTTAAAAAGAGTTTTGGTATAAAATGTTCTTACCGAATCTCCCGCGAGCATGAATTAATATTCTGGAAATTTTCCTCAGTTACAAAAATTTCTCTGACGCCTCGGGAAATTTTCAAAAATCTCGCACCTCGAGAAAATTTCCAGAAATGGTACATGCTCTTGGGACATTATAAGTGATACTTTCTTGTTATATCAAAGAACAAATAATGCACATTTTCAACCTTTGTTCGAAGATTGGAAAGTATCCATCCTCTCCACAAAAAAGGGGGTACACAGAAAGTAGGCATTTACCGACCGATATCTTCGATAACTTCCCCTCTCAAACAAACTTTAAATTATATATGACAATCATATTGGATCAAGGAAAATATATCAACCCAGGATGCCACTCTAGCTTCAGCTTCAAGAAAAACGGTTGCTCTGAATGAAAGCAGTCCATGTCTGTATATTTGTCGAAAGCGTTCGACACCTTTAGCCATGACTCACAGACATTGGAAGACTTTTGTTTCGGAGGATGGAAGTCTTCAAATACTTAAGCTGAAGCATTTATTTGACTATGGCGAACCACAAGGAACAGTCCTAGGACCCATTTTATTAAACATTTACATTATTGGTCATTGGTGGAAATTTTTTCGAATTTGCTGACGTTACGGGAGTTTTCTATAGGTCTGATAACTGGGAAAACCTGAAACGGAAAGCCGAGTCTGATTTTCAATCAATGAAAAAGTGGTTCGATTATAACTTACTTACGATCAACACATCATAGGAAACCAATTTTTCCTCAATCAGCTGTAACTCTCGATGTCTACCTAGTATCAACAAACTGGATATAAAATTAAACAATAAAATATTTTATATAGAACCTTTGACAGAAATTGAATACTTAGGCATCATCATATATTGTTACTTGAAATGGGACTCACACATAATAAACATAGTAAAAAAGTAAAAATTTATATTGTATGAGTTCAAAAAACTAAAATATTACTCACTTCTCAGTCACATGAAGACGGTTTATCACTTCTTAATAGAAACTCTTATACGCTATGGAATTCTGGCGTGGGGTAGGGCATTCTGAACCCTTTAGAAATAGTACAGAAATGAATTATAAAACTGATATTTTCCAAAAACACCAGTTACTCATCGGATTGACTCTACCCAGAATTCAAAATTACAACCAACTCCCAACCCACAACTACAATACTCGAAGAAAAATCATTATACCACCCTTGATCGTCAAAGCTATACAACTCAAAGAATGTACTTAGCACCCAAGTTATACAATAGCATCCCTGAAGAATTGAAATATATAAATATCATAAGAGAATTCAAAAAACGATGAAAGAGTTAAAAAAAAATCAATACATATACTTGCACTGCACTGTTGGGAACATTAAACCGCTATTTTCACATCTCGACACGTGGTTCAGTCATCAAGTGACCATCTTCATGAAGAAAAATTCAAACTCATCAGTTTTGAACCAGAAAAAAACAGAAGTAAACACTAGTTTTAACTTTACCAATTGGTAAATGCAGCATTAATGCTTCATTTCTGTCGACCGTTTATTTATGATGTATTTTAACGCACTCAAAATCTTTGATTAATGACCCCTGTTAATGAATGATTTTCTATTAATCAACAATTTACTTATATGCAACCCAACGTACATTGCTCCAATACATATTATATTTATTTAGTGACCTGTGGCGTATGCAACCAAACATATTTATACTTACCCGCTAAAACATTTATTTTGAAATCGAGTAGCTGTGTTAGTACTATCTGTCATTATTTATTTCATTGTTGTAATTTCTTAAAATTATTTGTTTATTTTGAAATCAAAAGATGGATAGTGACGAAGTTCTGTAAAAAAAAATTCTGAAAACATCAAATATATCAGTAAGTTGTCGGTAGCATTAATAGCTAGATAGTCACGCAGCCGGCTGGTACAATGCTGGTTTGACTCTGAGGTGATAGCAAGGTCGAGGGTTCAATCACGCGTTAAAATATCTCAATTGTTAATCGCCCTTATTAATACACTTGTTCGTTAAATAATTATTTAGCTTCTATTTGGAATAAACCAACTAAACTTCCTTTTAGGTCAATGCAGCTGCACTAACTTACGAAGCAACAGATACAGTAATTCGCCTTGCACAAGTTCCTGCAAGATTGAAGAACCTACCAAAACCATTGGAACCTGGAAAAGTGCAACGAGGTGCTCTCAGATACAAATGTAAGTCGAACTAATAGTTTTAGGTGGAAAATGTGTGAATCAACATTGGGTAACGAACAGAACTAGTATTTGTTGTTATATTTTGGAAAATGTGATTTCTTTGATATTGTTTTTCAGTGAAGAACATTTTCTTTTTTTCGATCAGTCATGTAAAAATTTTTTGAGAAAGAGTCAACAACAAAAAAATTATATTATTACGATCGAACAAGTCTATATATAGATTTTCGAATTCAGCAACCTCCAAATATGCAAAAACTGATACCTTCTCAACATTCAGGTTATTCAGTTTTTTTTTGAATCTGTGAATTGAAATTAACACCTTTAAATAAAGTTTTTTTGAGTTTCTATAGAATTAGATACAGGATTTTCTTGCCTTTATTTGAATGAATGTTATTTAAATGGAAGTTAATAATAATAATAATAATAGTCTTTATTGGAAAAAAAATGGGATATATTTTTACCAAAAGGCGAAGTTCAAATCTGCAATACACGTACTGCAGCTTTGCTCTTCCACTTAACCTCCAGTTACTTGCACTTTTGGTATTATAATTATGTAATTTAAATTTTTCTTCTAATTGCTTTTACGTTTTTGTAGATTATTAGTCATTTTGTAAGAAAATTTCGCTTTTTTAAATTATATCAGTTTATCTAATATAAAATGTTTAGTACCTTTATAGAGGTGTTTCACACGATTTTTTTGAAATAATTTCATTGAATTATTTTTCATAGTATGCAACACAATATGGGCATTATAAATGAGATTTCGAATTTGAATATTTATTACATATTTATTTACATGGCATACAAAACTTAAATTCTTATAAACCATCAGGCCTAAATATTTATTTTCTTCAACTGTTGTTTTTCATTTTGGCATTCATCTTATTTGGTCTATACATTTTTGTTTGAAATTTAGTTACACTGTAGGTAGATAATGAGTTATTTAATTCTTATACGTATACGTATATCTTGTTTCAGTAACTCCTAGAGTAGAAAAACTCGCAATACCGAAACAACGAAGTGAGAAAGCCAAAGTAGATGAAGATTATGATCCATGGACCATTTCTCCAAATGTTCTCAAGTACAAAGCCACACCACGAATATTAGAACTCGCAAAACCACGGGAAAGAGATTAATGTCTTATAAATTATACCATACAGACTATCATAAGTGAAAAACCATTTGAATACGTTATAGGTCTATAAAATAAAGTTTCAGCCTCATTACGTATGTTTTTATTATATTTACGTGCACCAGGCATGACCAACTATAATATTTTACATAAAATGTCGCAGACTGTGTAGCGGAAAATGGGACATGAACCAAAGCAAATAAATATAATTTAGAAAAAACTAAGAGACACGCTTTCATAACACATTGAATCAAAAAGTAAAAAATAATTGTTCATATAGGCAGAAAATAATAATAAATGAAAAATAATAGTATCACTGTAAAAACGCGTGGGGACTCATGACATTTTTCTCATAAGTCTCGATAACTTGGCAATGGGGTGCCAAGACAGGTGCTCATAATGGCTCAAAATGAATGATAGCATCTCACAGCCAAAAAGCCAAACGAATCCGTGAAAATGTCTGCATCTTGGATACCTTACAGTACTCTTCAAATAGAATGGGGGAGTCTGGGTGTAGGAAGCAAACTTTGATTGAAATTTTTGATAAATACTGTCGAAATTTTGA
Source organism: Chrysolina americana (assembly GCA_958502065.1). Taxonomy (NCBI): domain Eukaryota; kingdom Metazoa; phylum Arthropoda; class Insecta; order Coleoptera; family Chrysomelidae; genus Chrysolina; species Chrysolina americana. The sequence continues at coordinate 12,125,210 of OY293413.1, forward strand.
AAATGCTTTATCTTATAAGTTACATTATAGTTCACACATAATATTAATGAATACTATCTATCTTTTGCTCAAAGATGGCCTGGGCATGCCTAGACAAACTTAATGATCTAGGCAGGAACAACAAGGTGATCCTCCTCTGGGTGCCGGGGCACGTCGGAGTGGAGGGCAATGAACAAGCAGATACCCTGGCACGAAAAGGGGCATCAACGCCACTGATCTGCCCTAACCATTCTACGGACTTGGAAAATCTTACTTCCAAGAGGAACTCAATAAAACTGAAGAACCAATGAGAGCAACACACTGATAAAGACTTCCAGAGCTACGGCAGGCCAAAGATCTCCTCGGCAACTTCAACCGAGCAAGATCGAAGACACTGATTAACCTCAGCGAAACTAGTCTAAAGAAGGTCACGGGATTTCTGACGAGGCACTGCAGACTCAAAGAACACCTAAGAAAGCTAGGCTTAGAGGAGGACAGCACCTGCAGATTCTGTGGGGAACATCCAGAAACACCACACCATATATTGATGGAGTGTTATGCTGTACATCACAAAAGATTGAATATACTGGGATCACACCAGCTGGCTGTGGGAGAAATACCACGATTAGACCCCCTCAAAATCCTTAAATTCCTCAAAGAACTGGGGCTTGAGGGGCTGCTGTAAACGTGAACACATTGAAATAGCAAAAGATGATGGGGCACAATATAGATCTAATTAGGTCGCAGCGCATCAGTCACCATCCATACTCACCATTACCATTACCATCTATCTATATGATCGTTGACAACATGAATGAGTTGAACCATGTTTTGTACCACTTATATTTGTAACACTAATGTTACCTACTTTAATAATTTAGCCCTTTTTATGGACATTCTTAAAGTAGTTTGTTGATGCTTGGTTAAGCTCGCCATAACAAGGAGTCAAATATCAAGTTCATTCATTAGGCCATGTGGTCAATGCTGCCAATAGAATGAACGAAATTGATCCCGATGATATAATGATAAAAAATTAAGATGATTGTGGATTTTTCTGGTGATAATTTGAACCCACCATTCGCAGGCGTTCGATATTTAAAGGATTCTACACTACCATCACTCGTAGGTACTCCGTATAATAGTCTAAGAGCCAGTGAACGGCAGATTTGACATATTTTAGGAAAGCCTAAAATTTACCCAGAGACTCTGTTACACCTACCAACCATGAGATGGGGGCTAGCTAAGCGCGGTCGCGATGGCCCCAGCTACACTCAGGTGCGACAGGTGTGATAATTTCTTCAAACTAAAAAAGTATTTTAGGAAGGCTGCCGTTTGGATATGTCAAAAATATACTATAATAGCTATTTAAAAAAAAACGTCAGAATTATCACGGGTATAAAGTGGTGGCAGAAATTTTGAAAATTTCGAAAAAAAAAATTCAAAAATGTTTTAAGGAACTTGAAATTTATATATGTTGTTCTTTTAAGTATCAGAAGCTTATATTCCTGAAGGCAGACCGGTACGTCGGTTCCTATGGCCTGGCAGACAGTAAAATCTTCCTCCCCCACGGGTATACCTAGGTGTAGTAGATACGTTGTATGGGGAATAGAAGAATTTATGTTCTTTATTTTCAATGTTTGATACACTACTGTAGTATTCTTTCTTAAAAGAACAACATATATAAATTTCAAGTTTCCTAAAATATTTCGAAATTTTCAAAATTTCTGCCACCACTTTAGAACCGTGATAATCGTTTGCCGTTTTTTTTTTTTAATAGCTATTATAGTATATTTTGACATATCCAAACGGAAGCCTTCCTAAAATACTTTTTTAGTTTAAGAAATTATCACACCTGTCGCACCTGAGTGTAGCTGGGGCCACCTCGACCGCGCTTAGCTCATCTCATGGTTGGTAGGTATAACAGACTCTCTGGGTAAATTTTAGACTTTCCTAAAATATGTCAAATCTGCCGTTCACTGGCTCTTAGACTATAATATACAATATCGTCGTGGTTGTCAGTTGCCAGTCAATATTGACATTTACTCAAAAAATATTTCAAAATTCCACGTGAACGAGTTCCAAATATGCCGAAATCGATTCTGAAAGGCAGCCGTGGCAGCGATATTCCGGATGATTTTAAGAGAATCAATACAGGAGAGCTGTTATTAAAAAAACCAACAATGAAACAGAAACGGAAGAACCAACAGGTAATGTGAAAAATGCATATAAGTAGAGCGTATAATTTTTGAACGAGTAAAACTTGATATTTGGGCATTTACTTACTCCAAGTAGCTATATCAAATTAATTCGGTAAAATTCCGATAACTAATAGCCACAAGCTATCAACAAAATTTATTTTGGAACTTACGTAGTTTGGCCTCCTGAACAACAAATCCGAATCGAATTTTTGGCGGTCTCAACTGATTTCGGAGATATGGGCCTATTTTTGAGATGAATGGCATTTTTAGAGCACATTTCTACCGCGGAAAAAACATTCAAAATTCTTTCCTCTTTAAACTAATACAATGTACACACCCTAACCAGTTTTACACAATTTTTTATTAAAAACGGCATTGTTTATCCAAAAATTCAACCCGCTTTTAAAAACGTCAAAACTACCCATTTATGTAAAATGTTTAGTGAATTTATTCATGTCATGTCAAGTTGGTTACTTTGAACTTTGCATATTTGCATAGCCAAGTTTCCCAGTCATTTCATTTCAACATGAAATGGAAATTATTCACTCACTTTTTTTTCCAGAAACCAACTTGACATGAATAAAATTCACTAACCATTTTGCCTAGATTTGTAGGTTATGTGGTCATAAAAGAAGAATGAGTTTTTTAATAGAGAGTTTTCAATAAAGAAAGAGTGTGAAACAGGTCAATTAGGGTGTGTACATTGTGTTAGTTCAAAGAAGGGAAAATTTTGAGTGTTTTTACGCGGTAGAAAAAAATAGGCCCATATCTCCGAAATCAGTTGAGACCGCCTTTGGATTTTTTGTTCAGGAGGCCAATCTACGTAAGATCCAAAAAAAAATTTATAGTTTGTGGCTATTAGTAAATGGAATTTTCCAAATTAAATTTCATCGAAACCTGTTCATTATAAACGATTAACTTTTATTCTAGAATAGACCAATTACTCCATCAAGCCAGCTTTCTGAAAATATTTCACAGTTAGCAGAACCAAAGCGAAGGTACAATGAAACGTGTGATGATAGCCATTGGGCAATCAAAAAGTCCACACTCAATTATAAACGTAAGTAGGATCGCCCAATCTACCTTGCCTGAAATTAAAGATAACATCCATTATCAGTCGAAAGTTTTATGGAAACTGGTTAAAAATACTGACTTTAGCCCATTACCTAACCTCTGAAATTTTACAGCAACAAAGAGAATCAAATGTTTGGCACAACCCAAGACAGTTTGTCCCAAGGTTACTGATGCTTCAAGTTCAGTAATAGCGCCGATACCGTCGGTGACTCCAAGTGCTTTGAAATACAGACCATCTCAAAGAATCCTAGATCTAGCGAGACCAAAGGATTGGATTTACTACGAGCAGTATCTTCCGTAAGGAAAGGTTTGAAGGTACCGGAGTTGTCGCACTGGAATAGATTTGCGATTCTGTTGGATCTGACATGTTTTTACAAATATAATATTCAGAAATTTAAAGTTCTATTTTTGTTGACTTTTGTTCTTTAACAGGAAATTCTTCTAAATAGAATGGTTTCTGAATAAATCAATTCCACGATGAGTAATAATTATGAAATGAAATATATTTATTGAAATAGGATTCCCTAATATAAAGCTTATAAGTAATAATACATTATCATGAATAAGCTTAAGCTTGGACATAATTTTCTAAACAATACAAATATATATTATCAACATTACATGAACAAAAAAGTTCAATTCTCATTATGAATATGTTTCAAAAGTTCACTCTTGAATAGTTTCAATGATGGCGTAGATTTCAATGAATAAGGCAAATCATTGAATCGGACAAAACCTTTGAAGAACAAACTGCTCATACTACATATGAAGTTGATTACTGGTTCTCGTTGAATATTGATGAATGTCGTTATTGAAAGTTATTAATGATAATAAGTATGGTGGGGTCATCTTATTTAATATTTTATAAATGAAAATCATGGAACGATAGAGTAGTCTTTGTGATACTGAAAACCATTGTAGAGTAGATAGCATGCTAGTGATTGGTGCATACCTATTACATTTTAAAATTACTCTCATTCCACGATTTGGTAATTTTTGCATTTGTTGCAGTTTGTTTAAATTAAATGAGAACAAAATAGAAGCACAGTAATCAAAATGGGGTTGAATTATTGATTCATACACAATTTTTGTTTCCATTGATAAATTACTGGCGATTCTTGAGAAAAAATATAATTTTTTGGCGATTTTTTTTTCAATATACTTGAAATGGTCATCGAACGTTGAACAATTATCAAGTTGAAAACCTTGATATTTTACTACCTTTACTATTTCTATACTTTCATTTTCCATTTTTATACTCAGGTTGTTGGTATTATTTTATTGTATTTAAATTTACTAGTGATTATCATTGCTTTAGTTTTTGTTACGTTGAGCTTCCAATTATTTATTTGTAGATATTTTCCTACCTTTGCCAAAACTTTATTCGTTTTAACAATCTTCTTCTAAATTTGTTCCAGTGCAGGCCAATAAGGTATCATCTGCAAATAAGTTGATGAACTCACAGTCTGTAAATAAGTGTATATCATTTAGATACAAAATAAACATGAGAGGACCAAGTACACTACCCTGTGGTACTCCTGTTTGATTTATCACATGACGAGAAAGATTCATTAACACGTATCCTCTGTTTCCTATGGTAAAGATTAGGATTTTTGTCAAACCGCCATTCAAAACCATTATTTCATATACAGTGTGAGTCAGAATATGACCGACAAATTTCGTAAACAGATTCTTCATCTCATTTCGACATAAAAAGTTTCTATTCTTGTATATCCTAAAATGCATTTCCTCTGAGAAACAGGGTGTCTAAAGTCCGAAAAGAATTATGATTCAATTTTTTTTTCTTACAACTCCGATGAAAAAATGGTTAGAACTGGGTACACCAATCTAGGTTTACCAATGTGATAATTTGATGTTATATTGTTTGATTTTCGTAAATCAGTGGCGTAGTTACGATAGCATGTTGCCATATTTTCTTTAGACAAGTGAATTGACAAATGAGATTCAGACTCATCAATACTTGCCCTAAAATTGATAACATTCCCTGTGCCTGAATTTATTTTTGGCACTAAGGCACATCAAATGCCATGACTTGTGAGTCAACTCTATCGATGATGTCATTTGTCATTACACTTGTCTAAAGGAAATATGAAGGAAAATATGGTAGCATACTACCGACTGTTTCACAAGAATTAAACATAAATCTAAATTAGTCTACCAAGTTACAATTCTTATCTTTCAGGAGTTTTGAAGAAAAAAAATATGTATCTTAATTTTTTTCGAACTCTCGACACCTTGTATTTCAGAGTAGATTTTAGGATATACATTGATAGAAACGTTTCATCTCGAAATGAGTGTACGAAGTTTGTCGGTCTTTTTCTGACTCACCCTGTATAATTGTTCACTTCTAAGCAATGAACTATCGGAACAGCATAAGTTCTGCCATCTATTGACGATGTTTCAGACTGAAAATTCATTCAAAGTATCTGAATCTTGAAGAGTCACTTTACAGGAAACTTCGTATAGGGTCAACTTCGACATCATAGTTTATAGAGAAAGAAGATAGTTAGTGCCTGTGGAAATCGCGTTTGATGCAATCGCGCGAGACATCTAGCCAGATAACAACGAACCTAGGCAGAAAATACACCCCTACAAATTCGTACTAGAGGTAGTGGATTTTCTTAAGAGCTATGACGTTGAATACATCTCTCACTCACACTCATTGCCGATACGTAAATTTGTCCTCTGCTACGGTATGAGTCATAGCTCTTGAGAAATTCCACTACCTCTACCTAGATTCGTCGTTATCGGGCTAGATGTCTCGCGCGATTGAATCCAACTATTATCAAATGCGATTTTCACAGGCACTGACTAGCTATCTTTTTTCTCTATAAACAATGTTGAAACTGAAATGAACGGAATTTTGAGTTTACCAGTACAACGCTGAATAGGATGCACGTGTCAAAATTATATTTCAGAGCTGTCTATCGGATTATTCAATAAATCATATTTTACGAACTGATCAAATACATACCTACATACGCTAAATTACTTAAAATCAAGAACAGACGTGACTGGAGACCTGTGGACTAGCGACCTCTAGCGATGGTCTTCAAACAGTGCAATGACATCTACCAAGGGTTGGATATGTAGTTCTCGTCTAATTATATCTTTATTTGAATATAGAAAAGACACACGTCCTTAGATTCCAGAATAATCAAAAGAATTGTCCAAAACTAAATATTGAAATTATTGAAAATCAAATGGCACTTAATTATATACAAATGAAACATTTTCAGGTTTCCATTTTGACAATACATTAAGTTGGAAAACTCACTGTAATGAGTTAGTATAATTGTGAGAATTTAAATTGATGGATGTAGCCGTTACTACGTGGTAGGAGAGCATCATAAGAAAAAGAAAAGAACATTTCTATGTTTTTATACTACTTTAACTTGTAACACTTTGTTACTGCAGTTTCGTCCTATATAGACATTCTCAAACAACTATTTTAAAAACCTAATTTTGAAGTACCTATATATATACCTAAAAATATTACCTCCATAGCACATGGCGACTGTTCGACGTCTGAAAGACGGCATCACATTCGGCCAAATGACGTCTTTTTATCAAACTAAATGACGTCTGAATGACGTAAGTAAGTCACATCTAAATGACGTCACTTCTAGAGGTCTTTTGGACGTCCTTGCGGTGTTCAATTAAGACGTAAAACTAACGTTGTGGACCAATTTAGGACGACGCAGCGACGTCTGATTTTTACAAAATTTGACCAAAAAAAAGTTTTGTTTTGAGATTCTCATCACCACATAAAAATTATTTTGCACTAGGATTTGTGCTAATAATTATCACTTTTTTTAATTTTTTAATTTACTTTATTGAAACCAAGAAACATTTCTGTTTGTAGAGGGTTTTTTTTTTACATGAATTGAATTACAGCAATATATATAGATAAATAATTAAACAATAAATAGGAAGAAAGTGATAAGAATAATATGTGAAGTATAAGTTAAACCTAAGTAACGCCATAACAAAGCAAAACAAAATGAAAATAAAAGTAATAGCAGTCAAGGTTGAAATAATAAAGGACTTGAAGACTTATCTGTAGATTATACATTTTTTAAGTTCTTTTTTGAACTAAGTTTTAGTTCTAATTTCTTTTAATGATTGAGGTATTCTATAGTATATCTCAATTCCCACATAAAAAATTGACGTTTTTCCAAAATTTGATTTGAAACATATTGCACTTATATTATTCATATTCCTTGTTTTATGGTAATGGATTTTTGAAATATGATCAAAACTACGATCCGGATGTTTTTTTCCTGTGTCAACAAAATGAATAAAAAGAAAAATGTTTAATTCATATAATGAACGAAGATTTAGTAAATTTGATTGACGTGGTTTCAAAATAGAAATTTTTGCTGGGCCCCAAACGAAAATAAGGTATTGTAATTTAGACTAAACTAAACTGAAATATATAATTTTCAAATATTTCAGTGGTGTACATTGCCTTATTCTGAATAGTATTCCAATCAAAGGTGAGAGTTGTTTTCTCAGTTTGTTGATATGACTGAACCAAGAAAGTGTTGTGTCGATATGCAAACCTAAAAATTTTGTGTTATTGGTATACTGAATTGACGAATTTTTGAATTTAAGTAGTCTTAGAGAATCAGTTGCAATACTACTTTTAGAAATAAACATTATCGATGATTTTGAATAGTTCAATATTAGGTAGAATTTTCTGCAAAATATACGACTGTTGTATTATCAGCAAAAAGTTTAATTTCACCTTTTAATTTGAGCTCCGATATCGAGTTTATATATATTAAAAAAAGAATAGGAGCAAGTATAGATCCTTGTGGAATATATAACATTGTGTGAATCAGAAAAATCTAGTTTTTATAATATATTCAATGTATTTCAGAACTCACAAATATGAAATGCATATCTTATGAAACAACCCAATTTCTACAGTTACTCATGGGTAGAAAAGTTTTGAACTGAAATAAATGAAGTCTTTATGCATAAATATTTGAGAGAGCATATAGTTCAGGAAGTAAAATGAAACTCCCAGTTCTGAAACGACTACACAAAAAAATTATTCAACCCTAACATAAATAAAAATAGGTATCCACCTTAAAGTCAAGTTTTTGAACGGAGCATCTTGGCAAAAACTCAATTTAGGGTTTTTTGGTTATAACCTGGTAAAGTAGGTGAATATTGATGGTAATGAAAAACTTGTTATGAATGAATATTATATTTACACAAAAAATGACAATGTGACCCATACTGTATTGGCTTTACCTCCAAAATATTCAGTGGTGTTTTACACGAATCCTATGGCAATAACATTATTAATATTTTCATTATACCGAACATAAGTTTTGAAAATTGAAAGAATAATTCTGAGCAACATTAGGATAGGACTTCACAGGCCTGTATGAAGCAAAGGAATACATACATAACTTAAACAATTCAGTTTACGGGGAAAAACCATACATTTTGATACTAAATCTGAAACATCAAAATATTGTAATTCTGACAAAGTACTAACTACATAAATATTCAAATCTTTAGAGTCTATTGTAAAAATTGTTTACCAATAATAATTATCTTTTCATCTAAAGTGCTACATATATTATGTATCTCTACAACAACACCTTCTTTCGTCATACCATAAGCATCTGAACATGAATAAGATTTGCTACTGAAAGTTACATTCCTGTAGGTAATTTTTTTATATTGCTTTACAAATATTTTGTCAGTTGTTGGACCATTTTCATTTTCACCATGGAATGAACTTTTTGGGTCGTAGGGTGGCTTCACAAATTCACACACAATTTCTTTCGCTTAATCTACGATAAATTTGTTGCAAAGGTTTCAATGGAGATCTAACGAAACTTTTGATAAGGCCTAAAAAGTTCTCAAATGGAAATGCAGAAAATGAATCTAATGTACCATACTGAGCAGCCTCTTTATCCAAATGATATAAAATATGTGTATTATATACATAAAATTCTAAACCGTATATAAACTCACAATGTTTTACAAACGTGTTCAACAAAATGCCTGCATTCTTTGCACCAAAACTTGACAGATGCTTTGAAGAAACTAATATTGAAATGCCAACATGTAATAATAAAAAATGTTCAAACACTGATATGTCAACATTCCCGTCAAGAACGAATGGCCCAAAATATAATAAGAAGTTTCGAAATTCAGTAGCTTTCCAATTACAAATCTCTGATAAACTCCTGGGCTTTCGATTGAATTCAGAAGGGACAAATTTCCTCAAAAACATAATATTTTCACTTATTACCTCAATATGCAAATGCCTTAACCTGATATGTAAACCACCCGAAATCCAGGTAACAAGAAGTTTTTTCATCACTCCCAAACAAACAGCATGCATGTAATCGATGGTAAACGATGAAACTAAGCCTATGTTTAATTCAAGTAAAGGTGATTTCTCTCTATGATGTTCTTCATCTAGCTCTGAGATAAACTGCTCATCTGTTCGAAGCATACTTGTTGTCCCTTTCAAAATCACTTTTCGATATCTATGGTGATAAACACCAGTTTCCCAACACTTATCACACGAAGAATAACCTCCATGAGATTTAATGCCTTTCAGATAAGCTTTAGCAGGAGAGTCACAAATAAAATTCAGTATTTCAACAAAATATACTCTGGAGTGCAAGTGGAAGCCAGTTACCCTCAAATGATTAGCTTCTTCAATAAAATCTTTCAAAAAAAGATTGAGTGGAAATGGCTTTGATTTACCACAGAAAATACCAATTGCAAATGGGACACATTCAAAGTTTCTTACCAAACCTAAAATGGGCCAGAACTGTAAATTTGTACTAGAAAATAGAGGAAGTCCATCAATATTTATGCTGAGCTTCAATATCTCATCAAGACTCGTGGAAGGTATCAAATTTTTCAAAACATTTTCAATTCCAAAGTGGCAATACTCACCATTATCTAATTTCTTCAACAAAATTTGTCTAGGAGTTTTCAATAATTTTCTACTATCTAACGGAAGCTGAGGATGGAGTGGAGCAAGAATTTTCAAGAGACTTGTTATAGAGTTATGACAAACTTTTGTTTCAATGGCCCAGTGCCTTAACTGTGATACCAAATCTGTGGCAGTGTTCAAGGAACTGTTAGATTCAATTGATAAACTTGGTGAAAAAGTGAAAATATCCGTAGGGGAATGAGTTATCCCTTCAGACGTTTCTGGATTAGATATTCCTGGTTCTGATCCTAATCCAACGTCAGAAAATTCAGAATTACCATTAGTCATACACAACAAACCTTGATGATTATTATCAGCCTGGTTCTGAACATTTCTGATTACACTGTTGACATTTGCACAATCAATATAACTATTCTCCAAGCCACTTAATATTTTTTCGTTCTCTTTAGCAACCCTTCGATAAAATTGTCTCATTCCCACATTTGCCCTCAGATGCTTCCTTTCATACATTTTCATTCAACTCAAAACTGAACTCATTTAAAGAATTGGGAGAAATACTAACTAGTTATGGATTTGACAAGAGCAATATAACTTTATTTACTTACTACTTCCTTACTACTTTGCACTTTCTTTTTTAAATATTGGTAAACAAAATTTTACCATTTGCTCATTTGTGGAAAGATAAATATCCCAGTACTTCAGGAACTAAGCTATATTTCTTTGCTAGCATCAGTCTTGTTTCTTGCCTTCAGCCTGTCTGGTGCATGTTTAATCCAAAGTTTGATCATTTCTTCAACATCACTTATTGTTGTATTTTCAGACTGAACTGCCCCTAAAACACGATCATTTTTCAAGTCAACAACTTTGTAAAGATGAGTAGACATTTTTTATTTTCATAAAACGAATAGAAAATATGATATTGGTACTCACTTAACAACGCTTTATTGATGTTTAGTTCATAAAATGGTTTCTTCGCTCGTTTCCCATAATAGCTGAAGGATGATGCTAAATTGTCTGTTAGCAGTTCCCTCAACACTTTATGGATTCTTGATTTCAAGTTTTTTCCTCCCAATGAGATCAAATGTGTAACCTGAAAAAAAGTTTTTTAATTGTTTTCCTTGGCCTTTTCATCAAGATCTAATATAAGTAACAAATTCTTGATTCTTTAAAAAACAGTTTTGAATCCCTATTTTTCTTCATAAGCAACCATATTTTTCTAATGATGAAACTCTTGTACTCTTTAAAATATTCACTAACACCATTTTGCTAGTTTGAAACATAAAGGTTTATTGATGAGAAAAACTCATAATGGTAAGCAGTTTGCAAATTTTGAAATCAGATGGTGTATTAATAATGTACCCCTACGTACAAAGAAATCAACTCACTCTTGTCTTTGATTTGTTTTTTTTTTTAAATAAGCTGTCTGCAAAATAATTCAATATGCTTCAACAAGAGTCCAAATTAATTAGTTTTAATCAAGTGTAGAAACTGAAAACGAAAACTATGCGGTCTATCTTGATTTTTGTGAGGTAGAACTTCATCAAATACAGACAATTTGGATTGTTCCCACTGAAATTGAGCTCATTGAGAACATTCCAAGTGGACTTTCAACAGAGATTCTCCAAAAGACATGATTCAGTTTAAAATGAAATATCACCTCAACAAATTCAAATGTGAAAAATATGATATATGTCTTGGATGGCACAAGGAATAATTTGAATAACATTTTCTTCCATATCCATTGTCGGAACACAAGTGGGAGCTGAGTCAATTTCTTTGCATGTAAGTGTGGTTTTCTGAAAAACTTGAACGCAAAATAATATACCAATAGATTAAAGTTCTCTTTCTTCTTTGTATGCTCCTTGAATGAGTTCAGCCCTTCAATATTATTCAGTGGAAACTGCACTGGAAAGGAATCTTTTATATATTGAGCTTGATGAGCTCCCTGCTTGTTTAGAAAAGTGTTTTGCACTTCATCTAATTTTCCTATAATCAATTTATTTTGCTCTTTGACTTGATTAACTATGGAAATCAATGTCTTGATAGCTGAAAAAATATTGCAATTAACAAATTTGCACACACTTTTCACAATAACAATAATTCTAGCCTTAACATCCTTGGTGTTCCACTAGAAAATGTAAGTTTGAGCATATACAAGTTAAATTTTATGGATAAAAATGATCTTGAGATTTTTACTTAGGTTAATGTTGTATCTAGTTGGTCATGTCCGAAAGCAGGTTTTCTGAATGATTGCCAAGCATGAACCCAGTTTCTATGTGACCGAGATTGGTTCAACTGGAGTTTAACAGAGTTACAATGAATAACAGACAATTAAACTTCTTACTGACAATAGAGACAACTTACCTGACTCTGCAAATGAATCCTTGACTGGAAGAGGGGAGCAAAAACTTGATGATGGTTGTGAAAACTCTTCAGAATGTTGTATGTGTGTAGAATGGTTTTGCCCAGATGACTGCTGAACTGGTACAGCAAGCTTTCGACTAGATGACTGCTGGACTGTAGACACAGATTTCAATCCAATATTTTTTAGATGGTTAGTTTCTATTGAACCTGAATAAGAGTATGAAAGATTTTATTAAAATAATACAAGGGTGGTGCTGCTCAAAATAAATACATACCTGACAGCTTTTTGATTTTAATTGTTGGTGGTCTAGAGTATTGACTCTCTTCTTCACTCTCGCTGCTTTCGAATACTTTCCTAGATGTTTTTCTGAGTTGTCTGGTGTGTGTATTCGAATCAATGTCTGTGTCAGCCAGATCACTAGTGGCCTCAGCTTCTTTTTATTTTTTGAAAGCTTTTTCTAACTCATCTAAAACAAAAATGAGTGAGTGGAATAAAAAACAGTTTGCCTCAAAAGTGATTTTCTACATGTTCCTCCGATCAAGTAACACAACCTAGATGAGTAATACTCGAATAGAACTGAAGGTAACATCTTTTCATAACGTTGTCCCTCAAATCATGACATTATTGCCGAGGAAAACACAAATTAATTTTTTTATCTATCCTTTCTATTAGCCTAGAGGTTAGGTTATTTTGATGCGTATTTAAATCGAGCTTGAAAGGAAACCCAACAATAATGAATTGAAAATACATTGACCACTAACCTGTTGTATAAAAGATCCTGTTGACACCAAATAATTTCCAATTTTCAGCGTCGATAGCTGTCCCTTCAGCAAGAGCTCGTTCATAATGTTTGCTGTCTTTGAATGGCGGCCAGAACACTTCTTTCTTGAGATGGGTTAGCCATGTTTCATGGACCACAGCCAAGCTATTGCTTCCACTCTCATCAAACTGAATAACACAATACATCTTTAAATATCATTAATATCTAACACCTACGCGCATGTCGCTAAAATTGAATGAAATGAAGGCAAACTTGTAAAATGCCGTTTGAACCGTTGAACATTAAAAATTCAAAAACATTTTGAACTGAAACAATGAAAATGAAACAAACAGGGCGCATCGCATACATGCACTCATATCGTTATCGTTATCGTATTGTTTCTTGTTTCGTTTGCACGGTGCACGAAATAAGCGCTCTGTGATTGGTGACTGTGACGGCGGGAAGTTCAAATGCTGTGACAGCTAAATGAAAACAGTTGGAAATGCATAAATTATTATCCAACCTACCTGACGTGACTTACCATATGTAAACAGAATAATAACGACTATTCAATCAACATATTTTTGTTCAATGGTCGGAGCACTTATTTTGTTCATCTAGTTTCGGTGCACTGATACGAAGAAATTTGTGATTGGTGAGAACTGTATTTGGCGCTAAATTCAAAATCTAAAAATCCACTCGCGGAAATAAAACGGACCATTTTCACATTGATACATGTTGAATATATTGCTCTAGAATAGTGAGCAATAGTTAGGTGGGCATTCGATGTGTTTCTCATTGTTTAATTTTGATAACACCTGAAAACATTTTAAGACCATGGATTGACGTCTGTACGACGTTAAACAGTGGCTGTCCGTAAGACGTCACAAATATGACGTCCTCCTGACGTCATATTATGGTCAAAAGACGTATGAGACCAAAAAAGACCTAAGATAGCGGTCCTAGCGACGTCATATTCGCCAGTCTGGCTACCTGGGCTACAATAATTAATGAATATTAGTTATCCTAAAATAATTACATAAATTTCACAACAAAATTAAAATGACCTGATATGGATTTAATACCTGTATTTTGTTTTTATATCTGACAATGAGGACGAAATAAGTTGAAAACTGGCGAAAATATCAAATCTAATTGGTCATTAAGTAGGTTACATCTACAGTTTTTGTGCTTATGAATTTCTAAAGATTCCAAAAAATTCAGTTTCAACACTTTGTTTAGGAACTGGTGATTTGAAAATGTTGAATCACTTTTTTCCAGTCTGAAGGATCTTTCATGTGCAACGTATCTTTTTGAAAAACTACGTTCGCATTGTCCTATATAAACACTGTGACACTCTGGACACTTAAGCTTATAAACTCCAGATTTTTGCATTTTATCTACTCTATCTTTGGCATTAAAAAGGAAATTAGATAACTTGGCATGCGGTCTGAATGATATTTCTACATTGTTTTTCCTGAAAACTCTTGCAATATTCTCTGTTCTTTTTCCATAATACGTCAGAGTAACCAATTTTCTACTTTCCAATTGTTTGACCTGTGGGTATATTAATTTACGAGCGTTGTAACTGTCTTGAAACCATTGTTGTGTCCTATCTGTATGATTGTTTTGATTTCCCTATCTAGATTGTCAGCCGATAAAAGTAATGAAAACGCTCTGTGTAGCATTGAATTGTATGCTGCTAATTTTTGGCTCTCGGGATGGAAAGAGTCACTTGGGATTGTACTGTCAGTATAGCTTGGTTTTCTGTATATGTTGAATTAAAATTTATTTCGATTATGTATGATAGTTAGGTCTCGAAAGTTAATTTGTTTCTCTATCTCTGTCTCGAGTGTGAACTGAATGTTTATATTAAGATTATTAATAAATTTTAAAAATTGGTTTAGCTGTCGTGTTGTACCTCAGAAACAGGCGAGGATATCATCTACATATCTGTACCAAAAGTGAATATGTTTTTTCCCTAGGTCGGAATCTACAATTCTGGTCTCTAAATTGTTCATAAATATATCTGCTAAAAGTGGACTGAGGGGGGAGCCCATTGGTAAACCTGCATTCTGTTTATAGAATTTGTTATTAAACTGTAGGAAATTCTGATCTAAACATACATCAAATGCTGTTGAAATTTCAAAAGAAGTGATAGGGTCTGTTTCTTTTCTTTTTCTTATTGTGAGAAATATTTATTCAGTAATCTAAGGGAAATCTTGAATACAGAACAGATAATAATTCGAACAAAGTTCGAAAATATGTGCTTTTTCTCTCCACCTGTTTCCACCAAGTGAAAGAATGAGGCAAACATCTGTCATAAAACAACTACTTCCCTGGCTAATACCACGACGGACATTGAACATAATAGATACTTCAACATTGGAAGATCAAGTCGAACCCAAGTTTTCAACTTGGCGAGTTTTTCAATTCATTTATTTAGTCAACCGGCACTCTTGAGGCCTGGCTCTGCTAAAAAATGTCTTTCACTGGGATTTTCCCGATGTAAAGACCATAACAAAGTAATTAAACACGAAATCAAGTTTAGGAGACGTCAAATTTTTGCAATGGTCGATTTTAGGGCAGGAAATTAAAAAAAAATAGATTTTGAGTAGTGCCAAATTATCATAATGGAAGATATATAGACATTTTCCCTTCGTACTGGAGTAGGCCCTAACTAATTTCAAAAATATTTGGAATTTGAGATGTTTGAAGGATGGACTTTCACCTCACCAAACGGAGGAAGGTCATCGTGTCTCAGAACCCTTGGCTCTTTAACTATCAATAAAGTGCTTCGAGAAACACCTTGATTACTTGTTCACGATCGGAGAGATCTCTACGATTATTGTGAATTGTGTAAAAAAAAAACAGGATTCAATATTATTTACAATTTATTGGCCTAGTAATATTATGGACGCAAATAACTTGTATAACAAAACAAGCCTTAAATAAAATTCAACCAATGCCAGACGATAAAGATCACATGGTTCAAAATAATTATATGTATATCTATAACACAGAATCTCAATAATTTGATAAGTTGCACACTGCAAAATAAATAAATCGTTAAATATAACAGATAGTAAATAAAGTTGAATAAAAAATTATACAATGGAAATTACAGAAATAGAAAAATGATTAAGTACTTGATATTAAAATTATTTACAGGTGTAGTCTCACTAAAAAATAACTAAATCTAATTATAGAAAATATTGATTTTCATTTACATATGGATGTCTACAATGAAAATAGACTCGCGTATTCATAAATATAAATATTCAACAATATGAGAAAAATTATTTCAACTTTTTATCCGTTAGTTCTCCGTCAATCCCAAATGTCGATGGGAAAGTTATTCACATCGAATTGGTCCTGGATTGGGTTTCCATCGATGATATAAGACAGTCGAACTTTCATCTTCAACACATTCTGGATTTGAAAAAAAAAACAGATTATAAAAAACGGAGAACGAGAAACAAATCTCACAATGGAGCTAAATATGAAAATGCTCACTACATAACTTCGAATATAAAATCATTTTCATAACTTGAAATAAAATATCCAAAGGTAATGAGTACAATATCTATTACAGACACTTTCTTGAGATGGTTCCACTGGATCCTATGTTGGTACAAGTACTCTTTTTGTAACACATCAATGATATATCTCTTTCCCACACTCAAGACAAGTTCACACCACAAGCTTATGGCATGGCAAAAGTTTTTTTGAAGGACACGCATAATTGTATTCTAAAAAATTAATGTTCTATTGATTCTAGATGATGAATTAAAATTTCACAAGCATAAAATAGGTTGGAAGCTCACATGCTTATCAAATTGATTGTATGTTCTCTAAGCAACACAGTTTTCGTGCCAGCAAGGCGAAAGTATTTTTCGAAAATTCTGCATTTTGTCGGGATATTACTACTGAAAACACTCGGCTCGTATCGATCAACGTATAAGCTGGTATCAAACTGCGAGAGAAGACTCTCCTCAATAAAAATACTACAGTCTGTCTCTGGTCTGGACTCCTGGCCATCCGGTATGGAGGGCAATGAAACGGCGGACCTTCCTGCAAGAGAAGGTGTCGCAAGTCGGTTAATTGGACCAGAATCTGCCATTGGCATCTCACCAAGTTTTGCCAAATATACATTGAACATCTGGACAGCAATGAAAGTAGTAAACTTCTGGCAAAACCTACCTGGATTGGCTCATTCCTTGGAGAATTAAAAAAAACACTTAGACTCCAGCAGGGATGACCTGCGATGTCTATAACAGGCCTACTCACAGGCCACTGTCGTTCGAATCATCACATGACATGGTTGCTCAGTGTGAGTTTGAAAGTTTTCATTGATCCCTTTCAATTTTGAGTCGTTGCTGGACGGTCGATCAGTGTCTTTTCTAGCCTATTGAAACTTTCAATCGATAGCTTCCGTCTACGTTTGTGTACGAGATTTTCAATGGCGGGTGACGGCCGAATCATTCTAGTCCATCGTCATAGCCAGACTTATTCATTATCTTCGGATATTTGTTGTTAGTTGTCGAAATGGGTACCTGTGACCTTTTGATTTCTAGACTCGTTACCTGTGTTAGCGACTCAAGAGAATGTTAGATGGCTAATACGATGTGGGGTCTATTAGCTCTAGCTGAGAAAAACCCGCAATTGCCTGAGAAAAATCCGCAATTGCAGAATGTAATCGACAACCTTGATCGCTGGTTCTTGAGATAGATAATCCTAGTTAACTTGTGGAGCAATGTTTCACCTTGTTAGAAGGATTTGAATCTCAGAGGGAAATATATTGGTAGCCACGCGTCGAGTACGTGACAGTCGATAAGATTAATAAAAAGCTTGTTTCTAGGGTGAAGATGCTTAACCCGCATCTTAATGGAACGAGCTTTCTCACTTCAAGAAACAAGGTTCTTTCATAGAACGCTACAATCAAATTTGTTGTTGTGTACGCCTCAGCTGCATAGGGGCAGCCCGCCGAAACTTACTCAGCTACTACGGAGTGAGTCCAGATTTGTAGTTTGTACAGAGCACTTCCTTCCATCCGGCAAAGCATACAGTCGAAATACGGAAATTCTTGAGGTCGCTATGGCCCATGAAATCCTTTTAATACGCGTAGCCGTGGACTACCCTGCAAACGTGCTAACCCGTTTCAAGTGGCCTTAAACCTGAACTCTCATTATCCCCCACCAAGACACATTAATATTCGTTGTCATAAAAAACTTTAATGATAATTTAGCGGCGATTACAGGGCTAATAAGACGCAGCCGTCTCATATTCTTACACACGGGACTAGTTTAAAGAGCTTTGTCACAGGTACATAGCGCGACAGCAATCCAAGGAGATCCAAAATCCAAACAGAGATCGACAAGAAAGCTGAAGCGGATAAGTCGGGTACTGTCGATAACGAAAGCTAAGTAACGGTGGCTGTGGCCATTGGTTTGGATGGGTGGCCGACGTACTAGGATGGTCTTGTATTCTCGTCCGACTACAAGTTAAAAGGTAAGGGTCTCGTCTTCCCTAGCTTCTCAAGTTCTCTCGGAGACTTCTGAGGGTTGATCGTAAGGGTACGGCCGGATAACTGAAAGAACTTCAAGTCAGGCTTCACGGTTGCTCGGAGGGATGCAGCCAGATGATGAAGCCCCTCTAACAATACATCCCAGTCAGTTCTACTTGTCTTTAACCGGAAAGTATGCATCCGATGGCAGTCTTATGATGGGGTCGTATTACAACTCATCATATAGCTTGTTGTATTCTCTTTTGTACTTATTGCCTTCATAAAGGTAAATTCGTTAGCAAAAGACCTCGGACTCATAAATGTGTTGGCGGCTAGAAGCATATAGAGATTCTTGCAAACATCCATTTATCGCCCAGAAATGGCTAACTCTACCTTACCCCTTCAATTTGAAAATAATAACCATAGTTTTAATGAATCACAGCCCATTGATGAATGTGAAATAACTTTTGAGACCCCACCAGATATATAATTTTCCTCCCACACCAATTCCAAATTTGCTACAATTTATTTTTCTTTTCCCTAGCCGAAATTACGCACATTCTGGCCGCATTTCAGGGCGGAAAAATCAATTTCTGTGGCCGGCTGACGACAGAATTTTTGCGGCCGGTGATATAAACATGAATTATTTATTCTGTGCTTGCACGTGTCAAACTGTCGTGTCGTGAACCCGCGAAGGAATTCATTCAATTGTGTTTAAAAAAATGAACGAATCCTCATCTGAAGGTTCCGCAGAAAAAATAGCAATGAAGATTCGGGAAATAAAGTTTACAACGATATAAGTTCAACACTGAAGACAGACCGTTTAGAATTTTCCAACTGCACTTTTAATAATTGTGTGTTCAACGTAGTTTCATATGAATGTAATAAAGAAAACAAGCCCTAAAATCAACAAAAAAAAATTTTCATAAAATCAGTTGTGGAATCGTCTTGTCATTTTTACCGTAGGTTTGTTTCCATTTCCATGAATTTATAATTTTTAATTGAGAATGTTTCTCTTTTCAAATTGATTTGATGCTTATAATGTTGGTTTTATTTCATCTTGAAGTTTTCAATGCCCGCCCCGATCAGCAAAACTTCGGCTTCGCCTCGGTCTTGCAAAAGTCGGGCGGGCATTCCCCCCTTGTGCTCGCCGCCCTGCTAGAACAACAGCTTCATTGGATTTCACAAGATGGCCGGCAGCTGGCAGCATTAATTGCACTGAATCACAAACATTGATTATGCCCGTACTTTCGGCTACGGAATCAAGAAAAATAGTATACAACCCACGG
The DNA here is from genome assembly GCA_958502065.1 of Chrysolina americana. Lineage (NCBI taxonomy): Eukaryota > Metazoa > Arthropoda > Insecta > Coleoptera > Chrysomelidae > Chrysolina > Chrysolina americana. The sequence goes on from OY293413.1 coordinate 12,145,342, forward strand.
CCCGAAAGTTGGATGCCCTGGCATGTGCTATAAGAAGGCCTCGGCCTTCATATCGCATAGGCCAGGAAATCCAACTTTCGGGCCTAGGTATGTAATATACTATTTCATTTCATCATGAAAACATTTAAATTCATCAACATTTCGTATGTATTGGAAAAATGTCAATTATTTTTCAAAATCAGATAAATCTGTGAAAGACATTGTGAGATCAAACTTCGCATAATTCAGAGAAGTACAGAGGAAAGGTCTCATAGTGTGATATATAAATTATTAACCAAAACAATAGTTATAATGAACTTTCGGTTTGTTAGTCGTGATCTCGAGGTACTTCTTCCTGATACTTCGTCTAAACCTGCGGTAGACATTTTCAAAGGCGGTGTGGTAACGGACGAGGCGTTTGTCAAAGGATAACTGATTCGGAATCTGTACTGATTACTACTTTTATTGTGCTCACCATAATAGGAGGCGTGACTTCATCAAGCCTTGATCCAATACCTGTTTTTGGTTTTGACTTCTGAGGGTTGCACGTAGAGGTGCAGCCGGTTGACGGATATTACAATTTTAACGAAACAATAACAATTATCATTGCTTGTACCTGAAAAACATTTTGTTTTGATCTATCTGATTACCTGCCTCCACGTTTTGGGCTGAAAGTATTCGGGTGTTATTGAATTTCAATGAAGAATTACCTCGAGACTATGACTAACAAACCCGAAAATCATCGAAAGTTCAGAGAATATCGGTCGTAAAAGTTTACCTTCCTTTTGATTCTTACACATTACTTATGAACATAAATCACTGACGAAACTAACCTTACTGGGATTAGTTACCCTGACAACTTGCGTTACTTGACCATTTGGGGCAATGGATGTCCCTGATGGAGATAACAATTGCAACTGGAATGCCTGAAAGAATAACATATACCAAGAATTCACCAACAGTTGCAGGTTCCATGACTCACCTTAGGTACAGCTACTTGAAATAGATAGTCGGTCACATTCGAAAGTGTAATATTGGTTGTCGTGACATTTATCGTTAAAGTGTTACTATCTGGTACTTTATCTAAAGAAAATAATATTCTCAAACCTTCTTTGTTATAGGCAGTTAGTGTAGGCACATTCCTCTCTGAAAATATGGGTATATAAATAAATGCTTATAATACTAACTTTTTTGAAAACAAGAGAGTACTTCCTAAGAGCTAAATGGACAATCATAAATACACCCCAGAGAGAACTTTTATGTTTCTACCTTTGTACAATGTTAGGCATAATCAGTTTAGAAGTTAATAATTATTGTGGTTACTTGATATTAAATGAGGTCAGTCACTTATGTATGTGAAACCATAAAAATATAAAAATCGAAATATACATATATTAAAAAAACTGTCGATCAAGTGGTTTAGTTTATAACTGTATTTTTAATGATGAGTGGTAAATAAAAATCTTATTATTGGCGACAAAAATAGTACATTTGGGATGTTTGCCATAATCTGAAGTAATTTGAAATAATCAACAATATCGAAGACACAGAATAACTACAGGAAGAATGATTAATACTCAATTTGAATCCCAACTAGTATTTCCAGAATAGTACTGCAACATTTACTGATAATATCATTCATTTTCACATGAACTCAGAGTTAAAGATACAAAAAGTCATTACAAACAAAGCTTTATCTATACATTGTGAAACTTTGACATAAAATATATCTTAGAATTACTAAAAAATACTCACCATCAATATTATTACTTTCATCGAGTATATCTCCTGTCAAGAAATTAGAATTTTGGTTGTTCATTATCGGTAGTAAGTTGCTGTTATTATTCTCCGTTATCAGACCCGCTATTCCACCAGAATCCGCAGATGAGACAGGTAATATATCGAGCCCTAATAAATCTAAGAGGTCTTGATTGTTGCTATTCGAGACTGGTTGTAAGGGTTGTGAATTTGGTTTGATTATGTCTAAGTCTACGGTTTCTGTTCCTCCTAACAAATCCAGCAGAGCATTCTACGAAATAAAGTTCATCAAATGAGAAACAGAAACAGAAAAACAGAAAAACCCTGGTGTGCCGACTCATACCTGTAAAATTGTAGACAAAAACGCTGGACATTCGCTAGTTTGATTATGAGAAAACAAATGAAATCGTGGTCTGTTTTCCAAATATCCCGAGATACTTGCGTGAACCGCCACCGTCGGGATTGTTGTTAAGGTACATTTTCATGAACTGATGTTCCAAGTATTGCACAGGAACATGAAATGAATGAAACAACATAATCAATCAAATTTACAGTTTTATTCGTTACATTTTCAGCTTATTATATTATTTTTGTTTTGCTGAAATGCATTTTACTGGAATAATTAATAATATCCATTAGAACCTGTTAATCTTGTGCCTATCTGATATTTATCCAAGCATGCGCATTTCGCAAGTATCTGCGCAACTGTATCCGATTTTTTTTAAAGGTTCTTTAAGTAAAAATTTTGTCGCTTTTTCTGAGTTTATAATTGCTTTTCAGAAGATATGTGTGATAAGAGTTGTGTGATGCAATGTTCTTGCACTATTTTGAAAACTGTTAATGTTATTTAATAGTGAAGATATTTCTTTTTTGTGCAATTTTTTTCGACAGAAAATTAATATTTTTTGGATGATCTAACAACACTGAAAAGATTTCACGAAAACGAAAGGTAAAATAATGGAAACCTCAACAAGCTTGATGATATATGCAAAATTGATAGATTTCAGTAGGAGTGATGATTTTTATTTACTTTATCACAGACTTTCACAACTTGAACTTATGGAAGATTTAAAGAAAGAGTAGGGTGTATATCAACACGCACTCAGTTGATTTAATTGAAAAAAAATTTACCATAAAGTATTGTTAATTAGATCATGGAGAATTTAGAAATAAAATATAAGTTTCAAATTGGTTTCAGAGTATCTTACAGATTCTAAGTGGTACTCACTTTAATGAATTATTGTATTCGTTTTTCAGGATTTTATCCACACAAAAACAAATAATGGTCAAATTATTCATATTATTGGTTTATTTTAGTTCACTACGAAATATTTCATTCTGCCACAACTATTTTGATATTAGATCATTTTGGAAAAATAACACAATTTGTGTGGTGTTATTTTTCTAAAAAATTTGGTCTTCCACTCAGACTATAGACACTATATTACTTTAGTGATATTTAAAAAGTTTATTGACATTCTGTAAAATTTAATTATCAACAATCACAATCACTTTATCCCTGGAATACTGACACGAGAACCAGGTGACATCTCTGGATCCGATTACAGAAACAGACCACGATTTCATTTGTTTTGCCTTCAAAAAATTCTAAACAAAATCTAATCAGTCGATACACCAGGGTTTTTAGGCATCTTAGAAAATCGTATGTAAGAAGATGAATCACTATCAAGCTAAGGTAATCGGTAGAGAGTACATCAGTAACAAACACAAGGCAGAAAACGAATTTCCACATTGGAAGGAAAAATAAAAAAAGAAAATCATTAGGGAACTCTTGATCAGACATTAAACATTTCTTGAAGAAGCATGTTCTGAATCAAAAATTGCTTGATAAATCTTAGTATGTCACTTTATTATGCTTAAAAAAATTTATTGTTAGAAGGTTTTTTATTTTTTAATTATTTATTTGTTTGAAAATGACAAATACATAGTTTCAAATATAATAAAAGTCATTAATATTTCATGAAAACATGATCAAATAAGTTTTAAAACTTGTCAATGATCATGTAAGGTAATTAATTATATATCATAATATATAAAAATACTGAAAAATCATAATATATATATATATATATATATACATACAAAGAAAGAAAAATAGTAAAAGTAACTGCTATCTGGCAAATTAGTTCATTTAAAATTTGCAAGTCATTATACATTTATAAACTTTTAATTGAATTTTCTTATATTTTGCAAATAGAACACCCATGCATATTTATAGAACATATTATGATGTAGAATTGGATATGAATATTTTTGGTATGTCAAATTTTTAGTTGCTCATTTTTATTTTCACCGACACATATTCCTTTGCACCAAAATATATCATGAAATTTTTTTATCAATTTTTTTAACTATTGTAGATGTAGAACTAAAGCAACTACACTGTTGCCCCAACATGTATAAATGAATTTTCAAAAAAACTCACCGAGTCACTATTCACTATATGCTCCGGACTTTCTTCAGTTGATCTAGGCTCCGAATCACTTATGTCTCCATTAGTTTGATTGTCAACTTGCCTAACAACTTCCATCGGTGGCATTCTCTCCAGTAGAGCTGGCCTCAGGTGTGAATATTTACCGAAGAGTTGAGAATATTCCGCCCCTCTCTGCTGTAACTCTACATGCAAGCTCGAACAGAAGGAGTTTATGATTTGATGGATTTTACTGAAAGACAACATTATTTTGAGCTGTTGAAATTATTCAATAATTATACATTTTCTTCATTTCCATTAAATTTTTTGTATATTTTCATAAAACGGAAATGGATTGAAGCAAGACTATTTATATACAGTGAAGATCTTATGGAGACCGTGCAGCATCGCCAAATAGGCTAGTGCGATGGCCACAACCGCTCAAGACATTGGAAGCACGAAATTGTGAAAGCGTCAGTGTGGTAACGCTGCCAATATAATATTCAGTAAAATCACCGCCAATTAAATTTACCATAGGACCTGATGGAATAGGAAATAATACTGTAAGAAAACATAACGTTTTAATTGTGAAAAATTATTCCATTTGTATAAATGATGCATGTAGAATCACTTCACGAACCTATTTATTCATTTCATATCGACTACAACCCACATCAAAACTGTTCCGAATTGAGAAAGATTCAAACGCCATATTTACGCGGGCTGACGTCACTTGTATTGTACTACAAACGTTTGTTCTGTGAGAGCTTTGTACAAGGAAGATTAGTTCCCATTAAGGAGACTGACGTCACTTGTATTTGTCCAATGAACTACCGGTTATATATGGCGCAAATTGGAGATAGTATTTGAAGTCATCTCTAATCCTTCTGTTTTCTGGATCAAACAAAATGTAAAAAAATTCAAAATTGTTTTTTTTCCCAGTATAAAAAATTACCTGTATAATTCTCTATTTCAAATAGGTTTTTGGAAATTTGCATTAATTTTTCAATACAACAAATCGTTCTCTAGAAACTGGAGTATTTCCACACAGAAGCCAACAACATTTTACCGAGCCCATATTCGAAGAAACTTGTCGAATCTGTATTGATATAAGTATTATACTTGTGTTCATTCATAATATTGATATAGACAATCTCACGTTGATCGAACACGAGAGAAATTAAATAGGGTCAATTAACTATTCCTGTTCCTGTGAGAACTACTGTATAACGCATAAATCATGTTCAATTCAAATCTAATATCCTAGTTATGAAAGTAATGAAAAAGTATCAACATTTGGCGTAACGCAGGGATCCGTTTTGGCACCAATTTTTTCTTTCGCAGATGATTCTGTACTCTATCACTTATCCAAAAATGTCCAAACTTCAAAAACTGATTTGTAAAAAGATATTAAAATAGTTGAAATAACTTAATTTGAATAATAATTCATAAAAAAAATTTAATGTGATAATAAACAAAAGAATATGGAATGCATCGAAAACAGGATTTTAAGTGGAGTTGACAAACAAAAGTATTTGTTTGGAGGAAAAATTTTGTATTTCATGCAGGAACATTTTTATTAAAATCGTAGCAGAACGCTTTCGACTATCAAGGTCATCATCAGTGCTTACCTGAAAGTAAGTAATAGGTGAAAATAAAATAAATTGTAATAGTTATTATCCTAACAAGTACCGAAAGAGTACCTTTCCCGCATGCGACTGCTGTTACCCGAACGACGCAAAGCGGAGTTCGGGTAAGCAGTCGAGTGCGGGATAGTATCTTTCCATATGAGTTAGGATCAATATTTTTTCTACAAGCGAATTAAAATAATTCATGTAGCACTCTTGAACAAACTTTCGCGTGCGGGAATAATTTTACCCGCACTAGTGCACTTTAAGTGATTAAGCGTGCGGGAAAATGACACCTGTCAAACTGAATTGCGTGCGGGTATAGGGTGAATCACGCACGCTTGTAGGAAATTGATATTTTCCTAACACGTGCGCAAATTGTTACTTTTCCGTACGAAAATACAGTTAGGCGAACGACGCGAAGCGGAGTTCGTTTAAGTTTTTTCGTGCAGAAAAGGCACTTTGCGCACGTGTTAGGAACAAAATTTTTCCTTCGAGCTTCATATTAGATAACAAAAATAAAAAAATTATAACTTATTGAATAATTCTTAATTGAACTTGATAGAAAGAACTACACAACAAACAATTACAAAACAATAAAAAATAATAATAGAAAATCAAATTATTTGTTCGTAATAATGAAAGAACACATATTAACATTCTGCAAATTGATTGCAGATCCGGTCAGTTCATTCAATGGGTGGCTTATGATACGGCTTGATGGACACTGACTTAGCGCAGAAGGGAAGTTAATAATATTGCTTGATGAAGGTTGATTTACCTGTTGTCCAAATGGGTCGATGAAGGTTGACTTAACTTATATTGCATAAAATAGTCTACAGCAACTAAAATGAATATAAATTTTCCATACCAGTGAGATTTTTGAGAAGTTTTACTTTCACGCACGGCGTGCGGAAAAAATCTTATCCGCACGGCGTGCGGGAAAAAAAATAAATTTTTTTTCCCGCACGCCGTGCGGAAAAGTGTAACTTACGCACGCAAATGTATGCAGAAAAGTACTACTTTGCGCACGCTCGTAGGAAAAATATTTTTTGTGATTTTGTTACTTACTCGTCAGGTGTACAAGAGCTATAACCATAAAAACATCATGCGTCCAACAGACGAAATATTCAAAACATTGTTGAATTTTTTTTAAATCAAAACCTGGACCAGGATAATCCTGGGTGAAACAATTCTACTAGAACATGATCATCAATGAAATGTTTTGACTGAAGTGAAGTAATAAAAAAAATCTGCATGAAATACAAAATTTAACCTCCAAGTATATTGGCATATGCACATAGCTTGACAATTTCACAAAAGTATTTGTGTCTGATGATTGACAAATATTAAAATTTTGCGAGTCATATAGAAAATATCAAAAATTCTATTATTCCTCTGATAGGAACAATAAAAAGATTACAGGCTCAAGGTACATCCCCCTTTTCTCCTTTGTTTGTCTAGCTATATTTCTGGAATTTAGAACATTGAATATACTCAGTAGATGGCACTTTTTGAAATATTTGGGGAAATATCTCAATTTTACTACTGAATTTTATGGATTATTTTCATTATTAGGTAAGGTTGGTATTGTACCTACCTTCAAACTTCCGTATGCCAGAACATGTTCTAGCTGAAAGTTATTTCTTCAGTAAGTAAAATAAATCAACAAATATATATTTTATTTCCATTCAATTCAAATAAAATAATGAAATTTGAAGAGTTGAAAACGAAACTGACATTAAACCATTTTTCAAATACTACAGATGAGCAGGAAATAAAAAATTGAATCAAGCAACCTATACTTACTCATTAGTATTATTAAACCTGGTGCTGAGTTTAGTCAAGCTCATCAGCGTATACTGTTTTGTGATTACACTATTCTGGGGGGACCACAGCAGCTTTTGATACAGTTCTATGGCCTCTTCTTCTCCGGGTGGCTGAATGTTATGTTCTTCGTCTATGGGCGCTTGTAACAGCAAATCACCGAATTCACCTATCGCCCATACTGCAACTTGCGTCAGAGGTTGCCTATTCTGTAAATCTTCTGATAGCGCCTTGTACAATTGGAGGGTGACGTAGGCCTGCTGACTTGTAGTTTCCGATATGAGCTGGATTGTAGACGATATTACGTCATCACGGATGTAGTTGCCGGCCTGGAACATCAGAATAACAAAAAAAATGTTCTCACTTCATTTAGTGTTATTAGAACAGCATATGTATTGCCATTATTCAGTGTATGTATTTTTTTATCTCTCTATAAACAAAAATTATTCTTGGGATCAATGAAGTAAATGAAATAATTGCTTGAGGATGTCATTTCATTTATCACAATTCAAACAAGTGTCACCTGAAAACGCTTTAATATGATAATAGAGCATAATTATTCTAGAAGATCCCTGAATAAATCATTATATTAAAACTCACCGCAACCAATACTTTCAATAACGTGTCCAAATGCCATTTTTTATTCGGAGCATACTTTTCAGCCGATAATACTATCGAACTTGAACAATGCGCTTTGAACTCTGCGTCCGATTTTTCCAAAAATGCCAACAATTCTTTCATCATTGTCCTTATATTCTGCGAATTCACCAGTGCAAAAGATAATTCCATTGCTCTTTTCCTAATGGACACGTCGGGATCTTTCAAACACTCCAGTATCGTTGAACGATGTCTCTGAACGGCTGATGTATCGACATGAACGGTCCTTAGTAATGTGTTGAGAGCGACATATCTTATATTTTTGTCGTTATTCAAAAGAAACCTTCCCAATATATTGACGGCAAGAACCTGAAATCAATGAAGTTTTGAAGATCTAAGGACGGTAATTTCAAGACATTTTTACCCTCAATCCGCCTTCTGATTTTATGTCCATGATAGATAGAACTGTTTCATATAAAATGGTATTTCCCACATTTTTACTAGTTTCTGTGTTGGTTGCGACTTGCGCAAGGATATCGTTCATGGCCTCAGAAGCTTCAACATCGTTGACTCCTAACACTCTCAATAGTTTCAATATTTTCACCTATAAAGATACATTTTTGAAGAAATTACAATATTTTTTCATCACTGATTATGACAAATGATTACCTGTAAAAATGGGTCACTAACTCCTGACACATCATGTTCTGGTGAATATCCAGCAAGGATTAAATTTTTCAAAATGCGTACAAGATTCGGCACAATCTGGAACAATTTTAAAATATCAACAACGACTCAAGGAATAATCAACGTTGAACAAAGGAAACCACAATTCGAGTAAAATATCTTTCTTAAGCAGACTTTCTGATAAAAAAAAACTTACTCGTTTGAAATGGTCCAAGGTATCTGGACTATTTTCACACATTTCAGTTATAAGTGTAACACCAGTAATTAGGACACCTGAAATTAAAATTGAACTACAAAATCAGATCATAAAATTGAATAATTGAAAAAATGGTACATACAGAATGTAAATAAGCAATAATAAAAATAATATTTCCTCAGGTCTTCTTCACATTGAAGACGTTGGCTGAAATCGGAAACCGAGGGATTCATAATGGCCTGCCAGGATAGTGTCTTCAACACCCTCGTCTACCGTAGTCGCGTGATGGGTATAGAGATCCCTGACACAAGATGCAGAGCGTGTCGTGGGGCAGGTGAGACCATAATGCTTTTGCTGTCAACCAGTCAACCACAGGCATTACGCGGAGCTACTAGTGTTGCACTACCATCTACGACACTCGTACGGTATAAACGAGATACCGGTGTTGCCTTATGCTCTCGGTGATATAGAGTATGATGTGGAGAATGAGAATCTATTGGCAGAGACAAGCCAATAAGCCTGATGTAGCCCTCCTCGACCATCAAAATAGGACGATTTTCGCTCCTGGCGAAAAGAACATCGTCCGAAAAGAAGAGAAAAAACGAACAAAATATCGAGACTTACTCTTTGAACTCCGCAGGCTTTACCCAAACCATTATGTTAAAATCGTGATCATAGGGGTACTTGGTGGAATGATGGACACACTGCTCTCAAACTTAAAAATAATACCGGTTTGCCGTAATATGGCCAAAATCTTAGCCGGACGAATGCAGAAAGCCGTAGTTATTGGTTCACTCCGCCACTCAGAGGACATGATTCTCGAACCCAGTAATTACTAAGCCCACGGACGTGGGGAGTGTTTACTCACCCCACGGACGTGGGAAGTGTTTACTCACCCCACGGACGTGGGGAGTGTTTACTCAACCCACGGACGCGGTGGGAAGTGTTTACTGGGATAATGACACACCAGCGCGCCCTCCGGATGTATCGGAGCTTCGGAGACAGGGCCTGACTGGTAAATTTCCTCATAAAAGCTCTCACGCTCGCCAGGGTCTCGGGTGTTGGTTGGTCTTCCTGCTTATCTACATTACTGTCATTATATTAATTTGTGGTATCTCCTCTACGTGAAATAATTACTAACGATATAAATAACTCAAACTTACCATGATTTTTTTCTGAGAGGAGACTTCTTGTGGCAGGTAAGAATATTTCCATTAGTTCAGGCACTCTCTTTATTATACGGAATGCGCAAAGTGCTGCTTTCTTACGAATATAAGCATTTGGAGATTTCATTAATCTTTCTACTTCGCCAGCTAAATCTCTCGCCATTTCTGGAGAAGCAATAGCTCCTAAAGTACAAAGGGCCAAACCAACAACGAACTGCGTGGTAGAATTCAAGTCACTAAAAAAAAAATTAAATACTGCAACTGTTTGATTTCATTTGTCTCATTGGACATAAAAATTATGAGTATCATTAAAGCATCTGTGAAACAAATTAATTACGTATAAAAATAACTAGAAAATATCTTATAAAATAATTGAAATAAAGTAAAATGGTAAAATGAATATTCTAGGCTAGTTAAACCATGCGTCTTTTAAGAGAGAAAAGCAGTCATACATCTGATAATTCTTCAACTCTCTGCAAAATCTGAAAGAATCTTCTATATGTTTTCCAAATTTTGAACACTTACTCAAACCATCCAAGTCCAATTTTATATCTTCAATAGTACATGGTACAATATACAGTGCGGCTTTTAATAGTCCCCCCCTGTTAACTTTTAAACGGTTTGACGTACAAACATAAGTAAAACCGGAATGTAAGCTTTCACGGCTGGCGTCAATATTTTGATTGGTTTCCGGGTTTTACCGTGGTCTTCTTTGGTTTAAATCTCCAAACGTTTCGGCTGCAACTGCGGCAGTCATCAACTGAGTTTCAGTTGATACGTCTAGAAGAGTACTTCGACCACGCCACTGAAGATGACTGCCGCAGTTGCAGTCGAAACTCAGTTGATACGTCTAGAAGAGTACTTCGACCACGCCACTGAAGATGACTGCCGCAGTTGCAGTCGAAACGTTTGGAGATTAGACCACGCAAAACCCGGAAACCAACCAAAATATAAGTAAAACCGTTTGGAGGGTTTCTCCGATACTACTTCTTGAAACATTGTGATTGCTCGATAGATGGGGCGGGGTGCACATCAACATAAACATTTTAAATGTCATGAGGGGTCATATGTCACATCGTTGAAAAGATAATTCAATTCTCTTTGCAACCATTTAAAAATGTTTAGAATTTTGGTCAATTAAAAAAAATTCTGTCTCGTTATTTCACTTCAAACCATTAAAAATTTATCATGGTCAGGTAAGAAAATGGATTCAAATTCGCCAGATCGGCACTTATTCCGACATTTTAAATGCATATTGTGAAAAAACGTATAAACAAAAATTAAAAAATTTAGATGGTTGAAAAGAGAATTATCTTTTCAACGATGTGACACATGACCCCCATGCCATTTTAAAGTTTTTAAGTTGATGTGTCCTCCCGCGCCATCTATCGAGCAATCTAGTGTGTTTCATTTCAAAAAGTAGTATTGGTGAAATCCTCGAAACGGTATTTTTTCATGTTTGTACGTCAAACCGTTCAAAAGTTAGCAGGGGGGGGACTATTAAAAGCCGTACTGTAGGTACACATTTTTGTTTTGGAAAATATAAATTGTACTCCCGCTACTATATAAATTAATTTTATGAGCAAACGAGGAACTCATGTAGAAACTCCAATAAACATGAGGTATATACCTTTTATAAATAACTCATTCACCACCATGGTGGGGAATGGAGGGATGCTGTTGGCTATTGCTAGATATATTCTATGAAGGTGAATAAGCAATATCTGAACGTGTTGTGTGTTTTCAGGCTAAGAGACCCACTCAACCTCAATCAGTTTAATTTTGTAATATTTTTTTACGAAATGTAGTTATTCTGAAGGAATAATCAAGAAAATGTATCCAATTTAATTACGCCTCATTTATCTAACTTTATGAAATTGCGATTGACGAAAATTATCGCTATGAACGAAAAAATGGAAAATGCTCTTTATGTGAATCGAAACAAAAACGGAAGTTGCTCATAATTGAATTTGAATAGTCGACGGCTCATATTCCAAGTGACCAACTTACCGTGAAAATGAAAGTTACTAAAAGAGGAGGTTATATTTGTCATTAAAAGAATGTGATTTATTTTTGTAAAACAATCTAATTACCTGGATAGCTAGGTTATTCAAGTAGGTTAGGTTAGTTTGTCAAATAGACACTCCGAGAGCATGCCTTATTTTCAAATCAAAGAAATAAGACTGGCGTGCTTTATATTCAAATGACGTGTGGTATTATTTTATAAATCATATTTTTCATTATCAATATCTGAAAAATAACAGATTCTAGAATCATCGATATTTTTGAAAAATATCGACACAAATGAAATATTTACTTGAATTGCAGAAATTCAGAAAGAACTGACAACGTCGCTTTTCTTGATTGTTGAAGTTAAATGGCTCGAAAAGTTGGCCGAGCAAATATGCAAAGATTCAAAGTTACCATCCTGACATGAATAAATTCACTAAGATTATGCGTAGATGTTTTCGAAAGGTTAAATTTTTGGATAAACAATGCCGTTTTTAATGAAAAATAGTGAAGAAAATAGTGAATTAGGGTGTGTAAATTGTGCTAGTATAAAGAAGGAAGAATTTTGAGTGTTTTTGCAGTAGAAATGTATGCTAGAAAATGCCAGTCACCACTCAAAAATAGGCTGATTTCTCCAAAATTACTAGAGACCACCGAAAATTTTATTTAGATTTTTTTTTGTTTAGGAGACTATACAATGTAAAATTCAAAAATACTTTTTTGATAGTTCGTGGCTATTAGTTAACCGAATTTCACCAAACTTTTTGGTGCAAGACATTGTGAAATCAGGTAGATTTGAGATCAGAGAAGTGTCGAAATATTTGTGTTTGAAAATAGTCGATTTCTGAGATTCAGAAAAGCATAATTCAATAAGTAAAGAGATTCATTCATTATTATTCATAAAGGTATTCAAGGAATACTATGTATTCATGGAACCAAAACCCTAGAAAAATACCCAATCACCAAAACTATGCCAACTTCACTTGACACATCTTTTGGAAACTAAGTTAGCATCATTCAGGACAGAAATCTTATATATTTGGTGTTTCGATAGTCTTTCACAATCCTGAATTGTATTTATACCAAAGCTTTTAAATATTCATATGTATCATTAGTATTCATGAAGGCCAAATGCTCTCTGACAGTTTACATACTTTTTTAGGCAATTTGTTATCAGCAAATGTACATCCTGACGTTCATCTAACAACAGCATGGCTCCAAGATATCCGATACGTTTGTCTGTAAACCTTGGGCTTGCAATCAATTTCAAACACTCTAATTGACCAAAATGTGCCTGATATCCTAGCATATGTATGTACAACAGTTTTGCAATATTTCGACACCTGAAAAAGTACAGAATTTGGTAAGATGTTCTGAAACATAAGATCATTGCTTATCAAACACATAATTCATGATGAAGAAAAACTCAAAATCATCATCATCGTAAATCTACACCACTCCACTTCGAGACACAATGGTCTTCTACCACAGGTTAAACACATGTTATTTTGTAATTTCAATACTATACTAAAGAAACTGTGGGCCAAATCGGTCTGGGAGAAATCTTCCTACCTCCATACTGAATCCTCTTCTCGAAAAGTGGACCTGATATAGGCACATTCTTTGTTGACGACACTGCGCTCTTCAGCTGCTGTTCTTGCTGCCCTAATTTGCCTTATTAGATCTCGAAGACGCATCGGAGTAGGCATTCGTACTTGAATAGAAAACGTATTAATGACTGATACTGGAAGTACTGATAAGAATAGACTGAATTGTCAAGGTAACCTACCTCTTTCGATAGCCTCATTAACAACTTGCTTGATAGTGGCCATGTTAAAAGCAGGGTTAAATCTAAAAATGAACTCGTATTAAATAAAACAACCGTGCATTTGTAAAATATGTCAGTTTACCCATGCTCTGAAGCATTCATGTTATATGTTCAACTTGTACAACACAGCAAAAATTCAGGTTATCAATCTGTTAAAGCAACACACATTCAATGAAAATCCATTTATGCAAACAGAACTTATGATATAACGCACTTTCCGTTTATTCAGTATTTTATAGATTGGATGATGTTTAGTCTTTCACTACCATGAATAATTTTTCACATCACTCAACAAATTCACCTGTTTTTAAACACCTTACGAATTTGACAGCTGACAAAAAATTATCAAAAAATACAGGTATATAATATTCGGCACTTGTATATGATGAAAAAAGGTCACAAGTCAATCTAAACCAAAACGGCCCCTATTAAAATCACATAAAATAAATGAAAGTAGCTTATTTTTTTAGAACATCCCTTATCTTATCCCATCCCACCAATCAATTTGACATTTGGCAATATGGCCGGTACTGTGACGTCATATGAATGTGGGCGCAGATTGTAAACTGCTTGTGACGTCAGAAAGTTCAATATTCAAATTTAATTAATTACAAGACAAATTAAAGTGAGAATGTGAATGTATTTTAAGAAACAAGAAGTTTACATTGTCCTATCGATATGACGTACGGATCTGGAGTTAGAGTTGGAAGAATATATAGGTCTTCACAGCATGGATAAATTTATAAATAAAAGCTAATCCTCTGTAATACCTTAGCTGTGGGTATCGAATTTTTTTCTTACCTTCTATTGCTTTCTGGAGGCAAAACGCTCCAGTCCGATTCATAGTAGGGAAACATTTCCAATAATTGTAGTAATAATTAACTTGGAAAATCCAAGACAACTTTGTTGCACCAAATTTACGAAAACATCTATATTTTATATCATTATAGGTGTTTGATAAATAGTACATAGATAAGAGGTTGTTCATATTACATTATCAGTTTTATCATACCTGTCGTTTTGTAGAAGGTAATGTATATAAATAAATCTAGGTAGTGGGACAAATGTGAATGAAACAAAAATCGTACACTTAACATTTTTTATTATTCATTCAATCAAATAGGTACATAATATATTGCTTAATATCTTCATTATACCGGTTTTGGGGAGTGAATAAATAAAATCAGTCAACAAAATAGGTTATATGAATTATTATTCTATGAACATATAGGTGAGAGTCGTCGCATTATGAATAGTTTATATTGTTTGGTGAATATAAAATCGTTCATGACCAGTGTTTTATTGAATCTATTGTAATTAATTGAGCTTGATGTCTGATTCATTATTTAACATCAGCGCCGATATTTATGTGTTGGTAACTAATATAATTACTCTTCTTCATTAGTGGAAAACTTTTGTTCAGTATTATATTCCTATTGATAAATATCACTTTGTTCATCGAAATGCTCAGCTAAAGGGGACCCTTTCACTATCAATAATATTAAAGGTCCTAGTATTGATAATACAGGTTTGGCGTTATTTTATGAGGAACACTATCAATAATATTGTCAATAAAAAATTCGTCATATCTATCTGTACCATGATAGGCATTTCAATGCATGCGCAAAAAATTAAGCCGTTTTTTAAATTTTCTTCAATTGCTTCAGGCTGTATTTTTGTATAACAATCTAGAAGTTCCAAAACGGACATTTATTTTTACTTTATTTTGAAGTGGTGGAGTCGAGAGTTCCAAAGAACTGTCAAATTTTCATAAAGTTCAATAAAGTGTTTTAATAATTCACGGGTCGTATTGTTTGTTGCTATATTTTCCAACTCACCACCAATATTTTCTGTAATGACTACCTCTTCGTGACAAACTACTTCTCCAGCCATATTTGCAGAAATAAACGGAAGGAAATGAGTGAATATTGACAACAATATACCTATTGATGCAGACACAATTCGTCAATATTATGGTCAATACGAGACGATATTGATGCTGGATTTCGAGAAATCTAGATTTTCTTCAATGCCATCAATCATCAAAAGTTGTTTAAGGGGAAAATACTTTTGCGGCGAAGGATAAAAATATCGTTTGTTCTCATTATTTAGGTACACCACAAAACACTAAACAATATCCTATTTTTTATTTAATTATTGTCTAATTTGAATTTTACCTGCTTTGATACTTCCAACCCCGCATAAATTAATTTTCTATCTACTTGATTTGAGTTTAATGATACAAATTTCTCAATAATGAATGACTTCACTATAAAGGTCAACCTTCATAGATGATGAACTTGAGGGCAGTATGGAATAAGACCCTATACTCATCATTTCAAATGACTTTGTTTCACATTTTGCAATTTCCGGACTCTCAAATGTTTCAAGTTAGTCTGTCATGAACCTATCTGAAAAATTTCAAACTAGTATATATAGGCAATCAATTCGATGGTTGCGATCTAAAGTATTTTGGACCGCCGTCGATTTTTCCGGTCTCAAAAATTTGATATGAGCAATATGCTCTTTAAACCATACTTTCATAACCCTCCTAGTTTGACCCACATACTTATTGTGTAATCTTTAGCTCCTGAAGATGCTAACACTGTTGGCGAATCGAGCGTCGAGTGAAATTGACGTAGTTTTGGTAGTTTATTGTATTTAAACCAAAGGTTTCAAATATTAATTCATTGGCTTTGATATATTTGATCACTATTAGAGAAAATCTTTCAATTGAAAGATTATAGGGATGGCCCATGGCCCCTTTACACCCCTTATGGTAGGGTCGATATTCTTGAAAAATTAATGGAAATATTCCTTATTACTGGTTCATTCAGGAGGCATGAAAAGTAATTTATATATTTACCTTGTATATATATGTATGTATAAATAATTTCTCAGTAAGTAAACCTTGATAATTATATAGGACAGTTCCATGAGTGACAACTTTGGTATTCTGGTATTTGAAATGAACTATTAAATTACATATTTCTTTTGCTACAGATTTTGCTGAACAATCAAGATTGTTGCATTCCTTTCATACTGAAATTAATATTCATTCAATATTACATAGCCGGACTGCTTTCTTGGCGAAGGATTTCCTCTAGGTCTAATAAAAATGGAAGAAAACTTCAGACTTAGGGAAAGAAATGTAGTAATACAGTTTCATAATTGAAATATCTTTCTAAAGAGACAGTTTTTGAACTGATAACTTCTGTATTTTGTCGTTTGAAGAACCTAAATATTGAATAAATTCACTATTCAATGATTACTCATACAAGATTCCAATTCAATATGAAAAAATGATTCAGTACTAAAAGTTCATATATCGGAAAAAATATCTCATAACTATTAAAAAAAGTTTAAGAATAAATAAGTCATTTATACATATACAATATAAAATTAATCGATAACAAAATAAAAAATACAATATGCTAATTAACAGAGCCCAGAAAAGCAAAAACTACATAACCTCCTTTTACTTTATGCCTGAAGAAAAATTTAATTTAAGGTGATATAACAAAATTGTTAATTTCTAATAGGTAGATTAAGATTTGAGAAAATGGATTTAAATTGATTCAAAATTGGAGGTAACCGTGATGTTCTAGATTTTGAGGTTTGAATATTTCCAAGAAGTGACAAAATATTTCAACAAGTTGATTCCATCACAGATATCAGTCTTTTTTGTCAGGAAGGTCTAGGTCTCTTCTTGGTTTCTGGGTGGTCTCAAATATATGTTCCTTTTGATACAGTCCACTAACCATTTGATTCCCTCATCCACTCCCTCTCTGAAAACATTGAAGCATCTTAAAATGAAATAAAATAAAATACCCATAGTGAGGTCATGGAGATGATTTGAATAGGATTTTTCTAAGCTGATTATTATACAGGGTGTTATGTAAGTACGTAGCCAAACTTGAAGGAGCGATTCTTTGAATGATTCTAAGACTAAAAGTTCATATAAAGATAAGTCCGGTATTGCTTCGTTTTCAAGATACAGGGTGTAATTTTTTTTAAAAGAAACCGTTTTTTTCGTAAATATCTGAATAACCTTTCAACCGATTTCATTGAAATTTGGAATTGTTATTAAGGGTCGTGAAGGGCTGATTTAGCTATATGAAAAGTATCATGTCCGATGGCGTCCCGGAAGGCACCGTACCAATATTTTTTACAGAAAAAATGTGCTCTACTGATTTTTTTGCAGTTTTTGTATTCGTTTCATATTTATCAACTGAAACTACAACATTTTTAGCTTAAGAATTTTTTTCGTATCTTGCTTTGTTTTTGAGAAAAAACATAAAGATCACTTTATTGTAAGTCCCTGGGACAACACAATAAAACATTTCAACTGCTGATCCATAAAAAACTGGAGTTACTGTTATTTTTTTTCATATAAATAGTATATTCCAGTCTTATAATTTTTATTAAAATTAATGCAATAATAATAATAATGATACGAAAAATACGATTTCTTTTGAAAATTTTGACACCCTGTATCTTGAAAACGAAGCATTACCGGACCTATGTTTATATGAACTTTTCGTCTTAGACATGACAACTATGGAAAATTTTCTTCAAAGTAGCTCATCTCATATACTGAAGTTATTATTTTTCTGAAAGTACTACAGACATTAAAGATATATAGTATAAATAGAAAATTTACAAAACTCAATTTTGAAGAATTAACGTTGGAAAAGCTACATTGAAGCTTTTAAATTCACAACCAATACAGACTTGTATTTTAGGCAAGACCCTAATAAGAAATGTTGTTCAACAGCAAACACTACAAAGGTTCTCTGAAAATTCAAGTATTTCTTTTACTTTCCAGGTTTTAATATTATTTTGGTACATTTGGTTTTGTAAGTTAGTCTAGGTCATATTCAAAATTAATTCTTGATTGAATTGTAATAGGTAAGAATATTATTTTAATCATGTAACATCCATGAAAATGGAAAGTTTGCAATACATTGAAGTACTTTAGCAATCCGAATTTTTTACTTTGTGGTGTCGAAATCAATTTGTTTAAAGAACAAGATGGTATATTTAAATTTTTCCACACGTACCCTGTCAGTGCTGAAATCGGCATAACCATACAATCTCTTTTTCCTATTAGATGTGCATTTTTATTGAATATTGGCTTCACTTCTCTAACTCCCATGCATTCAGGTATATCTTGTTTATTTGCCAAAACTAGTAGTGGAATTCCTTGTAATGCTTCACTTGAAATCATTTTATCTGAAAATTAGAATTTTCTGAGTTGAAGAGATGAAATATCCATAGACCATGAGTCAAACACAAATTTTTGGGGTCTCCTTCATTAGCTATTGACCATGAAAATATATTAAATATTTCATTTGGGAAGGCATCTTTTAATAATCTTGGTATTATAATTATATAATCTTACCAAAAATTTCTTTTGATTCTTGCATTCTTTCTCTATCGGACGAATCAACAATGTAAATTATTGCATGGGATTCTTCATAATACTGAAAAATTCAAATTTAGTATGATTTCATTCTGAACAAACTCAAAACATTAAAAATTATTCCCTTACAGGAATAATTCCTGTTTCAAAGTAGAATAATTAGACATTATTTATTTATACTACAATACAAACAGGTAGGCAGGTATATTGTTATTCTTAATGACTAGACACATTTCTTAAGCATCTATGCACTTCAAGTACTTGTATTTGGAATATTATAACAGTGATCTCATAAAATTTAAATTAAGGAAATAAATTTGATAGTTCTCCCTATATAAAAATAACAATACACATATCACTTCACTACCTGCTTTTTTTGGTATGTAATGTAATGGTAAGGAAAAAACTTGGTTTTCGATTCTATTTGTCCATAGTTTTCAGTTAATTTAATGAAAGAGTTATATGTTAAGATTATTCAAAATTATTATGGCAATTTATAAGAAAACATTTTTGTTTCATCAGTCCCACTGTCCAGGGAGTTTGTATCCTATACCTATGTTACCTTGTCCCATAAAGACTGCAGTTCAATTTGTCCACCTAAATCCCAGAAGTTCAGTCTGATTCCAGCTACACTTATTTTTCCAATATTCAAACCAACAGTTGTAGTAATTTTCGTAGGGTGAATACCTATATAATTTTTTGTTAATTTTGTTTTTGCTGCTTCTAGATATGTCTGAAAAGTGAGTTACATTACAGCCATTAGATTTTAAGGATAGAGACAGTTACATACAGTTTTTCCAGCATTATCCAGTCCTAATATCAATACACAAAACTCATCTTTCTGTACCATATATTTATAGAATCCGTGAACGAGGGTGTACATTTTGTGAACTGATTCTTGAAGAAATGATTATGATAAAAAAAGATAAACCATGTATGATTTCGTTGAGTTTATTCAAACAAAAAACATTTCCAAAATTTCTAAATGTTCTAACCCCCAAAAACAAACGTCAACACTCAACATATGACAGGTTATAAATATTGACCGCTTTCCAAATGTCACAAGGAGTTACGCCGAGTAATTCCGATATCAAAGGTGGATTCCGTGTACCATAGAATTCTACAGTTGACAGTTCTGTCTCTTCCTCTGCCATGAATTCAACAAAAATCACCACAGTTGTTACTAAAGTGATTCAGCTGACCACAAAAAATCATGTTTTAAACAAACCCGTTTTTAAAGTTAGACCAACATTACGTTGAACGGAATACATTCGATTATTGTATCGTTACCCATGCGTCATCAATTTATGTATTTATGATCGAAGAAATCACATACGCTCTATCGAACATCTCTTTTCAACAACCGGTATGAGCGAATCAAAATTCGTTCACATTTGTCTTCTAAGTTAAGAATTAGGGTATTGTGATGATGAAGCACGGGTAAAGATAAAATAGTCGAACTTGTAACTTAATAACCATTCAGAAGCTTACTGTTCACACACTCACGATATCCGACGATAGATGATCCGAAAGTGTTATTATTGGTCGGTTATTTGGAATTATTTGAATCTACCAATAGTAACCCATAGCATTATCGAAACATCGCATCGTCGGATATCGTACAGTGTGAACAGTAAGCTTTGGACACATCTACTCCACAACTATTCTGATTGGTGCATTCGTACCACCCATATTTGAAATTTGGTCGATTTGAATTTTTGCGGCTATATTATGGTCCATTCGCCTGCTACTTGGTGAAGTGTAATGTAATCTACGGTATTTTATGATTTGAGTACAGTTCATTGCAGTTACACAAAACAATCGGCAAACGAATACTGAAATGTAGGAATCTGTCATTTGATTTTGAATAAGTCGGCATCTTAGTCGAAAGCTAAAATGATGAATCTCTGCCTGCGGTATGCATCCATTTTTGGGGCACGAAGCAAATACAGCTTGGTAATCGAATTTATTACCTCTTCCACCATTTCAAGTAATATGATTCTGAAAATGAATATCATTAAACAATTTGTTGTCTAAAAATCGTTTGAAAATGCGTAAACAGTTAAAACTTAAAATAGATAGCTTACCTTTAATGACAAGAAAGCACCTTTACATTCTTTAAATTAGATCAATGAAATAACTATAAATAGACAGCGAATTTTGCTGAGCGAAACCATTGCTCAGAATAGAGATTTCTAATGGCTTTGGACACCCTAATAAAAAGAGACGAAATTTCTTAATTTTTCCGTCCTTGTTGCCAGGGAATGTACTCTGTGATTGGATACAGGGGTATAAATGTCATTTACAACTGTAGCTGTCATGTCATTCAAACTCCCCGCCACTATGGTAACCAATCACAGAGCGCGCCCCTGGCAACAAGGACGGAAAAATTAAGAACTTTCTTCTCTTTTTATTTGGGTGTCCAGCCATTAGAAATCTCTATTCAGAATGCGAATTATAGAAATCTAAGTTTTCACACACTAACTTTTAATTATGGTTAGTAGATGACTCTGCAAATTTTATACACCAACTATTTTGTTCGAAATGCCATGGATTGTATATTTGGTTGCAGACATCAAAGGATTACTATCAAGCTATCGTCATATAATAAAATTATTTTCTCTGATTGAATGAGGAGCAACGAATCACAGTGAAGGTGAAAGTTATTTTAGGACATTACGATTTTGAAATAACCTCAATGAAATGAATGCACAAACGAATTGAGAAGTATAGGGTTAATGTTTCTGATGGTATAAGTACCTACAATTTTCTGATTTTTATATTTCTGTAGTTTGATAATATTGTGTACACCATAAGAGTGAGTAATCGAGATATCGACTGTTTGTTTACATTTGCATAGTATCTATTGAATCTGTTTACAAACACTATAGTAAGTCTTGGAGGATACCGAAGTATTTTTCACAATCGAAGTAGATGAAACTATCAACGTTTTGGGAACTCGTGTGAAATAAATGAAAGGTATATCAATATTTTGGTACCATAGAAAAATAAACTGAAGTGCTTCGAAAAGATAAACGCAGGCGGCATAGGTACCTACCTAGGTATAATCTCCAAGTTTAGTTTGATATAGTCCATTGCAGTACTGCAGTAGGAAAATGGCATCTTTGAAGTGCAAGGAAATGTTGTGCCTTATATATTCCGGATTATTATTCGTAAGTACACATATAGGTATCTAGATAAATTACTCACTTTTTAATACTAGCCGCATTTCATTTGAAACCTAACACATTCTCGTTCTTATCTCAGATATGGACCAATCACAACAATAGTTTTAAGTTTGTAGCATGTGGTATGATGTATCATTGGTCCAAAATAATTGAAGTTCTGCTTCTGGAACGTGGAAAACGAAACTGTTGGAGTTGTTGGCTGTTGCATTTTTTGTTTTATTGGACAATTGGTCGCCTGGCAGTGGGTTTCTGCTTCTGCTAATCCTAATAGCTTTCTGCATTTAAAAAAATTACCGCTGCTCATCTCTAGAAGATAATTTGCTTGCTTTAACCAGGCTTTGTTTAATTTACTGGAGCACCTCTGTATAAATTATTAGAAATCCAAAAACTGCCGTAAAAGGTTTTACCGTAATAAGTATAGGTACTTAATAGCGCTAGAACAATTGATTTTGTTCGTTCATAAAAACTGGTTGTTTTGTTCTTCAATCCATACCAAAAATTCTGAAATATCTAGGTAGATAGGGCATATGAAAAAAAAAATGTAGGGTTAATTTCATATGAGACAGGTACCTACCTATATATTACCGATTTCGGAAACTGAACCAAGAACTTTTAGGTAGGTAGCAGGTATTATACCTACCTACCTCTATATTTACAAAATATTGAAAACTTGACCAAGAACTTTTTTGCACTAAAAATGAAGATGGTTCTTTTGTAGGTACAGTGTCTTTGTTTTAGATTTCAGGAATTATGCTGATAGCATTCGCCTCGGTGTTGCTATACAGGGTGTTTTATCACTTCGATTATATTCCCGGTAGTACCCTAGGACCGTTGATACTACTGATATTACTAGGGTTCCTACATGTATTATTAACTTGGTTAGGAGTAAAAGGACCTCCGCGAGAACATAATTTCCACATAGTCATGGTACGTTTTCCAGGAATAAAAATTTCAACCATATATCACTATCATTTTTCCTGTTTTTCAGTTCATGATATTCACACTCGTCCTACTCATTTCTGAATTTGCAATTGGAGTTTGGTCAATGATTTTATGGGACGAAGTTTCTGTTCCATCGACTGATTTGATGACTCACACTTTTAATAATATGTTACATGAACAGACGTATGATAAGGATTGGGCAAAGTTACAAACGCAGGTAAGCAACGTTTCATTCTACCGAATTTAACACAGGCAGCGTGGCCGAGCGGTCTAAGGCGCTGGTTTTAGGCACCAGTCCGAAAGGGCGTGGGTTCGAATCCCACCGCTGTCAATTTTTTTTTATTTTTTTACTCTTTCAGTTACAGTGTTGTGGGCTACATGGCCCTAAAGATTACACAACATTTACTTCAGACACAGATTTGATACTAATGTCGTGCAAAAATACTGAAGAATCTAATGGAACTCAAATAATTCCCTACGAAAAAGGCTGTCAAACACAACTTGTTAATTATGTTGAGGGTGTCCTTTTAGAGAGTGCTGTGATAGGATTTTTGTCCGCGGTTTTTCAGGTGAGTGAGTTCATTGAAATGTAGATAGGTATTTGATTCTTTCATGATCAATATTTAAATATTTCTCATGTGTAGGTGTACTTACTTGACGAAAAGCCATACATATCTTAAAACAAAATTACTGGATAATAATCAAGTATTTCGCCCATTTTCCTAAGTATACTATCGTCGAAAAGAAAATAATTTGAATTATGATTATTTTTTTGTTTTCAGTGATTTTTCTGGGTTTAGGATATGTAACCTACTGATTTTCAAGTTTTAAAATACACCAACATCCAAAATGTCGACGGCTAAAAAGATAAAGAAAATTTATAAAAGAAATGCGTCGGCAAAAAATGTCTTGAAAGTTTAAGGTACCTATACATTATTTACCAGCCAGACGTTGTCGAGGCCTTTCTTTTTTATTGAAAGAATATCTTTTAGACAGACTCGAATCATTTTGCCGAATGTACAATTTGTCCCAATTTCAAAAGGCTGAAAATTGTTAATTTTTTGAGGTGAACGGTCGTATGAAAAAAGAATTGTAGTATTTTTCGTTAAGTTTTAGGCTGTCCAGTCAAAAATTTTATAAATTGTCAAATTTCTAAATTATTGACAAAACTAACTTTTTTTGTTTGAATGCTACACCTGTATATCATTAAATATTTAAAAATGATTATTTTTTTTATTACGAAAATACGCCCATTCTTTCCATTACTTTATCGCAAATTGGTGTAAATATAATTTATTAAACTTGTAATTATTATAGACCATCAAGATACCCGCTTTTATTATTTTGTTTCCAAGAATTGTCATACGTGAATATTGTTTCTGACAGTTTGTTGGTCAATAAACAAAATGATATATTCCATAGAAGAAAAATGTGTTACGAAAGCCCTTATGAGATATAGACTGCAATTTCCAGGTAAAGAAGAGCTTAATCTAAAAAAATGTTTAAGAGACTGAAGAAGTTTTTCGAAACAGTAGCCTGACTAAAAAAAAAAGATTTTGACAAAAGAAAGAAATTAATATTCTAGCATATCTTAAAGCCAATAACTACTAAAAATTCATTAAATTAGGTAGAGAATTGCCAGTGTGTATTGGATCAGTCCACTAAAAAATAAAAAATTTGCCTAGACTAGCTAAAAAGAGTGCAAAAGTTGACACCAACACAAAATGAAATCAGACTGAAATTTTCCTGGTATCTCGTAGAAATCATTGGAAGGGTTGCCACATTTTTGAATAAAATATTGTGGACCGATCAGTCGTCGTTTTCCACTAGCAGAGGTTTCCATCGCCAAAATAGACACTTTTAGTCTGATTCAAATCCTCATCAAATGCAGGAAATTCAGTATCAAGGTAGGCAGTCAGTTCGTGTTTTAGGCGGATTTATTGGTGAACGTATTTTGGATCCTATAATTTTTTACGGTTCATTGACTGGTCAGGTTTATTAAAATTTTCTAACAGCAGAATTTGAAGAACGTGTTGACGATTTACCTCAAGATATTTGGCACTAGGATAGGGCATCGCAACATTGTGTTGTCCCAGATAAAAGGTTCTTGGATAGGAAATATCCACAGTGAAATTGGAAAATCGGGTACTATTATATGGCCTCCTAATAGTCCTGATCTAACACCGTGTGATTTTTTCTTTTGAGGTCACGTTAAAAACATTGTCTATTCCATGCCGTGCTATTCTTAGGACCATCTAAAGATGAGAATTAGGAAAGCCATTCGACAGGTGCAAACAACACAGACACTTTGTTAAAAATTAAATATTACATATTATACATATTATACATACATATTACGTGCATTGAAAATGAAGGGGTTTAAGTGAAGCAGCCCTTATAGTTTTAGTTGTATCAAATTGTTTGCTATTTGTAAATTGGATTTATTATATTTTTTTTCTACATTCGTGCAAAAAGCAAAACTTTATTGAACTATATTCTGTGAAAAAAGAAGCTCTTCATTGCACTAGTGCAATAAAGTTTTAATTGCACTCATCTGTCATTCCACTTCAACGTGCTGTCATCATGATAAACATAAACGTTCAAACCCACTACATATTTAGCCGATATTCTGTGAGATTGGCCATACGTTTTAAACAGCTACATATTTTATATTATTTTGTATTAATGTTAGCAGTCAGAGTTGAACAAACAATGCCTTCTCGAGAATAACTCCATAATCAAAACCGATCCGCTATGTTCTAATCCGTCTACCTGCATAGAGCAAACTGTCGGTACTATGACCACACCTCGTGATAACATACGCGCTCATGGCTACTATGATTTTGATTTTTATAATGCAACTGTGGTTATATATAAACGTCAGTCAAAATTTAATTCTGACAATTACAGAACTGAAAGTTTTAAAATGAGTATTAAAATGGAAAACTAGATGATGGTGATGAAATCGATCGTAAAAATAATTTATTTAAATTGCGTATTTCATTTTTCTTCACCTAGTGCCGCACCTAAATAAATAATTTTCTGCTTTTTGCATGAACGTAGAAAAAATGTTGTATGCAACTCGTGTAATAAACACTTACTTTTTGCACTTGTTGCATAAATAACTATTAATGAATTTGATGCTCTTTTTAGTCCTGAGTAATTTATTCGGCGAGTGAGTTTACAAACCAGAAAATCATCTATACCATAATAAATGCCCAAGAACTATAACTATAAAAACTATAAACATTCTTGGAAATAAACGCGGGAATCTTCGTGAAAAGCAAACGCTCCTAAACCACGACCACTTCGTGATAGCTTACTATATTGAGAAAACTGAGATAGAAACACATTTTTTATAATTTCGCTACTTGTGAAGAAATTACATGTCTTTAATTTTTTCCATGAAGCCATAATAGTATATTATATAACAAGGGACTAAAGTGGATGTTTTAATCCCGCACGTGATGTTTATTGCCTGAGGGCTCGTAGAGAAACACGGCACTTGGATTACTCAGTAGGTAACGTTATAGCAACAGTGTCAACAAAATTTGGAATGCAACTTTATCTCCCTAGGGACTGAAAGATACATTTTATTCCCTGTTATACGGGACTAAAGTCGGCACTTTAGTCCCGGAAGTGCAAAAAATGATTTTTCCATTCTGTGCCAAGAACTGAAGACATTCATTTTCTTTACAAGTAGCTTAAAAAAAATATGTGTCTATACTGAATATTGTTTCTTAATATTGTAAGTTATTTTTAAATGGATTTTTAATCAAAGCTGTTAAATCGACATACTAATAATCTTTGGATTTCGAAGCCTACCAAGCATCTTACTATCATCGACTTGGGTCACAGCCAACTTTATAATTTTCAATAAAATGCAGTTTCTCAGTTGATTAAAATACAAATAACAATTTGTGAAACACGGTTGAATAGAGAATTATTTGAAAAAATAAGTTGGAGTTGAGTACTCCCGGCTTCCGTTTAAACAAGCCTTTGAATATGTTTCTCGTTAGTTTCAGAGATTACGTTCATTTCAAATTGTCATTTCTCCAAATAAAAAAACTACAGGTTGCTACATGTCTGCTGTGTCATACGGTATAATCAAATGCCATAGAAGTAGAGGTAGTGGATTTTCTTAAGAGCTATGACGTTGAATGTATCTCTCACTCACACTCATTGCCGATACGTAAATTTGTCCTCTGCTACGGTATGAGTCATAGCTCTTGAGAAAATCCACTACATCTACTGTTTTGGCCAATTTGGTCGATAAATTCATTTTTATTTTTCTGTTTTAATATATTCTTTATAAGATCCACACTAAGTACAGAACAAATCTTTTACTATCCCTCAATTGTGAAGTACATATTACATAGGTACGTTTTAACATGCATACATTTTCGACATTTTTAGTAAATGGTTTATTGTTGAAAACATTTTGACGAATTTCGCAAATAGTAGTAATGTATATGGTTTTTTTTAATTTTTGCTTAATACATTTCTATTATTTGTGAAAGTGTTTCTGAATTGACAAATTTTGATATTTATTAGCATTTCGAAATGACATTCTTTTAGGCACTATTCCTGAAAATGACACAAAGCAAAAATGAAATATTTAAAACAATGAAAATGTTTATTTTTGTTTGATTTGGCTAATATCCGAAAGCTTTCCGTATCAAAAATGCAATTGCTTTGTAACCTTGCTGATATCTAGGTTTTTTATCGAATATTTATTCCACAAAGGTGACTGCCTTACATAGTACCTACTTGATAGTTTCAGGAAATAGGCTAGTTAGTTTTATGTAAAACTTTCGAAATTTTTTTTGGCTTTCGGTTTGTTGTACACTTGCGTTCCATGTCTAAAAGTCACTCTTTTCGCTACTCGTTACATAAGTAGCTATTCTATTACCTCAGTCATTTTTTCAGGGCCTGGGCGTTTTTGTATTTTGTACATTCTTTCGAACACTCCGAGAAGAACGAGCCGGTAGAATATCTAGAAGAGCAGAAATTCAACGACAGATGTCTACACAAAGCCAACAAGCCCAGACCTTACTCCCACCACCGACTGCCACTACGCCACCCCTAGCAGCATCACCGCCACCAACATTACCACCAACATCACCACCTCACTGAGATTTTTATCACGTTTTTTTACTGTTTTTACGAGTTTTGTACTATGATTTTTAAGCACATTATTACTTAGTTTTTAAAGATATAAATTATTTTGCTAAAATTAAAACATGCATTAAGACAACTGAGATGAAAAGATTTAGGAAAGGAACCAGGAAACTATGCACCTGCCTTTTTTTTGTGAAAAAATATGATCAATATAATCTATTTTCTATTTGAGCCATCTCACATCCCCTCTGCAAGAGATCGGATTTCTGATAGAGATTGCAAGGAGTTGTTTTCAAAGAAGTATAATAAAATTGATATCAATGGGCTAGATACTGTTATAGAAACTGATGAATTAGGAACCACTTCCGTTTCAACAGTTTGATAGAACTCTTTCATAAGTATAGCAATTCATTTGAGTACATTTGTGGAACCATGTCAATAAATTATATCCAGTTCTGTTCATGTATTCCTGAAGCAATTCATTAGAGTACATTTGTGGAATCTAGTCAAAAAATTATATCCAGTTCTGTTCATGTATTCATTGAGTTTGCTTTAAGACGTCTTAACTATATTGCTTAACGTGATTTTCATATTTTGCATCATATTTTCTAGGCTTCTATCGAGAAGATAGATTTGTTTTCGAATTTCTCTTTGGAAGCTTTCAGCGATATTTCGATATTCTCGATCTCGACCGTAAATGAATTTTCATTGAAGCCTTAGCACAAAAATGTTCTCTCACCTCATCGAAAGAATGTTAAAATTGTAATATTTTCCTGTCATCATTCAGATCTGAAATCTTAGGTAAGAGAGAAAAATTATTAACAAATATGTCATGACATAAAAGTACTGTTCTGTTTTGATAACTTGAACTAGACATCTCAATATGGAGCTTTGATAGCAGATCTTAATAAAAAAAATTGCCAAAAACACATTAACGGAATGATTTTCCTACAAGAAATGCTTTATTTGCCATATTTGGAAGAGCAAAAATGATCCGGTTAGAAATGAGTATAGAAACAAATTGAAATATTATTTAGTGCTGTTGATGATTGATAACCACTTTAGTTTCTCAAATTTTTTGGTTAAATGTAAAAAACCCAGATGGTACATAAATACGTTTATGTAGAAATTGTGTTTTCAAAATAATTTCAAATTGCACTCCATTTAAGTATGTATGAACGATAAAGACATGACTAAAATTATCATCAATGAAAATGACAAACTTTACCAATGTTGCATGGAATCTTGCCAATTTTTTATTTCTAATGGTGGTATATTCGAGTGAGTTACCATTTTTTTACAATATACCAAACTGATTTGACATTTCAGTGTACTTATTTTTTTTAGGAAATATTGCATTTATTATGTAAAATCAACTAATATATGGTATTATAATTTTGGTTGCTTATTTTTTTCCCAATGGAGAATTCAACTTTTCCACTGTAATGTATATCAAAGAAACCGGCTAGAATCGCTCTTCATCGTTGATGAGTATATAAATTACGAATGTATCTAGGTACGAGGTCAGGTAGCCGAGTGGTTAGAATCAGTGCTTCTCAATCATTCTGTCTGCCGGTCGTGGGTTCAAAGCCCAGCGACTTCAGTTTATTTTTTTGATGGCCTGAGAAAGATTTAGTTGATTCTGGGCTCGCACAAGTTTCGACTTCTGAGGGCTGTCGTTCATAGGGGGACGACAGCTGGTTAACGGAGAAAATAATTCTAAACAATTTTTTTCGAACAATCTCAATAGTTACTTTTCGTTGTTTGACAACGAGTCGAGAGTCGATACATAGAATTATGATGTTGAGAAACTCCGGTCTATCGAGTTTTACCTGAAAAATTGTGGCATCAGTTGTGAAACATTATTAATTTATCAATTTGATAACGAGAAAACATACGATATCAAGGCACGCTATTCAAATATTCCACGATACTTGTTTGTATCCCAACCGTCGGATTTATTATTTCAATTATGATTATTGGAATATACGGATACTCTTTACCAGTTAAGGTTCAATCGTTACTAAAATTCATTTTCGAAATACGTTATTCATCATGATGATTTTCCGTGTTTTTAGGCCGACGTACATTAGGTTATTCTCGAAGTTTCGCCAACACGAGTGGTTGGCATTCTCAAAAGAGTCAAGAGGTCAACTGCTTAACATTCGTTGTACCAAAAAGTATTGAGTTGGCGATCTCATATGTAATTGGTCCATTGCAATAAGGTATACCAGGTGGCTACGGAAGTATTGCCTACGGAATATCTCAGTTATTGTATGAAGTAGGTTTGTGAAATTTGGAGCGTCGATATAATGACATAAGAGCTAGAATTTGAGCATATTGACATGTCGAAGTTAACTTCCGGTCTGACCGGAGTAATATCAACTTTCTTATTTTAAATGGAAACCCTATTTTTTTTCGTTTCGCTTTATTCAGCATTCAATTCCCTTTCTAACGACATATCACAAGTTGGTATCTAACCAGAAACTAGATCAGAAAAAAATTATTATTGAAATTCACCGAGTAGGCTGTGGAAGCAAAATGAAAGCCAAAAATTGAAAAGTTGGCTATGGAAACCATACGTCACTTGATAACAGTTGCTACTACTGTGATATTTTATTTTCATTCGTCGGCGTTATAAAGAGCCGCCAAAAAAATATTGGAAAAATTGGGAAAAAAACAATACTCTGTAG
This sequence comes from Chrysolina americana, assembly GCA_958502065.1. Lineage (NCBI taxonomy): Eukaryota > Metazoa > Arthropoda > Insecta > Coleoptera > Chrysomelidae > Chrysolina > Chrysolina americana. Next base: position 12,176,818 of record OY293413.1, read on the forward strand.
GTCCATAACTTAAATAGGAACATACAACTTTTTCTTGCCTGTACTATTCAGCATAACCATTCCTTTCTAATGATATAATAGAAAGTAATTTTTTGAAATGAAATACCAATATTTTTAATGTTATTTTTGCGTATGGCGATAATCTGTTTTGTTATTTGAAGAATAATAATTGGATTTTTTGGTATTTCATTTCAAAAAATTACTTTCTATTATATCATTAGAAAGGAATGGTTATGCTGAATAGTACGGGCAAGAAAAAGTTGTATGTTCCTATTTAAGTTATGGACCTACAGAGTATTGTTTTTTTCCCAATTTTTCCAATATTTTTTTTGGCGGCTTTTTATAACGCCGACGAATGAAAATAAAATATCACAGTAGTAGCAACTGTTATCAAGTGACGTATGGTTTCCATAGCCAACTTTTCAATTTTTGGCTTTCATTTTGCTTCCACGGCCTACTCGGTGAATTTCAATAATAATTTTTTTCTGATCTAGTTTCTGGTTAGATACCAACTTGTGATATGTCATTAGAAAGGGAATTGAATGCTGAATAAAGCGAAAAGAAAAAAAATAGGGTTTCCATTTAAAATAAGAAAGTTGATGTTACTTCCGGTCAGACCGGAAGTTAACTTCGACATGTCAATATGCTCAAATTCTAGCTCTTATGTCATTATATCGACGCTTCAAATTTCACAAACCTACTTCACACAATAACTGAGATATTCCGTAGGCAATACTTCCGTAGCCACCCGGTATAGAATCATTCATGTATTTAGTAATTTGAGAACTGATGGTCAAGTCAGTCTATTTGGTTGTAATCCTTCTTCAATTGCTTCCTGAAACAGTCTTAGTTCTGTTTTCAAAAAAATAGATGAAAACTGATGGCTGTCAATTTCTATGACAACCCCAATGGTGAAAATTGCATATCGATAGTTCAGGGGCTCGATTCTCAAATGTCTATTAACCTAACCTACCCTTTGTCGCATCCGATAAAATATCTCCATCTTTTTTCAATGCACATTCGAGAAAGGCGATGGACATATTTTGTCGCATGCGACAAAGCATAGTAAACATTTAAGAATTGGTCCCCAAGTAATTTATTTTTCCACACCATATAAGAACGGTTATCAACGATTTTTTTTATATGAGCCATCCTGTATATTCCTGCATATTTTAATAGAGCTTATAATTCCCATTCCAAAAATGGGAAAAACTTAATGTTTTGCTAGAATCGTCTTTGGAATGCAGAGCTTTTAGGTTTTTTCATGAAGACTTTAAAATGCAAGTAGGCTTTGGACGACGCGCGGCGATAAAAGAGAATGCAAATGTTTACTGATAGCTTGTAGCTGTCAAATTTGACTTAAGCAGTAAGGATGCTTCTCAACTCGTGGATTTTATTAAATTTTCAAACACATTTGCAATGAAATATGATAATTATGAAAAATGGGATATAATAATCTGTTAGTAAGCAATTTATCGCCAACCAAGGACCCGACCGTTGGACGGCTAGGTCACCAGATTTAACGCCTATGGACTTTCACCTTGAATTTTTAACAGAAAAAAGTGAGAGCAACTTTTTGAAAATGCAGTTTTTCCAAGCGACATAATGTGTTTTTCAAAATCGAAGTAATTTTGAAACACTCGTTTTACATACTAATACTCATACTATAATAATTGTTTGTCCATTATATTTTTAGATACTGATTTAGGCTTGTCCTAATTGTATTTTAAAATTATATATTCAATAAATGAATATCAAAATGAGTAACAGATCTAACAGAAGCAATGATTGACGGTGCGACATCAATTGACGAATCTCAGGGGTATTTCAGTACATTAAGAGCAAACACTACCTTGGTAAAACGTGAATCGAATTAAAGCCAACAGTTTTTCTTCAAGATAATTTTTCTTTAGCAAATGACTCAATGTTTTTGTGCAAATTCGGGAACTTCAGTGACTTATGGTCAAGATAAAAATTGAGAGATTCCCGAATTCTCAATGCTTTTGCCAAAACCGATTCTACGATCGTGAAAATCTGTACCTGATTAGCGCTGCCCCCTACGTATAATATTAGCATTGAATTAAGCTTTGACATGTTTAATATCTGTCACTCATATGCTTCATAAAATAATGTATGCCTAGAAACTTTTGTTGAGCCGTTGAGCAGGGTGAGGAATAAATTCGACTGTTCGGTGTGACGCGCTAATAGTGGCTCTCAAGTGGCAGACTCATTCAGTTTTATCAACTCTGAAGTCCTATCATCCACTGAGCTGTGCTCACTTGTTTACAACACACACTGAGTTTATCCTGTTATGCGTTGAGTGCTTCAACGTCTTTCCACAAATACCATTTCGCATTTTCGCAAAGCCTCGAACAGTTGGCATTTCTCATTTCACCCGTTTATTTCAAGTTGTGTATGCAGAACTTTGTATGCCAGATTAAAGTCCCAACTCGTAGTCAACAAGCATTAGTTCATTATTTACCAGGTAATGGGAACAGTAATTCGAATATATTGTTTCTGTGATTTAACCGATTTTGCGTTTGAAGTAACTTTAATCTATATTATGCATAGATGAAGGTTTGGGACGAAGTGGCCTGTTTTAGGAGATTGAGTTAATGAGAACAACTTAAAAGAAGATGGAGACTTTGGCGAATAAATGAAAATATTGATTTTGTAACAAAATAATCATCCAGCGTGTAATGATTCTGGGGCCGGTCCTGACCGCGTCCTGTTGAATATTCTTGCTCAACGTGCCAGGTTGACCTCATCTCTGTTCGTTAACGCGGTACACCAATGACTCATCGTTTCGAATAGTTCTGGAATACACGAGAGTCATCTGAAAGAGTCATCTGAGTAAAAGAATTCTACCTACCGGTATACAGGGTGTTTCAAATTCGATCCTCACCATTGGAATCTCAGAAACTTTGAGAGATACGAAGATGGATAAATTGGGGAAAAGTTACATATTCAACTAACTAACAATATGCCGTTGAGAAAGTTCTGAAATTCCTAGTATATCCGGATATATCCAGGAAAAACAGAAATTTTGGAAATTGGATTTTATATTCTTCGATGGATTCAAAAATAAATTGCACTTTCACATTTCCACTTTGCCCTGCTACATAATGGTGTTTTCCGATTTGCTATTCGACGTTTCGTCTTCCGGCTACCATCATCAATTTTTTTTCTAATAGGCTTTACACTGGATTCTTTCTGCTTCGAATAGATCCAGATATTACCTTTTCAATGATGTATCATAAAATATAATACTTTTTCAAAAAACCGGAGATATAAAAAAAAAATCTCATCATAATAGGCTTTAACTCTGATGTTTCTAAATTTAACGTTTAATTTGCCACACCTAAAAACATTTTGTTATTGTACAAGTCATTGAATTTCTGGAGAATTTCACGAATTAAGAAAAAAGAGATATGATACAAATTTATTACAAATACGAAAGAAACATTGTTGGGACACCCTAAATGTATTTAAACTTGTTTCCCGAAAGACGACAACCACTTCGAACTATTTTCAAGATATTGGATCAAAATCTCACCAAGTATGGTTCACTTGAAAAGCCGAGGAAAAAATACGGAGACAGAAAGGACCAGGACACTAAAGAAAATTTATTAAATGTATATATGAGGTATATTAGACATTGTGCCCTTTTCAATAAAAATTGATTATTTGCAGATAAATATGAACCCAGGAAAATCTACACGACAAATTTCCTTCTATATGAATATTTTTCATACAAGTGCTATTTGTTCAAAGTTCTGTTTTCATTGAAAAGTACACAATTTCTAGTTTTACCTCATACATACCTCATTTATCAAATTTTCTTTAGTTTCCTGGTTGATTCTGTCTACTTATTTTTTCATTGGATTTTCAAATCAACCAAACTCGGTGAGATTTTGATCCAAGTCTACATTTCGGATGTCCTAACACTGTTTTTATCGTATTTGTAACAAATTTCTATCATATCTCTTTTTTCCTAATTCGTGAGAGCCATTTTTTTTTAATCAATGAATTGTTCAATTACGAAATGTCATTGAGTGTAACGAATTGTGAGTCAAATTTGGAAATATCAAAGTCAAAGCCTATTATGATAAGATTGATAGCTCATGATACATCATTGAAAAGATAATATCTGGTTCTATTTAAAACAGAAAGAACCCAATATAGCGCTCATAAGAAAAAATAAAGTTAATGATGGTGGCCGGAAGACGAAACATCGTATAGCAAATCTGAAAACATACACATTATGTAGCAGGGAAAAGTGGCAATGTGGAAGTGCAATGTATTTTAGGGTACTGAAAATAAAGTAAAAAAAAATAAAACACCTAATATCAACGAGTTGAATATGATCCTCTTGAAAATTTTCAGTTTCAGACAACTCCAAAAACAGTAGACTTGTTTGATTTGAAAAGGGCATATTTTTCCATGATTAGCAATTCTATTCGCTACTAAAAAAATTAATAATTGCTGAAAAGCTATTTATTTATTACTTTTTAAATAGTATAAAACGTAGAATGTATCTATGAGAATTTTTTGCAAAATAAACGACCTCCCTTCCTCCCATCCCTCTCTCTCCCTCTCAAAAAATGATTGATCGAATGAACTTTCCGCTCTTCTACGAAATGTACCTATCAGTTTATTATCAGGAATAAGATGAATGTATTCTTCACCAGTATTGAATATCAATGAAACATTCATTCGCAGTTTCATACATAAGGATTCCCCAGTAATAATGATCCTATCACGATTCCAGTTGGTTGCAAAGCCAAGAAAATCTCGAGGATTTGGCTGGGCCTCGAAAACACATAAAGGGAGGAAAAAGGAGAGATACGTGAACAAGATGTAAAGCTATAACTCTTATACGTACAACGCTCCGACATGAAGCGATAATTATAACACGGAGTTATAATTAGATTCAATAAACGTAGTCTGTTCTGATTTTTTGAAACAAACTAAAAAAACTCAAATAGTTCCGACGGATTTCTGATAATGTGGTTTTACAGATAGCAGTTATAATTTTCGCAGCAGGTCAAATTAAAGTCACTTTTTTCGGCAGAACACAACTACTGCCCCTACGTTCGTTGTATTATATCATTTAGATACTTGGAAAAGTTTTCTATCAGAACTTCCTACAAATGCTCTCTATATCAAGGAAGTTGAGAAAAGTTGCTGCAGCCAAACTGGACATGGACGCTCGTAAAATTAATTTTGATTATATGCTTTTTTCCTCTGCTTGTTTTTATTGACATAATGAAATACGAAAGTGGTAGAGTTCATACCAAGGAAGTTCCCAGCAAATACAATTATGTAAAATTGACATAAATGTAACATAACTAATATTACCTGTTACTTAAAATTTACATCCCTGTTATGGCGAAATGTCTGCCACAAATACAACCCTACTTTCATATATTACTGATGTAACTTCTTTATATTTTATATCATTTTATTAAGTGAATATTACGTAACACATGTACCAAACTGGCATGAATATTCCATAATATCATGTAACTTTCACTCAACTATAATCACTTCACATGGCATGGCATCACACGTATTAAAAGGTAAGGGCTACGTCGTCCCCTAGCTCGCACAAGTCTCTGACTTTTGAGGGTTGCACGTAGGGGTGCAACCGGTTGACGGATATAACAATTTCAACATTTTTTTTTCTCACATATATTTTATATTATTCGATTAAATTAATAGGTATTACGTAACGTATTGGGTTTTTCGACAAAAACAATAATTACGATGTACTTATGTATAGTTTCAAAAGTCGACACCAGAGAGAGTACTCCTTATGTTGAATTCCCAATTGAAGTATCAACTTTACGTAGCAGTTAAGTAAAACGATATACGATATACTTACATGAAAAATTTACTCGAATATGCGGTTCAAGCATATCAGAAATGTGATGAAGATTTATGCAACAATTTTACATAAATATGTTCCGTTGATTTGATGTCACATTTATGTAAATGTAACAAGTGTGTTTGCTGGGTTGTGAAATATTGCTGGAGCCATACCGACCTCGAAGGTCAGGAATAGTATAACACCTCTCAAACTAAATTGCCTGCGAAACTGGGGTGAATCACGCATGCTTGTAAGAAAAAATAAATCTAATTACTTGGTTTTTCCTAGCACATGCTCATTGTTCTGCTCAAACATAAAAGTGCTAATAAGACAGTTGATTAATATTGCTCTAGTCAAAATAGCCCTAGACGCCCGGAAAAAGTATGTGTTTTTTTTCTCATTCTGATTTTCATACTGAAAACTGAGGGAGTTGTGAAATGCAAACTGTTTCCAAATGATTGCGAAAGTTGTAAGTTTTTGAATTTTTGACTGTAATATTGTATTTCTAAAAATGACAGATTAATTTTCAATAATTTTTGATATAATGTACGGTTTGAGGAGTCCGAGATATTGTCATCAATATCAGCATAGGTCTCCGGACTCGTTTGTCGGATATTCAATTTGAAAGTATGTATTTTACAGCAGACCAAAAAAGGCTATTTTCGAGCAGTTCTTCTTGTTGAAAAAAAAAAAATCGGAGTAGATTAGTGCGATACTCATTCTAACACTGCAATAATTTAGATACATGGTTAAATAGATTTCTTACATTTAAAAGTCCATAATGAATCAAAAATTCAAGGAAATCATTAGTTTCTTTTTCGAAAAAACAGTATATTCATGAAAAAAATTATTTTTCCAAGAAACTTGAACTGTTTCTTTTCACTCACCCTGTATACAAAAAATAACTATGCGACGTTCTCAATATTGAATAATGGTTGATAAACAGGGTGTTTCCTAACTACATTTCCTGACTGCAGGGGATGATTCGATAGGACATTTCAAGAAGAAAAGTTCGTAAGAACAGAATTGCTTCGTTTCTGAGATACAGGGCATTGAGATTAGACAAAAACGGTTAATATAAAATATAATGAATATCCAAGAACCGATTTGATTGAAATTTGGTACATTAATATGAACTAATTAGGCGGTCTAACTAGATTAAAATTATTAGGACCACTGGCATCTCAGTGGGCACCACAGCCAACAATATTGTAAAAAAAAGTACGCTACTGACTTTTTTTCGCAAATTTTCCTTTTTTTAATTTGACCTAGCACTGCAACAGTGTGATTGTCATCTGTATTTTTTTATCGCTTTCAGCACAAACTGAATACACTTCCGTAAAATCTGAGAGGTTTTCTGACAGATCGATGAATACTCGTATTATTGCATTTATTTTGAGGCTCTCATGGCCCTCTTCATAATATGCAATAAAGTTGATGTGGTGCATCAGTATTCAAGGGACATTATGAGTGTGCTATATGGCTGATTTCAGAATTTTATGCAGAATCACAATCTCTTTAATTTTACAGATATTTACCCGCGGAGTTTTATATGGAACACCCTGTATAGGTGTTTGGTCAATTCTTGGAAGTGTTAAACATTCTGAGCGGAAATCTTCACTTTTCAACTTTGATACCCTGTATCTCGAAAACTAGTCACCCGTTTTTTTTTGTTCGTTTACACTTTTACCGAGGAAGTCAAAATCTGCAACATAACAAAAATTCAGGGAATTTAATCGAAATCCATTTTCCATAAAGTTGGTGCAGGGTCCAAATATTGAAGTTGTTCCTTCCCAATCTTCACCCTGTGTATTGCAGACATCAGCGATGCCCTACTTCAAGTCTAGACGTGAATACTGGAGAAAATACCACATGTTTACCCTACTACGCTGTCTATGCTCATAAATACAGTGAAGTCTCAGGGGAGCTTGTCGGAGAAATAACGTTGTGTAACCTGGCTTCATCGTCCTTTCGTGTAGATATTCATAATTTATTCAAGAAATCACTTTTGAGACAGGTTGATACGCGTACCTGAAAGTGCAGGCAACATTTTCACATAACTTCCAAATGATCAGCGTAATTGGATATGTTTTGAAGCTTTCGGCAAAATGAGAATTCCTGAAGGGATCATTCATAACATCTTGAAAATTTGAATGCGTATAGTGTTCAGAAATTCATAAGTGATTGGAAAAAATTAAATATGTAGTAGTTGAAAATTTTTATCATTTTGCTCTCGAATTTGTGTTGAACAATGTAAGTACGCTGGGGAGAATACACATAGGTATTATTTTGAAGTTTATTGGGATTGAATCTTCGAACTATTTGTAGAAGTTTTCATTTGAATCGAAAGTGTATGAAATGTGAGTAATGGCAAGTTTTACTCGAATAATTCGGAAATACGGTAGGTGTCTTGAAAACTGATAACATAATGTGTTGGACGAATTGATTAGAATCGTTTTTGTTGACAATTTGTTCAAATTGAAATCTTTTGTTTCAGACGAAAAGGAAAATCTTGTAATGTTCAAAGAATATCGTATATAGGAACCAAAAGAAATGAAGGAAGGAATTTTTTTTCTGAATGCTCTATGTTTCTGGCAATGCCTTCCTAGGCAACGAGTTTTGAAGTTTTTTCATTTCTAGATTGATATTTTCTTTTTTGATATTATTTAATATGCTGACACAAAATAGTTGACGAATGTCTATTACAGCGGCATCTTTACATACGCTATCACTAGAGTACCTTTCGTCTTTGCATAATATTATTTTTAATATTCATATTTTGATAACATTCAAATTCATCAGCCCTCTTTTTCAAATGTTTGGTATTATTTTTAGGTAAGTACCTGTTAATAGTAATTAGGTAATTTATACTCATCGCTAATAATGAGCTCTTCCATATTGGGAACTATCCTTCAATCTTTTTGAAGTCCATTACAGCAGATTTTTTGAGTTGTTTCCATGTTTGCACTTTGTAGATGATGGTAGTATCATCTGCAAAACTTTATGCTTCACCTTTAGTCTCTAGTCGTAGCAATTCGTTGATATACATAGTGAAGAAAATAGGTCCCAGAACGATTCTTTTTGGAATGCCAAAATATAATTTCATAGGATTGCTCATCACACCATCAATTCGAACTTTCTGCTCACGCGCGATCACTTATATAATTTTTGAAAAGATCATATGCTGAACCTCGTATTCCATAATTTCCTAATTTTGATAGTGATTTGCCATAACTCACAGTATCAAATGCTTTGGAGAGATGGACAAAGATACAAATTTGCTGGAATTTTTTGTTCAAACATTCGAATATATACGATGTTGAATCCTGTATCTCATCTTCCGTCTATGTCTTCTTTCTTAACTTATACTGCCTGTCAGACATCTACTTGTATTTTCTTCAAATTTCACCAGTCTCATTTTTAATATATTCTCTATATTTGTATGTCAATGACCTATCATTAACCATCTCTATTTTCTTTTCATTTTTGATGATACCAATTTTGAAAATATTTGGAAGATACCCAGTTTCCATGTATCTATTGATCAAGACAGTCAAAGGAGTTAGAATATCAAGCGCAATTATTTGCAAAATTTCTCAGAACCGGGAGATATATTCGGTTTCAATTCCGTATCAGTATTACTTCTTTTTCATTTGTTTCAAAGAGAAACATAGAATTCTTTATTTTCTGTTCTACATTAACATAGTTCTCAAATTCTGTAATTTTATTCGCATATATCTGCCCAAGGGTTGAGTAGTACTCATTAAAAAATTACATATATGTAAAGGTCATTTCAATACTACACCGTCTTCCATTGTAATACTTGAAATTTGAGTTGGAGATTTTGCTTTGTTGTATAATGCATTATTCAGTTTTATTATTCTTTGGACGAGTATTATGCTGAGTCTATTCTATTTAATTAGGACTATTATTGTTGAGGATTTTTATGTCAATTTGTCTTGTACACTAATGCGACAAATCGCTTCATTATATTTGTTATTTATCCCATATTTGTTGGTTGACTTATTGTAGCTTTCAGAATATGTTCAATTATAAAAGGGGCTTCGTCCACTAAAATTTACATGTTTTTCATGGCAATAAAGATTGATTGATCGTACGGTCTAGACAACGTCGGATTATTGGCAAGGGCCTACCAGGAAATTCACGAATAGGTCCTCCCAATTGGGCTTTCACTGCGAGTCGCTCGATAACTTTTTGTTGTAGAGCTGAATGGTGTCTGACGAAAACTGCCCCAAGCCATAACACCCTTATTTTCAGTCCGATTTAATGATAATATTCCCCAATGATGGCAGATCCTGTGCAGGTAGAGGACGGTTATTATTATTATTTACTGTAGGTGACCAGCAAATATATTTGCTGATAATCGGCCCTGATTTCCAAATGAATACATCAGCTTTCTTTTGAACTTTTTCTGATAGTTTTTTCTTGAGTTCACTAATGGAAAAATAGATTCTCGTGCAAAATTGAAAGAACCCCGCACAGACCTTATGGGAATCTGGCTCTCTGTCGAATTGGCTGTAACATTGGGAAAATGAAGCTCTCGGCATCCCGAAGTGGCCGAATGCACTCATATGCATAAACGGTAGTCACGTTATATCCATTATTATACAGGGTGTCCAAGATCGTATAAAAACATTTTTTCCATTTTTCAGACATATTTCACCTATATAGTGCGGATTGCAAATTAATCTTCCAATTTTGTATTTTTCATTATGTTTAATGGCATTTTCTATTTTTCGAATAATTTTCTTTCACGTCGAATGACTCAAAATTCACGGAGTGGTCTAATTTCATAAATCTGAATCAATAGACTTTCGCAGAATAATTGTTCCATCTTTAACAGTTCTCGAGTTGAAGAGTTCATCTGGAGTCATTTTCTTCAACATTTTGTTTTTACTCCTATCCGTGGAATCTGACATTTCATTTATTTTATATGCCAAACAGAGCTGTGCCGAGCACTGAATACTTTCAAAAAGTAAATCCAGAAAAAAAAGAGTATCTTTAAAAAAAATACGACGTTTCAGTAATATCTTTAATTTTCATTTCCTATCACTCTAAGTATTTACTGATTGCTGGGTTTTCGTAGCAACAAGTTATAGATAGAAATTATTCGTCTCTTCTTTCTTTGTAAAAAATGGCAATGTTTTGCTAATTATATATATGAAGGTAGAGTTATAACTTTCGTAATTTTCCTTTGTTTTCTTTTAATTTGAAATGGAAACTCCAAAATCAAACAAAATAAAAGTACCTAATAGAAGTTGTCCCGCGTACTTCATACAAGTTTACTGAAATAATGCCCTTTTAAAAGAAAAGAGAGACGAATATTGTCTTTCCACAACTAATTTTGTTGAAAACCCAGCAATTTTTGATTATCAAAAATGTGAGACAAGTCTACAACCCGACTCAATTTGTTTCATTGGATTGATTCACAAACTTTGTTCGTTTCGTCAGTGTTGGGTTCAGTTACAAACGGCTCAAGTCTTGTTATCACTCATTCATGTGGGTGAGGTGATGAATATTAAAGCACCGGAGAAAAATTCAGAACGGTTGTGTTTTGTGGCAAACATGATCCGGAAGGTAACGATAGCCTAGGGAACTACGGCCCGACTCATGCTATTCTGGTCCGCTCTCTGTAAACCTACTTGTTCACTTGTTTTATTTATTTCTGTGACCTAGCAGTTTCTGGACTTACGTCGAGAGAATGGGGGCTTCAATAATAATTAGGGTTGTTGGACTCATTCGCAGAATAGCAATCCTTCGACCTATTTCTCTGCTTTTTTTTGTCATTCCATCATCTCGATAGTTTATGTATACCTAAAACATCAATTTAGGATATACCGTGTGACACACTTGAAAGCGGGACACCTCCCTAAAATTTACATCTTTTCTCCGATTTCAAACAACTTTTTTTTAAATTATAGAGCTCGAAAAGTGTACTTTGGAACAGAATATAATTTTCTTTCTACAAAAACCAAGGCCTGCTGCGTATAATTTTAGAGGTTGAAATTCAAGAAATCGTATCAGCGATTTTTTTAGAAAAAATTTATTATCACCAATGGATCGAGCACTCTCTCAAATGATGGTATAACAAATTTCATGAAAATATATTCAATATTAATATATCTGTGGTCGAATCAAAGAAGTTTTTATTATGAATTAATTCAAGTACTGTGAAGTGAAGTAAATATCGAGTAATAGGTTATAACATAGTTTATAACATATTATTTCTGACCAATTAACCATGGAACAAAATAAACAACTGAAAAACAATATTCAACAAATTATTGTAGACGGAAACAGAAATGAACGTTTATCAAAATTTTGTTGTTCCAACCAATATGCCAATCATTATAATGCACTTGTCGTACCTTCTTCTACTTTTTCCAGTTGTTCTGCAGATACTCTGATGCGTAGTTCTTCTATTGACTACGGTCTGGACTTGTTAACTTTTTGCCCCACAGCATCCCAAAGAAAATAAATCTAGCGGCATCAGGTCCGGTGAACTTGGCGGCCACTCAATGTAAGGACTAATTCGACCTATCCATCGATTTCCATATCTATTATTCAGCCATCCTCTTACAATAACTGCATTATGTACAGAAGAACAACTGAAACTTCAAATTCAGGCGATACTGCACTGATAAGTTATGTATTGCGTATTCCATTCAGATTATTTTCAAAGAAGATCGGGCCGTTAATCTTATCATGGAGTATTCCACAACACACATCTATTTTGAGGAAATATTGCATTTTTGCGTTTATTAAGATTATCCGTAGACCAGTACCTTGAATTTTGGGACGACACTACTCCATTTGTAGTGAACGTAGCTTCTTCACTAAACAATTTTTTTTTGAAGAATTCTATATCATTCAAACATTCTCCTCGAGCCCATAAACAGAATTCTAACCTTCTTCCTCCATCTCCCGGTTCAAGAGTGTTTAGAATTTTGGATCGAATTGTTTAATTTTATTTTTTACAAGGCATCTCCTGATATTTTCTCTAGGGATATTAAGTTCAAACTAGCCGGCGTTCGCAAGCTCGAATGAGGATTATTACGAAAATATTGCAATATTCGCACACCATTTCTATTCTCACGATGTGAATTGGTTTTGTTTTTGAGCATATGCCTCGATACACAACCGCTTTCGTTAAAAACAGAATTTATACGGTTTACCGTACTGCTGCTCACTGGAAGTATCAGATATCAGAGTCTGTTATGGAATTCCCTGACAGCTTCTCTTGCCGAAAGAGCATTATCTCCGACAAAGCGCACGAGTTCAATTTTATCTCGCACACTTAGTTCTCCCATCATAAATCACTAATTTCTACCGCTTTACAAAATATCTGCATTACATCAGAACAACTGAGAAAAGCTATATTGAATAATAGAAGAGGATATGACAAGTACATTGCAATGAATGGCGGATTAGTTGGCACAACAAAAATTTGATGAACGTTCATTCCTGTTTCCGTCTGAAATAATTTGTTGAATATCGTTTTTCAATTGGTCATTTTGTTCCATGATTAATTGGTCAGAAATAATATGTTCATTCGTTTATTTAATTTGCCACATAGTTATCAAAATAAATCTATATTTATTTTACTTTACAATCCACCAGGTATTTGAATTAATCCATAATAAAAACTGGTTTGGTTCGACCAAAGAGTAATTAATTTGATTTTTTTCATGAAAGTTGATATACCATCATTTGAGAGGGTGCTCAATCCGACGGTAATATTAAATTTTTCCTAAAAAAATCGCTAAAACGATTTCTTGAATTGAAATCTGTGAAAAAATATACAGCAGGCTTTGATTTTGTTAGGAAGAAAATGATATTCTCTACAGTTTTTTGAGCTCTATAATTAAAAAAAAAATCTCCGAAATTGAAAAAAAGATGCAAATTTTAGGGTGGTGTCCCGCTTTCAAGTGGGTCACACTGTATACTATTGAATCTATCTATCTGTAGGTGTTTGATCCTTCATTACCTCACAGATTCTAATTGACTATTTTCGCTATACTGCACTAGAATTTTGAATGTGAGCACTTCTTACTCTATCATATTGCAGGCGGATAAAAGAAGCTAAATATTCAAAAAAATTCTGTTTTAGTCGTTGAGAGAATATTTTAGAATGTAATTTTTGAAATACATTATGTGTGTATATAGTTGTTGTATGAATGTGTTTATATGAAGGAGTGGTCGGTGGATCAGCGGTCTAATGCACAAGCCGTTCGAAACTCCAACATAGCGATAGTCGGTTCGAGCCCGATTTAGGTACAAGAGAATTTTTCACATCTACTTTACTATCGGATCGATAGGCGACCGCATGCCTTGTTGAAAAGCAAGTGTATTGTGAGTTGTCTAGATGCCAATCTCGTCTGGTGCTAGCTAGAAGTGCACACCGACCACTCGAGGTGGTGCTGTAGGTTTTCCGGGTTTTCCTACAGCTGAAAAGTGAATACGCCACCAAAAATCAGTAAGTCGCCCCGGAGCGCCAAGGCAAATAATAATAATAACCGTCCTCTACCCGTACCTTTGGGTACACTCAACGAGTGTTTATGAGGGAGTATTATTTTTTTATTTTTATTTATTTTTTTATTTTTTTTTAATCCGTTAAGAATTACCTAGTCAGGCCCGGTCTCCGGAGCCCCGACACTTCAGGAGGGCACGCTGGTGTGTCATTAACCCCAGTAAACACTTCCCACGTCCATGGGGTAAGTGATTACTGGGTCCGAGAATCATGTGCCCTGAGTAGGCGGAGTGAACCAAGAATTACGGCCTTCTGCATTCGCCCGGCTAGGATTTCTGCCATGTCACGGCAAGCCAGTATGATTTTCAAGTTTGAGAGCAGTGTGTCCATCATTCCACCAAGGACCCCTATTATCAGAACCACCATCTTGACAGAATGGTTTGGGTAAAGCCTGCGGAGATCAAAGAGAAGATCTCGATATTTAGTCCGTTTTTCCTCCTCTTTTCGGACGATGTTCTTTTCGCCAGGAGCTGAAAACTCAATGACGAAAATCGTCCTACTTTAATGGTCGAGGAGTACTACATCAGGCTTATTGGCTTGTATTTGCCTGAGGGTGGGGAATGAATAGTTCTAATAGATTCGGCACTTCTCATTCTCCACCACGGACTCAATATCCCCCGGAGCATAAGGCAACACCGGTGTCTCGTCTACACCGTACGAGTGTCGTAGATGGTAGTACAACACTCGTAGGGCTGCGTTATGTCTGTGGATATAGGCTGAGACCGCATAAGCTGGACAAGCTGACAGCAAATGCATTATGGTCTCAGCTGTCCCACGACACGCTCTGCATCTAGTGTCAGGGACCTCTATACCCATCACGCGACTGCGGTAGACGAGAGTGTTAAAGACACCATCCTGGCAGGCAATTATGAATCCCTCGGTCTCCGACTTCAGCCCACTTGACCTGAGAAACGAGAAGGTCAGGTCTCTGGATAAGCCTAGGTCTTCAATGTTCTTGAAGATGACGAAATGCATCGGCTTATCCTTATGTAGCTGCAGGAGCCTCTCACACTCCGCAGCTTTTACGTGGGCCTTTTGCTGAACGGGTTCCAACTGGGTGATAGAGTTTGGGTTTGTCCGTTCAGTGTCGAATACGAGACCGAGTTCATCGGCTGCACGGGTTGCTGATGACTTCACAGGCTCCATCCAGTACCATTCTGTTATGTAGACACTCCAAACTCAAAAGTCCACGGCCTCCCCGTTGTCTGGGGAAGTATAACCGTGGAACAGACGATTTAGGATGCAAGCTTCTATGAAGATGCATCATTTTGCGAGTTTTTACGTCGAGTTGTCGAGTCCATTTCATTATTCCAAAGGAGTAAAGTAGAATCGGAACGGCAAGCATATTAGTTGCAGCAACTTTGTTATTCCCCGACAGTTCTGAAGACCAGATCTGTCGGAGTTTGTGCTGGGACTTGCCGCGGAGAGAGCTTTTGACAGTAGCTACCTCTTGGGTGTGGCGTTGTTCCACCCCTAGGTAGGTATGCGTTTCTCCGGCATCCAGATGATGTAGGATGCTTCCGTCTACGAGCTGAACGTCCTCTCCATCGTCCTCTTTTGAGATGAACCGTGGCACATTTGTCTATCCCAAACTCCATTCCGAGAGCATGCGTGTACTCTTGCACCACCCTTAAGGACTGGTGAAGGTCCTTTTCTCCGGAGGCATAAAGTTTAAGGTCATCCATGTAAAACAGATAGGTGACCTTATGCCTCTGGTTGCTGGGGGTGCCGCAGTTGTATCCGCGGGTTTTCCGTAGTGCAACGAAAAATGGCAGTAGTGAGATGCAGAAGAGAAGAGGGCTTTTTTTTTTTTTTTTTTTTTTTTTTTTTTTTTTTTTTTTTGTTTAGTGGGGTGGAAATCCTCATGGACTCTGATCGCTCGGTGTCCATCGCGTATCAGTAGTGTCAGACTCTTACTGACTAAAACCACCCCAGGTGTGCTGCACTTGCCAAGCCATTAGGCCATAAAGCTGCACCTACATCCCATTCCAACGTCCACGTCACGATATCCCTCGCTCCTCCGCCCCGCCACACCCCCCCACCACCGTTGGGTCGTGACCCACCGAATACCGGGCGGGCAATCAGCGGGGAAGATCCTTCCTTCTTTATTCCGCTCATCCTCCACATTCAAACAGCGCCCTCCCTGGTCGGCAGTCTTATTCTATCCGAGCGCCTGCTCTCCCGATTTACTTTCGTCGCTCGTTTATCCCGAAGCCAGGCCACTATTACCGTCGCATTGACACTATGTTGGTTCTCATACTTCTTCATCCTCGACCACAGCCCCCGCCCATTCATTCAATATCCTTACCCATTCATCCTTCACACCATTCGTATCCCTTAGCTGTAACGCTCCAAGTCTATCCTCCTCTTCCTCGATCCTCCTTCTCCATTCTACCCTTTCTCTCCGCATGCAATGTTCCTGATGTGCTCCGCCGTGTCAGTCCCGCCAGTTCCACACTGGCATGGGGTCTCTTGTGCAATTCCGAACCTTGCCAGGTAACCCCGAAAGTTCCCATGCCCTGTGACCAGTTGCTAATGGTATACACCCCATCCCTACCCTGTTGCACATACCATGTACGCTTCTGCCGGTCCTGCCGCTGTCCCATTCACCCTGCCATTTTTCCATCACCATTCTCCTAATCCTTTCCCTCTCCTCCATTCTGCTATGTCCCAAGTCTATTTGCCATGTGATCTCTTGCAGTTCCGCACCTCTTCTACTCTCTTCATCTGCTCTTCTGTTTCCCTCATTCTCCCTAACATGCCCTTTCCTCCACTCAATTTCCGTCACCAATCCCGCTACCCTTCTGTTTTCAAGCATTCTCCTAATACGAGCTGCCCTTTTGCTCTTCGTCCTCGCATTCCTAATGTTCTCCACTGCTCCAGGCGAGTCACTTATTATTCTTATGTCCATCTCTCCACCCATCAGTATCCCTTTACCTATAGCCACCATTTCGGCTTCCTGTACGCTTCCCAGCTCACTGATTCTTTCCCGACCCATTCTCCACTCCTTATGCGCCCATCCTATACCCACTCGTCCATCCTCTCTCTTAACCGCGTCCACAAATACCTCTTTTAGCCCTTCTCGGTTCTTCAGAATTGTTCCGATCATCCATGGGTATATTCTGTCGCACCCGTTTATCCGTCCTCTTACTTTTTCTTTTCCGTGCGCCTTCCATTCTTCATACCTCGTTGCTGCCTCTATGTATAGAGGCGCCATCCCAGTCAGCACGCATAACGCGGCTGACGGCGCCGTTCTATATGCCCCGCTGGCCGATAGCGTAAACGGTCTCTGTAGCGCCCCCAATTGTCTGATCACCCTAGAGTCCTTCGCTCTTGCTCCCCACACTTGGACGCCATACATCACCGCCGGTTTAACCACTCTTTCGAAAATCAGTCTGACACATCCTCTCCTTAGCCTTACGTCACGGCCCGTCCATCTTCTTAGTTTTCCTGCAACTATAGCCGTTCTCCTTCTTACCTCCTTAAGATGATCAATGTACAGTAGGCCCTTGTCTACTATCATGCCCAAGTATGTGATGCTACCGCCGCACTTGATCCGTTGCTCTCTCACCCTAACCACCGGTTCCTTGTCCAGTTTCCTGGCCGGGACAAACATGCATTCGGTCTTGTTTTCGTTATACCTCAGCCACATTTCATCCTCCCATTCCTGACATTCTTTCCACACCTCCTTCCACATCCTTTCTATTTTCTTTACCGACGGGCCAACCACCACTATCAGTCCTTCGTCCCACCACTTACTCTGTGCGCTGCTGGCACCCCTTCATTTATTCTGTCATATTCCTTTTCGTTTACTGCCCTCATCCTCTCGAACCACGCTTCCATGACAATAAGCCATAGCGTGGGTCCCAGGCTGGATCCCTGCGGGCACCCCCTGTCCACGATCGCTTCCACGCCTCCACTCTTGACTCTTCTTTCGCCTACAAATTCCATGCACACCTTGCCAATGTTCTCCGGTAGCCCCATCTTTCTCATATTCCATCCTATCGCAGGTCCCCATGCCGTGTTGAAAGCGTTCGACAAATCCAGCGCCATCACCATGCTATGCATACCCTCGTTCTTACTTCTCTTTATTCTCTCCACCATATTCTCAACAGCAGTCGATGTGTCCAATCCCGCCCTGAAGCCAAATTGGCAGGGCGAGAACTTCTGTCCTCTTTCACACCACACCTGTACTCTTCCGCTGAGAAGCCGGTCGAAAGTTCGCCCTAACGCGGTCAGCAAGCTGATCGGCCTTAGGCTACTATCCTTCTTAGGAATCCACACAACCTTCATCACCTTCCATACTGCAGGGAAATACCTCAGCCTAAGGCATGCGTTGAGTATATCCGTAAGATCTTCGCTTATTAGGTTCGCCACGTGTTTCATCACCTCATTAGGTATGCCGTCTGTTCCCGTCGCTTTGTTGTCTTTTAATCCTTCCATTACCTCTTGTACCTCCCTCACCGTGAAGTTGGGCTGCTCCGGTCCCCATCCTTCATCTCCGTCCTCCCTAATGCAGCGTCTACCCATGGTGTCTTTTCCCCTGTCATCGTTCGGGAAGTACTTGTCCAGCAGGTATCTGCTGGTTTCGTGCTTCCCCTCGGTGTATGTGCCATCCTCCCTCTT
Organism: Chrysolina americana; assembly: GCA_958502065.1. NCBI lineage: Eukaryota > Metazoa > Arthropoda > Insecta > Coleoptera > Chrysomelidae > Chrysolina > Chrysolina americana. Next base: position 12,195,867 of record OY293413.1, read on the forward strand.
AGCCGTGCCCTCTGCCCTTTCTTTCCTCAGGAGCCCAAACACTCTGTTCCAGAGAAGAGGGCTGAGGGAGTCTCCCTGAAACACGCCACTTCTAAAGATATCCTGCTCTGTTTGGACTCTGACTTGACCAGATGTTATGGTAAATCGAGTCCTCCAGAGCGGCATCAGCTGTTCAATGCATCTCACTATTTGATCGGGTACAGTAAGGCATCTGAGCAAATGCATGATGAGTTCATGCGATGTTGTATCAAATGCCTTGCGATAATCGATCCAGGCCATTGAAAGGTTACGCTTATACTGTACGGAGTCCTGCGTGATGCATCTGTCGATCAGCAGGTTCTCCTTGCAGCCAGCGACCCCCTTTTTTGACCCTCTTTGCTCATATATCCGTTCATACACCGGCTCAACTGCGGAGAGTATTCGCATGTACAAGATGCGTGTAAACATCTTATAACATGCGTTCAAGCATGTTATCGGTCTGTAGTTCTTCGGATAAGACAAATCTCCGTTTTTGGGGATTAGCACGGTTCGCCCCTCGACAAACCAATCCGGAATCTTCTGCTCCCCATCTAGCCATGAGTTGAAAACTCTTGCTAGATGGTGGTGGGAACTTGTAAATTTTTTCCACCAATAGTTATTCAGGCCATCAGGACCTGGAGCAGCAAAATTCTTCGAGACTTTGAGGGCCCGTCGAACTTCTTCCGAGGTTATCGGATTGCGCAGTTCATTGAGCTCAGGCTGACGAAGCCTCCTGCAGAAAGCTTTGAACTGCGCTAGGGCTGGAGTATCTACGTTGAGTGGTTGCGGAAATTCGTAAATACCCTTCTAGAAGGTTTCTACCCGATCAGCCGCCGGCGGGTTTTCCACAACACTTGGAGGCTCTTGTAATAGGCGAGAAGGTTTATCGCGGAACTTCATGTTTTCCGCGATGCTTCTCGCCCACCTCACTAGTGACTTTTTTGCAGCCACCAGCATTCGTATCATATCAAGACAGTGCTGTTTGATGGTTAACAGCACGCCTTGATTTAGTGTGTGGTGAGCTCGTCTTAAATTTGCGGCAATTCGCCGCACTGCGGGCGTGAAGGGCCTATTGGCCGCCACGTAGTCCGCCACACACTGGATACGAGACGCATGTTGTCTCGCTGACCTGATCTTAGCTTCCATCTTGTGAATGCTTCGCTCATGCCTCCCAATCAGAGGGTTGGTATCCCTCCTCTCCGTTTGGGACAGGGCCTGAGCGGCGTCATACACGGCAGAGTTGATCTGCCAGATGTCAGCCTCTTCTGAAAGGACATCGTGAATCTCCGCATCCACCCGAGCCAGTTGTTGTGGCTTCAGGGGCTTGGTGTTATGCAGCGCCCTGCGGGTTCTGATGCCTTCCGTTGGTGGTATGATGCGGGCCTCCTCTACAGCCAGATCGACGCGTGGGCCCCACCACCTTGCCTATGACCCCTAATCCGAGGAGGTCGGTTGTGGGGGCCTCTTTCTCGTCCATCGTGAACCGAGTAGTGGGGTATACCGGGGGGTTAGCCCAGTATACCCACGGCCGACATCAGAAGGAATGAGCATTCCCTCCAGGGTGCGCCATGGCTGCCGGTCCGGTTTTGCACCGGTAGCTCAGGAAAGTGGTGTCGCAACTCACCAAGGCCTTGGATGGTGGTTGGCCCTCCCTGCTTAATATTATTATTATTATTATTATATTTTTTTTATCCGTTAGGAATTACCTAGTCAGGCCCTGTCTCCGGAGCCCCGACACTTCCGGAGGGCGCGCTGGTGTGTCATTAATCCCAGTAAACACTCCCCACGTCCATGGGGTAAGTGATTACATTCGCCCGGCTAGTATTATTATTATTATTATTGTTATTATTATATTATATTATTATATAGATACATGTAGAATTTTATATATTACAAATTTTTACATTCAATGTTTAGACTCTGAAATGTCGCATATCGCTATTGCTGTCACTATTTTGACTATTCCTATACATTTTTATATGTCTTATTGGAAAATTAATCCTATTACTTTTTATATCCGTTAGAAATTTCCCAGTCAGGTTCTGTCTCTGGATCCCCGACACTTCCGGAAGGCGCGAATCATTTACCCCAATAACCACTCCCCACGCCATGGGGTAAGTGGCTATTGGGTCCGAGAATCATGTGCCCTGAGCAGGCGGAGTGAGCCAAGAATTACGGCCTTCTGCATTCGTCCGGCTAAGATTTCTGCCATATTATGGCAAGCTGGTAAGATTTTTTAAGGCTTATTGCCTTGTATCTGCCTGAGGGTGGGGAATGAGTAGTTTCAACAGATTCGGCACTTCTTATTCTCCACAACGGACTCAATATCCCCCGGAGCATAAGTCAACAGTGGTGTTTCGTCTATACCGAGTGTCGTAGATGGTAGTACAACACTCGTAGGGCTGCGTTGTGCCAGTGGATATAGGCTGAGACCGCATACGCTGGACAGGCTGACAGCAAATGCATTATGTTCTCAGCTGCCCCACGACACGCCCTGCATCTTGTGTCATTGACCTCTATACCCATCACGCGACTACAGTAGACGAAGGTGTTGAAGACACCATCCTGGCAGGCCATTATGAATCCCTCGGTTTCCGACTTCAGCCTACTTGACCTGAGAAATGAGAAAGTCATGTTTCTGGTTAAGCCAAGGTCTTCAATGTTCTTGAAGAAGGCCACATGCATTCGCTTATCCTTATGAAGCTGCAGAAGACTCTCAATCTCCACAGATCGGCTTTTTGTTGAACGGGTTCCAAATAGATGATAGATTTTGGATTTGTCTGTTCAGTGTCGAATACGAGACAGAGTTCATCGGCTGCACGGGTTGCTACCTTGAAGAGAAATGCTACAATCCCTGCTTTTTCATGATCGCATACCAAGCTGATGACTTTGCAGGCTCCACCCAGTACCATTCTGTTATGTAGACCCCTTTGTCTGAGGAAGTACAGCATAAGCTCCTATGAAGATGCATCATTTTGCGAGTTTTTATTTCGAGTTATCGCAGCTCTTCCTGAGTCCATTTCAATACACCAAAGGAGTGAAGTAGAATCGGAACGGCAAGCATATTTGTTGCAGCAACTTTGATCTTCCTCGACAGTTCTGATGACCAGATCTGTGGGAGTTTATGCTGATACTTGCCGATGTGGTGTTGGTCCACGCTTAGGTAGGTATATGTCTCTCTGGCATCCAGATTATGTAGGATGCTTCCGTCTACGAGCTGAACGTCCTCTCCGTAATCCTTGAGATGAACCGTGGCACATTTTTCGATCCCAAACTCCATTCCGATAGCATGCGTGTACTCTTGCACCACCCTTATTCAGGCAAACTCTGGAAAATTTTGACCCTACTGTCTTTGTTTCCAAAAAATTGATTTGTTTGTGAAGGGCTGCATCTGATAACATTTTTAAAAAAATTTAAATATCTGAGAACTGCATGCAACCTTTCAGGCATATGATGACTATGAAAGTTATATTGAAATTCGCCGTAGATTCTAAACATGTCTCAGAAAAACATTGTGTGTTTCATTAATAAAAAAGTTGGGGCTCCGGTATGATCGGAAGTCGTAGGCAACGGAAAATTTTCTAACGAGCACCTCGGAAAACTTCCGTAAACAAATTTTCTTCAGTACTTATCGACTCAGCTTATCGTGATATACACCCTGTACATGTATGAACAGAAGCGAATATTTGTGAACGTTCCATATGTTCATAGTGCTATACAAAAATATCAAATCATATAACATCGATTATAGTACATATATATAATCTTATTTTTTCCACATCACGTTTTTATAAAGTAGAAAAATCCCCATAGACAAGCTCTCTGAGAACTTTTTTGGGAGATATAGCACCTCTATTTACTAACTATACTTCGTGATATGGTGAACGTAAATACAGAAGTTAATTCGTTCGAAGCATGATGAAGGTATATTTTTAATTGATCTTTTACATTTACATAAAACAACACATTATGAAAATAATCCTGAGAAATGTCGAAACGATATATTCTCTTATTCAACAAACATATTCCGTGGCAGCAATCACACGAAATAGGTGAATTATTCATCCATTCCTTTTATACGAATCTTCTCAACATTCTCAGCATCGGAATCATTCAAAAGTTGTGTAACAAACTTTAGAAAGAACGACTTGGGAAATACGTTTCCAGTGTGTTTTTCATTTGTTAAGCGAAGATGTCTAAGTTTACTCGAAAGTTCGTTTGACAATGAAGTTGAGGGAAGTGAAGCAGGAATTTTTAAGTTTTTATTATCCTGATTCATGTATTTATTCGGATGGAATATCGTTCCAATTATAAAGGAGACATTTATATTTACATGTTTGATGTATAATAGTTAAAATTTATCAACGAGGAAAAATGTTTCTTTCGGAAATAAACCCAGATAATTGTATGGTCGTAATTGAAAACTTTACAATATTCTTCAGGTATTTTCAATGAAATTATTCCGATTCGGAAGCCCCAGACAGATTAATTCAGGCAAGTTATCTGAAGAATCTTTTTTATTTTTCAAACAAAATGATTTATTTCCTATTCCAGTGTAAATTTTCGTTTCGGACGTAAAATCCCAATACATCACGAATTCCTTCTTCGAACAATGTAAGTAGGTACGTTAGAAGCTAAGTAAACGAAGATTGATTTTCTGATTGAAATTTGTTTGCAGGTTACTCGTAGGGTAAGTGGAGAATATAGGAGTAGCATTGAATGTTTTTTTCAAGCTTTTATTCAACTAGCTTTGTTCGTATGTCCGTCTGACATAAAAATGTTCGACAGTTTCGTATGTGAAAAGTTACGTCGAATGAGAAATGTCAGTTTTAGGATTTGGAATTTTTTTGGAAGTCAAGAAAAAACCTTTAAAATTGTGAAATACATCGAAACGTCAAATGATTTCAACTTTCAAAAATTCAAATAAAGTTCATTTATCATTATTTTTCACCCTCTGTAACTCAGATGAAGAAAGCATAGGAATTTGGAAATATTTCGTCTGTTTTGGAAAATTATCATTTGGGGGATCAGGCTTCTTCTCGATAATCGATAATAAATAAATGTGGAAACTCGCGAAAATAAAATTGAAAAAATTCTTAAGAAGGGTGGATATTTTGTAAAATAAATGCCCTCCGATGACAAGATAATAATAATGATAATAATCCCTCATAAACACTAAAAGAATTTACTCAAAGGCATAGCCTGTGAGAGTTGAGGACGGCTATTATTATCATTTGCCGTGGATGAAAGAAAAGAAAATATTGTTAAGGGGGCTCAGGCTTCTCGTTTCCTATAAGAAAATTGCAAAATACTCATGAGAGTAAGATCAGTAAAAAACGTAGAAATAGTGAAAAACATCGGACCGTAGAATTATTTAATAAAAAAAATTATCGCTTCCTCCTCCGAAGGCTAGAGAACGCTTGGAAATATGGAAATTTTGTCAACATTTTCAGAAAACAATTGTCGGTCGGGGGCTCGGCCCCTCCTTCTTGTAAAGAGTCGCGGAAATTCCAAAATTCTCGCGAATGAAATCGGAAAAAAAATTATACCTTCTTGTTCCACAGGAGGGTTCCACGACGCATAGGAATTCTAAATAATTTTCGATATCGGTTGGAGGATCGGATTCCCTTACTACTTGACAAAAGTTTAATAATAGTAAAAAACATCGTACAGTCGAAGTTATTCGGCTGCTTCAGCTAAGGTTTGAGATAATTGAAAAGTAACTTGTGACATCTACAGTCACTACTTTGACTTTGACGGGTCGACAACTGTTCGTTGTTCTGACCAACTCAAGACTCAATCGAGTTTTTCGTGAGGTAAGAGGAACGCAAACAGAATCTAAAGTTAAAAGAGTATTTTCGATTCAATTCCGAGACCTCACGATCCGTGGACAGCGCTGTTTCGTTGTTACCAACTCATCAGCACGGTTTTATGAGGTTACTCGAAATTGAAACAAATGCACTCTGAATTAGTACCATTAGGCATTTATACTGTCTTTGCCATATGTTACTGGACATTTATACTGTCTTTGCCTTATGGTACTAATTCAGAGTCCATTCGTTTCAATTTCGAGAGACCTCATGAAGCCATGCTGATGAGTTGGTAACAACGAAACTGTCCACGGATGATGAGCTCTCGGAATTGAATGGAAAATACTCTATTCACGTTTGAGATGATGTTATCTTGTATAAGGCACCGTAGGTAAGTAAACTAAAGTAGATTCACTCACAGTCTGAGTCTTTGATGTATCGGGTTCAGATTTAATTTTTTTCTGGCATGCGATGGGGTTCATTTTGGTTGCGTTATAGCACAGAATACATCGGATAAACGCAAAATTCGGGGTGGGGATGTAGACACAAATATGGCGGCGAGTGACCATACTTCAGTTTACTTATCTACGGTGTATAAGGATTGTAGAGGAATGATTTTCTGGCTCACAAAATACTTTAATGTTGTAGCATGTGTAGTACGTTTGTTAGGAATATTGACACCGAGATGTGTGTTTTAGGGGTGGTTGAGGCCTGAGGGATATAAAATCATGTCAGTGTATCCACCGTCTTGAAAATACCTGAAGACGAAGGCATATGGAGAAAAAAAGGCTAGCAACGAATATGTCAGCAAGTTTTGGGATATTGTTATCTTTTAAATGAGATATAGTGGTGGGATTTTTAGGTCACAAAATATTTCAGTTTTTAGAGCGTGTATAGTAAGTCCTAAATGATGTATATTTCCACTGCAAATTGGTGTTATATCTGCCATATTCTATGGACTTGGCCCTCTGTAACTTCTCTCTTTATCAAACTTGAAGGAACCGCTAGTTGGGAAAAAATCCTCACCACAGTAAAAGATTATTGACGAAACAGAGAGCTATTTTGAATCCTTGTTCTAGTCTCTTTCAGAGACTGAATAGGTTCGAGTATCGTTAGAATTAAAATTTTCTCATTTTTTCCCAGAAAAATCTCGGATTTTTCACTTTCACACTATTGCAACTGATTTCACTGCAATGGTTTCAATTATTGTTCCCACCAACTTTAGTTTATACTTTCACTTCGTCATTAAAAATGAAAAGGTGTCTAGCTGAGAACAAGGGTTACAAATTTTTCTGTACGGGAATAGCATAATACTTAATATTCTACGGATGCTCGAAACTCGAAATACGAATTTGTCGCTGACTTTATGTCACCCCTCATTAGTATTGGAAGAGTAATACAGTGTGGCAGCGGCTTTCATTCCATGAGAAGAGGAATGGTCTCACAAATAACAAATTTTCTTTTTAAGAACGAGACATTCTGGAATTTTGAATACTAATGACATTTTGTAAAATTCGTTCGACACATTGACTAACATTATTTTACTCTAGAATATCATTCTGTCCACGATGATACTTTCCATTATTCCACATAACATTTCTGTTTTTGTTTTTTTGAGAATGAAATAACACCCTACAAAAAAACATACCTACGTAAAACACGTTTAAAAATGGTAGGCCAATTGGAAAATCTTCAAAAAATATGTACAGACATTATACTTTTGCATTGTAGGAAAGAATAGTGAAAGTGATCTGAAAATGTCAAATGTAGCAGCTGTATATTAAAGGAATCAACCTGGTTTTGTAATACCGAGGAATACTGTTTTGTTTTTCCCTCTCGAAGTTGGCGCTGTTACTGATTTTATTAAGTCACGGTTTCATTCGTAGGTGAATTTTATCGTTCGTTATGAGGAACAAGACGACTCTATGTCAATGAAAAAAAAAAAATTCAGCGATTTGGTTTATGCAGGACATAATAAATCGTCTTTTCATGGGGATCAACCGGGAAGTTTTTATAACCAAGGAAAAAGATTATTTAACTTTTTGCCATTTATTCTTAGATAATTTTTCAAACAATTGCTATTTTTGTTAGACTAGCGGTACGTACCAATTTTTTGTAGAACACCGCTTTATAGGGACAGAGAATACAGTAACGTATCATATCCATCCCATAGTTACTAGAAAGACCCTAATCATCGTCCATCTAATTTGTATGACAATAATTTCGTGACAACTGATTTTTTGTCACCTCATTTGTATCGATTTCGTAGGACAAACGATCATCTCAACATTCAACTGAAAAAATAGTAGTTGGTAATCAAATTTAAACAGTCACCCAATACGCCTCCGCAATTTGTTAACGAGAATTTTCGCAGACAGAAAAGTTAGGCCTCTTGTCAAAAAAAGCTACTCACGAAATTTTAGCCCATTAGGAATGTTTATTCAAAAAGGGCCCTGTATTGTGGACTATATGTTATTTTTATTGATGCAGGTCACTACTAAGAATTTAATTTAAGTTTTCATGTAACTAGATAAAGTAACGTTTGTTTATGGAAACGATTACATTCGATTTGAAGGTTCATCGTCTTATTGTGATCAAGCACGTTACCAAGAAGAAAAAGTAATTTGCAGACGATATTCAAGTAGAATATTTCATTCATATAAAAAGTAAGTTTATCGGAAATTCAATAATTCAAATCCTGAATTTAATGAATAATTTTAAACCAATTTAAAGACAGAGCAAGGAGAAGATATAATGCCTTTTATAGAGAAACTCATGTCGAATATAGCTCCAGATGTTTTATATCAATTATACTTTTCGATGATATTATCCTTCTAGCAATAGAGCTACTTCGACATGGGTCCTAATTATGGATATACCAAAAGCATGTTTCTTCATCTTGATTTCAGTAGACCTATAGAACTATAGAAAAGAAGGACAACTAAAAACACAACTCTATAAATTATACACGGTTTATTTTCACATTCAATATAAATACACATTTCCTCTTATTATATATTATACAAAATTATATACAGTATGAATAAATTCTGATCGTTCAGGATTATATACACATAAAAAATATTGCCAAATTTCTTTTATCTATGTATACATATATCGGAGAGTATTCTACAATAGTGTTAGTATGATATTTACATGAACATCCATTTTGAAACCAACGGCGTACCCAGTGATTTCCTCTTAGAAAATACAATAATTCGATCCTATAGCGGAATCAGAGTAGGTAATCACGAACATTATACAGGTTAATTCAAAATCTCTGAGGGTTGACTTCTGACGTTATTCACTTGGAAGTGCAGAATCAAAAAAAACTGAAATTCGTCCATTTTCGAAAGAAAAAGTCCTCATTCCTTCTGAGTCACTTCACCTCGATTTGTTTGAGGGGAAAAAATTCAAATTGCCTCTGTCGGAATTTTTGATTCATTTATTCATGTTTCCTTTCCTCAGATATTTTATGTATTTGGAACTTGACACCTGTAAGAATATATAGTGAGTGTCAACATGTTTTCACCATACATGGGTAACATTTATTTATCTATTTGCCAAAAGATGTTGTTTCAGAAAAATTGATGCCTTGCGAAAAACTTCAATGAAAACGTCATATTTTCAAATTCCCAAACGGAACATAGAGGAGATCAAAAAAGAAAATATGTTTTTCCAGAGGAATACAGTATCCTAAATTTTGATAATATCAAAAGAGAGGATTCAGAAGAGTTTTTTACGATAAAAAGCAGTATCCAGATTGAAATCACAACCTTCTTAGGAGAGAAATCTTAGGTTTCCCATTACCGTTTTTTATACTGAATTTTTGTCATCCTGATTTGGTCGTATCTGATCCTGATCATCAGTGATTTCACTTGAAAAAACCATTACCTATATAGCCGAACAACTGCTGTTGTTTTGTAAGCCCAAAACCAGTGAAAATCACTATGTAAGTTCCATTATAAATGAAAACGCGACTTCTCTTAAGGCGGATTCATGCAACGTTCATTATGATTACATTTTCACTACATTAAAATTAGAAAAAGTTGAATTTTAGTACTTCATAGGAGGCGATCATTCAAACACATTATTATATTAACAATGCTTCATTAAGAAGTTGGTCAATTTTCAACTATGAAATTATGTTCTTAGTTAAAACACCAAGTACGCATGCGCGAAAACATGTATAGTGGTTCACCGCCGTTCTTTTTCATAATGTGAACTGTGGTCATGGTTCATGAGGCATGTTCATTGTTTGTTTGGGTAGCTGTTAAGATCCGATTTCGACAGTTGGTATTTTATTTATTATTGATTGTTTTGAAATGCATCAAGGTATACTAATAGATCAGGTGTAACAGTGATGACAGGACAAAATCATACACACAACGCATGGGCAAGTTCACAGTTCAATCGTGGCATGAACGGTGTCAATCGTTAGTGAAAATGTAATGTGATGTTGATTATAATGTAATGAAAATGCAGTTACGTTGCATGAATCCGCCTTTACACATGTATCACTTCTCTAATAAATGCAAGAAAGTTTTGGGGTTACGAATTTCTGAATGAGAACGTACAGTAGGGGTATGTGTATTTCTGCAGAAAACACAAACTAATAATGTGCAAAAATGAGTAAATCAATTGAATGAAAATCTTTTCACCATTCTCACTGATTTATTGTTTATAATTAGAAAAGTGAGGTTTGTGCAATATTGCCTCACCGCTTCAGTTAAATGTGTAATATTTCAAACTTGGAAGACTAATTTTTTTTCCATGAAAATCATTGAAGAAAAGGGCTATACTGGAGGATTGGTTGGGATGTGGATCAATAAAATCGATAAAAATCTATTGTTTTTATTTCCAACGTTTCGAACTATATTTAATTTATCATCAGTGCTCTGTAACAATGGATTTTTTGATCATTTGTATTACTTGCCTTGATCTACTATACCTCAACGACAATAAAAGTTTGGAAATTCGGGAGGGCTTAGCAAAAATTAGTTATCTTTATTAAAAATTCTTAAAATAATTTTGAAAGCAGGCATATTCAGATACACCAAACAATTAAAACAGTAACACATACATCTACCAACTAAAAGACGAATACTGAGATGTATGTGACACCATTTCAAATGTTCGGTTTATCTGAAAATGTCTGTTTCAAACATTATTTCAGGCATTTTAAACACAGGAAATCAAAATTTTGGAAAGTTCCTCTTAATATCCAAACTTTTATTCTAGTCGAGGTATGCAGTGGTAGGTAAACATGCGGCAAAAATTCAAGGGGATATTTCTTGACTTATTCTAAGAATATTTGTCTCTGTATGTTGACGTTAAAAAATTATATTTTTTGTTCTTGATAAACTCATGACGTAGACCCTACATTTATTTAGATTAATGACTTCTATAAATATTGAAAATGCTTGTCGCCCATTTTGTTCGCCCTGTATCTTGGAAACAAATGGTTTTTCTAAAGTGCGTATTCACCAAAAAAAGCGAGAACGAGCGAACATTCGTGTATGTTTGCTCGTGTTTTCTCGACCTATTGATATCTCGTCCAGACCAGAGCGAATATGTTCAAGTTCGGAGTTGATCCATCTACTTTGTGCGAGAAGTGTGAGCGCGATAAATATGGCTGACCATGAAAAGTTATTGCTTTCGTTGTATTACTGAAAAAGAAAAAACAAAGGAAGAAACGATTTTGGCAAGCAATTGTATTCAAAAACCGACATATTTATAGTGGCAGTAGTCTATTGCGAGATTTAACAGTAAAATAGGATTACGGAATGTTCCAGAATTTTTGCCGAATGTCCCCTGAAAATTTAAAAACTCTGCTAGAACTGGTGGGACTAAAAATAATGAAAAATGATACAAACTACAGGATTACTACAAGATTTCCTGCCACGGGTGACTCATAGCTTTCTCATGTATGTTTTTAACATATCTTAAAGTTATATCAAAAATAATACCAGAAGTTTGTGTTTGTAAATCAACCCGTTAATAATAATTGATTTTAAACAGTATATAACAATTTTTCACGTGGTGGCTTGGCAAAGTTGCATGCAACAAAGCGCAAGCGTCGCAAGCGATCAAAGTGCGAGCACTTTTAAAGATTAAAATTCCGTCCAGACTGAACGAACACGAACACGTATTTTCTTTGATGTACCGCCTTCCGCTCGATCTTTTTTGAACGCGAACAAGCAAACGTTCGCTCGCTCGCTAGCCTGTACTCACCAGAAGATTATTGATGCAGAATGTTCGCTCGCTCTTGTTCGTTCGTGCTCGCTATTTTGGTGAATACGCACCTTTAAGGAATAACCCCTTGAATTTTTGCCGCATGTTCACCTAACACCCTGTATAGTAGATCGAGGCAAATAATACACATTTAAAAAAAAAAACATTGTTGAAGAGCACTAATGATGAATTAAATATAGTTCAAAACCCAACCAAAATCTCCAGAACGACAAATTCAGGATCACTAAATTTAGCATTTATTAAAAAAGCTATACTTCTGCCATGTATCTAGTCGTTGCTAAGCAACAAAAAGTACCTACTACAAAATATTCATCATTTTTTCATGTTCTGTTTCAGAGGGAGAAGAAAATCCTATAATGTTCACCGAACATAGATAAAGTCGAAAGGAACTGAGAAAGAATTGGTGAATTTAATGAATAATTATTATGCATTTAAGTGCGGCGACCGTAAGATGTCAACTTATTCCTCAGAAATAGTTGGGTTTGGGATCTAGGTTTTATATTACTGTTTCTTCATTTGAGCACAATCCACTATTGTTTGAAATTACACCCTGTATATGTTACTGGCGTAATTTCAGAAGTTATATTTTACGCAAGAAATAATTCGGTATAACTTGCAAACGTAGTCACTTATGCAATCACTTTGCGAAATATCACTTTGGCCAACTGAACCATTTATCGTTCATTCACCACTATATTTTGAAGTACAAAAGACCGCGTAAAACAAATTCACTGAGCCTTTTCAGGTACATATTATCAATTTTCCAGATCGTTTACTGAAAACACTACTCACACCTTTCAAGAACGTCACCAACATGAATTTCTTAAACACACTGAGCAGCGGTTTCTTCGCTATTCTTCACCACTGCGCTTGAAGTTCTTCTTTCGGACACCCAATGCGAAGCTCTACGCCCCAAAGCCCCTAGTCATACTTTTTCTTTTCCGTTGGCTGGGTACGACGATCTGACATACTGAAACCAAGAAAGAAAGCTGATATGATATCCGTCATGACTTGAGTCTATGCAAGTTATCTGAAGCATTAGTAGATGAATGTGTAATAATGGTATATATATTAATATTTCCATTCTATTCTGAATTATTGTTGGAGTAGTGATTGGAGTGATATGACTGACTCCCTCTTCTATTTTACTCTGACCAATCAGAATCCACCAACCCCCGTCTACAAGGGAACCTCTCGATTTCATAGGAAAGAGGGACAATCCCCTTTCAGTACCGCCTCAAACTGTAGGACAAACCTGGATTTTTTAAAGAGAAAATTAAGAAAACTCAGGCTTATTCAGGCTTATTTGTTGAAAATGGATTACGCCCTGTATCTACATGTCGAATCTCCGAATTGAAGGCTGAAAATACCCGAAACTGACCTTTCTCAAGCAGGTACAAGAGCACAAGAGCGAATGGCCATAATCGTGAAAATTCTACCATTTGTGTTTTCACTACATAAAGGCCTATTCCTACATGAGATAAAAGATACAGTTAATAATACATCTGGGTTATTTGAGAAACTCAAAAAGCATCACTTCGGCATTGACAGAATTATTACAGAACTAAATGAAATATGCCATTGTCATAGAAACGTAAGTAAAAGGCGTTTGAATCGCACGTGCTTCAAAAACCCGCATGGGCACGTATGTATCTGAATCGATCTTTATGTGTTAAATATTTGTCGTCAAACAATAACAATACCATTGAATTTATTCATCAATGGAAACGAAAACTTATTTCCGTAAAAGCCCGTTGGTTACCTTTTCATAATCATGACCATCTTTCCTAGAGCCGATGACATCTACCAGCTAGCGAAAGGTCAGTTTCGGGTATTTTGAATCTTTCATTCGGAGATTTGGCATATACAAGGCCTATTTTAACGAGAGACTCGTTCTATTTGGTCAGAAGAACATTGAGGAAGGAGGTCAATCTTATCACTTCAACCTCTACTTGTCGGGCGGAAAAATTTCACTTGGTTGGTAGAAATTTCCACAACTCATAGGTATATCTTCGTGAATGAACGTGATCCAGAACTGTCTGATCATTATTTTTATTGTAAATTATCTCTAAAAACCGAACACATAGATAATATTGTAAAGATACATACTTCTAGATATTTCAATGATGACGACACGAATTAATTTATATATAATAATAATAAATATTTTAGTATGGACGTGATGACGTCAATGATGTCTATAAACCATTATTGAAAAAAAATTATATGGTGTTTCAATATTGCATTCGAAAAGAAAAAAAAGTTTTGAGAAATAAGCGAATGAAAAAATTGAACTCTCCAAGGATTCAAATGATGAAAAGTTCAGTTTTAAACAGTTCATGTTGATACGTTAAGAAGAGCACTTCTACCACGCTACTGAAGACGGGAGTTTTCGGAAGAGGTAGTTTCAGTTAAAATATTTTTAGTTGTGTACCACTTCCGGTTACACCGGATGAAATATCTTGTTTTTCACTACATTTTCAGAATCTACGATGGATTTCGATATAACTTTATATGAAATATCATATATCTAAAGGGCTCCAGTTGTCAACTATTTAAATTTTTTTGAAAACTTTGACAGATGCAGCCCTTCACAAACAAATGTATATTTTGGAAACAAAGAGAGTCAGGTCAAATTGTCAGAATTTGCGTGAATAAGACCTGAAGCTTCTTAAACTTTTAGAGAGTTTTGAAAAAAATTATATGGGAGTTCATGCTTATAACCCCTATATCTAAATTGAATGGTTTATGTAGAAACTTGTAAAAACTAAAATTTCCGTGTGGTTATTTTCAGTAGGTTTTTTGAAAAAATCAACAAGAAACGAATGCTGAAGTGTCAATAAACAATATTTGATAGCAATTTGCATTCAAGCATAGTGACATTTTTTATCATGTTCTGTTTAGAATTTGAAAATGAACATTACTTAAATTTGTTGATCATTAATGGATAATCTGACATGGTTACTGAAAGAGTCTGTGAAAACTTTTCTTCACGATATCCGGATTGACCAAAGCACACTCATGCAGTTTGTTAAAAAGCAAAACGAAATTGAACCTGTGGTCGGCAATAATGGACGTGGATCATCCAAAACTGTAAAACAAACACAGGAACAAACAAGTAATTGAACAAAATATAATGAATACTTGTTAAATAAATAGTTGTCTCCAACTTCCAAACATATTTGAATTCTTCTAAAAATTCCGGCATGTGGGCACTCTGAATTTCTTGTGGGGAGAAAGACCGAAATGCATTCTTAACTCTATCCTGGTAATATTTTTTTATTTTGAGTGGTGCAGCATAGAAAATATTTTTTATAGGACCCTAAACAAAAAAGTCTAATAGTACGATATCAGGCGAATGAGGAGGCCATCGATGGGGTCCATTGTTCGCTACCAACGATCTTCAAAATGATTCTCTAAAAAGTTATCCACAGGTGCAATATTATGAGATGGGGGCTCCATTATGTTAATACTACAGTTGATTTCAGTTCAAGAGTAATGGATGTAAATAATTTTATGAAATTTCGAGACCTCTCGATCTCCACAAGCACACCATACATTTTTATTGCATCAAAATCATTGAAACTCCAGTAGCATTGAAACTATCTTTCTCGAAATACGTGTGGATTAGTATTACTCCAGTAATGTGAGTTATGGCGGTTGAACATTCCATTTTTCATAAATTGTGCCTCATCCATCCAAATCAATGTTTGTAAAAAATGTTCGTCTTCCTGAATTTTCATTAGTATGAATTTGCAAAAATTATTCCTTCTTTGGTCGTCACCTGCTCAGTAATTATGATCTGATGAGAATGAATACTGATGGTACTCAAGTTTTTTTAGAATCGTCTGAATACTCTTTCTGCATCTACGGAAGAATTTTCTGGATACGCTTTGAAGTAGAGTATGCCTAGACTGTAACTTCATTCTCTTCATTTTCTACGACAGTATTTTCTTTTTCATGCTTTTCCACAATCTGCCCGTATTTTTTGCAATTATTGTAAACATGTCGAGTCAGGGTGTCATGAGTGAGTGTTGGTCTATATAAGTATCGCGAATGGTAGGTTTCACAGGCTTTTTTAATAACCTTTTCACATTCCCCGTAAATTATTAACAAATCGAAGTAATCTTTGTTACTAAATCCTTAACGGGACATGATAAATACTTTCGATATAATTATGCTTCAACGTCAATTTATTAGCAAACATTGTTTTTCGACAATTCAGCATTGTTTCTTGTCGATTCTTCCAAAAAAGCTAACTGATAATTCAGATATCACTAATAACCACACGGAAATTTTAGTATTTTCTATCTACAAAAACCGTTTAGTTCAGATATAGGGTTGAAAGCATAAGCTCCCCCTATTTTGCAGAGCAGAATCCACTGGCGTTGAGAACGAATGGGGTTATGCAAAAAAAAGTTTCTAGAGATTGAGGAAGTTTCAGGTCTTATTCAGACAGATTCTGGCTATTTTCGACCTGACTCCATTGGTTTCCAAACGAATAATATTTTTGTAAAAGGCTCCATCTGTCAAAATAAAAAAATTAATCAGAAATAAGTGAAAACTGGAGCCACTTAGATATATGATGTTTCGAATGAAGCTATATTGAAATTCATCGTAGATTCTTGAAATGCAATAAAAAAAAAACAGGGCGTTCCATTCAAAAAACAAAGTTGAGGTCCAATTTCGGTATAATCGAAAGTCGAAGAAAACTAAAAATATTTCAACAGAAATGAGCTCCTCGAAACTCTCCCGTATACAATTCGTCAGGAAAATACACCAAGTAGTTTCCCATATATACATACATATGGCCTCAACTCATCGTGGTGTACCCTGCATATGAACACTATTATTGCCACAGCACCCTAGATTATGATAGACAATACTTCGCGAATACTGCAATTGATCCAACATTGTGTAGTTCGCCAGGATACGTGTTGCGTTATAAAGGATTATCACGATGTCGACCTCGAAGGAATAATAAATGATCCCACTGGTTTTCAATCGTACATGCAACGCCATTACCAATGGAAACAAATTGAAGCGCATTTCCACGAAACAAGCTGATTATTTTCATACTGACGAACAAATACCTTTCCACACACAGGCTTTATTCAAGGAGAGATAAAGTCAAAAAATGAGTAATGATTGAAAAACTTCCACAAAGGGATGACGGTGTATCATTCAATTTTCCCCTTCGGTGTACACAACACTAACAAGCTTACGGCAATTTTGTCCAAAGGAAAGCTCATTAAATTTTGAAAACATGCACTGAAAATTAAATAACGAATACTGACACAAGGGTTATTCAAGGAAAGTTTTCGTAATTTCTAGTTGGCAGGTCCGGTTTCTAGTTTAATTCGATGTATTCTTTGAAACACCTTACTGCATGATTTTTCAAAATTTTCCTAAGAAAAAAAGGAATAGGTAAACTTCAGGATTTCGTGAAAAATATAAAAAAAATTCATGGAGAATTTGTATTTAAAAGTAAAACTGTTTATGCTATATGTAATGCAATGCGTGAAAATTTGAAAATAAAATTTTCATGTTATAAGAAAATCAAGAAGAGTTTATTATCCTCATTTAGAGACCTGCCCTCACTGTTATGCAGTACCTAATGGTCGATTCAACCAGGGGGTTGTATAATATTAAAGATTTTTTTGTTCAGGGGATACTATAAAATTTCTGGATCAGTTGTCTTAGCATTTTTGTTACATGTGTCTCGTAATCATCCCACCGTAGATGCTGATCTAGTATAAAACCGAGATATTTCATATTTGATATTTTCTATTTAGTTGGGCAAGTGCACTTGTTTGCGTCATTGTACGGTCGTGTATTGTTAGATTTCGTAGATCATTTTTAGGTGCTAGGAATCGCACGTTAAAAGACCAGGAGCTCGTTAATCCTTAGCTCGCACAAGTTTCGACTACTGAGGGCTGTCGTAACAACAATTTTCTGAGTCAGCTTTTAATTGTTGCCACGAGTCTCCCCCACATAATGAAGCTGAGTCGTCAGCATATGTCATTATTGAAGTTATACTATTGCAGTATACGAAGAAGAGGACCGGGCCCAATACTGTTCCTTGCGGAACTACAATTTTGATATCGATTAGTTTACTTAGACAGTCTTCAAGTTTTATAATTTGCGATCTTTGCGACAAATAATCTCTCATCAGATTGAGATGAGAAAATTAGGAAAGAATTTTTACAAATATCTGATTGAGGGAGCAATCCCAAGAACCGGAGACTAGCAAAATGAAGTCGGTCCTTTTGAGGTCCAAACAAAGACGGATTACTGAAATGTAATTGTTCTTTATCTAGATTTTAACTGTACATCCTCAATATCCAATATCTTTCTGAAAATCTGCTGATTCAATGTCATGAGACAGTGTGTGAATTTTGAAAGGGTATTTTCATGACCCTACCCAGTAATCGAATATTTCCACGAGACGAGTTGATCAAATGAAATTCTTCTGTGGAAATTAACAATCTACTGCCACATATTTCAAAATCTTCGTGTCATTCTGCTGATTCAATATCATGAGACTTTGTGGAAACATTGGAAGAGTATTTTCATGAACCGACTCATTATTAGAATATTTCTACGACATTCTTTTATCCGGATGGAAATTAAATTAGGTTCGGTCAATACCGGAATATAGTCGATGTTTCCATTGCGTGCACGGTGTTGCTAGTGAAAAAGTTCGTTCGACTTTGATTTCGTAGAAATGACAGTTATGTTGTAGAATTAATACAAAATGAATGAGTAGAGGATATTATTATTATTTGATGTAGCGCATCGGTGATTTTTACATAAACGAATAGTTTCAATCTGAAAATTGAAGTTATATTGAGGCATTTCTGTTTGCTGACCAATGTTTTCTCTTGATTTATTTCCATGTCGCATTTTCTACATTTTTAATTTTTAGCAACGATTTCAATTTCTCATATAGATATGAGATTTACTCTCTTTCTAGTTCACAGATTTGCGAATGGTTAAATGGAAGAGCAATCTCTGCAATGATTCTCCATGTGCAGAGATTGAATCGTGCCTTTTGCTAGGTTAGGTATTTGTACCTAGTAACCTGCAATAAAAGCATTTATCATTATTATTTTCATTAATGACAGTATTCTACTTAGTGTTTTACTTTTCAAAGTTACATTGGTTGTAGTTTTATCAAACATCAGTAAAGTCTCTGAAAAAATTATATATTCAGGAATGGTAACCTTTGTCGAGAGTCACAAACTAATTTCAGATTTTCAAAATGATTCCAGAAAAGGAAAATCTAGTTTAATTGCATTATATAGTGCTCTAACTTTGATAACTAATTGATTAAACAATAAAAATTAAAGTATAACAGTATGTATGGATCTTTCTGAAGCCTTCGATAGTGTTGACCATACTACATTATTAACTAAACTAAAATATTTTGGAATAAGAGGAGTCTCTCTAAAATTAATACACTTTTATATCATGAACAGTTTTCAGAATCTAACAGAAAAAGATAAAAATGGAGAGCTTGACATGGAAAAAATGGGTGTCCCACAAGATTCTATACTTGGGCCTTTATTGTTTATTCTGTATATTAACAGTTTTCCCCACATAATATACCAGAAAATTGTACAATTTGCCGACGATACTTGTATAGTATTCAGCAACATGAGATTAATATGAAAACAATATATGAAGTTCTCTGAATCTACTAGAAAACTGGTTTGCAATCAATAATCTAAAGATGAATGTAAACGAAAGTCAACCCATAGAGTTTTCGTTTATACAACAGAATGAAACATTTTCGCTACCATTTGATGGAGCTGAAATAACTAGTGCTCTTCCTGTTGAATTATTAGGAATAACAATATTGGAGAATACACATTGACCACGTAGCTCGAAAAATTGGAAGCTATTGCTCTGCACTGAAGATATTGGCTCAGTCAGTAAACATGAAGACTGCATTGAGTGCATATCATGCATATGTCTAATCTCGTGTTAGATATATATATATATATATATATATATATATATATATATATATATATATATATATATATATATATATATATTATCAAAATCCCATTTACCACCTAGTGGTGTAGGGTTATTTACTATTTACAATTCATTATCACTACATTGATGTTCTAAATCTTATACAAACTTCGCCCTTTCTTTCTTGTTTCTTGCTAATGTTCTGGCATCTGGGTAAGATTTTCCTTCTTTCTTTAAAATTTCTACAATTACCCCATCCCATGTTTGTCTTGGTCTTCCTATTTTTCTTTTTTTTGTTTTGTGTCTTCGCCTGCCATATTTGTTTCACCGGGCGATCCTCTGTAAATGCCCCCACCAGTTGAGTTGCCTCTTTTCAATGAACGTCAGTGTTGCTTGTATTTCTAAATCTTCCCTTATTTCTGTGTATTTTAGTTTGTCCATTTTTGTTACTCCTTTTACTCTTCTTAAATACTTCATTTCAATGGCCTGGATTCTGCTTTTTTGTCTTTGTGAGAGTACCCAAGACTCGCAACCAAATGTCAAAATCGGTCTGTAAATTGTTTTGAAATCATTCATTTTTGTTTTCTTAGAAATTTCTCTTTTATTTATAAATGTTTTATGCATTGAGTATCATAGATTTAATGTATTTTGTATTCTATTGTTGATTTCTAATTTTTGTTTTCCATTTCCTTGTATTTCTATTCCTAAATAATTATAATGTTTTACTTGTTCTATAGGCACTCCTTCAATTTGTATATTTATCGCTCTTCTTTCTTCTTTAGAAATCACCATAACTTTTGTTTTGTTTTTGTTCATTCTCATGTCATATTCTTCAAAAGTTTTATTCCATATCTCCAGATTATTTTGTAGATCTTGTTCATTCTCAGTCATACTTATCAAATCATCTGCAAAAGCACCCTATATCCTATATCCAATGTATAGCTTTTTAACTTTTTGAGAACATTTTTTAATTATCTCGTCTACATATATGGTGAACTGCATTGGACTTGGTCCTCCTCCTTGTCTTAGTCCTTCTCTTGTTGTGAATTTTTCTGACATTTCGTGTTAGATACGGAATAATATTTTGGGATCATTCTACAGATGCCCACATAATTTTGGTAATGCAAAAAAGGGTGCTTGGGAAATATACTGAACATGAAACAAACCGATAGCTGTAGTAAAATATTTTCAAAAGTAAAGTGCTTACTCTTGTGGGATTCTATATTTATGAGGCAGTGATTTTTGTGAAGAAAAACCATGAACTCTTCAAATCACTAGAACATGAGTATAATACTAGATTCAAACAGAATCTTATCACATATATGAAAAAGTGTACTTATATAAAGAGAAATGAGTAATTTTCAATAATAAAAATTTTCAGTCACTTATCCGATAATCTAAAACAAATTCCAAGCAATAAAATGAAGCATTATATCAAGCAGACACTATCTGGAAAGGCCTATTGTACACTGGATGAATATTTTGATGATGGTCCTTTATAATTTTATAGCCCTACGTAATTTTATCACCCATAAATATATTTTTTGTCTTTAATTTCATGTTTTTATACCTGCTCTTTAGTTCTCTTCTTATATTTCATTTTGGCTTGAATTTCCTTGGTTATGTACGGTATACAATATTTTTCGAATGTGCAGTTTAAGTTTATAAGCTTTATTTATATCTATTCTTCGTTCTATTCTTTGGATTTTTATTTATATTTTCCATTTATATCTTTGACATGTTCTACACCCGTTTGGGTATTATGTATTTTACAGACTGAACACATAAAGACTATCTAGGGATTTTTTTTCATACGGTTCGAGTGACCTTCAGATTCAGAGTTCGGATGGCACAGGCGGCTTCCAGGTAGTATTTTTGTCAAGGACAATATCTCTATTGCTTGGCCTAGTATGTAAACTAGGAAACTCTAATTGGACTCTTCATACCTTTATTTGTAAGCAGTAGAATCTTAGAAGCCAGATATTTAATGAAAATTTCCCTGGAACAGAAATACATGAGATATCCCAATATGAAAAATGTAAATTTTCAGTGGGTACTTCTCAGTGAAATAGTTTAAAGGGCATAGTGCAAGTAAAGAGTGACAATGACGAAGAAATGTTTTTACAGAGGCTGAAAATACTACTCAAATTAGAGAAGAAACAAGGATCTAAAATTTTATCCATTCCCGAAACCTAGAAAAAATCTCGAGAAAGTGGTTCAAAAACCTTTCTTTGGACAATTTGACCAAAGAAGTATGCATATATAGCAAGCATTTTAAGGGAAAATTCACTGAAGATTCTGCACCAGTACCACATTTTCCTGTAGCAGCGACTGCAGCATTAAAACCACATTCTTCTGTACCAGCAAGTGCAGCACTACTAAATTCTTTATCTGCAACTCTAATAGACGTCGTTGCTAGGATCGAAGAGGAAAATGGTGAATTAGATGTTAACCCAGATTATCTTTCTGCAAATATGCAAATATTTCTGTGGATAAATCAATCCAGACCATACCAGTTGATGAAAACACTTTTTCATACAATAGTATGACGAGACGAGTCTGTTATGGACAGGTTGACATATCCTTGGTTTAATTACCTATCAAAGAAGAGACACTCATCCAAGAAATAGGAGGAACTCTAGTTGGTCAAATAACGATAGGTTATGTCTAACTTTACAGAGACTTCAAAGAGGATTACGTTGGATGAATTAGCAGCTCTTTAAAATTGTAGCAAAAGCAATGTCTCTATTATATTTTGTACATGGATTCAAATTATCTATCACCAGATAATTGGAAAGAGAGGAGAAATGTTCAGAGGTAGTCGAAAAATGAAAAACGTACCCTTGTTTCCAAAATTTTGAAGGGCAAACTATAACATTAGTCATTGACGCCACAGAAGTAGCCATCCATTTGTCGACAAGGAAATACTTTTTTAATTATAAACATTCCAATATAGTGAAATTTTTGATTGGTATCTTTACAAGTTTCTGTACATATGTGTTTAGTGAAATAATATATTATTATTTATTGTTTTTATATTACAAAAAATCACCACCGAGATATCAACTTACAGAAAGAAGTTAATACTCTAAAGGTAAAATAAGTAATTGGTGGCATTAGTGCAAAATGTTTAAATTTGCCGCAAATATGTCAAATTTAAGGTATTACCAACAATAAAGTAACGAAGAATCTACTGAAAATTAACATTTTTCATATTGGGATATCTCATTTATTTCTATTCCAGGGAAATTTTTATTGAATATCTGGCTTACCCGATTCCATTTCTTACTAATAAAGGTATGAAGAGTCCAATCAGAGTTTCCTAGTTGACAAAAAAAAAACTCAATTGGCAACCATGAGAGAACTCCCTCATTGTCTACCTTGGCGGAGAGGAACGCCTTACCGCGCGATCCAGTTTGTGTAGAACGCCCTGGCTACCGTCTCTGCTCCTTGGTTTAGAAGGGGTATCGCTTCAGGCCATCGCGAGAAGCGGTCGCCGCAAGTGAAGCGATACCTGTTCCCATCAGAGTACGGCATGACGATGAGGTCGATGTGGACATGCTCGAACCGTCTGGATGGCGCAATGAAATTGCCAATTGGGATCAAAACATGTCGCGTGACCTTAGCTTGCTGGCAGGAACGAGCTCAGGAACGACAGTCAGCCTTAATAGAAGGCAAGACGTAGCGCTGCTTCACCAGCGTCGTCGTAGCCTTGTTTGTGATAGGTCGTGGATTTCATCGAAGGCTGGCGGGTTTGCGGAAGGCGGCTATCAGGAATGTCGTTGCCGTTGGACTAGAGGCGTCGCAGTAGCATTGGATCCTGGGATAGTCAATTGGCGTAGGATCAGTCCAGAGCCGTCCTTCTGGCGAAGCTTCTGCAGCTCTTGGTCCTCTTGCTGAGACGGTGCGAGTGCTTCGAAATCGAGTGGCGCAGCAATGGAATCGACTCGAGGGAGAGCATTTGCTACAACATTATCCTTGCCAGAGACGTGCTGGATATCGATGGTGAACTGCCAGGTGAAATTCAAGTGACGTAAATGTCGTGGAGAGCACTTGTCGGACTCCTGGTGGAAGGCGAAGGTGAGCGGCTTATCGCTGATCAGGACTGTAAAAAGACGTCATTCCATCATGTATAGGTAGTACTTCACAGCCTTGTATATGACTAGAAGCTTCCACTCATAATCGCTGTGATTTGTTCCATAGCTGTTCAGCTATGAAACCCAAGAAGTTCCCAGGCATTGTTCATCATGTCGCGTGAGCAGGGCGGCTCTGATGGTGTGGTCTGATGCATCGCAGATCAGAGACAGTTGGCGCTAAGATGCGGGTGCGGAAGTAGCGATGGTGTTCTTCAGTCATCTTTGAGATATGACATATAGTTCTAACAAAAATAGGTGATTTTTTTTATTTATCAGAACTTAAATTGGTTGGAGATTAATCAGTCCTCGTCAGGATTTGAATGGAGAAGAATTGTTTTCAGATCAATGATTGCTTCTCTCAGTAACATGGAGACCCTCCTCTATAACTAATTCGGCAATCAGTGGATTCGAAATGGAAGCAGGAGAGAACCTCAGCAATTTTTCTAAGGTTTGGGATAGGTATTATACGTGTTTGCGGCTCTTGACGTAAAAGAGATCAACTCAGGAAACAATTCCCACACATCTCCTTTATGTACGAAAACGAAAACATAAAACAGTTACCGAAAGAACACGAACACACTCTTCGACATATAGCAGTGGAGTACCTCCACCAAATATGAACCTCAAATAAGACCGCGCGTCCAGGATAAAGTTTCAGATTAGTAAAAAAAAAATTATCTTCAGAAATTCTCGAGCGCGTCAGATTAAGGAAGGGTGAGTTAATTACATGCTAAAAAATGTATATTCTACTTATCTGACAATTTTAGAGTGACGTAAAGAAAGGGAAGGGATACAAATTTGTAAAAAAAACTTGACATTCTCGAGCGTGAAATTTTTTTTTCTTTTGAAGGAAATAATTCAAGGATAATGAGAAATATATAATGTGACGATTTCCACAAGCCGAAATAACAAAAATTCGTCGATAAAGTCTAATGCGTGCAGCTGCGTAATGCCTATATTCCCCTCTCTGCGTTACTATTTCTCTCTCACTCTTTCTCTATCTGTTTGGCTTGGACAAACTTTGATTTTGAATATAATTTGAACCGATTCGTACCGGTAGATTTAAGCGTTGTCGAAAGAAAACCGAAAAAAGTGCTTTTTCGGAATTAATCTGTAATTTCTAGTTCGATCAATTCAAACTTAAAGATTCTTCATGGAGCTTGAAAAACTGCGTCGAATCCCGCCAACCGCGTGAAAATCGGTTCATTTACTCAAAAAAAATTGAAAATTTAAAAAATTGTATAAAATTCTATCAGACTTTTGAGCTCGGAGAGCTCATAATGACACAAAAATCATATTTTTGAGCTCGGAGAGCTCAAAAACAAAATAAGTGAAATGTTGGGAGCTTAGGAATGGAGTTAGCGGAAAGTTGCAGGGATGGCCTTTAGGGTCAACCGTTTTCCTATTTTTTTTTTGTCAGAGTAGGCGAATCCCTCTAGATAATCGTCAGCTTAGGAGACAGCACAACTAGGACATAAAGATGAACCATGAAAATCTTAATCTGACGCGCTTGAGTATTTCAAAATGACGTTTTTTTTTCATATTATAATAATGGCCGCGTGTTTGCGTCACATCGACATCGTCAGATTATTGCATGGGAGCTTTTTTTTAGGTTCACCCAACACCCCCTAAGAAAATCTGACGCTCTCGATTAATTTTATATTTTTTCCCATTTTACCCTTACCTATGACCACCACCATCATACAAATGATCAGATAAACATAGGTACATTATTAAAAATAGGTAGGACATTGATGCTATCAATATTTGACGCGCTCGAGTATGTCCATGCAACAGTTTTTTTTACAAATTTGAAAATCTATAGTCGTTTCCCCCCCCCCCCCGATGAAAAGGTATACATTACATAACATTTTTTTCTTCTTATCATCTAAGCTTTGCTACCCAATAGGTCTCTATGACGCTCGAGTAAATCCACTTTTAGCATCGTGAGCTCCACTACTAATATACATAACTGAGATTTATATTACCGCATACAATACAAAATGGCGTAATCAAAATTTGTAGCGAATAGGCTTTTACATTTTCCGCTCACAAGTAGGGATTCTAAACTACCTTTTTGTCTTAAATCGATACCTACCACAATTCATTTATTCTGTCTAAATCGAAAATACCGATAAATCCAACTTGAATGGGTTGTTGGCTCCCTAAGTATAACCCACTTTGTGGTGAAGGGCTGCGAAACAAGATATATTATGGCAATTATTCTGTTGTTCATTGGGCCACACAATGCTAACGATCGAGTTAGTTTCGAGAATACATTCACCAATACAACCTTACCTTTGTAAAAATGAAAGCACAGTGAACAAGGAAATCACTGACCTAATTTTATGGAAATTGGATAACATCTAATGACATGACTGTTATCGACGATTGCATTACTAAAAATATGTTTTTCGTAATCCCATAGTGTTATTTTGAATTAACAGTATTCAGATGACAATTGGAAATGTAAATGTAAATGTTAACAGCCTCCGTTCTTCAAGATTTTTTAACGGCCGGCAGGCTTTTACGCCACTCTTCAAAATTTTCATATTCTTTTTGATATCGCTCTTGAGTAATTTTTGGCAGTAAATCAACAATTGCTGCACATGATTCTCCCAATATTTCTAAAGTAATTTGATTTCGTTCCTCAATTTCATGCATGGCCGTTGTTAAAACGAACTCGCGAAAACAAAAAACTGACGTTGTTTATAATGTTGTTGTGATATTGTTAAGCTGTTCCATGACAACATGATGTTGAGATTTATCTGTAGAATTATTGAAACTAAAGTCATTTTCAAAATTTACTAGAATACTAGATATTTACTAGATATTTCTGAAAAAAATACATTTTTTTGGTTTTCATTATTGCTATGAGTGTCTTTTACTTTCAATCTAGTGATAATTGAAAAGTTTAATAATTTTTGAGATTTTGTACAGAATGAGACCAATTCAACAAGTGGCTAGAAGTTTCGTTAGTTGCTACTTCAGGTGTATGACGATCATTGGGTCATCGATAATTTCGATAAAATTCTATGTATGTTCTTTTGTGAAGTTGCTTTTCATACTCATTGTACAAGAACGAAGGAATTGAACTTTTGCTAAAAAATGTGTTTAGCAGCAATCGTCATCAATATACTGCCCTATTGACATGAAAGGTCATATATACAATTCCATTATTTTGGGATGATTGAAGTTTCAATGTTTTATGTAATGTTTTAGGATAAACGTTTGATGCATGAATGCAGCCAATTCACACGTAGATGGGACGCTGTAACTTTGCATAGATACATGTGAATCAAATGTAAGCGACTCCAAGTAGCCAAAAATTTTTGCAAATAGGACATCTCATATTAATAGGACAGTATAGGCTGAGGATAATATTTATGGTGCTATCAAATGCAGCGATTAATGCTGGATCACTACTTGACGATGAATAGGCACCTTTTTCATGAATGACTCGTTACAATTACGATGTCGAAGATATGGAAAAAGGTGTCAGAGCAGTACAAAAAGATTTGGCAATTGCAACAGTAGTCAAAACTTTTGTAGTTCTCTGAATAACACTATTGTATAAATGTTATAGGCAAATAGATAGATGAGGACGACACTGGCTAGAAGTTTTTCAAAGAAGGCATTGTGAGATTAGCAATATATGTGGGGAAAAGCGTGAAAAAGATATGATCAAATGTCAGAAGTATTTGCAATGCATGAGCGGTGCGCTCCTACAAAAAGAAGGCTATTAAATTTAAATATCAAATTTTTATGTTATATTTGTAATGTTCATCCCAACTGAGTCCCTATAAAGGAGTGAGAACTTTAATTATTGATTCAAGTTTTTAAAAACCTGTTACTTCTGAATTTGAATAAAGTAACATTTTAAGTTAAAATTAGGTGTATTTGTCTGAAACACGTAAGCGATAACTCAACATTCTTATTATTGTAAGGTGTATAACACGAAAAAATTAAAATGCAACTTTTATATTAGTGAGTGAAGTAAGTGAGTTTATTCAGTTTTAAGTGCTTGAACAAAGATTCAGTTGAGAGTGCTAGTACATAATTTGAATATAAAAGAGATCGCTTGTATACATTACATTTTGGCACAAAAGTAATATTACTGAAAATCATAAATTACGTTAGCATTACTGTAGACAAAAGGCAAGTGTGAATTACGTGCAGAAGAAGCCACATAAGCAAAGCTTCAGTTGTGGAACATTATTCTGTTTGATAATCTAACAGTAATGAGCAATAATTGAATGCTGTAATCTGGCATTTCGGTATCTGAACTTCACAATACCCACATATGATGAAGAAAGAGAAGTGGTCTTTCATTTAGGCATTATAAGAATATTGAATGAGTTTTTTATTGATTATCCATAATTTTCAGTAATAAGTGAGGGTATTTGTCACATTTTTCTTTATTTGTTTTTTTCAGCAATATGTTATTTTTTATGTCATCGTCGTTTAATGTTGTAGAACTTAGGCCCATAGAAGGAAATGAATTTTTCGTTTTGGTTGAGTCTATAAATCAAGGGATACCAATGACCTGCATAGCAGATCTGTGCGTATCATAGCCAAGATTAATTTTTGTCGAGGCAAATTCGTAATTTTGGTAGATTTTGAATAAATTTCGAGTGAAAACCATAATTTCTTTCGAATACTTTTTGGTGACGTTCTTTGGATGTATCAATGTTTCAAATATTCCATCACAAACTACGATAGAAGTATCGTAGTAAACATTCAGCTAAGGCATTACACACCATTAACAACATTTTCTGTTCAGAATGTTTGTCAATTGGTCAATGAAGATGTTGGTCAACCAACCAAAGTACTTGATAAATTTTGTCACTATTCTTTCTTGACAGGAACATAGTGATGCATGTCGGAGCAATTATATGTATGAGGTTGTAGTCTTTCTGGAACATCACGGCCTCTTGACTTCGAGGAAAACGTAATGAATTTAGTTATCGGAAAGTTGAGACAGTAGGCTACTGCTTAGCCATTTATATTTATCATTTTCATTCCACATTCAGCATTTTGGTAAGGTTTTGTCCAAGTCTTTCCAGCAAATGTTGCTGCTTAGGAAATTATTTTTATTCCGAAGTTATTTATTAAATATACTGTATTGATGTACAGAATGAATGATGTCGGTCCTCATACAGTCCCCTGCGGAACACTTGTTGTTAGTGGTAAGAGGTTACTTGAAGTTTTATTTACTTTTACAACATCTGTCTCTCAGATAGTTTTTTAACAATTCGAGCACCATGCCAATGATTCCTAAATCTTCGTATATATTGCGTGACGAATATTGGATCACTAGGCATCAACTGGGAATAATCCGACCGCGAAGCGGGAGGATTATTCTGTCAAACTGACACGATTTGTAATTATGCAGGAAGTTTGAGATGTATAACCGTATTTATTTTGAAGTACGTATTGTATTTGATACGATTATTTTTTGAGTAAATTAAGTATATATATAAACAATTTATTAATTTAAATACAAATTGGTGCAATGAAAGTTACAATTATTATGTACTACTTTTTTTTTAACTGAGTTATTTTCGGCGCAGGAAACGTGGCCACTGCTCATTGAAGTGCTGAAAATACTGGAGGTGTTATTACTTGAACCTGCAGCGTTTTTAAAATTGGATCTCATCTTATTTATTATGTTTTGGTGATGTTGTTCATCTATCTGTAGGTAGGGTTTAATAGAATTGCTATTACCATGTCCTGTTATTTTAATAAGTTCTTGTTCCGATACACCCGCTTTTGCCAATTGTGAAACAGCAGTGGCTCGGTGAGAATGATTTGAAAATTTTTTGTTTGTCATATTCAAATTTGCCAATTCTGCAGACTTTTTGGTCCATTTACCAATTTCATGCACTCCAATTGGCATATTTTTGTACCAGCCAAGGGTTTTTTCTTTTCTCCAGTTGGGATTTACTGTCAGAAATAACCTATCTGTTTTAATATTGATGTTTTCGCTTCTTTTCATCATTAGCTTATCTAGAAGTCTCACTGGACAACGACTCACTTCATTATGGTTAGGTAAAAGCCATTTATTATTAGCACATGGTTTTGCTCCTCCCTGTGTGGTTTTGGTAAAAATAGGATTATATTGTATTCTACCAGTTGGAGTATCATCATTTCCAGTTTCTTTTTGAAAATAATGAGTCAAGCATGACGCTCCTTCATTTCCTCTCCACGCAAGTTCTACAGAAGCAATAAGAAACATTTTATTTGTAATCCTTCCGGTGTATTTTCATCCCACGCTTCAATCATTGCTATGTACTCGATATCTTTAAATGCTGATGCACTAACTTTTCTCTTGTCCGGTAACATTTGAAGTTCCCTTCTTTTTGAATTTCTTGCGTTTCGTGTGGCTAAAAATATGGGACTAGAAAATGGATCAATTACTCTATTAAACTCCTTCATATATTTTTCTTGTACTTGTTTTGCCGTAATGTTCCACATCGTTTTAACCACATTTTCTTTATAATTTTCTCCATTACATTTTTGCATATTGAAAGCCCAATCTTTCAAAATTGACGCTATCATTTCAGTGGAAATTGATTCATTTAGCACATAGTTTC
The DNA here is from genome assembly GCA_958502065.1 of Chrysolina americana. NCBI lineage: Eukaryota > Metazoa > Arthropoda > Insecta > Coleoptera > Chrysomelidae > Chrysolina > Chrysolina americana. The sequence goes on from OY293413.1 coordinate 12,226,668, forward strand.
TTTCACTGCAAAACGTAAGAAATTGTTTCCATACGTACTTTTTTGTTTTCACTGTATTATGAGGCTCAGTATTTTGTATACTTTCGTCTATTGCATTTGATGATAAATCTCCGAATCGACTCATTTTTGAACAATTTTTGATAAACGTCACAATTTGACAGTTTTGTTTGTTGTATATTGATGTCGATGTGGTTACTATGAAAATGAAATTATTTTAAAATTTTCGATTGGTGGAGCTACTCTATGTATAATCAGGTATTATCGAAATTATACGAGGTAACTTAACTAAATTGGACATTCTGATTGGTTGAAAATCATACGAAAAAAATAATCTGTGCTATATTGTTAATGTGCTACCAATTTAATATCTACAACTATGATATCCGACATAACGGTGATAAAGTGGTGAATGTATCAGGCCCGCATGTAAAGCATTTGCGGACCTAGCCTTAATCCATCTACATAATGTGGCGTTACGAGTGTAACACCATTAACACACATATGGTTTGAACAATACACCGGTGATATCTTACGACTTGGGGAATACTGAGTCCGTTGCGTTGTGGAGAATGATGAAGCAAATCTGCTTTTATCTTACATTCGCATATACAGGGCCTATACTCGAATACAAATTGGTAACATGTACCTAGTATGATTGAAAATTGGGAAAGAATAAGTGGATGATGATAATTGAGAAGGAACCAAGCGCCAAATTGCAGAAACTGAGAGTAAGGTTCCAAACGACAGCGTTACTTTAATTTGTTATGTGTGATAGTATATTACGTAACAAGAGTTGTAAGTAACCCATTACGCACGAAATGAGAAAGTTTATGACGAAGCCGCGCAGCGGCGAATGCATAAATTTCGTGAGTGCGTAATGGGCTTACAACTCGTGTAACGTACTATACTTTTTCTACGACCATTCATTTCACTTTCACTACTATCAGACATATTCGTAGATAAAGTTGAGGAAATGTTCGGATACAATTATATTTTGTTCAAGAAATTGACAATATAAATGGCATGACATTTATTTTCATAGCATGCTACTTAACAAAACGTGTCCCGTTTTTAAAGAAATTGCATAACGTGCTGCCTATATTTAGAGGCATCACTCTTTCAATCCTAAATATATATCTCGCTAATGCTGAAAGTTTTATGTTTTTTAATTGACTAAATTTGTGTAAATACACCAAATAAAGTCATACGTAAATAAAAATTTGATTGTAATTTAATTAAACCATGGTGCCTCGCGACTAATACATTTTGGACATCACTCTCAAACTATTATTGTATCAATTGACTCCTTTAATTAACTCCTGATGAAGTCAACAGTTTTGATTGTGGCAGATGTTTCGTATTTTGGTGGCTCCATGTAAATTTGATGAGTTTCCTTATATTTTCCTTCTCATCTGAACTAGCCGCGGTTTGTTTGCTTTATTGTTGGAGCTCTATCACCGCTTCAGGAATATCTTATTCTTCTTTCCATTTGGCAGTCGTCGGTGAAACTTTGTACAATTTCATGAAATTATACCAGCTCGGCCTACGGGTCCGTGAGGCCGAGTCTTTATATCTCACTTATATTATGAATAACCATTTTTTTAAATATTGTCAACAAATCTTCAGATGATAAAGCCATTACGAAAAAACTAAGAGATTTCCAGAAAAAAATTATTTGATCTTAAACATAGAATACAAGAATTCCATATGATGAAAGTACGAAGACAAAATCAACAGTTTTCCAGAAAAAATAATATTGACGAAACATTGGTTCCTTCGCCAAATTTTGAATTTCCGAGCAGTTTCATCATTTAATGATTCACCATGTAGATACATACAATTCCAGGTTCACGAAATATGGTGCGATTGCAATTATCTGGCATTCAAGAGCATACATACAAATTAAATAACCACTGTTTACATTTTGTCAATTATTCTTCGTATGAAAACCAACAGTTTTCCATAAGAAAGTATTGACCAAACATTAGGTCTTTCTTCATATTTTGAATACCCGAGCATTTTCATCATTCACTGTGATTAACTATGTAGTCATTTACAACTCCAGGTTAACGTGAATGGTGCTATTCCAATTATCTCGCATTCAAGGACATCTATACTGATCAAATAACCACCTTTCACATTATGTCAACAATTCTTCGGATGATAAAGCCATGACGATAAAACAGTTTTCCAGAAAAAAAATATTGACCAAACAGTATTTTCTTCGCCATATTTTGAATGCATACAATCCAGGTCTACTTGAATGATGCTATTGCAATTATCTCGCATTCAAGAGCATCCATACAAATTAAATACCCACTTTTCACATTTTGTCAACAATTCTTCAGATGATAAAGCCACGACGATAAAACCAACAGTTTCCAAGAAAAAAAATTAGCCAGGCAATGGCGCCTCCGCCATATTTTGAATATCAGAGCAGTTTCATCATTCACTGCGATTTACTATGTAGTTATTTACAATTCCAGATTCACGTGAATGGTGGCTATTGCAATTATCTTGCATTCAAGACCACATATACAAATTAAATATCCACCCTTCACATTTTGTCAACAATTCTTCAGATGACAAAGCCATGAAAGGAAAATAACAGTTTCTCAGAAAAAAATATTGTCCAAACATTAGCTCCTTCGCCATATTTTAGATTATCTAGCAGTTTTTTCATTCACTGTTATTTTCTATGTAGGTTACTCACAATTCCAGGTTCACGTGAATGGTGCTATACAAATAAGATCACCATTTTTTACATTTTGTCAACAATTCTTCAGATGATAAATTTATGACGATGAAACCAGGAGTTTTCCAGAAAAAAAGTAACCAAACATTGGTTCCTTCGCCAAATCTTGAATGCCCGAGCAGTTTCATCATTCACTCTGATTTTTACTATGTATATACATACAATACCAGGTTCACGTGAATGGTGCCATTCCAAATACTCGCATTCATGAGCATACATACAAATTAAATAAACACTTTACATTTTGTCAGCAATTCTTTACTATATAGATACATACAATTCCAAGTTTACGGGAATGGTGCCATTGCAATTATCTTGCATTCAAGAGCATAGATTCAAATTAAATAACCACTTTTTACATTTTGTCAACAACTTTTCAGATAGAGCCATGACAATAAAACCAACAGTTTCCCAGATAAGAAATTGACCAAACATTGGCTCCTTCGCCATATTTTGAATGTCCGAGCTGTTGCATCTTTCACTGTGATTACTGTGTAGATACATACAATTCCAAGTTTGTGGGAATGGTGCTATTGCAATTATCTTGCATTCAAATACAAGTATAGTATTATAGTTTCTTTCGATAAGATTTTTCGTAGGTTTAGTTGAAAAACAGCTTCAGCTGATTCTTCGCCCTTCACCAAATTATTGAACATGCTCTGTTTCATGGTTATCGATTATTATTATTATTATTTGTGGTTCAGTTCAATACTACTGATAAAGAGTTATGATCTTGTTGCCGTTTACCAAATTTCAAATTACTTGAACCCGGAATACGTTATAATATCTTCATGCTTGCAAATGAGAGTTGTTTATTGAAAGTCCAACGACGTATTACCAAGAATTTTCAATAAGAACACAATCAACTCTGCAACTCATTAATATTCTTCGGTAATGTCGTATTTCCATTCAGTGCAAAGCCGTTTTCCTTTCAAAGTTCGACGGAGCGTCAACATTCCATCCAGGAATAAGTGTTCATTTCAAGCCAACCAGCAGAATTTCTCCACGGCAATATCTTCAGTGAGGAGAATTGAATAAATAAAATCCAATAAAGGGAAATTCCAATAACATGTTCCTGGATATAGTTACAGACATCCTTGTTTGATGACTGCCATTCATAAGAATGGTAGCAACAATATATAAAACGAACTCCTATGTTCAGAAGAGCTATATAACTTAATTAGTTCAATCCCGCTTTGGCAGGATTTGAAATGATTTTCGTACAGAAAATAAAAGAAACGACTTATTTGCGCTCTGACTTTTGCATTTTGTTTTGTAGGAGTAAATAGCTATTCACATACCAAGTGAGAAAAATATCCCGCGAATAGTTCTGATAGTATTGCAAAAGGAAAAGCATTTAAATTATGAAATATAAATTTTTATGGTAAATTGTGTTTTTTTCAGATCGATTTACTTGTTGGCATTTGCGAAGCATTTTGTTTAATTAAAATGGATGAAGTTTTAAGGATTATCGCAATAGTAAAAACACGAGATCTTTCTCAGAAACTTCTTTAATGTTGAAGTCAACACAAACACAATGTAGATATACCTACATATTCACAACTTCGTTCTTTATTGAAACGGCAAGCTCAAGGTTATAGGGCAAAGAAATCTAAGATTATAACAAAAGAAGAAAATGAAAAGTTCATCCAGGAAACTCCTGATGGAGAAAATTTAATGATTTCACATTTACTTATTTTTTATTCAGGGGCATATAGAATGGATGAGTTAGTCCGAATAACTCTGCACGATATAGAAGACCTAGAATCTAAGCTTTCAATTAGCATACCTGATTCGAAGACCATTAAACCTAGAGTATTTGTAATTAATCAGATGTACTTGAATATTTATCGAAACTATGTTCGTTAAGACCAGAAAATATGAACAGTGAAAGGGTTGTAGACAAGAGGTAGGAATTCATCAATTTAGAAAAATGCCTAAAATAATTGCTACTTATTTGAACACTGGTGCTGACATAACTAGTTTAAAGAGGCATGGCGAATGGAAGTTATGAAACGTTGCTGAAGGATATATGGAAGAATCGCTTAACAATAAGGTTGGGATGGCAAATAAAATTTTCACAGTACAAAATATCCAACAAAATAACTCCACCACCCCGCAAGTTGCCCAAAATGTTTCTCATAGTTCTAAAAATGTTCCTCCAATGTTCAATAATTGTACTAACTGTAAAATATCTGTAAATATAACAAATTAATCTTAAAATGTATTCTGCAATGTATTGATGTTTTCAAAATATAAATTAATTCCTTTCAAACAATGTGTTTTCAATCTTTTATGTAGAACACTAACAGCTGTAAAGAAATATCATTTCCTTGCAGTAGAACACTAACAACGGTTAGCAAATATTATTTCCTAACAGTAAGGAAATGACATATCCTTACAGTAAATCTTGACTTTTTTTTCGAGAAATTTTGCCAGGAATGTCAAAATTTCCTAGCGATTTGCAGAAAAACTGTTTCCCCCCCGGCGGAAGAAAAAGCACAATTTTTCTCTATTCTTCAGTGAGTCGAGAATGAAGTTTTCTAGAAAGGTAGTAGAAAAAATAATTATACCACTGAAATCGCTTTTAGGAACAAATAATTTGAAAGCTTGTTAGATTCTCATTTCAACGATGCCCAATATTGTAGAGATTGTTCACGAACGTCGCACAATAATATAAATGCGATTCAATTAGCCAGGACCAGTACCACTTTCTGTAAGATATTAGTCATTACAATAATAGTAGAGCGAAAGGGTGTGTATTTGATTGTTCCACACAAAATTTATTCATCTTTATGGGAATACATTTTTTATGTGATTGAAGTATTTACTGAGTCTTTGCCACCTCGTCAGATGTGACTTACTTCAGTAATCGCGAAAATATAAAAAAGGCAATGTTTGTGAACTATTAGCAAGAACCCCGAAAAACTGTGGTTTATCACGATTACTGAAGCTAACTAATAAACTAACTGACCAGATGACACTGTATAACTGATACTTCTGGAACTTGCGATGATGGCTTTAGCTAATGTGGATGTTGCATGAACTTTTGCGTACGATGTAACTGATAGAGGTAATAGCAGAGCTTAGTAGATTTTTTGTTAGTACCTTACGTACCGAGACCGTGGTAACGGTGCAGGAATTGGCTCTCGGTCTGAACATCGCCGTGCTCCATTTCCTTTTGATCTGAGCTTGAACCTGCAAAAAATCGAATTCAATAAAATCTTGGTTGATGGGTTAACGAAATTTCAGTTGAGTAACTATATTCGTATTACAGTTATTTTTATTGAAACACAATCAATAGCATTTGAGAAATGCCATAAAGCATTTTGAAAAACAACCCGCCAAAATATTTTCGTTTTTTTTTAGAATTTTTTCTTGTATGAAAGTTGTTGAACAATTCAGTTATGAAATGTACCCATATCCTCATATTTGTCAATGGCAACAAACATTCCAGTCATGATGAAATAGATTACGAGCTTCTATACGAATGAATATTTCAACATTAACGTATTTGACAAAATGCAATAATGACAAAAATATTCAAATGAAAATGAAAAAATGAACTAATTTACCCTCACTTGGGAAGCAACCGAATACACGTGTTTCCGGCTAACTTGAAGAAAAGATATCAAAGTGTAGTTGGCTTCCTCTAGTTGACTTCCTTTGTTTTCCATCAGTGTTAAACATAACATCCTTGCATTACACTACATCATACGGACGATGACCAACAGCCAAAAATACATGCATACGGTTGCTTTTTCAATAGAGGATAGATCCATCATCTCATTTTAATTTTCATTAATCTGTGTAATCGTGAAAAGAGCGGTTGAGATTATCCAACTAAGACGTAATTAATTAATTACGGTTGGGTATTGATCTGACGTATAAACCAATTATCACACTTTAATCATCCTGTTCTTGTGCTATTATTAAAAGTGATTTATCTCTCAGATTTTAAGGTATTCGATAAATTAACTATGAAAAGCCAATTGAATTCACAATAAAAGTGTATAGCACATTTCAACAGATAAATATATAAAACGATAAAACTATCACTCAGCTACAAAGGGGGTTAGAAGGGAATTATATCACATTTTAAGGGGTAATGGGTTTCCCTCCTGCCCTACTGAGGGTGTCAGCGGGCGAAAAAATCCAGCTCACACCTTCCCTAGCTATTGTGTGGGATTTTATATGATGTAGTCGCTGAGTCACATAGTTGTTGGGCTTCCCCGCCTCCTCCAAGATATGCGGGGGGTTTTGTACACTTGTATGTAAGTCATCATGCATTACTGAGTTTTAAGTGAGCTCCAGGAAAAATTTCCAAAAAAATGGGTTTAATCTTTCGTGGTTTCTGAGAGTCATTTTCCCTCATTCTTTGGGTTCTCCTGGAACTTATCTCATGCCGTTTTGGTATGTTATAGTGGGCTCGCACTGCTGTTATATTCTAGTCAGCGGGATTCCAAGGATATGTATGATCTTTAGAATTTATTAGACTACTGTTTGATAAAGTCTTCGATGAATGGAATATCGGCTAGCTTCCTCAATGCGTCTAGCCGAATGTATCTATCACTGTCTGTTATTCAACAGAGTTCTTTGTTTTGCATCCTCTTCAGTCTCATTATGATGGATTAGGGGAGGCCACAAAGATCTGGGCAAACATAAAGTCATCGTTGTTCTGATAATCTGCTTTCAGATTAGATTTATTTTCCATGGACAGCTTGGAATTACTGTCTAAATGTTCCTCCACCTGCAGCTGCAGGTTACTGAATTGCCAGGCTGACATGCCCACATAGTGTCAATCTCTTGTCAAGTTGTACTCGCAGGTACCACACGGACGTGGATCAGTCTATCCGGTATAGTCCTGATTTGTAAGATTTCCACGACTACTTGCATTAGTTTCTCCGTGAGTATCATGAGCGAAGTTTTCGTTAGATTTAGCACTACTTTGAGACTTGGCGAGATTTGGCACGTCTTTCCGCTGCAAGTGTGTTTTTAACCGAACCGCATTGCAAGAATATGATTGGGAGTATATTGCCGTATCATCTGCATGCTCGTGTTAATGGACATAGAAAAATCGTGCTTGTAGAGCTGCCTCAAAATCGGCGACCCTATCCATGAACATCCTGTCGACCAAGTATGAGTCTATGATTTTTACCGTGTCATATGCCTGCTCGTAAAATCTTGATGACAAGACCTTACATCCAGCAGGAACTGTGTACCAGTTTGAGTGTTGCTGGTGTTAACTGTGCCAATTCTAATTGACGCTAGTTTGATTAGTATCAATAATTGGTTTGTTTTTCAGTAGTTGTAGTACAAGAAAATGGTGAAACCTAGAATCGGGCTGACAAATAGAAAGTATATTCCTCACGAGCTATATGAGCAAGCTGCTAATGCAGTAGTCAACGAAAATGCGACGAGATTTTGACTGACTTGAAATATGCCAGTTGCCATATTTGCCTAAGGCGATTTGTCATTACCAAAAAAATAACAGCTATTAAGAAAGTAGTATACAAAATATACGAAAATAATGTTATTTATTCCAAATAACATTTCGGACTCGCATGGAAAGATTTAGGTGAATTAACTATTGAATTAGTTTGTTGAGAAAATGAATATAGAATTCCGAAACGGTATGGATAAGAACTGAAATTATTTTGCATTTTAAAAACTCACTCTGCTGGAGATGTACGTTAGTTACAGTATGCAAAGTAGTGAATGCAATGGAAAACAGAGTTCCGCTCTATTTTCATTATATCGTTGGTAACATAAAATCAAACTTTCCTTCAAAATTATTGAGGATTTCTGATATCTATGAAACATTTCGGTATTAACGCAAAGATGAATAAAACGAACAGAATCCTAATGATTCTTGACAACCATGGCTACCTTCTGTCTATTTTCGTTATGGATTACATTACATTGAGAATCATCGGTGACAGTATTGGAAAGGCTGAACTCATCATTTTGCGCCAAGGATTGTCATTATATATTTGTGACAACCATGAGCCATTACAATGACATAATTACATATTTTTTAAGTTTTAGTTTTTCACTTTTGATATTATAACAATAATTTGTTCAGATGTTGTTCGATGTCAATAAAATGAATCTAGTAGTGAGGTAGCCACTATTTCAATCTGTATTTATGACCAATTGGTATTTACGATATTTGTTTTTCTTCAACAAAAGGTATATCTAAATACGTCAAAACTGAGCCTGTATTGTTATTTTCAAAGTTTAAATTTATACTTGGGTAATTTTTTCATTATTATGGTTAATTTTATTAAAATTTATATCAATCCGCTCTACTATTTTAAATTAGTAATACTAATAAATTTGATTTCGTATTTCAATAACTCCGAGGTCTAATTATTTTGAACTGAGTTATTGAATAATTTCAAATTCAAAATGCTTTTCTCGGATACCAACCCATTTTCCAAAATGAATCACTTCAAAATGTTTATATATGTTATGTGTGCTACTTTTTTAAAACTTTTTCATAAGTATTGAAATAGCGTCTTTGTCAAAATACTTCTCCCAACAAATTTTGAAATATAGATCAGACCACTTTCAATCATTTAATCAAACAATGTATTTATACTGGGCGGGTGAGTCTATGGATTTTGTATCGTTAATGACTGGCGACGAATCTTCCTCTCTCAAGGATGAAAAACACCAGACACTTTATTCGATTTAACAATTCATTCAATTAGTTGACTGTAATAGATGTAAAAGTCCTTTCTAATGAATGAATGATAAATCAATCAGATATCCAAGCATTTCTTGCAATTGCATCTTATCGGAATGCGTTTGATTGTGTTTAAATGAAAATAAATGAGGTCAGAATCGTCTTCAGAATATACACGTAAATAGATACATCAAGATTTGTTATTAAAGAAATGGAAACTAATTTTGTGATGGGAGAGGGACATTTTTAGATTCATCAAAAATCAAAACAATCATTGTCTGATGAGAATAATTAATAACGGCATTCTTTTACTGTAATATTACTACAATTGATCGTCGATTGAATGCATATCCGCATCACTTATTCTTAATGTTATCAAAATGTGAATTTTGGTTGGAATCTTAAAATAGCAAGTTTAAGTATAAGATATTTCATAGATAATACTTCGGAAGTCTAATTTACCACATTTTCATCAAGAAGTTACCTTGTTTTGATTTTCACAATGTTTTAATAATAAAGCCATCACTGTTTGAAATCAACGCAGACTAAAGTAAGAAGTTTTATTGTCAATTGATCAGTGTAAGAAAATACGGTAATATACGGACATGCAGTAATTTCTGAATTGTCGCTGATAATATTTCTTTATACGGGTATACTTATGTAGTTCGTATGTTTCTTTCATAATACTTACCTCTCCATTGCAGAAACAAAAGAGGATTGCCACACAAAGACCCTGCAAAATAACAAAAAACACAAGTTAATGAGGATGGCTCACATTCGTCATTATACAGAGGGATTGTACCAAAATATAATGAGCGACCACATAGAAATATTATTGAATTATCGACAGACTCTTCGAAGGAGTGGCTCCAATAATGAGCTAATTGAGAACAGGAATATATTCAGTTTCAGTTCTACAAAAACGTCTGATAGCATATTCAAGGAATAGTTGAAGAACTAGAAACTACCTACCCTAAACTACAAAACTACATCAATTTCAATATAGGCGCGTTTCGCCAACAAAGCTGACATCTTCAGTAAAATGCACAGAGAGCAAGAACACTGATAGTGGTAGAATCAATTTCAGTGATGCGAGTATGAATGACAAGGTAGACACTCATACGTGCCTGAAGTTAGCAACGAATTTGCCAGAAACGTTCCTAAATTGAAGAATCATTTAATTTTTCTGTTAATTTCGGGTTCGGATTTTACCTACTTTTCGATATTTTGTCTGGATTTTAAGAATTTTCTTGATCATTAATGGAAAAAGTTAATAATTTTCTATATTTTTGTGAATTTCGCGTTCGCATCTATACTTGTTCTTGAGATATACGTTTTGATAATGGCAACAGTAATGAAAAATCTGGGTTTTTGCTGCTTTTCGACTTTCTATCTGGATTTTAGTAATTTTCTGGATCATAAATGAAAAAGCTGATTATTTTCCATTTTTATGTGAATTTTGCGTCGGCATCTTTTCTTGGTCTCAAGATATACGTTCCGATAATGACAAAAAGTAATAAAAAATCGGGATTTTGAAAATGTTCTCGACCGTGAATGATAAGATTACATATTTTTTCATAATTTGTTGATTTCTGCGGTGGTATCATTTTGCTTTTCTCGAAATATACGTTTTACAAATGGTAAAAACGAAAAAAAATCGAATATAACCTACTTTTCGACTTTCTATCTGAATTATGAGAAATTTCTTGATCATAGATGAAAAGAGCCAATCATTTTCCATGGGTTTGTTGGTTCCTTATTATCGAGATATTTTTTGATAATGGTTAATCCAAAAAATCGGGATTTTACATAATTTCCTACTTTCTGTCTACGCTTCAGGAATTTTCTTGATAATAGACGGAAAGAGCCAATCATTTTCCATATTTTTGTTGAATTTCGCGATGGATCATTCCTTGTTCTTGAGATATGCGTTTTTAAATTGAAAAAACAATAAAAATCAAGATTTTACCTACTTTTGGACTTTCTGTCTAGATTTTAATACTTTTCTTGATCATGGATGAAAAGAGTTAGTCATTTTCCATACTTTTGTTGAATTTCGTGATGATATCTTTGCTTGTTCTCGAGATATACGTTTTGATAATGGTAAAAACAATAAAAAATTCGAATTTTAGCTACTTTTTGACTTTCTATCTGGGTCTTGAGAATTTTATTGATCATAGATGGAAAAAGCTATTCGTTTTCCATATTTTTGTTGAATTTTGCGGTGACATAATTTCTTGTTCTCGAGATATACATTTTGATAACAGTAAAAACAATGAAAAAATCTGGATTTTAGCTACTTTTTGACTTTCTGTACGGATTTAGAAAATGTTCTTGATCGAAGATAGAAAGATCACATCATTTTCTATATTTGTGTCGATTTTAGTTGTGGCATCATTCCTTATTCTGGAGATATACAATTTGATAATGGTAAAAACAATACAAAACCGGGATTTTAGCTACTTTTCGGATTTTAAAAATGTTCTTGATCGTGGATGAGGAGATCACATTATTTCCCCTATTTTATTGAATTTCGCAGTGACATTCTTTCCTTATTTTCGAAATACACGCATTTAAAATGACAAAATATATCCATTGTATTACGTTGATTTCAAACTTATTTTGGGAGAATCTTCACCTCAAGAACCACGAGAAATAATTTTGAACTGCATGATAACTTAGTAAAATAGCTAATACTTGCAAAGAAAACTGTATCAAAAAGACTGAAACATGAATTGAAAAAAAAAAGAAAATTTCAGGTAAACAGGGCCATAAACTGGGAATGATCAACTTAGGTTAGGTGAGAGCTGTATAACCACAAGCGAGAAGCGAATGCTGAATTCTACAGAGCACTCCTATAATCAGATACACTACTTTCTATAAATGATTCAGTTGGAGTGGAAACATTTTGCGAATGATTACCTGCAGTACAACAGTGTTTATGGATGGATAGATTAAACTCTATATAAGCACCACATGGAAAGAGCTGCCCGTGAAGAAGCTCAATAGACAGGTATACAACACGAAATAAAAATTGGGAACACATGAATGAAGTAATCCGTCCTTGATGCTTGTTCCAAAGTTTCTAGTTCCGATAGTCTTCGTATACTAAATAATAATAATAATAAGCAGCTACCTGAATATTTGATTAGTATGAATGTCGAACTTTTTCGTAGAAACCAATATTATCCAAACCACTATGTATTTAAAAATATTTTCATGTGTAAGATCATTACTTTGAACGGAACTCAATGTCATTGAACAAGTAGGTAATATTCGAAATTGCACTCAACCACGTCAAATGCTAAATGGCAACATCGATAATAATATACTTCCCATAACTCAAAAGTAGAGTTGTATATATCTATCAACGGAAATGGAAATTGCCTCGTAATATCCGGTTCGATCGATATGACTTTTATAGCAGTCGTAATATACTTTATAACTACTCGGAATGGCAGAATTTCGCACCATTTTCTCTTAAAGGAATTCTAGACATTCTGCGACCCCAGTAAAATTATGTTACTAAGTTAAAGCCAAGTGGCAGCTCATCAAATTATACGAGAGATAGATTATGGATGGATAAATATACCAAAAAATGTGTTCGATGGGAGGTACTGATGACAGCGACGTTCACATTAAAACAGTCATAAACAGTTTTGAAGTGGATGTATCATTCTGATATATAAAATAGTTGTCGTGACCAGAAATAAATGTTCTCTTGAGAAAAGTGTGTACAATGCGAAAAAAATGTTTTCAATAACATCTGAAGGAACTGGTTCTCTACCCAAATGCCCCCCCATATGGTTTCTGTTTGCAGGGGAGTTACATTTTCTTCCAGTTTATGAATCAAACATTTCAACACGTGTTTGTGTCACCAGGTGACCATCTCCTAGGGGAAGATTGAACGAAATTTCAACTGAAGTTGAATTCAGTATAGACCACTTAATTTATTGATGTGATATGGAGAAAAGAAGAATGCACATCTATGTGCATCATTTATTTCATTTTTTGAGCTATTTACATATCAAGGGAGGAGAATAATGCTTTATATGCATTCCGCGTATAGTTTGATGCCCGAAGCGAAGCGGAGAGGGTATTAATATCCGCAGAAAGAGAAGCAATTTCCTCCTGAGGTATGTAATTATACAGTTTTTTCTACCACCAATGGGGTCATCATTTTCATAATGCGAATGTATGACAAAATATCAAGTGAGTGTTACTATGACATTTTTGATAATACAAAACAGTTGTTATGAGCTGTCATGTTGTTTACACTTTAAATTGCTTCTAAGTTTTGAAAATGAGTTCCAGCGAAGACGACCTTTCAAAAGTTCTAGCTGAAGAGGCAAAATTGATTTCAATACATCTTCTTTCTGATAAATTTTGTAAGAGCGATATGAAAGGGAATATAGAGTGTTCAAAAAATGGTTGGAATAGCTCGGAGTGGAAAAAGTCCCCGACGATGCCACACCAGTATTTCTTTCGCATCAAGCAAGATAATCAAAACCATATACATTATTGAGCAGATATAGTGTTAGATAAATAGATAGATAGATGTTTATTTAAATAGAAATCCTAATATACAAAAGATCATTATAACAATAATTAATTAGTACCGATAAGACAAAAGACAAAACAATTGTAAGAAAAAAAAAATCTATGAACGAATATACCCATCATTATATTGATAATTTTTTACAATGTTCAAATATATTCAGTCTGTATGTAATTTAAGTTGTACTTTTATATCTAGTCCTTGGTATATATACATTATCGTTGTTTCTTGTTGGATAATTATGCTTGTCTTTGTGAAACTCAACATACTGAATAAAATAAGATGGTCCTAGCCCATTCAAAACTTTGAAAATTAATGACATCGTTAGGAAAAAAACCCGTATTCATACATTCAACCACTGCAATGCATCTAACATAAAATGTATTGGTGTGTATTTGCTACATCTCAGAATTATGCGCATACCTCTGTTTTGCAGTTTTTGAAGTCTATTCATTCTATTTGAATTGAACAGACATGTAACCGAAACACAATAAGCGAAATGGGGTTGTATAATGGCTTGGTAAACTTTAATATTTGTTTGTGCAGATAGATGTTGGGAAATTCTAGAGAAGAAGTATAGTTTTTTGCAATCTTTTTTCTCTACATATTGAAAGTGGTCATCAAAAGACAAAACACTGTCTATTAAAAAACCAAGATACTTACCTAGTGCTTGCAACAACTTCCAGTCTATTATTATCCATTTTCAGATTGACATCTTCAATATTCAAGTTTCTATATTTTTAAACTGTTGTTAGTATCTTGGCTTTAGTTTTTCTTAAATTGAGTTTCAGTTTATTGATTTTGAGATATCGATCAATTTGCGTCAGTATCTTGTTCATTTTTGTTATTGCCAAAGTAATATTAGAGTCACTACATGCTATCAATGTATCATCGGCGTATAAATTCATAAATTCACAATCAACAAGTAACTTCATATCATTCAAATACAGAACAAACAGTAAAGGGCCTATGACACTCCCCTGAGGGACACCATGTTCAATGTTCACTTGACTGGAGCAGCTTTGTCCAAATTTAACAGTTTGTTTACGATCTTTGAGATATTCAGACAACCAGTCATGTACGTTACCTACCATAACCACGTAGCTTTTTTAATAGAATTTCACCTTCCACAGTTTCAAAAGCTCGCTTCAGGTCGAAAAAAACACCTACTAAATATTTGCCATTGTCTATGTCTTTTTTAAATTTTGTGAGAGTAATCTGCAGAGCAGTTTCACATGAATGTTTTTTCCTAAAACCAGACTGATATTCGGTAATAATTCCATATTTTTCTACGTGTTCGACCAATTGCTTGTAGACAGCTACTTCCAAAGTTGGTGATGTGTTGATCGGCCTGAATTCATCACATTTTGTGGTATTTGGTATTTTGGGTATTGGCTACTCTTAAGCTCTTGCGGTATTTGAGAAGTTTCCAATGAGGTGTTAATGAAATGATAAATCTTCTTCAGAATCTTAGAACTAAAGGTAATATTGTTTTCCAATTCAGATATAATGCCTCTCAAATCATTGAGTTGAAGTAACTGGAAATCTTTAAAATATGGATAAATATTATGGTTGAGATTGTACCACTCTTCATCAGTATCAATACTCTCAACAATTCGATTAATGCTTGCCACAAAATAACTATTGAATAGATTTGCAATATCCATTGTATCAGTGACATTTAATACTTATAGTCCGGTCTATTTAGACATTCGAAGTTACCTAAATTCCCACCAAGCTGAAAATCGGTAAGATTGTTTAAAATATCATTAAAAACAAAAATTGAAAGTTCCCCATCTTTCCCCTGTAAGGAAAAAATTTTATTCAAGGTCAAAGGTAAAAAAAATGAGTTTTTCGCAATTTTCAGCAAAACGGTAAGTTTTATCATAAAAATATTTAAACAAGAATTGTAGATCATAAAATTATCTACAAAAAATTTATTGATATTTTTTTTTCTACGAGCCACCGTTTTTGAGATATAACGATTCAAAAAGTTGTAAAAGTTGTAATCGTCATAATATGCACACGTTTCCTCGCCACCTATGAGTAGTGTACTTAGCGCGTTTTTTTTTTGTGGTTTCCCCAGTAGGCCTATTCCACGGGTCAGTTTTGATCCTGTTTAATTTGAAACTATTGAAAAATAATGGATATTAGCAGAGATTGAAAAGATAAAAGCAATTTAAGTTAAAAAAAGTAGTGAAATTTAATCGTCCGAGTCGTAACTTTCAAAATCTTTTTCTTGTTCTTCTTCTTGATCTTCTTGTTCTTGTTCTTGTTCGTCTTGTTCTTCTTGTTCTTGTTCTTCTTCATCTTCATCCTGAGTGCATGTAAACTGCGTTAATAGCGATGTATCGCATGTTGCCTCGTTGGAATCAAACGGATCCTCTACTGTTGGTGATTCAATATTAGAGCACAACCGGCCTTGACAATGTGTACATGCCGGAGAACAGAACAGTCCGACTTTTTTGCAACCGCATTTAGCACTGCATTCCTTTTTGCAGTTGCAAAAAATCGAGTTCAGCAGTTTTTCCGGCGCAGGTGGAAGTAAAGTGTGCATTGGTTCTAATAAATTGTTGACCAACTTCCAACCCCAGTTTGTAGGGTCTAGCTGATAACCAAGCCACACTTGAACTTGGTAATATACCATAAAAAGATGTTGATGAGCAGCAACTGAGGTTAGAGGAAGACAAGCTAATTGTACTTGTTTTTACTTTTGGTATTTTTAACGAAACATGCATATCTATACTTACCTAAGCAGGTAGTTTTTTAGGATCTCCGTGCATAGAAAGAAGAAAGCGAATGCCGTTAGTAATAATTTCTTGTCGAGTAGAACTACTATTTTTAAAAACTTCAGCACATTCAATTAAATTTTGTTTCTCAAATAGTTTGAAGACTGTTATTTTACCCCTCCTGTAAAATGCATCGTATCACAGCCAGTTATTGCGTGTAAAAATAGTACATGATTTTGACACTTTGCAAAAGTAGATAAACTTTTTGATGTATACATTTCCGATTGATGTTGAGCTTTTCCTGGTTTTAAGAAGAAAATAGTTTTTTCAGTTGGAGTTCGAGCAGTCAGTAATACACGTAAGTCTATATCTTCACCAACAACAATAGTTGTATTTGTCAAATTGAATTGCTCAATTGCTGTTTCAATTATCAATACATCAGCATCATTATTAGCTTGTCTTACCAATATATTTTCATATATATTATGACGATTACAACTTTTACAACTTTTTGAATCGTTATATCTCAAAAACGGTGGCTCGTAGAAAAAAAAGTATAGATTAATTTTTTGTAGATAATTTTACGATCTACAATTTTTGTTTGAAATATTTTTATGATAAAACTTACCGTTTTGCTGAAATTCGCGAAAAAGTCATTTTTTTTACCTTTGACCTTGAATAAAATATTTTCCTTACAGGGGAAAGATGGGGAACTTTCAAATTTTGTTTTTAATGATATTTCAAATAATCTTACCGATTTTCAGCTTGGTGGGAATTTAGGTAACTTTACTCTTAGTTTTTGGTCTAATTTGACCGGACTATTAGTTATCTACTATGAACTTAATGAAATTTGGCAATTGTTTAACTTCTTTATTTATTATATTTTTTAAAGTTTTCCACATCATTTTCGGGTTATTTTCATAAGCACCAATTTAATTTTTGTAATATAATTCCTTTTTCGTCTTCAAGGTATCTACAACTATATTTCTTTATTCTTGAAAAATTACCCAATTTAGTTTTTTTTCATGACCTATACTATTATTGAAAATTTTGTAGGAATGGTCTCGCTCAAGAACCTTAGTTTTAACCTCATAGTCAAACCATGGTAACTTATTGTTTATACTCTTTGTCGGCACAGGAGAAATCTGGTTTACAATATTTTCACATTTTGTGAGCATTTCTGTATAAATATATTCCACATCGAACCGAATTGAGAGGCCAGTCACACGATCTTATTTCATTTGAAATATGGAACATTTTGTTTTCACTAAGATTTCCATATTTCATACATGTATTTGTTTAAAGTTGAAAATTATAAATATTAATTGATATAATAGCATGATCTGTGATTTTAGGTATTTCATGAATAGATGCATTGAGATTGCTTTTATTCGTCAAAACATAATCAATTAAAGTTTGACTTGAATTTGTTATTCTTTGTTATACATTGTTTGACACCATACATATTCAAAATATGCCCCATTTTCTCACTATAAAATTCATTACTGTCTAAGTAATTAATATTGAAATCACGAACAAAATACTGTTTTTCCGATGAGTAAAAATATCGTCACAAAAATTTTCAAAATTTTCAATAAACAGAGCACAAGAAGATGTAGGAGTACGGCATAAACATCCAATATAGCACTTACTTTGTCCCAGTTCAACACAAATAACTTTGCACCAGTAGTTTCCTGCTGAAGTAAAATGTCTCAAAACTGAAAAACAAAGGATTCCGCACTTTTCTTATGTAAAGTGGCGACCGGTAAAATTTTCTGGAATTTTGGTATGTTGGTGTACTCGACCTAGTTACCAAAAGTTTCAAAGGACCCAACCCAATTGTATGACTAGCTTTCTAGAACGGGGTGTTGAAACTGAAAACTGCCCAGATTTTCGTTTTTTTTTTGTTGATTTATGAACTAGATGGTAAATACATGTGACTAAAAATATTCATCTATACGGGGGGACTCACAAATGAATAACAGGTATTTTTTGCAAAATCTCACTTTTTCTACTGTAAACTTAGGAAAGCATATTTTCGAAAATAACGCCTCAATATAGTATTTTTAGGAGAATATAACGCATAGCACACATATTTCATACAGTGTGTTGCATAGAGAAAACCACAATATCAAATAATTTTTTTCATGGATTAATTCAAAACCCTGTACCTATAGACCCCTAATATATGAGGGTCTCTCAGCTTCAAGATATACAAGGTGGTTAATTTGCCGAAAGGTATTCTATTCTGAGATAAGTACAGAAACCATGAACACTCTGTATTCTGAAAATTACCCAGCCAAATTTCACCATTTTCTCATATGAGGAAGTATTAAAATTATTTCAAAATATATTGTATTGTCTGGATATAAATACATCTTATTGACAAAGGCTGGAATCGTGAATTTCTAACGTTGAAAGTGATAGTAAATAATGAAATTTCAACAAAACCCATCAGTGGATAATTTTGAAATTATCAATTTCAAAGAAACGACGAACATTTTTGTGAGACACTTGGTTTGTTCAAATCATCATTTTATGGAGCCAATTGAGAGTTTCATTTTAAAAAATGCTGTATTTTATAATCTTCATTACAAATAAAAATTAAAAAATAATGTCTTGTGAGTAAGCAATATAAGTTGCGCTAATTATTTTGAGTTATTTCCTGATATCAATAGGTATTTCTTGAAAAAATTACCACGTTTCTACTTCATCAGAATACAGAAAAATCAACAGGTGACAATTTTTCCATAAGGCTGCCTGGTCCTTTAGGATTCATTCATCTGATTCCTCACAACTCCCTTAAACTATAACTTAATTTTCAACAAGCATCAACAAGCAATAATAAAGAGGGAGCATACGAAGCTCTGGAAACCCTGCCGCCAACATAAATCATGTGTCAACGCGAATTATGTTAGCTAGTGTGGCTGAGACGTTTAGTAAATACGCAATTGTGTAAAAATAAAGAGAAACCACGTGGATAACGTGGTGTACAATAATCCACTTCTGTTATTCACTACTATAATGCCACCATCAGTGGAATTATTTTGATAAACTACAGCACAATGTAGTTTTCACGAACAGACTTTCCATTTAATTTCAGTTTACCTGAGAAAACTGTCAGATTCAGTTGTCTTAATGAATGAATGAGGGAAAAGGTCTCCTGGAACAGAAATATTCCTTGTAATAATATACACTCAAGTTTGTATATAAGTAGCAGGTGAAACGTGAGCTAAATTCGACGTTAACATTTTCACAATAGATGCCTTGAGTGGTTGTGAAACTATTTTAGACCAGAAGTTAGCGGGTGTCGTATAAACGAATGTCTGCCATTGATGAAAGCATTTCCTCATTGTAAAATATGAAAAATAACCCTAATATTCAATCATCATCAGAGCTATTAGAAATTGAAATGGATAAAATATGTATATCTTTTGAAATATACAATTGTTCAAAAGTTATACATGCTAACGTCTGCCATGTACTTCAATAGATTATTTGATTCAGAAAAGCATCGAAAATAAAATGGCAAACATTTCTAGTGAATACTGAGTTTCAAAATATATATAAATAGTTCCTGATCAATTCAAAACAGCCACCATCAAACCCCTTTTCAAATCTGGAAAAGGGACTGTTTGGATAATTACGGACCCATATTCTCAACTTCCCGTTCATCAACAGTACCCAATTGAAAAAAAAAAAACAAAAAAAACACCAACACTTAAAAAAACGCAAACTCCTCTCACCCAACCATTTCCAAAAAATATTTCTGCAATTGATACTTTAAAACCATCCCTTGGCATATTTTTTTCTACATCTAGCAATCTTCTTGGATACAATAAACCATGGGATTTGGTAGATGATTTGGAGAATATTGGTATCAGAGGAAATGCACTGGAAGTGTTTGGGAACTACCTATAAAATAGTGAACGGCAAGTTTTTTAAATGGAAAAATGATCGGTGGGAGAACTTATATTTATGGTGTACCACAAGGGATAGTTTTGGAACCGATACTCCTCATCATTTACATAAACGACGTACTCACAATGAACTTCGCTGGTACCATTATTTCCTGCACCTAATCATTGATGATTGTTTTATACCACTCACACCGTCATTAAATAACTTGACATTATGGTGGACTCATTTTAGCGATGTTCTAGTTCTAACGGTAGTCAATAGACTCCGCCTACTCATATTCAAATTCAAGAAGATAAAATATTTCTTGAAATGAATCATCAGAAGATAATACATTATTCCTTGGTGGTATCTATTATGAAATATGGCATAATAGGCTGGGCAGGATTGAGGAAAACCAAACTGAGACCTCTGGAAATTATCCATAAACGGCTCCCAGTTGTCAAATATACAGCAGATATTGGATAACTGTGTATTGATATCAACTGAGTATCACCACTTCATAGTCGCTGGTTCCTGCTTGTTGTGACTTTTCTCACGTAGTTTCATCTCCTGAACACGAATCCGAAGGAAAGTAGAGGGGATCTCAACTACTTTTCGAGTTATGTCCTTCTGAATCTTGACAACTCATTTTTTAGAAGCTAATCTACCTAATCCCACAATCACAACACAAAAAAATCGACGTTGTATAATCACAAACATTTCTCCTTGATTACTCATATTTATTTCAAGAGTCTTAATGGCTCATTACACACACCTATTTTATGCCACAATGTAGGGTCACCGTTTTATTTAAATCTTCCACGACCAAGCGAAACTAGTATTAGGGTGTTTCGGTGCATAGGAAAGAACCGTTGCACAAAGGGCACTTGTGACACTATATTGAAACTCAAATCTCAAGACAAAAAATTCTCTATATTGCAATTTGGGGTGTTCAAAATTTGTGTCTGAATCTGATTAGTATAGATTAAATATAGGAGAGGACCGACAATGGAGCCTTGTGGAGTACCGTTTCTTATGGCGGAAAACTTAAAACAAAAATCACAGAAATTATAGTACCTGCAAAGTAGAGTAGGGAATAACGAATTCCGTGCAAGGCCTTCTAATAGTCTATCAAAACTGATATATTAAATTTATCAGCATCGACAAAACCGTGGTGTGAAAGTGATTTGCACAAAATCCTGATTCAGTGGGGGGATATTTTATGTATTTGAAGAATAATGAGTCTCTGGAACAGTTTACGGGGATGAGGTGATTGAGACCATCGTGGCCAGTGTTTGAATAAAAATAACTATTCGTTGGATTTTGAGGACTTCGGAAATTAGATTTCTTCCCAGCAAAAGCGGATAGCTCCTTAAGTTTGGTAGCGTCTGATGAAATTACGTTAATACGTCTGAATCAGTAAACATATTTGATTCAACAAAACGTTCGATTAGAGCTGTTATCACAGAATATCTCTATATGGAATGTGTTTTAAAAATGTAAGAAAAAACTGTTCTGGGCAGTAATAATCCCACTAGGATAATCTTTCAGTGGATACCGATTTGTTTCATCCTCAAATTACCATGATCAAATGAAAATCCCTGAAGAAACCCTGTATGTCTAACTGATGGGCCCCTATTTCATTACAGAAATACCAATTGTCATGACTCGATTAACACGAAATTCCACGAGTTCCAGAGAATTATCTCGAGAAGTAATTAAAATTACCTGCTAATTCAAACATGTTTATCCTGTTTGCCGTTACCGGCTCCTGATAATCGTCCAAACCGAAATAGAATTGCTGACGATGAAATATACAGAGCAGTTACTGCCCTTTATCTGGGAGGAGTATTAATTAAACGTAAACATAGACAGACTGGAGTTCGTATTTATTCTGTCCACAGCTTCGCATGAGACTAGGATTTCCACAAAAGGAGATCACCGAAAGACATCAGAGGTATGAATAACGTCAGTGATTATCTGGAATTGCGTGGTGGAATTCGAGAATGTATCAGATCTATCAGATGAGTCGGTTGAATTGACCGAATGGGTATTATATCCAAAGTGATGAAGTAGTCGGAGTTCGAGATGTGTCATGTCGAATACCAACATTGGAATATTACTTCACAGGAAAAGCAGGAAGAATTTATCTTGCCGAGGTAGAGTGTACCCTTATGTCTCAGATATGGTATATTATTTTGTTCACTACCGACATAAATTATTTATCAAAATTGTTACGTATCAGGTGTTCAATAGTACCATCGCCAATCAATCTACACCGTAAATGGAAATATAGTAATTTCACAGTGAATAAAATACGAGGATGTATTGATATCTAGCCTAGACCAGTTCCCTGTATAAACGAAATATTGCGTTACCATAGCAACTAACAATAACTTATTACAAGTGTCAGTGTAAAGGTTGACGTCAAAAAAGTAAACCAGTGTTACGCAATAAATTAAAAGAAAAAATATGTCCACCGGAATTGTGAAAATCGAAAATTTGGAGTATCGAGCCATCATCAAGTACCTGTATTTAAAAGTGTTAAGAGGTAAGCAGATTTACGAAGATATGCTTATTACACTTGGTGATCAATGTCCTTCGTATACGACTGTGAAAAATTGGACTGCAAGCTTTAAAAGAGGTAAATTTTCCATTGAAGATGATGACCGAACGGGAAGGCCAGTTTCTGTGTCAGTTTCGTGTTCAAAAATCTGCTGGAAAAGTTCTTGCTTCAGTTTTTTGGGATTGCCATGGAGTAATCATGATTGATTTTTTGGATGAGGGTAGAACAATAACTGGAGATTACTATTCGACATTACTGACCACTCTACGGGAAAAAATTAAAGAGAAAAGACGCGGAAAGCTGTTCAAATGTGTTTTGTTTTTGCAGGACAACGCCCCTGCAATCAAATCTCATGTTGCCATGCAAAAAATTTGTGATTTAGGGTTTGAATTACTAGACCACCCCCCTTTTTTACCAAATTTGGCTCCGTCCGACTATCATCTCTTTTCTCCGAAAAATTATTGCAGCTTTGATATTTGAAATGCATTGCAAAGTGGTTCTTGTAGAAAACTTTGAAAGTATTGAACAGATATAATTCAACGGTCGTAGGGGGCAGTAGTTGTTTTATGTTAAATACTTTTCGACGACCATACCTATTGTATAGGTTTTTTTGCGGAAGATTGGATTACGTAATCCACCATATTTCATTAGTAGTTTTATGGTCTTCCGTCAAGTAGTGTCGCCCCTCTTCCATGATGTTACTGGCTTCATATTGAAGTCGACACGTAGTCGGAGTGCATTTTAAACTGGAACCCAGAGATGGCGCTGAATTCATACTTCAGTGTTTGTCTCAGGGATTTCCAATTAGGGTGAAAGGATTTTTCGATTCAATTGTGTCAAACTAGCCTTCACTGATGATTGGCAATGACCATGAAACCGGTACGGAGGTGTTCCCCCAATTAAATCGAAAAATAATTTTAGCTTTGATATTTGAAATCCATTGCAAAGTGGTTCTTGTAGAAAACTTTGCCAAGTATTAAACAGATATAATTCAACGGTCGTAGGGGGCAGTAGTTGATTTCTGTTATACTTGCCGACGACCATACCTTATTGTATAGGTTTTTTGTGGAAGATTGGATTACGTAATCCACCATATTTCATTATTGTTCTATAGTAGGCTAAGAATTTTTCAATATATCCTCGTAGGTCAATGTTAACAGCAAAGAAAGTAGCAAATTTAAATTAGTATTGCAAATTCACCGTTTTCTGTGAAAATGTGAATATATGTTTCGGCAATTCAACTGCTATATTTTGTAAAATCTGAGGTATAATTATGGTAATTTTCAACCGATATAACCGTATAGATTTACTGAAATCACGAGTTCGATACAAAATTTTTCCGTTGACCGTAATTTTCAAAAAGATTAAAAATGGTACCACCTGGGGATTGAACTCTCGACCTTGCTATCACCTCAGAACTCAAACCAGCATTTTACCAGCCGGCTGCGTGACTATCTAGCTATTAATGCTACTGACAGTTTTACTGATATATTTGATGTTTTCTGGATTTTTTTTTACAGAACTTTGTCACTATCCATCTTTTAATTTTAAAATAAACGTGGAATTTTAAGAAATTACAACAATTAAATAAATAATGTCAGATAGTACTAACACAGCTACTTGATTTAAATATGAATGTTTTAGCGGGTAATTATAAATATGTTTGGTTGCATACGCCACAGGTCACTATATAAATATAATATGTATTGGAGCAATGTACGTTGGGTTGCATATAAGTAAATCGTTGATTAATAGAAATTCATTCATTAACAGGGGTCATTAATCAACGATTTTGAGTGCGTTAAAATAAATCGTAAATAAACGGACGACGGAAAACCATTTCCAAGGAACTCTGTAAATTTACAGCAACTTTTTGGCGGTTGATCTTATAAGCGGGCCTCGTCGTGACATACCTTGTTTGAGAGTATCCTGTATTGAGTAACTTATTTGAATTTTTCGAAACGTACTAATCTATAATTATATGTATCGCAATGAAACATTTTCTTATTTGTATTCAATCAAATGAGTATAATTTGGAATATTTCATATTTCTATTTCGGGTTTCTGAGAGCAGGCAGAGAGTATGGACACTTAAGGTTTCATTAATTTATTCATGAAACATAAAATCCCAGGGTGCTATTTTCAAACGCATATACAGAGTGGTCCACTAAAAACAAAACAGCGGCTCTTTTATAGTATATTTTATTATTCGGAAAAACCGAATAATATAAAAACGCTCGTACACGTCAACTATATTCTCGAGGGGGGCATCGTTAGCGATGAAATTCACCCGAAATACATTTCATCCCTCGGAGCTGTGACCACCACCCCAATATTTTCAAACGGCAACATATCTCAAGTGATACCTCATTTGAAAGATATTTTCCTTCTTAATATCAAACAACAAAAATACATTAATTCTATCAAGAAAAACAATATATGAAGCAACTGAAGCAATAATTATTATTGTCAATCATCTGAATATTCGAACTGTTTACCACCTATTTCCATATAAAAGTACAAGTTCTGTTCAAAATGAGACGTCACATTTAGTAGTATTTCCGGCGTTATTCGACTTCATTCTTCAATAATTTTACTTCGTAAATCTTCCAGAGATTCTGGTTCGGTTGCATAGATTTTGTTTGTCAAGTGACCCCCACTGAGAAGAGTCGAGTGATGTAAAATCTGGAGAACTGGCTGGCCACTCTATAGCGCCTCTTCATCCAATCTTACTTACAGGAAACATTGTATCCAAGAACGTCCCAACATGCTATAACGATCGTCATTTTCCATGATGTCTACTGATTGTGGATAAACAAAGTCAATCAATAATTCCAAATAAGTTTTTTCTGTCAGGTTACCGTCTAGAAATACTGGTCAATCAAACGGTCCCCAAAAATACCGGCTCAGACCTTGAGTTTTTGGGAAATTTCGGTACGGAATTCATGGAATGGAATTCCGTACCCAATTCATGAATTGACATCTGACCAATAACGACAATTATGACGATTCACAGTCGAATTAAAAAAGAATGTAAATTTATCAAAAAAGGAGATGTTGAAAAGGAAATTCTTATCAGCATCTATTCTCGTAGTCATATTTTCACAAAATTCATCTAACATAATCATCTTCATTCAATTGGTGTACCAAATGTATTTTGTAGGGGTGGAATTTATGATGTTTCAGGATTTGGTGGATACTGCTTCTACTGATAACACTCGCCAATTTCCTTCTGCTCAATGTTGGGTTTGCATGAACTTGTCCTAAAACTGCAACTTCTGGGTCTTTTTTCTTGTTGGTTACTGAGCCAGTTTGAAGAAATTTTTGCACTAATTCTAGAAAGTATTTTCTAGCACCAAGTTTATCTGGAAGCATTTCATTGAACATATTAGCTGTACGGTTACCGCACTCATCATTCTTGAAAAAATTGTTATCATTTCAACTCTTTCCGCGATCGTGATCGATGGATCAGCGGTCTAATGCACAGGTCGTTCGAAACTCCAGCATAGCGATAGTCGGTTCGAATCCGATGTAGGTACGAGAATTTTTCTCAACTACTTTATATCGGTTCGATAGGCGGCCGCCAGACTTGTTAAAAAGTAAGTGTATTGTGAGTTGTCTAGATGCCAATCTCGTCTTGTACTAGCTTGGAGTGCACACCGACCACCCGAGGTGGTGCTGTAGGTTTTCCGGGTTTTCCTACAGCTGAAAAGTAATACATCACCTAAAACACCAGTAAGTCGCCCCAGAGCGCCACGGCAAATAATAATAATAGCCGTCCTCTACCCGCACAGGCTATGCCTTTGGGTACACTCAACGAGTCTTTATGAGGGAGTATTATTATTATTATCGTATACACCATTATCAGCAGCTTTAAACAAGTAATTCACTTTAATGTCGTTCAATTAAAGGTCAGTTTGACACTGAAAGATTTGACAAAAAAATTATCCCATACATGTTTTCGTTGTATTACTCGCAGTTGAGTTGAATTCGAGAAAACGCCATTTTATCGATTCTTAAGATAAAGTATATGAGGATGAAATAAAAATGTTAAACGGAATTGCATGTTATTTGTTGGTGAATTCCTTGACAATGATAATTATCTTCAAACAGTTGCATTGCTAGATCTTATTTTTATTGATTGAATGGCTAAAAAGTGATTTCCCAACTTCAAGTTCCTATATTTCGAAAACGAATTGATAGAAATAATTTATTTTTGTTGTTTGATATTGAAAGGAAAATACGTTTCGAATGACGTATCACTTGCCATATGTTGCCATTTGAAAATTTAGGGGTGAATTTCAACGCGAACGATGTCCCCCTCGAAAATGTGGTCCAAGCGTTTTTATATAATTCGGTTTTGCCGACCTATAGAGCCGCTGTTTTGTTTTCAATGGCCTATTCTGTATATCATGATAATAGAAAATGAGTTGTCGATGATAAAAATATATTTTTCATTTCAATACCTATATGTTTGTAGAAAGAGAGATTTGGTCTTGGCTTAAAACTCCAGTGTATTCAACATTTTTATCAAAATCTTAATCTTTTGCAAATTTTATTTCCGTTTATTTTTGTTATCTACACCCAATGTGTAAATTATTCTTCATTCATAAAACCATTTTATTAACATCGGTACTTTTTGGTATCCTTCAGAGAAGGGCCCCAAAAAGAACTGAACTAATAGGTGTAACATTTCGTCAAAAACACTATTGTCTTAACTAAAACGTTTCATTTGCCATTTGTCAACCAAACTAACTTGATTGGCGACTTATTTGATTTGTGGAAATTCGTGTTTACTGAGAATAGAACAGAATAAAACTATTTTGTTTATTTTCCACTAGAAGTTTTGTAATTTGTGACTAGTTTCGCTTATTACATCATCTAAATAAATCAAACTGCTCTCTAGTATACTCTAACCCAATGAATATTCTTTCTGAATGACTATTTACTTACTTTCCTCTACAACTTTCGAAATCTTCAGATGGAAGAGTGATTTGAAACATAAAACAGAGACGATGCACTGCATATAAACATTTTTATTTCCAAGCTGAATAGGGATCACGCCGGACATCAAAACTTTTCTCGAATGGACAATCTCTGAGAGATATTTTATTTCCATTTTCTCGGAAGTTTTAAGACCGGAGAATGTGCGGGATTTATGATTTTTCCCGCAAGATGTACGTTAATCTCATATATTATATCCACTTTCTCCATGCTGACGGGACAGGACATAATCAACGAAACATGATTGATGGAGAAACTCGCAATTCGGGGATATCGTGTTTCATGGAACACAGTAATTCTGTTTTATCCATGCCCCGAACATATCACCGTATATGGTCAGTGGAGTTTAATCGAAATAATGAAAAATCTATTGAAAAGTCCGGTTGAATGTTCGCTTACAGCAATCAAAAGTAATAATAATAATACTCCCTAATAAACACTCGCAAGCATTGCTTTTTTGGGTAAAGGAGTTTGCGAGTTTTTACGTCGAGCTGTCGCAGCTCTTTCTGAGTCCATTTCATCACTCCACAGGAGTAGAGTAGAATCGGAACGACAAGCATATTAGTTTCAGCATCTTCGTTTTTCCCTGACAGTTCTGATGACCAGATCTGTCGGAGTTTATGCTGATACTTGCCGCGGAGAGAGTTTTTAACCATGTTTACCTCTTGGGTGTGGTTCCACCTCTAGGTAAGTATATATACGTGTCTCCGGAAACCAGATGATGAAAGGTGTTTCTGTCTACGAGCTGAACGTCCGTATTCCTTGCATCGTTTTTCTTGAGATGAAGATCCCAAACTCTAATCCGATAGCATGCGTTTACTCTTGCACCACCCTTAAGGATTGCTGAAGATCCTTTTGTCTGGAGGCATATAGTTTGATGTCATGCCTCCGGTTGCTGGCGGTGATTCAGTTGTATCTGCGGGTTTTCTGTAATGCATCGGACAATGGCAATAGTGAGATGCAGAAGAAAAGAGGACTGAGAGAGTCTTTCTGAAACCCGCCCCGTTCTGAAGATGGCCTACTCTGTTTGGACTGTGACTTCACCAGATGTTATGGTGAAGAGCGGAATCATCTGTTCAATGCATCCCACTATTTGATTGGGTACCGCGAAAGCATGATGAGCTCATGCGATGTTGTATCAAATTCCTTGCGATAACCGCTCCACGCCATTGAAAGGTTACGCTTGTACTGCATGGAGTCCTGCGTAATGCATCTGTCGATCAGCAGGTTCTCCTCATGCGTCTGTAGTTCTTCGGTTCAGACAAATCTCCGTTTTTGGGGATTAGCACGGTTCACCCCACGACAAACCAATCCGGAATCTGTTGCACCCCATCTGGCCATGAGTTAAAAACTCTTGCTAGATGGTGATGTGTACATGGAAATGTTTTACACTAATAGTTATTAAGCCCATCAGGGCCTGGAGCAGCAAAGTTCTTAGAGCCTTTAAGGGCCCGTCGAACTTCTTGCGCAGATGTCGGATTTCGCAGTTCATTGAGCTCAGGCTGACGAAGCTGCGGGAAGTTTTAAACTGCGCTAGGGCTGGAGTATCTACGTTGAGTGGTTGCAGAAATTTGTAGATGTTCTTCCAGAAGGTTTCCACGCGAGCAGTCGCCAGCGGGTTATCTACAACATGTGGAGGCTCTTGGAATAGGCGAGAAGGTTTATTGCAGAACTTCATTTTTCCCACGATGCTTCTCGCCCGCCTCACTGGTGATTTTTATTGCAGCCACCAGCATTCGTACCCTATCAAGACAGCAGTTATTATTATTTGCCGTACCAGAGCTTCATTGAGACGAATCCTCATATTACCCATATGAATAAGAAGTAAAGGCAAGACCAAATTGAGATGAAAAGATAGTATGGATGGTTGGCACTAGACAGACACGTATGATGAAAAAGAGCAAGGAAGGTCGAGGCTCTGCTAGGGCAGTTGCACCTCTGATGATGATGCTGATCACTTCGACAAAAATGACTGTCAACGATTTTGCATTGTACAATGCCATTTAAAAAGTATGCAAGAAATGGAAAAAAAGTTTGTGATTTTACAAAAAAAAAAAAATTGGCCATCGACTTAGGCCTGTCATGAAACCTACTTAGCCCCTATCAAATATTTCGAGTTATTTTCAGTTTTTGAAAAAAATATTTTTAAAATTCAGCAAAATATTAAAAGTAACATTTTTCGGAAAATTACGTTTGGATGAAAATTTTCAATGAAATCATCAAAACAACACATGATGTGAAATCTAAAAATTAACAAAATGAATGAAATGAACATCAATAAACAGAATAAAATTTAATCTCAACGTGTCCTCCATCCCTTTTAATATACAAGATGGTTCGACTATACCAGCTTTCCCTTGAAACATACCTCATCATAACTGGCAGAACTTAGGCAGCACATTCTCTTATCAAGAAAATCACGTACTTTAGCCGGTGCAAAAAAGTTTTCTGCGCAGGTTTAATAGTATATTATTGTCTAATAATGAAATGTATCACTGATGTTTCTACAGTATCTATTGAAATGACATGAATCTAATTCAAAATACGTATGGGCCAGAAGAACACTGCTTCGAAATTCAATGGGATAGTAACTGATCAAGAAAGAAATAAACAATGTAACATGAGTTGATCGAAAGAAAATAGTCATGCATGCAATAACCAATGAACAAAAATATTTGAATCTATGCCAATTCTATGAAGACGAATATATTTGTTTTAGATTTCAATTCAACAGTGTTATTTAGTGATGAAGATTTGTTCGAAGAAATTAAATATGATTCAGGTGCTAAAAATATATGACATAATTTTACACATCAATTCTGGCACTCAGTGCCATTCTGGCAATGCAACTAGAAGTGAGGAATGTTACAAAAATGGGTATTGAGAACTTTTTCTAGGTAAATTATTATTACTATTATCAATTATCAATTTATTCATATCTATAAATCTATAATTGTTTTTGTTTGATGTCAAACAATTTCAATTTTTGTTAATTCTATGTTATTTTCATTCTCTTCATTGTTTTGAAACTTCGTTTTCCTCAAAATCAATCGAATGTGGAGCAATTAACGAGTGACTCAACTTCTGACAACCCCATTTCCTCCGTAAACTTTTGAATTTCGATTACTTTTATTGAGTGTTTCCAAGCTACTTTTCGAAACTACTTTAAAGTAGAAATTTCAACAACTTTGTTCGTGTTTGCCGGTGATAATACCGGTTTCAAATATTGGCGTTCATTTCAATGCAGAACTGAATGAAAAGACCCATATACAATAGCGATATTGGTATCATGTTTAAATTAGATAATAATAATAATACTTAATCCCTGATAAACACTTATAGCCAGTGCGTGTAGAGGACGGCTATTATCATTATTATTTGCCGTGGCGCTCTCGGTGGCTTTCTAATTTTTGGTGGCGTATTCACTTTTCAGCTGTAGGAAACCCCGGGAAACCTAGAGCACCACCCCGGGTGTTCGGTGCGCAGTATAAGCTAGCACCAGGCGTCGGGATATTGGAGTAGTTTATGTAGGTGAAAAAAAATGTTTGAAAATAAAGGGTTAAAGTTTATTTTCTGCCGCGAAACAAAAACTCCACTTCGAAGATTTTCTTTGACTTTAATTGTGTCTAAGAGATGGTTTCAGTGTGTTACCTTCTTAATGATAAATGAATAATGAGAGAAAAGGGATGATTATTTTTATGGTGGGGTAGAGAGTAAACAACCTAGACTCGGGTTTTGAATAATTTGTTTTTATATCCACATCTGAAGGAAGCAGCAATCTTCAAACTTTCAGGAGTTATGTAAATACATTTGGCAAGTAAAAGATCGCCTGAACATTCAAATTTTGAATTCAGGTGGAGATAATAGTACTTCATATCGTAGATTTAAGTTATGTATGTTATAGAAGAATTTTGGATAAAACAATTTTTCAACTGCGTGATGAACTCTTCTATTTTCCATGCTCAACCTCCAATCTCACTCCGTAAATTATTCTTGAATAAGAATTCTGCACTTTCTGAACTCCACTTTTGTTTTCAGTTGTTAAGCTCAGGTCATAGACAGAATCGGCGAAATTAAAATGCAGTTTCGAGGAAATGAATGCCTGTTACCCTAAATCAATTTTGGTGAATTGTATGCACGACAGATCAATTGATCTACATGAGGTTTTTTAACTTCTCAACTATATTAATCGATTCGTTAATAATTTCTGGTGATTTTTATTGCAGCCACCAGCATTCGTACCCTATCAAGACAGCAGTTATTATTATTTGCCGTACCAGAGCGTCATTGAGACGAATCCTCATATTACCCATATGAATAAGAAGTAAAGGCAAGACCAAATTGAGATGAAAAGATAGTATGGATGGTTGGCACTAGACAGACACGTATGATGAAAAAGAGCAAGGAAGGTCGAGGCTCTGCTAGGGCAGTTGCACCTCTGATGATGATGCTGATCACTTCGACAAAAATGACTGTCAACGATTTTGCATTGTACAATGCCATTTAAAAAGTATGCAAGAAATGGAAAAAAAGTTTGTGATTTTACAAAAAAAAAAAAATTGGCCATCGACTTAGGCCTGTCATGAAACCTACTTAGCCCCTATCAAATATTTCGAGTTATTTTCAGTTTTTGAAAAAAATATTTTTAAAATTCAGCAAAATATTAAAAGTAATATTTTTCGGAAAATTACGTTTGGATGAAAATTTTCAATGAAATCATCAAAACAACACATGATGTGAAATCTAAAAATTAACAAAATGAATGAAATGAACATCAATAAACAGAATAAAATTTAATCTCAACGTGTCCTCCATCCCTTTAAATATACAAGATGGTTCGACTATACCAGCTTTCCCTTGAAACATACCTCATCATAACTGGCAGAACTTAGGCAGCACATTCTCTTATCAAGAAAATCACGTACTTTAGCCGGTGCAAAAAAGTTTTCTGCGCAGGTTTAATAGTATATTATTGTCTAATAATGAAATGTATCACTGATGTTTCTACAGTATCTATTGAAATGACATGAATCTAATTCAAAATACGTATGGGCCAGAAGAACACTGCTTCGAAATTCAATGGGATAGTAACTGATCAAGAAAGAAATAAACAATGTAACAGAAGTTGATTGAAAGAAAATAGTCATGCATGCAATAACCAATGAACAAAAATATTTGAATCTATGCCAATTCTATGAAGACGAATATATTTGTTTTAGATTTCAATTCAACAGTGTTATTTAGTGATGAAGATTTGTTCGAAGAAATTAAATATGATTCAGGTGCTAAAAATATATGACATAATTTTACACATCAATTCTGGCACTCAGTGCCATTCTGGCAATGCAACTAGAAGTGAGGAATGTTACAAAAATGGGTATTGAGAACTTTTTCTAGGTAAATTATTATTACTATTATCAATTATCAATTTATTCATATCTATAAATCTATAATTGTTTTTGTTTGATGTCAAACAATTTCAATTTTTGTTAATTCTATGTTATTTTCATTCTCTTCATTGTTTTGAAACTTCGTTTTCCTCAAAATCAATCGAATGTGGAGCAATTAACGAGTGACTCAACTTCTGACAACCCCATTTCCTCCGTAAACTTTTGAATTTCGATTACTTTTATTGAGTGTTTCCAAGCTACTTTTCGAAACTACTTTAAAGTAGAAATTTCAACAACTTTGTTCGTGTTTGCCGGTGATGATGATGATGAATATATGTTTATTGTACATAAGAATAAATTCTTGTCGACAAACACAGGTAAAAATATAAAAAAAAAACATGTATATACAAACTCTTAAAATTTAAAATTTAAAACATAGCAAAATAATAGCAAGCATGAAATATGTCAAATATAAAGTTCATTGTTTCACAATTATAAATGTAAACATTAAAATGTATCGTCATAAAACTCCGATAAATTATAATATGCCTTATCACTAAGAAGTTTTTTTGTCATATTTCTAAAAATATTGTACCTTTTTTCCTTAATTTCCCAAGGTAATTTATTATACATTTTCACCCCATTATAGATCAGAGAATCTTTTATTAGATTTGTTACGGGAATGGGGATCTTTAACCTATTTTCGTTTTGACGAGTATAATAGGTGACATCATTTACTCCGTAATCTAATCTATTTTTGTGGATTAATGAAACTGTTTCTAATATAAAAATTGAAACTAGGGTCAGGATCCCATGTTCAATAAACATAGGTTTACAGGAGTCCCTAAATTTTAATTTACAAAGGTATCTAATTGCTCGCTTCTGTAGTATAAACACTGACTGAAACAATTGGTTGTTACAGACTC
Source organism: Chrysolina americana (assembly GCA_958502065.1). Lineage (NCBI taxonomy): Eukaryota > Metazoa > Arthropoda > Insecta > Coleoptera > Chrysomelidae > Chrysolina > Chrysolina americana. The sequence goes on from OY293413.1 coordinate 12,261,187, forward strand.
CCAAAAAGATATACCATAACGCAAATGGGACTCCACAAGTGCGTAATAAACTGATTTTGCAGCAGCAAATCCCATTTCATTAGACACCACCCTCAAAACATAACAACCAGATGCCAATTTTTTATTTAAGTTTCTTATTTGCTCTTCAAATTTCAGATTTGTGTCCAAGTAAATTCCCAAAAATTTTGCTGTATCCCTGTTTTCTAATATTTGGCTACCTATATTCACATTCGGTATTACAGTTTTGAAGGAAATGGCACTTGTCTTTTTAGTATTCAGTGACAGTAAATTAGAATCACACCAGTCTTTGATTAAGACCATGTCACTACACATTATTTCGTGGAGTCTATCCTTATCTTTATGGTGCCATAATATGGTTGTATCATCTGCAAATAATGTTAAATTTCCCGAAATTGGTAGAATTGTAAGGTCATTTATAAATAAAAGAAAGAGTATAGGACCCAGTACAGAGCCCTGGGGCACTCCACACCTTATGCCAATTGTATCTGAAGTAGTGAATAATTTTACACAATGCTTTCTGTCTGATAGTGATAATACCGGTTTCAAATATTGGCGTTCATTTCAATGCAGAACTGAATGAAAGACCCATATACAATAGCGATATTGGTATCATGTTTAAATTAGATAATAATAATAATACTTAATCCCTGATAAACACTTATAGCCAGTGCGTGTAGAGGACGGCTATTATCATTATTATTTGCCGTGGCGCTCTCGGTGGCTTTCTAATTTTTGGTGGCGTATTCACTTTTCAGCTGTAGGAAACCCCGGGAAACCTAGAGCACCACCCCGGGTGTTCGGTGCGCAGTATAAGCTAGCACCAGGCGTCGGGATATTGGAGTAGTTTATGTAGGTGAAAAAAAAAATGTTTGAAAATAAAGGTTTAAAGTTTATTTTCTGCCGCGAAACAAAAACTCCACTTCGAATATTTTCTTTGACTTTAATTGTGTCTAAGAGATGGTTTCAGTGTGTTACCTTCTTAATGATAAATGAATAATGAGAGAAAAGGGATGATTATTTTTATGGTGGGGTAGAGAGTAAACAACCTAGACTCGGGTTTTGAATAATTTGTTTTTATATCCACATCTGAAGGAAGCAGCAATCTTCAAACTTTCAGGAGTTATGTAAATACATTTGGCAAGTAAAAGATCGCCTGAACATTCAAATTTTGAATTCAGGTGGAGATAATAGTACTTCATATCGTAGATTTAAGTTATGTATGTTATAGAAGAATTTTGGATAAAACAATTTTTCAACTGCGTGATGAACTCTTCTATTTTCCATGCTCAACCTCCAATCTCACTCCGTAAATTATTCTTGAATAAGAATTCTGCACTTTCTGAACTCCACTTTTGTTTACAGTTGTTAAGCTCAGGTCATAGACAGAATCGGCGAAATTAAAATGCAGTTTCGAGGAAATGAATGCCTGTTACCCTAAATCAATTTTGGTGAATTGTATGCACGACAGATCAATTGATCTACATGAGGTTTTTTAACTTCTCAACTATATTAATCGATTCGTTAATAATTTCTGTATCAAAAGGAATCTCAAATCTTGCCTCATTATACACAGAACCACATAACATAACAAGATTTAGCGCAATTTATCAGTAAACAATGTTCAGAAGCTGAATTAATGAACGTCGCCAGTTCATTATTAATAATTCCACAAGCATTATCTGCTAACTGCGAAGGAAAAGTTACATAAATCTGAGTGTCATCCGCATAGACATGAATATAACATTGTTCTAAGGATTTTATCACATTGATAGTACATTCCAAATAAGTACTTTGTTAAACACAAAATTCATGTTAATGCTAAGATTAATTATAATTTCATCTTAATTCTGTTTGAACAAACTAAGAACATACGTAATGATACTGTTATGGGTTGGATGGAAATGCAATTGCCATTATCTCCGGATAGGGGCAACTGAATTCCGCCCTTTTATATTGTTGCTTTAAATTTAAATTTCTCTATGTAGTTCAGTCGGCAATATGAATGAAGAAAAATTAATCTATTATTATTATTATTATAATATTGGAAAAAGAAAAGGGCCCAAGTTCGAAGGTGGTTCACCCACGAGTTCGAATGCCATATTCGGACCGATTTGATTCCATTTTACATTGTGAATACAATAAAATAGACATAAATAAGTATTTATTCTATAGTCACTTTATATTAACGACCCTCACGATTCCTTAAAGCCTTAAATTCCCAATATCGAACTATTCATCTATCGATTGAAAAAACGAGTCCTTTGAAACTGCCTCCGATACAAGGAGTATAGTAATAAATATCGTAATTAATTTGGAGAAAAGCAATTTCCACTAACCTGAAATGAGGCCGTTATAGCGGACAACAAATCATAGAAATGTTCCCAGGAAACCCCGTTTTCCGGTCGAAAGGGGGTGAGCAAAAAGTTGAGTCCCAGCAAAGGTACGAGTAGCAGAGTGGCCCTGAAACAAATTGAAATCGAATCACTGATACGAATTGACTGGGCAGGCTATTGAGCTGGAATCTTGAGAAGGTTGTAGTGCTACTTCACAAGTTATTTAAGGAGTTGGGCGAATCCGAATTACGGGGACTATCGTGTGTAGGCACGTGGACAAATTTCCAACCAGATGGTTAACTTCATTGATAAACTGATTTTCAATTTGGTTGGACAATCGATTTCCGTAGGTACTTCTCATCTTGGTGAGAATCCAACAATGAAATTAAACGACAAGTTGAGATAAGTGACTAAACAATTTACATATGTAGTTCAGCTGAAAATATTGCGCCAATATGACACATGACTAATTTGAAAAGATACAGTAAAAACGACAGGTCTGTATTTGAAAATGAAATTTTGAGGGTGGTCCAATATGTACGATACGTTGTACTATGTAGATAAATTTTTACGTATTTGAATGTCCTACAAAAAGTTGCTGTAACGAAGAGACAAAAGTTTTAAAGAGTATTCAATAGCCCCAAAAATGTACAATGTTGGGTCTCAAAATGATTTTTCTGTGCAGAAGAATTAATGAAATACAGGGCTATTCAATGCATGGGGATCTCGGTGACGGTAAAAGATAGAAATCTAGGAAAAAAAAAAACGAAAAACAAAACCGGAAAACATACCCTCGAAAAAAAAAAACGAAAAACCCCCGGGAAAAAAAAACGGAAAAAATACCCCCCGAAAAACAAGCCGGAAAAAAACCCCGGATAAAAACCCCGAAAAAAATACCCGATATGCGATAACAATGGCCAGTACACAAAAAGTAATGAAATTTCAACTGTGTGTCATGTTAAAGAAACTAGACCACATTTGATTCATTTTACAATAAAGTTTTAACCTATCCTGTGGAATGTTCATCGTCGACGACCAAAAAAAAATGTTTTTTTCTATATTTATGACTCGATTGTTCCTGAACGAACTAACCTGGTGACAGATTCGCCTTTTTGTAAGCCTGGAAAATCTGTTGTTCCATCCCTCTGTATTTTTTTTCGAGGGTGATTTTTTCTGGGTTTTTCTCCTTTTTTTTTTCTGTTTTTTTTTTATTTTTTTTTCTGTTTCCCAAAAGATACAACGGTTGTTGAATGGGAGCAAAGTTGCGTATTTCAGAGGTCAATCAAGTGACACAAAAAATCTGATCTAGCTTTTTTGATTCTGGAGGTATAAAGAAAAAATCGAAAATTTCGAAATTCTTTTTTTGCCTATATCTTTTTATTTTGTGAAGATTTTTTGAAACTGTTGCCACCTTGCCATGGCATCATTTTGTAGACTATCCAAATATGCAATTAAAAATTATATACAAAGTATTGTACAACCCGGGCCACCCTCAACTTTTTATTTTCAAATACAGACCCGTATTTTTTATAACATTTACTGACATGCCAAGAGTCGTGTTTCATGTTGGCATAGTATCATCATCTAAACTACAGTGTGTTCTGGGAGTAGTGATCTATTAGCAGTGAAATTATTTAATTCCATAACAGCTATAATCGAAAAATATCAAAGAATAAAAAAGTGAACCAATGATAAGTTGACATTTTTCAATTACAGCTGTTATGGAATAAAAAAATAATAATTTTACTGCTAATAGTTTACTACTTCCAAAACACTGTATAACTCAGATGAAAATACTACGCCCATATAAAATATGACTTTTGACATTTGAAAAAATGCAATAAAAAATACAGGTCCGTATTTGAAAATAAAAAGTTGAGGGTGGCAAGGATTGTACGATACTTTGTATACAATTTTTATTTACATATTTGGATAGTCCACAAAAATTTGATGTGACAAAGTGCAAAAAATTTCAAAAAATCTTCACAAACTAAAAAGATATAGGCAGAAAAAGAATTCCGAAATTTTCGATTTTTTCTTTATTACTCCAGAACCAAAGAAGCTAGATATTTTTTTTTTTTGACGTAATTGACCTCTGAAATATGCAACTTTGCCCCCATTTAACTACCCTTCTATCTTATACCGTTACCGAGATCCCCATGCATATATAGGCTCAAATTTTAAGAGCCCTGTATATATTTATGAAAATACTGATAACTCTAATGATTTTCGCATATCTTGGGTTTACAAAACCACGATAACTGTATATAATATAATTATTCTCACATAAAATTTCACTTAAAGTTATATTCAGTGATAATGATCACTCCTTCCATATATTAATTCTTTCAGAAATTTGGCAGATTCTGTAGGTGTCTTCACAAATTTCAAATATGCAATGGGGAAAAAAATGGATCATTATGATAGTGCTTTCATACGAAGTAAATACTTGTGAATTAAATAAACAAATTAGGTACTTCATATTGAAAACAAATAAGAAAAGAAGACATTCATAATTACTTACCAGCATTCGAAAGACATTTCAGTTATGAATTCAATGATTATCTAAAAAACTATCAATAAACATTCGATCATACATGGTGGTGCCATATACCGGGTGTAACAGGATCATGGTACACCCCCGTACTCCGTTAGATTTAAAGGTAATTGATTGAAATTCGGAAAAATTCAAATACATAATAAGCTGCATCTACAAATGATTTTTTTTTCACTTCCGGTTTTGATACCAACTTTCGATTTGCAAATGAAACACCCTGTATGTTATTACATTTCTGAAATCTGCATAATTTCCTGAATCCAATGATATACCACATAAGTGACATTTCTAATGCTATAAAAATCTAAATCTCGTCGAAAATACTAAATTGCGTTTTATTATAATTGATTAGGCCCCAATATTATAGCATCGGAGACCTTATGATATAATTACGGAAGTGGATTCTTGGTAGGGTGGACAATTGAAGGTAGAGATCACGACCAGTTGTTCAAATTTGTATTAACAATAATACGTCGTAACTTTCACATAATAAGAACAGTTTGCATAAAAAAATTAAGTATCTGTCACGTCATGTTTCTTGCTTGACGGATCGTTCACGATCGCCTCGTCCCATACCCAACTTCACTTCAGTCCACTGTTCGTTGCCCGAATAGACAGAGGGTACTTAGGGATTGAACCACCTCATAATCAAATAAAGTTCATTATTTTGTTCTAATTTAGTGTCAAGAAGTTACTATGGAGGCTTTGAAAATAATGAAAGTATTCTTTCAGATAGTCGAATGAATATTATTTGTTGGTTTATCGGTGTTTTTATAGTGTATTGGTAAAGTCTAGGCAATTGTTTTTTTGTTTTTGTTCAAAATGTCGTACATTTATGCAAGGGATGAAAAAGTGGACATATTAATCATTTATGGGGAATGAAGAAAAAATGCCGTTGCGGTTAAAAACCTCTATGCCGACCGATATCCTGATAGGCAATGTCCAGCGAGAAATTATTTTAATCGTCTTGAAAATCAATTCCGAGGAGAGGCTAACCATGATTCCGAAGAAAACGTTGTCATTGAAGAAGGAACGGAAATTAATGTTTCAGCTCGAATAGAAGTTGATGAGACTGTTTCTTTAAGGAAAACTGGGTTTGAATTGGAAATTAGTCACCAAACGGTAAGCCGACTCTTGCAAACATAGTTATGAATCTTTCAAATATCAATTGCACCAGCACCTGATTATGAACGCAAGATGGAATATTGCAATTGGATCTTGCAGAATAATTTACAGCCGAACAATGCGGTTTTGGGTCACATGAAAATCAAAATTTATTGCGGGAGGGTAACTTTCAAGTGCGGTTCGGTTTCATTGTTTGGCTTAGAATATTCGGTCATAGAATCATTGGTCCAATAATATTTGAAAGACCGTTGACCCTTGACTGGAGCTAGATACTAAGGATTTCTGCAAAATGAAATTGAGGACAGGTTAACTGAATTACCTGTCCATTTACGACAGGGAATATATTTCCAACAAGATGGAGCTTCTGCCCTTATTCAAGAATAGTAATTGATTACCTTCAACAGGCATTCGAAGAAAAACGTAATTTTGACGAATGGTCCTATGCGATGGTCTCCAAGGTCACCTAATTTGACACTTCTTGATTTACTACCAGCGAAGACCTGAAGTTGCGATTAAGACGCGCAATTAATAGTATGACGACCCAGCAATTAGGGAAACAGCTATGAGAGTTCAAAAGGGGCGTAAATGGACAGCATTTCGAACAATTGTTGTAATGTTTTGTGTTAATTTTTTTTATTTCAAAGAAACCTCAGTAACTTCTTAGTATTAAATTAGAACAAAATTATTGTATTTTCTTATTTTATTTTAGCTGTAAAATTTTTATTGTTTTATCGCACATTTCATTACAGGTATGAATAAATCCATTGTTAATATTACTAATAAATGATACCACGGTACCAATATGGTTCCATTTGAGAAAATTGAGTTTTACCCCAAAATCGATTACGATGAATTTTATTTCCTCATAAAAAAACGCAATTCAGTATTTTTAACGGGATTTCGATTTTTCTAGCATTAGATGGGTGAATTGGAATGAATCGGAACCATCATGGCACACGTAATTGAAAAAATTAAATTATCAAAAAATTTTTACGTTTGAAATGTCACTTATGTATCATTGGATTCAGAAAATTATGCAAATTTCAGAAAAAAAAGTGGCCAGATTTCAATCAATTACCATCAAAACTAACACCGATGCGGGGGGTGTACCATGATCCTGTTATACCCGGTATACGAGTATATATAAGTGCATTGAAAACGATGCGATTGAAAATAAGGTTCAATGTGTCGATTTTCCTGTGTTACACAGTGCTGTTATGGCTCGTGTGAATGCCTATATCATGAATTTCTAGAAGCACAAAATATTAGATAAACTCCTTCAGAATTACTATTCATCCACGACCGGTATAAACAGTCATATTTAACTTTATTATAAGAGTTTTCTCATGTTCAAGATTTTATGGAAAACATATATCGCATTTTGCTAGTTCCGCAGCAATCTCCTCTCGGCTTCTGGAAATCAGTATGCATATACGGAATACGTACAATATGAATTGAAAATGCAATACTACGGGAATTCTGCCCAAAAACTGAAACACATTTATATGTGTATCACATAACATTTTCAGCACGATGCTCATGAAATATGGGCGCAAGGGATTGTTTTTATCCATTCGTCTTAAGCACATTAATGATTATACGGTTAATTCAGTATTGAGGTTCTGAAATAAGGTTATGTAAGAGCCTATTTCTCTCGCAATTCAATTATTAAGGAGTTTACTGGCTCCCTGTTCAAGGATTTTACTTTTTATCAGAAAGAATAGTGGGGAAATATGGTATGAACCATCTACAACAACCCTGGTGACACGGTATACTCAAATAACATCCCAATGACGTCCTAATGACGTCTTTTTCAAGTTACTATTGGTCCACGACCAAAATGTAACCTTCAAATGACATAATGCCGATTATCACTGAAAATCATAACGAGGTCCATACAAAGTGAAATTTGTCATTTAGAGATTTATTCCTTCAGGAAAGTTTATTTCTGAATGTGTGTTTCTAAATGTACTTTCCTCGGTTTGCCATTTGCTAACTATAACAATATGAAATGTTAATAAATCTCATTAGTCTCACAAATCAAAGATACGAAGACCACAGATCTGTGATGAATTCCCCATTATAATCTCAATAGGTAAACTAATACACTTCCCCAAGAAATTAACGCACCAACAAAAATTGGGCAAAAGTTTACGATACATTTCCGTCATAACTACTGAGGATCTGTGATGGTATAGGGTGGCATTTCTTTCACTGGTCGCACGGAACTTGTGATCAAGGTACATATTGGAGATTTTAGAACCACACGCAATGCCATTTGCGTCATATCTAGGGCAAGGAATTTTGTTGATGCATGATAATAGCAGGCCTCACGCCGCCCGAGTTGTTAGAAATTATCTAGAGGAAGTCGGTATCGCTACCATGGTATGGCCAGCTCGGAGCCCGGATTTAAATTCCATAGATAATATCCGAGATATTCTTGGAAAAAGGTGACCAGAGGAACGTAACTTGAATACTTTAGCAGAGACCGATGGCAATTTGGGAAGACCTGGACCAAAATGACATAAGGTCTCTTATTTCGAGTATGAGCCGTCGTTGCCAGAGGTGGAAATACTCGCTACAAACACCATCGTTTGACTTGTTTGTTTTGTTTCGTTTTTTCGTTATTAGATGGTGGCTTCCTTAGTCTGTCGTTTGGTGCTCACCTGGAGTTGATCCAATTTTCCTCCTTCTCCAATTTGTACTGGGGTTGCAACCTCCTATTCACTATGGGTGGGTATTTCTGATTGTTCAGTATAATGTTTTCGATTGCGAGTCAGGCACTTTGAGAGAATATTGACACAAGTACACGTTGTTGAGGTCAGCGAAATACCTACTATCTTGCCCTTTCAATACGACTCTTCACTAAAAACACCGAATTCGGCCTAATCTACTAACAGACATGAACTATTTATATATACCGGGTGTGCCGCGAGGATGTGAAGGCTAGAATTTATTGTAGTTATGAATCTGATTGAGAAATATTACTCACTATAAGAATGTAGACTTACTTATTACCTAACTAAATACTAAATAATAAAAAAAAAATTGGAAACTTAACATCATGTTATCCTATAAAATGGTGTTTCTTGAAAAATAGGAAAGATAATGAAGTGAATAAAAAAAGAAGATGTTGAAAAAAAATAAGACTAAAGTGTAAGTTTAATTCTAACTTGATAATGTAACTATTACACCCTACAGGGTGTTACAAATTTAATGAAAAAAACACGCTATCATTGCTACAACCGGTATTCATAAAATAAAGGTTTTTATGCGCATACAGTTCAAACACCAACGTTTTGAAGAAAATAACATGCCATGAAAAAAAAAAACATCCAAATGGGACAAGTAGATCTGACAAACATGTCTCTTAAACTTTAGCCTAATTCTTGGTGGTGCGTTAATTTTTCGGGGAAGTGTATATTTCGTTCTCCTCATCATTTCTTACATTTGTCATACATTGTTGTAATGTTCAATGAAATAGTTAGTTTTAAATTACGTTAGAAGCTTAAAAATTATCCGGCGCTATCCTGCCACAATAGAATTCAGAAAAAAAACTCATCTATTGGTCCTACCACTGACGTCTCACTTTGGATATTTTCCAGACGTCAAAGAGACGTCATTACAGAGTCTCACAGGCGTCATTCTATACATCAGTTTGGTCACTGTGCTACCTGAGAAGCTATTGAGGGAGGCATGTATCAAAGCACCAAGGACGACATGAAAGAAGAGTAAGGAGCAATGTAAGAAGAATTGAACTCCTTGTTTCTATAACGGAACAGAAGACTCACAACGTGTGAGATTAACTGTTAGATCCATATTGAGGACGAACAGCGATAAAAAAATTGTGAATAAACATACCTACAATAATAATGGGGATAATTGAAAACACATATTGACAAGATAAGCTCAAAGTACTCGTTCACGAGCTGAGCAAAACATTTGAATGTGCGATCCCAAGCACGGTTACCGTTCCAAGTATTAGACTGACGCTTGGGAAGAATGGTTCTTTCATTCATATTTCGAATAACTGAAACTCAAATTATGTTTGACAAACTAGTTAATGAGTTCTGATAATTAATTCTCTGATGGATCGATAATCCCGTAACATGTGTCTGGTTTGTGTTTGCTATCATGTATCTCTTTGGATAATTATTCTGGCATTTTAATTGAATTGAAATCTGGAAAATTTCAGCGACGAGAAAACTCCATTACTTTTCATTCTTTCGATGTCTCGGCTGTGACATTTCATTAAGAGATTGTAATTAAAACTCTTGATTGTACAAACTCCACGTCGTTCTTCATTTCCGTATACAAGAGTAATTGTATTTCAAACTATATTCGAAATTTCGAAACGTAGAAATTGACGTTAAAATTTTACTCGGCTGCGGAAATGTTTCGTAATGATGTTGCAAGGAAACATGGAGGGTCTATTTACTGTGCTGTGATGATGTTCATATTTCCATATTATCTCAACTCCCAGTCCTAGATATCACTAATAATCACACGTAGTACGGCCTTTTTCTATGCTCTTTTCCACACATTTTTAGGTCAACTTAGAAGGGTTAAAGTGAGTGGGTCTATTGTTACCCTCTACTGCGATTCGTGAGGATCTATTGTGGCTCATACCAACTCATATTTCACCAAATAAATCTAGCTTCGTCACGAAACCGATCTCTTCAGCAGGTGAATGATGTTTCAGGTCCGATGGAAAGAGGAGGCTTTGCCAAACAACGAAACCCGATTCTGTCCACAGCGGGCAGGCACAAAGTGTATCATCTTCAAGAAAAATACAGCACATAAGTCTTGACATATGATAATTAAGACGACAGTGGACACAGCAGTAAGTAGGTCTGTTATACAACATAAGTCGTCTCTACTGGGTCTGAAAATTGTTTGCTGATATTTTTCGAAGGGTTTATTAATGCCTTAGAATGACCAATCCTGTTAAGTTATGTCAGAAGTCTGATACGCTTCTTGTACTCCAGGTATTCAGTGTTTGTTTGGCAACACTTAAAGTAATGCCAAGTCTTCCACAAAATAGTCTGCCATTCCATTGCCTTCCATGCCAGGGTAGCCAGAAAGACAGATTGTTCCATAGTAACTTGGACGTTGATCGGCAAGAGCCAAGTGCTTTTAAAGCCGCTTGACTGCCTGAAAAAAATTCAATTGATTTTTGTGTGAGGTTAGTTTCCAAAAATACCTCTGCACATAAGTTAATGGAGTGAATTTTCTCACATAGTACCCTGGGGAGGGTGAAGTCTATATTCTAGAGGGTGTTTTCGTCTCTAACTGGAATCAGGCCGGTATATGGCAGATTATAGTTGACTGTTGGAGGTCCTTCCCAGTGACTTCCAATGTCGACCGTATCAGCCTGTTGTGAACAACTAGCAATATGTTGTCTACCTAGCCTCTCGCACCAGAAAAATATGGGTGAAGGTAAGTCTATAAGAATTTCCAAAGCTGCTCCATTGCTCCATTGATCGCCGGACAGGCATGTCCCTGTATAATAGAGAGCTTATGCTGTTCGCTGTTTTAGCTTTCGGCCACCAAGCCATCGCTCCATATGAGATCATTGGTATAATAATCATCACATAATATACAGTTACTTTGTTTAGTGCCTATACTCCAAAATTTTCCACAAATCCTTGTACATAAGGATAATGTGGCTTTGTGGAGAACCTTTTCCATGTGCGCGTTTCATATAGCCTTTATACCAAGGATAATACCCAGATATTTAAGTTTCGCTGCAAATGGAATGACCTAACCACTGAAAGAAAGTGGAATTGATTTTCAATTTCCCCGTCCTGGGGAAGGGTACAGTCTTGTCTGTATACGTCATTCAACGTATTTTGTAGGATATTACAAGCTATACTTCCTGATGTTGTTCTTGTCAAAATGATAAGGTTTTCAGCATATGCTAAAATGGCGATGTCAACAGATTAAGATTGATGCTCTGTACCCTCTCATCCAAGGACATTGAGTAAATCGCCCATCAGGAGTGATAACAGAAGGGGGATGATACCCCACCTTGTGGGCAGCCTTTGGAGATCCTAAAACGAATGACCTCGTCTTGTAGTGATGTTGTAGCTGTCCTATTTATGAGCATGTCGTAGATCGTGTCGGAAATAGTTGGGTCTATACCTTTTTTAGCCAAACCAGATCCAATAGAAATTGGTAGTACGTTATCGAATGCTTCTTCGACATCGAGAAAAATGGTCACAGCAATCTCCTTGTTGTTTAGAGATTGGATAATTTTTCTAACGAGGTTGTTCAATGATATTTCTGTCAATTTGCTGCCTCATATGTCCGTCCAGCACCCTCTCAAATCCTTTCAGAAGGGAAGATGTTAGGCTAATGGGTCTGACCGACTTGAGATATGGGTCTATGAGAACCACTTCTGGTATGTACACTACCCTTGTCGCCAGCCAACTGAGTAAGGTAAAAGTATTTCAAGTCCGTTTTGGAGCAGAGTTGGGAAGAAACTATTCTCTTCGGGAGGTTCGAAGGGTTGAAATGATTTGATTTCCCATTCAACTGCTGGTGCTGTAATATCTTTCAAGTGACCTCCCAGTTGTTTCTCTGTGGTCACATAGGGTCCTCAAAGATGGGAGACCAATCGTTATCCAGGGTCAGACTTCGATGAAACTGAGTTTGTATCAAAATCTGTAGTGAATGTATGTATGTACGGAATCTTTTATCTCAAGTGAACGGGTCTCTTTAGGTGGCCACTTTCCTTGCTGTAAATCAAGTGTGATGTGAGTTGCCTGGATGCCAATCCCGACGTCTGGTGCTAGCTTGAAGTGAGCACCGACCAACCGGGGTGGTGCTGTAGATTTTCCTACAGCTGAAAAGTGGATACACAACCAAAGTGGATACACAACCGAAAACATCAGTAAGTCGACCCGGAGCGCCACGGCAAATAATAATAATGACCGTCCTCTACCCGCACAGGCTATGCCTTTGGGTACACTATATGAGTGTTTATGAGAGAGTATTATTATTATTATTATGTATGTTTGGTCGTTTAATCGTCCCGACTTCCGTAGTTCTCTAGGAAGAACCTTGTGGATTCTTGTGCTGCGATGTACGTCTGATATACTCTCGTAAATCTTCCTCCAAGGTTTCCGTTTTGCGTTTCTATCTCCTTTATTGCAATTTGTAAGGGCAGTTCCATAAGTGCAGTTCTATAAGTGCCCCTCGATGCAATCCTTATTCGATATTTGTGTGCTCTAACGGCCACATCGTATTCACGAAGGCAAAAAAGAAGCTTCTATAATAACCTTCGAGGTTTTTGGAAAACTAGTGAAGTTGAAGCAGTTGAGAAGACAGGACCAGCAAGGAGGTTTCGAAGAGACTTGGTCGTTAAGAGCAAAACCTTGTGATTGCCACCCTCGTTCACCTTCCGACAGCACACGGTATAAACGTGTGAGACTGAGCTCTCGCAAAAACAGAAGAGAAGAGAGGAAACATTCGACTTTCAACTTTCGACGAGAGACGATAAAAAAAAAAGACCGAGCTCTCGCGGAATCCAGAAATGGGAAGACTGCCTCTTAAGAGCCCTGGCCTCAGAATATAACAAAAGGAAAAACAAAAAAAAATATTGGAGAAAGGCGGCCTCAACGAGAGACCGAGCCTGGGCCTCAATTACTAAAAACTGTAAAAAAAAATCAAAGGAAACGATCGAGTTATCGCACATATGACAAGCAGTGACAGGGATTTGGGTTGCCAAAGTTGAGGTCTTGCGAGCCGAATAGAAATGGAGAAGGTCGCTTTCTTAGAGAACTGGCTGCCAGAATATCTTACGGAATGGACTCTCACTTGTCTCCGAGAGGGATGGCTATGAACGGGGAAATTTCGCGGGAAAAAGGCAACCAAAATGACATCAATTCCTTCGTATCATTATTATTACCTCATATTGAAGGTTCTCTGACTGATTCACAAAAACAGGATTCCATTACGCCGATTCGCAAGGTGATATAGCTCTCACATACGGGTGCTGGGTTCGGGACTGACTATATTATTGTAAAACAAAAAACTTCGGAAAAATTACAACTTGTACCCTATGGGATACTACATTTTTGTAAATAATAGCCTTATTTCTCAAATAATTCATGCGTCCCCTTTTAACGCCATCACTAAACAAATCAGTGAAATATATAGCGGGAAACCTTAAGTCCATCAAGACCCTGAAGAGGGATAAAAGAAGGTCTCAACCCATCCATCTCTTTTCGGGTTCATTCACTCACAGAAATGCCCAATCCAACATTACATTTTCTATTCACTCCAACTTCCAACAAATGCGTATAACATCATTATCTATCAAGCTTCAATTGATCCTGACGATCTGATTTCTACAATCACTCACATGAATACCCAAACCAACTCTTCATTCTCTATTTGCTTCAAGTACCGATGAATACGATGATCATAATCCATGCATACCACTTATCGACAGGTAATGACATGCAACTATGATTGATCCCAAAGTTATTGGGACTATTCGAACCGCCCAAATAACTAGCCGATAGAATATGAATTTCAATCCGAGCAATTGTAGACGTTTGACTCTTTCTGCTTCAAAACAGAAATGATCAGAATTGAAATATCTTATGGTCATGATGGTAGAGCGCTAGTCTATCAATCCGAGGAACGTGGGTTCGATTCCCCGCATGGTCACTGGTCTCGTGCTGGGAATCGCACGTTAAAAGGTAAGACCTCGTTAATCCTTAGCTCGCACAAGTTTCGACTTCTGAGGGCTGTCGTTCGTAGGAGGATAACAGCTGGTTAACGGAAAAAACAATTTTAAACAATTTTAAACAGATTAACACGAGAAAAGCTTGATAATTGCAGTTGAAGCCTTGCTGAAAACTTGTTTCAATCTGAGTAATAATTTTTTCTATATCTGTTGAAGAAAGACCCCCTTCTATGACACATTCTCGTTGAGTAATAGGATGAATTTTACACAACAAGCCACTCCTTGCGAGTACTGAATCATGACTCACGGGCTGTGGCCAATCAATGACAAGTAGATTCATTACTCAACAGCTGTAAACACATCGTCTGTTTAAATTGAATGGTGAAGACTGGTTATAGTCATAGGAAAAGTATAGTATTCTACTTACGTGTAATGTATACTTTCTACTCATTATCATGGGTAATAGCATTCAACACACGCGTTGAATGATATACTATTTATTATCTCAAGAATAACTCCATTAAGAAAAACAAGAAGTTATTCATTTGAGGTGTGAAATTAACCGATAACTATCAAAATAATCCAAGTTTTGGCAATTGCGTGAATATATGGAGACGAAACGGTGGGTTAAACCCTGTCGCACGCTACTGGGAGCAGTATTTGTTATACTACTCATCAAAATATTGTTTTCGAGATTTAAGAATATACCTCATATCCTGAAAAGATTTTGAAGAGTAAAGGCATTTTAACTGAAAATTATTATATTATTGAGCTAAATTTGAATCCCCTTTATTTCCTTGTGATGATGGCTCTTTCATTTGAGATAATCGATTTCATGATTGTAATCTTCTTTAGAAATTTCTAGAAACTCATATCTCTGAATATACCAAACGATCAAACAAGGAAATAATCAGTTTTGAATGTATATTTGGTATTAATGGGGAAAATTATGATTGTTCCATCTACCCTTTTCTTATATTTTTTTCAGGCTGTGGAAGGATAACATTTCACAAAAAAATATGTCGAGTATGATTTAAACATACCTCAAAGCCTGCAGTGACGACCTAGATGCTCCTGATCCTGGTGCATTGTTGGCAGGACCTCTCTTCAATTTAACGACAACCACTCGAACGATGTTGATGAGGAAGAACAGATTGAGGATTATAGTAGCGGCCACAGGAATTTGATGGATGATTTCGAATCTAGATTCCTTTATCCAACACCTGAAATAATAATGATTCCATGAAAAGTGGGTTGGAAATCATATAGATAGGTTTTCAAATATATTGAATACGGTGAAGAATGGGAAATGAACGGGAAGCTTGCCTTTTCTCCAGAAAAGCCAATCTCATAGTCGCCAGGAAGATCCATACCAATTATGTTCTCCATTTCCATGCACGGCATTATCATCAGCAGTACCCTTTCATGGGAAAACCATGCAAAGTCTGTTGCCAAAAGGGCATCTCAAAAACTTGGTTTTCTGTTTCGTACCAAGAGCGATTTCACTTCCTGATTATTATTCATGAGGCACATATCTGACCCTATCCGGGAATACTGTTTCATCCATATATGGAGTGCATCCTCTGAACACATCTGAGATTTTTATATTTCGTCCCAGAAAATTCCAGTAATTTTGTCAGAAATTCGGATAAAATACCATTTCCAACGCCCTGGGTCTTATATCAGATATTTACTGATTATTACAAAATATAAAATACAGTTCAAAATATCATCTGTTGTGGCAGTTATAGTCATAACACCACGTAGATCATAATACACTAATAAGTAGGTTTTGAAAATTTGAGGAATTTGAAGTACTCATAGGGTATTTTCAACGAGAATAGGTGGTGAACTTGACTTTTCTGAGTAAAAATGTTTGGCTTTCAATCTCCACACCAAACACTATAAACTAACGGGTTAGTGTGCAATCAATACTAATTTTTTTTTCGATCTTCCTCTTCATGCTTCTCATAAAAATATCCCCATTCCATATTCTGTAACGGGATTATGGGAGAAAACACTTCGAACAAAATTGAGTTTAATATGAAAGTCTGGTGTTATCAAAGAGATTCTGATGGAGTTAGCGGTATATTGAATGAGTTTCAAAGATGCACGAAATGGAAAATTAAAATGATTTAAGAAATAATCCGTACCGAAGAATAGAACAGAATAGAACTTGTACTGCTAGAGAGTATCTGGTGAAAATTATTTTAAAACTCGGGAAGGGAGTTGTGTAGAAAGTGTATATTCGCTTAAAAAGTGAAAAACTGAAATAGATTGATTAGGATGACAATATTGCATTTCTTTATATGTGGTTATCTTGAACTTCTCCGTAACCATTTTTTGCATGCAAGTTTTTCATTTATTTAGCCGAACGCTGTATTGAACCCTTTCAACCTTTTCAAATTAGTCCCCCATAACATACCAATTAAATTTTGAGTTGGGTGCTATGTTTGACAGCATGTGATTAACTGATGATTTTTCTATTAGGAGCTGACTGACGTGACACTAAGTATGGTTGCATAATTAATAGTAGAGGTTTATGGAAAAGCTTTGATTCATTAATGTTTTAGAGTGGAAATCGGTCAAACCTCATTGCATTGAATTGAAATAATGTTTTTATTTGAATGATTGCGGAAACAAATATTGGAACATACTTTATTGATTTTCTTTGTGATTCACGACTTCTTCTGTAACAAGTTGCGTAAACATTGTGTTTTAAGCGTAGGGCGCAAAATTGTCGAAGGTAGCGGTCAAATATTTTGGAAAGACAAAGAACTATTTCTCAGTTAACCTGATATTCACCTACAATAGTTTTCTAGATATCTCTATATTCGACTCAGACCAGATACTCGTTTTGTAATTGGATCATTCTACAGTAAACCACGGAGTTTTCTCCTCACAATACCAATTGTTCCCATGACTCCCCTTCTCTCGACATTCATTCAAAAATACTTTTAAGATTTCTTATTAGGACATCTTTATAAATTATTGTAATGAAAATGTATAAATTTATTTTGACTAGAAATCTTTTCTAATTTATTTTGACTAACTATCACATCATTACCGCCAACAAGCCAACTCTGTATTATCTATCTGCAAACTCTTTCTTCAGCTGGTCGATGACCAGCACTGTGAAATTCTAAGGAAGTAACACTTCACAGTCGTCATGTCATGTCATCAAAATCTTGACGCTGCTGGATCTGAATATCGTCTTCAACATACTTTTTATAACTCACCAATTCATACCATCATCCCACAGGAATTTTTTTGGATTGCCAGCTCCACAATATTTTGGTCCAGCATCGTATCTCTCAATCTGGTCAGACATCTTCAGAGAACAGTTTATATTGAGGTTGCTTCTCGGTGACTGGGTAGAATATGTTTATATGGCCCTTCTTCAACTCTATTACCTCTCCAACACCTGGCTTCTGTTTCCGTAGTTCCTAGAGTCAAGCAAACTTCTTGGAGGATACCACAGCGATGCCTCTGGAGATTTGAATATCTTCTGTCACATAGTGTGCTGGCGCAGAATCGGCAGGCTATTTACTAGGTATCATTTGATGGCTCTTCTCGGAGTACCCAATGTAGAACTTTCTGTTCATTCAATCTCATCCTACAATGGTCTGAGGATGCGAACTTGGTCGTGGATTCCAGCATAAGGGGTCAACCTAGTGGAATGATTGACCCTAAGTTTCCCTCTGGGTGGCTAATAGATTCGTTAGACGAAGTCGTTCATCTTCTTCATGATCTTGTAATCCACAATTTCGGTAGCAGTCTATGGCGACGTTTAAGTTGTACGGTGAACCAGGTTACAAGTTTTAAATTTTTCAGTTTCGGCCTCAATGCCGTAAATATTTTTCATATTGTCGCTGGCACTCTGGACGTTCAAACAAACTGTTTGATGGATGTCATCAATTCTCTGCAGCAGTTCGCTGACATCGTTTTTTCCCGCAGTATCTTGTCCCGGCGGTATCTCAGCTCTCGGACAATACTAGCAGGGGTTTGGCTGGTCGATTCGTAAACTGCAAAACGATAGATGATCTGGAACAGAAGAAGGTACTGATCGCAGTCTCTTTGGTGGCCATAAACTACCTTGGACAAGTGGGTTTATCGTACCGTTCATCCGCCCCACCATTCCATCAGACTGTTGATGCAGAGCCGTAGTTTTCTTCTTCCGGATGTTGATCATTTTACACATTTCCTGAATCAGATTGGACTCGAAATTTCTGCCTTGGTCCGATTGCAGCTCCAATGACGGTGATGACTTCCTGGTTGGGTAGAGCATAAGCGTCGGCCCACTTGCTGAAAGAGTCCCCATGCCACAAGAATTCACTTATTTTCGAAGTCGGATTCTGGGAACTGGCCAGCGATAGTGATTCTCTCAAATGGGCTGCCTTCATCGTACTGGTGTATCGGAGCCTTAAGTCATGTTCGAGGTCCATTTCTGGCAGCACATACAGCACACTTTCTGCACCAGTCCTTAACATCGTCCAACAATTGGCCCAGTGAAATGGTGCCTCATTTTCGGGAGGGTCTTGGTCATTCCCAAATGTCCTCCGATGATCCCATCATGGATTCTTCATTGCACTTTTTCTCTTCTGCTCCTGGGAACCACTGTCTGTTATCTTTCTTCCTTATCATTCTCGTATTGAAATGCAAGTTATGTATCACATAATTCAGGGTAGGGGAGTTCCATAATGGAACTTTCATTAGGCCCAGTAAGACTGAACCAAGATCTGGATCTTTCTCTAGGTCTTTCCAGACTTTGTCATTTCAGTTATCATCTACCGCTATGAATGGTCTTACAAATTATGGACTCTTTCTCCTCTGCTCATCAGCAATGTGAGCATGGTCTCCGCGATAGACCATTTACAATGACTATTTTCCGAAGTTCGAAGTCAAATTCTTATGACCCAGAAGTTTTTGAAAAAACTATCTTGTTGGGTATGGACAACCTGCAGTATCTTCATTTAGGTCATTCACACTTCTTTATATAGAAATTGGTGTTGATGTTTTTGAAATCATTGTGATAATCTGTATAATAATTAGTTAAAGTTTTTTTTCCACCGTGATTCGTTTGTCTAAACAATTCGAAACAACCTTCTTCATATGGTAACAGTGTGAGAATTCATTATGCATTTTGCAATACCAAACTTGAAAAAACTCCAGCCGAGATAGGAAAACACTGTGAAAATTCAAAATACACGCTGCACGCCTCCACGTTATCCTCAGACAGTGATTATTCATTATTTCTTGACAGTGCAACAAAAATTTCTCTCGTTCCTTTTTGGTAGGTACTAAGCTGAATATATGTGAATAGAATGAGAATAAATAAAACCTTCCGTTCTTTTTCTCCTGTTGAAAAAAGTTACGGAATTTATATTCCTGAATGTCTCGTACCTGAAAGGAATTATAACAGGGTTTGAATTTGTGGAAAAAATTTAACATTTCCATTAAAAAAATTGAGAGAAGAGAATACTGTGGACTAATTCTTTCAAGAATTATGTTGAAATGAATACACTTGATTTTATTGAAACTATGGAGATGATGTCAGATGTGGAATCATCAGCGACTATTCATCATATGAATTTCCAATAAAAACTCAATAAATAAAAAATCAAGTATCTTAATGAAATGCAAATTTTTACTTCCAGTTTTTTTTTTCTAGTTGGGGTCTCTTCACGGTATCTGTCAGATGTAGTTCAACGTCCTGTGTGGCCTTATCTGGGTGACTGTAGAAGTTACTCTTCATTTATACCGCAAATACGGTACTAATTCAGAGTGCAGTCGTTTCGAAAGCTTTACTGATGAGTAAAAAACTACGAAACAGCTATCCACAGATGATGAGCTTTCGGAATTGAATCGAAAACACTCAGTAGATTCTGTTTCGTCCTTCTAAATGGACGAGAAACTCGATTGAGTCTTTTGTTGGTCAGAACAACGAATTGATGGCTGCTTGTCAAAGTGTAGATTATCATCTAACTCTGTATTCCATGGCTTGTTTCAAATTGAGTTTCAACTAGTGACTGTAGATGTCGCAAGTTACTTTTCATTAATACTGTCTTTGCCTAAGGGTACTGACTCAGAGTGAGAGACGTAATGAAGCCGTGCTGATGAGTAGGAAATTACGAAACAGCTATCCACGGATGATGAGCTCTCGAAATTGAACTGAAAACACTCCGTTCACATTCTATCTATTATGCAACCAAACTTACCACCTTCAAAGACTCATAGATAATTACATTTCCTATCACTCCTATCCCTCGATTTCAACGTAGACATACAATTTCTCACTTTGAACGAACTTGGAGGAAAGTTGTGATAATATTGATGTTACGTTGTAGTTGAGTGTTTCAATTCATCTCTGTATCATTTATGTCTTCAACGGGAATTGATTGAAGCTCTAATCTTGGAATACTCCTGACGCAACAACGTCAACATCTCAGTTCCATCATAAATCAAAATGTCAGAGCTTTGAAACGTTTTTGTCCCACTGGAGAGAAAAAGTACCCACGTGTAACCTGCAATTCATTCATCACAATGAATATGTAGCTATAAGAGAAGTTGGACCCTATTTCAACCCGTCGGATAGCAGAATTGAATATCTGCTTTGTTCGTTGACATGAACAGATATTCTCTCTGCATGTAACGGAAGAAAGTTTCATTCAAATCGCAGTTCAATTTCAACTTTTCCAGAAATGGAAATGAGATGGAAATTGGTAACGGAACATGAACTGTTGACTGAAGTAAATCGTTTCGTAATGAGAATAAACGATACCTACCCTTAACGGAGATTTTTAAAATATCGATTGAAAGAAATTTGCTCAGATAGCATTATTCAATGAATACATTCTCATCCCCTTTCTGCCTGAGTATGTTTAGGGAAAGTATTTTACAAAAAAAAAACATTTTTTCTTTCGATGTTTTCAGTAAAAAAAATTGTGACCAGAATGTGAGTTTAAGAGTGGCACCATTACACTCATTACATTTCTGATATCTTGAGTAATGATTCGTGGAAATGTTTGACGAAATTGTATTTCCAAATTATATGTTTTAGGATTGCTTCTAATATAATCAAAAAATTATCTGTGCCAAGTTTTATTCTCGTGAGCTTTTATATATCATATAAAATTTCATATTGTAATGACTTATTTCAAAGCTTGATTTCTTCTTTTTAAAGCACTTACTTAAATGAAAGCTTTCTGACTTACTGATATTTTTTTGTCTTAATTTTCCACGTTCGAAACCATTGGAAAATGTTTCAAATTCCTACAAATTCTCTATTTAGGCCTTTTTGTACATATAATTTTTTCAAATTCAATTATTTGAAGGTCTGATGTCTTCCTTTATTTTTACGGAGTTTTCCAGAGTTTTTAAAAATTCATTCAGAATGAAGTGTACTCAGGGGAGTCAAATCAATTGAAATTAGATTATGTAGTGGTCCGATATTTTGAAGATAATGGGATAAGCAGACAGGGCATTTCAAGGGTAATGAAAATATACAGATTCCACCCGTACCGTATTCAGAAGCACCAAGAAATATGTGAAATAGACGAATCGAGTTTTGTCTGTGGGTTCTGGAGAAGTTTAGTATGAGGATGAACGTTTTTATAATTCCATTTTGATTTCTGATGAATCTACTTTTCATAACAATGGCTTAGTGAACAGACACAACTTTATTATTATAGTGATGTGAATCTTTATTTTTCCGTGCTTTGGATCACCAGAATAGATGGTTGGTTAACGTGTGGGAGAAATTATAGGTAGGTACACAAGTTATAGGATCATACTTTTTTGATGGATCCTTGAATTGTGAAAACTTTTTATAATTTTTATGAGATGATCTGCTTGAGCTTCTGGATATTGTGCTACTGAATATCAGACAACGGGTGTTGTTACAATTGAAACGAGTTCCGGCACGGTTCAAAGTCAGTGTCAGACACTTTCTAAATATCTGCTTTAAGTATGAATGGATTGTTAGAGGAGTACTACAAAATTGGCCAGCATAATCACCAGATTTGACTCATCTCGATTTTTTCTTATGGGGATACTTAAAAATGAGGTTTATGACACTCCTCCAACCATACTAGAAGGTACTAAGGAGAGTAACGACTGCTTTACGAACAGTAAAGGCTGAAACAATTTTTTTTTTCTTAACGCGAAACTATCATTGTCATTATTATTCTGATTACGCCTCATGAACAATCTTGTTGATAAAATGCAAGCTTTATTTTTTAATTCTGTTTTGCATTCTGTTTTATTTGTAAAATTGATATCCAAAATCCCAAAACTTAAAACTTATTGCATAAATCTTCCATTGTGTCTACGGCTTAACGCCTCAAATGTTATTTTATGTTAAGCAGTCTTTCAAACAGAGTGGCGCTTTGTATTCAACAGGATGATCGTTATTTCGAGCACCTACTTTGAATTAATTATATTTGTGGTTTATATTTTTGTGTTGTTTCATTTGACTAGAGAAAAATATTGTATATTAAGTCTGTCTAATGAACTACTGCCAGAATGTAAATGATTTTAGCGAAAAGTTAATATTTTAAATAAAGTGAATTATAACAACTGTTAATGAGAATTTTGTGAGCAAATCAAATAAATGTAGTGTCAAAGCTATCTTTGTAAAATTTCAAAACAAGTTTAAAATTATTGTGCCAGAGAGGTATCAACAATATGAAATATATACGGAGTACCCTTCTCTCTTAGCGTTTCCACCAAGTGAAAAGGCAAACATCTGTTAGAAAACAACCACTTCCCTGGCTAATACCACGACGGACATAATTGAATTTTCTACTACTCAGACTAAAAAATGCAGGGTACTCTTTTTGTAACAACAAAGTTATTTTTGTAAGAAATTAAAAACAAAATATGACAATGATTTTTGAATATTCCATATGAAGTTGAGAAACTATTTGTACCGAAATCAATATCCCAAAACTTCTTTCATGCTCGGTTAGATTTCGAAGGGATGATTTCTATAGATTTCGATGTTATTCAGTTTTCGATTGAACGTAGCATTTTCATAAAAAAAAACAATGACTCTAAAACGGTTAGAATTGGGTTCATAGTACTTCACATGAAATAATATAATTTTTTTCTGCCCCCTTCAAAAGTGTAATAAAATACAGGGTGTTCCATTTAAAAAAACACAACTTTAATATGTCATTCTTTTTTGAGTCACACTGTAGACTCCGAAAGAAGTTCCTTTTGTAGTCGTGATTAATATACATATAATGAAATGTAGTGATTCTCGAAAAAAATTATTATGTGGCTATAGGAACCATGTCCTATAGGGTGCCTCACCCTGTATTTTATGGGTATTAATTCATAGGTATTGGCCTTTTGCCTGTAACTACATTAGTAAAATCAGTAGAAAAATGCTGTTGGAATTTTCATATTTTCATTGTTTGGAACTTGTTACAATTTATGGCAGAAGTGCAGAAAAAATACTGTGTACATATCTGAAATCAAGGAATAAAAAGAACTGAAATTCACTTAGAAAAATACAGGCCCGTAGTAGAAAAATGGAGTTGTGGGTGGCCCTCGAAGAACTAAAAGTCACTCTCAAGTTCAGAGTACATCAAATGAAAGCAAAACTGAAACAGATGAAAATGTTCTCAATACACGCTATTAGCAGAAAAAAAGACGAGTCATATTTTGAAAACGGTTCGTCATATTTCTCTTTTCGAAATATGGTTCGATTGTTCACTGAAATAGATAACTTTTTTCTATTTTAACCAACTTTGTTTCGCAGTCTTTTCTGGACTTCGTTGCCACTGAAAACAACTATCAAGGAAGAATCCCTATAACTTCATTATAGGAAATGATATTCGAAGGGTTTCCTCTAGTTTTGAAATACTTTTCACACGGTCGAAAACTACAGAACTCTAACTGAAACTAGATAATTCAACTTGCGTAAATAATACCATTTCAATAATGCCCCTCTGGAATCGACATTGATTGCAGCCATATTGCTGATGGGAGGGACGTGATCCGATTTTATTCGGTTTTTATAGCACTCAGACGTGACACACTTTGATGTCTCTGCATAATTTAGTGGTGAGCGGACAATATAAGAATATCAGGGTGACCCAGACTGATGAAATATTTGATTAGCAGGACACACTTGTCTGGAAACGGTTTGATCATCTGTTTTGTGAACTGAATATTTTTGCTGCGAAATAACATGAAATGGTAAAGGGAAATATATTATATGTTCTTGAGTCGATGTTAGATATAATTCAAAAACCACAATTAAGTAAAATAAAATATCAATTTTTAAACATGATTGTGGTTGAAAGACGAAAAAATCAAAATGATTGGACTCAATACTAGAATTTTTGTTCAATGTCAACGGCAATATCAATGTGACTGACCATCTCTCACATATATGTGTATATATTATATACTAACCATCAAAACTCTGGAATCGATAAAGAACACATATGTCACCATCAATGATCAGAAGAAGGCTGCTGCGTCTTTCAGGACAGGAAGTTAGGGAAAAGTTTGTCGACTAGACATCAATACAACATGTAGGAATTTTCTTAACAATGTTTCATACTGAAAAAACTTTCATATCTGAACGGAGTTTGGTTACATTTATTACATTATTTAAACTGACCCGACAAGAAACTGCACCAGAATAAATCTAAGGTAACATGGAAAATAATAAATGAAGATCTGGATTGTGAAGTGAGCACATCTGAGGAAGAACTAACTGTCATACATCACGGTAAAGAATTCAACGGATACTGCAAATACGTTGGCAGATTTTTTCTCAATGCTGCTACCAACGCTTTGAAGAATCTCTTTGAATTGAACGTGTCTTTGTTCTGTACAACATTAGATTGAATATATTCTATTCATAAGTATCAGAGAGATCCTGTTACTGAGACAGAAATCAATGAGACGATTAAAATAATAACGAACCCAAACTCTGTCACCGAGTTGGAACCCGTTCAGCAAAAAGCCCACGTGAAAGCTGCGGAGTGTGACAGGCTCCTACAGCTACATCAAGATAAGCCAATGCATGGGGTCTTCTTCAAGAACATTGAAGACCTTGGCTCATCCAGAAACCTGACGTTCGCTTTTTTCAGGGCAAGTGGCAATGGCCTGCCAGGATGGTGTCTTCAACACCCTTGTCTACCGTAGTCGCGTGATGGGTATAGAGGTCCCTGACACTAGATACAGAGCGTGTCGTGGTACAGAGCGTGTCGTGGGGCAGCTGAGACCATAATGCATTTGGAGTCAGCTTGTCCAGCTTATGCGGTCTCAGCCTATATCCACATAACGCGGCCCTACGAGTGTTGTACTACTATCTTCGATACTGACGAGACACCGGTGTTGCCTTATGCTCCGGGGGATATTGAGTCCGTTGTGGAGAATGAGAAGTGCCGAATCTATTGGAACCACTCATTCCCCACCCTCATGCAAATTCAGCTCCTGGCGAAACGAACATCGTTCGAAAATAGGAGGAGAACGGACTAAATATCGAAATCTTCTCTTTGAACTCCGCAGGTTTTATCCAAACCATTCTGTTAAGATGGTGGTTCTGATAATAGAGGTCCTTGGTGGAATGATGGACACACTGCTCTCAAACTTGAAAATCATACCGGCTTGTCATGATGCGGCAGAAAACTTGGCCGGAAGAATGCAGAAGGCCGTATTTCTTGGTTCACTCTGTCTTCTCAGGGCACATGACTCTCGAACCCATTAATCACTCAAAATAAAAAGATTAAAAATACATCTGGCTTGGATAGATTTTTAGTATACTCAATAAACCAATCACTTTCTCAAGGACGTTTTCCAGATATGTTAAAAACTGCTTCAATAATTCCGGAACATAATAAAGGTAATGAGCAGTACATCGAGAATTATAGGCAGATGTCTTTATCAACATCAATATCAGATTATTACAAAAAAATTGATAATCGTGTGACATCCTATCTAGAAATGAATAATAAACTCTGTGATAGTTAACATGGATTCAGGAAACATGTGCTGCAAAAGAATGATGATGGGGATTATGTTGTATTCCTTCTCTTTGACCTATCGAAAGCTGAATACTTTGAATTCTCCTCATCCTGTGATAAACTGGGTACCCTCATAAAATATCCTTTGAAACTGGGATTTCCCCAGGGTTTAGTAGTGGGACCATTACTATTCTCTATTTTTATGACCTACCTGAAAACAACAAAACTAACATAACCATGTATGCTGACGAAACTACAATTACAATCACTAGCAATACTCTCGATGAATTTAAAGTGGAAGTAGTGAGAATTTGGATCTTGGTGCCAATGGACTTTGTTAATCCTGAATCTAAATAAAACAATGACAGTAAATTTCTCTCCAAGGCGACCTATGCTCAATACGCTAAACAGTGATATAGATATTGAATTATAGGAAAATACGAAGTTTTTGTGGTCATATAGATAGTCAGTTCACCTGGGATCATCGCATAGACAGTAATAAAATTCGGCGAATCTATCGGCAACAATCGATTTGTTTTCAATGAATATTTCCTGTGGATTTGAATATGATTGATTATGACTCGGCGAGCTCAGTTTTTCCATCCCTTTGTCGTCAACCTATAGGACAGTTTCGCTTGGCTTTCAAACGATATATTTACTTTTTGGTGAAATTAAATTGATAATAATAAAAAAATAGGCGCATTAAATCTTTCATTTCAAATCCATGGATTTAATCTGAACCATGCCAAACCTTACCTCATCTTTGACCTGATGTAAACAACAATACTTACATTTCCAATTCTTCCCCTTCTCCCATTACACTTCTGACGGGGACGTATATGATGGTCGTTATTATAGGAATTCCCCAGCCTATTACCATCATACCGGTTAGCAGATTCTTTTGGGATATGAAGGCCCACACAAGGACTGTATGCAGATACAACCCTTCACATAACATCCATGAATAATTTGATATCAGGCATGTGTAGAGAATCGTGTGGAGAGCAATACACCAAGGCTGAAAAAAAAAATACGTTGTTATTCTTCGAGCTTATCGGTGGACGCGGGAATTGGAGTCAAATTCTCAGGAGGAATTATTAAAAGAGTCTGGACCATTCTCAGGGGTGTGCAGATCTTGCCAGCGTAAAGGCCGTCTGGGAGCGGCCGAAATATACAAACCGAGTCAAGGACGTTTATAGCAGCACCGTAGGACAAACATTGGTGAATATTGAATAACTTTTCAGTTCAATTAAGTAAACCTTTTGATATTTTATTTTCTTGTCATCAGGAAATCTGGCATTACAAATAAAATTTACATGAACATGTTTCTTTTATGAAGGTGAACAATCTTGGGATTACTTAAGATCAACAACTAAACGTCAAAAGTCACTTCAATAATGTTGCTGCAAAGGGAAGCAACATTTTAGGATTTATAATGAGAAATGGTGAAGAACTGTCATGTAGTACCCTCAAAACTTTATACTGTCCTTCAGTTCGATAATCACTTTGATATATGAGTTGCTTGGTTTCCATATTATAGATGTGACATTGATGAAAAAATTGAAAAATGATTTCTGAAGTATACCTTGTTACACAGAATCATGGTACACGCCCGTTTCTCTTTGTTTCTGTAGCTATATTTCGTCAGAACACCCATTTTATTTTTCGATCTTGAGAGCCATGAACTCCCTAAAATTATTTCAAATTATCAAAATAATGCTACACTATCGTAATTTCAATTTAAATAGTATAGTGGTTCGAAATACGTGCCAAAAAAGTAAACCAAAACATTTTCTACTCAAAATTCCGTTTTTTCAAATGGTACTCTGACGTCATTCGAAAGTACCATCGATGGGGTATCGATCCATATTACCTTTTTTCTGTATAACCAATACGAATACGATATTGGAGTTTATACAAATTTAAGTATCTTTTCGCTTCAATAACAATAAATTATCAGGGTGGCTATGGAACACAAACAACAATTTGACATTTCGATTTTCACGGAGATCTAGTCAATATTTCATCGATAGAGCTCGGAGGCTCAAACCCTTGGTTCAAATGTAAGTATGTGATAACAGTTAGGTTTTGTCTCCCAATTTAATTGATAATGAAACAAAATAAGAAAGAGAAATCTTACAATAGCTGTTCGAAATATCCACCACTAACATCCAAACATTTTCGAGCTCGTTTGGCGGTATTTCGATTAGCATTGTTCACTTTTTGAGGCGTTATACTTTGAATGGCTTGTCTAACTCGTAACTCTAGGTCATCGCGGGTCGTTGGGTAGGTTAAGTAACCGATGTTTTTCAAGTGACCCCAAATAAAAAAGCTTAAGGGGTTAAGTCAGGTGATCTCGCAGGCCACCTAACAGGACCATGTGTTCCGATCCACTTTTCCCCAAATCGGTCACGAAGGTACCGTCACGATCCTACTATTGTGCGGAGGTGCACCATCCTGCTGAAAGAATAGTCCATCAAATATTATGGAACCATTTATTCGATCACCAACTACTTCCAGCCATACATTAAATCCAAAACGTTCTTGAAAATTCCCCTGCCTGAATAAATGCTGATTCTCTTGCGTCCAATATGTTGTTCGTTAAATAAAACAAGATTGGTGAATTTTGGTTTATCGGAGAATAATTGTTTTCAGGAACTCATTAGTAGTATCCACCACACTTTCACGACTGGTATCCAACTCGGAAGCGATTGTCGATTTCCACTCTCATGAGAACATTTATCTCCATGTCTTCAGAAACAATATTATCCTCAGTACTAACTGCTCTTCAAAACGCCGGACATTGTCCTTTGGGGTATCTTTCCAAGTACAGCTGTTGAGCAACAACTGGATTTTGCCGACATTCCCCATATACTAATAGCATATCCACTTTTTCGTTTTTGTTATAACTGGTATTACTCGCGAATTTTCTGAGAGGCCATTGAAATTCAAAAACATCCTAATAATTTAGCCGAAACGAAGAAGGTCTGTTTGAGAAAAACGTGGAGGCAGGTACTCACAGAGATCACAACGAAACCCTTTCCAGGTACAAAATCAAAATCAGAAACAGGTATGTGAATTAATGGAAATAAGGCTTAATGAAGGCACGCCTCCTATTAGGGTGAATGAGCACACTCCGAATCAGTTAGGCTTAAACGAACCCTTCATCGATTACTACACTGCCTTTGAAAATTTTTACCGCAGATGTAGCTTTGGAAAAATTACCTCGACCACCGAGAGTTCAAAAAAGTTTGTTGTTATTATTCAAATTGTTATTTCCGTCAACTGACTGGACCTTTAACAAGCAGCCCTCAGAAGTCTTTGAAATACTTGTGCGAGCCACATAAAACGTAGCTCTCACCTCTTCACGTGTGATGCCATGCACGAGATGCGGATGATTGGATTAAGAAGCAAATGCTTTACCTGCGCGCCACCTCAGATCGTTTCATTCACACTTTTTTCAGAGAAGGGAAATATTTGAAAATGACTTGGCCTCGTCATTTTGTAAAACCTCAACTGGCATAGTGACGTTACTGACTCTAACTATGAATTATGTAATGTCTGGATAATGCTATTTTCTCATAAATACCAGCATCGAAAGGAGAAAACTGTTTCGAATCGGTTCTCGGGTAAAAAATCTTTTGTCCACACAAAAACTTAGTATTGACAATTTCACGCAACTGTCAGAAAACCAATGAAGATGTTTCTAATGATAAAACACATCCAATGAGGTTGAAGCTATGTTGATTATTCTCTCCTGCAGCAAATTAATATATGATTATAACACGAGCTCCATATCCATGGTAACGGAAATTATGACGCGTAACTGACGTTTCAATATCGTTTCGCTTTCTAAATATTATTCGGTAATTTGAACAAGAAATGGAATCCAATAGATGGGGAACTGCTACAAATGACAAAATTCATTTGGCAATTGCACAGAATACGCCAAAAAATACAAGGAAATCTAAAGAGTATGCATGGAAACAATTTATGGACTTTTGCCGTAATAGAAATTATGTTGTCGGAAAGGAAACTACCCCAGTGGAAATTGCGAATATATTGAAAGATTATGCCTTCAATATGAAGAAGCAGAATGGCAGTGATTACGAAGAAACTGTTATAAAATTTAATTGGAATGTTGTCGCAAAACTGCTCCAAGACAAGTTCTACAATGATTACAATGTGAAAATAAATCCATTTGCTGACATAGAATTTAGATCAGCCCGTGATGCGAGAGATGCAAAGAGAAAATTACTCCAAGGAGATGTCGAAAAGAGGAAAACGAGTTCAACTGCTTTTACAATAGAGGAATATATGAGATTGCTGAGATATTGGGAAGAAAACAATCCGGAGGGACTCATCAAGATTTTTTTTTTCATTGCAGCCAAAGAACTTGCTTGGAGGGGCAATGAAGGATGTTACTAGAAGATAAACTTTTTTATAGTAGAAAAGGATAATTTTGGACAGCCGACTGGACGTATTGAATATAATCCCGTATTCAACAAAACCAATCAAGGTGGGTCAATTTCATGTACTCCAAGCAAGTGGCTGATAAAAAATACTGCAGATCCTGATATTTGCCCTGTTCGTATATTCCACAAAGTGATGGAAAAACGCCCAGGACATATCACGTCCGACCACTTTGGTTGGTACAAAAATTGTCGTATTGGAATGAACTCTTTGTCAAAATGGACTGAAGAAACTTGTCAGAAAATGGGTTCGGATATTCAGAACAAAAAATTCAGCAATCACAGCCATAGATCTACCGCTGTCACTCACCTTGCCCAAGCTGAATAGTGTCTGAACAAAAAATGATGAAGATAACAGGACACAGCAGTTCCAGTTCTCTACAATCTTATATGAATATGCACCCAAAAAGACACTCTGGAATCCTAACAAAAATGAGAGCGAGTTCCAGTTCTACATTCAGCGATGCCAGCAAAAACGTTTTCTCTTGTAGCAACTCTAATGAGACGAACTGTTCTTTCAATGTTCAGATTTTCAATTGTAATGAATGTATGTATCTAAATGAATGGAAATAAATTCTAGTTCCAATCATTAAAAAAGAAAAAAAGCACAAATTATGAAATTCTCATATACAATACAACTCGTGTCGATAAAATTGTCCTGAATATTCTTCTCCTTCACAATTACTCGTTATCATAAAATTTTAGAAAATACAACTCGTGCTACGCACTGGTTAAATTTTCAAATTTTATGATAACTCGTCAAGTGAAGTCGAAGAATAATCGGCAATTTTATCGGCACTTGTTATATTATACATGATAATATTTTCAACGCAGCAATTTATTTATGAAAGCACAACCAAATCAAGACTGCGTGCCATATGCTTCGAAGCTGTTGTCTACTGAAAATTACCGAACCGTCATTAAAGCTGAATTACAATTTTTCCAAAGAATAATATACGGCGAAACCTTTTCGGAATTAATCAAAATTAAATACGTTGAAACGCGAGAGGAAATCAACATGACATGCAAAAAATTATGCATAATTTTATAGGGTTGTCGGCGTAGGAATCATAAAAAACATCTGAAAGAAGCAAAGAGTTTTTGTTATTGTTTCTCCTTTGAAGTATTCTGTTTTGTAATGAGTTCCTCAAATATGATATCATAATGGAAAAATTAATATTCAAATTCATTCAGCATTAGTATAGTTTTCCATGCCAATTCAAACACATAGCGCCACTTTTTTGGGAGCGGTGGGTTTCTCACTCAGCCAAAATCCACGAAGGGGTTAGCCAATAGAAGTCGAGGGCTGTAGAAAAAAAAGACGCTAGTGGGGAAATCTTAGAGATAGTTGCTCCAATCCCTGCTTTTTCATTACTAAGCAGATATATCATGAATACCAGTGACTCCAGTGCCTTGGGATTTTCGCATATATAGGATACTTTAAGGAACCTTAGCCAGAAGTTAGCACAGATAATATTGAGTAGGTAACATGTATTGATATGTCAAGTGAAATACTTCAATAAAATACTTTGGAAAACTGCTGGATTGAACGTGAGATATTTGTTAGTTTGATTACGAGAAAACAAATGGAATCGCGAAATTATTTCAGAATATTTCCCGGAACTTGTGAGTAAACCGACAGGGTGAATTTCCACGAAGGAAAGTACCCCGTATCGGGTTCGCACATCAAATGAATTTAACAGCAAAGTTGGTGGAATATATGGAAGCACTGTCCTTAGGTGTACTTTGGTGAGTTTTTGCGTAAATTGAAAAAGGTATCGTTAGTAACGAGAAAACACACGTGTCTTCAAATTCATGTTCATAAAGATTCACTATAAGGACTTGTCAATGACGAAGATCTTCTGAGGACACCTTTTGCATCCAATTTTAGAAACACCTTGCGATATCATTTGTTTTGTCATCATTATAACATATACAGAATCAAATTAACCAGTACACCAGGATTTTGACACCGACGCTTACACCAACAATTTTTTTTTCAAACAGCGCCATGGCTATTGATTTAATTATCATCCGGTGTGGTTATTTCAATATTTTTATCGAACATTTTAGTTGCTAACAAATAGCAATAATTCATATGGAATCAAACGGGAAAATTGCTTTCCTCTAGTTGGTTTTTATAGAAAAGTCGATATTAGTCGCCACGACAATAAATTTCATAGCGCATTTTGACGAGATTATACAGTTTTATGATCAATCTAGTCATTGGAGCAAATTATTACCCAAACAGTATTTGGCAGAAAATGAGTCATAGGTTGTGAAAGATGGGCACCATAAATTCAGAAAAATGTAATATTGGTTCCTACGTACTTACGCCACCATTGAAATACTTTTTGATTGAAATTATCAGAAAGAAATCAATCAAGCAACTTGCATATCGAAAGGTTACTTAATGTTGCTTGTGGCTCTAATACAGAGTGAAAGTAAGTTTTTTCCGAATTCGCTCAGTTCTCTTCAGATGCTTGATCTTGTTCAAAGAACACATTTGGATCAAGCCTTCAAAAACATTAGTACATTGAAGTTTTGAAAAAGTTCACATGAAGGTTGATTGCGAACTAAAACTGATTTCATTTAATTATTTCTAGGTCCAGGAAATATTTCAAGATTCAAAATATGATCAAATACCTA
Organism: Chrysolina americana; assembly: GCA_958502065.1. NCBI lineage: Eukaryota > Metazoa > Arthropoda > Insecta > Coleoptera > Chrysomelidae > Chrysolina > Chrysolina americana. The sequence continues at coordinate 12,295,029 of OY293413.1, forward strand.
ATATTCATGAAAAGAAATAATTCCGACTACGGTCTAATATTTCTTTCTCTTAACACAGTTCCACAAAGTGGAAAAATGAGGCCAATATCTGACAGAAAACAACTACTTTCCCTTATGGACATTGAATTACATCTGTCATCTATTTGTGCAATGTTCCTCGAGGAGGATACTGTTGCAAGTGCTGATTGTGATGAAGCCACTGAATACTTTCCTTCATTTGGTCGGAAATGATCACCTGCATACATGCATGTTTCGATCCATTGAAATAGTCATTCTTTTTAAAGTAAACTTATGATTCTGATGGAATGGAATGGATGGACAATATTTAGACTGATGACGCATCATTTCAATTTTCTCCTTTTCATTTCATTGTAAGTATCTCCATAACCAAATCAATAAGTTTTCTAACTAACTAATAGAATTGCGATAGCTACATGTATGAATTTGAATAAACAATCACCTATATGGAAACTATCTTAAGCAAAATAATGAAAAAATTGTGAAATTTTGTTTCGAATCTAGAATTTTTGTTTCACCTGTATTTAACGTTTGCTTTTTGAATAAAACCAAGTTTTCACAAAATCGTATGCATTTTGTCCGTATATATCAGTTAATGTCAACAAAATTCTGTCTAATGATCAGAATTTTACTCATCTTTCGCATTTGTATTGTGATTGCTTTGGTTTCATTATTTCTAATTAGTTCCAAATACAAACAGCCGAATGTACCTCTTCATCCATTGGCCGCCACAAACTCCATCAGTCATGCTGACAATACCTACTCCAATACGTGAACTACGGTAATCATAATATATGATAAAGCTAAGTTTTCATGCATACCAATTTTCGGATTTTCGTAGGAAATTTTAAAGAAATGTCACTTTTCCGTACGAATGATATTTTGAGCGGTTTTCATTTGTGCGAAATGCCTTCACGGAATAAATGAAATATTCAATGTCAACCCCCTAATTTACCGTTCATTTCCTCAAGTAAATTCCTCAGCTTGGTAATTAGGCTGTGGTAATTGCCATTCAATTTTCGTAGTTTGAAAATAGGTCTCACCCAAAAACGTTAGGCAGCCCATTTTCTTTTTTTCTTCAATTCATATCTGATTCGTCAACAAAATTAGTAAAATATAAAACATTACGGCAGTTCTTATCCTTATATTAATAATCATGAGATTGCCGTACATATTTAACATTAAAATTTTCAATTTGCCTGAAAACAAACATACATAACCGCACTAATCATTGTTTTCCTTTAAAATTTCGGACAAGTTGACTTTATTTCAACTTCTTGAATTTATTCGTACCATCAGTTAAAATTTGCCGCCACGTAATATATTTGAACTGCTTTTAACAGATTTCGTACGAAAAACGAATTATTCGTGTACGTGAAAACTTAGCTTAAGTGAGAACGGAACTTGTCAATATCCCGCGAAAAGTGACGCTCTGGCGCTTCTGAAAAGGTCCAATTCTGAAATGATATCTGCCAAATTTCCTCAAATTAGAATGGCAGCCAGTTAATGATGACATGGCTCTCAGGTAGAGATCGCCGTGCACCACGCCTTCTCATTGGAATACTAACAGAGCATAACAAATTGGACAGACACCTATCCCTAAGCCGCACTTGCAGCAGATTCGAACAAGATGAAGATGCTAAGATTTTGAGTCTTTGGAGGTGAAAAGTTCCAGCAAGAAAATCTAATCGAGTCGTAGTTTACGGACATACTGACCTTCTTTATGAGATCACAAAAGTTCGAAAGAGAAAATTGGAAGAAATAATGTAGAGTAAATAATGTAGGAGAGTAGGGGATGGCATAAAGGGTTCTTGGTGCTAAACTTACCTACCTGAAGCATACCACTACTACATTCATTGACTAACAAGTTGGAACTAAAAAGACTAAGGAATGATATCAAACAAAAAGTGAAAGAAGCTTATGCATTGTATTAAAAAAAGTTGAGATGATCCGATGAATTTCTAGGCACTTGTCAATAATTAAAATACAACTTTAATACTCCCTGGTAAAATAGTTTTTCTCCGATTGGCAGCAAATATTAATTTTGCTGACACATATCAATCAGCAAAGTATTACTTTTCCTGCCTAGGCAGCAAAGTGATACATTTGACGTAAACATTTATTAGCAATTATTACATAACACTTTTAACAAGAATTAAAAAACATATGTTTGGTTGTTATTAACATTGATGGTAAAATTACTACAATTTTGAACGAATAGGCCACCTTTTCTTTCCTCAGAAATCGTTCTCTCTACATTAATTATATTACCATTTTGATTCGTCTCATAAGTAGTTCCTATATTTGTCAAAACTTTTTCACAAATGCTGGTTTTACTTGCCATTGAATCTTCGATGTACCCTTCTGCTATATTTGAGGATTTCCACCCACCATGTCGTTTCAACATTGTTATGTCACCTCCTGCATTCACAAGTAACGTGGCAGAACTTCTGCGGAGGCAGTGTCCCGTATATTCCTTAGCATTCGGCAACTTCAAATAGACAGCTATTTCTTGAGGTATTTTACCATATGTATGAATTCCAACAAATTGCTTTATGGATTTACCTTTTGCGTATTTGAAAAAAAATCTTGTGTCTTAATTCAGCAGGCCGAAGAGCTATATATTTCTAACAACATCCAAATATTCCATTATTACGAAAGACCTCGAATTCTTCGTCTTCGTGTTTAATAGAGATACCAATAGTTTTTTGTTCATATCTTCAATATTTTCTAACTTTAAATTCAAAAGTTCGTCACCGCGAAATGCACCCGCAATTCCAAAAATCAATACAACCTAAGAGAATGGATGGTAAAATTCCGTTAACGCCAGGCAACCGATTTTAAACTCAGCTCGGCGTTCTGAACAAAAAATCCAAATGAAATTCTCGGCGGTCTCAAGTAGTTTCGGAGATACGGCCCTTTCTTTGGATGGAAACAGGCATTTTCTAGCACACGTTTCTGCTGTGAACAAACACTCACAATGCTTCCTTCTTTTTGTCAACACAATGTACACACCCTAATTCACCTGTTTCATACAGTTTTTTAAATTAAAAACTGTATTTTTATTAACAAATTCTTCCTTCTTTATAGACTGTTACAAACGACATTTTTATTGTGATTCTGATAAATGACAGCCAAAAATCTAGTGTACTTTACTCATGTTGGGTTGGTAACGGTACGCTCAACCACCGCCAACTTATGAAATTCAAACGCGAAGAAACAAATTTTTCTTCAAAACGTCAATAAATTTAATTTCGCATTATTAAAAAAAATATTTAAATAAAAGGAAATGGATCTGAGATACAGATTGCAAAAAGCCTACGAACCGGAATATAGACCAAGTAAATAAACCCGTTATTATTTAAATTAACTTATTTCTAAAATTACAAAGATTTTAGATGATGCTTTATGGCTGGTCCAAGATGCTATTGGCCATTCTGAATCATGGCCTGATTTTATATATTGAATGCGTTGAATACATCAACATTTAAATACCCCGAATCTGTCAAATTTGATTTGAATTTCATAAGTTGGCGGTGGTTGAGCGTACCGTTACCAACCCAACATGAGTAAAGTACACTAGATTTTTGGCTGTCATTTTTTTGAAAATCGGTTGCCTGGCGTTAACGGAATTTTACCGAATGGATTATAAGTATTTTCACTCCATGGTATAGATATCTTATTCAAAACTTACTTTTGCTAATAAATATTCATCATCTGGTGCATCCAGTATAAAGTTTATAATATCTTGTTTTTCGAAAACTCGGGACTTCTTTGCCTTGTAGCCTTCAGATGACCGTTTTAAATATGCCCGCAACTTCAATTATCTTCCTATATCTACGCCATTTTTAACATTCATAGTTGCCTTCAACATGGAATATACAGACCAAAGGGTAAAACTCTTCATTGTTTGAGATAATCCAGCAAAATAAGCAAGTAATACATTCTTCGAAAAAGTCTTCGCATTTTTCTCCATGCAATAATCCATAAATCGTTTACAATTTCCTTCATATTTCATCCGAGACTTCTCCGGCAACAAATTCAACTCTATATTTTTTGCCACCTCCCTTATTTCTGGAGGAGTAAGTACTTCCAGGTCGCTATCACTATTCATTATATAATAATTTAAATATACCGATATTTTTCCGCACAACTGTCAGAAATTTCATGAATTGTTAAACTATAATTATTATGGACATTTCCATAGCAACCAACCATTCCAACAACTGCGATTTCTATCAAATTTTATTTTAATTGAACACTACAGGAAAAACAAAGAGATTGTGGGAATTGTAATAATTTGCAAATACAATATCCTCCTATATCATTATGAACAATCGGAGAAAAAATTATATGTTCAACTCGGCAGCAAAATAGATTGACTGCCTTAGTTGAATTCCTAGCTTCGCTACGCTCGGCTATGAATTCAGCCTCGGCAGTCAATCTACTACTTTGCTGCCTAGTTAAACAAATAACTATTATGGAAGTGGATCGTATTCTAATCCACAATCGAGTGTGAAAGCATTCGGCAATTTTTTGAAAGTTCATATTCGTTTCCACTGAGCGAAGAGGAAAACTTAGCTATGAATTTTGATCATAATATCCTAGTGGGATATTATTTGTAAACTCATCAGTGAAATAGAAATCTTAAGGCTAGGAATAAATTGAATAATAAGTTCGAAACAAAACTTCATCTTTCATCTTGAAAGACTACTTGAGAGTTAGTTCATCCTCCACAAATCCTTTTCAATTCAATTCGAGAAACTACAAATTTTTTAGAAATTTGAAAAATTGACAAGGTTTGCCAAATATATGAAGCTCAGGATCGTAATTCCATTAGTAATTATGAACCTAAATCAATTCCAAATAAGTTCTTGGAGACCATCTTGTACAGTCGCATATATCTGTTCACCAAACATGTTTTTTCTGAATTTCAGATTGACTGTTAGTAACGTGGCTGATATTGGTCAATATTTGTGTGAAACTTCAAGCCTTAGGGGACAGGTTGATGCAGTTTACACGGATTTGTCTAGAGTCTTCGACAAGATCAATCAAGCTTTACTCCTTCACAAACTTTCGATATATGATGGGCTTACTACTTTCAAAATCCTTCATCAACGCAAACAGTTTGTTCATTATAATAGCTTTTACACAAATATATATTTTGGAACAATCAAGGGTCCAGTCTTGGTCCTTGATTATTTTCAATGTTCATAAATGACTTAGTAACCTATAAGAGCTCAAAAGGTTGACGTTTTGCAGATGATTGAAAATTATACGCTATTCACACAATTGGTGGCTTGAAAATTTAGTCGAAAAGATATGATATGATTTTCCTATAGTATGAATTGATTCCATCAGGCATTTAGATGTACAATTCGATCAATTCACCTTCAACCAACGCATTAATTTTATTGTTAGTTCAGCATATCAATAATATAGCTTCACTGTAAAGAACTGTCAGAATTTCAGTAATATTTTAGCATTAATCTCCTTATATGGGTACATAATATGGAAACCTATACATTTTTAATACTCAGCTGCAAATCCAGTTTGAGTACAAAATGTCCAGCTTTCCTCTATAAAGAGTTTTCGTGTAACGTATCGGGTCCGTTAAAAGTCTTAAGAACTTCATCGTACTTGAACTATATCCTTTCCCAATCTAAGATAAATAGTCATCGAATGTTCAAGATGGAGTCCATCAAGGAATATCTGGTAAATTGAATGGATGTTTATGGAATATCCACTTTTTTACTGGGAATTGCCGAATATTTCTAAACGATTGAGTTATCTTCATTACCTACATTTTTTGAGAATGCTACGATATCGTTATATATTTGGTGAAATACAATATTTTTTACAAAGCTTGTAAAAGGCTAATATAATTCGTTAACTAATAACGGCTGACAAATAAAAAATATCTTTGGCAGATGAAAAATAATAAAAATGATTCAGAAATGCAGCATTGATTTGTGATGTGACTTCTTGACATATTACTTTATTTGTAGCCAGTTTACTCGGTGACCTAGTTACGCGCGATAAGCTAGTATCGAACAAGCAACTTTGAATGAAAGAGTAGGACTGAATAATCACAACGGGTCAGAAAACAAACATCAATTCAAGCAAGTTTTAAGAAATTTCAACCTGCACTGGGAAAAACGTAGTAAGTACCACGAAATGCATCTTCTTTCAACATTTTTGGCAAGCAACAAGCCTCGGCTCATACTCGATCTCTTCGAATATTAACATACACATCTTCAAATTCTTGGTTGCTTGAATGACTGGTACTTTTTACAAATTAGAATTTAACGAAATCTGGCCGATATCATTTGAGAATGGGACCCTTTCAGAAGCGCCAGAGTCCTACCGAATACGTTTTCGTGAGATATTGACAAGTTCCGTTTTCACTGATATACATCATAATTACCGCAGTTCGCGTATTCGAGTAGGTATTGTCAGCCTGACTTTGATGAAGTTTGTGGCGGCCAAATGGAGAAGAGGTACGTTCGTATTTGTAATCCAATTAAAAGCGTCGGAATCAGAGCGATCAAAACACTGCAAGAAAATGAGACACGTTGGTGAAAAACTGATTAGAAATATATTTACAATATTTTGCTTGAGGCACGTTCTATGTCGATGATTCGGTTATTCAAATTCATACGTAATATACGACGTGTACGTCCAGCTATCGCAATCCAATTGGCCCGTTGAAAAACTCATCAATTTGGATATGGAAATATTTTCATTGAAAGCGAAAAGTAAAAAACAAATGTATGCTGGGAGAAGTGATTTATTGGATTTGGATTTTTTGGAAGTATTGTCTTTTTTTTCACTCACCGTCATTGTGAATCGTTGATATAGGGGGAAATAAAGTATGCCTTTCTGACCACTAGTGGTATGGTGTAGTATTCAGTTTTGATAGCTGTTAGACTGTGACTACCAAAATAATATTGCAATCGGAAGCTTGTTGTAGTCTAACAACTCTTCAAACTGAATGTTACTTCGAGCTCATAATGAAATTGGGTGAAAATGATGTCAAGAAACAGGTACTGAAGTTACATTCAATTATTCATGTACCTGAGTAGTTTAATGTCGTTTTCAACCATTACAGTGTTTTGGATTCTCAGTTTTTCATCTCCACTAGGTATCTCAAGGTACTGAAGAAAATAATGGAGAAGCGGAATTTGTCAGCCCGGTGAATTTTTAAAGAAAGTTACTTCAGTGGAGTTACAATCGCGTATATCATTTTCACCCGAAATGTAGGGAACTGCAAATGTATAAAAAAATCAGTAATTTTTCTGAATAGCGAGTTAATCGACAAATCTGAGCTAGAAGAAAATAATCGCCAATAAGAAGTTCTAGAAAAGAATTACTTAAAAGGCACAGGTGAGCAACGTCTGTAATGGAAACTTTGGAATTGATTTCTGCGATTGAATGAAATCGAATCAGTTTCCATTGAAAAGATTTGGCGGTAACCAAGAAGTATAAGAGGAATTGAATTGTGAGCGTTTCAGAAAAGAAATTCCTTTTGTGGGACGACTAATGATCTCTTTTTACAACAAAAACTGTCGAGTAATTATTGGAAATTCTTTTTCGCTATAGTCGTTAGCGACGATTCGTTACAACTGGAAGTGTGTATTGACAGTGCAATTAGAGAAAGTTTCAAAAGGAGTTGAAGTGAGAACAAGTAACAATAACAGTTTAAAAATTTGTGAGCAAGCGAAAGAAGATCAGTGGAAGACGATTGGATTTCTACTGAACGAGCTTTCGCTTCCACTTTACAATCTAATTCAAGTGGGATGGTATAGTGTATCAAATTTTATGCCAGTCATACGGAAACACATCATTTTCAACAATTGGCCATCTATTTGATATCTATTTATCATTACGAAATTGTTATCCACATACTTATACCTTCGGCATCTTCAAATATCAATAATATCTATTGTTTTCTATTTTTCTTTACATTTAAATGTATATCTGTAAAATTGCATAACAAGCAAGACACTCACAAAACGAACAAAAAGCAATGAACACAAAAAAATTGTAAAAAATATCTCACACGTCATTAATTATTGCATAATATAAAATAAATAAAAATCTGTTAAAACAAATTATTTGCAATTATTTCACATATGTTGCAAATAAAAAAATATTTGTAAATAATATTCTACACATCGTTCAAATAAATATAAAGAAAATCAGTAAATGAGTATATCAACATTTGATATTGGTCTACAAGTCTCCTTTTTTCTTTTACTTCGAATTAACTGATAGCAACGCATGTTCAAAGATTCAGGAAGTGTATTATAGCAAATTATACTGCATTAAACTTGTGGATGCTGTTGTTCGGATGACAAATAAGTAAGAACAAGAGATATTTTCATTTTGTAGCTGAAACTATAATCAGTAAAATTTCTTCTGAGAATGATAGTGCTTGCTCATCATCTCTATAAGCTAGTCTCAAACCTTCTTTAGCGGGATATTTCTTCTTTCAACCTTTGACCACCTCTGAAGTATCCAATGTCATCAGTGAATTGTAAAATTTAATTTCAATGTGTAGCCTCTTTAGTAAAGTCATAAAGCTCATATCTGATAGAACCACTCATATTTCTGTGGCTTGGAGCAATAACAATCAATGTGCATTTTTACGATTTTTATTTAATTTATTCTGACCAATGTATTCAGAATAGACTCTTGAATGCAATAGCACCTAATGTAATCCGCAAACCACAAATTTTTTAATCGAAGAGCCCAATCTCAGATGTCAATGTGAAAATAATTCTGTGAAAGAACAACCAACTTTTGACATCGGTTGTTTTAATTCCAAGCCACAGATTTATTCGCAGTGCTTGTATAAATAGTTGAGAACAAATTATCAGATGAATTTTAAATGAGCACAGTAATTCCCGTTTTCAAATAAGGCGAAATGAATTAATGACACATCCCTATCATCCCCATATTTAGCAAAATCTTCGAGATCAATGTCTACTTTGGAGTTAACAGTCTCTTCAATTCCGATCAATATGGTTTTAGAAAATCTTACTCTACTCTTATAAAGACTAGTTCGTGTGGTTAGGAGCATAGTTCATAGCTTCGAACAAAACCAGCACAGTTTGGTATCACTACGTAAATTTACCACCACTCATGAAATTGAATGAATATGGAATCAGAGGAGGGTTCCAGTTTCCTGATTTAGCTCTTGCTTATATAATCTTCAACATGCGTTGATTTGGTGGAAATAGATCTTCCAATTTTCAGCCAATTGAGTCTGGAGTCCTACAGGGCTCTGTTCTTGGTCCTCTGTTGTTCATCATCAACCGTCTTGACAGCTAACCGACCGGCTATCAGACACCTATTTGCTCTGAGCCGAACCAATATACAAAAGTTCTGTTATGATAATAATAATCGGGTGATAGTTGGACCTGATACGATTTGGGACTGTCACTTCCAATATTTTCAGTCGGTGCAATTATTTGCAAGTGCTCGTTTTTACATTATCGTGTCATGCGAGCTGAAACAGAAGCGGACGCAACTTGTGTCTTTGATATTTTTTGTTATCGGTGCAGGAATCTTGGTAAATAATACGTTTTTTTAAAGAAACGGACCAGAATAAAGACAATTTGGACTACTCCCGACCTTAGCACGGTGTTAACATTCATTCCTCAACATCCGTCCTGAAAGACAGACATTTTTGAAGTGAAATTAACCGAACATTTCTTGTCGTGAAGTTCAGCTAGCTAGCAGCAAAATTGGGTTTTAATCTTCAGCTTCCGGCATATTATTGGACGTTCAATTTTTAGGATTTATCGGATTATGCATTCAAAATCTTCCATCGAGCCAATTTACATGTAAAGTGCTGAACGCATAATTCAATCTATTGATCTGTTTGGAGAGATTATGAATTCCGAATTTATCTACTAAAGTGGTATTGTGCCAGTAATTGCTCGAATTGTGCATTGTGACTGGTCTGCATTGAAAAGTTTTTCTTTTGCGTCAATTATAGTCACTTGCTCGTTCGACAATCGAGTGTAATGCCTATATCTAATAATCACAATACGGTTGTGTGAAGTCGGTAAAATTAAATTGGTCAGGTTTCGCAAAAATAGTACTTACATTATTCTATGAGTAGAAAAAATTAATAGTTTTTCATTGAGTAGGAATTTCATAATAAAATTTTCAAGCGACATACAATCACATTTTTCACTCGCTGAACACGATTCTTTTGCGATTCAAAAAGAAAAGCGTTAATGGAGATACTGAAAGTCATCACAGATCTATAAAGTATCCTCTTGAATACTGCATCCGAACTAGCATCAGTAATTTTCTTTACGATTTTCTCCCAATGTAGTATGCTACTTTCCGTAGTGCGGAAAAACTTCACCATGCGCGAAAAATGTTATCGCGCGTAAGTTAGTTCAAGTAAATATAAATCTTTTCCTACAAACGTGCGTGATTCACCCTGTACCCGCACGCAATTTAGTTTGAGAGTCATTTCAAGTGAGTTATTCCCGCACTAGTGCGGCTAAAATTTTTTCTGCATGCGAAAGTTTGTTGAAGAGTACTACATACATTTTTTAGTTCGCTTGTAGAAAAAATATTGATCCAAACTCATACGGAAAGGTACTCTCTCGCACTCGACTGCTTACCCAAATTCCGCTTTGCATCGTTCGGGTAACGGCAGTCTCATGCGGGAAAGGTACTCTTTCCGTACTCGTTAGGATAATGACTATTTTGAAGTGCCCGTAGAATAAATCTTGATCCGCACTCGACTGCAATCTTAGTATTTCTAATCTAAATTTTCATATAATCATGTGTTATGCAATCAATTATAAATGCCTAGTCTTTAGCACTAATACAGATCGTAGACTATTTTTTGGAGAGGTAGCTCTGTTGAAATAATCTTGTGATAAACGCATAGAAAAACTTTGCCCAACCGGTTTTGTGGAGTGAGAAGGGTTTATCCAAAATTGATCGTAATGACAATTATTTGCAATTACGCCTAGAAACTGAAAATTTTCAATAGATGAAGGAAGTGGTTGTGTGATTGAATGATACAAGTGACCAGTGCGTCCTCCAAATTTATTGGCGAAAAAACATGTACTTTTTTATGTAAAATTTGTTTTTTCGAATCACTCAGGTTTTCGGATGAAACACTTCAAAAACAGAACTTGTGCGATCCAGGATAATGCGGAACCTACAGTTTACGTATAAGTGGATTCCGAACCACTCCAACACCACGATCTCTTCATTTGGTATCTTATTTCAAATTTGTGACTACTTCGTCGGCCCAATTTCCTTTTACGCCCGTACTATGGCGTATAGCCGCAAAATCAATCCAAACTCTCCTCAATTTGAACCAAGGAGTGTTGTTGACCACCAAACAGCACTGCCCCGATATAAATTAATTAATGCTGGTGGCTGCAAAGAAGAGGGGTGAAAAAACAATATCGTTATTTCAAGAGCCTTCACGTAACCTGGATAACCAGCTTGCCGCTGATCTGGTGGTAACCGTTCGGACGAATATATATGAGAATCCGCAACCAATTTACGTACTACAGCTCTAGCGATGATTGAAGCTTTCTGGAGAAGACTATGGACGTGCCCTAAAGGCTTCAAAAACTTTGCTGCTCCTGAACGACTGGCTTTGCCTTAAGACCTGGTCAAGTTAGAGTGCAAACAGACCAAGGCCTGTTCAAACCAATTCTTTTCTGTATACTGCCATATTGTTCTTTGCTCTCGCGAAAATCTCTGGATACAAATGCGGCATCCCCAGCAGCTAGGAGTATAAAGTCACCCACTCATTTTTATAGATGTCTTTTGATTTACTTCAGAAAAAAGCATCTGTATGAATCCTTAAGGTTTCGGAAAATGGAGGGGAAGTACAGTTCGTAGACGCGAATATTCTGAATCGTACTGATTCCGGGGATCCACAAACAATTATCTGGGGATTAATGATGAACAGTACGGCTTCAAACAAATACTTATTTCGAAGAGATTTGCGAATGATTTGAATTTGATGCTCAGGTGCAACTTACCTTGTTAGCGAATAATAGTTCAGTCTCATCGAACACCAGGTAGTACCATAACAGCCATAAAAAATTGTTTATCGCAAATGAAGCGAACAAGTTCATGTGTATTAGAATTCTTGCACATCTCAGTGATCTGAAACAAATAATATTTCATAATGAATATGAAATAACGGAGATGCCTAGTGAACGTGTGAAATATTCCAATTTGAAGTGCCATTACAAAAAACAAAATAAAAAATTAAACCAATGTTTTGTTTTTGTTTTAAAAGAGGTTATAAATAAGAACAAATATTGAAAAATGAAAATAAACAAGTTTTTTTCATTAGACTGCTGGGGGCTAGAATTATCCAATGAAAATAAAAATCCTTGAGTACCTCAATTTCAATTGTAATCTCTAATCAGAAATAATATCACTCGAATTCAATATTGTCCACTTTCATACTCAACATGGAAGGGGTAATTCCTGAATGGTTGGTATCTCAAAAAGGCCTGAACTTGTGACCTGTATTTTTGAAATATCTCTACAGAAAATAATAAAGAGTGGTGAGGTCAAGTGACCTAGAAGGTCAGAGATTAGTTCAATTCGCTCTTGGATTCAGCTTATACTAAATAGCGGGGTTGTCGGAAATCTGATCGAAAATTATTTGGTCGAAATCAATTGATCGAATATCAATCAATCAAAAATCAATTGATCGAAAAATGAAATGATCGAATAATCAATTGATCGAAAAATAAAATGATTGAATATTCAATTGATCGAAATTGCAATCGACCGGACATCATTTAGATTGAATTCGATTTATTCAGAAATAATAATTATATCGAAATTGAATAACTAGATAATCAACTCAATTACAATAGAAACGAAACATATTTGAGGAAATTAAACAGTTCTTCATCATCGCAGTCTTGTTGCAATTGGTTCGTGATATGTCTCAAGCGACATGCGAGGTCTTTGTATTTCTTTTTCTTGACTGCAATATCGCCGGTAGCAGATTTTATATTATCTGTCTCAGAAATCAATAGAGTTATTTGTCAGAGGAAGATTTTCAGATTAAATACTCTCGAAACAGTTCCACATTGATGATGCAAAGAGTGGCTTTTGGTATTTGTTTAATTGAGTTGTTTTTCCAATCCATGTTTCTTTGAAGTAAACAACATATTCTTCCATTTCGTCTGGTAGCAAATTCCGTATTCTTGTGACCATAGTTTCAGGAACAAATGCCAAAGCATTGAATAGTTTTAGTGCTGATGAAAATTCTGCATCTGTGTCATACTTTCCCATCAGTCCAAGAGATTTAATTCTTCTATATAAACAACATTGACTAAAATGGAAATAGCATCCCTTGTGACCTATTCCTGAAAAAACTAGGCCTAAGGCATTTCCAATCGACTTCTCAGAAAATCTCAACTTTCCAAGTGACCTGCGGAGTACTTGGGTATGTATTCATCATAATTTTCCGAACACTTGCCTAGTAGCCACGGGGAGATGTTATTATCATTGAATTCATGGGAGAGAAAGAGACATAACTGTCGACATTAGAATTCTATGGTACACGGAATCCCACCCCAGGCCCAGATCCGGAAGCAGGGCGCTGCTGCTCAACGGATGTAAAGAAGAAGAGAGGCGAATGACGACCAGTGAATACCAGACCTGTTTTATCTTCTGAAAATATTTGGGATAGTGAACCCTTCAACAAAACCTAAAATTATACTTGATGGTGTGTGTTATTCAAAGAATATAAATTTCATTGAATCCTCTCACACGTATTCATTTCCATATTTTTCCATGAAACATGATTGTCGTCTTCTATGATTGTTTGAATTGAAGATGTTATGAAAACGGCCATATAAGGTATGAAACATTGCAACAGAGTCATGATGAAAACCAAATTTCATATTTGGCACTAGCATTTGAAAACAAACCTAAATAGTTCTATTTTATTGTTCATATAAGTTTAGAATGATTCCTAAAAGTTATTTATGACCAAAGAAAAACAGTGAAAATAATTTTCGGAAAAAATTGCCATTTTCAATTATTTTAATTAGAGATTTTATTTGTCGTCATATTGGTGGTCACCTGACCTATGTCAGTATTGATTCTTAGGTTTTCATTCCAACATGCATAAAAAATCCCATATGTAAAACTTTTTGTAACGTTGATATCCACAATGTTTATCATGAGTTGCAAACATTTTATTGCCCTCGCTGAATATTCAGAACGCACTGCAATCGTTGTGCTCTACACTTTTCTCTCTGTGTGGAAACCATTAGCAACATCATGAAAAATTCAATATCCACGATAGTGGTTATATCACCCGAATCCTTCATATTGCCTATCCTCATCCAGTATGCAAATCCGATAATTTTGTGCACTTTGCGGCTTTTAACGCGAGTCTTGGCATAAACTCGCAACTAATTTTTGGTAAATGTTTGGATTGTTATTAAAATATTCTCGAGATTGATTAGAGAGGCCGTTTTTGTAATTCGATTACTTATAGGGAGTAATTCGATTTCGAACTACTCAGAGTTTACTTTGCCGGAAACTAATGATGTGAAACATCTTTGGGTTTCATAATTGGCCACTTGAACTCATCTTCTCGAGCTTTATAATTAGGACAAAAAACACGGGTCCATCCCATAATCAAGGATATATTTCAGTATTACGCGGTGAACTATGTAGTTCACAAATAATCAATAGATCAATTTATTCGAGAGTTTACATGGTTTATATATTCAATTGAATTTAATGTCATAGGCCAATCAAGTTTCGCACATACCAAAGATGCAAATTACCTACACTAACTTTTGAAAGATGAAAACCCAAGCAGGATCGACTCCTGCAAAATCGTTGCTGGAATCCGGAGTATTTCATCACAATTTAATTCAGTGATTTCTATTTTGTAATATTGTCAGCTTGTAAGTATTTTTGAAACCTTATGAAGGTCAACAGGAAGTGATCGCTTAGCGATATACGCATCTATCGTATACAATTATTTTGAGACTACAATTTTTTTATTTTTTCTAGATTCCTAAAGAGTATTGAAGGAATCGTTCCACAGTCGATGATACTTTTCTAGAAGATTGAAAAACCTACAAAATGTTTTTTTACGATTGGATCGGTGCATTTTTCACTGAGAAAACCCGGTAAAATCTATAGAAATAGACCATTTTTCAGAGATTTATATATTTTTTTTTAAATTCGAAGCTGAACAAATAATATTGCGGAATATGATTGATAATAATTTGGGCTAATCTTGAAAAATGCGTCGAATCAAGTGGAACTATCGTGTTCAGATCCTATAGAAGGTTCCTGGTAGTAGAGATCAAAATCTACAATTTGTATAATATTAATATTAAGATTAACATTTATATTAATAGACATTTTGTTCGTCGTTTCATCATATCCCATTTCGTTTCCATTGACACGAAGCTTGAAGTTGTCATCGGTTTGAGAACTCGTAGTGCCTGTCGAAGTTTTTGATAAATCTCTTGAATCAATGGATGTCTTCTCTTGTAAGGAATGGTAAGTACCAGAAGAAACTTGGGATTTTTTGCTATATCAAGCTTCTGAGATCTAGAATCCTCAATATTACTTCCTGCTACAGCTGATAGAGAATCCTGCTCCCATAATCGTAAATTTTCGTGAAAGGCCTGTCTTCATATTTGATATCGGAACAAGAGGATATGCGCCCCTGTCTCGTTCATCACTGATTGTCAAATTCATCAATTCACTGCATCAACAGGCACCAGATACTCCCATTATTAGTGCAACGTAGATAGTTGAAAGATTATTATCTGAACTGTCGTAGAGGAAACGATATATGATTATCTTGATCATCAAACATTTTTCATCGCAAACTTTCGTAAAAAATTCTTTCATGTGTGCTCTTTCCAATAATTCGACCTGTATCCTCTCGACTCACTCTCCATATAGGCAGTAATCTTACTTTATAAACAAATATCTATGTTTTTATTGACCTTTAAAGCGGCCTTCAGCATCGAGTACTTCGACCATATGAATGAAATTGGATACTTCTTCAAACATTCTTGTGCGAATGAAATTCTATTTAAAACACTTTTGCAATAAATAACTATTATTGTTGTCTTATTCGACATTGCGATGGTCATGGTTTCTATATAAAATTAAATAAATAGGCTACATGAAGAGGTATCTACAAATAATATAACACAAATATCAAGAAAAAAAGAAGTGTAGTAAATATTCTTTAACTTCCGGTTTGAAAGAATGTATGCCTTCCAGTGATTTAAGATTGCCAGGTGAGGAACTGATCATTTTTATTCCTCTGTTTATGTTTTTGTTAGTTATTGTAAAAGCGTGATATCCTACCAGCGGTTATATATCATCTGAATTCCAAATTTGGGTTATTCTTAAAAAATATTAGTAACCTCCATATGTATATAGAGGAAAGTGGTAGTACTCCAAACGTGTTTTTTTATTATACACCTTATAACACGATTTTGTGTCAAGAAAACTATCGGCGAGACGAGAGCCTCCCCTGAAAATCAGGACATGTTAGGATTGACTTAGCATCAGCTATGTAGTAGGTTTTCAATAAATCAATGTCAACAGAATCATTAATTTTAATATGGCATAATACATTTCATTCAGATTCTTGATGATATGTGAGATATGGTTAACAAAAGAAAAGTTACTATCAATTTCCACGCCTTGGAATTTAGTATCACAATTTATGGAAACTATTTTTGTTTCCCATTTTTTCAGACCATTACTGTCTGATTCCAAACTGCAATAACACTATTGTTTTTTATATAATTGTTACAAAAGGTAAACATTTCATTTGACAGCTCTTTTGCTTTTCTCCAGAGGTTTTCAAGATTTTTGCTCATTACTAAACAAGATGTGTCATCGGCATATCGGATAATAGCTTGTGTTAATAGGCCTTCTGGTAGATCATTCACATACGTTATGATTTTTAGGGGTCCGAGGATAGATCCTTGAGGGACAATACATCTGATATTTCTAGTAGAAGAGTTGAACACCTGGATTCTTTATCTTTAACTAATTTCGAACCTCAAACAAACTTGATGAATGGAGTTGATGTGGTATTGTTTTTCACTACATAACGGTTGATACAAATGATTGAAAACAATACTATGACAACTTCATGTGAATAATCGATGATTTGGTACTGTACACATTCATACTCCAAATGCCATTTTAGTTATGTGTGTGGAGAAAACTATGTATTTTTTAGTGGTAAATACATAAAAGATCAAATGGTCGAGGTGCATATTTATCAGTTATTGGGCAAGTTTAATAAGTTTTTATCACTATAATTGACAGTTGATTGGTCGATTATAGGACATTGAAGGAATTTCATTGGCTATCAGA
Source organism: Chrysolina americana (assembly GCA_958502065.1). NCBI lineage: Eukaryota > Metazoa > Arthropoda > Insecta > Coleoptera > Chrysomelidae > Chrysolina > Chrysolina americana. The sequence continues at coordinate 12,312,456 of OY293413.1, forward strand.
ATAGACATAAGTACTATTAAGATCCACTTACCATAACTAACACGTATGGTCTAGAACAGACTAACTACACGAAAACAATTAAAAACATCGTTCCCGTTGATAGTATTAACCTGAAATACCCAACCCTTTGCAGACGAAACATCAGACGCATTTTACAGAATCTTAACACAAACCAACCAAAATATCATAGACTTTCACAAACACTGAAAATTCGGAAATGTCACTTTTATGTAGATAGCATCCAGTAATATCCGATTAAAAACCAATAATTATTTCAATATGCGAAAAAATATGCCTATCATTGAACCTCCTTCAAATCCTCAGCTTACTCTTCTCTATCTTCCGAAAATTATTTTCACATTTATAGTGCAGAATTTACTGATTATATTTCTCTTAGGAATTATGATCTGATGAGTTTTCTGATTGAAACGATTATTTTGTCATGCACTTCTCTTTTTCAAACATTTCGAGCTTGAAATACAAGCCAAACCAAGATAACACTTCTGTCCGCCCTGTACATTATTCATTGCCTCCATTCAAACTCATAAATTGCAGCAATGAATGAATTTCCATAGGAAAACCGTTCGGCTCTAGTATTCATTACTCATGGGCAGTATAAAAGGGAAAAGCTTCCTGTGACACATCGATTGAATATTTGTTTTAATATTTCATATTTCAGAATTTTATCTGAAACGGTTTCTCATTTCGATGTAACTGGAATATTGACAAAGACAAGTGGTGGCACTTTTTCATCACTCTCAAGTTTACACCATGCAATTTATATCAGTGATGGAGGCAAAAAAAATTAAAATTTTATTACTGTGAAGAATGAGTTGGGAAAATTCAAGACAAGAAACAAAATTTGTCAGGAGCTTGCAGGATAATCATCAACTGAAAATCCTGGACATCATCGGGTATAACAAACTAGGAAAAAAAGAAATGGTCAGTGAAACTATTTTTGAATATTTGAAGGTTGAAAGCTCCCATCTTCCTCTCTAAGTGATCCTTTCATTTTGACAGAAGTGTAGTTGGCACGTGTCCAGAATTACAACTGGTGATCATTTCTGAAACTGTCATATCTTTGAAAAAGAACTTTTCTATTCATCCTAGAAGCGTAAGGGAGCTCGTCAAAGTGATATCACATAGGACAGAATATTTTATTTCTTTAAGACAGACTAGTATGGAAAAAGTCAATATAGATAAAACGTTCACGCACTAAAATACAAGCAGTTGGTTTGAAGATAGCTAGCAGTTATACAAAATATTGAAAGAAACACAAATTATCAATTAAAATAATGGAATTAAGTGGACAAAAATGCAATCCTTCATAAATGATAATTTAAATTAAATATCGAACTACCTTTTTTAGTTTCAAATGGAATTGAAGATTTTTGGTGCCTCATTGAAGTTTGGCATTTTTAGTTATTCAAAGTTTGGTAAACGGTACAGTAAAATGATCTTTGTTATGAGTATTGCTATCATGCGTGCTATTGAAGCCCTAAAAGAGCTGGGCAGTCAGAACAGTGCAAGTGAGGCCCTAAATAGCCCAGAACCGTTCTGCAGTATGGCAAAAGCTGTACTGAAAACAAACACCAAATCATGAATCCAACAGAAATCTCAAGAATTGTGGAACAATTCACCAGGAAAGAGAAAGGCTGAAGAGTTTATCAAACAACCGCAGACAACATTCACAGAATATCTACTGAGCTAGAGGAGGAGTGATATCAGAATATTAGTAGGACTTCTCATAGGGTATTGTAGGCTCAACGAACATATGAGTACAATCGGTCTGGGAGTAGAAATGCTATGCAGGTTCTGTCATGAAGAATAGGAATCATTAGTAAACCTACAGCCCCCAGATACATGGGAGTGCTAAAAACAAGCCTATAAAGTCTCGTAACGAAGACAGGACTAGACAGAGAACTTTAAACGATTTCAAGGGGACACAGAATAGATCTGAAAAGGTCGCGTTGATAGAGGCTTGTAGAACGAAAGCTCTCAACTAATCTAATTTAATCAAGCATGCTATCATTTCGAGGAATTTTTTCTAGAATATAAAGAGACGCTACAGTTGAAACTAAGGTCTTTAAATGAATTTCTGTTTGAGGTTCGATAGCTTATTTCCACCATTGAATGAATTATATGCTTCTGCGCAGTAGAAACAGTAAACGACGAAGTTGATGTCACTCAGGTCACCCCACATTGCAGTCTACTCTCGACTTATTGTGTATAATAAAACCGCAACAATTGATAGAGGTTCAATATTCCTCTGATATTTCTGAGCTATGAAAAGTTCAGAAACAAGGTCCCCACAATGATACTTCCAATTTGGATGTGTATCGCCTTCAATCCCAAGAACTTTACTATGATGAACAAATGATGATGTTTTCTGGAGATTATGAAACCGCAGGCATTGTGTTTTATCCATATCCAAAAATTGAATTTTACCTGAGAACCAGTTGTATCTAACTTTAGATATCGTCTGCGTACATTATGAAAGATGCTGGTACATGGAGCCTGTCTATATCGTTGATATGATTTTAAATAGAACAGGGTCAAGTACCGACACTTGTAGAACGCCCATGTAATTTTTTAAATACTCAGATGGCTCATTTTTTATCAAGACATATTGCATTCAGCCAGAGGTATCATGGAATCCAATCAAGAGGTCTGTCTCTAATGCTATATTGGTACAGTTTAACGACAGGTTTACAGTGATTCACACATCACAAAAATCCCAATGGGACTGTCACTTGCCTCAATGTATAGGAATCCCTATTAATTTTCTGATATTGAGTAATTTTTCCCAAAATTAATTATACATTAATTAAAGATTCCCATTATGAATGACAGAGAAGCTAGGAGCTGTAATGACACACGTAAGTTTTTCCTGCATGGAGAAACAATAATCTCATGGGAGTATTGTGGTCAGTATTCGGTGGTACAATATACTCAATCAAGATAGTTTTGTTTTTTTTTGTCAACCGGCTGCATTCTTACGAGCACAACCCGTACGAAAGACTTGTGCGAGCTAGGGAAGCTAGGGAAGACCTTTCATACACCTTTCAAGGTGTGATGCCATCCACGAGACCAGTGACCATGCTGGAAATCGAACTCATGCCCTTGTGGTTGAGAGGCGGTCGCTCCACTATTACGACCACCAAGGCACAAGAGCATCAATGAAATATACATTGAATAATCCAGCTACTTCTTAGCGTGAAGCTTGTCATCATGTGTAATCATAATATCAGTTTTCACTCTGGTTTGTTCGATAATTTGGCAATGATCTTCCATATTATAGACTTATTTGGATTATCAGAACTAATTATTCCATTCTGATAGACATTTTTTCAGCTGTTGAAACTAACTTGTGTATATTCTCTTAGATCTTATATGATTCGGTTTATTCAGGATGAGAAATTTTGTGTTTGAACAGTTCTTTCAAATGTTGTCTAGAGATGCGCATTTCAGGAGGATTCGGTGGTTTTTGGGTTAGTTGATCCTGGTCTCGAGGCAAATCTACTTGACGTTTCGTTTACATCTGCGGTAGACATTTACAAAGGCGGTGTGGTACGGGCAAAGCGTTCGAGTCAATTTCTAAGCCTGATTGATATGGTATCTGTGCTGATTCATTCTTGAATTATGCTCACCCTAATAGAGGGTGTGACTTCATTTCATCTTGATTCCGCCTGTTCACTGAATTCGTATACCTATTTCTGATTAACATAACTATAATCATTGCATGTACCTGAAAAAATATTTTGTTTTGGTCCCTCTGATAACCTGCTACGGGTGACCTGATCCCTTGAAGAGGGGAAGTTATTTGGGTGATTTTAGATAGTAACAAAAAATATTTATAGTGCCCTACTTTCTTTAACGAAAGCAAGAGACTATCAAGCTCAGTGGGCGGTGGGGTGAGTAAGGTGGTAACAGAATAAAAGTCAAATTATTCCTCAACAAATAATTTTATAAGAACTAGGACCTTGAAATACTTGATTGATTCCGCTGGGTTCTGAGGACAATGTAAGATACTGTCAATATTCCTTCCGCGTTTTACGTAGATTTGAAGAAGTCTTTTTCCTTTCGGTTGAAATTATTGGGAAGTGAAAGTTTACCTTCTCCAATTTAGAAATTTTCTCAATCAACTGAATGATCAATGATAATGAAATAACACAGCACTGTTGAAGTGGTTTTAATGAGTGATTAAGTATCATATGGAGCTTTTCCCGGTCCAGGATTAAATTCCTCTTACCCTCAAACCCTCTCAAATGTATATTATCCTGTTCGAATTTCTATTTGCAAGTATTCAACCAGTTTGCAGAGTGAGTTCAGTTTACTTTCACTTTGGAAATACTAATGGCTTAACGAAACGTGCTGTATTTTCGCAAATTTAATTCAAACATTTAACTGGTAGATCCTTGCAATCTTCATTAAGAACTAGCTGAAATAAAATAATCCAAAGAGAAATCGAGCATTTTGAAAGAATTCAGAGCTAGGAAAAAAAATAATAATTGGATACCACAAAATATTATAAACGAAATGAAAATTCGGGATAATGATTATGAAATATGGAAAAAAAATCTCATTATAGCGAATTTGAAAATAATTATAAAAATAGTAATAAATAGTTATTGCAAAAATTTTGAGAGAAATAATTTGTTCAAACAATTTGAATAAGATAAAACAAACCAAAGGAAAATATGGGTCGTGATTGATAATAACATTGGAACTTAAAAGAAAAAAAGCAAATTCCAATCAACAAAATTATGAGTAGGACCAGCGTAGTATTCTTAAACAATTGTTGAGCTAGTGAGCTTACTTCTATCCTTGATTATTAATAATTAAATTGAAAGTGTTACTTCTCCAGATTATTTGAAGATAACAATTTTGAAACCTATTTGTAAAGGAGGTGATAAATATTTCAGATTATCATCCAATTGCACTTTTGAATGTTTTTGCAAATTTTTTTGAAAAATTACTGAAAATTCAATTAGATGAAGGAATGCAGACTTTCACGGCTGGCGTCAATGTTTTGTTTGTTTTCCGGGTTTTGCCGTGGTCGTCTTTGGTTTAAATCTCCAAACGTTTCGACTACAACTGCGGCAGTCATTTTCAGTGGCGTGGTCGAAGTACTCTTCTTGGCGTATCAACTGGAACTGTTTCAGGAAGTTCTGAATTTATTCTCTTCCGTGGCTCTAAACAATGAAAGTGTCACCAACATACCTCAACTAGTGCTTTGGTCGTTTTTGTGATGTTCGAATGGCTCTGTCATCAAATTTTTCCATGTATTCATAGATAGTTTGTTTCTATTGGAATAAGTTGTCGTTGGGGAATTTCGAAATTAGTTGATGTCTTGTGGAAAAATCTCCTCTATGTAGTTGAGGGCTTCCTCGAGAGGTACATTTGTGAACAAGGAGACAATATCGAAGCTAATTGGGATGTAGTTTGGCTCCAAGGTGATGTCCTTCAATTATTCAATGAAGTGAGTTGAGTCTTGGACATACGTTTTGGTCTTCCCAACATATTTCTGAAGCATTTTCGATCCTATGGCACTTGATATTGGTCTCAGTGGTGTATCTTCTTTATGAATTTTCAGTAATCCATGGAACCTTGGTGGTAATGCTTCTGATCTGCAGAGTTTCTTCTTTTTCTCTGGTGGTAGTAGAGACTCTTTTATCAGTTGATTGGTCTTTCTCAGGATCTTCTCTGTTGGGCCTTTTTGCAGTCTTCTGAACGTTTTTTGACTAACCGAGGTTTACATAAGACAAATGAAAAGGAGCCATCTAGTCGAGCACAAGTTGTCGATTGGGACAAACGGAGGAGTCTGCAGTCGCCGAACATACGTTGTCCGACGGAGAACACAACATCTTTTTTGAAGATGATAGCGTTTGTTGTTTCTGTATCAGGGCTCAAGAGGTTTGAGCTATGTCGAACCGTGACGTGATGTACATTCTGTGTATTTTTTAAATTTTCTCTAGGTACCGGAGAAAGCCAATATTATTGCAGGAATCAGACTTTTCATGTGAATACAGAGCCTCAGTTCAATGAAATTTCTTCCTTTCTTACACATTTTTTTCCATTTGGTGAAAAAAACACAATCCAATACTTATAATATATCAACTTGATACCCATTCCACAACCATCGGTATCGCCATGCATGTTAAATAGTTAGTGATAATATCTTCCGGCTATCGTTAACTTCAATTAGCAAAGTTGTACGATCAAAGTCCTCTTCACTCCGAAAACTTTAATACGTTCTAAGCTTCTTGCCACCTGAAGCCATTTATCTATATTATGAGCAAATGATTATATTAAGTATAATCAGCTCGTGCCATTATATAGGAGATACGTCACAGCCACTTTAAAGCTTCATACTTCCGAGATACTTCTCAAGTTTTGTGGTAAAAGATATTCTGAATTGTGAAAACTCGAAACCTATAAGCTGAAATTGAGATTAAGTTGAAAAATACTTCTTCCCCATTAAGATTACTTTTTAAAGAAAACACGTGGAGCTTATTGAAAATGATTGTTCCTGTGAAATATTGTCTTGATATCGTGTAGTTGAAATTTAATATATTCTTCAGAAAAATTAGTATCAAAAGGAACTTGATGGTTTGGACGCTGTTTTGTAAAAGAGTGAGAGAATTTTGGATGGTTTTCCAAATGAACGAGTTTCGATTCTGAAAATTGCTATAATTTGATGCAGTGCTGAAATTTTTATAGGCCTCTCGATGAAGTCCTCAAATGAACAAACAGTAGGTCAAAATTTTTTTTTGAAACGACCAGTATACAAGGAGTACAGAATATCCGTCAGAAATGCACACAGTATAAAATATCTCTGAAATTATCAGGTGTGCATATGTGAAAAAGCAAACCCATCTAATTAATAGGATTGGGTCACACTGATAAAAACTCCATAGTGTATTTGGCCTGCCGTGAAAGGCGACCGAAATGCTATAAGTAGATGGTCTTCATCATCGCAAGATAAAATACGAAGATGAATATATGAATATTTGGTCGATATATAGTGACCATCCTACTGCTGCCATTATCTACTGCATTATCTACTGCATTACCTGCTGCATTATCTGATGGATCACCTGCTGCATCAATTTGAGCCCCTAGCTCCTGAGTTATAAGGGGATCGATAGTTCATGGCGCAGGTCGCCTGTCAAGTTTTTTCTGAGAGATAATTTACCAATACCATTTCCAAGAATACCAGCTCAAAAATTATTATTAAAATAATCATCTGTCTTCAATTGACTCTGATAATGGTGACTGTGTCTTTAGTGTGCTCGTGTTGAAATCGCTTATTACCCTAGTAAAAATTATCTGTTTCTACTCAAAGTGACCCAATTTACGTATAGTGCAGTTTTGCATCAGTTACAGTGAAGCAAGAACTTGTACAGCTAACAGGTGGGCGTAATATACTTAACTAATATTATTTATCATCTCAATTGTCAATCTACATGCTGGACTAGTAAAAAAAGTAGACGGTCGTTCGCATGTAAATTGCCCCTCACTAGAAATATGGAAGCAACCAATAAACCCGTTAGCGAGTTAACCACCGGTGAACTATGTGCGTTGATCCAGAAGATCAACACGCAGCAGACGAACGAAATGAAGAGTGATCTTAATAACAAGGTCAAAGAACTAGCTACTTCACTATGGCGAGCCGAAGAAAAAAAGTTGTGACGTTGGAACGTAAACTAAGATGCAACAACATTGCAATTTTTGGCTTAGAAGTTGAGGATAAATCCAGTCTTCTAGAAGAAACTCTAAAGAAGCTAAATCATATTTTGGAAGTATCGATTATTGAACACGATATAAATTACATTTATACTATCGATAATAAAACGAATAATCCCCCGATTATTCTAGAATTCCCTTCTTTACTGAAAAAACGGATTATCTTCGAAAAGGTCCATAATCTGAAGGGAAGTGGAATCGCTATTGCAAACGACGCGTCATATGAGGATAGATCATTTGAAATTGGCCCGAGAAGAAAATCCAACAGCAAAAATTAGAGGAGGTCGATTGCAAGTGGAAAACAAGTTCTACACACTTGAAGAATTGGAAGAAGGCTTTCCAATATCTGATGTACACGAGGATTCTGCATCTGAGGAAACCTATTTAGTCCCCCCTTCTCAAGAACCTACAACAAACCATGGAAACAAAATTCAACGAAAACTCCCTCAGACACGTAGCAGGAAGCCATCATCTAAATAGTGAATTGCATTTAATTTTCTTTATTTTTGATCTCGATATTACCTTCATTAGGGGCAGTTTACTTTCTTCTGAAAATATATTGTAAATTATTCTTCACTTAGAAATAAATAATTTAACACAATGTCTAATGGTATATATTTAGGGCACTTGAATATAAGGTCTATTCTTTCAAAAATGGTTGACTTGAGGGCTCACATCTTGGACAACGATTATGATGTATTTTGTGTATCTGAGACTTGGTTGACACCTGCTGTGAATAATCGCTTACTATCAATTGATGGATATAGCTTGGAAAGGAGAGATCGCATGAATCGAAGAGGTGGGGGTGTCTGCATGTTTATCAAAAAAAATCTTAATTTCACTATTGTCAATTATAATGACTATATCGAGCAATTAATAATCAAGTTGAGAATAAATAGACGTCAGATAGCTGTGAGTGTTACATACCGACCACCTGATCTTATCCTCAGTGGATTCTTAGATATTTATGAACAAAATATTAGTAGTCTGATTGCGGAAGTTGACGATATTATATGTTTCGGGGATTTTAATGTAAATATGTTGAATATATCCTCTAATCTTTATCAGAAATTCAACACTTCGCTAGAAACCTTGAACTTATACCAAATTATCAGTTCACCCACTCGAATCACACTAAATTCTGAATCTCTAATCGACCTGATAATCGTTTCCTGCGAATCATCAATCGAATCTTCTGGAGTAGTATCTGTTGATCATATGTCAGATCATGAACTCATATTTTGTAAGCTGAATGTGAAGCACAAAAAACCAAATGTAGAATTTAAAACGATAAGGGATTTCAAAAACTTTCGCCAAGATGAGTTCATGACAGACCTACTTTTTCTCAATTTTGATATAATTTATGATAAGGAAGATGTTAATGAAAAACTGAATTACTTCAATAACAATTTGTTGATGTTGTTCAATAAACACGCTACTTTCAAAATGATAAAAATAACGGATCTAGGAATTTTCTTCGAAAGCAATTCTTCGAAAACAATTCTTCGAAAACAATTCTTCGAAAAACAATTCTTCGAAAATGCAATTCTTCGAATACCATATTCTTCGAATAAACAATTCTTCGACTAATAATTCTTCGACAGCTTTATTATTTGGATTTACTAAAATCTGGGATAAGTTTTCATTAGACAATAATCAATATTTCTCGCATGATATATAAACGTTAAAGAAACTAGACCATAGTTGATTCATTTTACAATAGCAATAAAAGTTTTATTGGAATGTTTTGTGGAATGTTCACCGTCGACGATCAAAAAAGACGATTTTTTATATTTTTATGATTCGATTGTTCCTGAACGAACTAACCTGGTGACAGATTCGCCAGAATCTGTTGTTCCACCGCTCTGTATTGTAAAATGAATCAAATATAGTCTAGTTTCTTTAACATGACAGTTTAAATTTCATTACTTTTTGTGTATTGGCCATTGTTATCGCATATAGGGGTATATTTTCCGGAACATGTAGTCGAAGCAATTGATATAATTCTGTGCGGAGGATCATTACTTATTTTCGAGTTGATTCGAATTTTTTCGTACACTTTGGTCGCTTCCACCTCTGAAGCGTCAGCAATATTTTATGGAACACAATCCAAGGGATTATCGTCAGTTGCAAACTTGGGATTAGATAAATTATACCTGGTTTATATCTCTGAACAAAGTCATTCCTTTTGGATACTTCGAAGAATTGTTATTCGAAGAATTATTAGTCGAAGAATTGTTTATTCGAAGAATATGGTATTCGAAGAATTGCATTTTCGAAGAATTGTTTTTCGAAGAATTGTTTTCGAAGAATTGTTTTCGAAGAATTGCATTCGAAGAATTTTCCGGTTCCCAAAAATAACAAAGAACTATAGTCCATGGTTAACAGACAATATTCGGTTATTAATGAATTTACGTAACAAGGCCAAAAATAGGTGGAAACGTACTAAAATCCAGAGTCATTTTGACTACTACAAAATGTTACGTAACTGTACAACACTGGCCTGCAAAAATGAAAAAAAGCATTCATCGAGCATAGAATAAGAACCAGGGGCATTAATCACATATGGAAGAGTTTGGACGTCTTCAATATTGGTAAAAAACAGATTCCCATCCCCAATCACTTGAAAGATGTCGATGAAATCGATAGATTCTACTCTGAAACTGTACTGTATCAAGAAGCAGATAATGAAATATTGAATCACTATCTTAATATTCCACTTGATAGGGAGCAATTGTCCTTCAGAGAAGTTCTCGAACTTGAAGAACAAGAGTCAAGCCGAACGCACAAGGTTATGATGGACTCAATATAAAAATGCTACTTCAATGTTCCCTAATTATTCTTCCATACATAACACATATCATAAACACATGTTTAGTATCCCATTGCTTTCCAGATACATGGCAACCTCAGTCAGACCCATACCAAAAACGAATAAACCCAGTGACTTCAAAGATTTACGACCCATTAGAATTCTACCAACTATTTCGAAAGTTTTAGAAAAAACTGTAGAAAAACAACTTAGGTCTTATGTTGCTGAAAATAATATCCTTCCCGAATTTCAATCTGGTTTCAGGCCATTTCACAACTGTGAAACTGCTCTTTTACAAATAACCGATGATATTCTCAAACAAACGGACTCCGGTGAAACTACTGTTCTTATGCTGGTAGACTTCTCGAAAGCATTTGATACCATAGACCATGACATCATGCTGGCTATTTTGAAATCAATTGGCCTCTCAAATCATTCGGTAAACTTTTTTAGAAGCTATCTGTCACACAGAACGCGAAGGGTGAAAGTTGATGAAATCTTATCATCTCCTTCCAACATTTCTTCAGGCGTACCGCAAGGTTCTATATTGGGCCCTTTATTGTACACTATACAGGGTGTCCCATATAAAACTCCGCGGGCAAATATCTGGGAAATGAAAGATGATATCTATATGTTGTGAAAGCAGATGATATTGATGTCAAAGGATCCTCTTATTTGGGTAGATATCCATCACATGGCGTCATCCGTAAGGGCGTCGCGACACCGACGCCAATTTTTTCGAATGGCATCCCAGACTTTTTAATGCTTTTTTGAATTCTGCATAAAATTCTGAATTCAGTCATATAGCACACTCATGGTTTCCCTTGAATATTGATGAAATACAGCAACTTTATTGCATATTATAAAGAGGGCCATGAATGAGTCAAAAAACACTTACACGAGTTTGATAAAATTGATCTATCAGTGATAATTGCGTTGCCTGTTCAGTTTCATCTAGTTGTGTGTTTCTGTAAAATTGCAGACAATACAAACTAAAATAAATGTTTCAAATTACCAAAATATATTTCAATTGGACCAAAAATCGACAAACATGATGATAATAGCTAAAAAATAAAAGTAATAACATGAATTATTTCAGTAAGTGTTCGAACTGCCTCCCTTCACGTAGTATACACATATTATATCTTTTTATTATTTCTCGATTCGTCACAGCTAAAAGCGTCTCTCGCGATATGGAAGGACAAACATTTGTGATAATAATTTTTAATTCATCTACATTTTGTGGACGTCGCATATAAACTAAGTCTTTGATATATCCCCACAAAAAAAAATCCAGTGGAGTCATATCTGGACTTCGAGCTGGCCATGGTGTTGGACCCTTATTTCCAATCCATTTCTCATTGAAAGTATCATCCAAATATTGGGTAATTATTCTGTTATTATGCGGAGGTGCCCCATCTTGTTGCCACCACATATTCAGTCGAGTTTGTATTGGTAAATTCTCCAAGAGATTCGGCAATTCATGTTGGAGGAAAAGCAAATACCTCTCTCCATTCAGAATTCCTTCGAAAAAATGAGGTCCTATCAAATAACCATCAATGATTCCACACCAAACATTAATCCCCCACACAGTCTGATATCTCGTTTCTTGAATCCAATGAGGGTTCATGTCAGACCAATAGTGACAATTATGTTTGTTTACTATACCGTTGTTATGGAAACGGCTTTCATCACTCCATAATATTTTGTTCAGAAACTGATCATCATCATGAATACGGTTGGACAACCATGCAATGAAGTTCAATCTCCTATCAGCATCTCCTAAATATGGGAATAGATTATAGCAATGAACAATAAAACATAAAGATTTTTACCTGGCTGTAGTCTTTGAACCAGATGTATTTTGTATGGATGGAATTTGTTTTCTGACAAAATACGTTGTATTGACGATTTCGAAATATCACATTCCATTGCTACTTGTCTGGTAGAACTATGTGCTTCCAATACCATTTGACCTAGCACTGCAACTGTGTGATCCTCATCTGTAGCCGTTTTTTGTTTTTTTCGCTTCCGTTCATTAAAACATCCATTTTGTGCCAAAGATTTGGCTAAGCTAGTGAATGTTTTGTCTGACGGTAATCTTCTGTCAGGATAACGATTGGCGTATATTCGCACTGCTTCTTTTGCATTCCTTCTTGCTTCGCCATAAATACATATCATATCCAACTTTTCTGCATTCGAAAATTGAACCATTTTTCAATTTTAGGAAAAAACAAGACAAAACTGGATACACTTTCGTAAAATCTGACAGGTTTTCTGACAGATCGATGAAGACTCGTATTATTGCATTTATTTTGACGCTTTCATGGCCCTCTTTATAATGTGCCTTAAAGTTGCTGTATTTCATCAGTATTCAAGGGAAACCATGAGTGTGCTATATGCTTGAATTCAGAATTTTATGCAGAATTCAAAAGAGCATTAAAAAGTCTGGGATGCCATTTGAAAAAAATGGCGTCGGTGTCGCGACGTCCTTATGAATGACTCCCAGTGATGGATATCTACCTAAATGAAAGGATCCTTTGACATCAATATCATCCGCTTTCACAAAATATGGATATCATCTTTCATTTCCCAGATATTTGCCCGCGGAGTTTTATATGGGACACCCTGTATACACTTCCAGTATTGGTAGCGCCGTAATCTTTCGCAATACTCATCTATATGCAGACGATACTCAGCTGTATCTCTCGTTCTCCCCTAAAAAGGGAATTAAATGCAGATTCTGCCAATATAACAAATTGGTCAACAAAACATTCACTACAAATTAATCCCACCAAAACTTGTATGTTGATATTCGGCCCGAGCAATGTGAGAACAGAAGTAACAAGACAAATAGTGATACGTTATAATGGAAACCAAATTATACCGGTGGAGAAAGCGCGAAATATTGGATTGATATTTGTATGCAATCTCAAATTCAAATATTATTTCAACAACTGCATCCGCCTAGCTTATGCCAACATAAAAATGATATACAAAATAGGCAATATCTCAATAAGTATGTTAATAAAAAGCTGTGAGATGCTTTAGTTTTGAGCAAATTCAACTTTGGCGATGTTGTATATGGGCCATGTTTGAATGCACATGATATACGGAGAATTCAAGTAGTTCAGAATTCCTGTTTAAGGCTCATCTGTGGAGTGAGAAGACGTCAACATATCTCACATAAACTGAAAGACATGAACTGGCTGAATATGGCGAACAGACGGCTCCTACACGCAGCATGTCTTTACCATAAAATAATTAAAACCAAGGGACCTAAGTATCTCACACGTAAAATAAGGTATCGGACTGACGTGCACAACTTGAATGTGAGATTCAAACATCTTCTCACTCGATTCCTTAACGCAATTGGTACATCTTCAAGCAACCCATTTAGTTCTTTTTCGAGAAAGTGTAAATAAGATCGACCATCAAGGCGTCCTGGTAGAAAAAATGGGCCTATTAGATAATCACCAATAATTCCTGCCCATACATTAACCGAAAATTGGTATTGAAAATGGGTTTTCGGTTATGGTATGGGGTTTTCTTCTGCCCACATATGATTGTTATGGAAATTTTGAATAGCATTCCGAGAAAAATTTGCTTCGTCTGTGAACAAAATTTGTGACTTAAACTGCGGATTTAGTGCAATACTCTGAAGATACCACTGACAGAAGTTCACACGCTGTGGAAAATCTCTAGGGAGTAATGCCTGTACTCGTAAAATATGGTATGGGTATAACAAAAAATCAACCAAAATACGCCAAACAATTTGATGGCAAATATTCAGAGTTCTAGCGATCTTCCTCGTACTCGTCTCAGGATGTTCTTCGATTTCTTGCAGAACGGCTTCCTCAATTTCAAGAGCTCTGACGCTTAGAGGTCTACCTTCCGAAGTACCTTTCTTGAAACTACCAGTTTTCCTAAGTCGGCGATGAATATTTGAAAAGGTACGGCTATCTGGTAAGGCACGATTAGGATATCTTTCCTGATAAATGCGTCTGGCTTCTGTTGCATTACCATCAGCGAGGCCATATACGTAATGCATTGCCGCCATTTCTGCATTCGTGTAATTCACCATATTTACCGATATTCAGAAAAACGGCGGACAACCAAAATAACTTCAATAACACACTTAAAAATCAAGTAAATAATTGTGCGCTTCGCTATTCCTATAGCTTTTTCAAACACAAAATGGTATTCATAACCAGTGAAAACACAATATTTATAGTGATTTGAAGAACAAAATGCTATTAATTACAGATAGGTAGCTGAATTAATATCGTAAATCCATTCAGGTATGCATTTATTATGATTAATACACGCCTATTCTGACAGTCAATGAAATTACTTCAATTTCTTAGAATCATCTAATCAACGGTCGATTACACTGATAAAAACCTACCTAGGTAGCTTTCCCAATAAGTGTAAAGTAAATTTCCGGCAATAATTCAAGCACTTGGGAGATTATAAGTGAAAAAATTAAGAAGTGGTGAAAAGAAATTTCAATTATAAAGAGGTAGCTAAATTACTATCGGACGATTTATTGTCAACAAAATGTTAGGTACCTACTGCGATATGAAGCAATTTCAATTTAATTATTTTAATCAAGAACCGAGCATCTGACAAGAATTACACATATTTTTGGATTCTCATTCATTTTGGAACAAATCTGATCCCTCAATTTGCTTTCAGTCGATGCACAATCATTTCCACACCGCATCAGATTTTTGAAGAATTGATCCTGAAATGAAACGATTTTTATTTTTTTAAGCGAAAACCATGCGGCGGACAAAGAAAACTCAAGAAATCAAATTTGCTCAAAAATTAATGAGGATCTCAAAAGTATTTTTTTTTTTCAGGAGAAAGCAATGGCGTAGTATTTTTTTCTCCAAAAATATTTAATGCAAAACCCGTACGGACGCCACTATTTGAGAAAATGAAAATGTTTGTGCATTAACAAATGCACCTTGATACATAGAAGACATGTACCAAATTTTATAAAAACGTCTGCAATATTATCTCACTTATTATTAAAAAACTGATTTTTTTTCAAAACTTCCTCACCCTGTATCTCAAAAGTTATGTCTTTTAGGACATACGTTTATAGAAAGTTTTTTCCTTAAAATAAGTCAAAGAATAACCCCCCAAATATTAGCATGTCTTTAAGGAACACCCTGTATATAAATTTACATATTTTTAGAATGAACAATACCATACTTAAGTGAATAACCCCTAATACTCATACAAATGTCTCTATATGGGTGTATGTTTAATTTACTTATGTTTTGATTACCGTTGTTGTAGTTACCTTTCACGCTTAAGATGAAAAACAGAGGTAGTGTTACTGGTCTACGACTAGTAGTTCTGCCATCTGAACTTCGGCATTTTCTTTTTGTTGAGAAATAAAGACCTTTATTATTATTATTATTATTATTAAATACTAGACTTGTGTGAGCATCAATACCGAATTATCATCATCAATTTATTACTATTCGCAACCCCTCAACTGACACCCACCTTGAAGATGTTACAAAAGGTTTTGGTTCAATGATTTCAATATACTTTTTTTTTCTTCACTGTTTTCTCAGCAATTTGTACTGTAACGTACGGGAGTCTGACCTGTTCAACAGACCTGACCGCTCATGTTTGTTTAAAGTTGAAATAAACTAGAAAATTATGGTTGATTGAATTTCTACTACAGTACTTACTTGAAGTGGAAAAGAAGCACCAGTGATATCAGCAGGGCCACCAATGAAATGCTGTATCCCACCGAATGGATGATTATCACCACAGTGCGAAACTGCAACGGAGAGAAAATAACAACAAAAGGTTAATAATTCAGAGTAAACATGTTTCCAACAGAGATAATTTAATGCCATATAAAACAAACGATTTATATGGATTAGTTTGTTGGCTTGACACAATCTACACACATTAATTTTCTCGAAACAGAATATTCTGTGACAGAACCTCAATATATTTGTTTCGATGACTATTTATAGTAGTGGTGATTTTTTTGAGAATGTTCAGTGATACAATGATATCTGATTCTGTACTCTTGAAATAATTCGAATAATCGATGGAAGATGATAGAGAACGATGAAAATAAATGGAAAGAAGGGTAAGAGAGAATTCTTGAATGAATCATCAATCATATAGGGAGGTGAATCAAATGAAATATATGTTTTATGAAAGAAATCACGAATAAGATATCCTACATGCGATAGGAATTCTGCCGTTTTCAAATGTCCACAGATTTTTCTAACCGTGACACATATGTGATTGATAAGAATGAAATAAGTTTGACGGTTCTTGCTTAAAAAAATGTTTTACCTGAATCACTCATTCGAATATTGATCTTACCGATAAATCTTCCGTATTAACACAGGTGGTGTAATTGACCCAGGTTTTGTTGAATGGTTCGTGGAAATACCATGTTCCATCTTCTTCGCATTTGTAGTAAACAGTTTCTGCAAAATTAGAGAATACGATTAAGAAAGTCATACGTGAAAAATCTGTAATACATAGGAAGGGCGAAATGGCGAGGGCTCCAGATATGATTTTTTTCGTACCCTTGGGGTACTGAATGATATTTCGCTGCCCTTTCATTATTGAAATTGGAAAGAATGAGTGGAACGATACGGAGTATTCGGCATATGAAGTTCTGCTGATTATGTTTTAAACGATCCTCTCAGCCAACCATTTTGAGAAAAAATTTTAATCGACCAATAGCATCAATTTTTTAGTGATAATCTTTCAGTAGCAAATCACAGCAAAAATGTTCTCACGTTATTTAACGGGATGTTTGTTTAAATGAATGTATAAAAGAGTTAGCCATTGACTTGGTTGTCGAAGTATCGCAGCTTCAATATAAACATTTCAAAATCAGCACCGTCGCCATTGTGAAGTATTAGTTTGGCTTTTGATATTTTCTTTAACGTAAAAGGTGACTGTATTGGTATGAATTTAAAGGAACTTTTCAATTAGTAATTTACAGAAACCAACATGAGCACGAGATTTGGTCTAAGCTCGGCTGATTCTATATTACAACAAGCTGTCGAACAAACAACACCAATCAACACCAAAAAAAACAAAAGTAAAATGATATGGAAACAGTTTTTAGAGTTTTGCCTTGAACGTCATTGTGAGTTACCTGCCTCAATCGAGGTGCACCAAATCGCATCAATCATGAAGGAATAGGCATATAACATGCGCAAAATAATTTAAAAATCTACAAAGAATCTGTAGTCGAAACTTTGTGGAATGGAAACGTAAAACTTATCTAGGAAAAATATTTCAGGAAGTATAATGGAACCATTGATCAGTTCACTGATATTGAATTCAAGACTGCGTGAGAAAGTTGAAGTTGTAAACGTCGAGAACTTCAACATTCAGGAAGTATAATGGAACCATTGATCAGTTCACTGATATTGAATTCAAGATTGCGTGAGAAACTCGAAGTTGTAAACGTCGAGAACTTCAACATTCATTCATTCAATTTTAATTCAACTTACCTACGTGATTTGTTATGGACACATCGTATATGTATCGTTTATGAGTACAAATTTTATATATTCAAAAATATTTTTTTACTTTATACTTTTGTCTCCAAACTTGACCTTTTCTTTGTATATTGTGCACTGATTTTTCAACTGTACTTTTCAACCAGAAAAATAAATATATATATTCCCATGTAGAATAAACCAGTCAGGCCCTGTCTCGGAGGGCACGCTTGTGTATCATTAACCTCAGTAAACAATCTCCACGTCCGTGGAGTGAGTGATTACTGGGTTCGAGAATCATGTGCCCTGAGTAAGCGTAGTGAACCAAGAATTACGGCCTTCTGCATTCTTCCGGCTAAGTTTTCTGTCGCATCACGGCATGCCGGTATGATTTTTGAGTTTGGGGTCAGTGTGTCCATCATTTCACCAAGGACCCCTATTATTATTATTATTTCCGACAAAAGGAAATCATCATATTCTGCTCGAAAAAATGGCTTATAGAGAAAGTTTTACCACACTGCTAGCTACGAATTGGCATGGAGAGGCGGAGAAGCGACAAAAGCATGAATACAATTATTTAGAGAAGAAATAGATCATTATGGAAATCAAACTGGAAAGAAAGAACAAAATGCAATAATTTATAAAACTTCACAAGGTAGACTACACAGATTGACTGATAGCAAATTTTTAACGCCAAATAAAAATGAGACTGACGAAAAATGTCCGGTACGTCTTTGTAATTACCACCACTTATGTAATTACTGTTGATAATTTTGCTTGGTAGATAGTCCATAAGCCTATCAGAGAAAAATCAAGAAGGAAAGAGGGTGGAAAGTGTGTAAGTTCAAAGAGTAATAGGAATGGGCCGTGATGGTCATGATGGTAGAGCGCTTGTCTCTTAACCTAAGGGTCATGCATTCGATTCCCAGCATGGTCATCGGTCTCGTGCATGGTATCACACGTTAAAAGGTAAGAGCTGCGTCTTCCTCAGCTCGGAAAAGTCTTTCGAGGACTTTTGAAGGTTGTACTCTTAAGAGTGTGCAGCTGGTTGACAGAAATAACAATTCAATTCAATTCAAACACCAAAATACCAAAATATCAATTTCGAGACAGATTTCAATTATCATGTCGAGGAAAGGGGTACGAACTGTTACTGTAAACGTCGCACATTGAGCATATGATATCAAGAAACCAGCTGGTAATGACTATACAAGGAGTACGTAGTTAAAAAAATGTGGAATACTGTTGTCAAAATTGAGTAAGAAAAATATTATATGGATTGTGAGATTGTGTTTGATCCATTCAAAGATGTAACACTTCAAGCCGCTAGAAACGCTGAAAATGCTAAACGCAAGCAACTGCAGATACATTCAGATGTACTATATAGTTCTATGGCATTACGTCAAGAAGAAGTTATAAAAATGACAGAACAGGGATGAAAATACTCCAATGGGACTTTAAATATGAATTTTTCATGAAACCACTTCCGAATTAGTGATTAGTATGAAATGTATCATTCCAAATCCAAAAAAGGATATAATGGAACATTGAAAGGCAGCGTGGATGGAATACAACACAGTCCTTTCTAAAACAGCTAAGATGGATATAAAAGGTGCAGTGAAAGTAAGCGGTTGACTACAAAAAAGAAAATCTGAACGATTGTAAAACTGCATAGGGATGGTACAAAAATGTGCCCATTGGTGTAAACAAAATTTCAAATTGCATGGACCAGAATTTCTGCAGAAAAAATTAGTCTAAATCTGAAGAATAAAATTACTAATGACTTCCCTAGGGCTAGCACTATTTTTACCATTGACAATGCAGGAGTCTCAGAACAACAAATCGTCAAGCTGACTGGACATTCTAACGACAATCATCTTAAGCCATACCTTCAGTTAGACTCACAGCATCATTCTACGCTTGTTGAAAAAATTCATCAGGGCATTCAACAAGACAATCTTTGGGATGAATGTCAGTATAGACATTTCCTAATGCATTTTTGATGGAATTTTACTCAGTAGTAATAAAAACATTCGCTTCGGAAATATAATTTGGATGGAAGGATCGTATCATTGAAAACAATGCAAATTACCTTATTTCAGTGCAACATACCTAAATAACACATCAAACTGTTTACGTTACGAAATAGAATGCGAAACGAAAAATCACCAACTGGATTCTCTTCACAGTCAGTCCTAGCTGGAAGCTTAATATCCTATTACATGCATCCAATCCTCTTATTTTACATGCTGTAATAGAATCGATTCCAGGAATATATCGAGGTCTGCACGAAAATAATTTCCCAACGAAAATACATTGAGGATGCAGTACAGATGTACGTTTTACATCGGAAACAGTGTGCCTTCTGGAATTTATAGCACTTTCAACGATGAGGAAACCGAATTTCCTAAGTAGCATCCTGGAATGTCTTCAGAGATATATACGGGCCAATGAAATATGTTTTTCACTCTACGCGACGTTACCCTATCACATTATTGGGGCTGATTTATTGTTCAATTAATGATTAATGGATTCGGTGTCCTATTAACGGTTGACAATCGGTCTCTAGAATTAATATTTCGCTGTAGTCCAAAATTATCGATGGAATCAATAGCACACAACACAATTGAAATCTTTACCAGATTGTGGAAATAGAAATTTGGGGTTGTGTGTTAATGATTGATGGTTGTTGATAATTTTGTAGGGAATGAATAGCTGCATGTATATAAATTAGAAAATTTAAGGCACGTTATAGATCCAATATTTCTTAAAAAAAACTAGCGGACACAACAAACCGTTGAGATTATAAGTTGAAAATGCCCCCTTGAATTCTGAACAAAGAGCTTATAGTATGAAAATTATATATTTTAATCCCGTTTCATTCCCAATCTCAGTTTTTTCAAATGAAATGTTAGATGGATGGTGGTATGAAAATGCACTGTTATTGTCAAGAATAAAATGTTTTCTCTTTAAAAATTTTGGTATGGTCAATCATTGATGTAATAAAAAGAACAGTATAACGGTGACAATGAAATTAATTGTGAAATATTAAATTATGAAGACTTCCGCTTGTGGCTGGCTGAATGACGAAATGTCAAAGCCATAAAAAAAAAATTATAGAGAATCTGAAAAACTCGTTTGAAGGAAAATGTCCATGGAATGAACGATTGCTGGTTCACCTGGTGACTTTGAAATTAATTTCAATTTCGTTGCAGCCGATGTGAAATCAGATAAGAGTTTGACACATTATGATTCTAAATGACTTATGCAGGGATTGGTTCTAGTACTACTATCGTACACATCTCAATGATAAATTCATTTAATTAGGTACACATTTCAAAGTGAACTGTGTGGCAAGATTGTAGCTATACAATAATCGCCACCATGTTTTTTTTGATTTGCATTTTATTCAAATTTTTGGTCTGATATCTTCAGTAGTTGAAGTTTTACTGTTTGTTCAGAAACACAATTATTATCAATCTTGAGTCCATTTTTTACAATCCATCAGAATATGATCACAGTTTCCTCAAAATTTATTGAGAGTTTGTTGCTAATAACAGTTAGTCTATTGAAGTTGTTTATTCAAATGTCATCACTGCATGTTGCACTTCTTGTTTACTCAAATAGATTTTTCATATACCTATTATATGTTCTTCCCATATTTAACTCTCTAATGAGTTTGCAATGGCAGACTCTATCTGATGACGTGGAAAGAATCACTCATGCAAATCATCATTATAATAAATGAACTACCGATGTACCAATGAAGACAATGCAGTTTCTGATTCTTGTAAAAGAGTTGATGCAAGTCCTTTCATGATAATTTTTCTCAAGATTTCGATTTAACCTAGAAATAACCTGCGGAAGTAGAAAAAAATTGAAATGATCGAAAATATTGAAAGAAAGTGAATGGGCAGTTGGTATGCTCATAGATTTCAAATGTTCAATACAAGCTTTCAAGAAGGCGGTTTTCACAAAACGTTCTACCCTATATCAGAAGTATGCCACTACTCGAAATACTGATTCACTGATAAAATGGTCGAAACGAAATGAAGGAATTCGGTTTAATGATCCAGTTTTATTTCTAAGGAAGAGTGGAAAATTTCTGACCTAAAATTTTGCCGGAACTAAAAGAAATATCGAAGTGGCAGAAGTTAATCAGATCTACTGCGTAGTTTTCAAGATTCATCGGAAACTGCAGAATTTCCATTTTGAAACTACGCAATGAGATGAGTTCACCACAGAACTGTATCCTGTTACTGGGAGCAAAAGAACTGTGGTTGATAAAAATTCAGAAAGAAATATTTAAAGAAGAGTGTGAGTGTCTGAAAAAAAATTAGGACGTTAGAAGACTTGGTTTTTATCGACTAGTAGTACACTATTTAGACAATGACGGAAACATTAGGATGAAGAAGTGATTGAAACCTGTACAGATATTGAAGAGTCTTATAATTTTGAATGGGAAATACCGTTTCACAGAGCTTCTGATCAAATTCAATCAGCAGAAATTGTTAATTCGAAGTTTACAAACAGAATTTGGAAGAAATATTGGCTAACTTATGCACGAAGTGCTGTGAAGAATGCATTAATGTAATGTTAAGTGTGTTAAGTGCTAGGAATCGTATGTTAGAAGGTGAAACATCGTTAATCCTTGGCTCACAAAAGTTTCGACTCTTGATGGCTGTCGTTCGTAGGAGGTCGACAGCTGGTTGACGGAAAAAATAATTTCAACAATTTTCTTTCAACAATTTCAATTTTTTTTTTCAACAATGTATGCTCTGCAGAAATCGAAAAACAACACCAGTGGTTCCTGAAATGTGAAATTTATCACGTGGTATTGTTCACCCATGCACTAATCTGTTTCCTGACAATGTGACCAACTTTCGAGCCACTGACTGACAAAAATATAAGAAAAACCACTCAAGAAATCGATCAGTACAAAATCACAGAATAAATGACGTTGAAGAACATAAAATTGCATATTTTACCACTAGTGGGTCGAAATTTTGGTGGAATCTGGAAAAGGCTGATTGAAACAGTAAAATACGCTCTTCGTATAGTCCTTAAGGAGACCTGTCTAATAGAAGAGACTCTGAGGACCATACTGTGTCCAGTTGAATTCACTGTGGATAGACCCCTTACCCAAGTTCTGATAGAGCCTGAGTGTTTGACATTTCTTAATTCTTGAGGATTCAAAACTTTGGAAATTGCGAAAGGAAAAGGACCCCGCACTTTTTGCTATATAAAATGGCGTTCTGTCAAATGTTCCAAATTTTTGGTATTTTGTAGGAGTCGATCTCCATAAGAAACATCTCCGGGCCTAACTCGATTCTATGACTAGCATTCGAAATACAGGGTGTTAAAGTGAAAGTATTTCTTAAACCAATGTTAACCACACGAAAATATCAAAAAACCACATTATTTTTCATCACACTGTATTTTGGAATTATGACCATCATGTTTGTATTTTTTTTCATTATTCTATTCAAAATAATTTTAATTAGAAGTTGTAGAATTTTCAGCTTTTTTCTATGACTAGTTTTTGATGGATTCAGAGATGAAGGTGAAGGAAATATACTTCAAATTGACGAGTATAACGAGGAACCCAATTTTTTGAGATTTAGAATATTTTCTACGTTTAGGAATGCCTCAAAACATACAGTGTGTCCCAGCTAAAACTTGTCACCCCCCTAATATCCGAACTCATGAAAAAAATAGAAAATCGCTCAGACCCGTCGATTTGTATTTCAAGGGGGAACACTTTCACCAAATACACCATCATTGTGTTGTCAACCCCCTCAACCCCAGCACCCCCTACTTCAGAATTTTCAATGGGACTACTATACTTGTGATACATCATTTTGAAGGGAATTCAATCCCAAATACATCGGTGTACTGAAATTAAGGATCGATCAAGTGTTGTTGAAGTTTTCATGAAAACTAATTTTTTCCAGATATTTTTATTTTTCATCACCTAACATGTTATCATCGTATGAAAGGTTCAAAATGTGAACCATTCAGTTCCATACAGAAGTATAAGCGATCTTCGAAATTTCTTCGCACATTGCTCAACATTTCTGGAGTCACTGCACGACACTCCACAACAATTCTCCTGCGTAGATCATCAAGAGAAGTTGGCTGGGTAATATAAACTTTGGATTTCAAATGACCCCTTAAAAAGAAGTCTAATGGTGATAAATCAGGAGATCTAGCCGGCCATTTTATTGTCCTCGCCTTCCAAACCATCGCCCTGTGAAATTGTCATCTAAAAATTGACGTACAGGTGCAACAAAATGTGGAGGAGCTCCATCTTGTTGAAAGATGAGCTGACCGTCAAGTAACCTATCATCGTCTTCAAGTAACTGAGTGATTCTGGAGTTCACAGTTGTATCAAGAAGTTCAAGATACGTTTGTCCGTTGAGGTTACCATCAATAAAATATGGACCTACAATATGGTGT
Organism: Chrysolina americana; assembly: GCA_958502065.1. NCBI lineage: Eukaryota > Metazoa > Arthropoda > Insecta > Coleoptera > Chrysomelidae > Chrysolina > Chrysolina americana. Next base: position 12,336,984 of record OY293413.1, read on the forward strand.
CCCAGAATAACAGCCCAAACATTCAATTTCTGGGGAGTTTGTGAATGAGTTTCCCTGTACCAATGGGGATTTACGTCACTCCAGTATCTGCAGTTGTGCCTGTTCACATGTCCATTTAAATAAAAAGAAGATTCGTCAGAAAAGCACACATTGTAGAGGTAATTATTATCACCAATCAATAATTGACTCATGATTTCACAAAACTCTGTACGTCTGTCAAGATCATCTTCATTTAATTCTTGTACATTCTGCATTTTATAAGGATGGAATTTTGCGTCTTTCAGAATTCGATGTACGCTGCTTTTCGAAACTCCAGAAATAGTCTCAAGTTGTCTTAACGATTGAATGTTGTCCATCACTGCATGTCCTACAACTGCAACAGCGACCCCTTCATTTCTCATAGGCTTCTCTCGTTCATGTTTTTTATTCAGCACTGATCCCGACTCCAAGAACTTATTCATCAATTGAAGCACGTACTGATATGATGTGGTGTTTTCTGGATAACTTTCATTGAAACTTCGAGCCGTAGCTCTAGCACATCGTCCATTTTCAAAACACGCAGCTACAATGGATATTCTCTCTTGTACAGTATAAACCATTTTCGAATGTTTTCAAATTGTTGAATGCAGTGACTCGAATACATCAATTACCAAGGCGTAAATAAAGATATGCGAATACAAAAACTCATGAGAGCATTTTTTTTTCATAAAAACGTCTGTCTCACCTTCGAAACTATTATTTCTGACAGCATATTATTTTTCATTACAGTGGCGTACCCACAGTGAACCTTTCTTTCGACGCTAACATTTGAGGTGATGAAAAATTAAAATATCTGGATAAAACTTAGTTTTCATGAAAACTTCAACAACACTTGATCGATCCTCAATTTCAGTACACCGATGTATTTGGGATTGAATTCCCTTCAAAATGATGTATCACAAGTATAGTAGTCCCATTGAAAATTCTGAAGTAGGGGCTGCTGGGGTTGAGGGGGTTGACAACACAATGATGGTGTATTTGGTGAAAGTGTTCCCCCTTGAAATAAAAATCGACGGGTCTGAGCGAATTTCAATTTTTTTCATGAGTTCGGATATCAGGGGGGTGACAAGTTTTAGCTGGGACACACTGTATGTTGTGGGTAGTATTCATAGTGATCATTTAGAAGATCCGCCTATTTTAGGATACTTACTGCACTTGTAGGTCAGGTGCCAGGACTTTAGGGACTTGTGCTCACGTAGCTAGTGTGATATGGTTCATGCGTTACGCAAGGCATCAAGAAAATATAACATTTCCATCTTGTCGGCTCTTGAATTCTATTTCAGATCGAATTCACTCGAAAATTATGAACCTCGGTCCGGAATTGATTTGAGTTTTAGGACAATATCTTTGATACTTGTTTGTTTTCGTGAAATAAATTCAAAGTTATGAAATATTTCAGAGTGGACTAAGCCTAAAGGGGATACCACTAAGGGAAAAAAAACGTGCCGGAAACTCTACATCTTGGGTGGTGTGGAAACAAGTTTAAATATTAAATATAATATATTGATTTTTGTCACACACTGAGTGAACAATAATCATCAAATACATGATTTGAAATGACTCATCATTAGTACGCTATCAATTTGTGTAGTTGATATAGTCTTTTTCTTTCGAAAAATATCACAATTTTCCAGAGCGATAAAATATAAATAGGCCACATAGTTCAGGAGCATAAAAGGAGGTAAAAACAAGGTGTGTAATTAGATTCTTCAATCATTTTCATTATCACGAAGGTAATATTCAAATCAAGTCATTATTGCAAAAAATTCTCCCTGATGATATAATTTTCAACTCAAAGTACAAAGTACAAGAAGAAAAAATCAATTTTCGTGAGGTTATAAAAGTATATATAAATTTTTTCAAGCTTGAAAATGTTTTCTGAATCCATCGAAAACTAGTCATAGAAAAAAGCTGAAAATTCTACAGCTTCTAATTACCAATATTTTGAATAGAATAATGAAACAAAAAGTACAAACATAACGGTCATAATTCCAAAGTACAGAGTGATGAAAAATAATGTGGTTTTCTGATATTTTCGTGTGGTTCACATTGGTTTTAGAAATACTTACACCCTGTATGCTCTAGTTTCCTCAATGACATATCCTCAAAAACTGGAAATACAATCTATCAACTCAAACATGCAAGGAGGGAAATAAAACTCAAGCGAAATTGATTACGGTATACCATAGTATTTGTGAATTGCCTTGTATAATTCAGACATGGGATGATATAACATGAAGCGACAACAACATAAAATGTGATAATTTTCATCCTGCAAGTGTTTCCAAACCATATAGCATCAATATTTCGAAATTCGAAAAATCGCAAGAGTATGAATTGAAATCACCCTGTAACGGAAAAGAGTTCTTGAGGTTCTTTTGGGGAGGATAGTTGCCAAAGGATATTTTCAAAATACTGCATTCAAAAAATTCAAATAAATTGATTATCTCTAGAGATACAAGATGGGAATAAGTCGTCATTTCCCAACTTTAACACCCTGTATTTCGAAAACTAGTCATAGGATCGAGTTGGGCCCGGAAATATTTCTTAAGGAGACCAACTCCTACAAAATACCAAAAATTTGGAACATTTGACAGAACGCCATTTTATATAGCAAAAAGTGCGGGGTCCTTTGGCAATCAGTGGCAGTTGAGTCAGAAACTGGCTGATCAATTTTAGAATAGATGGCAGAAGAAATCCCTAAATACTTTAAACGACAGAAAAGAATGGTTGTTTAATCAACATTTGATCCAAAATCAATTTCTTCGATTCATGTCGAACAAATATTTTATTGAGACTTCATATCTAGCTCGAAGTCAATATGTGACATGAACAATACCTGACTATGTTATGATTACATTGTACGCGTTATTACAGCATTATAAAAATTCAGGCTTTGGAGTTCATGATCCTGTTTCTCATATAAAAGGTTGAAATGAATGATTTAAAATTAGTGTTATCACAATAACTGTCGTTTTACTCATCCTACATGAGGCAATAGAACAATAGTCTCTCAAATCAACAAAGTACAAATCCTATCTTGCCGCTTATATTCAAAGGGGAAGTACAACCGTACCTAACCTTGAACAATGGTTGAACAATGCAAAGGATCTGCTGATAGATGATTTGGCGGTTATTGGCGACAGCAATGGTCTAGACACAACTGGTCAGAAGGGCGAATTGTAACAGTTTACCCTGGCTGAAACGGTATGGTGAGGATTGCAGATGTCCAAACTTTACTCGGTTCTTTCAGACGATAAGTGAGTAAACTTTGCCCGATTGGTGTGGTCGGGTAGATGCAGTTGTATACTTCGAGGAGGAAGAGTGATATATTTTATTTCACCCTATACATGATATGTTGATGAAAGTGTTGTTGAAGTATTCAAGAAATATCATCAAAAAATTCACTCACTTTCCTTTCCTGTTCCATCATAATTTCTGTCAATAAACCCGAATGAACAACAATACATTATCGAAACAACCATGAATATTGAAAGCCCTAGGGCTCAACATGATTGATTCAGTGTGTTCATACACCCAATATTGTTGGCGATTTGATTATACCAATAAGTCACATGCACGCGGTTGACTGTTCCAGCACTACGATGGATTGTTTCCCTAAAGTAATTTTCCGGCGGTCTTAATCGGTATCCATATTCATTATTAGAGAGCACGGAACTGTGTGGTGCTTAACTAACTGATGGTCGATGGGGCATACGTGTTGTGTTGTGCTGTATCAAGATTATGCAAAGCTTTGTCGTAAAGACAACGAAAATTAGAACACGGTTAGTATGGGACGGTGTTCCGGAGTTAGCCTTGTTAACAGAGTTTAGTGTCTGTTCCATTGGGATAAAAGGTGAATCTGGATGACAGAATGTGGAAGATACCAAAGCCTTTCATCATGAGAGATATTATAAAAATGAAATTAAAATGTATGATGATATTTCTCCACTTATACAAATCCACTGGTAATAACTGTCTCTCTAAGCGATTGCTAATATCTACCCACTGAGGAAGAAACATCCCCGGGAGGTAATTTAGGCATAGTTAATGTAAACGTAGGGTGAGGTAGGGAAAAGGAAATATGCATTCCACAAAAACGTAATGTAGAATATTTATTTCGCATATGCTCCTGGGTTTGAATTCATTATGTAGGCTGCACTACAATGGCAGTTGACACTGATAAAATGTGCACCAATGATATTTTGGTAAATACGATTCAGTTGTCTTCACTAGGAACATATCGTTTTTGAATGCCCTCTGATTGACTAGAGGTAAGAACAGCTTTTAACTTTCTGCGATACCTTACACGTTTCATACCCTCAAAAACACCGCAACTTCATTCTATTCTCAACGAATTTTGACTAACAACAACGTCAAGCCGTAGACACAATGGAAGTTGTGACAATTGCCACTTCAAAGTGACAATTGCGAGTTCAAAGTGACAATTGCCATTTCAAAGTGACAATTGTCAGATCAAAGTGACAATTTTCACTTCAAAGTGGCAATTGCGAGTTCAAAGTGACAATTGCCATTTCAAAGTGACAATTGTCAGATCAAAGTGACAATTTTCACTTCAAAGTGGCAATTCCAACTATTTTGAAAAATAATTTGTTGTTGGTCCTTCTACGCCTACGTAGTTATATTCGTCAACCGGTTGCGCCCCTAAGTGCAAAGCCGTTATGCAAAACCTTCAAGTTTGTATTTAAATGATTGTTGAACTAGGATTCCTTAATTTCTGATATTTTGTATAGGTTCCTTATTTGCAACCACAAGTATTATGCAGAAGAATTTACACATTATTTATCCGAAATTCTGTATATTTTTCAATATTTCATTTTGTGGTATAGGTAGTCTTGAATTTCTTATTTGTGATTTTATGTTAACTTGTAGACCTAAATATCTGATAAAAATACACTGCCTGTTGTACGGGTATTCAAGTATATTTTCAATGAGTAAAATATCAATCTTCAATAAGTGACATGTTCTTCGAAAATAGTGATCAATCAGACTTTTGGAAGAGTTTTTGTATGAACAAACACAACAACACCATTAAGAAGCCTTCATTACCTACCAAGAACTACCAAAAAAATTCCAGATATTCTCTGTTCTATTTCATTTGTTTCTAACTTTTTGCTAAACACTGTATTCCAAGTATTTTTATGCTGTCATATATTGATCTAATATATTACGACAAAAATTCTGAAACAAGAGTCATACATAACGAATGCACTTTTCAAGAGTTATTTACTGGGTAGAATGTATTGTACGTATGTGGTGTGCCTCAGGGGACGATGTTAGGGCCAATCCTATTCAATTTTCACTTCCACTGCAACTGTATAAGTTCTGCTGATGATTACCGTATTGGTTTGCCAAGACAAAAACTGGTTTGAACTATGATTGAAACTAGAACATGATCGAGATCAAATTAAAATGTGGTTGGAATTATTTTTTATAGACTTGATAGCAGACCAAAAATAACTAACTACTAATTCTGCTGATGATGCAAACACTTTTCTTACATATCTCTGGATCTTCAAAGAGACGAACCGCTCGTTTTCGGAGAAACATAATACGAACGGTGAAATAATCGAAACCTAAACAAGCCTGATGATATAAGAAATGGATAGATTTCAATAGGAAAGGGGTTATTTTATATTCACGGAAGATTAAAAGAAACATTCAGTTGATGAATCGATTTGGAAAAAATGTTTGTCATAAAGTATTGTCAACTAGGGCATTGAGAGTTTTGAAATGAAATGTCAGTTTCAAAGTGGCCCACACAAAAACGGAACATGGTTAAATTATTTAGGGAAATAATATAAAATACAGACAAATTAAAAAACGCATATAAATAACAATGAATAAATAAAATAAGGAAATTGCACAACGAAACTATTGAATTTCAAACGGTATTTAGATTATATTTGAGAACTAACACCGTTTGAGTGACATTTTTTCAGACCTCCCTTCCATCTGTTTCGGTCTTCCTCTTTGTTCTGAAAACAGACGCATCGGCATCGCTTTGCTTATAAATAGCTATAATTTCATAAATGAAGTTTTTTGCATTCTCAGGTTAGATTGCATTCTAAAAATACTATGGGTGAGAAATAACCATGCGATTATGGAATATGACGCGACTGTAAAAATGGGGGGGATCTTCAATGAGATCCTGAATCCTGGGTCCAGGGCCCGTAATCGAATATAGGGGTCATGGTCCCTGGAATATTGATACGAAGATGAGGACGCCATCTGTGGAACCGATTACAGAAGTAGGACGCGATTTCATTTGTTGAGTCTATCTAATGAGTTGATACACCAGGGTTTTTAGACATCTTACCTTTCATACATGTGACATGTAAGTGGGATCAATACCTGCAACACCAAATATAACACGGCGCCAACTAGCCCACTCCGTATTTACCATATTCCAACGGTGTGGAACGTCAATCACAGTGCTGAATATAACAGATATGAAACACCTTGATTTATAGTGCCATAAATTTTATTAAGTCTTTGTTATCGTAAACAACGAGGAAATGAGCAATCGTGCTTGATATATTCGCGAGACAGCCAATGACGCTAGGAGCGATCGTCCCTTTGTTCCAATACCAAACCACATCTATTGCGAGGGATGTAATTAGATCTAACGAAGTAAACGAACTTCTGACAGTGACACGTTCGCAGATGTGCGAAATTAATCGATTTGTGAGGAATGCTGGGAATTTCTAATGAACGGCTCATACTTTGGAATAGTATGGGAAGACGAGGAAATTGAGTGGCAGAGCGTTCGAGAAACTAATGTAGCGTTGGCTCTCTGGCTTGATCTGGGTAGTTAGAAAACCAGCTTGTGAAACTTGGAAATTGAGAATTTTCAAGCACCAATGGATTAAGCCAAAAATTGCACGAAGTGCCTGATTCTCTTTGTTGACACTAATTAGAGGCATTAACCAATCCAAATTTCACAAAAGCATCAAAATCAAACGTTTCACTCAAAAATATACCTTCATGTATGTACTTTCTTACATAGCTTGGTCTCTTAAACAAAAAATACCAATAACATTTTTGGAGGTATCAAGTAATTTCGAAAATTGAGTGTTTGTTGTTTTTCATGTTTTTGAAAGAAGATTGGATTTTTGGATAAACAAGGCCATTTTCAATAAAAAAAATTGTGAAACGAGTGAATCAGGGGGTTTATACATTGTGTTAGTGTGAAGGAGAAAGAATTTTGAGTGAGTTTTCCGAAGTAGAATTTGCAGTTAACGGAATTACTAATTTTTTCACTTTTTTTCTAATTTATTAGAATATCATACCTTTTTTCATACCAAAAACATGATTTTCCCTGTAATAAATACTCATTCAGTAATTTTGCATCTTCCTGTATGTCGTTGGGTGTAAAATTTTCTTCGTTTTCGTTTAATTCGTCCATATTTATATTTGAATTTATTGAACTCAGTATCAAATGGATATATAAAATTACAGACAAAATATTTGGTGTTCATTATACGTAACTACGTGTACGAACTGAACAGTTTGAAACAACTAGATATTGGGTTTCAATTTTTAATCTTTTTTTCTTCCTTTATCTATGTCTATTTCAGCTTTGTTGGCGGATATTCTAAAATAGGCTTATTTATTGAAATATATAAGTTTGCTCCATATATTTGAAACATTATTTTCTTTATTATTATAATTAGTGGTTTTATGTTGGACGTGTTAGGAAAAATAATATATTTTACACTAATTAAAATCTGAGCATAGATTTTCTTCATTTATATGTTCAACTGTTTAATTTTCTCCTCCTAATTTTCTCCTATCTTTCCAACCCAAAAATTTCCGACCTAGACACAGTCAAACATAGAACATAAGGTGATAGAATGTATGAACATTGTTCATGCTCAACACTCACTTGAAGCTTCAAATCCTGGGATGAAATCGGGACAAGACTGATTGGCAACTGCTCCAGCCGGTGTTTCTGGCCAACAGGACCAACCATCAAAATATACCGGACATGTTAACCCTAGAAAAAACAAAAGGTACTTTTCAAAGACTGCTTGGGTAGCTCTTAGATTCATAATCACAAATTATTTAGAAATCAGAAATAATACCGTCCACCTTGAAAGGTATTTTATTGTATTATTTGAATACCTTGCGCCAGACAAACAAAAGTCCAGGAAAATTCTGTATGAGGAGATAGAGTACAGTGAAAGAAATATCTTTGAAAAAAACAGTGGCCTATCATTAATTTAATTGAAAACTTCAACACCCCTGATCTCAGAAATGTAGCAGTTGTGGACCTATCAGCATTAAATTATGAAACATCCGGTATATGTTTTGGAGGAAATTATATTTGCGAAAATATGTGATGAAAAATAAAACTCGAACTTGGCGTCGTTTAGTGAATCAAATAAAATTTTAATTCTCACTTAAACATTTTCATTTTAGAACATTGTCTTTGAGTTGGCAGATTTATATTTTGAATAGAAAACGAGTTGAAACTGTCCAAATATAATCTCGTTACATTTTAAAACAAATCAGTTTCTGAGGAATTTTTCGTTAAAAAATGAGGTCTTGATTTACTACCCCCACGATATGTGCAGTGTGTGATCTAACCTATTGTACATGAAATGCCATTTCAAAACTAATTACATTAGTTAAAAACTCAAGGTGAAATCGAAAATATTGAATTTGCTGTTCAAAACACTCCTTTTTTTGGGAATCACTGTCTGCTGGTTGTTCTTAACTTATTATTGATATTTTTAGTGAAGATAATGAATGGGTTACCCTATACAAATAGCTATTTTCCTAGCGACCAAGACGTGTTTGTGACACACAATAGAAGTTATTTATTGTTTAAGTGTTTAGATGGAATAAAATATATCTAAGACACCAATGCAATACAACGTTACATCCATCACATTCATTTAGATTCGACGAAAATTTTCATCAAAAAATTATTTGGCATTTCGCTCTGACAGCGGCTGTCAACAACTCAATTAGTTATCAACGATACAATGCCGATATGTAGCAAATAACGGATGAGGTTGAATATTGTATTCCGAGGCGCAGCCGAAGATTATAACAAGCGAATCCGTTATTTGCGTATCGGCCATGTGTCATTCAAGACTTTTCGTAATCCCACTGAAAGATTACATTTTGATTCCGAGGAAAAAACAAACCACGCACCTCGTAATTCTACAGAAAAAATCTCAACATCGTGTTCAAATATTTGAACAAGTGATTTCTTAACGGCCGCCTTACTTTGTACGTTTCATAACTGTGGATAAAATTTCAGCTACTAGGTGATTGTGTACAAAACTTTTAAAAAATGTATACCTCGTGTTTTCTCGACAGTCCAAGTTGTTTTGATTCCAGATCCGCCCTTTTCAATCCGAGTCATGCCGTATGTGTGACCAACTCTAACAACACATTCCGTGATTATCTCATTCTAGTCAACCATCCCCCATCGTCTCTATTGCGTTCAAGCTTCTCGTTTATCGTTGAGTTCGTGTCAATTCACTTCCAATTTCAACAAGAAGTGAAAAAGTTAATTCTCACCCTGAATGGAGTGGCAGACGGTAAAGCAAATAAATAAATCGGATTTAAAAGCTTTCCACTAAAATGCTCGATACTTGGGCGAGTATTGCGCTGAAATGTCTCTCCAGAGGCCAACAAACTAATGGAGTGGAAGAAAGGAAAAATTTGCTTTTATGACTGGCAGAATTTAAAGCATTCGATTTGCATATATGATTGTCCGTTTCATTTTTAGAAGAATTTATTCGATTGGTGAATATTCCGTGAGCAAGTGATTGATTGAAACGAGTTGAAACGAGTTGGGAGAATTGGTGTATGAGATAGACATCTCCATGACAGATGTTCTTTAAAAACATCGTATTTTCCTCTTTCCATGTAGTTTGAGTCATGAGTTCAAATATTTTCATATCGTAACTTTGTCAATAGATACGATTCCTTTCAATGAAGAGAAAGACCGAACAAAGTTATTTATGTATCAAGGCTTGTGCAGGCCGATGACAACAAAGGCTGCAGGAAAAACTCTCACATTGGATTGACAGCAAGGAATGTTTGTGTGCCTCTTTAGTGATCTAAATGAAGGCATAGCTTTGTTAATTCAATATCCGAAAACTGGTGCACCTCAAAGAATGTACAAAGTATGAGTGAAACATCAATTCTGGCTTTCTTTTCAGAACGATCTGAATCCTCTATGTTTATGGTTTGATTACTCTTTAGTTCTCATTTCCCTTATTATATAAAAACTGAACTCGCTACAATTTACCCTATGACATACAAGTTCTACTTTGGTCATTGATGTAGGTTAGGTTTGGTTCAAAATGAGCGAATCAGATCGGTCCTTCACTACGTTGGTCTATTGTGGCCCATACCAATTCATATTTCATCAAATAAACCCAGCTTCTTGACGAAGTCGATTACTTTATTTGGTGTATGACCTTTCAAGTCCAAGGGAGAGAGTCCGCGGCGGGGCAGGGATAAAATATGTGATCTTCTGTTTCATCATCTTCAAGACAGAGACGACATATCGGGTCCTACGACAGTTTGAGTCTTGTCATGATGATTCAAACGACAGTGGCCTGTTAGAAGACCTGTTAGACATCGCAGGTTATCGCTGCTGGAGTCTAACAGTATTTTGGTTGAATTCTTCGGGGAATGTGTGAATGCCTTGGAATGAGCCAATCCTGGTAGGTTTCGCCAGAAGTTTAATACTTTCCTTGCTGTTCAGGTGTTCAATGTATATTTGGAAAAACTTGGTGTAATGAACCTACTTGCGGCATCTTCTCTTGCAAGAAGGTCAGCAGTTTCATTGCTCTCCACACCGAAGTGGTCAGGAATCTAGACCAGAGAGTGACTGTTGAGTCATTAGGCTGATTGGTCGTACCGATGTGGAGTGTGGGTCAGTGCGGATTCAACCGCCGGTGCTGTGATAACTTTCTTACCGATCTCCCAATCATTCTTTGTTGGGTATATCGCGCCCTCAACAAGGGGAGTTCGATTATTATCAACAGTCAAGCTTCGAGACAGAATATTGTGGATTCTTATGCTGCGAGGTATGTCAGATATACTCTCATAGAACTTTCTATATTTATTTCGTCTGGATGGCCGCTAACATATCTTCCATGATGGTAATATCTCCTTGATGAGTTTTTTGTTGAATATTCATACGGGGCATTTTGTACTATTCAGTTTGAGAGAGTACTTGATTGTTAGTTAATAAGGTGATCAGAGATCATTATTGACAAATGTTTCCCTTATTAATAACAGAGATACCTATCGAAGAATAGTATTATCGTGTAAAAGCATAAAAGTGATAATTGAGTTTCCTGAAGAAATTGATAGAGTAAAAGTTATACAAGGTACATAATAAGACCCCAAACTACTTCCTTGGGGTACTTCAGAACGTAGCACTGGAGTTGATGATTTTCTATCATCAATTTGCACAAATTGTACCCTATCTTGAGGATATGAGGATATCAGCGAACAGACTGTTACACTGTACCCAAAAATGTTAATATGGACATAAGGATTGTGTGATTTATTAAGGCTTTGCAGTCATCCAGTAGAATTAATACATAAAATATAATTGTTGACGTTAAAAAGAGCGCTATTGCAGTTATAGTCACTTCAAAATCCAGATTTTTCCATGGCCAAATTATTCTAGCCATCAGTGTATTATCTAATTTGTGATTCCATTTCTGAGTATTTTCAAAAAGATAGTTCATCGTAGGTTATTAAAATATGTTGGTAGGGTTATTTTTGGTAAGGTACTTTGGCAACCTTCCATTCTGAGTTTCAATCAAGACATTAATTTTTTGTATAAAGTTTACGTTCACCCATGTAATATTTATCCTGCTATTTGATAGAACATAATTACCCTAATTCGCATCTGTTGATTTAACAACTTTGTTCTGGGCGTTAAAGCTTCAGTGCTCTGTGATGAAACTTCTGGCTTCGAATAATATTTTTGTAACGTCGTCGTTTTTGTACCGAATTCGGAAACTCCCTGAAGGGCTACCCTTATCCCCTGAAGTTTATATGAGTGGAATGGAATTTCGTTGTCATCCAAAAGTTTTATAAATTCGACCTAGGTGGAGATGTGTGTATTTTGATACTCTGAGTGAATGAAGGGATTTGCATGTAGTTTTTCTCAGTTCAGAGTGTTTTGTGGGAAAGTTATTTCGTTGGTGTACTTTCATTCAGGATGACTTGCTTTCAGGGCTAGGATTTTCTAAACCAAGGAAAGTGTATGGGATGAGTCGCTATTGGATTCAATTATTTGTATTTTATTCATTGAGGAATAGGGAGTTATAAACAATTGATCGACTTTATTGAAAAGTGAAGAAACTTCATTTCGTTCATTTTTAAACTCATATTGGATATGTATCGGTCATATTAACAACCGGTTCATATATTCAAAAAGTTTACCTCAGAGACCATTTGAAATTCTTGAAAAGCTAACTTCAGGACCCTGTATAATCTGAAATGTTGATATTGAAGCGTTAATGCAATAGTATCTGCATTTCGAATTCTACACCATAGACAATTTAAGCATTCACTAAGACTAAATTTCCATTGATGCGGGGTTATTTAAAAAGGACCAGTGGGAATTTTTTTGATATCAATAATCTTTCGAGACAAGGTAGGGAAAACCAAAACATCATGTGAGATAACCTCAACTCTCACCTACTCCGCCAATCAACCCCTAAATCAAAAGTTCCAAAATCTGTATTAAAATTTGATTTTCGTGGGTAACCAATCCTGGTGGGGCTCTCTTGTTTTCAAAAACTCTCAAAAAAAATGAGTTACTTAGTTTAGCCGTTCCATCAGATGCTATCAATTGGGACAGTATGTAAGACCTTCCGTCATTCCTATAGCTGCACAACAGTTGCTGAATAGTTCTCAGGGTTGCTCGTGAGGTTGCAGCCCCGCTATGGTGGCCAAATTTAATGAAATACAATCGTCGAAGACTTATAATGACTGGCCGTGCTTATGACCCATTGTGTCATGACAATGAGCCTGGAACTGATCCCAAACGTCTTTGCCCTACATCTGTCTATCATAGCGAAGGCGAGGACTGAAGTACCAATGAAAAGGCTACAAGCTAGGCAACTGCAATGTAATGAAGATCATAAAAATCGACAAATCTGAGATGCCAACGGACTAAAAGACTCCGATCTACTCCTTTGATGAAATGAACACTACCAATGCTGTTTAAAGAGTGACTCTGGTACACGGATGGCTTCAAGACAGGCGAGGAGATAGATTCTTGGATAAACGAGGAGACCGAGGTAGAACATTAGTCTAAAATTTGTCACTCAAGCCTCTAAATTATTAACTTTTTCACGAGGAAGATTTTTGGAAGAAATCCTAGGAATGAACCTATAGGCATCGTCTCCAATAATCAAGCAGCCATAGGAGCTCTTCGAACTAAACGACCTGAAAGCACAGAAGCTTCTGGGTACCAGAGGTCACAAGTATCTAGGGCATTGGCAAAGTGGATGCAACAACAACTCTCATTGGGCCAGAACCAGCCTGTGGATTCGAAAGAAATGGGTAACGAATCATCATCAATCTTGGAACAATGCCTTAGGCAACACCCACCAAAAAATATGATGATGGGGAAAACCGATCGGCTATCAAGATACCTTCTTGAACTGAGCAGGAACTCTTTCAGGGAAGTGGTAGGACTCTTGACAGAACACTGCCACCTAAGATAACATCTGCGTATGCTGGGGAATCACCAATTGACACTATAGTACAGAATATATCATTCCACAGAAAAACATCGTGAGAATTTTCCAGGAGTTCATTAGAAGATCCGGAGTAGAAACGAGATAGACGTGATGGGGAGGAGCAGAAAAGTTATGGGAAAAACTACCTGTATTTTGGAGGATGTTCGGTGCAACAGAGAAAACAAATTAGGTAATTTCAGAGTAATTCACCTCGTTAGTAAAGTGTCGAGTTGAATTAGGCATTCTCCTTGTATAGTAGCCATTTGAGAAAGTTAAGAACGGAAAAAAAATTATTAAATCATGTTTCCCGCGGACTAAGCAAATATTAAAATGGGTAAACTCAGGTGTATTTCACAAATGATTTTTTCCAAGATAGTATAAGGCTCAATAACGTCACCGTTTCGTCACCAATCAATCATAACAACTTTATCGGAGAAAAGCACCTGAATAGAGCTGGGAGATTCCTAAAATATATCAGTTTGATTCAGTCAAGGAAACAGTGATAAATAGATGATATGCTGAAACATAAACATGAATCACTCCTGTGATTGACGGATGTGAAGCGTCAATATATACCGAATAATGGTGGTTGAAAATGAAAATAAAATGGAAAAATTTAATTTAGTTTTGAAATTTAATGAAAAGTTGGAAATAGCTGGGATATCTATCATAATTTCAGACGCCTTTCTGTTATTTGTCAAAAAAAAATTGTAATGTTTAGTTTTGTAAAATATTCAATATTTTGCTGTCACAAGGATTTAATTTTGATATAAAGACCAGTAGTGATATAGTGTATTTTTTTGTTCGAAGATTAAAAAAAATTATTTATAAACTCTACAAGCTGAGTTTATAAATAATTTTTTAGTAATCAGATGAATGAATCAAACAAAATTCGTCAAGTGTGTTCGGAGAGGATCACCAAAATCAAAAGAAATAGCTTCCACTACGACCGAAAATAGTCTTCTCTCCACACATTTCCACAAAGTGGAAAAATGAGGCAAGTATCTGACAGAAGATAACTACTTCCCCCTGCAGACATTGAATTACATCTGTCATCCATTTGTGCAATGGTCCTCAAGGAGGATACTATTTGAAAATGCTGATTGTAATAAAGCCATTGAATCATCTTTCATTTTGTTGGAAATGACCACCTGCATACATGCATGTTTCGAAAAAAGCCTCATAATATTACACTACGAATAATTTTCATTTTTTCCAAAGAGCTGATTTCAACAGTTCACACCAATAATAAAATAACAACAAATATTAGTAAATACAATGCAATAAACAACATGTAAGTAACATTACACAAATAGTTGGAGAAATAACTATCTGGCCATAAACAGAAATCTTTGTGGCATGATGGTGAAAATTATATTTCTAAAGAGATTCAGAAAATCCAATACAGTATTCGTTTCTATCCAAAATATACCTGTTTGGGAAAACTAACTACAGGTCCAACTTCATCCCCTTCAACTCATACGATAGGTATATTCGTCGGCAAGTTTCCTACAGAAAACAATTACTGTCCCATGAGACCGTTGAATTATATCCCGTTGATACCTGGAAAAGTGTTCTAAAAGAACTACGCCTCAATAATCTTTGAATATAATAGCTGAAATTGATACGGAAACACCTATGTATCGATTTCATGATTCTTGCCAATCATCAGCAAAAGCTAGTTTAACTCCGAAGACTGAATTATATAATCCATCTCCATTATTGGCATGATGGGTCACTCTGTACCGTAACCACCAACGGAACTTATCACTAATATATCGTTATATCTAAATTGGAGCAATATGACTGACCTTATCTTGTAATATTCAAATTGTACTATAAAATTTATCAGAAAATATTCAAGCAATATCACTCTCGAAACGGACGTAATGTTTAATATATGATACAGTCATACAGCTGTATAATTAAAGTAAGCTCGTATACAATTTCGTCATTAAATTTCATACTTGCAAGAATATTTCTACATATTTATATTACGTAACATCTGTAACTTTAGTGTCCGGTAGTTTCAGTAGTTGTAGAGGCTGAAGTAAGCTCACGTGGAAACTTACACCTTACGTTGAATAATTACTGTAATTAACTAGTTCAGTTGGATGGATCCCTTTGGCCTTCACTGTATCATGAATGGTTGCTAACTATGATATAATCTCAAGCAAAACCTAGATGTAGAAACCCATAGAACAACCACAAGATACAGTGGAGAGTACTATTCCAAATATTTTTTGGAATCAAAAGAAGTTGTCACTCAGCACTACCATGAGGGAATTTGCAAAATTGCACTAGTGTCCCTCATGTGGAAAATTGCACACACATCTGTCAAATGTAGTTCAATGCCCATCGTGGTATTTATCCTGTGAAGTGTTTTTTCTGTAACATATTTGCCTCGATTTTCTCGGATAATTAAAATATTCGAGAAAAAGTATATTTCGATATATTCGTAATTGGTCGTTTCATTTATGTGGTATAAGGAGATGACATTTCAAATAGCTGAAATATAATAATAATAATATTGAATATTGATATAATATAATAATGTTTATTTACAAAAAAAAATTGCAAAGTGTAATACAGTGGGAGAAATAAACATCATAAATCACTGAAGCTTGTGTGTGATATAATTCCTAATTATAATGAACTAATATATATACAAATCAACAATAATAACAGTAATCATAACAAATAATAATTAACAATGATTATTTGTAAGTAGATGATGCTTGTGCACATAACAGTTTCACAAAGATTACATAAATAAATCCTTTTTGGTTATGTTGTGGTTATGTTGGGTTCGCAGGTTTTGTAATTCTGGCATAGGAGTAGTGTGTATTTATAATAGGGTTTAGGAAATAATAATTCGTTGACAATAAAACTACAACGAACTGCTTGAGGCAGACTTTACAATGTTTAATTGTGAGTCTCAATTAGCTGGCTGACAGCTAATAGTCCTCGACCTCAGTATCGAATGAAAAAAAAAAGTTTACCCAACCTTTCAAACTTCGTATATTTGCTCTACATGTCGAGTTGGACATGTTATTTAAGAGGAATTCTCGGTAGCATATTGTCTAACTCGACAATAAAAACAGATTTACCAAATCTCAACAGTTGGGTAATCATTCTTTTTCTTTGGTACCTACTGGGCCCGAAGACTATTAGCTGTCAGCCAGCTAACTAAGACTCTTAACTGAACATTTGATGAACCGGTCTATAAAATATTTTATGTGTATTCACGGAACGACATGAGAAATCCCCTTTTATTGTCGACTAGATTTCCTCGGAAACGTCTGAGTCTAACGCGCCTCAAAAGAGGGACTGCAGGTCATTATTCATCTGATTGCCCGTTTAACAGTCTTATTGAGGGCGACGGATTTCCCCGCCATTCAACAAATTATAAATCACTCAAAGAGAGGATGGAGGATGAACGTCTGGCATTTCAGCTTCGAGAAAATTCACGCATGCCTTCAGGAAGATACCATTACGATTCTGAATGGTGAGCCAGTTGTTTAAATTTTCCCATTAAGGATGATTTAGTTTGCATTACTGAATTTGCTGTGCACCTGTGAATGATTACAGGCAATTCGTTCGGATCCATAATGGCTTCCATCTCTGTTTTCGTTGTGTTTAGGAAGTTAGACAATACCACTGGAAATGATCGTCTTTCCTGCAAGATTTGGCAGGCAATTAATAAAATCCAGAGTTTTAGAACTCCCAAATGTGTATTGATTTTCTCGATCTTCACAAAAATTTCATTCCGATCTCGAAGCATCAGGAACATTGTCAGCTCTGGAACATGAAACTATACTTTTTTGGCTACAACAAAGGTTAGCGTTTCAGAAGGAATTTGTCCAAATATTCGAGCTCTCCTTTACATTGCCGGTCAAGATTTTTTCATCGCCAAAGAACATATGAAATTTCAGAAATCACTTATATTTTGTTCTAATCTTCCTGTTCACGATTTGGATGATACGATTTCAGTCCTTTATACTCTTATCTTTCTTGTTCGGGACATCCTATTGAAGTGGTTCAACCAACGATTCCGGGAAAAGCTGCTATCGTCCCAAAATGACGTATCGAATAGAATGGTTTCTGTAGGAAAGTGACCACAACTTGGTATTCAACGTGCCCTGGTTGGATCATAATGGATAGCGTTTCTAGTTTCTGAAAGTGAGTCATTCCACGTACCTTGTAGCCTGTGTACAACTTGACGACAACTTAACTATTTAGTATCACCTTTTTCATCCAATGTTCAATAGTATTTTATATTAGTATTGTGGAAAGTAGGCCAATTCACACTCGGGAGATTCTCCAACTCGTGTGCGAAAATGAAATGTTTTGATATATATATTACAACAAAATTGATATTACATGAAAATGAAAAAATTTAATACAACAAAAATTGATTCGCCAGTCCAAGAGCTCCCGGAACCAATATTGAAGACCGCAGATGAGGTGATTCCAGACCTGTTAGATACGAATACTAACATAACCGATTTTTAAACTGGTGTAAAGAAAAAGGAGTAAATAGCTTCAGCAAAGAGGTTTCTTTGGCGTATTTTTTCGAGCTGAGTAAGGTACTGAAATCCATTACCCTATGGTATGGCGTTAATCGATGATGAAATGTTCAGTTGAAATAAAACCTGGATGAGCAAGTTTCATAAGTTGACATTGTATCTAAAACAAAAAAAAATTGATTTTCGACCACATGAAGTGCAGATTTTTACCAAAGAAGACCAAGTTTATGGTAGCCTATGGATGAGATATATCTTATGATTGAAGTAGACATTATTTTTGTTCTAACCGGTGCTCTCCACAGAGCGGAGCTTGTGAAAATCTCCTTTGACGATATTCAAGATCCTCTGTTGTATCATTAAGCTCTATAGAAAGTATGCAAATTTACGACCTCCTACCACCATGCACCGTCTTTTTCATAATAATTGAAATAAGTCAAATGCTTTGTTCAGTGCGTAGATGTGAACACATTTGGTAACTAATACAGAAAGTTACACCACTCACAATTTTAGACGATCCTCGGAAAGGTTTCTAGCAGATTCAGGCGAAGGGAAGTTTTGTATGTTGAAATAAAATGTATATTTCCAATATGTTTTTTGAATCTTTATGCGGTCGTAAAAAAACTAATGTTCCTTCCTAATTCATGCGTAAAGAGTCTTTCCCGCCCTTGACTGCTTGATCGAACTCCGCTTCGCATCGTTCGGGTCAACAGCAGTTGCGTGCGGAAAGGTATCACTTTCCGTGCTTGTCAAGAAAATAACTATTTCAGTAGCACTTCTTATTCAGACGATAATAATATGTCTGTTTGAGTTTCGGAAATATAATGGCCCCAATCCGAGATTCAACCCATGTTTTTTATATAAGTGGTACAAAATATTAGGAAACTGTTTCCCATTTTTTCATGATGATCTTCTACCTTATAGTAACCATGGCTATAGATCCATCAATATATAGATGCAGAGATTTTCAACAATTAAATATACTCGGAAAACAATAATAAAAAAAAATACAAATGGTGCATAGTTTTAGTGGGTTAATAGTGATTAAACTATCTAGTATCACCTTTTTCATCTGTTGTTTGATAGTATATTATATTAGTAGTTAGGAAAGTGGGTCATTTCACATGAGTGGGAGAAATCCCCTAAGGGATTTGTGGAAAGTGCCAATCCCCAGCACTTTTCACACAAATATTTTTCACAAATCACCTATTTAATGTTCAATTATTATCGAGGAAATAATCATTTATTTATGTATCTACCTACCTATGCTTTCTGGAGTCGGATCAATTTTATCCTGAAAGGATTCCATTGGTTTGATCGAAAGAAGTTTGAAAACCAGACATCTTATAGAGCAATTTAAGAACAGACAATATTACTAATGAAAAATTAGTTTATTTTCTCTGAGAACTACAACAAAACTTGTTCGAAAATAAACTCGGTATAAAAAGTTTCAATACATCTCTTGTAATAATAGATGTGAAAGCATAAGTTTATTGAAGATGGACACATATAAGAACTATGAACTACTGACTCTCAGCTTATCGATTTTTTCAGTACCACCCTTTTAATTGACATATGATTTCCCTTTCAATTCACTTATTACTGAGATACGATGGTACCCACACCTAAACTACCTCAAATAATGAACTCCGCCAAAGCTAGCTATCTCGTGCAGAAACAATACCACGTAAATGGATTTTGTTGCCGATTATTTTCAACCATTCATCCCAAAATGATGAACCTGTAATCGTTCAGATTTAAGAAGCACCAATTTTTCCGATCCGTTTTAATGACAACCCCACTTTTTTGTTAATACACTTTAATGAGATTGTATAGTCGACCCAACACGAAATCAAAAATTTGTTTTCAATTTTGTTCTGAAGTATGTTCAATTTTTTTTTCGTTTGTTCAACTAATGATAAAAAATGGATTGTATAATCCATTATTTTTTAAAAAACCCTACACCATTCTCGTAGACAAGTATCTAGCAGAAAATAACTGCTGTCCCCTAAGACCGTTGAATTATATGTGTTTGATACTTCGTCGGTTGAATTCTCTACAATATCAACTTTACAAAGATTGTTTGAAAAAAATAACTATCAGCTAAGATGATGAGATGGTTCTCGAAGGTGTCTATACTGACGTACTTTTGCTCTGAGATGTTGCATAAACCTTGAAACTATGTAGAATTAAAATTCCGCTAGTTGTGACTGGAAATACTTGCATTAGTGTCATCATCAACGGAAAATGCTGCACATATACGGGTTAGGATGCCGGATCGGCCGTTCGAAGCTGAACTGCGCCCGCCACGAATTTTTTAGATTTTTTTCCATATCATATTCGGAAAACTCAATGTTTTCCGTATAGGTTCACCGAATTTCTAAGCGATCGCTGGTCGTATATAGTCGCCATAGGCGTTCAAATGAACGTCTGCATTCTCAAATGGTTCGATTTGGATTTTTTTTGTTTTTTGTATTTTATCAAAACGTATTCTGTGTAAGTGGTGGCGTAGAATACGGAAAAAATTATGAAAAAATTCGAAAACCATCGGAAGTATTTTTTAGCGGAGGCTATATGGGTTAGGATGCCGGATCCTAGCGCACCTCGTCCGTTTTTCACATTTTTCGACCTCAAGGAGGTACATTCGTCAATTACATGTTCATATAGGAAGCTCAGAAAATTTCCTTCAGGATAATGGAATATTCGCGAAAATTCTGTGGTAGTACGGTACTTTCATGTCGTCGAAGTTCGACAACACATAATTGTAGCCATCGCAGTAGTGATAGTGTAGAATACGGAAAAAATTATGAAAAAATTACAGAACATTCATAAGTCGAGGACTTAGTGTCACAGAAGCATAACTACAGATTATCAATTTCGAGAAAAACAGAAATAACTTAATTTTATATACTAATTCATCTGTAACGACCATAATGTTCGGAATAGGACATATATTTTCAGATGATTAACTACTTGATATTCAGGGACAATGCCAAATATTTGAAAAACTTGATAATGAGAAAAAAAAATTTGAAAATGTAGTTACGCCTTTGTGACACTAAGGCCTCGAAGTATTGTTTTCTGTCGATTATACGGGTTAGGATGCCGGATCGGCAGTTCGGCGCTGAACTGCGCCCGGCACGAATTTTTCAAATTTTTTGCCATATCATATTCGGATAATTCAATGTTTTTCGTATAGGTTCACCGGATTTCGAAGCGATCGCTGGACGTACATAGTCGCCGTAGGCGTTCCAAAGAACGTCTGCATTTTCAAATGGCTCGATTTGGAATATTTAGTTTTTTGTATTTTTTTCAAAACGTATCCTATTCAATAAATGGCGTAGAATACGGGAAAAATAATGAAAAAATTTCCAAAATCGCCAAAAGTATTTTTTCTACATTCATGCAAAAAGCAAAACTTTATTGAACTATATTCAGTGGAAAAATTACTAGTGCAATAAAGTTTTTATTACACTCATCTGTCATTCTACTCCAACGTGCTGTCGTCATGATAAACATAACCGTTCAAACCCACTACATATTTAGCAGATATTCTGTGAGATTGGCCATACGTTTTAAACAGATACATATTTTATATTATTTTTTATTAATGTTAGCAGTCAGAGATGAACAAACAATGCCTCCCGAGAATATCTCCATAATCAAAACCGATCCGTAATGCAACTGTGGTTATATAAACGTCAGTCACAATTTAATTCTGACAATTACAGAACTGAAAGTTTTAAAATGAGTAATATTAATGGAAAACTAGATGATGGTGATGAAATCGATAGTCATAATTATTTATTTAAATTGCATATTTAATTTTCCTTCACCTAGTGCCTAAATAAATAATTTTTTGCTTCTTACATGAACGTAGAAAAAATGTTTCATGCAACTCGTGCAAAAAATGTTGATTGCACTCGACGTGTTGTCCAACTCGGCCTAACGGCCTCGTCGGACAATTTCACGTCGAGTGCAATAAACACTTGCTTTTTGCACTTGTTGCATAAATAACTATTTTAGCGGAGGTTATATGGGTTAGGATGCAGAATCCTAACGTACCTCGTCTGTTTTTCGCATTTTCCGACCACAAGCAGGTACATTTGTCAATTACATAGGCATATAGAAGATGAAAGCTGAGAAAATTTCATACAAAATGACCGTATCGCCGGTGGGCTTTAAGTGCCAGATGAGTAGTTGTTGGATCAACTACTTATGTGGTTCCAGTACAAATCAGATTCGTAATTAGGAAAACAAAAAGTGTGAAATACTAATTACTGCACTTTGTATTTTTCTTTCCACTTCTAAGATGCTTCAAATGAATAGCATTAGTAATATAATTTCCAAATTCTGCGCCTCAGAAGAAACAAGAAATCGCAAATTACAACTTGAATTCATGGCCAATTAAGTTCAGAACTGTTTCATAGTGCAGTTAGTCTTTGTACAGACGTTATAGCTTTCAAGTGGTTTATACCGATTAGAATACCTGGAGCAATTTCCAGAGAATCGGTATGAAAGAAATTTATACTTTGAAGGCTTTTCCAAGTGAAATTAGTGAAAATTAGGAAGGCGAAAATCAAAGTAGGTGGCGGTACAAAGCGACGGTGCAATTTCACGCCAAAAATAACCGAGTCCTAGTGCTTCTTCCGAGAAATGCGAAAATTGGAAAATACAGATTATATAAAAATATCACAGACTCATTTCCTGTTGACGTTCCATTAGCTTTGAGTGAGATGAAATGCAACAGATCCCCTCTGGAGTCTCCCCTGAGTAAACATTTTATTATTCATAGAATCTTTGAACATTGAGTTTTTGTCACTCTGAACTTTCAGACAAATGATATGATTATAATTTGTGTTACGTAGGTAAGAGGCAAAACAGTTAATTCACTGTAGACTAATAACCTAATGAAATTAAAAGTGAGAGCAGTGAGTGCTTGTGTTTTGAACAAAAAAAAAGTTAATAGAATACCTAATAAAAAATCTTACAAAATCTTCAAGGATGTGAAGAATGTTCGCCTATCTAATAATCTGGTCAGCGAGTTCAAATGGCTGTTAATCAGTGATAAAGCTCCCAAAAATCACTGGATTCGGAATGACTAGTACGAAAATGTGTTTCAATGATTTTACAGCACATAAAAAATTATTAATGTTATGAACAAATTGGGAAGAAAAATAAGGCATTTAGTTATTCTCTAATATTATTTAGAAATTTCAAAAGAAGATTCTCAAAGACGAGTTAATTTGAACAGTCCCGAAACTCTATATCCATTATTTATAATTTCAATTTCACGCCGAAAATATATAATTGAATCAACTTACTACAACATGAATTCATTCTCAGTTTGCGAATCACCGTTAATAAAACTTTGTTAATTTTTTTATCTGTGACAAATGAAGTCTCAAAAATAACTGATGAATACAGAGAAACCACGTCAGTTTTTGTTTGAAATAGTTTATTTCGAAAACGCTTCGATATCAAAATTGGATCATCTAAACAAATATGTAGGGCGTTCCAATTGAAAAACTTGAAAGTTCGAAAAGAGTTAGGTAGGTAGGTAGGTATTTCCTAAAATGATGCTCAATAATTCTGACCCATTAGAGGCAAATTCGGAGTGATAAAATATCAGTTTATTTCTTTCATCGATTTTGCAATGTATGTATTATTGCATTAAACGTGAACGATACGTTGTCGTAGAAGAAGTAAAGTATCCAACTCGCAACAAAATGGGCGATACTATTCTGCATCACTGCATGTTTGTATTGATTCAAAGAGATGGTACCTATACTTGAATACCTCCAACCAACTCTTAGTTTGATTTCATGACGGAATCTTCTTGAATAAGAAATTAGTATTACTTCAGAAGATTATTCTGTTCAAGGGCATGTTTATATGTATATATCTATATGATCGAAGATATCTTTTTGTTTGTGTCGATTGTCTTGAATAAACATTTTTTTCATATTCGCACTATGGTAGGTTCAGATTCCCAAACAAATTATTTTATAGAGAATGCCATATCACTTTGGAATATCTATTCCTCGAGTGTTATAAAATCTGATTTAGGTGGATTTCAATTGAGGTGAAAAATTGGTATTGTTTAATCTAACTGAATAGATTGATACGTAAAACAGCAGAAACAGACCACATTCTGCAAATCCAAAGTTGAAAAACTGTAAAAAAAATTGTTTTTTCCATTAACCAGCTGTCACCCCCCTATGAACGACAGCCCTCAGAAGTCGAAACTTGTGCGAGCTACGGATTAACGAGGTCTTACCTTTTAACGTGCGATTCCAAGCACGAGACCAATGACCATGCTGGGAATCGAACCCACGTCCCTCTGACTGATAGAGTAAATAAATAAATAAATAAATAAAGGTATATTCTACATAGTAAACTTTCTTTCTACACCAGGATTAATAAATTCATAACTCCCGCACACAGCAGCTCAATCTTCGCCCAGAGGGCTCAGGAGAGGAGAGGTTCGGGAGGACGCACTGAGAGCCGCCTCCCTTACTTCGCAGACATTGCTGGCTGCGGGGCAAGGGAGCGCTTGTGCCAAGGGGTACACAGGGTCCCGACAAAGGGGCGCTAGTAGCCTCCCCCGCTGGTGTTGGCGGAGGGTCGAACTTTCCAATCCATAGTGGTGGTGGTACGTATGATACATGCCTCCTGCAACGCTCATGCATGTCGTTCGAGTTGAATTCAATGTAGATAATTCTTGTGTCTGAGTTCACTCGGAGGTGGTTGTTCGCGTGCTGTCCCGGAAAAGGCTGATGCAAAAAACCGGGTTATGATAGACTAGCGCTCTACCATCATGACCACTGCGGCCCATCAAAGTTGTACCAGATGAAAGAAATAATTCGTCATGTAGCATTTGTCAACTTTTTATTTTATTGATTTTTCAATTTCTCAGAATGAAGTAACCTAATTCCTCATACTGACATTCACCAAATATTCTAGAAGATACAATGACTAATGATTGGACGTAGTGATGTACCGACTATCATCTCAAACATTTTTAAATTGATGGAAGTAAGTTGAGAATTCTTTATTTTCTATTCAGTGGATGAACACCACCACCCAATGGAGTAATTGAAATAAAAATCACGAAGGAGAATACATCAGTCATATCGAAATGAGATCGTTCGAGCTGAGTACTTCGGAAATAACATCAACACATCATCCATCATACTTTTGAAAAAAATTATAGCCGGTCAGTTATTCCAACTATAAATTTCGATATCAACCGGTGAAGTTCATCATCAATGCTTCCACTTTCATGCATGATATACTTTCATTGACTCATCTGAAGTTTCAGCTGATTGAACATTCGGTAATATTTATATGCATCTGGGCTTTGATGATAACTTTGTTTATGCCCCGTTTAGTTAGATCCTGTAACATCTGAAACTTCAATTACGGCTATTTATAGACAGATATCTGTTGCTTTCTGTTATTTCTCAACGTAAATTATACAGGGTGTTTCACAATTCAGCAGCAAGATTGGGGACGTATTTTTCAGGTCAAAATAAGATTTTCTTACCTATGAACATTAATATTAGCTTCTCATTCGGGTACGTAAACCGGTAATGTTGTTGATGATTTGCGCATGATCAGGAGTGTCCCATACAAACATGTTGTTTCGCATTTTAGTAATTTCTGCCGCTTATATAAGCTCTCTAGTTCTTTGAGTTCTGTGGGTATACCACTAACTCTAATTCAACAACCCAGAAATACATCAGTTATACAGAGCCTTCAGCCTCCCCAAATTACTTCTACTACTACTACCATATCTTCAAATTATTCCATGCTCCTGGATACAACTTTTCTAATAATTTTGATGGTATAATAAACGCAAAAGATTAACAGAAAGATTCAAGATGCGATGCACTTATACTAAATTATGCTAATGAACTGATGACAATTTCTTGGAACTAGTTAGCCTAAGAAAAACAAATTTCGTTTCATGGGACACGTCATCAAATTAATGCTCTGTGTCAAGATTCCCTATCCAGTAAAGTACTTTAGTTACAAACTCAAACAAAATTGCAATAAAATAAATTGAGCAATGAAATATTTATATAGAGTTAGATAATAGGTATAAAGTATTATCAGTTGTGTTTCTGTTATGGCTTTATTGATTTGGTATCATCATGTCCTGTCTTTCAGATTTTAATTAACACTGGGGTATTTTACGAAAGCATACGCGATTTACTATACCATAATTTAGAGTGATAGGTGATTCTGGAACTGAAAAAATACTTCGAGCAGAAATTATGGACAATAAAAAAGCGATTTCTATATTTATGACATCGTCTGCGTATGGAACTTTCATGCAGATATTGAGCTTCGTAGATGAGAGTTTTTTTTGGTAGAGTTCTAACCGAAATATTTTGAACAAAATACCACGCAGAAGCAGGAAATTTGTTCAACAACTAACTGATAGATTGAGTAGACCAATAAAAAAATAAATTGATTTTTTCTGTAATGATTGTATGTAACATTATTACCAGTAAATGTAATGAAAGTAAATACTTTTTCCATATGATGTCTAATTATTGTATTGTTAACAATTCAAATATTATATAATTACCCATTCCTCAGCAGTTGCCAATAACAATCAAGTAATCGGTTTTGGCAATTAGCATTGGTGAAGAGTTGTATCCTTTACCTTTTCGGTTTACTCCATTTGGAATGAATTTTTTGACATTGAATTTTAATGTAAAATTTGGCAATATGTTATTTGTCCACACTACATCTTTCTGTTTGTTCACAAATCACCTGAAAATTAAACAAATTTACAGGGTTTTTCGTAATCAGCTTGTATAAAACGTTTCAGGTCGCGTGAAATATTATAGACAATGTGGCATTGCCACTTCTACCAGAAAGTAGTAGCAAGTTGGATATTTTAAATGAAACACTCTGTATATTATATGATTTTCAGTTTGAAATATAATATGTTTAGTCTCTCTGCCACTTTCTTCAACAACTTCACCTAATTTCTTCCAATACCTATATGTGACAGTTTTCGAATTAAAAATCAATTTCAAATTAATTTTCCAAAAATATGACATGCTGATATTCTTGGACTTCCAGTGATTTAGATTGGTGAATCCTTGGGGCTTTGCGCCCCATAGACAAATTTCCCCTATCACGTACAGGGTGATACAGAATTACAGAATCTATGTGTACTTGAAAAAATTATTAAAAGTTTTTTTTTTTTCAAATGAGACACTCTGTAGATTAGTATATTTTTCATTTCCACTATTGATTCTATGTTGAAATTGTTCGATTATTCCTATTTCAATAAATATCCATTATGGAAAAAAATACGATAAAATTTGACAAAACCTAAATTTCATTGTGTATGTCTGCAATGAGAAATCGAAATACATTCAAACATTTTATAAATATCAGTAAGTAGGCTTTCAGAAGATAAATGATTATTTTCAAACGTGAAACTGTCGCCATTGGTATTCATGACTATTAATGGAAATGTAATCAGATTGTGACTCCAAAAATTTGAAATACTAAGTTGAATTATTGACGACTCTTCCGAAACTTCGTCCAAAAATTAACGAAAATTAGACAGTGATGAAAATTTAATAACGGTCTTTGGATTTTTTACTGTTTTCCCAACTGCTTCCTCTCATGAGGCAGAATAATATAGGTCTAATAAAAGAGTGCTTTTTGGGTCGAACTTTTTTTCCGCCCCCAAATAATATAAATGAGGTGTCTTTCGATTCGGAATAACGTGTAGATGATTTTTTTTTTTAATTCAAGAAGCACTTGCAACAGTTGCGAAAGTTATCAGAAATTACCTTGAAAAAAATGCAGTTTGGTTTTTGCAAATATCTCAAAAACTATTTGAAATCCTTCAAATTTGAAATCATATTCAAAAAGAAAAGGAAATTATTTTATAAACAACGCATTTGTTTATAACGATTTTGAACGGAAGGAAATACAAATATTTTGAAATGATTCTCATGTGTCTTCTAATAATAAAAAAGGATCAATAGCAATATATGAGGAAAAATTAAATTTCAATGATTAATCAAGATTTGAATTTTTAGCCAACGTGAATATTTGATAACGAAGTGAAAGGATTTTTTTTAATTCTCTGATACCTTTCAAAATAGTTCAGAAAAAGGAAGAAGATATCAGATTTGTCATTTACTTTAAATTTTTTTACATTTACATTACATTACACTACATTTACATTTACTTTACACTTGTACTGTTCATGTTCAAATAGAAAAAAGTTGTTAATTGACTAATGCATAATTGATAGAAAAATCCCGATAGAATTATTTGACCGCGGATTATTGTTCATTGATGTATCCAGTAGATACATGAATTCAGCCAAAAGCTAATTTTCATATTTGATTATTTTGAATAATATTTATTCAATAAAGGCCCAAAGTGAATGGGGCTTACGCAAACCAGAGTTTTCGGCCGTATTTCAACCTTTCTGGAAAAATTATAAATATTGGTCTCAAACTTCTGGGAAATTTCCTCCTTTTTTGGAATCTTTTTTCTAATTAGAAAATTGTCAAATAGTTTTTGAGGTATTTTTTTTTTCAATTAATTGTTATTAACTTCAAAATAAAAAAAATTATCACACACTATTCTGAATCAAATGACACACGTTCATATTTTTTGGAGGCGGCGAAAAAAGTTTAATCCAAAAAGCATTTGTTAACTAGACTGTGCCCACTGTTACAATTTTTTAAATAATCACAAATGACCTCTTTAAAATGTTATTGTGTTCAACGTTCGAAAAAAAAAATTTACCTCGTAGAGTCGAATTTTTCGAATGGTCTCTAGACGACTACATTTCCTTGAAAATTTTATATGGACAGTGATCATTATTGGGCTACGAAAAATCTTCATGCTGTTCTTCACATACATTTTCAGAAAAATTCGGTTTTAAAATAATACATTTTTTCATATCGAATTTCATAATGAATAGATGAAGGGAATAAAACTTGTGAATACATTGAGGGTCGAATACAGTTCATAGGATAATTATAATCGACTGGGAAGAAAACGTGTTTGGTATCAAATAGACAGTCAGCCCCCCGCTCTACTCAACATTTTAATTTAGTAGAAATATTCCATTGTAGATGGAATGGTAATAATGGACCTTTTCGTCGGCCTCCTAGAACACCAGACTGGGATTTGCAGGTTTATTTTGTATGAGGCTACATTGAGAGCATAGTGTAGTAACAACCAAAGAAGACATTCCATTGAGAGTTAAAGCTGCTCTCAAAAGTTCAACTCTAGAATCTATTAGAAAAATTACTCATGAAAATCTCTTGAAAAGTTGACGTTTATTTGAGTCAAGGTGGAGACGTGTTTGAAGAAATTTTGAAATAAGCCAATAATACATGATATGTCAGAATATACAGTGTGTCACATTTGAGAAGATGGGCTTTTATCAATTATTTCAAGTGAACATAGTATCTGTGATTCTGTACCACCTTGTCTCTACAATTTGTGCGAAATTTGGCTATATATGAGACTTCAGCACGTTCGTATCTGGGACTATCGCGATTTTTGGAGGTCATGTTTTTCGAAAATCAGACCTAAGTGAATGTTCATCTCGAAAACTGTCACATATACAGTGTGGTCCACTAAGTGCGCAACAAACGGGAAACTTGTTTATTATCGATTTCTCAGAAAATGTTATTCTTGACAAAAGTTGGTGCATGTTCCAAAACTATACCAAGTTTACCTGAAATGGCTTTACGACAAATACCATACAGGATAGGCCAAAAAATATAAAGTTCGTTCGAGAGTAAAGTACCCTTATTTCAAAAAATATAGAAATATGTTGAAGAGAAAAGTTGCTTAGAATTAAAAGTTATGTTCAGATACGAAGTCATGGGCTGCTATTCGAATTTTTTTTTTCGTTTGGAAAATATTGAATTAACCCCGTATGATACATATTTTTACTATTTTTATTTAATATGAATGTGAAGTAGCCACAATCAAATCAATTTGGAGTATTTTTTATCAAATTAATGTTTATTTGTAAAATTTACTTGGATTTGTATTTTTTTAGGTGACCGTCAACTTCATGTTTGTTGCAACGATATTTAACAGAACTCTAGAATAAAACAAATACCTTTTTTAACGAGGCAAACACTTTACTAAGTAAATGTTCACATGAATAAACTATCAATAAAAGTATAAAATTTCTGTTCTTCTGACAACAATGCCTCAACTAGAACAGATATTAAAAAACACTCCAAAATCTATCGCGGATAGCCATGAACAAAAAACACGTACGTCCGAAAACAATACTGTAGTTTGATATTCTAAGCAACTTTTCTCTTCGACATATTTCTACATTTTTTGAAATAAGGGTACTTTACTCTTGAACGAACTTTATATTTTTTGGCCTATCCTGTATGGTGTTTGTCATAAAGCCATTTCAGGTACACTAGGTATAGTTTTGGAACATGCACCAACTTTAGTCAAGAATAAAATTCCATTCCATTTGTTGCACACATAGTGGACCACACTGTATACAAAAATATTAGATGAAGTACCTGAGAAAGTGACAGGAATACTGAAAATATAAAGTGCAGGGTATTCTATTTGAAACTAACTACCTTCTGGTCAAAGTGGCAACGTTATACTGTCCATAATATTAGATCATGTTTACCTACTCATGCTCACCACCACATTTTCAGGGTGGTTTGTAGCCTGGTCCACCAAAAACGTTTTATTCACACTCATCGTGAGAAGCTGTGTATACTATTTGACCAATTTATTTTTATATATTTTATGTTTCATTTATAGAGAGCCAGAAAAATTCATGAAATATTTTCAGCAAAATAATATACTCAAGAAAATTGGGAAGTGTGCATTGCATTAATTTGGTCAATTCCGCTGAAAATCTCACGAACATACAGTGCCACCAAAATCCACTGGATTTTCTAACTTCCTATTCAACCAATATCCAATAATTCCAATAGCCTCTCATTTACTGTCGAACCTTTTTCCTACTTCCCTGATACACGATTAGAAATCATCACATTTCAACGTCACAAACAAAACTATATCCCATATAGAAAGACAACAGTACAAAATGTTCTAGCATTTATACCTTGACTGGAGGAAATTGCTCTAATCGAATTAGTTAATTGCACCACACACATTTGATGTTACATTAGCTCGGAGCACTAGAATCCTGTTAAGCCCGAGGGAAGATTGATTTCGCATGGGTGTCGCAAACTCTGGAACTAACAGGAAACGATTTTTTTCCTTTCAGCTCCAGGGCTCTTGGAATGGCAGGAATAGGGAGTGAAGTCAGGTAAATAAAACGATCGTTTTTTTCACAACTTTCGTATCAGCCAGTCGACTGAGAGGTGGAATGAAGAAAATTCAACACGTTATTTTTATCATCATTTATCCTATCTACCAGACTAATAATTTATTTTATTCTGTGAGAGTGGTAAAAAAAATTAGGAGGATGGAATGGGATATCGTTCATTGAAACTTTATACTTCATCGATAGTTCGGTTAACAAGTTTCATTTCGCCAAAAACCTAGGCTGGACCACCAAAAATTATGATTTTGGTCTCATTCGATTCAAAATGACATCTGAAAAACATAATGAGAAGGAAAATTATATCCGACAAAAATTAACTTAACTTAGAATGGTTTGGTTTTTTGGAAATATTTTCTGTAAAAATTATGTCTCTCCGAAGTGCATCGACAAAATTTATTATTTTAATTTTGTGGTGAATATTGAGCTGAAAACGGGAAGCGGCTCTAATGGGCGCGTCGAGTAAAAAATTATTTCAACCGATAAAATACAAATAATAAGGAATAAATAACAATAACTCCACGAATTGGTCACTTAATGTTTCAATTAACTATGCTTTTCTTAACTAGTTAATTTTTTCCAGTTGAAAGTTTACATAAAAAATTTGATCATTTCTTAATGAACTTTAAGTAGTTGTTAGACTAATGAGAAATTAACAGCTTGTCTTAATTGCAACTCAATTTTGGTAGTCACAGTCTAACAACTACTCACACTAAATGCACCCTTGAAAAAATAAAAAAATTCAGATTTTTCACTCTTTTATTAACAATCAAAGGTATAAAACCCGAAAAAGGTGAATAAAGCACTCAAGAATTGTTTTTTTTTCAATTACTATAATCATTTTGTTTTCTTATTACTGAAAGCTATATAACTATAATTATCTTTCGAATATTCAAATAATTATTGTTATAAACAAATGCATTGTTCGTAAGACTTTTGAAAATATTTTTTTGGAAATCTAATCCCTGATGAAAATAATAATTATTAAGAAAAAATAAAATTATTTCCTTTCCATTTGTTTATTAAATATACAATTGAATTTTTGCGCAATATTTTTTTAAATCCAAAAAAATATTACGGGAACAACTATGTCTTTTTTCATGCAAATTTTTTTCTACATTTTATATATTTTATAAACATATTCTCTTGAAGGTATAGTTGTTTCTTCATTATTTTTCAGTTAATATGAAGGAACGTGATAAATAATTATTTAAAAAAAATTTGTTAATTTATATTAATATTCAGAAACAAAAATAAATTGTTGTCTTTTTGTCAATAAAAGTTTTTTGTAGGAGTCAATTTTTTTCTTGAAACTCATTATTTTCATTAAGGTAAAGATACCAAAATAAAAATTTCAAAGTTCTTGTTTACAATGCATTTGTTTGTAAAAAGAAAAAATAGAAAATTATAGTTATATAGCTTTCATTAATGAGAAAACATAATTTTTCCATATTGTATTTATTGCCTTTATTATAATTAGAATAATTCAAAGAAAAATATTTTCCTGATTGCTTCATTGATATTTTTTATTTTTTAATACTTTCGATTCCCAATAAAAAAGTAAATAATCAAAATTTTTCAATTTTTTCAACTTGGATCATTTCTGAACCCTCTCAAGAGTAGCTCCAATATTGAAAAACAACCTAGGTTTTTAGTTTTGAAAGAATCAGCATTTTTATGTTAACTTTCAAATAGTGAAAATTAACTAATAATATACAAAAGCATAGTTAATTAAAAAGAATTGGTTCAATCATTTTTTATGACGAATTATTGTTTATTCATGTGTTCAGATTGTACAAATTTTTTTTTAATCCTCAATATTTATATTTTATCGGGTAAAATGTTTTTTTTTATCAAGCTGGAGTCGCTTCCCCGGCGTTTTTAGCTTAATTATCACCTATGAATGAAAATTATATATATTGTCGTTACAGTTCGGGAATGGGGTATTTTTTCAGAAAATATTCTGCTCTTTCAGAAACTCTTTCCAAATTTTGATTATTTCGAATAGTTTTTGAAATATTTGCAATAAACCAAAGGCATTCTAATGTCTTTTACGTTATTGTTTATACCTTCTGCAGTTTTATCGGCAGCAATTTTTTTTAGAAGCCATTGCGTATCGAATTAAACCAAAATCATGATTTTTGGTGGTCCATCCTAGGTTTTTGACGAAATGGAACTTGTGAACCAGTCTACAACAGGTAGACATAGACATGGACATACTTTATTTAACTACATTTATGTTTTACATTTGTAGCAGGTCTTTGTGAAAGGAGCTAAGCCCACAATAAAAGTTCTTCAAGGTTGTCAAGGAATACAGGATAGCTTCCCAGACATGATCTGTAGAGAGCGATGACCGCTAGGTCCAGGCTAGGGACCACTATTCCACAAAACTCGGCATTTACTTCATCACAAAATAAGTTCAAATCAAGATACTTACAAGCAATTTCAACTCTTGCATAAATAGACAACCCCCCATGGGTTTTGGTAGATCTGCTGTAATGGGAAATTAATTTATAATGATCAATTTTGATCTTTTCAATATTGGTATTACTTAGCCAATATTCTGAGATACATACTATCGAGTGCTTGGCCTCGTTTAAGTATAGAGATAATTGGTCAATTTTATTTGACAAACACTGTATATTAATATGAAAAATACTCAATGTATTGTAGTCGAATGAATCCTGTTGGTTTTCACTTTGCCTTTCCGTTGAAGATGGTTTCTTCAGTGTCGAACTCGTTGAAAATTTTTGTCCATTTCAACGTACCTTTGAACAAGTGCTCCAGCTGGCCACTTAGAGGAGTCCATGGCTGCGTTGAAATTTTTTTTGTAAATGCTGACTTTAAAAGATGAATGAAGTTCAGGGTGTTTCGAGGAAAGTGGTTCACACCTGGCTTCCGGAAAATTACATTTCAGGAGTTCGGTCAGATATCGTGCATTCAGTGTCAGTTCAACTCTGAACACATGTAGATTTGTCAATCTGGGTACCCCTTTCACCTCTCTTCCATTCACTTCTATGCTATTATTATTTCCCACTATTACATGCCTCTTGTGGTTCTTATGACGTCTCCCATGAAACTGTTTCCAGTTTCCTTCAGAATTCACTGTTGAAGAATCAGTTTTATTGACAAGTCCTTGTACATTTTCCATTGTTGTGGTTGTTTGGGCTTGTAATAATGCAACTTGAAAATCGTCTAGTTAGACGTATGGTACTTTTTGCTCCATTTTGTTTTGTCTACCAGTTTGATTTGACGTAGTTTGGTTGATATGTCTATCACTTGGTCTATCAACCTTAAGATTTGAGTTTACGTCATCGCAGTCGCCATTCTTATTGTTTTGGCCTTCATCATGGTTATGGTTATAATTCTTCTTCCTTGTATTGTCATTGTTGATAAGGGTATTATCCTCTTCTTCTATCTTTGGTCCTTTCGCGTGGTCCGTGTTTGGGAGAGAAGATGAGCTGTCAGTGCTCGGAGGAAGTGAGGTTATGGGCAACTTCACAGTGTTTTCGTTCTCACTCCTTTCCTTGTTACTTTTTTCCTTGAGAGATGTTGGTACTGTTTTATTTTTTCATTTGGTGAATGTTGTTTAACACTACTTGTTTTTGCGATGTTTGACGAGTGTTCTCGATATTTACGATTTTCTCGCGTAACAGCTGACAATTTTCGTTCAGGATATTGCATTTTTCTTCCATTTCTGTTATTATGCGTTTTAATAGGGCATTTTCAGTTACATACATCTCAAGTTTAAACGAGATTTCATTACTCACTGCATCATCTTCGCAGTTTTCCTCCCCTTTATGGATACAATCCGGGTATTTCGCTTGATTTGCTTGCTTCAAACAACTGGGATGAAGTAGTTCGTGACATTTTACACATTTCACATAGTTCACAACACTTTTCTTGCAATGTTTGCATATAGAATTTTGGCTTTTCAGTAGCTGATTTGGGCTCGCGTTTTGACCGGTGGCCATCTTGTGAAGAACCAGTAGTAGTAGTCGGAATTATTTCTTTTGATTTCGTTGATCCTCTCCGAACATACTTTTCGAACTTTGTTTGATTCATTATTTTAAGGTCATAACATTTTTGTATATTATGTATGGAGGAGTATTCACTCAAAACTCCCATATGAGATATGATCATTTTCGGCAAACGATGTCAGTTGAGTAGTGTACTTGACACATGATCGAATTTTCTTCCTCGCTCTCTGACTTCAGCCCACTTGACCTAAGAAATGTGAAAGTTTAAATATTGTCTTCCTGTTTTCTCGAAGGAGACCCCCAGAGACTTATTCCAAGATTGTACGGGGGTCGTGCAGGCTCTGCAGCCTCACAAGCACCTCGACCTATAAGGTCTGCTGTGCGTGACCCTTTGTCTATTCGAGGCCCGGGATTCTGAGACTTTTTGCGAAGTTTATCAGCTTCCTGGAAGCTAAGTTCCTGATATCAGAGGGCGATAAGAATACTCCTTCCAGGAAGTTAAGCTTCTTGCAGAAGATCGCTGGGCATTCGCAAACCAGATGTTCTGCAGTTTCCGCGAAATTCTCGCAGTAGAGGTAATGGATTTTCTCACGTCTATCCCGAATTGGTCGTAGTGTTAGAGCGGTTGCAACTCATCCAAGCCCCACCACTAGCTTATGTGGCTCAAGTGTTATTGGATATTTTGGATTAGACAAATCTTCATTTCTGGGGACGAGCACGGTTCGTCCATCAACAAACCCAAGCGGCATCTGTTCCCATCTAGCAATAAGATGAAAACCTTTTCCAGAAACTGTTGGGTGTTTGGAAATTTCTTCTATCAATAATTATCAGGGCATAGACCAGTAAAATTGTTCGCGCCTTTAAGATCCCCCTGCAGTCGAACTTCTAATAGTGTTATTGGTTTGCGCAGAGCATTGTGCAGAAAGCTTTGAACTACGCTGAGTAGTTAGAGATATTTATTTTTACAGAAGGTTCCTAAGCGTTGAGCAGCCTGCAGGTTAGCCACAACACGTGGGTGCTCTTGACCGCCTTTTGTTGTCTAGCCGATTAGATCTTAGCTTCTATCTCGAATACGCGCCGCTCATGCCTTCCAGTCATGAGGGATATCACTCCTTACCGTTGAGGATAGGGTCTGAATAGCCTCAAACACAGCAGAGTTGATCTGCTAGGTGCAGCCTTTTCTAAGACAATCGTTAATCTCCGCACCGATCCAGGCCAGTTCTATCGACACGTGACATATCTGCCATTTCTATCACTTCGTTAATTAGAGAAGGAGCTCTGACATAGCCTCTACTCCGAAGATTCGATACATCGTCGCTAATTTTTTGGGCATAAAAGGCTCCATGCTCTGGGTGTCTTTATATCACACTAGAGACAATGTCATCTCGCCATGTTTCCTCTCGATGCAATGCAGAAAATAATCCCTTGTCGAATCAATCGTCTTTTGGCAGTCCTCTGTTATGGGCCCAAATACCTTGCTGAGGAAGTCGGTGATTGTAGGGGACTGAACCGCATCTTCTAGGAATCAAGTTGAAGCAATCACTAGGGGGTTAGCTCAGACACCAAAGGCTATTGCCTTTTCCTTACCTGATACGCTTGAGCTGCCGATTCGATTTCGCATCCTTTGCTGGGGTAGGTAGTGCTGAGCATCACCAGACTCTTGGGTGTTGGTTGACCCCCAGCAGGAAGCCAATATTTTTCAACTACTTTGTGTTTGCTACATAACTAACCACTATCTGAATTCATATTTCTTGTACTAGAGCACACCTCATTTATGTGCCTCTTTGATATGACGATTCAATGAATTAAACAAATAACAGGTTATTTGATGGAATTGTAACATCAATCAACATAAGTGTTCAGAGACAAAGGACCTACC
Organism: Chrysolina americana; assembly: GCA_958502065.1. Lineage (NCBI taxonomy): Eukaryota > Metazoa > Arthropoda > Insecta > Coleoptera > Chrysomelidae > Chrysolina > Chrysolina americana. The sequence goes on from OY293413.1 coordinate 12,374,516, forward strand.
TACTTCAAACAATAGCTGACAAAACAAGTCCATTATGATATACAACTGCGGTACTTGTAAAACATACATTTTCGATATATCAATTGTTGTTATAGACGTATCGAAATGGAAATTATTTTCATTTTCATTATATTTATTCCGTTTCATAGAAAACAACATGTTATTCTTATATCGAAAACTGCTGCTTTTCATCAGACCTCATTCAAACAAATTAAATCTCTGGGGATCTCTACAAGGAAATTCCGTGGCAATTTCTGTTTGATGTAATAACAGATTTTACGATAAACATTTACTAGAAGTATATACAATTTATGTTGGCTTGCTTCGAAGCTGGGAAATATGTAATGGATGCGGTAAAATTTATGAAACAATAGCAGTCGTACGATCTTGATGAAATATGAATATTTTCGTTGAGTGAGTATGATTTAATTCAAATCTTGTTTTACATAGATTAATCGCTCGTCAAAATGTCTGATTTGATCACATATATTTCTGATGTTTTAATTGTTGAAATATTCCTACTTCTCCTTTTTTACATTTTGATTGCTTATATCTAAAATCGTATTCAGATGAAAACTGACAAGTTATGGTGCTACAGAAACAGAACAGAAACTGGCATCCGTACAGCAGAATCTAGTAAAAACTGTATTTACGAGGTCCCATGTGAATGATGAGATACCTACATCAGAGAGACCAAGAGACCGTCAACCGTAAGAATAACGAAACAAAAAGAAAATGCTGCCATATCCTAAAGAGTGTTCATGGGCAAAACTCAATACACTTATTAGTTTTCGGAATACAGAGTGTGGAAGTTGGTAGTGGCCAATTATGAAAGTCGTTATGCTCTTAGAAAAAATAATTCATGTAAATCTTTGGCGCAACTGATATTGCATACATAAGGCTTTAGTTTTGGTATGGGTTTTGTTAAAAAATGTGTTTAGGTACAGGATGACTCAAGCATTATTCGAAATTAAATTTAAAATTTTACCCTATAAAATGAACAAACCAAGTGATCTGTAAGGTAATGTAATATAATCATTTGGTTATGTCAAAATTGATGAACTCAACTAGATGAGTCAAAATGTCATATTATTTTGTTACATTTTGTACATTTCAATTCAATATATTAAGCATTATGGATTCTTGAATACGAGCTGTTCAAAATACTGCTTGATGCGGTGATGATAAAGATTGTGCATAAGCGATTTTTCCAAAAATTTACTGCGCATTCAAGAAATTTTTTCAGTTAAATTTGACAAATTTGTGTATATTCTTTTGATTTGATTACACTATTATAATGCCAATCAATGATGGCTTTGCTATGACCACTTTGTAAAATACATGTATTAATGGGAGCTGTCGGTTATAAAGGGTGTTTGAGAAAAACAGGATTTTCTGATAACCCTGTTTAAAATGTAGTTCTGCGCCACTGGGTTGGATAATTAAAGTTGGGATAGCGGCATATAAGTATTTTAGCTCGTTTATTGACAGTTTTGACGTATTACCTAACCATTCAAAATCAAAATAATAGGTCATGCTGTTTCCTGCGGGATATAACTTGTGTAACATGTTCTACAAGCGAGCGTGATTCATCCTATACCTGCACGCAACTTAGTTGTTATTTTCCCGCACGCTGAAATTGTTTTGGGATATACTCGCAGTGTACGGGAATGTCGCATACTGGAAATATACTCTTTACGTATTTGTTAGAATAATAACTATTTTCTGCAAGCGTGCGTGATTAACCCCAGACCCGCACGCAATTTCGTTCGGGTAGTGTCATTTTCCACAATAGTGCCGGAAAGATTTTCCCGCACGTTATTCATTGCACATATGATCATTGGTACCCGAATACAAATACCATTTATCGTCCATAACTCCTGAACCTTTGATGGAAGTCGTACTTATGAAGTCATTTCTATCATGGCTAGCTTGCTAGCGATTTTCCTTCTCTCTGAACCAGCAAGTGTCCTCGCTTTTTACAAAAATTACATGATATTACAATATCAGAAATTTTCGTTTATCTGAAATATTGTTGCTAATGCCACACTCTCATCTTCTTTGACATTTTTCCTGTTTTTTGTTTCTGTCTTCTTCCAGTAGTGGTCGACTAGTGAGATATCACAAGGATTTCGAATAACTTCACAAAATCCCATGCACTTTGGAAATATACGGAATCATTTTTGGCAACATCATGAGCACTTTAGTAATTATCATGGAATCAAGAATACTCTCACATAGCGATGTTTGTAGACAGATTCTAAATGATCGTTATTGAGATAATAAAATTTTTGTTGTATTACCTACATGTAAGGAAACATCGGTCTCTTGGGAATAACCAGTTTTTAGTTTGAGACAATGAACAAGTAGGGACAATACTTGTTCGGATATACTGGTCACCATCACTCTTTGAGCCAGGTTACGATTTCTTTTTTTCTTTTCCAGTACTTCTCATTGAGTAATCAACTTGAAATCGCCAACTCTCATAATTGTTTTTACCTTACAGTTTGATTACTTCGAAGAATAACTTTATCACAAACTTCCAACTGCGTACCTATGCTACTGGGCTCTTAACATGTTGTAATTAATTATAGAAGAAACAATCGATGCCCTAATTCGTAAACCAGCTAACTCCATTGATAAAACGTGGAGTTAGCGAGTTTGCGAATCAAGGCATCGCAATGGAGTTTCAATCCAAAATTAGAGAAACTGATGATTTTCATTTTTACTGTTTTGAATACTTAATTTTTCGATAACATTACATTGAAATAATAATTCATTCCAACAGGTTGCAAATGGATAATAGTTAAACATATAAATTATAAAAGATATGAATCGTCTGGAATGAATAGAATCAAGTTACATACACCATTAACTTTTTTAAAAAAATATATGAAATTTGAGACATATTACAAATGTGATAAAAGGCATAGATTGATATATATCATTTCATTCACAAAGCAGCCTTTTGAAATAAATTGTTACCGGTTAAATTTTCTACAATTTTTGATATTCTGTTTGGGTTAAATCCCCTGAACGAAAGTGTTCCTGGGCTCAACTCAATCTTATACGCAGGGTATAGTAGTCAGATATTGGCCAAATTTTAAATTAATTCCGCCCCTACAAGAATATCTTGAATCCAACTGTTTTACACGACTAATATTGTTCACCTATAAGGCGTTATTTTTATCTCAGAAATAAAGCGGTTTCGGGCCTACTTTCATATGTAGAGTTTTTCTTGGGAGTATTAACCCCTTTTTAGTTCAGCATTCAATTATTAAATACCCTTAAGATATGTAAAAATTTACCCAACACCTCAGAAAATAAGAAAATGTGAGAACGTAAATGCAAAATAGCTTCTATTAGTGTAAAATAGGAACATTTTCTGTTGATATACAAAGGAAAATGAAAATAATTTCGAAATCACTAATGCTACTTCACTTCCAAAATATGCTCAATCGAAAGGGATAATCATTTTAAGTTGTTCTTTATTTTCAGAAGCCATAGTAAATAGTAATCACTCTGTACATACATATGAAGCTGTAGATATTTATAAACAGCATGCAGTGAAGTAACTATTTTTGTGAAAGTATAAAGTATGTTCGGTAAAAAAGTGCTGGGATAACGAACCTTCCTGTAGAAAAAAATTTAAGTGATGGTGTATTCACCAAAACGTCTTTTCTTTATTCTTGAATCCCACATCATTATAGAATATACTTCTCTCTCACATTCTATAAATGAGAATTTTACAGGTTTTTGATAACTTAGTTTTTATGCCAACATGTACGGAAAGGCTACCTTTCCCATACGCGATTGCTTTTATCCGAACGATGAAAGCAGTACAGTGTGGGAAAGTGCCTTTCTCCACGATAATCGCCTAATTTGCTGATTCTGAAATCAAATTTGATAACAAAATACTAACATTCTCTCTCTTGAGATTAAAGAAATATTCTACAACTCTTTGTCCCTGTGCAATTCGAATATATTGCATTCTTTCTCTAGAGATAGAATGAATAGTCTTAAACTGTTGTAGCAAAAATAAAGTTAGCCTTGACTGTCATCGTGTAGTTTTTTTTAATTTTGACGTTACTTAATTATTGTTCGTTGCATTTCATTTCATTCACCTGAAATGTTTGATCTTGGAGAAAGTATGATCTGTTACTCGGTTACATATTTCTAACCTTGTTACAGAATATACTATTCCGCATGAGTTAGCATCAAGATTTTTTCTACAAGGGCAATAAAATATCTCATGTAGCGGTCTTGAACAAACTTTTTTAGGATCATGCACTAGCACAGGAAAAATTTACTTGAAACGAGTTCAATTATCTTACTATATAGTATGAAAGAATGAATTACCATAGTATAGGACACATGAAGAGGATTTTGAAGAAAAATAACATTGATTTCACAGATATTATTGAAAATAACTTTCGTGAAACATGTGCAAAAGGAAAACAACATCAGGAGCCTTTTTTATCAAGTTCCAGTATAGTAACCCTCCCAGGAGAATTGATTCATATACCAATCAGCAAAAAATCGTCAGAAATAACGATGGTAATGAGTTCGTACATAAAGAATTACATGGAATCGTCGAAAACTATGTTATCGAGCATCAGTTAACAGTTCCGTATACACCTCAACAAAACGAAAGAGCAGAGAAAGAGAGATGAGAACCATAGTAAAAATGGCAATAACTACGATTCAAGCAAATTATCTGAATAAAAATATGTGGGCCGAAGCCTAATGGAAAACCGTTGAAGCGAACTAAGCATAATGATATGAAATATTATTTAATCTGAGAAAAATTTAATCATCGATAGCGAAAATCAAATCACAGATATTTTCATGAAGATTTCACCTATCCAGAGGTTCTCTTACATCAGGAATCAGTTGGGAATTAGTTTGAATGAATATTCAGTGTGATAATAATTCAGGGGGACTGTTGGTATGAATTATTATTTTATCTTTATAGTTCTGATCTATTCACCTTTGAATTGATCACTATGGAAATGGCATGTTATAGAAAGATGAAGTATTCAAAAAAGTAAATACATGAGTAATTTTTTTTCTAGTTTTTACTTGAAATACCTACCAATGTTTCTTCTATAATTAATTACAACACAACTTCCTCATGTAATTGTTAAACAAAATATTCTGCCACTCTTGTGAATGATTATAATTACTCTGTTGGAATTAATATATCTCTACCTGTATCAAAGCGGAATACCAGTATTTAATACTGTAGGTATATTAGAAACTAAAAATTGGGGAGCGTATCTCACATAGTCATAACCCGGTATATTTTTTTGGGTCCTATGTCCTAACGAGTTCTGTAGTATCTATTCAAATATGATTTGCACATTATTCACCTTTTAACGATATATTGATATGTGTATTCCTGTTACAAGATTCCTTCAGTACAACTAAGGATTCCTTCAAATAGTCCAGTGCCTCCATACTGGCGGAAAAACACAATACAAACGATCCACTCTGTCCGCTCCGATCGGTTTAAAATAGAGTGACGAACACAAAACTACACTTCGGTTTCACATATTGCACTGACACTAATCGGGCAACGTCGACCTTTGAATAAAAATGTCAATTAAACTGAAAATAGTTAATGAACTATTTTAATCGGAACGCATAACCGCTAAACACACTTCAATTAAGTTTTTGCTCGATAATGAATGATGAACTAATACCAGATGAATTATTTTTTATTATTATTGTGTGAATAATGGCGGATAATTTCTAATTATAATTCCATATCATTATTTCTGTTATTTGTTATTAGCAGTGATTCAAATCGACATATTTTTTTAATTAATTTAACGTCTGATGCAAAGGCGCACTCAAATTTTTGTTGTGGGAGTAACACATAGAATGATAAGTTCTCGAATATTAGATTGGAAACAGGAAGTAGCTATAACTATTCTTTTACGGTGTGTACGATGTTGGTCGAGATCTCACTCTCAGAGATTTTGATGTTTTACCGAAATGATGGATAATCTTCTGGTTAATTACAGGACGAGCACTTGCAATTGGGTCTTCTTGGAAGAACGTTGCACAAATAATATCTGTCAGATGTAGTTCAATGTCCGTCGTGGTATTAGCCAGGGGAGTAGTTGTTTTCTGACAGATGTTTGCCTTTATTTTCCACTTTGTGGAAACGCTTGGAGAGAAGGGTACCCCTGTATTCTTTCAACTTATATTCATATTATTCATTTTGCTTGATTATCTGTTTGTTGATAATTAATCAATTAAAGAATACTTTTGTAGAAGGGTACCTAGAAGATTTGATGATTTTTCCAGAACTAAAGTATCCGAAGGATCCTCATAGCAGAGCTCTAACATTATGTACCGCTATTTTGTTTTGGACGAATATTTTTGTTAAATTTTGCTGTTGTGTAGAGGATTGAAATGCAATTCAAACGAATGTAAAAATTCTTTCAAAATGGCGTCGGGCCGCTATTTTGAAAGATAGACATTTTTTTATCGTCAGAAAGTAGCTTATGTACTGCCATTCCTCCAAAAAAAAATTTCAGGCGAAAATTCCAATCCGTTCAAAAGTTAACAAGGGGGGGGGTTATTTTATGGACACATTGTAGAATGAAAATTAATGCTTCCATTTATTCGTCACATGTCTCAATTAAAATGTATCTCAAATTAAAATTACAATGTTACAATGTTATTTACTAACAGGTCATTTGAGTGCTATCAAATAAGAGGTAGATTATATGTCAACAAACTATAGGGTGAACACTGGTCCACTATCATAATTCATAAGTTTATTAGGCCTATTTTTAGTAAGAACGAATTACAAGATTTCATTTCCTTTGGAAGATTGTTAAAAAAATTTGGTCCAATTAAATTAGGTGCAAATTGAGAAATGTTCAATTTTGTTCTGTATATATTCATATTCAAGTAGAAGTCACTTTTGTTTCGGAAAACATATAGGCATAATTCAAATATTTATTTACTTAGGACTATCAAAATATGATTTTCCCCAGAGGTAAATGCCATATTTCAAAAATGCCATATTTCAATCTAGATTCAATTTGAGCGTAGTATAGATTCCAGAGCTCATCTTTCTCCAATACAGTAGGTAGAATAAAAAAAATTGAAATTGAGGAATTTACATATTAAATTTAATGTCAGTGAACGCAAACTTGAAATCAAGTTGCTAGCACTGAGGTTTCCAATTCAAAAACTCATCCAGATAAATTCCTTATATTTTTACTGATTCATGTGAATTGATGAGAAATGTGTTCTCTTTGACGGTTATGAATCCTTATCATTTGTATTCCATCCGTATTGAAAAAGAGATCGCGTCCATTGAAGAATGTTGCTACCTTTAATGGTGTCTTTACATTTTGCCTCCAATTTTTTTGATTCCGGATCGAATATTGCGAATATTGCGTATGCAGTGTAATGTACTTGTCCGATAACGCGATCTATATGACTGACATACAGAATAAATAGTATATGTCCTCATACCGGTCCTTGTGGAACACCTCTAATAAAAAATATCAGACAAAGTCTGGTGGCTTCAGGAGAGAGACAGAAATTTCAGTAAAAAGCCCTTTTTCTCTCCTCAATTTAGGCAGATATCTAACAGAAAACAACTACTTCTCTGGCTAATACCACGACGGACGTTGAATTAAATCTGACAGATATCTGTGCAGCGTTCTCCATAGAATGTAGGAGACAGCCACAAATGCTTTCTGTATCAAGTAGCAGAATCCTGCCTGACATGATCAAGGACTTGACCACTTACATACCGGTTTCGAGGTGTATTGCCTCTCTTCAGTGCAAGGTAGGTCCGACAACATTTTCTGTCTCTCTCCTGAAGCCACCAGACTTGGTCTGATATTTCAAACAAACTCTACTCCGAGTTACTTTGGAGTGCTTTCTGAGGTTTTCTAGAGGTGCCGCTGCGACTGTCTTCTTACGAGACTCCGCATCCACCTCAGAGAATCATTTCAAGTATCAGTGAATTGCATGGCATGACCAAGGACGTCGACGACTGCAAATGTTGTCGGACCTACCTTGCACTGAAGAGAGGCAATACACCTCGAAACCGGTATGTAAGTGGTCAAGTCCTTGATCATGTCAGGCAGGATTCTGCTACTTGATACAGAAAGCATTTGTGGCTGTCTCCTAGATTCTAGGGAGAACGCTGCACAGATATCTGTCAGATTTAATTCAACGTCCGTCGTGGTATTAGCCAGGGAAGTAGTTGTTTTCTGTCAGATATCTGCCTAAATTGAGGAGAGAAAAATGAGTTTTTACTGAAACCTCTAATAAAGTTCATAGTATCTGAATGATTTTTGTTTGAAAATGTAAATTAACAATTTGTTCTCGATTCTCTAAGAAAGATGAGCCAGGCAAACTACATTGTTCCTAATATTTTATGATTTACACAGTTCACTCATTCTCAAGCTTTCATATGTATCTAGCTGGCTGTTGTCATAAATTTGCTCAAATAATCTCAATGAGTTTTTTTGGAAAACATGATGAGCGATAGTTAACTTTCGCGTATTCAAGATGTGCTAAATGTTGTTCATATCTAATCCTTACTATTTTGTATCGCACTCTATAGAGAGAGAGAAACACTACCGATGGAGATAATTTGGTCATCTAAAGATGCCTCTGAGAATGTGCTTAAAAAGTGTTTGAAGAAACTATAAATAATTTACTCGTTACTTATCTTGTCACTTTCAAAATTTCATAAAAAAAACCGTGGGTATACATAGATTTTCTATCGCATTTTTTACTCTCCAAATGATAAATCCACTTACCGTAATTCTCTAACGAATCTTGTATAGACTGAGTACAGTTCCATCTCCTGCTTTCGATTATGTCGTTATCGAACGAATTCTCCTCCTCACTCATCTTCAAGGGTTGTTTCAGCGACTTTTCATCAAAACTTTGTCTGTATTATTCACCGTTATCTTCCCGGAAACAGAATATAGTCCAACAAAACTTTTGTTTTCAGTGCCCCTTCTGGAAAGAACATCTTCCTTCATATAAAATGTCCATTATCGTGTTGTCCTTCCTAAAGCGTTCGCTATTTCTGTTCCGCCGCAGGATACTACAGGATCATCTTGTCGGGGAACGGCATGCCATCTGTAAGAAAACCACATGTTGCATGAGTGATTGCGCCGGAGGATTGAAAATATGTAATCAAGGGAATTTGCAGATTGTTTGGAGGCACCACAGCGTTCGCATCCTAAGATTAGTCTATTGGAACAATCAGTGTCGTGTTACACCAGGATACCGGGAAATTTCCTGGTAGGCCCTCACGCAAGAGGCCTTCAAAGTGGTCACCAATTTCATTTCGATCATCTAGCCTTTGTTGTCAATAATTTTAAAAGAAGAGAATTTCATTTTACTAGTTTCATAAAATTTTTGGGGGTTACGTTTATCGCTACGAGTCTCATTTTTATGGTTTTTCTCTCTGAAGCTCAAAAATTGGTTCTGTAATAATTTTGTCAATACCGTACTGTATTTGATGCCAATTGAGTTTTTCAAATAATTCCAACGTATTTTTCACTGTATCTTTCACTTGTTGCGTAGTGCTCAAGATTTCGGAGCACTTTTTAAGAGTGCTTGAAGCACTTCTGTCAGTGCTTGGCCCAGATCTGTTTGGCATATAAAATAAATAGAATGTCAAACATTCCACGGATAGGAGTTAAAAAAAATGGAGGAAAATGACTTCTTCCAACTTCAGATGAACTTTCCAACTCGAGAACTGTTAATGATAGAGCAATTCTGCGAACGCCAATCAATATAGAACGATCAAAGTAGTGCAATCCGCAGTATATACGCAAAATTTCTCGCAGATTCAAAAAATATATAATTTGTTTATGTTCAGTTTCAACGTTTGAATATAAAAGGAATACAATGTCAAAAATTTCACGAATAGAAGTACGTAGAAAAAATTATGGAGGGAAATGACTCCTTCCTCTCTTCAAATGAACTCATTGAAGTCAATCAACATCGTACCCTAATTTTGTGTTTCATTAAGGCATGTATTTCACAAATTTCAATAAATATGTGAAATGAACAAATTATTTAGTTATCGAATAAGTAAATGAAGTTGGATAGAGATATGGAAGTATTATTTCTGAAAAATCTCTTTTAAGAATTCCACCTAGCGATTCATCTGAATTTTCCACAGAAAGAAACGTCCTTTCAGGATTAAAAAACAATTCATTCAATTCTCGAGATACAGAAATAGTTCCCAGTACAGAAGCAGCATCACCTCTCTAAATTGAAAATGTTTTTTTTATTACAGTGGTATGAGAAGTCGGATTTTTAAAATAAATTAGTATACAGGTAGTGAACAGTGTTACAAAAATTAAAACTAATAAACGTTTTGTGTGAAATAGACTGATGCCTTGGTTAAAGATACTGAAAGACAAATTTTTTGGAGTATAGTTCTCCTGGTGGATTTAAAGATAGCGAAATTGAAGCCGGATCTGTAGAAAAAGGAATCACAAATAGCCGGAAAAAAGGCCGTTACTACCTCAGAAAAGACCATTAAAAAGTTCGATTCAAGATTCTGGTAATGATTTCAGTTCGATAATGAAGAATCTCAAAGAACTTGTCGAACTTGAAAGAAGAACTTCGACAGAACTCGAAGATTCTGGAGGAAAACTTTTAGGAAATTCGAATAGACTGCAGCCAGAAAGCAAGTGAATTCGAATCTGACATTGCACACTCAGCTCACCTTGCATAATTATCCACTTCATAAAATGCAATGGAGCGATTAGCGGTTCATGCATTCTTGGATGGAAATCGCGATGACGAATTCTGGCAATCATTGTTATAAGCTCGTCCAATACATCTCGTAGATGCACTGACACGCGCTTTGGAATTCGAGAAACAATGCTGCTGGACATCTAAGACTGAAGAAGACCCCCAGGAAGTAGAGTAATGTTTTTACTTGGCCTATTGCCAAGTTGACTATTGCCGTACTCAGTTGAAACCAGTCAGAGCTGATATACAGCGTTTTACTGTGGTTATACGTGCACATCGAATAAAAGAAATATTTTTTTTTGGGTGGAAGTATTGCATAGTCCCCACTATTCACGTCAGTAACCAGTCGGATCTCTACAGAGTGGGGAAAGAGCCTTGAGGCAGCTCATTCAAGAATATATGAGAGAGAGAATTAGCTTTGTTGGGTCAATATTAACGATAGATTCAGCATTGGTTACAGACAGTTCCTAAAATAACAAGAGACTGGCCTTCATGCAGGTTCACAAGAAATTTTCTGGAATACTTCAAAACAATCTACAGAACATTTTCTGGAATATCGAGAGGAACAGCTTTTTTCCCATCCTAGACCCGTACAAATATTGTACGTAAACTCACTCAAGAAAAATCAACCCAGCAACAATTGTAATTCCGGCGTATGTCTTGTTTGAAACGTGCATTATTTTTCATGCACTCAATTTGATGAACGAGACCATTTACAGGATTCATAAAATTATCCAACTATTTCCATCAAAACCCAGAATACCATACTGATACATTGTGATAATCGAATCAAAATTACCTCCAACAGCGCAACATGTCCGCCAGCAATTAGTAATAAAATGGTGCATATACATTTTGATTTTGATACGTGTAATTTCATTTGTTTGTAGCCATCATTAGCAGGCAAATTGTAAATTAAACCCTGCCTCTTAATTAAACGTTAATTAACTTACTCTGTCGCCAACGAGAGTTTCCAAAAAGCAAAAAGGTCCTTTAGGTCCCGCAGTGAAAATCCCATCGGTGTTTTCATTCTAGTTTCACAGGACTTTTTGTAGGTAATTAACAGAAGAGGTTTCCAGGCACTACTACATGCATATTTTTGTATGTCTTTTACATCCAAGTTCATGAATATGCGGGCAAAAATTTGGCTATATACCTAAGTTATAAATTTAGGAATATTGGAAAAACTAGTGAATAATGGAATAATAATTTACTATTCTGTCAAACTCCATTAATATTAAGCCCAGTTCATGTAAACGTAAGATTAGGTAACGCAAGAACGTAAGATAAGGTCATAAAACTGTAAAGTTCACAAAAATGTAATGCAGGGTGAATGTTTTCGTAAATGCTAGTTATTTATTATGTTCTACATTTTCTGCTCATCACAATTCACACCAGTCGTCTACAGTCGTAACACATCGTTTTTGAAAGCCCTCTGATCAGCTAGAGGTAGGAACTCAACACAGAAACATTTTTGGATAAAAAATCTGAAAATTTCCGGCGAAAAAAGTCAATACGTTTTCCCTACAAAATTTAAATCACGATGATTTCTGACGACAAATCTTGCAACAGATTCGTGAAAAAAATTCGGTAAATCTTCGGTAAGAGTGACCATCCGAATTTCCAAAAAAATTGAAACGTACTCATTTCTGTATCCTGTACAAAAAATCCAAACATAACTTAAAAGGTATCGACATAAAGGAGAAGGCAATTTGTGTGATTTCAATTACAGAAATTCGGTGGCAGTGAAAATGGGAGTAATGGGTGTCTGTCATGAAAACAATATTAATTCTATGAAACTTGATGACTTGAAAGATCTTGTATCAGCTTGCCTATCGAAAGTACCAAATACCATGACAAAAATTACTCGCAAAGGACCAAAAAGCGGCCTTATGGAAAAATTGTTACAGGGTCATTTTTCTGAATTCATACTACGAATTATATTTGAAACAAGTAGGTAATATTGAGTTAGTATATACCCAATACCATTTACTGCCAACTTCTTCCAAGTTTAACTGATATTTCAGAAGGAGGGAAGAAAACAACTACTATAGTTTCATCCTATATGAATGTTATGAATTCAAATTTCTTTTTACCATAACCAATACCTACTCAAAAAAATATATCTCTTCAGGTTGATGAAATATTTTTGTATATCCATCCTCAATAGCTACCTATGACCAATTAAAAAGTGAAAAAATAAAAAAAATAAGATATTATTATTATTATTATTATAAGATATTATATATACAAAACCACCTTTTGGTATTACTTTTCCTCAACCATCAATAATTTCAGAGAACGATGAATCAATTATTATCTTGAAAAAAGAAACAATTTACTACTTGGACAACATTCAAGTTGAAATCACCCGTTACTCAAGAAAATGGCACATCATAAAGAATTTCTTTTATTGAATATTTCATCATTTCAAACTAGATAACATCACATCAGAATCTTAAAAATATATTAAAAATAACAAAGTATTGTTCTATTTTCTGATCAGTACGCTCTATATTATCAAAAACTGTTTACTGTAACGAACTGGAGCCGGACCTGCCCAGTATATCTGACCATTGCGCTTGACTCGAAAACAGTGCATGACATCATCGCTCTAGAATGGCGTAGTCTTCCGAAACATCTAGAGTGTTCCAAAAAAAAATCATTGCGGATATAAATACAGAACCCAAGGCCAAAGATGGCAGTCACATTCTGAGTGAGAGTTCAATACATTTAGTTAGCGGTACAAGTTAGTGATATAAATTACTTTCGATTTAAGTTGTCCGACCTACCCTGTCACTGATGAGAGGCAATAAACCTCGAAACATGCATGTCTGCAGGTGGTCATTCCCAGCCAAATGAAGGATAATTGGAATTAAGGGAAGTAGTTGTTTTCTGAGAGATGTTTGGCTTTATTTTCCACTTTGTGGAAACGCTTAGAGAGAAGGGTATCCCTGTATTCTTTCAACATTGAGTCGGGAGGAACAAAAATGTAATAAAGTGGTCGGGTTCAACTTATATCCATTAGCTAAACTCCGTGGTATATACTCCAGCTCACTTTTCCCGAATATTTTTATGTAAATTCTCCCAATCAAATATCAGGTTCGTGATTATATTATATGGCGGGAAGAGATACGAAAAGATCACAACGGGCGAATTATAAATTGGAGTTATGTTTTAAATATGCAGAGTATTTGAAACGGAAACTCAAACGAGAAAGTAACGTTCAGAGCTGGTAGTTGTAATAGTTGATGATTACAGAGAATTTCTGAATGCATTACCTACTCTTTTTTGAACAACTGTCGAAATACGAGAAAAAATGCCATTCGTTGAAGTATAGATATCTTTCAAATTCAACATTTTGGTTAACCGTTGATTCTGAAGGATGGTATTTTATCGAACATCAAAGTTTTATCGTTCCAGTAACCTTTATAATCTGTTGGAGCAACAAAAATACTTTTTATTGTATTTTGTTCAACTATTTACACAATAAAACATCTAAAAAATATATAGTACATCGTAATTTATTATCTGGCAACAACAGTTGCTCGACATAAAATGAAGCAAATAAGATATCTGAATCATAAAAAAATACAATTTATGCAGCACAATGAGAACTTCAAAGACACTGATAATATACATGCCAGATCAGCAGGCTACGATTCATTCAAAGACTGTTTCATTTGAGCATTATAATTTTCGAAGTGAATAATATTCTTTGTATTGATCAAAGTTTTCCATTGTGATCCAAACTGAAGATCTACTTCCTGCACACTTGATATTATCTTCTTAATATGTCCTATTATTCACTTTCACGAACGAAGACTCCTCCCTATTTAATAATAATATTATTAATAATTCACAAGATGAATGCTAGAAACAAGCTAAGGACTGCAAAGAAATCTCTAATGAGGCTGGCGAGAGCCCCTCGGAAAAAATTAAATTCCGTGGTAAAGGGTTCGTTAGCCTGAGCTCAATGAACTGCGCAATGATCCCTCTTCATAAGGGTGGTAATACAACGGATCCCTCTAATTTTCGACCGATTTCTCTTATTCCGACCTTGACAAAAATTATAGAAAAGCTAGTCAAAACTAGATTAAATGATTTTATCAATGTCCACAACATTCTCAATCCTCAGCAATATGGCTTTCAGCCACATAAAAGCACAGGTGATGCTGTCTTCTCCTTCCTGAGAGAACTATACTGCAAACTGAATCAGAAGGAAGTTTGCGCGGCGGTATTTTGCGGCCTTTCAAAAGCTTTTGATTGTGTAAACCACCAAATCCTGCTGCGAAAACTCCAACACTATGGGTTCAGAAATCTTAGCCTTAGCTGGATGGAATCCTACCTGGGGGAGCGTACCCAAATTGTGAGAGCAGATACGTTTTCTAATACGGGTTCGATCATGGCGTACCACAGGGTTCTGAATTGGGGCCTATCTTGTTTCTACTTTATTTCAATGATATAGCTAATCTAAAGATTGACGGTAAATTTACTATTTTTGCGGACGACACAACAATCCTCTGGCATGATAGTGAAGTAAAGAACCTGCACGCAAAAATTGTCAAGGATATTTCCGTTGTGAAGGAGTGGTGTGACGCAAATTTGCTTTCGTTTAACATAAATAAAACCAGCCGCTTATCGATCTAGTGCAATCTTCCAGAGATTCAAGTAGGTACTGAAATGTTCATTGAACAAAAAATTAATACCAAGTTTCTTGGCATTCATCTAGATGATAAGCTCAACTTCGAAAGTCATGTGAGAACACTAAGAAAAAAACTAGCCTCTGGTTGTTATGCCGTGCGGGTAGTGTCCAGTGAACTGGGTGTGGCCACTGCAAAAGTAGTTTATCATGCTTTGATTGAATCTCACATCAGATACAGGTTACCTTTCTGGGGTATTTGCAATGACCACAATTTCCATTCTATTTTCATCCTCCAGAAACGGGCCGTTCGCTTTCTCCTCAATGTTGGACCTAGGGTATCATGTAAACCTCTTTTCTTGGAACTCAAAATCCTTACCCTTCCAACTTTATTTATTCTAGAGACTGTATGTTTAGTGCACAGCAATAAATCGTCATATGAGACGGTTGTTAGTTCTACCCGCCAAAATAATAATCTAAGACTTCCCATTCCATCATCGAATTTAACAAAAAAGTCTCTTATTTATAATGCTTTGATACTATTTAATCATCTCCCAATTACTACCAGAAGAATTATCTCTCCAGTTTTATTCAGGAGATCTGTGAAAAATCTTTTTTATCAATGAACCATACTACAGTGTTCAAGAGTATCTAGACAAAGATTGGAATTGCTCTAACTTATCTTAATCTCAGACACTCATGCTCATTCTCTTCTATTTTTATGAAATTCGCTTCTTGGCGTAATCCAATTTTAACTACATGTAGTATTATTTTACACATGAACAAAACTGATACCTATGTTATTGTTTTTTAACTATTTTATCATTATTGTACAAGGTATGTAGCATTATTTTCTCCTATGATAGGTATGCTTTTACATCATACTATTATATTTTATGATGATTCTATGATGAACCTGATCTTCCTTCTTTTGACGACTCATGTTTTTATCAACACATATTTACGCTTACCATTTTTATATTTCTTTACGTCTTTATTTTTATATGTATAAAAGCTTTGTCAATAAGAATTCATTCTTCGGACAATAAAGTATATTTTGATTTGATTTGATTGATAACTCCGGAAGAAATTTGACTGGCCCTCAAAGGCTTGAAGATTTGTCCGATCAAGAACTTCAGACCCATAATATGCTTGAATGCATGTTATAGGATGTTTCTTGCATATTGATGTCGAAAAAATGTATATTCACTTAGGGATTAAACAACCAGGGTCGTATAGCCAGTCCGAAAATCAAGAAATTTTCTGAAGGGCCGCTCCGTTTCGGACTGGCCGGGGGTGTCCATCGTTTTGACGAAACGTCGATCATGCAGAATGCACCATGCGTATAATGTATGCAACGTACATCGCCATTCAATTTTCCTCGACAAATAAGGACCGAGCCGGTGTTGATAGATTCCTAGGCCGATTTGCCCCTGCCCATCAGCTCCAGGGAACAACTCCGCTACTACTGTTGAAAACTCTTTCCGCAGCAAGTATAAGCATAAACTCCGACAGATCTGGTCATCAGAAGTGTCGGGAAAGTTGCTGCAAGTAATATGCCTGCCGTTCCGATTCTACCTTACTTCTTTGGAGTGATGAAATGGACTCAAGAGGAGCTACGACAACTCGACATAAAAACTCGAAAAATGTTGCATATTCATAGGAGCTTACATTCTAAGTCAATTCCACGGTTATGCTTTCCCCAGACAACAGGGATGCCGTGAAATTTTTGAGTTTGGAGTGTCTAACAGAACGGTACTGGCTAAAGAAAATAGGAATCGAAGCAAATGAGAAAATAGGAATCGAAGCATTTCTTTTTGAGGCAGTAGCGCAGCCGATGGATATCAGTGTTGTATTCGACACTGAACGTGGTGACCTCATAGCTCCGTCACTGAGTTGGAACCTGTTTAGCGAAAATTTCACATCAAAGCTGCGGAGACAAAAGCACTCCTGAAGCTACACAAGGATGAGATACTGAATGTTTTTTTTTTTCTTTTTTAAGAAAAGTGGGGTTTTCCAAAAAGTTGACACCATCATTTCTCAAGTCAAGTGGACTGGAGTCGGAGACATATTGGCCTACCAGAATGGTTTTTTCAACACCGAAGTAGATATAGAATGTAGAGCGTGTTATGGAGCTCCTGAGATCATACTGAATTTGCTCTCAGATTGTCAAGGTTATGCAGGCTCAGCCTACAGTCGTACGGTATAAACAAAGACAATGGTGCTCCGAGGGATATTGAGTCCATTGTGGAGAATTAGAAGTACCGTATCTATTTAAACTACTCATTTCCCACCCTCAGGCAAATACAAGCCAATAAGCTTGATGAAGTCCTTCTCGACCATTGAAGTAGAATGATTTTCGTCATAGAGTTTTCACTGTTTTCAGCTCCTGATAAGATAAGATCGAGACTTACTCTTCGAACTTCTGAAAAAATGGTGGATCTGATTGTGCGGGGACTTGTGAAATGATGGACATGCTGTTCTCAAATACAAAAATTATACCGCTTGCCGTGATATGGCAGAATTCTCAGCCGGAATAATGCAGAAGTCCGCTATTCTTGATTCGCTCTGTCTACTCATATGATTCTCATACACAGTAATCACTCACCCCATGGACGCGTGGAGTGTTTCCTGGGGTTCATGACACACCAACGCGCCCTCTTGATGAATCGGGGCACTGAGAAAGGGCCCTACTGGGAAATTCCCGACGGAGTAAAAATAATAATAAGAATATCCTTTATTGTCATAAAATCGGCACGCGCACATAGCAACATCAACAGGTTTGTGTGACAAGTAGGGAAGTTCATGAACATAAAGTGTGAAGTAAGTGTAAATGAAATAATTCTATAAAATGTGAAGATAAAATGTAGCATAAAATGATGATATGAATGAAATATAGTACAGTAGCAGGAACAGAAGAAATTGAACACAATTTAAATATGAATATAAAATATACTGTATATTTGCACATATTCATATAGACCTAATTATATACATATTCTTATATTGAAATTCATCTGTTACCAGCTGTAAAAATTGTAAAAACCTCTTAAATCTAAACAGGAATTATGCATTTGACAGCTTGTCCGCGCGTGTGGATACTTTTGTCAGAAACTCTTCTTCACTGGCGAAAATATTGTTTTAGACTTTCGACCACGTTCTCTTACGTACGGTTTTTGCTAACAAAAATATTTCTTCGTCCGTTTCAGAAAACGAATCAGAGCTGTTGATTAAATTCACGTTGTTGCAATCTTTCAGATCTTCCAACAGATTATTCCAGGTTCAGAACATTTTCAACTCTCAGTAATGCATTTTGTTAATAGATGAACTCTTGTACCTACTATACACAGAAACGCACAAAACAATACTTATTAGTTATGGAATAAAACAAAACCGAGTATAAAATATGTATTTTTATTACATGCATTCCAATTCAGTTTAGAACCTTTGGTGTAGTAATGAATATACTGGAGTTTTATCCCAACACCAAACCACTATTTTCAACACCTCGCCACGTGTTTCAGTCACCAAGTGACCATCTTCAAGAGGAAGATTAAACCTCTTGAAGATGGTCACCGAAACACTTGTCGAGTTGTTGAAAATAGTGGTTTGTTGTTGGGATAAAACTCCAGTATATTCAAGAATTATTCATATTAACGATTTTTCTATAACTTCTAAATTGAATTTAAAAGTTTAATAAAGAATTTCTATCGACACATTATTAATTAGCTTAAATATTTATTGATAATACTTATCGATTGATCAATCTTCAGGAAATTGAAGACCGACTGATATTCAAACATTATTTGACTGGGCTAATAAAGATGTATATTTGAAATTAAATGACAGTTTTTATGTTCCTATACGATGTTTAAATCTATGCATTTTGTTGAAGTTCAAGTGAAATTCTTTTGAATATTCTGGAACTGACATATTTAATATTTCCCGCATTCATTCGATTTTATTGTAGGTGTTCTGGGCATATATAAATTGGATAAGCTGGGAAATCTGTGCATGGATATGGATTTGAATGTAATATATCACGATCTTTTACGACGTCTCATCCACCGATTTCGACTCCTTTGTATCTCTGATTCCCTTTAGAAATATATGATAAGTTTCGATGAATGGGGGGAACTTTTGAGAGGATCACCAATATATCTGTGGTTTTTGTGGCCGTAAGTCCCATCATGTTTAATTTCAATCGAAGGATTACAACATTTTATTCATGTTCTAACTTCATTATTTCTGAGTACGAGAATATTTTGGAATTATTATCCGCAGATGCCTTGTGCAAGTCCTCCCAGGTCAATGTCATTTCCACAGTCTTTTCCAAGGCTTTCGACAAACTTCATCAAGGTATATCTCTTAGGAAACTTTCCTCGTTTGACTTGACCAATAACTTTGAATTTTCAGACAGACGTTTAAGGATTCAGTAGCATGCATGGTTTCGGGTTTGTCGAAATAACGTCATCCTCTGATGTCTCTCAAGTATCTGTACTTTGGCCATTATTATTCAAAGCTTTTATAAATGATATTCGCCTGGTCCTAAACTTGGATATCATCCTTTATGCATATTACTGTGTGCTATTTCGTAAAATTTTCTCTCTTCACCTCAACATATTGAATAAATAATGCACACTTGATCTCCTTGATATAAGACATTGAAACGTCGTCACTTAGATTCGTAACAAATCACCCATTCAGTTTACGTACACCGTAAATGGTCCTCATCTACAAAAAACTACAGATTTCAAAGATTCTAAGTCCACCTTTTCATATTATCAAGTTGGTATACCATTACTAAAACGGCCTTAAAACTCGTGGTTTCAATGAGCTTTTGAGGTCAAAGCTTGAATATAGCAGTGTTGTGTGGAATCCTGAACATATAGAAACTATTCAGACAAAATTCCTTTATCTCAGTCTCAGATGAGTTGAAGTTTATCTAAATTGTGGCGTACCACATGATCGACTGCTATCGATATATCAAGTTCCCCGCATAAAGTTCATGATTATTTAGGAATTGCACTTTGCAAAAAGTCCTTGTCCCGCGAGTTGTTTGTCCAGAGATGCTTAAAAAAGATTACAAGAATCCAGGACGTAAAAAATGTCGTTTATTAAGATTATAATCAAAAAATGGGAATAATTTCCATTTTTCAAAGAAAGGTTCCTCAAGAAAAACTATTGAGTTCAACCACAGGAAATTATTGATGAAGTTTGTAGTCTTTGTTGGCACTTCTTATAGATCGATAATATACATGGTGCTACATCTATAATAAAGATTTTTGCTCATTTTGTTTATATTTTTTGGCAAGATGCTTTACGCACTCTGTATATCACAGGTCGATTTTAAATTTATCGTTCTGAGAGAGTCAACTACCAAACTCCAAAAAGATATCTGGAACACCTAACCCCACTTTCTTAAATGGCAAGGTTATTCCATTTGCAGCAGAAGTGAAATATCTAGGGGTCACCCTTGAAGAAAAGCTCACATGGAACACTCATTTGGAAAAGGTTCTCCACAAAGCAAGAATATCCTTATGGACTTGTAGGAGGATTTGTGGAAAATCTTGAGGACTGGGTCCCAAACAAATCCACTAGATATATGTGATGATTGTTAGACCAATGATCACATACGGTGCCATTTCCTGCTGGTCGAAAACTTCACAGCAAACGGCCCAGATGGAGCTTTCAAGTTTACAGAGACAGGCTTGTCTGGCGATCACTGGTGCCATCAGCACCACACCGCCAGCAGCTATGGAAATCCTACTAAACCTACCTCCTTTCCATATCTTCCTAGAGAGAGAAGCTCTATGTGAAACCTACAGAATCATGCATATTGCCAATTGCATGCAACAAACTCATACAGAGCGTAGCAGACTGCTGATTGACACTGAAAATCACAGCATTCTTGGAATGACCCCTTATATAAGGCCTCCAACAGTGAATTTTCACGTGCCTTATACCGTTCTATTTCCGAAAAGATACGACTGGATCCTCCAAGAAGAGGAACTACTGAGAGCAGATGCTTCAAAAACACCCTTAGGATCTAGTGCAGGTGTATACGGTCCTATACATAGAAGAGAAATATCAACCTGTCTAGAATTATATGCGACAAATGATTAATAAAAAAATTCTCGAACAGTTAAGCTCGTATCGATCAACGTCTGAGCTGGTGTCAAACGGCCAGAAAAGACTCAATAGGAAGACTCAACAATGAAGTGGAATGAAACGGCGGACCTTCTTGCAAGAGAAGGTGTTCATTGGACCAGAACCTGCCATCGACATCCTACCAAGTTTCACCAAATATTGAACATTGAACAGCTGTACAGCAAGGAAAGTATTGAACATCTGGCCAAACCTACCAGGATTGGCTCATTCCAAGGCATTTCTCGAAGAAGTTGACAAAATACTCTTAGACTCTAGCAGAGTTGACATGCCATGTCTAACAGGACTACTAACAGGCCATTGTAGTTTGAATCATCACATGATTAAATCTGCCGGAAGACCCAACATGTCGTCTCTTTCTTGAAGATTTGAAGATAATGAAGCAGCAGAGCATATACTTTGTGTCTGGCCTGCCGCAGACCGAATCATGTTTTCGATGTTTCACTCTTTCCCTCAGATCTGAGCGATCATAAACCAATTAAATTAATCGGCTTCGTCAAGAGGTTGGGTTTATTTGGTGAAATCTGAATTGGTAGGAGCCACAATAGAACAACCTTACACTAATTTTAAATCTAACTCAACCTTGAGAGAATCACCAACAATATTTGACCAAAAATGATTATTTATGGTACTTGGCACAACTTTATAATTCCAAATATTAGGAGTACCGAATGTTGGAAAAAAACCTGTCATGCTAAAAATCTCGAAAACCTTCAATATTTTTGAAAATATTATTTCTTTAACGTAAAAAACAAAATTGGGACCCGTCCAGGAAAAACTGAACGCCCTGTGTGAGTGCCATAATTATCATTTATCTATTACTATAATGGAGATATGGAAAACCCCTTGTCGCAAGACCCTGTAGGTTATGCATATTTCAAAGTACTGAAGTTTTCATTTCATTTTTCTTTTAGGTGATACAATAATAACTCATATATAATTTGATATTATTATAATAATATTGTCTCGAATAAAGAGCACGTATCTTATTGATTCCTCAGTTATCAATCAAGAGCGCGGTATTTGCCAGTAGTTGTTCTCTGGCAAATATTTGCAATAATGATCTATATTGTAGAAGGATTGAAGAAAAAAAGGGTGAAACTTTGGTTGATAACAAATATTTTTGTCTGAATCATTTGCCCTTTTCTCTCATTCTCTGAAGAAGTTCTCGAACCTTATCTGAATTATATTTCATAGGATTGTTAGATTTTCATACTGAGAATTATGAAGAAATTATTTGCACCAGAATTCGAATGTTCATCTATTTCCCGTCAAACGTGTTCTACCTAAAAAACAATATTCTCTGTTCTACCCCTTCAATCTTGTCCACTCTGTATAAATCATTTTTGAACTTGTAGCAGAAAGTAACTTTTCTGACAGATCTTCCAAAAACTCATGTTAAATTCATGATCTGTGTTCATATTGAGCGTTTTGGACAGAAGAACAGCTTGTGTTACAGAAATTATGAAAACAAATACTTGAAACACCCTATATTATGACTAATTGAATAAGCTCTCCCAACTCTCGGGCGATTTTTATGTGAACTCTCTGAAAGTTCGAGTCTGACTAAGTTCCAGCCAACAAAGTTCTAATTTAGCTAATGGAGTATAATGTTGACAAGTTAAATCGAATCTTCGGTCTATCCTAAGTAAACAGACGCCGAATATTCGGCAAGTGTGTTTTGTTGTTTCTCGAATGCACCCTCGAGAGCGCTTCATTGAAAATCTTTTCAAACTCATTCACCCCAACGCTTACGCACAATTGATGCCTTAATGGATGGGAAGCATTTCAAAAGAGCATCGTTTCGTGCTAAATGGATTATTAGAGACAATTACATCAAATTGGGTTTATCTGTATTCCCTAAAATTGTCGTAAACAGTAATGATGAGAACTTAGTTAAATAGTACCGAAAAAATGTTTGTTAACTGTCAACCTTTTTCCATAATCGCTAATTTTGCAGTAACATTTGAAAGAGCACTCAAAAGTTATCTAATGGAGTTTAACGTAACAATCATTGAGTAATTTGAATATGGATTATCCCCAAATGAAGCTGTTGCTGCACTCACCAAAAACCATTCTAAAAATATTGATGGCAGAAAACTTTTTATTTGTTTATTTCTGGATCTAGCCACGGCTTCCGATCTTGTGAACTGCTTACAGCTATTCACTTGAAAATTACCTTAACCTATAGAAATCTAACTGAACTATTTAGATTAAGTCAAGATAAATGAAATCATCACATAAAATGGAAATAGATTATAAATAATGCATTCTGTCGCCAATTTATGAAATGATAATCGAAACAGGTGACTCCATACTTGGTTCACGGTTCTGCCGATCATCAGTGCAGACCCGTTCAAGATGGAGAGATGATGCTCGAATCCATTATCCTGCCTTTGATTCCCAATTGCCTTTGTCGAATGGCACCACGAGCAGAGCCATCTGTAGGGACCAGACTTCGTATGAATTCAAAGAATAATTAAATATATCACATGTAAATTGGGTGTACTTGGCGACAGGTCATAATTTCATTAAATAAAAATAGATAATAAATAATTTGAAACATTTATGATATATGGGAGGCGGCCATCAACATCTCGAAGCCAAAAGTACGAGCGGTATCAACCCAAACAACGATCTACCGCAGTTACAAGTTCATGAAATTAAATCTTTGATGAGCAGAATAAGCACTCAGAAGAACAAGGCGTGCTATAAATGTGGAAAATTGGAACATCTTATAAAAGACTGCAGGGTAAGAATGTCACCATGTTCGCAATGACCTGTGAGGACAAGGTCTTCCAGCGAGTCCTCAAGTGGGTGGCAGGAAAACTAGAATTAGCCAGCATATCGGGGCGCATGCTGGCTAGCAATAATAGAGCCCCTAGGGTCATCCCTATTAACAGGCTAAGAAGAACAATCGATAGCCTAACCATTTCAGAATAATTGAACAAAATAGACGTCATATGCATCATAGACACAGGTACTGAAGTTTTTTAGGTACGGAGTGACATCCTTCCGTCAGAAAGTGTGAAACCTATCTCTTCAAACTTTTTGCTTTGAAAAGGAGGAGAAGCTGAGATTACACTGATTCTTGGGCGACTCACCATCACAAATACAGTGTACGTTGCGGATATAGAAATTGAATTTATGCTTGGGATGGATTTGATCAGTGACTACGGGTTTTAATTTGACAATGAAAAGAGGATCATGAAATTTGAAGGAAAAGAATTTGTCCTCACAACTCCAGCAGAAAGACGATATCTGTGAAACTGTGATTAGTGATAACCGTGAAAATTGATGGATTTTTGGAGAAAGTAGTACATTAGATGAATACCCTGGGTGGAATAGTACAGCCATGTGATGAATCTTCTAGCAATATGATTCTTGCCCGAGCTCTGGAAGCGGACTTTATCAGTTTACTGTTATGCCTTTTGGATTGTGCAATGCTCTAGCAACATTTGAAAGACTCATGGAGCTTGTACTGGGTGGGCCCATTCGAAAGACTTGCCTAGTATACCACGATGAAGTTTAAGTCATGGAAAAGACATTTGAAGAACATCTGCACAATTTGCGAGAAGTTCTTCAACGCTTCAGGAATGCCAATCTCAAACTGAAACTTCAAAAATGCATTGTTCCAGGAAAAGGTGGCTTTTCTCACAAAATCATCAGATGGCCTCCGAACAAATGAAAGGAAGATACAGGCGATTCTAGACTGACCGAGACCTGAAGACAAATATGAAGAGAGGAACTTCCTAGGTCTCTGCACCTACTACCGTTGCTTTGTAGAATGATTTGCTGATATTACCCCTACATAAGTTGACAAAAGACCTAGTCAAATTTGTCTAGTCCAACGAAAGTGAATGGGCATTTGGAAAGCTGAAAGTGCCATTCAGAACTTGCCAAAAAAAAGCACGCAAGAATAACATTGCGGAAAATTGTAGGTAGTGAAGTAAAAAATATTAGCAGATCGAACAAAAGTAAATTATCAAAAGAATGAAGGAAGGCAATGAAGTGGTAATTCTTGATCAAGATGGTTTCAGATGTGGAAACCACCCTAAACGAATACAAGACTTTAGTCACATCGAATTTAAAGAGAATACTACAACTGCCGAATGTACCAGAGATATCTTGTCTCCCTAAGATTCACAAACCGGGGAATGCGGTGAGACCAATTCTCTCGTCGATAGGGCCCCACATACAAAATAGAAAAGTGGCTCATAAAATAGTTCGAGAGCCTTCCAGTAGCACAACCAGGCTTGAGCGTAAAAAACTCACTAGAATTTATGGACTAGATAAGGTACATTGAACTGGAAGAAACATAAATGTAGATATCTTTTGATTTAAGCCCCTTGTTCTCAAGTGTACCAGTGCCGAAAACCTTGGAATATTTGCTGCTGCTGCTGTCAGAGATTATTCAAACCTCTTTGCATGAGGCAGTTCAACGACTGCATTTAAGAACAACCCGAAGGTACAGCCATGGGTAACCCTCTGTCTACTTTCCTAGCCAATTTGATCATGAGTCGGTTTGAGATGGAAGCAAGAGAGAGCTCCGGCCATTGTCCTAGGGTTTGGGTAAGGTATGTGGATGACGTGTTTGCTATCTTTGATACAGAATAGGTTGACGTAGATAGTTATGTTTCAGAATTGAATAGCCAGTTTCAAACCACATCGTCCATGTATGAAACTGAAAACAAAAAATATTTGTCATTTGTTGATGTTTTATATAGTAATTGGAAACGACCAAAATTTGCTTGAATTCGATGTCTGTACAAGAAGGGTAATACAAGTACAATCAGATACATCCTTCAGAGCTCTTCCCATTGCACATTTAAAAAATTGTGGGTTTATATTTTTTGGTGAATAGACGGTTGACGTTCTCACTCAACAAGAGGAAATTTTAAACTGAGAAAATGATAACAGGGGAAGTAGCTGTACTGAACGGTTATTCTGTGGTTTCGGTAGACAAACTGATTAGGAAAAATAGATTTGATAAAACTCTTTGTAACTCTTCGACTGTTCATACAGTGTGGTGCAAATGAATGGAATAAATTCATTATTTTGTAATAAGGCGACCCTACAGAAAAATCCTGATACCCGTCGATTTTTATTATCGAACGCGCATTCTGTCAAATATTTTTGATAAGCATGACGTCATGGGTGTGAGCGTGATGACATCATCGATGATTTTTTTAAATGGACATGTGGGTCATGTGATGTGTCATTGGAAAGGTGTTTCATTTACCTATCCAACCATATCGAAAAATTTGTCTAATGGTTGTTGTATGCAGAAAAAAATTGATTTTGAAATTATAGATCACTCATTACAAAATTATTAAATTCTGTGTCCAATTAATGATTTTCGAATCTCTGTAAGTAACCAAGATCTAATTTTGAAAAGGCCGTCCCTGGGAACGAAATGATAGCTTCTTACTTGATTTTTTGCCGGTTCACAAATGTGGGTCTCATCGAAACTGCTACATTCGAATTAAACTCAATCGGCTTGTCGAATGTTAATGGTTATAACATTAGAAATATTCAAAAATTATCAATATGAAGCTCACTGACACAGAAAGAATCGAAATTCTTATAATGATTGGTTGTGAAGACAAAACACGAACGCACAAAGGAGTTTGTACTCTGTTCAATAATAAATATCCCAACCGAGAACCAATTTCACAATCCACGGTAAGCAAAATTGAAAAGAAATTCAGAGAAACGGGTCATGTGAAAGACCTACCCAAAGGTAGTAAGAAACAAATTCCAGATGACAAGAAACTCGATGTTTTACTAGCTTTTCAAGATAATCCCCATACCAGTTCAAGGCAAGTAGCATTAGATAATGACATTGACCATTCAACAGTTCTTCGAACGCTAAAAAAGGCGAAGTGGCATCCCTACAGAGTTAGTTTAGTTCAGGAGCTTCTGGAAGACGACTTTGATAGAAGAATTGAATTTTGCGAAATTATGATGGAGAAAAATAACACAGATCCGATGTTTTTCCGAAAAGTTCTTTTTTCTGATGAAGCTACATTTCTCCTAAACGGTCATGTCAATCGTCAGACGTGTCGGTATTGGGCTACTGAAAATCCACATTGGATGCAGGAATATCATACTCAATATCCAGAAAAATTGAATGTTTGGGCGGGAATTATAGAGAATAGGATAATAGGACCATATTTCTTCGATGAGTCCTTGACAGGTCCTCGATATTTAGAATTTCTGCAAAACTTCTTGCTACCCGAACTGAATCGGCTGTTCCCAAACAGAACTGATTTGTGGCTGCAGCAAGATGGTGCGCCGCCACACTATGCTGTCGTGGTGAGACGCTACTTGAACAACGTCTTTCCAGATCGGTGGATAGGAAGAAGAGGAGCAATTGAATGGCCACCTAGGTCGCCAGATCTAACACCTCTGGATTTCTTTTTATGGGGATACTTGAAAAGTAAAGTGTACCAAAATAGACCCCACAATATCCGTGATCTCAAAGACCGTATACGCATCGAGATGGGACGAATCACTCAGGACGTTATTGGCAGAGTTCGAGAAGAATTTACTGCTCGTCTATCCCACTGTCTTATAGCAGATGGTCGGCAGTTTGAACATTTGCTTTGAAGTTGTTTGTATTCATTGAATGGGAATGTTCTTTTATTACTACAATTGTTTGTTAGAATAAAAACCCAAATTACTTGAAATCATGAATATGATTGGATAGCTGATTGGAAGACCTTTCCAATGACTTATCACATGACCCACATTTCCATTTAAAAAAATCATCGATGACGTCATCACGCTCACACCAATGACGTCATGCGTATCAAAAATATTTGACAGAATGCGCGTTCGATAATAAAAATCGACGGGTATCAGGATTTTTCTGTAGAGTCGCCTTATTACAAAATAATGAATTTATTCCATTCATTTGCACCATACTGTATATCTAATATAAGGAATTATGTTACCCGCAATCCAGACATGAAAAGATAGAAATAAAAATATCAGGTGCATTTTTATGTCACTTTTTTAATTTCCATTTTACATGTCTAAATTCTGGCTAATGCATTTTTTCGTATTGATTCACTCCACTCCAGAACCAAAACGAACTTGTATGATGAATACCTATTTTGTTACAACTTTGTTGTTTGATGTTGTTCAATAATGCATGTTTTTTCACTTCCCATATCATCATCAAAAACTCCATTTTTCCCCAGGTTCTGATTTCAGGAATATTTTTCGTTGTTTATCACGTTTCAATTCCCACCAGTCTGGATCACCCGACTATTTCAATTCAGCTGGGAAAGCTGATGCCTGGATTTTCACTAATTCTCGGAGTATCAGGGAGTGCCAGCATTGTCTGTTTTGCGACAGGTATCAAGAGGAAATTGAAAAGAAAATGAATTGGACAAGAAAAGAATGTGACATCTATATAGGATATGATTGCGAGATACGTTTCAGCAGAATCATTATTACTTCCTTATACATTGTAGTAGGAGCATCACTCACTAGCATCGAGTAGGTTAAAATGGACCGTGTTTTTGAAAAAGCTCCGAAGAATTTCCGTAGAAGGAACTCACGGAAAGTATACAGGAAGGAGATAATGGGAGAGTTTTTGTGGACACTTTCCCCATTCATATTTGGAACGTCAAACTGAGTGGGCAATTGAGGAATATGTGACAAACAAAACAAAAGAGGTTTAGTTCATAACTCAGCTCAGATGATGACACTGTGTGTCGAAACAATTGTAAGCTTCACTTTACAAGTATATATTTTTTGTGTAAATTGAAAGCTTTTATTTCCTTTATATTTATCAATATCTGAGGATAGTAATTTCGTACATTCCACCGAATATATCATTTCATATTCGTATAAACAATACTTGCAACTAATATTTTCGAACTTAAATCCATGCAAATTCATCCTGAAAATAACCGTGGCGATACACGCAAGTATCGCAAGATATTTAAATTCCTTTCCGCGATTTTATTTCCTTATTATTGAACTAATGCATGTACCAGATCTGATCCCATAGTTTTTCAGATTTAAGTCGCTTCACCAGGTTTTTGAGTCATCATACAGTATTATATTTTAATGCCAGAAAATGGCAACTCCTGCTCAGTTCACTAAACATTTTCATACCTCACAAAAATCTATTATTCTTGCTCAATGAAATTGATTAAAAATGTACCGGAACAATGACATTACAAATAGATTTACTAAGAAGATTATGTAAAATATACTACTTTCAGATAGACACAAACTACTACAGATTTATGACTATTGCGAAAATCGAAAAATCCGTTCAGTTTCATACAGCTATGGTAAATATTCAGCCCTATGCTGTATCACTTCCATTAAAAATAACGTCACCGTTATTCGCCATTTCCGTTATTTTCCTATTTTTCGTCGTTCATCGTCGTTTCTGAAATAATCCAAAAGAAGCCAACTGCGAGTATAAATAAAGCTGCAGTTTCCAGTTGCAGTCTAAGTTCAGAAAAAGCTTAAGGTCATCCTTGTCGATACTTATATAAGATTTTCCATATCTGCACTGTGAAGTTCGATTAACATTACACTCCACAGTCTTCATGTTCGGGCGTGGAAAATGGTTACAGTACACTAAAATCTGAAACTGAATATCCCACAGAACAATAATTTTGGGATGGCCAAGTCCACAAGATTCTGGTCCAGCATCTTGATTTGGTAAAGTTTTGCAAGACATCTTCATGGGACGGTTTATCTCGAGATTGCTTCTTGGTGACCAGGTAGAAGAAGTTTCCCTGGCCCTTTATCAACTGTAGCACCTGTCCAACATCTGGGTTCTGTTCCCGTAGTTCCTGGACCGGAGTAAATTAATGTAGAGTGATACTTCCATCAAACTTCATTGTGCAGATATTGAAAATCTTGCAGATATCGATGGTCGAGAGATGGTTGAGGAGGTCTACATCAGGCGTATTTGCCTGATGGTGGAAAATCAGTAGTGCGTATAGATTCCGTAATTCTCATTCTCCACAATGGAAACAATATCCCTCGGTCTTGTCTATACCGTACGAATGTCGCAGGTGGACGTATAACACTCATAACCCGCGTTACGCCTGTGGATATAGACTGAAACTGCATAAGCTGACAGCAAATGCATCATTGTCTCAGGAGCGTCACGACATCTAGTCTCTGGTACCTCCATACCCATCACGCGGCTATAGTAGACCAAGGTTTCAAAAACACAATCCAGGCAGGCCATGAGTAGCTGCAGGAGTAACTCAGTTTCCATAGCTTTGATGTGTGCTTTCTGGTGAACGGGTTCCAACTTGGTGACACAGTTTGGGTCACCACGTTTAAGGTCGAATATGAGGCCGACTTTATCGACTGCACGGGCTGCTGTCCTAAAAAAAAGCAGCATTACCTACTTTATCACGGTCGAAGACAATACAGAGAAGGGTATCCACACTCCTGATAGCTTTACATGCTTCCTCCTGTACCATTTGGGTATTCCAAACTAAAAAGTCGAAGGCTTTCCCGTTGTCTGGGGAAGTATAACCGTAGAACGGGTGAGTTATCACATCCCCTTTTATTGTTATTTCTATAATATTATGTTCTAGTTGTAGTAACGACTGATTGCAATCTATAGTGAACAAAGTGATAGAATATGAGTATATGATGATAATTATTTCACTTCCTCCAACAAATGGATGCTGTTAAGTTTGTCAAGAACTCATGAACTGATTGAGAGTCATTAGGCAGACACACCAGGGACAAGCCATGGTCGCTATCATAAATGTTACAAAGAATTTGATATCCAAGATATATGACACAAAAAGAGTCAAGCCGTTCATTTGGCAATCAGTCAATCACCTTATAATCTGAAGTTATAGACTTGTCACTCAGAGAATATGAAAGTGCAATTTCGAAAATTGTTGGAAATGATAAAAGACATTTTGTTTTTTCAAATGAAATTAGTTTCATTTTATGGATGAAGGTTTCATTTACTATTTAAAATATTACCTATGTTTCCAACGATTTCATTTTCAGTAGGTACGTTATTATTAAATCACTTTCTTGTCTGTTTGTCTTTTCGTTTGTTTGGTTGTTTTGTTTGTCAGTTCGGGTGGAATTTTGTAACCGATTGAATTAACTTCCCTCCAAGTGATATACTTGAAATTTCAAATATAGCTCAGAAGTGAATGACAATATAATGAGCATGAGCATAGTATGTTCAAATAATATAATAATATTTATCATTATATTTATCTGCTCGATTCAAACTAACTTCAAACAGCCCAAAACACAATGCATAATATGTTTGTCTCTTTGGTACAAATGCAATCGATTTTAAACCATGCAAATTCAAACATAGCTCAGAGCTGTTTGCTATACTGCATATGTTTATCTTCAGTAATAATAATAATGTTTGTCCGGTACAAATTTGAGTACTTGTTTAGTAAATTGAAAAAAAATATCTTATTAAAATAATTATTTTATACTCTCTCACGGAATAACATCTTGTGAAAAATATGTGAGAAGTCCGTACCCATTAACAATGATCTCCAATGTTATTAGTTACGCTTCTCAGGAAAAAAATCACATAGTAAATAATATCTGGTGCGAATATAATGCTCTTTCTGTCCGAGAGGAAGATTTCAGAAACAGGAAACTGAATACAAGAAAAACAGCAAGCTGGGAAAATTCACCTGGAGCACAGTCTCAAAATAATCATACAAGGATTAGTCTCAGGACGTAATGAATTTCCATGTTTGTGTAGATATGAATTATAGGTTTTTTGAAAGTATTGTAGGTAGTGAAAATACACTAAACTGATTTTGTTAATTTATTTAAAACTCGTCTTAAATAACAACCTAATTCGTTTGAAAAATTTATATCACTATTTCAATTTAGTTTCACTGTCGTTGTCTACTTGTGAATTATCGAACTATATATTTAACGTTATTGCACAGGGTGTTGCTAAAGAAATTTACTTTCACTTCAATGCTTTCAGAAATAAAGAGAGAAAACTTTATTCATTATACGCTTGTTCAATAATTTACTCTTCCTTCACTCAGATCAACCTTACTCACCCCGCATCATCATCATCCACTCAGCTAGCCATTGTCGAGGTCCTTTCTCCTTTCTCTACCCTTTATCCTAATTTTCGATCCTTTTTCAGAGGTTGACGAAAAACAATTTTCCAACTGAATAAAGTTCAATTCTCCACAATAATTTCTCAAACAGTAACAAGAAGTGCAACTTCTAAACATGCTTTAAAGTTATTTGAGTAAGGGATGCCTCACAATCTCGTTTACTCTTCTTACAGCAGGAAGATTGGCGAGTATTTTTTTGACATGTTTTTTAGTTAAAATTCTATAATATCATTTATGCTTTGATCGAGATTCACCCGACGAGAACACCAATTCCTACCTTTTTCTTCTGAACATTAGAGAATTTTCCATTTCGTGAGAACCAATTTATTTGAAAAAACATTGTATTTTGCCCGAATATCATGAAGACGTTGGACTAACGAGCATTTACATAATTTTAATTAAATGAGGAAATTCGCCATTCGTTCAATCACCATATGAATCGTGATGGAAATTCATCTTCGCCTCAACACACTTTAACTGGAAAATAGTTTGTGCCTTGATAATAGGAATGAATAAACAGAAGCAATCAATCTCACCATACAGTCGGTATCAAAATTCCTTTCGTATTCACTTCTCGTGTCTTAATGTTTCTTAATTATAACTACAAAGGTGAATAATTTACACTGGCTTTGAATTCGCAGCTTTCGAAATATTTTAAGGAACATTTAGGGTAATCTTGTTTTGGGTATTACTGATGCAATTTGATGTCTACGAGAGCTTATTGTTCTGAACAATTTGTTCATGTTAAACGTCTTAAATTCCATTACTCCATTGAAAATTTAGCAGTGTAATACTGAATTTGAGCGAAATGAGGGTGAGTCTGGAGATGTAGCATCTGAACTGAAGATATCTATGTATACTACCTCAGAAGACTCTTCAGGTGTAACTATTTCAGTTATTAGTTTGAAGCTTAATTTATTCATTCATTCATTTCATTCCCTTGAAACAATTGCGTGTGAAATCAAATTCAAGTGGTGAATGGGTGACTGACAAAGTAATTAAATCCAGCTAAATTTTTATGGATTCATTCATATTGAAAAAATCATACCCTATCCTATACGTATCAGTATAAAAAAGCAGAAAGTCAACATATTAAACTTATACGAAAAACTAAGCGTTATCACTATGAAAATAAATTCCTCACATGTGACAACATGTGTAAATCAGCTTTGAATATTAGATAGCAAACAGAATGGGAAGGGAGAAAGATATTCTAATAATTCAATTAGAGGAAATGGAGTTGATCTTAAGGATCCTCAAATAATTGTGAACATGTTCAATGATTATTTTATTGACAATCCCAAAGAAATTATAGACTCAATGCCAAGTAACAATAATGTCTCCGATTTCAATATGTTATCGCTCTGAAAAAGGCTCTATTTTCCTAATCGTTTGTGTGTGTGAAAGAGCATCTGAATATACTCAATCATGAATTGAAAAATACTCAAGTGGGCCTGCTGAAATTCCAATGTTCATAGTGAAAAAAGTAAATTCAATAATTATTGAACTACTGGTAAATCTCGTAAATCTTTCATTTACCACAGGCTGTCTTTCAAGGGTCAAAATGGGTAAAGTTGTGACTATATAGAAGAAACCCAATTATACCAATTACCATTCCATTGTGTTTTTCGAAAGTGTTCGAACTCTCATTTTCCACAAGACTGATAGATTATCACATGAGAAATGATTTATTAACAGCTAGTCAGCATGGATTCTAACCAGGCAGGTCAACTTGCAGTGCCATCTGTTTCATTTTGAAATAATTTGTGAACTTCATGAAGGCAGGCGAGTGCCCTGTGGTAATATTTTGTGATTTGAGCAGGACATTTGACTGTGTTGATCATGATTTGCTGCTGTCTAAACTTTATCCTTGCGGAATTCGTGTTCCATTTTTGACTAATAGAGAACATTACATGAAAATTACCTTCTGTGATGGTGCCAAAGATACTAAGTACTGTTTCAACATAAGAGTAGCTATGGGTGTTCCACAGAGATCCGTCTTGGGACCCTTCTTTAAGCAGAGGATATTTCCATTGTAGTTAGCGATAACAACTTTAATTTCTTAAACAAAGATTTAAATTGCCATTTGAATGCTTTTTTTGGATTTTATATTCTTTGGAATGGTATTAGGTAAACAATTTTAGGTGCAATATGTGAAGATACTGCTTGATAAATTGACTTTTTGACAAACGTGTGTGTCTGAAGTTTTTTGTCTGGTGTTGTATTGATTGGCAAAAAGGGGCTTTTATTGTGCCATGTATTCAGTATCGGGGGTGAAAATTATGTTAGAATGAAACCTCGCTGAATTTATGAACAATCATAATTCACCCAGTTTAGATAAAAAACTAGAATTTTTCAAGGATGTTCTTTCAACAAAAACGATTATTTAGAGAAAAGCAATATTTTAGGATAAACATACCTGTTCATGGCTTTAACGTTCAGCAGAGATGGCATAAAAAAAAAAATGAAGGAGCATTTATTCTTGGTAACAAAAGAGAGTTTTTCAAATCGAATTGAGGAATTTTTCAAAATATTATTTCATATTAGTAGCAAATCTTCTTAAAACACCTAGGAGTGTAGCTGCATAAATCGCTAGGTATAACCGAGGTGAATACGCAAAAAGTTCTTTACACTGCACAAACTACAGATTATTTCTTTATACTTAAATATTCTTTCAAAGTAAACGGTTCAGCTTTCGGAAGTTCCACATTTCTATAAAAAGTTCTATTAGCATTCTACTAGTTTATCATATTTAGCCGATTCAGGAACGAATAAAGTAAGGAATCTGTAATGGAAAAACTAAGAAACTGTAGGATTATTTATCAGACCTGACGATTTGGGAGGACATAACACAACAAGAAAATGACTTTATGACTGAAGAGTGTATCGCACAAAAACTATTCTCCAGGCGACAATCGACGACTTCTCATCAGTTTTTCAAACTTTTCGAGTTTCCTCAGGGAGCAGACAACTGCGTTATTTCATTTGTTTCAAACCATTCCACTTCCATATATATCAGTATTATTGAAGGAGAGGTTAAATTGTTCACTTATTCTCTCGCTTCGCCCTTTCCCATTCGAAGTAATTTCGGAACTCATATTTGAACAGAAGGAGGGGATTTTCCGGGCAACGGCGAAAAACAAATGTTTGAATAGTGGTATTTTCCGAGTTGTCCTGACATCGGCAAATTTCTAATGGGAATTTTCCTACAAGGTTGAGTACGTTTAATAATCGTGTTCAGTTAAAGATAGGCACCAAGTTGGTACATGATATATTGCACCATCTATATTTCAAATTCCTCAAATTGAGAAGATGTGAGTTTTTCATTAGCATCGTAATCTTAAAATATCGTATGACTTCGAAGTATCCTTCTCTCCATACACTCCAATAAAGTGAAAAATGTGTCAGACAAAACATGCTCATACTTAGTTACGACTTTGTGAGAATGTTTTCAGAGGAGGATATTTCCACCTTGTCAGAATTACTCCACGGCATCATGGAATGTGTTCTTCAAACCGACCCCGACCGTACGTAATACAGCATCTGTTATAATATCGTGAGTACTTTCAGTGTGATTTGCAAATATATATCCAAATTCTTTATATATTTCTTATTTATATACATTCTTGCATTGTTATAATGAATCTTGTTCTTTGGGCAATAATCACATTAATCTGCCTCAATGAACTAGGCAGATAGTTTATGAAAATATTCGTTAACAAAGTTTCTGTTTTTTATCTTCAACGCCCTTTATCTCTAAAACTAATAATATAGTTGAGTTGTGAACATGAACAGTATTGTTCTGAAAGTCGACAACTTCAACAAACCAACAGTTCTGGTAATTTCATCGAGATTTTTTTCATTTTGACGGAAGTTGACAAATGTGGAGAAAGTCGATATTTTAAAAAGTCCGAGTTACGTACATTTACATATAAACACAAAATAGTGCTATGTTCCTTTAACAGCAGAAGACATTCGACCAGGTCTGGACTACCACATTCTTTCTCTTCAAAATTTGTTCGTTTGTTTTAAAATTTGTTTCTTTCATTAACCGGCTGAACCCTTACAAGCAACCCTCAGAAGTCTTAGAGAGACTTAAACGAGCTAGGGGAGCTTCTGGCATAGATGGGTAGTTTTTTAATCCCCTGCATGTAGATCTCTCAGTTTGGACCCTTTGTGCATCCACATGTTCTGCTTCAGTTGGTGGCATCAGTGGAAGTTCCTCCAGCCATAGTTTTGGGATCTCTTGAAAGGTCATTTGGGGGTCTCTGGGGAGGTTCTCTGCTCACTTGTGTTTTGGGCGTACCGTCAGTTCCTCTGATTCCCTATTCGCAGGTGCCTACCTTCGCACTAGAGCTATATCTCTTGAGGTTCTTCAGATCTGTGCCCCCGGAACAGTTGGCTTAGCAACCCTTGAATGGGTTCCAAAGTTCCTACTTCGGTTCCCCTTGTGGTTGATTTCAAAGATTTCCTGAAGTTACCCTGCTAACATGTGTTTCTGGCGTACGGGGTTGCACCTCAGAGGCACCCTTTGGGTTCTTTGGTTGGCACTTTCGGGGCAGTTGGCTCCCCTCGTATTGGTTTCGGAAGTCTGAAGTTTTTTAGCCTCCTCTCACGACAGGCAGGTATCGCCTATCATAGTTCTGGTCCTCATCCTACAAGTGGTCACTTCGTCTAAATCGAATACTTGTTACATCAGCAGAAAATTCTTCATGGAGCTACGAGTCTGTCAGATGTAATTAGAAGTTTGTGGAAAGAAAAAGATGTTTTCTAGCATACATTTGCTTTGCAACTAACGTTGTAGGTTTATTCCGGTGAGAGTATTATTTTCACACACTTGGAATGATTTGATTTCTCGCAATTTATTGTGATCAATTGACATCATTTCTGATATTCTTGTGGAAATGAGTTTATTCATTTATTTATTTACACATTTATTCAATGGAATACAAAGCGGGGCGAACCCAAAGAGAGTATTCACAAATGTTCAGGTAAAAGTGAAAAAAAAATATTCGATTGTTTCATATGTGATGCGACATCGAGTTATGAACAATTGTTGATCAAATAAATTACAGTAATACGAAAGTTAGACATGATTGTATGAACGTTTGAGAGAAGTGGTGAAAATTGCCAGGGAATTAGAAAACATGTCAATTTCTATTGATTTGGATATAGAGTTGTAAGATTTACAGTACCTATTTAAAGGAGAATTCAAACAGTAGTTGGTATTACTTTCATTTGTTTGGAATGAGTATACTCTTCTGGTGTTACACAGATACGTTAGTTGAGAGTTGGTTCTGGATTGAGCTGCAGTCTTTAATATTAGGTATTTATTATTTTGTGAAAAAATTCGCTATTTCCGTGTATCAGATATTTGCCGTGTATCTGCTAATAATATTGGATTCAGTTGTATTCTAATTCGCAGTGGATCTTTGAAATTATGTAAGAAGTTTTTGTTGATATATGAGACGAATTTGTTTTGAGTCGATTCTAGTCTTACAATATACGAGATATATTGAGGGTTCCAAATTACAGAAGCAAAACAAAGCTGATTATTCTCAGAAGCCATGTGAAGTGTTCGCACAGAGTTGCTGTTTCTGAAGTCAGGACAAGTTCTAATCAGAAATCCAAGTGGTTTGTCTGCTTTCTTTGCTACATAATTAACATGAGTCAAATAATAGTTTTGAGTCCTTGACTTCTGATGTTTTCTTTAGCTGATGCCTATTTATGTGGAACAGGTGGCGGTAAATACTTTTGTTCTTTGTAAACGTGATAGAATGGCTTTATTAAGATTAAGGAACAGAGAGTTCTTCTCGCAGAATTTTACAAGATTGTCGATATCATTTTGTATGAGAAGTGAATAGTTATCACAGGTCAGCGTAAATTGCAGAATCACGAAAAGGTAAACAAAAGGGTATATCGTTGACATGAACATTGAAGAGAAGGGGCCCAGATGGGATCCCTGGGAAACTCCTGGAGTAATGTTGACAAATCTGAAGCTAAACTTTCCCAAGGTAACAGCCTGCGGCCTATTTGTAATAAAGGACTCAAAACCATCTTAACAAATCACCGTGTACACCGACTTTAGCCAGCTTGTTAAGTAGAGTTGCATGATCTATCTCATCAAATGCCTTGCTGAAGTCAGTATAGTTCATATACTTATAGTTGAAGAGTTTAGTTTCTATGGAGCGATATTTTACGAATCCGTGCTGCTCATTATTGACTGAAGACCCAACATCAAAATACAGATATTGACAACAACAACAATTAGTGAGAAATTAGAGTTCCCTAGGTTGAAGAGAAATATTTCAGATTGGAAACCCTATAAAGATTTTCTCTCTCTGACAGAACTTCGATTAATAAAACTCGTTTTATCAGAACTGTTTTCTCGGGTGGAAAATTGATATATTTCATTTTTTGCTGATCTTAGCGTGACTCCATTCATTGTGTTGTTTATCTACCTGGAATCCGTTGTGAAAAAAGGGATATCGGGTTAAGAGAAAATAAATCACTAACTGGACATGATAGATCGAGATATCCAGTTTTGGACAGACCTTCGCTTTATTCGTTTGGGGCCTCCAGGAAGGATCCGTCTTTATATTTAATATTGTTACAAACAAAAATATGCTGAAGGAGAGAATAAAGCTGAGAATAAAAGGCGGAGTTCAATAGTTGTGAAGACAAATCACCAGAAAACTTGTTCTTTCACTTAACCTTAGTACATTCATTGTCCTGACAAACTGAATACAACTTACTGAATCTAATAAATTAGCAGAAAAAAGTATATATTATGCAAATTCTGAAGGGGTAGTATGTCTACAGAAAATATTCTGTTGACTGGAATGAATGATGTACAGCACTGTTATTTGCATAATTTTTGTTGAGCACTTGGCATTTACCTGTGTTGAAATAAACTGATAAATGTTTAGTTCGGTTTTTTATAATCTGGAGACTGAAACACTAGCTTCAAAATCATACATCAGCCCAGATCTCATACGAAAATTTCTGAAACCGATAATAATAAATGTGATTTTGGAAGCGGTTACGGACGAACATGCAGGGATAGGTCTTATCACTATAAAACATGTTTAGGAAATTTCTAGTTTCTCAGCAACTGAGTGGACTATTGGTGAACTTGTTTTGTTCCACGATAATAAAAAAAATTGCTGATTCGCGCTGAAGAAACCTTCCGGGGCAGATACGATGAGAAATCCAAACGACATATGTTTAGGAATTATGACGTGACAGCATGTATCCAGTGAAGATAATTCCTCCTAGTCTAATGAGGTCAAGAATTCATAATCATGATGGCACAACTATCCACTCTGAAATTAATTTTCCCAGTTGGTCTGTAATGAATACAACACAGAAGAGCTATCTGATGTACGAAAAATTAATAAATCTCTATTGATACGAGAAGTTTCAATAGTTCCTATATAAAAAATTCCAAACTGGCTGAATTGCAGGAAAAATCAAAAATTCCTTCAGAGAAGTATCAAAAATTATGAACCATTGCATCGAAGCAACAAATCATTGAACCTCATTCCATTTTGGGAATGATACGAGTCTGAAGGTCTACTGTCCTTAACAAAACTCATTTTCCATTTACAGAAGCCATCCCGTAATTATACGTTCTTATCCTCATTCAACTAAATTGATTTTTGAAAAAAACGTTTTGAGCTCATGTACGTGGACTTCAACAATCGTTAGCGTCTATGAGAGAAAAACTTTTCCGGAAGCCTCGCAATATAATGCTATGCTCCTGTGCAATTTGCATCCAAAACACCAAAAATATTATACAGTGGCAAATAGGTCAGTTATCTCCACAGGTACTGCCTTCAATACGAAGGATTTTAACTACGCAGGTTCTCTTTTACATCTCAAAGGACGCAGTGCACTAATGAGTAAACCTTTATAAGGTTTCGATACTGAAACGATGCACTTAGAGCTCATCATGTCACGTCGAGGAAATCCAGATAGTATATTTTCCGAAAACGGCTCCAATTTCATTGTAGCTAGGTCTGAATTAACGTATTTGAGAAAATGTTCAGTTAAGTATAAAAAACTGGGGTCTGCTTTTTAAATAATAATGTTCAATGGGAATGTATTTCCCCAAATTCTCATAATTTTGGAAGGAACTGGTAAGTCATATCTCAATTCACATTCTCTCACATAATATTCGAAGAGTTATGCACTGTCCTAGCACTCCTGACCGATCCTGGTGTTTCAATCACTCCATTCCCGGCTCACTTTCTGTTACGAAGATATTTAGATAGTGTAACAGTATATTGAGAAATGCCGATGAATCGATTATTACGACTGCGATGAATTTACAATATTTGGGCTTGTTGGCAAAAGAAATACATATTCGACACTTCAATAAATGATGAAATGAAAATTAATCCAGGGTAAACTGAAGGTAGATGCCATGGTTCTCATAAAGAATGACCATTATTTCCTTCCACGATGGGAATTAGGACGAGTTACTAAAATGTATCTAGGCAAGGATGGTGTGTGAACAGAATCGTCTTCATCAAGACAGCAGTATTAATCAATTTATTGGTCAGAAAATTGATCATTTAGAATACAAAAGCATACATTGTAACATACCAACCTAGATATCGTCAGATGTGTTGAAAAACAGTCAATAATGAACATAATATTAAAACTATGGAAGGTGCAGTCGGAAACAAAAACCGGTATTTGTAAGATTAATTCATTAATGGAGTAGTGCTTTTAGCTAGTTATTCAGACTAGCCTCAATAAAACGCATGCTGCAGGCGAATTCGATACTGTACTGTCAAGGGCATTATAAAACTACATAATACAGTTGCATAAACAGACAGGGTGTAGTTATTATATCAATTTTGAAGTGAAGTATTCACATAGCAAATGAAAAATATACAAGTTGCATGACTTCCAGAGAGACAGACAGTGTTTTTCAGTCGACGGAGTAGACATATATATTGTTTTCACTATCATTTTATTATTATCGAGAAATTTTTGGTAACAAAATTATTTATTAGGTTTTGGTTTTATGAAGAGCTAATCCGTATCAATCACACCAATCAGAGATGAAACTGATATAAAGAGAATTGTATCATTTGCATATACAATCGATAGAGAATTAGCAGAGCAATGAATTGAAAGGTTACTGATGAATATAACGAACAGCAGTGGACCGATAACTGATCCTTGAGGTGCACCTGTCGAAATACTCTTCGTTTTTTAACAATAGTTCAATGATCTTCCATCAAGTAGTGTCTATTCTTCACGAATTGATTTTTGCTTCATATTAAAAAAATTATTTTAAATTATTACAAAGCAGTTCTTGTAGAATACTTTTCCAAGTATCAAACACATATAATTCAATGGTCATAGGTAGCAGAAGTTGTTTTTTTGTTGGATACTTGCCGACAAAAATATCTATTATATAGGATTTTTTGCGGTAGATTGGATAACGTAATCCATTTTTCATTATTAGTTTAATGGTTTAGTGGTTATTGGGAAATATACAACGCTTATGAGACATACTTCTAGAATACGTTGTTTCTGCGCCAACGGCATTTAAAAATCGCTTTCTCATAT
This sequence comes from Chrysolina americana, assembly GCA_958502065.1. Taxonomy (NCBI): domain Eukaryota; kingdom Metazoa; phylum Arthropoda; class Insecta; order Coleoptera; family Chrysomelidae; genus Chrysolina; species Chrysolina americana. Next base: position 12,416,807 of record OY293413.1, read on the forward strand.
AGATAAATCAAACTACTAGAATAACAGTTAAAATCAGTCCAGGTTGAAAATCTGGTTGCATTATTTCTTCAACGTTATCTTGAATTCATTCTTTACATGTGTAGACTTGATGTTGTTAACAGCTTTACCGCCAAACTAATAATGTAACAAGTATAATCGTAGTCTGCTTGGTTCCATGTTGTTCATTTAACCTTATCCCGGAATTGTCTACAATTCCCACCCTTCCAAAATTTCGCATCATCCGACGCGATAGCCGAGACGAATGAATTGCGGTAGATCGTTGTAAAGGGGTCATTACATTCGGTAGTTACATGAAGTATGTGTCTGGAGATGCAAGATATGTATGAAAATCGATATATCGGATACACTGTCAAGGTTTTTCATAAATATATACATATTGGCAGGTTGAAACCCCCATTCGCGTCTGAAAGCAACTCAGAGAGAATTAGAAGATAGAAAACATCATGAAAGCTCAGAATCGCAGAACGATTTGTTTGTCTATGGACACGATATCTGGTGCTGCGTGTTATAACTGCATATTATTAAGATGGATGGAAAAAATAGTGACGAACGACCTTATCAATATGAAGTAGGTGCATCTTGAAATCGTACAGAAGTATGATATACTTTAGTGCAGGAAATGAGGAACTGTAACCTCAGAATTTTTAATATGAGAGAAACACCGATGGAAAATACGAAACTGGAAGTTGTCATCCTGATATATTCCAAAATGTCTCTAAACAGGATGACAATGATATCTGCTACAGAATAGGTTTCAGAGACAAAATGACAAGTAAAATCCGGGTAATACTTCTGGAAATGACATTACATGAAATTTAGAAACATATTTATAGCCAAAAAAAGCCAACGATGGCACTGGTATCATGATTGAGGAAGACCTTACCAAAGTGAGATTACAACCAATGACCAAAGCTATCAAAAAAAACTAATCTAAACAGTGTACAGTCAGAGAATAGAAATATTCGAGTTGAATGCAATAACGCAGTGATGAAAATAGAAAATAGAAGAAGACCTTCTAGAACTTTCCGTGGAATGAATGAATATGAAAATAACAAAATTATTTAACAATCATTACCTTTTTTTGGTAAATCGATAAAATGTTCACTAATGTAATATGGAAATACTGTCTCAGCTGTCTTGGTTATATTTGAATATAAAACCTTTTTTAGTTGTATTTTTTATTTCAAAATACTCGAGTTTTTGGATATACTTGATAAGGATGGTGCAATCAAAACCAAAGTATGTGATGTCAAAACCAAAGAATGTGCATGGATGTGAGTATTGATGTTTGCACAAACTTGTTTTACCCTCCATACTTACTAGTAAATGGCCTGCTTACCACTAAGGTTCTTCATTCAACTCCTAGTCCGACCTTAATAAAACGGATATAAGTTCCTTAGCCAAAGTGGAGTAGAAAACCAGGCGAATTCACAACATGTAATAGAAACTAAATCGAATTGACACAGTTTAACAATAGAATAGGAACTGAGTAGGCGTCTATTTGAAAAAGCAAGTACACTCATTCATAAACCCAGGTAGAAATTGGAATTGCATTAGAGGATACATGTTGTTGGGGCCCCTTGTTCTTTATCCACCAATAACTGGACAAACTATATATTTTTAGATTTTTCAACATTGAATCTAAATTTTACGCGTGGTGGGTAAAATTTAGGTGTAGAACTTGTATCAGACTGAATCCAAAACATGTACCCACATATTGTTGTCAAATTATTATCTCATAGAACACTTCAATATTTCTATACTATGACTCATTGACTTCTGTTTGTGAATATTTATATATCTGGTTAGCATCGCAAAAACCGTTCATCACAGATTTTATATTGTGTCATTTTACAAAAACCTGGGAACTGAAAACTTGCACTTTTTCCCAAATTCTAGAAGTTGTCGTCTTCATTTTGAAGAAAAGATGTTGCCTTCAGATTGAGAAAGGGGAGTCATTTGGGGTGGATGTCTGGAAAAGCTTTGCTGTTCCCTATATAGGACAAGTACGTTCCATGGACATTAGTGAGACGTCCGCTTCGGATATTGAAGACATCTTAAGGACGTATATTTCCGTACAACGGACGTCCTATGGATGTTACAGAACCAGTTGTACAGCTTTTCGTTTGATTCGCGAATAAATTGTAGACTATGATTTTTTGTGACTTCATTACAGCATTCGTTTCGGGAAAAGTCACCCAATTACATCGATTTTGTACATTCATGTTTGTAACATTAGGTGTAGTGATAAATAGGTACACTGAAGAAAAATGTCAAATTCTTGTGAAATAGGTGAGTTTATGAGTGACGCATTACCGACAAAACAAATCGCTAATCAGAAATGTTGAAACAATGTTCAAGGACAAGTTGTATCTGTGCTTCATTTAGAAGCACTTAGATCATAAGCAGATACCGAAATTTATGAGAGGCGCTTTTGGCAATTTACTATGTGAGTTTTCACAAAACCTATTTTGTCTCAATAAATATTTTATGTGCTTCATTTTCTTGAGTGGGTTCCTTATGTGGTGCATCAAATCAACTTTGAACTTCTCACCCCAATAAAAAGCCGTTGTTGTATAACACCACTCTTAGAATTAATGTCATCAGGGCATGCGATATTTGACATGACACTCATAAAAGCTGAGAATGAATAAATTGTTTATGGGTAGGACGAGTTGATGTGAATGAAACCGAAGAGAAATTGAGTAACAGGAGAACAGTGACTTGAAAACAAAAAAAACAAATGAAAATATTACATTGCTTTCCCATGCGCTATATGAAGCTCATTTCCTCAGGATATGTAGTTGAAGTTGATTTTTGATTGATTAATTTGTTTGTTTATTGGAGTTCGTCTTGACGACGTATATCCAGAATCATGTTAAGTTGATTCTTATAATATCGTGAGAATTCAGTGACATCAACACAGAAATTGTTACAGTTTATCAGCTGTTGTAAGTTACACGCTCTAGGATATTTCTCAAAGTAGAGAATTCAAAGTTTTTCATCAGTCTAAATAACAAGTTCTGAACTAGATAGATTCGTTAGGTCTCAGAGTTGACTAAAGAAGTAGGGAGACTAGACTCGATAGATTGTTTTTGATGAAACTGTGATGGACAAAATAACTGTTCAAAAAAGCTAAAGGCAATGAATACGAAGAAATGGCCGGCTGAACCGTAGATTTCCAGAAGAGTAGGTGAATTTATCATCACCATCCAGATGAATTGCCTTTTTCACGATAAAAGTGAGGCATTTCAGAGTATGTAAGGGGTATATGAGAAAACAGTTTTCAGAGAAAGGTCGGATATGTACCTCACTTCACCATAATAACAAATCGGGTTTCAAAGTTCATGATCCATCAGAAAATCCAGGAGTTTGTTCACAGCAGGAGTATATTCATACAAGAGGCAGCAGACTCTTAATCTACGAGAGAAACCACTCAAAAATGCTGGAGTACATCCATTGACGAGGTGATAGAGTCTCAATCTCCATGAGAGAATATCTCAAAACTCCAAAGTGAATTCTTCAAAAATCGAAGAGTACACCCACAGCAGAAGTATATCCACATACTGCAGAAGTACATTCATTCACGAGGCAGTAGAGCCTCAAATCAACGAAGTAAAATTCATAATCCAGCATTGAAGATCAAGCATCCAAGCACAAGAGTGAATAAAATGGAATCATTAAACGGACTAGTTGTCGAGAGAGAAAATCTGTATTCAAGGTCCCATTAATATTTACAAATGTTCACCAACAGTACAAAACATAGAAAGGAATTCCAATTGCATAATTGAAAAGTCAGAATGCTCCTCCTTGTATATTCCGGAGTTACTTAATTTCATTCAAAACCTGTATTATTTCGGGTATTGCCAAACTTGTTACGTTCATAGAGTTGCAATTGGTAAATAATTATGTACCTATTGTAGTGAAATATAATTTGACCGATTTATTTCTACTGGTATAACACGTCGTCCTCATATAGCCAGCAGAGCTCTTCCTCATGGGTCTTTTAGAACTGACGAGAGAGGCCGTTCATACAATTACATGACAGAACGGTATTTGAAACAGGCTCAATTGTTCGTTTTTGTGCGCATATCGTCTAGAGTGAACCATCTCGAATCTTCCTGGTGACCTTGTAAATTCCTTCAGGCAGTGGTCAGATGCAGACAGGTCGCTCCAGCTTGTTGCAGTTTTCGACTCGTTTTCCTTCTGTACTTTTTTTGGCAAATTGTAAACTTTTACGGTAAATAATCCATTCCATATGAAACATTTCTGATGTGGCTGGTAATCTCAAGATATCAATAAGCTACAAAGTGATGATTTTATGTAAATATATCCGAATCCAAAAAGTAATTTTGTCATATTTGGTCTGATACTTGCAGAATTGTATATTCATTACATCAAATTCCAAGTAGTTAAGCAAAATAACAAAGATACGAAGGGGTTTATTGGTCCGGGACGTTCGTGCGTCTTTGTCGCCCCTTTTCCTTATTCAGCTTTCAGTGTAGTTACATGTGAATGCACCCTAACCCAAGACAAGTAATAACTTCGGCATAAGATGAAATCAATGCAGTCTGTGGGATGCTTTCATAGTGGTTTCGTACGGAATAGTTTCTTCCCTTCTGAGTCGTTATTGCAAACTCCCGTTCCGAAAGCGACGTAGATAGAGAATATCCATCCATGTGGAAACGCAATCGTGACTCTACAAAGTTTACGTGGGTGAAGTGTGAACCATTCTGTTCAGCAAATAACACCGCAAACTCTCCGCCTAATCATCTCCAAGTTAATTATACGATGTTCCATTATGCGTGCAAGGTCATATGAGATTGGTAGCTACATCAATATTATTTGAGGTAATCTACCAAGATGTGAATAACAAATACAACGAGCAAGCTGTTTTTACAGAAACATCTACAAAGACCTACGGATTTTTTTACTGTAATCCTAGTGGCAACAAATCATGAAATGTTCACAGTGTATAATGATGGTTATTACAAAACAATTAATCAACTCTAACATGATCAACAAACAAATTATTTATCTTCAAACAATTACAATACATACAGATATGGAAAAATATTATCGGCATATAGCAATCCTAATACTTTCGCGACTGTGGTTGATATACTGACACTGTCAGTACTGATACGTAAAGGAGAATATTAATACAGCGAACGAAGGCGAGGAAATTTGCCTGAAATCGTTCGAGCTTCACTCAAAAATTGGTATTGTGTCCACGAACGAAGGAATTCTTTCACAGTCATTCGTTTATGTTCGCGTGTTTATTTTGAATGAAACAACCGATTGCTGCTGTCATCAAGCCGTACTCACTAAACCACAGTTCAAACGAATTCGTCACAAAGTTTCTTTTGATGTACCGCCTGTCGAGCGAACAAACGTGTTCGTTCCTGTTTTTCGTGACGTTCACATTAACCGAACGAATTTGTTCGGTTGCATTCGTTCGCGTTCGTTCGCTGTATGAATACGCGCCTTAAATTATTCTCGAGGCATATAGTTTGTAGGGAGGAGAACAGTAGACCAGTTGAATACTTGACTCGCCATCGCATTTATTTGTTATATTTTGTACTGGTCGACTGGCTACAACAGCTATCAACCAAAAGTATTGGGAACGGTTTATGCCGATAATATTTTACCATAGCTGTAGAAGTGATAACGGTCTTGTTAAAAACACATACAGAGTGTAATCCAACCTTCCGCGAATGACAAGTGTATAAATGCGGCACTTTAGGTATTTTAGAAAAGGTTTTCGAAATTCCTCGATATTTTGGAACCTCAGCTATGAAGATGGAAATGACTGGGAAGTTTCGGAATATTTCTGTGATAAGTGTACAGATAGAACCTCAGATAGGTATTATGGGTTGCAAGGTTAGATATGCAATTTCACAGTGATGAAATGATTGAACCTCATCATATACAACCTGGTAGAAGAAGTCAGAACTAGTAGATGATGCCAGGACTACAAACATCATACGACAAGAATAAAAAAACATAAAGTTCTTTTGTTTTTGATACACTACTTTGATATTGGACTACTATAAACCAAATGTGACAACGTGTTCAACCTTCTTCAGAAACCCGATAAAAACCAAATGAGAGATATGCAGAAGGTCCCTGGTGGCTAACCGTGAGTCTGTAGAACTCTCCAAGGAAGGCTGAGGGAATTGGAGAGAAAGGGAATATGTGTTCAGGATGCGATAGTCTCCTCATTCCAGAGAAGCTGCCCTCTTACGAAACAGAGACAGAACAGCACGGTTCTGGACCAAGAGCAGGAAAAATTTAAAAAAAGAACGAGGCCTATCGAACAAAGTAGTGAAGCAAATACTGAGGCCATTTCTCTGTACGAAAGAGCCATACAAAGAGAGAAAAGAAAGCTGTGGAAACATTTCTGCAAAGAAGTCGAGAGCACGACTGAAAACTCACGAATGAACAGAATCTTGTGAACCCAGTTGGGACGCTTATACGAGCCGACACCAAATCAAGGAAAGAATCTCTAGAGATACACTTTCATACTCACTTCTCTGACTCTTGGGAAAAAAACGGTCCAGTCGTGTTCCAGAGAGTAAAAACAGACGAGATCAGGCCCACAAGGATAAACTAGGACATGGCGAAGAAGTAATCACTTACAGGAAAGTACAATCAATCAGCAGGGCCAGATGGAATTCAATCTCTACTACGTAGGGGTGCAGCCGGTTGACGGATATAACAAACAAAAAAACATTAACAAATAAAATGAAATCAGCCCTCACAGACGTACAAACATGGTGCATGACATCAACCCCCAAAAAACAAGAAGAAAAAGAAACTTGAGACCAACAAAGCTCTTTGAATCTTTGGTGAAAGCTTACAGATGTCAAGAGAGTCGAAATACTTGGGACTGAACTTAGACTCGAAGATCATCTCTGGTAAAAGTGCTGACAGGGTCAAACATTGATAATGGCCAGGCGGTTCTTCGGCTAAATACGGGAACTGGGGGAATCACTTTGGCTATACTGCCGTCCGTAACAAAAGTGCCGTATCTGCCATGTGCTATCTTGCTTAGCATTCTGTAGATCCGACCTTCATATGAAGGAAAATGTCAAACTTTTGTATATGCAGCAAAATGATTTTTCAGAGGTAGTGGATTTTCTCAAAAGCTATAACTCATAACGTCGCAGAGGACAAATTTACGTTTTGGCAGTGAGTGTGAGTGAGATATATTCAAGGTCATGGCTCTTAAGAAAATCCACTACCTCTAACTTCGGCTATAAACCGAAAGTATACATAATTTTTATTGTTGGTTTTAAAATCGTTTTTTCCGTTAACCAGTTTTCATCCCCCTACGAACGACAGCCCTCAGAAGTCAAAACTTGTGCGAGCCAAGGACTAACGAGGTCTTACCTTTTAACGTGCGATTCCTAGTACGAGACCAGTGACCATGCTGGGAATCGAACCCACGTCCCTCTGATTGATAGACAAGCGCTCTACCATCATGACCACTGCGGTTGGTGAAACGTAAAATTCATAGGTTTTCGAACCAACAGAATCCAATATCTCAATATTCATATTTTTTGTAGATACGGCGCTTTTGCTAAGGACAGTACACATCGATAGTAAGGCCCTTGATAATGTATGGAACCCTGCTGAAGTAGCCAATGGCCAATGGTACAACCAGAAGAAAGCTGGCTAGTTTGTAAAGAGTGGCCCTGCTCGGAGTCTCTGGTGCAAAGTCAAGCATATCGACGATCAGCCTCAAGTTGATCCTGAACCTTCTTTCTCTGCACTTCCAAATTATAGCAGATGCGAGGATAGAGGGCTCCATACTGTGGTGCATGGGCCAATGGAGGGACAACAACTCAGGCCATTCGAACCTAATAGAGGTCATAAGAATCGACGCATCTGAGATGCCGTCTGACAAAATGGCCCCAACCTACTCCTTCACTACCATCATTTGAAATGGATAAGTCACATCAAGGGTCCTACTAATGCTGTCAAGGGGCAAATTTGATGGCTTCAAGACAAGCAATGGGGTAGGAGCTGGCACATAAGGGCAGAGACAGAGGCATGACATCAGTCTAAGTTTCGGTTCTCAAGCCTCCATAATCCAAGCAGAGGAAAGAGCTATTCTCATCTGTACAAGAAATATTCTAGAACTAGAAACCAACCAATAATCAGTCTCTCCGGCTGCCAGGTGGCACTAAAGGCTCTGGGATCATGCAGAAATGAGTAAAAAAACCATCATCAATCTTCCTGGGAACGCACCTCTGGCAAAAGAATAGTCTATTAAGACATATTCTGAACCCCATCAGGAAAGTGATAGGACTAATAACAGTACACTGCCGCCTGGGAAAAAGCTTGCATATGTTGGAGACACACCACACTATTCAGGTTTTGTGATGAGGAGGACGGAACAGCCTCACCTATATTGTTTGAATGCGGTGCCCTGGCTCACGTAATGATTGATATCTCTGGACACTGTTCTGCTTTCCACAGATTATTCCAATTATGCTGAAAAAACGTGTTTTGATTGGTTGAAGTTTTTGTGTTGATAATTGAAAACATCGTGTTTTCGATTTTGTAGTTCGGGTCTTGATTGGCTACTAGATATGTATATAGATCTACAGCTGTCAGTCAGTTGGCAAGTTCCGGAATCGAAGAACAACAATAATTAAAGTCACTGACCATAGTAGTTTAAATGGTTTAATGGTTGCAAGCGCTCGTGTGGTTGTCAAGCAACATAATTTGTTTCTCAAAATCGAAGGAATTCCTATTTCGATAATCACCAATACCCTTGTACGAAAATCTTCGTGAGAATTCGTCAGGAGTTCATCAGAAGATCCAGAGTACTCATGTTATAGATCTGACAGAAGGGGCAGAAAGGTTCTACGCAGAACTACCTGCATTTCGGCCAATGGCCAGCTACGTCGCAATATAATAATAATAATAGTAATGAATTGCATATTCCTCTCGTGATTCACGAAATTGCAAGTTGTTAGTATTGAAACTTATGTAACATCGTAGGGTCTGCCTCAGGGCAGATGGAAGCTGGTTTTCTTGCGCTTCGAATATCTCAGACGGTCTGGATCAAACCCTTGAAAGAGACCAATCAAACTCCCTTTCTTACTTATAACCTGTGGTATTGATATAGATTTATTGCTATTTTATAGGTATTTTGTGTCCTTTTCTCTTGGTTATGAGAATGTTTTACTTGCTTACAATCCAGCATTTACCTCATTGTGAAACCATCAGCTTCAGTCCCACACATAGTAATGGAAAAAAAAGGGATTCTGGTATTCCACTTGTTCAAATCCAATGTATCTACATTTATGTAATTTTTTGGTCACAGTTACCAATTTCACGGGTTTTCACTTACTTTGTGTGTAGAGCACACTGTATAATTTAATAAATAAGTGTTCGTAGTTCTCCCTGTATAACGAGAAATATTTTTTCCTGGAGACAGTATCTGATCGAATGGTAAAATCACATTCATTGCCGAAGAAAGTTTTTCTCAAGATCTGCAACCAGTTATCTCCTCTTCTGTATCTTTCCTATCTTTAATAGCACCTTTCCTCGATATTCATAGAGAAATTTATCTTCCATCAACCCTCATAATGAAATTGATTGGACTACTTCGGGTTTATCTATAATTGTAATTTTTGCTAAAGTAATTGAGATACTATTGAAAATCAAATTATTGGATTATTTCGAAAGGTTCAAACTTTTTCACTTAGCCCAATTTGGCTTTCGAAGTAATAAATCTACAACAAAAGCACTCCTTGAAATCTTGGAGAACATAGTCGGGGATTTGGAAGGCCACGATCATTCATTGTTGACCATGTGTGACCTCTCAAAAGCCTTCGACTGTGTTTCCCATGAGCTCTTGTTGAAAAAATTTGCATTTTATGGCATAAGAGGCACGCCACTGAAATTATTCGAATCTTATTTGGACGGTAGAAAGCAATATGTCTACTTATCGAATAATTCTGAATCTGAGATGAAAAATATTATGCATGGTGTTCCCCAAGGATATGTTCTAGGGCCATTGCTTTTCATAATATACATAAATGACCTATGCTTCCATATGAAGACAAAATGTGAGGTTGTCCTCTTTGCGGATGATACGTCTTTCATTATTTCCAATAACGACATTTCACTTCTTCTCGAACATGCAGAATCAATGATGTCCGAAGCAGAAAATTGGTTTTCTGCTAATAGTACAATTGAATAAGAAAAAATCCTAAAACCTAGTTATTTCCAGTACTAACCAAATTACGGTAGGTAATCACTGTAAATTGCTCGGGGTTGTTATAGATGATTGTCTGAATTGGACACACCACATAGACAGACTTAGTACTAGGCTGTCCAGTATATTGTTTTTACTTAGGCAACTTAGTTGATGCCTGATCCCGAATATGTTGAAAACCATATATTTCGGTCTTTTCCACTCTTTGATCAGCTATGGTACGGTTTTATGGGGTAACTCAGTTAACTCTGTAAGGAATATTCAAAGAACAGAAACGAGCAATAAGAATATTGACTGGAGCAGTATATAATGAACATTGTCAGCCACTCTTCAAAAAGATAGGAATACTACCCCTTCCTTGTATCTATATCCTACATAATCTAACCGAATTTCATTCCAGGAGACCCAAAAATATCAAGCCGACATCATCACAACATACGTTCCGCTACTGCTGACAATTTACTTGTGCCACGTTACAGATTGGTAAAATCTGAAAAAAACTCTTTGAATTTCAAAATTTTCAATAAATTACCTAGCCAAATCAAATCTATGAATGAGATATGTTTCAAAATGAATGTAAAAAAAATACTTCTCAATCATTGTTTCTATTCTGTTGATGAATATACTCAAACATCTATATTTTGACCCCAATGTGTCAATGACTTTCCTTGATTTTATCTTGCTTGAATTTAATTAGCATATATTGTGTTTGTACCATATGTTTGTAAGTATGTCTGATCTGTATGTTATATATATTTATTTATATATTACATATGTATATATTTGTTATGTTCCACTGACTTGCTATAAATCATATTCTGTATGTGTCACATAGCCAATAAAACTATCTATCTATCTACTCCACCCACTTTTTCGTGTTTGAGCAATGCGTTTTGAATATTATGAACCAAAAAGTAACAAGAAAGTATCAGTGACTTTGTTGTTTATGAAATCAATGTGATTCATGAATTCTAAATGAAAGAATGTCTCCGACGCAACATGATAATGAGACCTTCACCTAATGAATTAGATTCTGGATAGAAGACAACCATCGTATAATATTGAAAACTCCAGTATAAACGGAATAAATTTCGTAGAAACAAAGGATAAGTAAACAAGAACGTAATCAGAATGCTGAAATCGAGTTGCTTCATGTACGTTTGGAATACAAATGGGCCCCCGAAGACTGAACGCATTCCTGTAGATCCACGTCGTATAAAGTAAATTTGAGGATCAAACAAACTACGATACTTTTTCTTGGGTGAGTTTTGAGCTCAGAGTATGTACATGTTTTTTTGCGTGTCAAATGTACTCAGAAATATTGGTCTGTCTTCAGTAACACACTCATGAAATTTTCAGTTCGACAAGAAAGTAATATTCAGAAGGACTCACGCTAGCTAAATTAATAATTGATTGAAATATAATGCCGGAAATTGGTCTTCCAATAATAATTAGGACAAGAAACGTCGACTCAACTAATTATTCTAGTAAAGTTTTATTATAACTTATTTCAAGAAGGTTTCTTGATAGCATTTCGCTTCCATATGCTTCATAAGCATTTCCCGCTTATGATAATAGGTACATTGACACAATTTGGAACATCTTCTGAGAATCACTCACCCACCTGGTTTTCCAACAGAAACAGATTCGTAAAGCCATTTTGAGCTGTTATACGTTGTCAAAGCGTTCTGATGTCCTTTTTCAAACGCCTTGAGCAGAAAGTTTCAAAATTAGGAGTGGTGTCAGGTGTGGGGTGGTTTCCGAAAGACGGCTTGATGGGATACTTGAAGAATAAATTTGTATTATTTTCAATTTCAGAATAAACATAATGTCGAATTTTTTTTTAACCATGCTCTATACATTATGGGAACTCGAAGTTATCGAATGTTTCATTTTTGGAAAGCTTATGGTTAATATAAAGTTGCTCTCAAACGCTTTATAGATATAAAAAAGTCAATACAGGATATATTACTATCCAGCTCAAAGCTGCAATGTCCACAAATTATTCACGGAATTCGTATAAATGAAAATGGCGATCGATCACGATGATCCGCACAAAACGATAATTACATATGGCATTATTCGGTTAGCAGGTGTTAGATACGGATTTTTTTATTATCAGGCGAAAATACATTTTTCATGTCAAACCAGGCAATGAAAATGAATGCCGTCCAAGAGATCACCTTGACCGATAAAAAATAGCGCCAAAAGTTTGTTTTTCAGTCGCAGATGATTTCACGTCTGATTTTATGAACATCATTTTAATATTAAAAAAAAAACGATTATTTTATCGGGTATCTCTCCATTTTATTATATATAAACTGATTGAGGCTACAACAATAAATCATTTTGAAGTCTACAGGGTGGCTCAAAAACGTATTTCGTTACACTTTTGAAAGGGTCAGGATAGAAATCACCTCTCCGAAATCTGACCATGCATTATAGAGATTTTGGGCTATTGACTGCGATACAACCCATGCCTCATTATTATACAGTATGTTTAAATATCATTGTTGCTTTTTCAAATATTTCAAATGGGTGAAAAACTGAATACAATACCTCACAAGTCTATACAATTACAGATGCATTCTAGACGGAAGCAGATGTTCATAGACAGCTGCATCAAGTTAATTATTCAATAGTAATAGGTCGTCATTAATTTTAAATTCTGCTATCACCTCGTCGCTAGGAATAAATGAGTGATATATCTATATATCATCAGCATACAAGTGAATATAACAGTAGTGTAAAGATTTTGGTAGTTGGCTGGTATATATTGTGAACTGCAGAGGGCCAAGTATTGAACCTTGTGGCACACCACTGCTGATTGTTCTACAGCTAGACAACTCATCTTTTATTCTGACTACTTGCGAGCGATCGGTTGAGTATGATTGAATGCAAACTTTCAAGACATATACCGCAAGATTCCAAGATTGATAGCAAAATGTCGTGCCTGATTGTATCAAAGGCTTACTTAAATCTAGGAGTACGAGCGCTGTACAAAAACCATCATCATCATGGGTGGGAGGTAAGATATTATGAGAATTCAAGTATACTCTTAGTTGGGTTTCAATGATTTTTTCCATTTCCTTGGATAGGCCTGAAATTAAACTTATAGGTCTAAGGTCATTTAATGCCTGAGGACTGTTTATTTTAGGAACTGATAAAATCAAGGCTTTCTTCCAACAAGTAGGAAATACGCCATTTAACAGTAAGCTGCTACATGTGTTATTAACAGTTTCATCAACCCAATTGAAATTTCATCGAAACCAGTAGAGATATTTTTTTAAATTTTAGATAAACTTTCGACAACTTCCTTTTCTGACACAAAGCTGATTTGAAAAATAGAATTAAAAATTTTGTGTTGTGCATAGTATTCCTTAATGTTATCATTACCTTTGTTTTGAGGAATACTGTCGATGAAATAGTTATTTATCATTTCCGAATTTTGAAGCGACTATTCATATTGAGTGTTTTTAATTCTTTCCATAGTTGTTCAGGAGTTTCATTGTGAGGAATTAAATTAAAATATTTTTTTTTCTGTTCGAGTATCTTTCGATTAACTTGATTTCGTAGAAGTTTGTATTTTTTCCAGAATACAGCCAAATTAGTTTTTTTGAATTTGTATTTAGTTTTATCCCATTCGAACATCATTTGTTTAATTTCGTCGTTTAGCCAGGGAGCTATTTTTTTGTTATTCTAACAATTCTCAAAGAAACATGCTAAATATGATTGGAAGGGCATTCATGATAGTGATCGAGTCTTGGTTTAATTGTAACGACCAGAAAACCTTTTTTTGTGCGTGGCGAAAACGTCAATTGTGTGGGCCGGCGCAACGGAAACCAGAATGAATGTACCAAATCAGACCAGATCATTCCGACGAGTGACACCGTCGTAAAAATAGATGAAATGGCCAATTTCATCATGTTATAGCAACCATATAGCTCGATATCCACATCTGATTGTATTTTATTACCCGACCTTTTGCCCGATAATGAAATTATAAACGGGGATTCGTAGTTTATGATTGCTGGAGCACACAATGTATACAAATCCAATATCAAGAGATATTATTCGTCTGGGAACACAATGACAGCTTAGCCTACAAATTAATAATAGTTTGCTTTAGTGATGAATTTCTGTAATCAATTAGATTCATAAGTAATTAATTACTTTCTAAATAGACCAAATATATTTCAGCTGGATTCACATGATCAAAAGCTTGAGGTGATTCATTGGGTGATATTCATAAAAGATAGGAAATGCTTTTACTTTATCTCTCTCATAACTGAACAAAATGAATAGGTCTGTTTGAAAAAATCCGAGTGAAAGCATTTGCTCAAGGTTTATGCATACGACCCATATCGCACGACATACAGCGAATTCCATTGGTAAAACTAGTGCGCAACGAGTGCACCTTTCGTATTCCATTGGTAAAACTGTTGTAGAGTTTTGTATTCCATTGAGAATCTGGTGCACCTAGTTTTGAACTCAGTGCAATAATTTTAGCACGAGCTCTTTGAGGTCGTGCGGAGTCAGTGCATTTGTAAAAATGGCGGAAAACTTAAACATTTTAAAAGACAGACTGCATTCCACAAATTGCGAAAACAGAGTTCATTCTTGTTAACATCGTCGTCAAGCAGTGATGAAGATGACATAACATTTTTTCATAAAATGTCCATAAATTCAGTGATGAAGCGAAGTAATAGGAAAATTTATTTATAAGCTCATCTGCTGACGTGCTGGCATTTTTAAATCGTATGTGACTCTCAAAGTGGATTGGTGTAATGTAAAGACAAACGGAGAGAATTATTCGAATTGAATACTTAAATAAATGAAAAATATTCTCCTCTCATGAACTTTTTGTTCTTTGAGGAAGTATTGGTAAAGAATTGATGAGGGATTCCATCCTGACGAACACACTTCCATCAAGTTGTAGGTACTGCCAGTGAAATATATTAGTTGATTTTTCAAATTTGACCTTTGTCATTGATAATAGACGAGGTAATTTTATGACAATCGAAGGCTGAGCTTGAAAAATCTTCATAAAATTATGAGGCATTTTTCAATGTCCGAGGGATATTTTGAAAATTATCACGAGTCGCGAAGCGACGACGGATAATTTTCTTAAAATATTCGTGCCCGAAAGAAAATTTCCGGAAACAATTTAAGCTTGCGTGGTATTCGGTGAGAAAATTTCACATCATAATTTGGAAAAAAATTATTAATCCAATCTGACATTTTAAATTAATTTCACTGTTTGTCAAGCCCATGTTCCGTTAAATAAAAAATATTACCATCTTTAGATGGGTATTAGATCAGTCTATCGCTTTAGGTCACTAAAGGTGGTAGAAATGTATTTTTTGTTAAAGTACCTAATCCATAACACTTCTAATGTAAAAAATATAATATTATCATAGCAGTAGGTGGCCGTGATATAGGCGGCCATGCTTTTGACAGATGAGGTTTTTATTGGTAAATTACATTGAGTAACTGTATAGTAAACCAGCAAAAAAGGTATTCTTATGTAAAACATTTCTTGTAAGCATTTGCGTTGAACAATTTGAGTAAAATTAAATGCTATGAAAAGTACAATTTATGTAAATACTGTAAAGAGTTGAGTCAAGTGCAAATATGTCATCCAAAATTAATATATTTAATGAATTTAATGGAAGATTGCGACCAGGAAGCGTTAGAGTCGAATGGTTTGTTTACGAAAATCCAAGAAAGTCCGCTGCAGATGTCAAGTAAATATGGCCTTTTGCGTAAAAGAGATTTGAACAAAATTGTTTCAAAATATTACATATATGTCTTAAAACACAGACATCTAATTAATTCGTCATCTTCCTATTCACCATTAAGAAGAGAGGATGGGTTAGAATTCAAGCAACATTTAAATCTTACTATGTTTGTAGATCCTACGTTTTTTGAAATATAAATTGTTAATGCATAAGTAATAATTAAAAACATTTGTGTTTTCTGTATAATGAAACTTTATAGCGAATAATAAATAATAATGTCAATTATTATAGAAATTTTGCATTATTCACAGGTATATCCACAATATTTAATGGTTGTCATTATCATATGTTTACCTTTCAATTGTCAAAAAATTTCCACTCAAATATCGTGGTGCCACGAAAAAATTTCCGGAAATTTTTTTAGTTGCCATGATAACTAGTCAAAATTAATCTTATTGGTTGAAAAATAGAGGTGTGAAATTTTCAGTTTAATGATGACATGATTGGGTGAAATTGTTTCTTAACACAAAATGACAAAATTTTAATGGTTCTTAGAACTGTCAAAAAATTTTCTCTTTAATATACTGAGAAGATTAATGCTTCAGGTGTGATTTTGGAATCCATGGACCGATTTTGAAGAATGAAAATTTCAAGTTATTGTACTCGACGAACTCTATTCAAAGATGTTAACAGATATGCATTTCTTATTTTCAAAGCCTACTATGCTCTGCTGAATGGCTCAAAATATCAAGTAAGACATTTTTTTCTCGAAAAAGTGGATAGCCCATTCGATTCGATAAATTAGCCATTGAAATGAAAAACACATTGAATACTCAGAAACAAAATTCTATCATCGTAACCTATACAATTAGACGTCCCTAGTTCAACCAAAAATCGAAAGTTGAAAGAGTATTCCCCATGTTTTTTAGTTTTTCAGTATAATGAATACTCAATCAACAATTGCAAAAATACCCCTTTACGTTCTGCGCTATTTTCGAAATTTTTTTTTTTAATCCAGTGACAAATTTTGGCAAAATTCTCATGATTTCATTTCGTAAGGCCAATTCATAAGAATAGCCAGAATAAGCCAGACAGTATATTTTTCATTACAGTTGTCATGTGAGTATTTGACAGCTGTCAACATGTCGATAATTTGAATCAGTTATTCGATGGCTCTCAACAAACCATTGAAAAAATTTATAAAGTATGCTACAGTTTTTTCTTCAAATAAGAATAATCATCCGGTATAGTGATTGAATGGTTGATTGTAATTTCGTGATAATATTATAATTTGCGCGATAAACTAAAATCATTGTTCGTCTTAGTACAAAAATGCATTGCTTCTCACTTTCAAATAGTGCGAAAATTAAGGCGTTTCTATCCTGAGTGAGAAGAACTAATTCGAAAACTAATTGCTCAATAATTCTCCTAAAAGTATGAAGCACTTCATTTCTCTGAGCATCAATACGGAGACCCTTGGAAGCTCTCTATAAAAAACGTACTCTGACATCAATCAGGAATAAAGATTTTACGTCCAACGGCGTAGTTCTTATCTTTCCTTCGCTTGAGCTTTAAGTGCGCTCTGAAAATAGCTTTGATAAACTGTTGTTCAAAATAGATTGTGTAATGAAACAATCATGCAATACTATAATTTAGTATTTCCATTTATATTGTGACTGGGGTCTGTAATAAAATAAAATGAAGTTTACAGTAGTACTTTTCAGAGTTGACTGTTGATCCAACTGTTGACTCAACCTAAACCAAAAATTTCAATAACATATTTCACCAATTAGGAGATTGCTTTTCTGTTAAATGACTGCATCAAGCTAAAGATAGACTCTGCTTAATTCGAATTATGTTCCCTCCTGAATGGCCCTTAACGAATACAAGTTGTGGAGATGATTTTGTGAAATGATGCTTAGTCATCTATTAGGCTAAGAATAAAGTAATAGTAATATTCTGTATTACCTATATATGTACATCCTGTAATGATGAAGGAAAAATGTTTTGAAACCAGTAGACAGGTAGTCCCCCGCTTTCAATTAAACAGAATGTTTGCTCTATGAAATAGAAATTACTTACAAAACTGGTCTTGTAGAAAAGATATTTGTCTAATGTAACTCAATGTTCAGCCAGACACTAGTTTCTATTGTGTAAAATTCTGCGAAAGACTCACCAACCTGTAAATTAAAAAAAAAATGTTGAATAATTGAATTACTCTCACGAATTCATTACTTTCAAGATCCATTTCGGCCATCATCACAAGAGTCTTTTGGATTTTCACCAGTAATTAAAATATGACTTTGCTGTGCTCTAGAATATTATTCCATATTTTTCACAATTGGGCCCCATATTCAAAAATTCGAAATGATCTGGAATGTAATGAAATCGTCATAATATGTAATACATTATTGAATAAGAAATGAAAAATTATTTAAAAAACTGTATTCATAAAAAAGAGCTGTTTAAAAAAAAGTATGTTTCTAAATAACTCTGAAATCAAATATTCATAAATTGTGTTCTGCAACATGAACCAAAACTGTAACTATATATACATGGATGGTGGGACATAGAATAGCAGAATAATTTTTGTAATATCGATAAATGAAAAAACCAGTAATTTGTAAAACCAACAAAATGTAGAATCAATTATGTTTCAGAATAACATTTTATAGGTCTCAAAAACAGCAGAATTGAATGGATAGAAATGATTTATGATCCAAATTGAAATTCATCTAATATGTTTTTATAAGAAACAATAAATACGCGAAAACAGTAGAACCAGATTTCAGAGGTCTGAATTCGGCAAGATTGGAAAGTGACCGAAATGAGAAAATAAAGTAATTGCAAATCTCAATAACCTAAGCTCTTTAAAACATAAAACGATCACGCTCAAAAAATATCGAAATGTAATTTCATCAAAACAACATAAAATCGTATCTAAAAACGTAAATCCAACAAATTATCTGAAAATGAATCTGTAG
Organism: Chrysolina americana; assembly: GCA_958502065.1. Lineage (NCBI taxonomy): Eukaryota > Metazoa > Arthropoda > Insecta > Coleoptera > Chrysomelidae > Chrysolina > Chrysolina americana. Next base: position 12,435,790 of record OY293413.1, read on the forward strand.
TAACATAAAATCCTTGGAAACAAAATATGTCAGATTGAAAACGGTCATTAATTATTATCATTAATTCCGATATTAGAATTTAGTAATATTGACCGCACGCTGCTCCGTCTCTGAGAGACTAGAGCCATCCGCTATCCCCTCTCCAAATTCTGATATTTTTCGATTCTGTCCTTTTCGATTCTACTATTTATTCTTCTGATTATTTTCAATATGGAAATTTTAGGTCTTGTACTCTATGGATTTGACGATTTTAATTCTTATAATATTCTGTTCCGATATTTTTCCACTTCTACAAAATATTGATTTTCTGATTTGCTGGTTTGGTCAAATATCTGTCTTCCCATTTTCTGTCATTCTCCTTTGACGGTATTACAGTTTTATATTCTTGTAATGTTCAGTTCTTCGAATTTGAGTTCTTCGAAAGATCGATACGATCATTTATGATTCTCGAATTTTTAGATTTTGATGAATACCCGTTACTGCAATTATATTGATTGTCCAAATTTCTCGTTCGATTATTTTCGATTTCTTTAAAATTAATTCTGAACCTTTTCGCTTCTCTAGAATATCTTTACTGGATTTTATTGGTTCGATACTTTTAATTCATAGCCAATTTCAGTTTGAGATTTTACTTTTCTGATGGATTATATGTAATCAAAAATTGGATGAATACCCACGTATCGGTTTCATGGCTTTTGTCAATCAACCTTTCAGCTCTTGTTGGGAATTCGGGAGATACATACTGTAGTAATTTATAGGTTCCAGGAAGCATACTCCAAATGAATCAATAAATAATTTTAGCCATGATATTCTGAGAGCATTGCAGAGTTGTTCTTTAATGCAACAGATATAAGTCAACAATAGTCGGAGGCAGTAGTTTTCTGTTGGAAATCTTCCGACGAATATACCTAATGAATAGGTTGAAGCAGAAAAATTAATAAGATAATGCATTTAATAATAGTAATAATAATAATCGTCTTTATTATTTCCAAAAAACAGAGAAAAAAATACATTGGCATAATGAGAAGATTTTTCGAAAATAAAGGGCGAAGTTGATTTTTTGGTGTACTAACACAGCAAAAAATACTCTTCCACTTAACCCTCACCAAGTCCGTGCATTCAATACATTATTCATAACCACAATGTTTACATAGGAGTTGTGAAATGTAATGATAATAATTTAATATATATGAAAACAACATTCATTAAAAAATTCATTTTTGTAGATTCAAGAGGTGTCTTGTAGTGCATTCTGACATTATGAGCTGTTTGTGTCTTTATTTCATTCAAAACCGGATTGCATAGCGAGTAGATAGTGTAAGTAAAAGACTGAAATATTCCGTTCTGAAAGGTGGTATAGTCGATAGCCCCTTATTTGTTATGCACGTCTGTACGATATGTTATTTTGTTATACAGATAGGGGAGTAATTTTTTCACAATAATTTTTCGGAACAGAAAAACAGTAGGGAATATCCTTCTAGTGTCCATATTCAGCCAATTTCGCGTAGTTTGTGGGAAATCTTTTGCCGTCTTCTGATGCCATAGATCAAACAAAGACAAGAATTTTGCACATTTTGAATTTTTTTTCTTATAGAGGGTAGTTAAATTTCGAAAATAAGCTTCTTGGTATGGATGGGTAGCAAGTGGCGGTTACCGTAAATTGTTTTAAGGCTGCTGTAAGCTCGTTGTAACAATTTATTTATATGTTTTTCGAATCTTAAATCAGGGTCCATAATCACTCCAATATTTTTTACTTCCGTTACCATCACGAGTTGCTCATCATTTATATGGATATTGAAGGGACTTGAAATTCTTCTACAGAGCTGCCTACTACCGAACAACATAAACTTAGGTTTTGTAGGATTGATGCCAAGGCAATGTTCGGTAGCGGCTCTCACAAAGGAATCAAGATCTTTATTAATAGAAGTGCAAGCAGTGTCAACTTCATGTGGAGAGAAACTGAGGTAAAGTTGAGTGTCATCTGCATAAAGGTGAACATTGCATGTTTGAATATTCTTCAAGAGATGGGACGAGTATATTGAAAATAAAAGAGGACCAAGAATAGACCCTTGAGGTACACTTGATTTAAATTTCAGGTAATTAGAAATTACGTTATCCAAGCATACTTTCTGTTGCCTATTCTTGAGATAGGCATCCAGTAGAAATAGTGAATTTTCTGAAAAATTGATATAATGTAGTATATTCAAAAGCAAGTCGTAATTAATTGTAGCAAAGGCTCGGCTGAAGTCTTGTAAGACTAGCAGTGTGCACTGTTCCTGGTCATAACCCTAAGCAGACCCTAAGAATGTGATGTGAAGCAATGCTGTTGTACAACTGAAGTCCTTACGGAAACCAGACTGTATCGACGGCAACAACGAATGATTAGATAAGTGATTTTGAATCTGTACTTTAGATAATGTGGGTAAAACGCTGATAGCTCGTATATCCTTAAAGTCTTTTGGTGCCCGTCGTTTGGGTGAAACCCTAACAACAGCTTTCTTCCACAAATCTGGAAACACATTTTGTTTAAGGCAAAAGTTTACAATATGGGTGATATAAGGCACTATATGAGGACTACATAGTTTTATCAGTTCTACGTTGAGCCCATCACATCCCTTTGCATTAGTTTTTTTGTTACAAACAGTTTTATAAACAAAAAAGTCATTAACTTCTTCAAAGTGAAAGGTGGGGTTATTGATGCTATTTGTTTTATAGAAGTTCATGACTCTTTCAGGTGGCTCATTGGAAGGAATGGACTCAATGAAAAACCTATTTACATTAATTGGATCTTTCAGGATTTCTGGGATATCAACATTTTTTTATGGAGTGAACTTGTTGAGTAAGATACTTTTTCATCTATGCTATCTTGATCATAAATTTTGAAAAACGAGAAATTGAACAGATCTCGCTGAAATTTATCTTCAAAGTTTTTGCAATTTTTATGGGTTCTCATTTTTTGAGGCTCATTTTCATTTTCTAGCAAAAGTTCACAAAAAACAAATTAAATGATCAGATATAGAATTATGATTAACACCTTTTTCAATTCTGGCACCATAGTCCAATAAGGTAGAAGATTTTGCCGTTATTCTAGTAGGAACGTCTATTAACTGACTGAACCGAGCTTCCGTCATAGTCGAGTAAATTCAAATTGAAGTCGCCCTTACAAATTATTTCATCAACTGTTGGATGAATAAAACTCAAACTTTCCTCAAACTCTTCTTAAAAACTGGTTGTGTTTCGTTCGTTTGTAAATAACACCTATGCCGAAGGTATTTTTTTCACAGTTATTTTTATCCAAGATTGTTCCCAGGCGTAATCTTGTCTAAAATCTATTTTATCGTGAGTGTTAATGAAAACTTAATTTTGTATGACATTAATACCACTGAATTGAAAGAAACGTTACATCACATTAAGAATAAAACCACAACTGGTATTGATGAAATTTTTGTTAGGGTTTTCGAAACTCTTCCAAATAATGCCCTAAATCAGCTAGTATCCCTGATAAATGAATCTTTCAAGGAAGTGATATTTTCATCTTTTCTGAAAACTTCCATTGTTATAACAAACTATAAAGGTGGTGAAATAAACTCTCCCATGAATCTGAGACCCATTTATCTGATTCTCACGTTAGCCAAACTCATCGAGACTTAACAGGAAAAGAATCTTTGACTTTTTGCAGGCGTGCGATATATTGAGCATTAAACAGTTTGGACACCAATGATGCAAGTTTTTCACTACTGTGCGAACTCTATACTGGGATTAACGACGATGGAGTTGTCGCGGCTGTATTTTGTGTTTCATCCAAGGCATTTGACATTGTAAATCATGAGATGCTGTTGCGGAATCTTCATCGTTACGGCTTTCGAAATAAAGCACATGATTGATTCACGACATATTCATCTGGTCGCACACAGCTTGTTAAGACAAAATCTGTCTCCAGCTTAGGTAATATACAGTGTGGTGTTCCACAAGGATCGGTCTTAGATCCAATTCTTTTCTTACTGTATGTGAATGATCTAACAACGCTTGATATTTCAGGAAATTTCTCCCTGTTCGCCAATGATACAACCATACTATGGCATACAGATGATGCTGATCTTCATCATATCATCAATTCAGATATAAAAAGAGTCAAAGATTGGTGTAACTCAAACCTTTTGTCATTCAATGTATTAAAAAGTAAGATGGTATATTCAAAATTTCTATGGCTATACACCTGTTTAGAAAAGCAGTTAAAATAGTTTTTTCCGATATAGCCTATCATTAACTTGAAAGAATACTAGGCGGATAGAATTGAATGATAAATAAACATAAATTATATACTGCGATGTCATATATCTTGAATAATTGTTGAAGTTTTTAATAATTTGTTGAAATTTTTAATATTTATAAGTTTTAAAATGTATGCAACTTTTTATATATATTTATATGAAAATTTTATAATTTGACGCATTGTTTTAACTTCAATCCAATTATACGTGGTTTTGACAAATTTTATATATTTACCTACTAAATGTTATTAATTTACATATTTATTTATACATGCTTTGTCAATAAGAAAATAATTTTTTATAGTGTAGCTTATTTTTATTGATTAATAGGAGTACAGAAACGGTACAATATATATTCGTTCATTAGTGATGTAGTGAACTTCCGTCAAGCACTGTCAGTACTTCTTCTTGTAGCGATAAATACGTTTTTAATCTACTCATTAATTTTCTCTAAAATCTTTTGGAAAAAACGAAAAGCCTCTTTCGGCACCATTATAATGTTCTGTGTAACTCAAAAAGAGAAAAAGTTGTTTCACGAAGATATCCGATACAGCAGTGTTTGTTTTATCTTAAAGTTTTTCAATTTATCGAGAATCCAATTAAAAGCAGTCGCTCTTTCCACAGTATACATATCAAAGCGGATTTCAAAATTAATTCTCAAATACGTTTAATCAAATTAAAATTTGTTGTGTGGTTGAGTAACACAATATCTTCCAGACTGAAAAATACGCCAGAATTAACTCAAATGTTTTAGGAGGTTTACCGCTGAAATCGTAGTTTACGTCTATACTGAGAAAAGTTGAATGAACATGCATGGTTCCAGTCCAACTATTTTTGAATTTAGTTTCAACAATTTTCCACTATCGATCATTTGATGTAATCTCTTTGTTTCCAAGTGTTTCTAAGTGTACCGAAAACCTTGGAATATTTGAGGGAGTTACTGCTGATCAACGGAGTCAGTAATGAAATAGTCAGAGATATACAAGCCTTGCCAGACTTTGCATGAGGCAGAATTTCTTTCAGTTCAACAACTGCTTTTCGAACAACAAGAAGGTACAGCCCTGGGTAACCTTCTGTCTCCCTTCCGAGTAAATTTGTTCATAAGTCGGTTTGAGATGGAAGAAAGAGAGAGCTTCGAGAATTTTCCTAGGGTTTGGGAGGACGTGTTCCCTATCTTTGATGCAAAACAGGCAGTTTTGATTCATTGAATAGCCAGTTTCAAACCAATTCGTTCACATATGAAACTGAAAACAAAGCACAGCTGCCATTTTTAGATGTTTTGGTAAACGACCAAAATCAGCTTAAGTTAAAGGCACGAGTACACTCAGATACATTCATGAGAGCTCCCACCATTTCACACAACAAAAATGGCAGGATCAAATTTATTATTGAATCGACTCTTCCACTCAACAAGAAGAGATTCAACACTGAAAAAATGATCATTGGATAGGTAGCTGAACTAAACGGTTATTCTGTAGATTTGGTAGACAAACCGATTAGGAAGCATAGATTCAAGAAAATCCTTCGTGAATCTTCGACTTTTCAAAAAGAGGAAAACTCTCCGAAATATATCATATTCCCGTACGAACCTCGAGTTTCTCGAGGTTTCGACAGAATTTTCAAGTCCCTTACTAAGAAGGTGGTATATAAAACCTCGTATATGCTATGAAAGATTCTGGTTACTCCCCAAGATGAGACAGAAAGAAAAGAAAAGTCGGGAATTTATGTAATTAGCTGCAATGAGTGCGCGAGAATAAGTGTGTGGGTCAAACTAGAAGGGCCTTAAAAGTACGGTTCAAGGAACACATTGCTCATATCCGTTTCTCAATACCAGAAAAATTGAGTGTGGCCCAACATGCTCTGGATCAACGAATACTGAGTTCGAGTTCACAGTACAGTAAAGAAATTATTATTCATTACAATTCTTTAAAAATGTTTTCATTTATAAGTCATTGATTTTTGAGAATGTTGTCTATGAATCCAAAACAAATAGATAGAAATAGATTATAGCAGGAAAACTATAGAGAAAATATGTAGTAAATAATTGTAACAGGTACAAAATTTAATGTATAGTGTTAGGCAATGAGTGCAATTATCCACTTAGATGCAGGGTATAAATGAGATTAACATAGTATTGGTATAGTAAGTACGCTTTTTTGAGCTCCTGATGATGCCAACTTTCTTGGCGAAACGCGCGTCGAGTGATTTTGACGTTGTTTTTGGTACTTTCGCTCGAGTAGTTTATTAATGCAAAACTTAATTATTTCAAAACCGATTTTCGTAAAATTCTCTGAATCTGATTATAGGTTTTTGACAACTTGATCAGATTGCCTTCATGATTAAAAAATAATGGTCTCTCTGATTAGTATCTTTCGACATTAATCGATTTTGCATATTCACTGTTTGTAAAATGGTCCACCCTTTATTTGAAATGAAAAATTCAACTATGAACATATAACATGAAGTCATCTTGTCCCACCGAACGAAGAATAATATCTGAAGTTCTATAGTTTTCACCGACGAATGAAGCCGAGATTCACAAAAAGTCAGTCATAGGAAGATAGAATGCATTAATCGGGACCAAGTTGGAAAAGTGAGCTGATGGATTCCAAAATAGGATATTGGACCATATAAATTATCATTATAAAGTAATTTCTTTGTAATCCAATACCGGTCGTGGCACCTAGCCGGAGGACTTATCATTGCAAATGAATGCTTTTATTATATTTTGTATCGACGGATACCCTGCACAAGATTCACACATCTTCTCTGAGTTGTTAATGTCTATTTTATTAAAATAAAGAACTAAAATAAAAGTTCCTCGACTAACTATGTATCAAATTTCAAGAGAGGATATTGTAATTTATATTATCATTCAAATGCATACAGAATGTTCTATTGACGAGGAGAGTAAAAACGAAGATTCTGTGGAAAGAAGTACAAAAAATAATATAAAACTGTTTCATAACTTCCATCCAATGGTTTATATTTGTATAATTGAGCATTATTTCCGAGTGCTACGTTTTGATTCCATTAAAATATATTTCAGTAGAGTCCGATGGATTTTTAATATTCTAATAAAAACAAATACTGAACCATGTTTCCAACGTATTTTTTGGTGATTTCATAATAGAATCAGCGAATCAAGTGATCTGAAGTGGAATAATATAAAATGATACAACTAAAAAGTTTTACCAATTGAACACAGGGGATTCAGGTATAATCACCAGATGTGAATAACATCTTCCCCTTCAATACTACGCATTTGGTTATAATTCTTCCTCACTCCTTTCTGAACTGATTGTTCAGAAGCTTTTTTCTCAAAAGCTCCGGAAAAATCACCAATTCACAACGTATATTTTCTTCTAAAAGCGGGAAATCTGTCTTCAGGATGTTCATACAAACAATTCGGACAAAGAATTTTTCTTTCTCTTGTCCTAATTGCATCAACCTCTTTTTCATCACTTTCTTTGTATTTTCATGACGCTTTCAACAATATGTCAAATCGTTGTTTCCAACATCCAATTCTCATCACGACAGTCGAAACTTGTAGGGGCTGGAATCCTGTATTCAGCCATCATTCACCTTAGATCTTCTGTTAATCTATTATTCTGACTATTCTGTTTTGAGTGCTTTTATTAACAATTCTTACTTCAAGTTCCAAGTCAAGTTCTATAATAATCCTCATCGCCCTGGATACCCAAATGTAGTAAACAAAGGAACTATGAATACATAACATAACAATTTCACCGGACTTCATAAAATCAATTGAGTTCAAATCATAAATGGAAGAAAAAAGCGGATCAATAATAGAACCCTGTGGTACACCTAGGGTACCTAATTGTTTTCAGCATATCTGATTATCTACTACGACATACTACGAATGACATATTATTTAAAAACGGAGCGGCAATCCATAGAAAATGTATAGCACCTTGTCTAAATTAAGATTATTGGCATTTGGAGAAATATTTTCGAGGGCAGATTTTTACTCCTGTGGATTTTTCTTCGACAAAAAAAAGAGCGAATGATTCTGATACTAATTATTCCTAACCATATTTTCACTTCTTGAGAGTGTTGAGTAAAATCACTCAGTGAGGGTTATCTTCTCTCGAATATCTGCATAAACTGTATTAGTATATCTATTACAGTAGATTATTCGGCTTTAAAGGTTATCTTCAACTCTTCAGGTTGGTTGTTTGTTCCTTACAGATTTTCGACAATTAATTATTTCAGCAATATTTCATCAGATTCCTATAAATTATCTATGGTTCATTCTAATCCATACATACTCATGATATGCGTAGTGTGACATATGATTTGATATTTCTATTCAGCTGGATATCTATACCATAATCCATCATTTCCAAACCATGATAAGGAAGTGCTCGAAATCGATTTCGAATGAGGATGTTCGGAATGGATGGAACCGAACTGTTATATAAGAGAATGTGGAAGACTAATATAAATAACGTGACATCTACGAGCTTTCTGGGTAAAGGCCTGTAATATCCAATGATTTGCATACAATTTCCGAAATGAATCTCCCTAGAGATATTTTCCCAAATCGATGTTTTTATGATAGTTACTTATGGATATTTTGTTCAGTATGAAACAAATCCTCACGCAATTCGTTCAAATCGATTCTAGTTGATACATGTGTTCCCAAACTAGTTCTTTGCAAGTTATTCAACCTCTTATATAATTTGGAGGTAATTCCGTCCAATCGGAAGATTATCAGAGAACAACCAGTCCCCAAAAATTGGAAACAGACCTTACATAGCAACTATAGACTCATATTGTGAATGGTCGGCAATATGGTTTCCGTCAAAAATCAACTGGTGACCTGCTAGCTTATGTCTCACATAAATGACAAAGATGTGGTGAAACTGCGGCCGTTGCATTAGATATCTCCAAGAGGTGGTAGATGGAGTTTCATCCAAAATTCTGTCTTTTAATGCAGGTGCTACGCAGGCATCCAACCTAGCTTCAATTTATGACTGAGGCTATAATATTTTAGTTAACAAAAAATAATTTGGAAATGTACATAGTCAAACGCTTTGCTGGGATCGCAGAATAATCGTTGAAGGTGTTGTTTCATTCTCATGCAGGGTTGATATCAACAATAAATGGCAAGAGAGTATTCCATGTGAATGAGAAAAGTAAGTGGCATTGATGTAAATCTATATTTTCTTTGACGATTATGGCTATTTGTGCACTGCGTCAGGATTAACAATTCAATATCGTTATACGTTTCAACAATTTCCGACAATTTACAGAAAAATACTATGTATACTCCGACATTCTTGGACTTCTTGGAATCCTCACGTCGTCTTGTGAAGACTTTTGAGCATTGCTTGTCGTAGATACGGTCGGTTGACAGAAATAAAAATTTCAATAAACAATTTTCACTTGTTCTCAGCAACGTCTAATGGAACGTCAAAGGTCTTGAGACTTCACGAAATCAGTCGCAGAAATTAAGATAACTGTTTCTCTGATATTGCAGAATGTATCACTATAGCAGTCGTCATCTAGTTCTAGTCAAAATTAGAAGGAAATCAAGTAAATTCATTGTTACTATTTTTGGATGAATTTTCCAACTCGCGAACGGTTCAAGATAGAGCAATTCTTCCACTGCCTATCGGTTCAAAATGATGAAATTAGTATACTCTGTGAATTTATATTCAAAAATATTACTAGAAACCCCTAAAAATCATAAAAAATACAAAATCATCAGATCCACTAGAAATTCGCGCTATGAACACAACATGCTAACTCCAAAAATATATGATTTTTATATGCTCAGATAGCATGAAAGAGGAATACATTGTCAAAAGTTACCTCGAACGATCGCAATGTATCTAGACGAGCTTAATTTCGAATCATACCACAGTATAAACTTCAATGACAAATTGACAAAATCAAAATATTGAAAATAGTAATCTAGATAATACTTCCATGACGGATAGTATATTTCTCATTAAAGCAGAAAAAAGTGAAAATCGTGAGATTTTTATTTGTATTTTGAAATGGTTTGAAAATGTACCACCGCATACAAATGTAGCTGATCGAAATCCATACTATCGGATGGTGAACCCAGTCGTAGAAAATATCGGAATTAAAGGAATAAAATTACATTGAAAATTAACCGATTCAAATAGTGGTAGAATCACAGTGTTCTCAATAGACTCAAAATTTTATCAATTTAAAATTGGAAATCTTATTCTAAAATTTCTTCTAATCTTCATTCGATTGCACCCCAATGAGCAACCCTCATTATTTTTCCACTTTCCACCGAAGCGATGAGTGACATTGTTGGAATCGAAAAGATTTCTTGTGCACCTGTAATCTGATTTTGGATCTGAATTACACAATTCCAGCTCCTGAGAAAGTACATCAAATACTACAGCAGGTATACCGTAAAGAAAGCAGCTATCGCTGAAAGGGTGATAAGGACTCTGAAAGTGAAACTATTCAAGTATTTAAGTTTGAATCTCACTTACGAATGGCTCGAAATTTTTCCGAGCATAGCCAAAAACCACTATCAGCGCGAACATCAAATTATTGGCATGAAACGGTGTCCACATGTAATTATGTGGAACGAACTGATAACAAAAAAATTGAATTGAAGATTTTGTTATAATCAGCAAAGCCAAGCATTTATTTCCAAAAGATATACTCCCAATTGGGCGACTGAATTTTTCAAAGTCGACAAAGTGGAAGTCATCCAACCAATGAGGTATTTACTGGAGGACGAACTGAAATTTGAAATCCTCAACAATATTATAGCAGTGAAGGAAGCTCGTTTGTACCATTGTATGGAATTTGGCTGAACAAATGTTGAACATTCACTATAGGAAGATTTTTTCTCCATATTGTCAAGTCGATAGAATTCGATTCAAGAGAAACATTATTCAGGGTTGCTCATTTCAAATGGAATGTACTGAATTATCTGAAAGCTTCAGTACTTGGACGACTCTATATTATAAAGTAAGTAAATAGTGGCTGTATGTAAGAGAATTATTTTTTTCTGGAATTTGAACTAGTCTGAACGCCTCTTTTATTAATGACTCTATATTATTTCAATAATGGAAAATGGCTTGGGTAATTTAGTCCTCCACTTCAACTTATACAAAAGGTATTCGAAGACAAGTCTCCAATAGAAAACAATGTATGCCTCCTACGACTATTGAATTAGGACTTTCAGATTCTTGGGAAAGTTTTCTACGAGGACTATTTTGCATTACTTCATATGTTCTTTCAAAAAAAATATCTCAACAAAACATGCTGGAAGTCCATAATGGAAAACCATCATTGGATTATTGGATTTAAAAAAAATAGGTTTTATTACTCCTAACCAAATTATTCGATCCCAGATTGAAACTTTTGACGTTTTTTATTTATAGCTTTCATATTCCTTTTTCATTTATACCTGACCTCATTTATATCCGAGAAAAAAAGTGGTATGAATACTATTTTCATTCAAGAAGCAGTTTGATGGACATAAATTTGTTTCCTATAAATCATTCACGTCGAATAAATTATGGAATTACAAAGGGTTAGTAGAGTAGTACTATCATTCATGAAGTAGGGTAATGGATATGAATTTACCTCCTGTCATTCACAAAAAAAAGAGAACGTGTGAACTAACCACAATCGCTCACACGTCCAAACCCGTTGTAGGTATGAAACGTAAAACGTATTTGTTCAATAGACAGCGAACTAATTATCTGGAAACCCACATTAATTTCACTAATAAACACCAAAAAGTTGAGGTGACATAATGACTAAACTTGAAACTTGGTTCCATAGTAATAATACAAAAACACGAACACGAATATGTGGGAAACAAAATACCGAATGAAATATCACACGATGTAAATGCTGTTACTCCGTGAGTTATGAGGATTCAGGATAAGGCAACCTCTGGTGTTCACAGGCCAACGGTTGTTTCGGAATGACTTCGCTTGTACAATGTTCGGGATATTTTATGCTCGGTTTTTATGAATGTGTGTACAGAATAATATAATTTTGATTTAGATGGCATTTTATTATCTCCATTCCAAATAAAGAACATTAAAATATTCAGTGTTTCCACGGTAATATAGAAATGTATACAGGGTCGCTGATGTACTTGTCAAAAAGATTAGAACTCTCATAAGTGAACCAATGTCATTCATATCAAATAGATCTGTAGAAATGGAGGAATTTTCAAACAAACTAAAAGTTGGTTTGGTAACACCACTCCATAAGAAAGATCCAACTCCAATCGAAAACTGTAGGCCAATATCAGTACCCACGATGATATGTAAAACGTTCGAAAGATGTGTTTTTATGAAAATGCTTTCATTTTTAGATCATTTCAACATCATCTGTCAAGTCCAACACGGATTCTACCCAGGTAATTCGACGGAAAGTGCATCATCTGTCTTCTTCAATTATTCACAGGGTGTCAATTTGAAAACTTCCCACCCTTAACATCTTTCTTTCAGTAAACAGTATGAGAAATCTAAAAAACAGGTCAATTCCATTTTCAAGGAGGACACTTTCAAGAAATATTTGTAGCACTCGTGGTTCAACCACCTAGGAGGGGTAGATTTTACCCTTACAATGGGAAGGGGGTCAAGTGGCACATAATTTTTATTGGCATTCAATTCTTTCTCAATGGTACCCTGCGTCATTATTTTTCGAAAATTAGCTTTCTAAACTGACAGAAGTAATTATTAGAACATGCCTATACTGAGATGCATGGTTTGACCAGAACTGGTTAGAATATTAGATGGTACCGTTCCACCCCTTTATTAGGGGTAACATTAGCCATTAACTCCAGAAAATATACATCAAAAAGTAGTCTGATAGTGAAACGTAGATGGTAGTAAAGTTGTTTTTATCAAATTCTGAATTTTTAATTCTCATCGCAGAAATTTCATACATACCTTTCCTTTTTTTCTACTTCTGCTGTGAAAAGTTTCTATTTTCAGTCGAAAAATTGTTTAACAAATTTGAACGATGTGGTAGTATTGTGAATACAGTTTTACCTGTTGGGCTGTTTAGTGAATACTTTTATAAGTGTATATAAGTGTAAAAATGGTTTACATTCTTCAAGAAAGAATTGAAATGATTCTAATTTATGAAGAAGTTGGAAAGTGCGCACGAATGGCGGCATGTCTTTTTAACGAAAGATATCCAAATTGTGAGCTCCTTACGATCAGTATCATAACAGACGGGAATATCATGCGAGACTGAAAGAAAAGCATTGAAAATGCATTAACTTCATCCATATAAAATGCAGATTTTTCAAGAGCTCCACGGGGATGATTATGATAGAAGAATAGAGTTTTGTGAAACTATGTCTCATCGAGTCAATACCATCCCTAATCTTCTGTTTAACATCTGTTTCAACGATGAGTGTTCATTTTTTCTTAATGGCAATGTTGATAAACAAAATTATCGCTATTGGAGTGACGAAAACCCATATATTTTTGCGAAGGGCATAACAGATAAGTTAATTTTTGGGCTGGTATTCTTGGAAATGCCACTATTGATCCACTATTTCTGGAAGAAAACTTGACTGGCAATCTGTACCGTGAAATGCTTGAAGAGACTATCAATCCTCTTATAACTCAAATTGATGCAGAAGGTAATAAACTTTTGCAGTAGGATCTATTACATACAGCAGGACAGTGCTTCACCTCGTTATTTCCTTCCCGTTCGACTGTGGTTAAACGAGAGATTTCTGGATAGATGGATTGGCAGAAGGGGAGCAGTTGAATGGCCTCCGAGATCACCGGATTTAACTCCCATAGATTTCTTTCTTTAGGGGCATCTTCAATCCGTTGTTCATAAAACACATTCTTCTGATATTGAAGAAATTAAAAGACGAATTACAGCGGCATGCCAGTCAATTCCTACTGAAGTTTTCCGTAATATTAGAGGGGAGTTCGAAAAAAGACTTTGTTTACTGTTTGCAGCAAAATGGGCGAGATTTCAAGCAGTTTATAAGGTAAGCGCATATTAAATTTTATTTTGTAAAAGGAAAATTACCAACAAATAAAACATCCCACGCGTAATAAATTAATGGTGCCACCTACTCTTCTAACCATTTTTATTAAAAGAAACAGGCAAATTCCAATTACATGAATAAGTTTAGAAAGCTATTTTTCGGAAACTGCTCATCAAAAAATTAAAAATCAGGGTATCATTGGAAAAAGAATTGAACGCCAATCAAAATGATGTGCCTCTTGACCCCTTTCCCATTTAATATTCTAAGGGTAACATCTACCCCTCTTAGGTGGTTGAACCACACATATTCCTTGAAAGTGTTTACCTTGAAACTAAAATTCACCTGTTTTTTCGATTTCTAATATAATTTACTGGAAGAAAGATATTAAGGGTGGGAAGCTTTCAAATTGACACCCTGCAGCGTTATTCATTTATTCGGCTAGTAATGTGGGTACGATATAACTTGTTTTCCACTGACACAATCATTGATCACTGAGCAGGATTTTCAAATGGTTCGTTTCAATAAATAACGCCACCGTACTATGTCACATTTATAACCTGGAACCATCAATTTAAATCTTCACGATCAAACGTTACTGCAATAAACTCATGTTGTAGAACGATTTCATTGTAGGTTGCAAGGACAAGGATAAAGAGATCCTACAAGTGCCGTCAACAGGAATCGAAGCATTTGTTTTCCATTACGAATTTACGTATATAGAAATGTAGTCGACTGAAATAAAGAATGCATTATTTCCCATCCAGTTCTATCACATGTCTCGTCGTGAGACGTGTGGAGCATCCCACTGATTTATGGCTCGATGAGTTCCAACCACAATCCTATACGACAGGATTTGATGATGCTGACGATTTACATCTAAAGAGGGAATTTTCCTGTATTGAACTAAACAAGTTGATATATTTCTTGTCCAAAAATAGAGCAACCGTCGAGTTCACCCATTTCATTATTCAGTGGTATTTATTTGAAATATCAGATAATTGTCGGGTGATTACTATAGTGGAAACAGTTTTCAATCCTCTTCAAAGCATATACTTATTCTACTTGTTCTAGAATAACACTCATACGAGCTGTATATATTCATATGGAAATATTTGTCAACAGATTCATTTTGAGTGGCTCTGAGTAAAATCATCCCCTACAATATGTGAATTCGATATTCCAGAAAATACCAAAGCACAATTGAATGAGCTTTGATATCCTGATGATGCTTAATTTATGGGCGAAAAACGAGTGAAATTAGGGTAGTTTTGATGTTTTGGTGGTTTCTATTACTTGAATCACATAGACACCCAATGTTCCAAATATTCATTTATTTGTTCAATGTCCTTTAATCACTTTTGGTAAATGCCGCATATTTCACATTTATATCAATTGTATCTAGTAATTATTTCTACCTACTCCAACCAAGTGTTTTGAAAAAATTAAATGAACCATTTCTTTGACTCTTCGAATTAGTGGTTGAAAGCAAGCTGGAGCCGACAACGATGATTTGCCAAACGATGACAACCGATTTGAGTGGGCGGATAAATTAAAGGGGGGTATTCTGCATTTCTACGAGAGAAGTGAGCCAAACCGAAGAGAATATATGGCGAGAATGTATGGTCTGTGGTGTGAGAAATACCCAGACCATTTCATCTTCGGGGTCGAGGCTTTTTCAGAACTCCTCCTCAGCCAATTGATGAAGTGGCAGATTTACAGAAAAAGCTCGCATAATGACACCAATAAAAGGCATCAGAACACACAAGGCGCTGCACAACATCAAGCCACAACAACTGTCACAAATGGATGCGGATATTCACAGAAGTCTTTCAGAATCAACTCTAACGTGTTTGACGCAACTCAGACTATGTCTCAATCAGAGAGGAAGGATACTGCCCGTCTGATTGGGAGACATGAGCGACGCGTACACAAGATGCAAGCTGAGATCAAGTCGGCCAGTCAATGCGCGTCTCGTATCCAATGTGTGCTGGACTAAACGTGGCTGCCAGTAGACCGTTCAGGCCCACAATCAAATCAAATCGCACGCACTGTTTTCCATCAGACAGTCTTGATACGATACGAATGCGGGTGGCTGCAAAGAAGTTAATAGTGAGGTGGGCTAAAGCATCACGGAAAACATGAAGTTCAGCGATAAACCTTCTTGATTATTCCAAGAGTCCCCACGTGTTGTGTTCAACCCGCTGGTCGGTGATCGAGTGGATACTCTAACCCCATCGCAGTTCGAAGATCTCTTCAGAAGGCGGTACCTAATCAAATAGTGGGATGCATCGGACAGCTGGATTACATGGAAGACTTCAAATTATATGCCTCGGGAGAAAATAATCTACATCAGTCTTCTCAAAAGAGGACGATGCTCATAGATGAAAGCATCCTACATCACATTGATGCCAAAGACACGTATTCCTAGGGGTGGAACAAGAAGTGGCAAGTATCAGCATAAACTCCGACTAATCAATTCATCACTACAGCCGGGAAAGGAAAAAGTTACTGCAACCAATAATATGCTTGTCGTTCCGATTCTACTCTACTCCTTGAGGAGAAATGGGTTCAAGAGAAGCTGCGACAACTCGATGTAAAGACTCGCAAAAATTATGCATCTTCATAGAAGCTTGCATCCCGAAACGTCTGTTCCACTAGTATACTTTCCCAGACAACGGGGAGGCCATGAATTTTTGAGTTTGGGGTGTCTACGTCACAGAATGGTACTGGATGGAGCGTGTAAAGTTATCAGAAGTTCAGATCCCCTTTTCGGCTCAGTCTGCGACCATGAATAAGCAGGAATCGGATCGTTTTTTCACAAGAGTTTTTCAAGAAACTCTAACGTTGAAGACACGAGTGTTGCCTTATGTTCTGGGGGATATTGAATCTGTTGTAGAGAACTCCCTACAGAATAAACAAAATTAATGTTATTTGCCGTAGCGCTTCGGACAACTTACTGATTTTTGGAGGTCTATACACCTTTCCAGCTGTAAGAAAACCCTGAAAACCTACAGCACCACCCTGGGTGGTCCGTGCATACCCCAAGCAAGCACCAGGCCATATTTTGTGATCAATCATGCTGTGAATGGGGGTTCTTGGGTCATATTCATGAGATTCCTTATTTTCTCATAGTAGGCAAATCAACTGTAATTTCGCATTTGCGGACGGTCTCGCCGTCGTGATAGCAGCGGGAAGTCTCAGATACCGATCAATGATAACCTGCAATAGAGTGTCTAAGTGGATGAGGTGCCACGGTCTTCGACTGGCATCAGAGAAGACCGTAAAGGGGCCAAGGAAGAGAGAGGATGCTTGGATCGAATGCGAGGGAAAAGGATTGTGTCCAAGAATCACATTAGGTATCTGGGCATAACCATGCACGAGTCTGAGAGTTTCAGAGAGCATATGTTGAGGTCGACAAGCAAGGCCGCAGAAAGGGCGGCTACATTGGGAAAGGTGATGCCAAACATCGGTGGACCCGGATTAAAAAGAAGAAGGGTTCTCCACGGAGTCGTGTAGTCGATAGTGTTGTACGGTGCCCCAGTGTGGTTCAAAATCGCGAGGATTGGAGGAGAATCGACAAGCCGTGTCTCATCCGCACAACCTGAGCGTACCACATGGCGCCAATCGCGGCGCTGTATATTGTAGCGGGAGACGTACATATCAGCTAGCGGAAGGAAGAAGGATGTATTAGTGAGAGGACGGTAATGAGAGTGCTAGAAGAGAAGGAATGATCAAGTATGGTAGAACGAATGGGTGGACTTGACGTCTACGTCTCAGTGGACCAAGACGCTTATCCCGGACCTCGGAAGGTACATGGTCTGTGAGCACAGGCGATTGGATAACATTCTCGCGCAGATGTTCACCACGCCTACCTGAAGAGATCCAAGAAGACCAAGCATGATGACTGCCTAAACTGCGGCGATACAGACACAGTGATGCACACGTTGTGGAGCGTCCTCGCTGGGTTGGGTATAGGATCAAATTTAAGGACAGGTTGAACGGCATCAGGGTAAACAGAGTGGAAAAGTTGGTGGAGCGAATGGTGAAGAGTGAGAGTGAATGGAGGGTGGTGGGAGAGTTTGTCAGCCATGTGCTTGGAATGGAGGAAGAAAGAATTTTTGGAATAGGTGCTAAATAAGTAAATCACAATCAACCTGAAGTTATACCTCCAGGTGGTTCCGGCCTGTTGGTGAGAAACCAGGAGGGGTTTTAGTCGGTACGAATCCGACACTACCGATCAACATCAGAGCGCTCGGTGTTCGTGATGGGTTCCTCCCCTACAGAAAAAAGTATCTGATAATTGAGCTACTTGATCGTATTGTCAATCATGCCGAAAACGGATGTGTTGAAGTTTATACCTCGGCAACTGAACTTCTTATTATTTTCTAGTGTTCAACTTCATCGTATTGAAATTACAAGATATGGTAAAGAATCTTCGGAAAATCTTGTTGTGTATTGATCTCCCTACAACACATTCAAGAATATACTTAAATGAGTATATACATTTAAAATTTCATTAAAATATTAATGTCTCCAGACAGTTAAATACATATTTATAGGCCCGATTTAATAATGAACTTAAAGTATCATTTACTTTAAATTGTTGTTAGGCTGTTTCAAGCTGCCAATAGAAACTCAATTTTGTAGTCACAGTCCAACAACTATTCATATTGAATACGTTTTGAATGTAAACTATAGTGTTATCAATTGCTTTTGGAGTGGTCGGTGGATCAGCGGTCTAACGTACAGACCGTTCGAAACTACAGCATAGCGATAGTCGGTTCGAGCCCGATGTAGGTACAAGAGAATTTTTCTCATCTACTTTATATCGCATCGATAGGCGACCGCATGCCTTGTTGAAAAGCAAGTGTATTGTGAGTTGTCTAGATATGCCAATACCGTCTGGTGCTAGCTTGGAGTGCACACCGACCACCCGAGGTGGTGCTGTAAGTTTTTCCGGGTTTTCCTACAGTTGAAAAGTGAATACGCCACCAAAAATCAGTAAGTCGCCCCGGAGCGCCACGGCAAATAATAATAATAGCCGTCCTCTACCCGCACAGGCTATGCCTTTGGTTACACTCAACGAGTGTTTATGAGGGAGTATTATTATTATTATTATAATCAAGATATTTCAAAGATCCACCTGTTTGATTTTCTACAAGTTATAATCGAATAATGGTATTACAAATAATACCACAGCAATTGTTGACTTTTTCGTAATACCGTTTTCCTCCAATATTGGGTACTTCTGTCGTTCTAGTAACTTAAAAT
The DNA here is from genome assembly GCA_958502065.1 of Chrysolina americana. Classification (NCBI taxonomy): domain Eukaryota; kingdom Metazoa; phylum Arthropoda; class Insecta; order Coleoptera; family Chrysomelidae; genus Chrysolina; species Chrysolina americana. The sequence continues at coordinate 12,455,335 of OY293413.1, forward strand.
CTATTTGTTGACTCTACCAAATAGTTTCTACAGTTGTGAGAGCGTCCGAAACTGGGTTCGAGAGTTCGAGCCCTAGTCGAAACCTGGCTTTTTTCAATTTAATTTCACAAATCAAATTATAAAAATATCTTGGCTCCTGCACAATTCACTATTGCGTTTAAATTCACAATTGCGTTCAAATTCACAGTTGCGTTCAAACCCACACTGCTTCCACTAAGGTGGCGTATGGAGTAAGTAACACAGTATATCCGAACATATAGGAACTAAAAATAAAATAAAAAAAATCACTAAACTGAATTCATCCGTCAAAAATGATTCAAGAATTTTGTTTCATAAATGGACGGACCACCTGAAATAGTGAAAGGTGATTGGTTTTGCAGTAAACGTGTTCAAAACATATATTTGATTTGCTTCTTTCATAATACGTTTGTTTTTTTTTTTCAGTAACTGAACATGTACTCCAACCAATTGTTAAATAGATTAATCAGGTATATAAGTTGCCATAGAATATTGATTATTCGATATTATGGCGGATTTGCAACATTCTCCATAAATGAGAATTATATCACTTATTTGTAAGTTGGTTCGCCAAATAATGAACTGTAACTCGTGACAGTACATATATTAAAATACTTACTCAAGGATTCTAGGTTGATGAGGTTTTATTATATTTTTCAAATACTTCTTCTTTAATATTTGCATGTAATTCTCAAATATAATTTATTAGTGTTCTTCAACTTCAGTAAATGTAATTAAATCATAAAAAAACTCGGTTTTGGAAATTCATAATGAAACAGTACGCATTTTTGAAAAGTTAATGGGTCGTCAAAGGACCCCGAACAAAAACATATGTAAAATTGGTTTTCGGTTGACTTGGCTGAAATTGTATCATGGTGTAATGTCATGGGTCATAAGGAAAATGTATGAATTTGAATTATTATGTATGTGTCGTTTCTGAGATATAAGCGGTCAAAGTTCGTAAAAACGTCGTATATAGTTTTTTCTATGTCAATCCCACCCAACTACAACGTTTTCACGAATTTTGAGCGATTACATCTCAGAATCGATACATACACAATTATATTAATACAGTTTTCTTACGACCCATTACACTACAACCTAATACAATATCAGCCAATTTGACCCAGAGCCAATTTCCCATATGTTTTCGAGTCCTTTTTTCTAAAATATATCGACCTCAGTTTATATCAATCACATTTTCATATGAAAAAGTTACTCAAAAGCTCGAAGCTTCAAAGCTATCAAATACCCGAACTTCGACTATAAGGAAATCCAACTTTTATTGTATTTGAGTTGGATTATTTTCTGAAAATCTATACAAAACCAGAACAAACGCTTTCTGCCGGCACTTTATACGTTCCAGGATATGCTTCCTGCTCTGCAACACATTCTGATAAAAAGCCGGTTCCATTCGATTTGTATAAAGCGAGTTGTGAAGATTCGATCGATAACCACGGTATACAAAATACAATTCACACAGGAAAGCGAATCCTGTAATGAAATCAATCGCCGATATATGTATAGTCTGGGGATAACTCATTAACTGCGGTAACCTGATAAAGAACTCTCAATCTTGACTGGGAGTTCTCAATCCGAGGTAGCGACCAAATTAGGGTGCATTCCTTCAGATTGAGGAAGACATTTTCTCCACGATCATTGTTGGATTTGCTAATTCTGAAATCAAATTTATATAATAAAAAAATACTAACATTGTCTCTCGTGACACTGAAGAGATATTCTGCAACATATCTGTCCCTAAGCAATTCATGTATCAGAATTTAATAGATATCTGTAGCAAACGATTTTTTTCAATGCCAAACACACACACACAAAGCAATTAGTTTGCATTACATTTCATCATTTATCTTGATAGAATAGTACATCACAGTAATAGCGAAAAGTGGTCACATTCATCAGATATATTTCTAATAGATGCACACAAGTTCAATTGGCTCAGTAGGTAGAGCGTGGGACGCAAAACGCTCTTGTAAAATTCCCTCAATATCGAGAGAGCGATTGAACACTCAGAGGAGTTGACTTACTACCTCAGGAAATTGGTTCACTCCCATCATAATCTATCTGATAGTCGAAATATTTTCCCAGACTCAAAACGCAGAATTGAATGACGATATGCTTAGATTGCATAAAAAAATCTGGAAGAATGGACTGGATAAATTGGATGTTCGTGAAGATTCTCTTTGGCGAATGGCCGAACCAATAACAAAATACTTTGAGCCAATACTCGCCATTCAGAAGGGTGACGAACATGCAAAAAAGGATTCACATTAAGCAAAATTTTTTGGCGAATATTTCGCAGACAAGGCGCATGACTTCAGTGAGAAAACAAGCGAAAAATGTCCTTAAAACTCTGCTTCTCTTTATTGACCCTCATAGACTGGCTTATGAGAAGCTGGCGGAAATCATTAAACTTGGATGACCAAGAGGGATCAATAATTGTTACCCCAATGTGTGTTTTTTTCAATAAATTCGGAAATATTGTCAACTTTCAACTGGTAATTTTTTTATGTGTCTATATTATCATGCTTAGAATCCTAATATTCTGAAATTACAAAATTTCCAATATTCCACGAATAAAAAATATCTTTTGAATTTGGAATCAGAAACGACCTCCCTTGGCCTTCCATATCAGGGTTGTGAGTAATGAATCATGTGCAATAACCTAGAATGTTCAGTTATGTAACGGTGTTAAAACCAAAACTATAGTCACAAACTATACATTATTTCGATGGAATATAGACCAAAGTGTTTAATTCTATTCTTAGTGAATATAAATGAAAAGTAACTTGTGTTTTCTGTATGAAATATAGCCCGCAAGTCCCATACCACGAGCATATAGCTAATTCAGGTGATTTTATTAATGATATAGAATATAAAATAATATCAGAAAACAAGGATGATTCAAATGCTGAAAACAGTTCAAAAGACTAGGAGCGTAGTCATTTCATGGGGGGGATGTTAATCACACTTTTTCGGACATTTTATTTGCTATTAATGTTTCGTATATGTTCGAAAATGTTGAACTTCAGTTACAGTAAGGCTGTCATGTGGGGGTAATTACCACAATACCTCCCTTAGGCCCGCCCCTGTAACAGTCACCGGAGAACGAAGTGACGACGCATGACGATACAAATCAAGGGGAAAGTATTTTTAGAGAAGATGGCACACTTTTTTCCGACGAAATTAATTATCGCGCACAATCAATTTCAGAGTACAACAATCTCTGAGGTTATGAATGATGTATCGTCAGCACATAAGATGCATTTGCTGTGATTCTAGTATTCACAGATGTCATAGACAAAGATGATGGATAATAGGGGCCCAAGCATTGAGCCTTGAGGAACCCCTTACTTTTGTAATTATATTTGATTGGAGATGGTTTCTCGGATAAGACTCCATGAGAGATAAAGCAGTAATCTGAATTACATAGAATCCTATCTTCTAAGTTTGTAATAAATTATGGTCCTCAAAATACTCAATGAGTCTTTTTTGAAGGATTATTTCATCGAATATATGGATACTAAAGATAGATTTTGGAATTATCATGAATATTTTGGCCTTCGAGACTACCACCAACTTTGTTTCGCACGAATTATCCCTCAAGACGGAATGGCAGAGGAGGCTGATATACTAAAACCGTAATTTTTTTAATATATTGGGTACCCTGGGATATAACAATATCTGGATGCCTCATCCCATATCCCGAGAAAGTTGTGTGGATAACAGTAGTTCAGGTCAACCGTAACACAATTGACCTAATACCCCATAATAATAAATCTCCCTTGAAAATAGGAATTCTGTCACGTTATACGCTTTCTCAACCTATATCAGATGTTAGTTATTCAGATGACATTAGGTCTTGTGGCTCGAGAAACTTTTACCAACAGCCAACGGCGAATTCATTTCCGCTTATGATTTCGAGAGATTGAACTTATAGTAATCTAGCCCAGTGGGAGTCTTGAAACTTGGTCAATTCATCTTTTCAGTCTCGACTACTTTTTGTGAACTCAGTTTTCCAAATCCCCGGGTATTAAGTTATCGAAAAGTAATTACAACATTTTGGAAGTTGTTGATTGAGCATTTTCTGTAAGATATTCGATTTGCTTTCAAATGGCCACGTGGGAATGATTATAAAACAACAATTTCATGATACAGTAAGACCTTTTAGATTGGTTCAAAACTGCACCATTGAATAGATACCTTATATATGATAGAGGAGCCCTTTTTAGTAAACGTCCATCACTACTAACGTTTTGAAAAAATATTGATAAGTATATTTGTTGTTGAAGAAAATCAAGTTTTAGGTTCGGATACATTTAAAGTCAAGCAAACGCTATTCAAATACTTCAAAAATACAGTATTCATAATCCTGATTCGCTACATACCCCATGTAATCTGATTATTCCCAATAGATTCTGCTCCAGGCTCCAGGCTCCAGGCCGAATTAACTAAGTAACTATTGGTGATGAAAACTTAACAGCTGCCACCAACATCTGGCAAAGGTTTTTAAATTATCGCTAGATCGGGAGCAATTTATTCCAGGTTGATTTGGCATTCAATACAACTTCGCATTTGGTCAGGATTCTCTCGGTATTATCCGCTCAATTAGTGACATGCATTGAACAACTCATCAGCCGTGTGGTGGCCAGGCGCACAAAAAGTACAATGAGCCGAAGACTTAGCAAGGTCCAGAAGTTGGCCTGTTTGATAATAACGGGTGCGATGAGAACAACTCCAACCACAGTGTTGGAGGTACTGTTGAGGCTGCCGCCACTTCCAGTCTGGATCAAGAAGGACGCAATGGCAGCTCACTTGAGGATGCGGGACTCGGGAATCTGGATAAGCAGAGGAGTGACGGAGCAGGACATTCCTATTTCTGCCCTCAAAGTGAAAAGCGCACAAGATAGACTGCGATGGAACTGAAAGTTTGCTCCCACGATTCCGAGCAGGAAACGATAGGAAGGAAACAGGTGGAGTATCGCGCAGGTAGCCCAATATGTTACAAAGACGGTTCGCGTCTGACTGAAAAACAGGCTTCTGGTGCAGGCCAACTACTTGGAAGGTAGATACGTACGAGAAAGCTACGCGTTGGGTAGAAAAACAACAGTATTTTTGAGCAGAACCATCCTAACTGTAGCTGAGACAAGATGTAAAAGAAGGCTCCGAGCAGATGATTGACATCTGTTCGCACAGTCAGGTAGCGCTCAGAGCTCTATGTCATCCCAAACCAAGCTCATCCTCTTGTAAAAGAATGAGGAAATGCTCTCGAAAAACTAGCTGGAATGAGGGAAGTCCAGCTGATATGAGTTTCGGGTCACAACGGGGTGTGCGGAAACAAGGTGGCAGACGAACTTGTTAGGACCGGTTCTTCGACGCAGTTCTGTGGGCCGGACTAGGCATTGCAAGGAGTCAAAGCTCTTCAGCCCTTGACGATTGGCGAAAAGAGAGCTGAACAAACTATGGGGGATAATACTGGCGCAGGCAGTCGAAAGACTTTGTGGTCGACTCCATTAGGTCACGAACGGCATGGCTCTTAGGCAGAAACCACCAAGCCTCCTTATAGAAATACTAACAGGTCATAATAATTTGAGCAGACACCTATCACTAGTAGGTATAGAAGACAACCCCACTTGGCGTAAATGTGAAGAAGGCGAAGAAATTTTATCTCACTTCCTCGGCGAGTGTGAGTCGTACAGGAGGCTAAGATTTGAAATATTTGGAGTTGACAAACTCCTACAAGAGAAAATAACTAACCTGGAATGGACTGACATACTAACCTTCATCAGGAGGTCACCAAGGTTCTGAAAGGAAGACTAGGAGGAGGAATTGTGGACATGTAGATATGTGGAAAACAGGGGATGGCAAAATTGGCCAATATAGGCCTACTTGCTTGTCTGTGGCTAATACTATACTGCAATCTGAAAGATATATCGTCCCCTTCTACCTCTCAGCCGATCAGGCTTCTGAAAAATTCAGGATGTTGGATGGCTTCAGGTTGAGTAGATCTCCTTTTTTCATGTTTTCATGTTCTCCGAGTTATCTTACGCTGTGATTTTGCTGGGTAATGCATCCTGAAACGATGTAGATAGAGGTTACCTCATAAAATCTGTATTTTTCTTCCTCCATCCAATCTTCTTAAGGTACCCTTTCAACTGAGTTTGTTTTTACTCTTACTAATGCAATCATTTTACTGCTTTATAAATCATCTAGTGGTGTCTTGGTCTCCCTCATTCCTTGTGATGCTGTCCAGTATTGAGATGTTTTGTTATATATTTTTCAAGTTGATCAAGTATAGTGTTGGTAGGTACTCTGCAGGAGGAAATTGGTCCCATACATGGTGTTTCAGCCCCTTGCTGAAACTACGTCTGCTATTTCATAACCCTCCATTACAGTGGGTCCCGAAACTAATAGGAGGGTAACAGTGTTATTCTTGCAGAGTTCATTCAGTTTCTCTAGGCACCCCCAAACCATCTTGGTGTTGATTACATGTGAGGTCAGAGCATGGCTTGTCTCCTCTATCGAACTGAACACATTTTCCGATGGCGTAGACTTCCACTTGGGAAATACCCGGTGATTTGCCGAGACTTTGAGACTGTTTGGTCTTCCTGTTGTTCTGGATTCATCTGTGTTACATTCAATGGTACTTCATTTGAGTTTTGTAATGGTGTCTTTGTGTGGAATTCTTTCACAGAGCTAAACTTTCTTTGTCATCTCATCTTGAGTCATATTGCAGGTTGGGTGATTTGCAGGGAGAGGTCGAAACTTGTATTTGGTTGTTCAATCTCTGGTCATTCTGTATGTTGTCCTTATCTCTATATTCTCCATCGTTATATGCCATAGCGACCGTTGGACACGTTCTCATATTATGCATAGACTAGTTTCGGATTTTAGATAGATTGCTAACTAACTACCTGATATTTGACCTCTGGCTTCCATTCGATAACGTTATCGTGAAATTCGATGTCTTCGAGGCTGATGTTTGTTTGCCTTGTAAAGGAAACTGGGGTAGTCTTGACACCATTCTTCAGGTGTACTCCAGACTTCTTCGAACTATGTTACAGAGAATGAATACTCTCGAATTTACCTCCCCTCTTTTCTACTTCTCTGTCTTCTAGTGCTTTTTTGGCAGCTTCGTGTTGTGTGGTGTCGAAACCCCCTTCTATGACTAGGAAGGCAGTGCATTCTCGATTTCATCTATTAGTTGTACCAATGCGGTCTCCGTGGATTCGCCCGTTAGGTACGATTTCTGATCTAACATTATCCATCGATTTCAGAGCGAACGATGGGTTGTATCCCTTTTTTCTACCTCAGGAATATAGGTGACCCTGCTTGCCCTTCTCCATACTTCTGTTATATTCCAGTTCTAGACTGCTAAGGCTGATTCTATGTCTGGTAAATAGAATTTCTTCTGGCCAGTGCTAGAGCAAGGCAAGGAATATTTCATCACCTCCTGCAGATTTGATCGATGTCGATAGCCTATATGCTGCTACAAATGTGTCCAATGCTGTGTCTTCTCTGGTAGATCTACTGTGCCGTTCTGGAGTATGCTCTATAGAAATAGTGGTTCCCAGCAAAGTGAGTATCCAGTAAGTGTTTACAGGGACACACTCTCAGCTTTCTTCCACTTTGCATATCCGTATTCACAGTTACACTCAAGATATGCCGTGGATTCAATTGCGGTATCCCCAGCAAGATGAGGCAAACGATCACGCATTCATTTGAACTACTAATCAAAATATCTTAGAAAGCCATTGAATTCAGACAACAGAGTCCGTTTCAGATGATGGTTTGTACTACGAAATCGTTTCCACCAAGTATTATTCAGCACAGTTCTTAGAGCACTCAGCTGTCACTCGACCTTCCGAAGTTATGGGTTTGCGCAGATCATTGTCTTGAGGCTATACTTTTCACAAAAATTTTACTGATGAATATAACTTGGTTATGGTTACTGGGAGAAGTTCCTGTTTGGATGGAAGACTGGCATACTTAGATGGGCAATTTCAGTAGGAATTCTCGACCGTGACTGGGTTCGCTCGTTGAGAGATGAGACCCTTGTTATCCCCAGCTCGCACAAGTATTCCGAAGACTTTTGAGGGTTGCTCATAGGGGTGCAGCCGGTTGACGATTAGAACAAATTCAAAGAAATTTAAATTGTGTGACTTTACAGGATTCCATCGATTTCTGTTTTCATGATGCTGAATGAGTTTCTTTCACTTGAGTTGTATTTCCAATATTCTGGACTGCATATTTCGGTATTCTGAAAGCTAGGGAGTACTCTATTCAATTCCATGTATATTTTACTTTCATATTTCCTTGTATTCTATTCTACACATCGGTTTATCGCGCACCCTGTCATGTGATTTCATTTTAGGCAAAATTGAATGTTCAAGAATGAAACGTCTCAGTTCCAATAAGGTTTTCCAATGTAATTATAAACTACACGAGATGCATAGATAGTGGAATTGTTATTAAGGCAGATAAACGGTGTCGATAACAGAACAGTTGGGCTAATTGAAGCGTTATTATTCTTATCAAAAGCCTAAAATGGCTCCTGCAAGTGCTAATTGCTATCACAGCATGTTGTTTTTACACATCAATGCAACCTTATAAGTGATACTTCATCGAAATTCAAATATGCACTCTAAAAAGAAAACACTAACACGGCACATGGCAAAACAACCGACTTAGTTTCATTCAGTCACGATTTCAACAATTGAAATAAATTAATTTCGTTAAACAAGGGCTTTTCCAGAATTTCGGCTGGAAATAATATTTTTTTTGTAGTAACCATAAAACACCTAATCGACTCAAATTATTATTTCGAAAGAGTCGATGAACAAAAACAGTTTCTATACTAGTAATAATAATAATAATAATGATAATAACTCCTTCTGATGTCGGCCGTGAGTATACTAGGCTAACCCCGGTATACCAGACTACTGGCTAGGCCCAAAACGATAGATTGCTACCTTATGACGACCACACTGACAACGGACGCTTTGAGTGAACTAAGATACTGCCTTCCGCATTGCTATGAGAGCAGTTAGCCCACCCAGAGATTGCATGCTCTGTGGTGTCAACTACACCCTGATGGGGTAAATAACTATTGGTGGGAAAAATGTCCATGTAACCAACACCATCTAGTAAGAATGTTTACTTCATGAAATGTTATAAGATGTTTACCACATCTTATACTCGCGAATAATCTCCGGTGTATGAACGAAAATATGAGCAAAGAGGGTCAAAGAATGGAACCTGCTGATCTACAGATGAATCACGCATGTCTGTTTGCAGTATAAGCGTAACCCCTCAATAGCCTGGATTGATTATTGGAAGGCATTTGATAAAACATCGCATCAGCTCATCATGCATTTGGTCAGATGCCTGACGGTACCAGATCGAATAGTGAGATGCATCAAACAGCTGATGCCACTCTGGAAGACTCGCTCCACCATAATATCTGGTCAAGTCAGAATCCAAACAGAGCAGGTTATCTTTAGAAAGGCTTGTTTCAGACAATAAGGTCACCCATCTGTTTGGGATCGACAAATGTGCCACGGTTCATCTCAAAAGAGGACGATGCGAGGATGCCGTAAAGACGTATAGTTACTAAGGAGTGGAACAATGCCCAATCACCATTTAAAACTCTCTCCGCGGCAAGTATCACCATAAACTCTGACATATCTGGTCATCAAAACTGTCGGAGTAGAACAAAGTTGCTGCAACTAATATGCTTGCCGTTTCGATTCTACTTTACACCTTCGGAGTGATGAAATGGACTCAGGAAGAGCTGCGACAACTCGACGTGAAAATTTGTAAAATGATGCATTTTCATAAGAGCTTGCATCCTAAATTGTCTGTTCCACGGTTATACTTTCCCAGACAACGGGGAAAAAGGTTGGATTTTTTCAAACATTGGTTTCAGATTCAAGTTCAACCACGCAATTATCACAAATTTTTCTTCTATCATAAGGTAATTAGAACGAAAACACCTTGTCATCTACATGAAAACATTATAATGAAAGCTCTGGCTCGCGATATGAATTTGAGGCATACACTTACTCTTACCATTTCCATACGCAGAAATGCTTTGTATGAGTAGTAATTTTATAATAATCTGCCACGAGAATTAAATATTCTGTAGAACAAAAAATAACAATAAAAATGTTTGATAATGTTTATATGGGTCTCTGGTTTTTCTTTTTTTTTTTCATAGTGCATAGACTCACAAATTGTCACCAGATGAATATTTGATTAAGGTTTCCCATGTATTGCTAAGATAGCGCAACTCTTCTGAATCCAATTAAGAGTGAGCGAACTTCGATCACCTGCTGCTTTGCAGGTATAACATTATGTATTCCATTAGTTTCATTTGTTGAATGTATTGGCTTTTTCATTATGAACATTATTCAGTCCAAGTGAAAAGCTAGAACTTTTTCCATAACTTTCACAAAATAGTATTGATCTAGTTTCATTGACGGCTCTTGTCCCCAGTTCCCTGAGAATCTACTATAGCAATCTATTTTCCTACCCTCTATGATGTGTTATTTTAGTTAAATGTTTATGAGCATTTTGAAGGTGATGCTGCTGCCTCATATAGCCTCCTGAGTATTATTATAAACTTCAAAAAATAGATTCACACCATTAAACATTTATGACTCTGAATCAGTTTAGCCGCTAACTTCCCTCACATTTTCAGAATATTCACTGTTGAATATTTATACCTATGTTGTTTTCATTCTGTTGTGAGACACATCGCTTGATTAATGTGTTCATTGTTCCGAAAGCTGCAGGAAAATATTTAATTTGCGAATAGTTGTGAAGTCTGTCCTACGCCCCAGGCGATAAAACATTAATTATCAACTCGTGTGTTGCAAAAGGGTGTATGAATGTTTCAGCATAATTTTCGACATGCACATCAATGATTCAAAAGCTATTCCAACGGTATTCAACCCGCAGACTTGCTCAGAAATAGATGGAAAGTTGCGATAACTCCCTCTTTATTATAATCGTCACGCAAAAATTGCATTCATTGAAGTAATGAGGTGTTGATACAAATTTCAGAACAGGGTCGTTATTTGTTTTATATAACATGTAATTCAAAGTCTTCATTGCAGGGCATTATCAACTCATATCAATACTAATTATTGAAAATCTAGTAGTGTCTGAGTTTGAGCGGAAATCTCTTACGATCATGGTCCTAGGAAGATTATTGGACCACAACTATTGGAAATACTTTTGGTTTGATGTTAACTCCCTATATGTTTGCGAACAAAGATAGTCAGATTTGAAATGGTAATTTTTGTCTTGAATAAAACACTGAAAATCACAATGAAGTTCATTTCGACGCAATTTATTCACTTTTCAAGCTTAAAAACAATATTCGGCGACCGTGACAGGACTATGATTTGAAACATGGAGAATACCAAGAAATACAGAAAATTGAGGAAAATATCGGACATGAGTAATATGCTCTTCAAACCACACTTTCATGGTCCTTCTAGTTTGACGTATATGCTCCTTGCAGTCCAACCAGCTAATTTCATGAATACCTGACTTCGCTTTATCTTCTGTATAATCTTTTGGTGTACTCAAACCTCTCAAGGAAGCTGCTATTTCCAAGAACGTCCGTGCGCGATATTGAATTGTATCCTGCCAGAGGTGACAAGGTTCAACTGAACAAAGCGATTCTAGACAAGGGTCGAAAGGTCAAAGGGTAGCAAACGGAGCCTTGGAGGCCCCAGGTTGGATCCCAGAATATTATTTCGTCATGCGAGGATCTATGATAGAAGACCAAAACTGCATGGAAACAAATATGGGCGTACAGAGAGTCTAGACACCAAGATGATTGTATATTTCCTATAGGAACTTAGATGATCCTTCAGGATTAGGTCATCTGAAAACCAGGAGTTTTAAAATCTAGCTTTTGGAGTCTTGTAACGATAACAAGGCTAGATAGAGAATCGATGTGTTCCTACGCTGTCCCTACCCGTTTTTTTAGTGATTTCATTGATTTTGCTACTGTGGTTTCCTTTAGCCTTGGTTTTGATTATATCTCGCTTTTCTTCGTGCGTGATATCTATTTGTGTATGTTATATGTATTATTTATCCATTATATTTATCTTGGATGGTTTTTTGTATGAAGACGTTTTTGGGATTCTTACTGTTACTGTTGTTTAACGTTCTATGGATCTAACTTGTTCCATTGATGATTTATTTATTTTGTAGAAATTCATGTTGATAATATCGACAAAAAATAGCACAGAACAGGTAAAAAGTAACAGGTAACAGACAAGACTACCACAATTCTTCTAAATTGCGATCAGATTGTTCAATACTAAAAAATGAGCGCTTCGATAATTATATAGCAAAATACCTAAAATATTTGGAAATATATTCATACAGATTGCCCTCAACTATGAAATATGAAAACTCGATACTAACTAATGCAGACAATATTCAACGGTCTATAGGAATGAACAAGCTGTTCAAATGACAAATTATGAGTATTTACACAATAATATAGATTATCCCATTATTTCGTTAGTATTGAAGAAATTATGAACTCACTCATGGCTTCACCTTGTAAACTGTCAATCAGACCAGATGAAATATCACTAGTCTCACTGAAAAACTGCACATTCACACTAGCCAATGCCTCACTCAGCATTTTTAATCTATCGCTCAACACAGGCGTATTTCCTGACTTCTGGAAACAAGTTTTCTTATTCTCATATTCAAATCAGGCGATTAGGAAAATGTGACCAATTATCGTGCAATTTGTTAAGACTCCAAAATAGCAAACGAAACTAACCAAACTATCTTGGGACACACAACATATCATCAACCCAGCATGCTTTTACTCCAAGTAAGTCAACAACTAATCACATCACTTATGAAAACTTTATACTTTCAGCCTTTGAGAACAAGTTTCAAGTAGACTCCATAACTTCAGAAAAGCTTTCGATCACGTTTATCACACACTGTTAATATCCAACCTCAAGTCACTTAAGAAAGATGGAACTGCCTTCTCCTTGATTGAAAGATACCTAAAGGACAGATCCCAGAGTCTCTTGTATCAAGGTTTCAGTCTCTCTTCTTGTGTTGGTTCATTCAGGGGTTCCTCAAGGATCATATTCTATTCAACATTTTCTCCATTCAAGCAACTTTTTAAGTTTCGTTGATATGCTCGAACTATTTAGTAGGAGCGTGGTTGATAGCGAAGAAGCTGAGACTGCAAAAGACCTAAAGCAGCTTGTATGATAGAGTGCCATAATTTTACTCAAATTAAATACAAAGACATTTTTTCAGGTGAAATTTTCGATAATTAATGACCCAATCGAGTTTAATTACATGATAAATAATGTAAGCTAGCATCCTAAGATATCATTAAGAACTCAGGTGTGTTTTTTGACAGTAGACTATCATTCAAACCACATAATTTCCATTGAACCTAAAGCTTTGAAAGTATTGGGCTTTGTCTTAATATCATTTGAGGACTTTTCGCCAGAAGTACTGAATCTATTATATTGTTCGCTGTAACCTAGAATACAACTCAATTATGTGGTACCTTCCCTAGGTATAAAAACGATATAGACGCAATTGAAAAAGCTCCTGAGATATGTTGTCATCAAAATGGATATCCCAACAACTAATCATGAATATAATGATTTACAATCAAGTTTTGGTCTTAGGTCTTCTGAATGTGGTAGAGTTGAATCAGATCTGAACTACTTTTACAAACTACTGAATGAACTAATGAACTCTTAGCTATTACTGAAACTAGTATATTATGTATTTCGATATAAATGATAGAAGAACACGTAACTCTGATTTATTCAAAGATCCATTTCATTCAATAAACTACAGGTGCAATGAGACAGCTTAGGACAAAAAGGACTGTCAATAATTATTAGGGTGATATTGACATATTTGATTCCTTTTGAATGAAGATGGTGATGAATCAAATATGTCAATATCACCCTAATAATTATTGACAGTCCTTTTTGTCCTAAGCTGTCTCATTGCACCTGTAGTTTATTGAATGAAATGGATCTTTGAATAAATCAGAGTTACGTGTTCTTCTATCATTTATATCGAAATACATAATATACTAGTTTCAGTAATAGCTAAGAGTTCATTAGTTCATTCAGTAGTTTGTAAAAGTAGTTCAGATCTGATTCAACTCTACCACATTCAGAAGACCTAAGACCAAAACTTGATTGTAAATCATTATATTCATGATTAGTTGTTGGGATATCCATTTTGATGACAACATATCTCAGGAGCTTTTTCAATTGCGTCTATATCGTTTTTATACCTAGGGAAGGTACCACATAATTGAGTTGTATTCTAGGTTACAGCGAACAATATAATAGATTCAGTACTTCTGGCGAAAAGTCCTCAAATGATATTAAGACAAAGCCCAATACTTTCAAAGCTTTAGGTTCAATGGAAATTATGTGGTTTGAATGATAGTCTACTGTCAAAAAACACACCTGAGTTCTTAATGATATCTTAGGATGCTAGCTTACATTATTTATCATGTAATTAAACTCGATTGGGTCATTAATTATCGAAAATTTCACCTGAAAAAATGTCTATGTATTTAATTTGAGTAAAATTATGGCACTCTATCATACAAGCTGCTTTAGGTCTTTTGCAGTCTCAGCTTCTTCGCTATCAACCACGCTCCTACTAAATAGTTCGAGCATATCAACGAAACTTAAAAAGTTGCTTGAATGGAGAAAATGTTGAATAGAATATGATCCTTGAGGAACCCCTGAATGAACCAACACAAGAAGAGAGACTGAAACCTTGATACAAGAGACTCTGGGATCTGTCCTTTAGGTATCTTTCAATCAAGGAGAAGGCAGTTCCATCTTTCTTAAGTGACTTGAGGTTGGATATTAACAGTGTGTGATAAACGTGATCGAAAGCTTTTCTGAAGTTATGGAGTCTACTCGAAACTTGTTCTCAAAGGCTGAAAGTATAAAGTTTTCATAAGTGATGTGATTAGTTGTTGACTTACTTGGAGTAAAAGCATGCTGGGTTGATGATATGTTGTGTGTCCCAAGATAGTTTGGTTAGTTTCGTTTGCTATTTTGGAGTCTTAACAAATTGCACGATAATTGGTCACATTTTCCTAATCGCCTGATTTGAATATGAGAATAAGAAAACTTGTTTCCAGAAGTCAGGAAATACGCCTGTGTTGAGCGATAGATTAAAAATGCTGAGTGAGGCATTGGCTAGTGTGAATGTGCAGTTTTTCAGTGAGACTAGTGATATTTCATCTGGTCTGATTGACAGTTTACAAGGTGAAGCCATGAGTGAGTTCATAATTTCTTCAATACTAACGAAATAATGGGATAATCTATATTATTGTGTAAATACTCATAATTTGTCATTTGAACAGCTTGTTCATTCCTATAGACCGTTGAATATTGTCTGCATTAGTTAGTATCGAGTTTTCATATTTCATAGTTGAGGGCAATCTGTATGAATATATTTCCAAATATTTTAGGTATTTTGCTATATAATTATCGAAGCGCTCATTTTTTAGTATTGAACAATCTGATCGCAATTTAGAAGAATTGTGGTAGTCTTGTCTGTTACCTGTTACTTTTTACCTGTTCTGTGCTATTTTTTGTCGATATTATCAACACGAATTTCTACAAAATAAATAAATCATCAATGGAACAAGTTAGATCCATAGAACGTTAAACAACAGTAACAGTAAGAATCCCAAAAACGTCTTCATACAAAAAACCATCCAAGATAAATATAATGGATAAATAATACATATAACATACACAAATAGATATCACGCACGAAGAAAAGCGAGATATAATCAAAACCAAGGCTAAAGGAAACCACAGTAGCAAAATCAATGAAATCACTAAAAAAACGAGTAGGGACAGCGTAGGAACACATCGATTCTCTATCTAGCCTTGTTATCGTTACAAGACTCCAAAAGCTAGATTTTAAAACTCCTGGTTTTCAGATGACCTAATCCTGAAGGATCATCTAAGTTCCTATAGGAAATATACAATCATCTTGGTGTCTAGACTCTCTGTACGCCCATATTTGTTTCCATGCAGTTTTGGTCTTCTATCATAGATCCTCGCATGACGAAGTAATATTCTGGGATCCAACCTGGGGCCTCCAAGGCTCCGTTTGCTACCCTTTAACCTTTCGACCCTTGTCTAGAATCGCTTTGTTCAGTTGAACCTTGTCACCTCTGGCAGGATACAATTCATTATCGCGCACGGACGTTCTTGGAAATAGCAGCTTCCTTGAGAGGTTTGAGTACACCAAAAGATTATAAAGAAGATAAAGCGAAGTCAGGTATTCATGAAATTAGCTGGTTGGACTGCAAGGAGCATATACGTCAAACTAGAAGGACCATGAAAGTGTGGTTTGAAGAGCATATTACTCATGTCCGATATTTTCCTCAATTTTCTGTATTTCTTGGTATTCTCCATGTTTCAAATCATAGTCCTGTCACGGTCGCCGAATATTGTTTTTAAGCTTGAAAAGTGAATAAATTGCGTCGAAATGAACTTCATTGTGATTTTCAGTGTTTTATTCAAGACAAAAATTACCATTTCAAATCTGACTATCTTTGTTCGCAAACATATAGGGAGTTAACATCAAACCAAAAGTATTTCCAATAGTTGTGGTCCAATAATCTTCCTAGGACCATGATCGTAAGAGATTTCCGCTCAAACTCAGACACTACTAGATTTTCAATAATTAGTATTGATATGAGTTGATAATGCCCTGCAATGAAGACTTTGAATTACATGTTATATTAAACAAATAACGACCCTGTTCTGAAATTTGTATCAACACCTCATTACTTCAATGAATGCAATTTTTGCGTGACGATTATAATAAAGAGGGAGTTATCGCAACTTTCCATCTATTTCTGAGCAAGTCTGCGGGTTGAATACCGTTGGAATAGCTTTTGAATCATTGATGTGCATGTCGAAAATTATGCTGAAACATTCATACACCCTTTTGCAACACACGAGTTGATAATTAATGTTTTATCGCCTGGGGCGTAGGACAGACTTCACAACTATTCGCAAATTAAATATTTTCCTGCAGCTTTCGGAACAATGAACACATTAATCAAGCGATGTGTCTCACAACAGAATGAAAACAACATAGGTATAAATATTCAACAGTGAATATTCTGAAAATGTGAGGGAAGTTAGCGACTAAACTGATTCAGAGTCATAAATGTTTAATGGTGTGAATCTATTTTTTGAAGTTTATAATAATACTCAGGAGGCTATATGAGGCAGCAGTATCACCTTCAAAATGCTCATAAACATTTAACTAAAATAACACATCATAGAGGGTAGGAAAATAGATTGCTATAGTAGATTCTCAGGGAACTGGGGACAAGAGCCGTCAATGAAACTAGATCAATACTATTTTGTGAAAGTTATGGAAAAAGTCCTAGCTTTTCACTTGGACTGAATAATGTTCATAATGAAAAAGCCAATACATTCAACAAATGAAACTAATGGAATACATAATGTTATACCTGCAAAGCAGCAGGTGATCGAAGTTCGCTCACTCTTAATTGGATTCAGAAGAGTTGCGCTATCTTAGCAATACATGGGAAACCTTAATCAAATATTCATCTGGTAACAATTTGTGAGTCTATGCGCTATGAAAAAAAAAAAAAGAAAAACCAGAGACCCATATAAACATTATCAAACATTTTTATTGTTATTTTTTGTTCTACAGAATATTTAATTCTCGTGACAGATTATTATAAAATTACTACTCATACAAAGCATTTCTGCGTATGGAAATGGTAAGAGTAAGTGTATGCCTCAAATTCATATCGCGAGCCAGAGCTTTCATTATAATGTTTTCATGTAGATGACAAGGTGTTTTCGTTCTAATTACCTTATGATAGAAGAAAAATTTGTGATAATTGCGTGGTTGAACTTGAATCTGAAACCAATGTTTGAAAAAATCCAACCTTTTTCCCCGTTGTCTGGGAAAGTATAACCGTGGAACAGACAATTTAGGATGCAAGCTCTTATGAAAATGCATCATTTTACAAATTTTCACGTCGAGTTGTCGCAGCTCTTCCTGAGTCCATTTCATCACTCCGAAGGTGTAAAGTAGAATCGAAACGGCAAGCATATTAGTTGCAGCAACTTTGTTCTACTCCGACAGTTTTGATGACCAGATATGTCAGAGTTTATGGTGATACTTGCCGCGGAGAGAGTTTTGAATGGTGATTGGGTGGGACATTGTTCCACTCCTTAGTAACTATACGTCTTTACGGCATCCTCGCATCGTCCTCTTTTGAGATGAACCGTGGCACATTTGTCGATCCCAAACAGATGGGTGACCTTATTGTCTGAAACAAGCCTTTCTAAAGATAACCTGCTCTGTTTGGATTCTGACTTGACCAGATATTATGGTGGAGCGAGTCTTCCAGAGTGGCATCAGCTGTTTGATGCATCTCACTATTCGATCTGAACTACTTTTACAAACTACTGAATGAACTAATGAACTCTTAGCTATTACTGAAACTAGTATATTATGTATTTCGATATAAATGATAGAAGAACACGTAACTCTGATTTATTCAAAGATCCATTTCATTCAATATACTACAGGTGCAATGAGACAGCTTAGGACAAAAAGGACTGTCAATAATTATTAGGGTGATATTGACATATTTGATTCATCACCATCTTCATTCAAAAGGAATACTGAACAAATGAAGCTTACACGTAGATATCTTCAGTAACAAATTATTGCATCATAATGATTAGAAACTATTGGATTCAAGTAGATTCATTCATCAAATTTAACATTATTCCCAAGTAATTATCTCTTCAAATCCTTCATAGTTACTTGAGATGTCGTTCAAATATTCATCTTCCGTTTCGATCACAATGCCTTCAAGAAGTTTGTGACCTATTCAACATTTCACATTACATTTACGTTACACTTTGGAAATTGTCTTTCGCTCCATGAGAAGATTAGTTGCACTTTCTGAAATGAGGAACTACGCTCCTGGAATAAGTCTTTTAATTTCTTCAGGAATATTTGAATAACACAAAGTTGTAAGTGTCAGCCTTCCAAGGTGTTTCCTCGGCAGAAATGTGCCATTTCAGATTACTTCCAGACATGACATGAATTCATGAAAGAACTCACGCTTGTGTATGATAATATGGAAATTTTTAGATTGAAAACACTTCACTTAGGAAACATGAGATCATGAGCGTACACTTCCTTGTGGAAGTAAAAAAAGTTCGATGAAACGAGGGATATTATTTTTTAATAGGAGATTAAGAGAGTTATTTTGAACAACAATTCCTAAAATTTAAAGAGTATTGACAATACTAAACGAATACCAAAGGTAGGTACATGCAGAGTTTGTTTTCTGTGAGTCGCGATGAGAGATCACTTCCGTTAAAAATATCGTCACCGTTATTCGCCCTTTCCTTCATTTCACTATTACAAAGCAAAGCCAGGAGAACCCATATACCCATACCAACGTAAGAAATATTTTTCATCTGAAAAATTTTATTATTATTTCTTCATACTCTTTTATATTTTCAACTCCAGCTATTTTATCACAGTTTCAAGAGAGTTATTTTCTGATCGTGAGAGCCCTATTTGTTGTCTTCTAACATTTTATTGTTAGGAGTTCATGTATGTTTTCGTTTTGATTTGTCGAGTTATTTTCTAGCTCTCAACTGAACTATTTTATTGAAAATTATTGAAATATATCCAAATACCGACGATCTGACGATTCACAAATCAAATATTCTTTTTTATATTCATACAGGCATGCATAGAAATAATATTGTCATCAACCAACAACTAGAAAATGTTGTACAGATTTTTATACATTTTCTTACTCAGCAACTCTCTGAATATCAATGTATAATTTTTGGTATAAAAAAAAGTGGGGAATGACGGCATTTACTAATCATGTAGTATCGTTGCCAGAAATCCAAAAGTTGAAGTTGACACTGAGTTACGTTTCAAATATCATGTTGGCGAATGGATGAAAAGTACCTATCTCAATTCTTGAAAATAAAATTTGAATATTCTCTTGTACTGAGTCATTTCACTTACTGTGACGTGATTGGTGTGAATGGCTGTATATTACGTTCTTGAATAGTATTCAAAGAGTTCAAAATCATATCATAGATATATCATCGGAATAAGGAAATTTGAATCAGTGAGTCACAAATTAACGGAAGCGAATTTGATGTCAATTTTTTTCCATGAAATAGATACATATTAGTGAATCATCTTTATAACAAAATAACGTTTAAAAGTGATGTTCCCAATCTGATATTATCTCTCATCATAATCATTATTATTACCTCAGCTCCATTTCTGTGGCCAAATAATCACTGAATTATATCTTCTCGAGGTAAGAATCGTGCATTCAATGTTCTCTGGAATATAATTAAAGTAATGACTCTGCTCGAATTCTACCTCTTTAAGAAAATTTAATATAAAATTTCAACGTGCCCCTCTCGGTGCTGATGTCAGTATACAACCAAATTCTCTGATGAACATCGTCTTTGTATCTAAACACAATGGGTTTGGAGTAATCTCAGATTTATATATCAACTGGATATCCTACGGAAAATAATTGTCCCTCGGCAATTCTGGAGAATTATTCTCTCAGCATTGTGGAGGGGAGGCAATAAGGAACTATAGTGGTACAAGAAAATATGCTGAAACGTCACTTGCATTTTGAGAGGAAGTAATTCAGTATCGTGAGAAATTCTGGAATATAAAATTCCTGTTTTTTTAATTCATATTCCAATTTGTATATATGAAATTTACGCATACTGAACTACATGAAAAATGTCACTAATGATGAAACATTTCGTTTTCATATCATTGGAAACAAAAAAAAGGATACAAAAAATAAACTGTTATCCTGACTGGCTCTTTCCCGTTCTATATATCTAAGAGCAACGGTTGAAAATGTAATTTGCGAAACTGTTGTATAATCATGGAATTGTTCTTTTATCCCTGTATATAAAAAGGGACTTTGACAAGAAGAGTAGTTGGATGTCAGATATAAAAAAATAAAGGAGCTTGTAGAAGTTATCAAAAGTAAAATACAGTTTTGTATCATTCAAGTAATTGCTTTCCAAATTTAATCGAACCCAGTTATGCAAGTATAACGTTTAAAGTATAAAACATGGTGGCAGCAATGTTTTGAGTTATATGGTATTGCGGTGTACATAGATAATTTGAATCGCTATATCGCATCTCCTGCGATATGGGAACTAATAAAAACGGTGCTTCACTGATAGTACGCAGTTCCTTCTTTTTGAGTCGGTAATACCACGTCGTCATGGGCAACCACGCATGCAAACAACAATGAATATATCTTGCTAGCAAGAATGACATTATAAATGTCAGTCTGACAGCTTTTATTCATTGAACTAAAATGAACAAGAATATACGTTTTCCTAACTTCGTTGGCTCTTGTGCTCACCATACTATCGTTAATTCTGTCAGAAATCTCAAACTCGATCAAATTGCTTTGAGGTAACACCACTCGTCCTAGCGGACTCGTGGTGTTACCAAGCAATTTGATCTTGTTGATTTCTGACCGAATTACTATCGATAGTATTGCGAGCATTCGTGGTATTACCCCCGAAACTACAAGAGCGAACAAGGTGAAAAGCATTACAGCAATCAATTGAAAATGCCAAATAATACAACTGTTCGAATTAATTCTGCAAGAAATCCAGTTGTACCTGCGGTAAATCTGTCTTTGCCATGTCCAGAACCCTTTAGTTTTCAACCGGGTGAATGGGAGCAATGGAAAAATCGATTTCAAAGATTTCTGGACATTCTCAAACAACTACTGATAGTTGTTTGAAAATGTCCATATAGGACGAAACTGCAGTAACGAAGTGTTACAAATTAAAGTGGTATAAGAACAAAGAAACTTTCTTTTCTCATGTAGTAACGGCTACATCCATCAACTTATTGATTTATTATAATTTGCCCATAAGTACTTCACCCGAAACTATAGACACTTAATTCCAAATCTTTTGGAGAACAATAAATTTCTGCCTAAAACTCTACTATATCATCATTTTACTCTCTGAGGAAACAATTGACTCTTTCCGACATGACCTCGATCCTGATTGATTGGCCAGAACATCCCAAACAGAACATTTGTTTGCTCACCTCAAATTGATGGTACAGTTCAACCGTGGATTTGGATCTGCATCACGTTTCAAATTTTAGTTGTTTATGAATACTGTCAATATTATACATCCATGAATTACATTTTCCTGATCGATGTCTATATAGAATTTCTGGTGATTGTTTATGTATGGGGAAGGAGACTGAAGGAACTGAATAATAATAATAGTAATGATGAGTAGTGACGATAATTCGAAGAGAAAATTCGCAAAATGATGCATCTTCATTGAATCATAGTTGTATATTTGTTTTGACCAACAAAAGGCTCAAGTTTCTAGTACGTTAAGAGGAACGCAAACATAACCTAAAGTGACGAGAGTGATTTTGATTTGATTCCGAAAGCTCAATCATCCGCCGACAACTGTTTCGTAGTTTCGCACCTGCTTCACCTATTCCTGTCAACATAGTGTCTGCATTTTCCAACCACCCTGTATGAGGCAAATGGAAATTTGGCTTTGAAGTGAGGATCTTCATGGTATCACTCCAATTTAAATTTGATCGTCTTAGTACCAGATAGTTCAAGATCATGAGCGTTTATTGAAGTAAATGTTTAGTAAAAAGAAATCGAAATAGATGTTTATTTCCTAAATGCCAACAGATTGGTGAAGGAAAATAGTACATGAAGTTATTCTGAGTATTCTTTTTGAAAAATCAATACCGTGTTACTTCACACGATCACATTAATTAATGAATACCATAAAATTTTCATATCGATTCGTTATCTGATTTGCCAGTAACGTTCATAGGAAAAAACCCTCTACCTTCTAGTCAACCCAATATCAAATTTGAAAAAGTTCAGGAAATTAGTTGCCTGCTATGAATTTTACGTTCATTATTTATGTTGCCATGTACGATTATGACATTTAATAGCCACCTCAGATCAATTTTCTTAGAAAATTGCTCCTATCTCGGAATTCTAGCTGTTTAAATAGGTATAGGAACAATATATATCAATTCGAAGTAAATTTAGTCATCTTTCAGGATATTTCATTGAATACAAGATTTTCCTTTCAAAAAACATACTTTCAACCCTTTTTATACCTAGCAGTAAGATAATGAATTTTGAACGACCCTGTATAACGCAGAACAAACTTTTCTATTCAGAATCAATATACATGATTTTGATGAACTAAACACAAAATTGCAACTTCCTAAGAATCCAAATACCGCAGAAATAAACATTCAATTCAAGCTTTGTTTTGGATAAAAAATATGGAATTCCCTTCAAAAAAACACACTTTCAACCCATTTTATATCTAGCAGTAGGATGATGAATTTTGAACGACCCTATATAACGTAGGACAAACTTCTCTATTCAGAATCAATACACATATGATCTTAATGAACTAAACACAAAATTGCAACTTCCTAAGAATCCAAATACCGCAGAAATAAACATTCAATTCAAGCTATGTTTTGGATAAAAAATATGGAAAATTATCAATATCTCAAAAATCGTTGAAGCTACGAGTGTATGAGGCAGTAATAATAAGAAAGTAATAAAAACTTTTATGTTATCTGCACACAGTGAAATAAGAATTGTCAGTGCATATTTGACTATCACCAAGAAATATGGTAACTATTGAAGGCCCGATGTGTTATCCCTGAGGAAGCCCAAGCGTGGCTGGAATAGATTTGTATCTAGATACAATTCCATAGTGCAACATACAGTGCAGTATGTATGATCACAGAGGGACGAAATTTTTTAATTGAAGAGGTTACCATAGGCACAACTATTACTAATGAATGTTGAGAGAATGCTTGAAAATCGGCAATCTGCGTTTGTCGTACTCATTGCGAAAGTGCAAATTCACAATAACTTCAAAAATCTAGACTTATTACATTATTAAAAGTGAAGAATAATATTCTTGTAGTGTAGAGCAGTGAATGTAGGCCAAATTAGTGTAATTACTGAATAATTTTTTCATATGATTATTTTTATTATGTTGTTTGAATAAATTAATTATATTATAATCATTATTGTTCAGTTTCTCAAAAATGACCTCCACAAACTTTTAATCTCCTGATAATTTGTCCAATGAAGGACTCAAAGTAAATCTTTGAAATTCCGTTTTTTCAATTATCTCCCCAGATAAAAACTGAAGTTATCTATTTTAATTGCGCCTTTGTGCTCTATTTCAACTAGTTCTGTTTTTTTAAATCACCTAACAGAAATTTCAACTGAACCCCTCTGTAAATAAATGCAACTCGAGAGAATGTTTGTTTAATTAAACTAGAGCAAGTGCAAGTCATTCCAAAAAGTATCACAACTCCACAAATACCTAGTATTTACGAAAAGAAAGTACCACTTAGCGAACAATTTTCACCTCTCCCAATCGATGCTTCAACCTGTCAATTTTCATCGTTTAAACAGATCATAAGTCAGTCTACACGCGAATATTGAAAACTTGATGAAAAGTTTGTTCTCATCACTGGTAGATGTTTATTTTTCCAATTCATTCATATAAACGCGGTGAATCTCTGCTACTGAAATAAAGCTATTTTTAAATCACTATGTGCATATAATTAATCGGGAAAAATATACGGATAAACATCAATTTAAAATAGCCGTTATAAACATCAATTTGCAATTTGCTTCTGTTACTTTTTAGTTTATTTCTCTTAAAATTATAATTGGATGATTTGTCAGATTATCACAGACATTTCTATTTCGTTTAAGTAATGATAATATCATCATAACAAGAGACATGCGATCTACATTAATAATTAGATTGTTTATTGAGACAACTTGAAAGGATGCTGCTGACACCACAGTTACTTCATGAATAAGTGTGATTAACAGGTATGAAACGAGTAAAAGTCATTGAGGTCCTTCTGAATATTTTTTCAATTCGACGAAGATTTGAAGAGAAGATCGTTCAAAGCTGTAGGAGAAAACTTCAGTCATTACTTATTTCTGTTACTGGCTCCAGGCTCGATCTCTTTTTACACCCTTTTATTTAGCTTCACCTGTATGTATGTATATTTGTGACCGACTCCTTTACACTCGATTTTGACCCACTTTGAATTAACGTACAGATTTAATTGAAACTTTGTACACTTATGAAGAACTGGTCTCATTATCCTGATCAGGATCGCCAGAATTAAATAATTTGCCTCTCTCTGTGAGAGCCTTCGCCAGAATTTTGAGGTAAATTGGGTTTGATTTGGAATTAGTGCGATTCCACGAGTTGGCATTGGAATTATAGTGTAACTGAAAAGAAGGCTGAGAGGGCTGAACATATTTAGTAAAAAGAAATTCACTGATTTTCTAAAATTTACCAATTTGAATATACTGGAGTTATAACCTAACACCAAACCGATACACGTGTTTCAGTCACCAAGTGACCATCTTCCGGAGGGAAAATATAAACTCAGTGTAATACCATGAATATTTAGGTTTTTTAAGTAAATTTATGCAGCACACACTCGACTGCAATCCTGGTCGGAGATAGTGAAGAAAATGTGATTACCTACTTAGGCCAAATTATACCTAATGGATTTTAATTTGTGATTTCAGACTGCTCACTCTCCAAAACCATCATATTGTGAGAATACTTGCAAATAGAGATTGGTGTTTCGTTCAGAACAGGTAATTATTATGAATCTTCGTTGTTTGTTTGTCGAAAAAGGAATAATCTTCAAAATCTTAGTGTTTTTGAGTCAGGAAAACTACAAGCAAGAATTTCGAAGAGTTATTGAATCTACTGATACGAAAATACGCTACATAGAGAGAATGCATACATATGAAAGCAGGCATGGTTCACTTCTATAATACGGATGTTGGAAATGAATATATGTATTTCGTATTTTATGCCAAAGGAAAATTGGTCTAGCATCATTCATGTCATTTTCAATTTGCATATTGAAAATTGACACAGATTTTCATATAAAGGGATGAGAGGCTGTCGTCTTTGATAATCATGGGAGAGTAAGTCTAACATTTTTGAGGCGTATTATGTATTACGTTCCAACCCTGCCAAGGCCAAGAAAATATTGGAATTTTTTTTGCACACTCTTGAGAAAATCATTAAGAGAATTGAAAATGTTAGTCAGGAAATCTCAAAGTTTCCTCCTCGACCCTATACAGGGTGTTATTTGAGTACGTGGCCAAATTCGAAGGAGTGATTCTTTGAATGATTCTAAGACTAAAAGTTCATATAAACATAGGTCCGGTAATGCCTTGTTTTCAAGATACAGGGTGTCAAAATTTTTAAGTAATACTCATACATCCCTCTACCAATCAGAAATAAATCGTTTCTGACTCCATTCATTTCAGGGGTGAAAGCCGTTGAATTCTACATC
Organism: Chrysolina americana; assembly: GCA_958502065.1. NCBI lineage: Eukaryota > Metazoa > Arthropoda > Insecta > Coleoptera > Chrysomelidae > Chrysolina > Chrysolina americana. Next base: position 12,481,918 of record OY293413.1, read on the forward strand.
AATTCACCCTTGATTATCGAAAAAGATTGCCCGAGACACATTTTAAAAAACATATTTTTGATCTGTTGTGTAACATTGAGCCATATTCATTACAAGAATTCGTGGAGAAATTTTTTCATCTCATCTGAATGGAATTTTCAATCTTACACCAATGACTGTGATATTCATATGTGAATATATTTCTTGCATTTTGTAATTACGTTTTTAAGAGGTATGTCTAATTATATTATTTTTAATTATATTTTATTTTTACAAGTTGAATTTTTCAATTATTTTTCTATTGTTTTTTCCGTTGCCAGCCTACGAACGAGAGCCCCCAGAAGTCGAAACTTGTGTGAGCCAAGGATTAACAGGGTCTTACCTTGTAACATGCGATACCTATCTATATATACAAATTCGTGTCTGTACATAGGGATCTCGTAAACGATAAGAGATAGAGTGTCGGTTAAATTGTGGCAAAGTTGCGTATTTTAGAGACCTATTGGATCATGTAAAAAAATCGAATTCAGCTCTTTTGGTTCTGGAGATATACAAGAAAACCCAAAAAATCCCAAATTATTTTTTTGCCTGTATCTTCTTTATTCGCACACATATTGAAAATCTGTCCACATTTTGCTACTGGCACTTGATGTGGGCTATCGGAATATGTCCATGAATCTTTTATACAGGGTGTCATCTGGCTGGGGCCACCCCCATCTTTGAATTTTTAAATACGGACCTGTATTTTTTCTTGTAGTTTTTGGATCGTCGACGTTCACTTCATACTGAGAAATTAAATTAAATTTTATATTTCGGGATGTTGTGGTAATATTTCATTATAATGGGGTGAATTATTCCCTTTTAAATTACGGCCCTGAAATTGGTTGACTGAGTTAAATAAAAACACAATAGCAACTTTCACGTCTGTCCATGTACCATAGTGTTTTTCGAAAGTATTTTCTTCATTTTTATAAGTTTCGGAAATTTGGATATGTTAACGTTTTCCTTAATGGCTAATGTGGATTTCAGCATAGAGAATATTGACCATAGCGTTGATGACTTAATATATAATTATTATTGCCAGCTTTACTAGAAAAATAGGCCAGAAGAACATTTTCTGCGAGATTCTCGACATTATGTTCCTGACGCCAGTTCTTGAATGTGTTGTATTGTTTTTCGTATAAAATTCGTCATTTCTGGGGGAGCAAATCAAACGTGGCCGTAGTTGCCAATTCCCGCAGCTCCGGAGGAGTGTTACTGATATCCATATCACTATCACTATCCATTATGGATTATTTTTTACACTAATATTCACAACACTGTCTTATTCCCACTTAAAATCTAGCGGATTTCGTAAATAATTAATTTGACAACATCAAATGACAGTTATTGTCACAGGCGCCTATGTATTAATTAAAACGTGAATTTACGAAAATGACTCGATCACCGCTCTCGTACCGTGCCGTATCATAGCAACCACAGCGGACGAAAAGAGTTTGCGGACGAAAAGTGTTTGCGGACGAAAAATACTTGCCTTCAAAAATTGTCGATTTTTCGTCCGGAAATTAGTCCGTAAAATGTATTTTTTGTTGAGGTCGACGAAAAAAGCATTTATTCAAATCCACTAAAAATATATATTGAAATAATGATTTAGGAGTGATTGAATAGTGATGAAGAATATAGTAAGTAAGTAGCTGTTTTCTGTTGGATTATTATCGATGTTAGTAATTCAGTCTCCACATGAGACCAATACCCCAAGATTGTTGGGAGTTGAAGTGTCAATTTTCTATCTAACGTGGTGAACGAATACATAAAATTAATGATCCCAGTTTTTATCAAGAACTTTTTCCGGACAATCTCGTCGGCTGAATCTTTATAGCCCACAGCGAAACCTTGTTATCTAAAGGATCCTAATTAAGTTATCGATATTCAGCCACTCGCCCTATCATTTCCAAAAGGGTCTGAGAGATCAATAATTAGTTGTTCGAATGGGGACGCCACATGACCTCTTAAAATAGGCAGTTTATGAATTGATTGAACTGTTGATCAAACAATAAGTAACCAGATCTGCTTGGAGGTTCAAGAATAGGAGATAAAGACTACGTTCTTTTCTTTTCTATTTTTGTTGTCAAAGAAATACATTGCCCATGATATAAATATTCAATTGTAAAAAACGATAGATTAAAAATCTATGATGTTAAAATCGATACCCCCAACGAATAAAGCCGTAACTAAAGTTACAGCTATTTTCAGTTATAGGTGTAGGCGTATTCAGCTTAAAAACCTGATGCTGACGATAAAAAACGCCGTATCTCTAGACCAAGTAGTTACAAAGAAATGTACTTGAAAAAAGTTGTATTTCGATTTAAATATTGAAGACAAATTTTAGTATTTTGGGTCTCCTGAAATATGAAATATGTTCGTTGGGAGTGTCGAAATATGATGACAACTTAAACACAGAAAAAGTTTAAAGAGTATCGAATTGGTTTCACTCTAAAAAAGTTTATGTGGATGGATTCTCCTTTTTCGGCAGAAGTTTCAATTTGAATCTGCCAAAGAAAGCTCTTATCATCTCCAAAATTCGAGTGGATTTTTTAAATAGGCACATTCACTATAGGTACGATTAGTTACTGGCAAAATTGAATATTTTTATGAAGATAACAAACAAAAACGCAGTAACTTATCTTCACTTTCCTAGATTTCCTTGATTTATCATTTTTCCAATATTATCAGACTGCGGAAAGTCAAAATCCCAAAAAAGATCATGCCACGAAATAACATAGTACTTCATCAACCCTTGTGTTCATATTTCATATGTTCCAGACAAATCCTTGAATAATTCAGTTCGATTACTTGAGATAAACTCCACAAATGACTCACGAGTTGTGTGAAGGCTATCTGGACAATAATTAAAAACATGGAAGGGCATATTTTAATCAGAATCGTGCTAAACGAATAAACGAAAATCTTTGTCTAATTTTCCTCTCAGCGTAGACAATGCGGAAATTATGTGTAATTCTCTTGTCAGAAATTAAAAGAGGCCTTGAACATTTAACTTTAATTTAATTTTCGGAGCTAAGAAGGGTGAAACCATGCTGTTGTAACACTAAATGAGATTTTGTTGGCAACGTTATTTACCCTCACCACAGGCTTTTAGGATAAAAAAGGGTTCGAAATATGTCAAAATAATGGGCTGAGTGACACTGCTAGCACAATAAAGTTTGATGCACGCACATCGCTTTGAGAATTTTTGAGGTTTTCGAGAACAAAATGGGGTCACATAAGAGAAAGTGTTGTTTAGCGAGATATAGAACATGGATCAAAAACACAACCCTTTTTAATATACAGAGTGGACCAATGGAAATGCTGCACCCGTAATACCTGGAAACCCACAGGAAACAAGCACTTCCGATTAAAGATGTCTCCACAGAAAATCAAACTGAAAAGGGGAGAGACAACGTTCTCGATGGATAGCTGCATGAAACGATGCTTTCCATGGTAACGTATAAATGTTTTCCGATGACCACATGCGAAAATGACAAATAGCACACTATTTAGTTACTTCGAAAATGACAAATATCACCCTAGAGATGAAAAGTTAAATAACTCTCTAGAGTGATATGTGTATCTATAGTTATATGTATTGCATAATGGAATTGAAGTGTGCTTTGAAATTAATATTGCGAAAACATCAGATAAACTTTAGAAGTGTCAGTTCTGCATATGAATCATTCTTATCATATACAAAACCGTGAAAATAGTATCTAAAATTCCATAAAACATGGATGCAGGGATTAATAGTGATGATCAATGTACTCCACCTGAAATTGAAGAGGCCGCAAAATTAACGTCACTAAATTTACTGCCTAAAAAGTCCAAAAGAAGGTACGAATACGCTTATGATCAATTTCTTTCATGGCGAAGAAATAAGGAAATAAGAAGCTCCTTTTCTGAAAACGTTTTGCTTCCATACATGGGTAAACTTTCCAATAGAATCTGCTCAACATTATGTATTCTATGTTGCGTACCACTTTATACATTCACCACTATGTAGATATCTCCAAACATAGTAAACTTAAGGCATTTTTAAAAAGGAAAAGTGACGGATATAAACCGAAAAAAGCTAAAATTTTGATACAACAAGAAATTTGTGAGTTTATAAATAAAGCTGCCTATGAGATTCATTTACTTACAAAGGTTATGTATGAATAAAATTGAAGATTTGGGGACTGCGGCTGTCATTCAAATTAATAGTACAAAAATAAATGCTGTCGCAACTTCACTATTACTGGAAACTTTTTTAGCATATACAGGCCGTTCCTTTCATCATGTGGTAACATTGCTATATTCTAAACCGTAATAGATACAAAGATGATTAAATGGGAAAAAAGGTAACTATTGTGGTGAGCAGTAAAGATTACATATAATCCATAAAAACGGTAAAATATAGATCTGAAATTGACTATGATTTAAAACTATCGAACTAACAAAGTTCAGTAATGATTATATGGAGAATCGAACTGGATAGGAAATAATTTCACAGAAATGGAAAATTATTGAAAAATAACTTTGTAAAACCAAAACATCACAATAACCAATTTTCATCAAAAACGAATTATCCCAGAATCAGAAATGATCACATCAGACTTTTGAAGAACCAAAATGAGATGAACTGAAAAATCACAATACGGTATATCTGTAATACCATTAAAAAAGAATAAAAACAAATGTGAAGACGGATATTCGATAAAACCGACAAATTACAAAAACAATATCTCATAAAAGTTATAAAATATAATAACAGAATATTATCAGTCTGCAAAGCGTAATACTCGAAAGTCAAAGGAATTATAATCGTCGAATAAGTATACCACAAGACCGAAAATTGGAATATCAAAAATCATCAGACGATTAAATGCTAAAACCGAAAAGTAAAGAACCAAAAATTTTCAGAAATTGGAGAGGTTATAGCGTAGCAAAACACCGGTTGATCTATTCTCTCAGAGATGGCGTAGCGTGCGGTTAATATACTTAAATGGATTCTCATGTCTCCATTAAATTTTTTCTCATTTCTGTCTCACCACCTGATATTACTTAAATGCTAAGGCTCACATTAAAATTTATCGCCAGTATTAGGTATCACAAAAATAATATGTTTCCGCCTTCAAATGGTTTGAATAAATCGAGGAAGGAACAAACAAATGAACGATTCGATTTGTTCAACTAGAAGTTAGCGCCACCTAAGAGCTAACAGAGCAAGTTTCTACCAGACTGGTATATTATTCGCTAACTTATTATTCGTTACTACAGATTCATTTTCAGATAATTTGTTGGATTTACGTTTTTAGATACGATTATATGTTGTTTTGATGGAATTACATTTCGATATTTTTTGAGCGTGATCGTTTTATGTTTTGAAGAGCTTAGGTTATTGAGATTTGCAATTACTGTATTTTCTCATTTCGGTCACTTTCCAATCTTGCCGAATTCAGACCTATGAAATCTGGTTCTACTGTTTTCGCGTATGATGCTTTATTGTTTCTTATAAAAACATATTGGATGAATTTCAATTTGGATCATAAATCATTTCTGTCCATTCAATTCTGCTGTTTTTAAGACCTATAAAATATTATTCTGAAACATAATTGATTCTCCATTTTGTTGGTTTTACATATTACTGGTTTTTTCATTTATCGATATTACAAAAATAATTCTGCTATTCTATGGCCCACCGCAGTAAATTGTTCATAGAAAATTTACGGGGATTCTCGCCCTTCCCAACTTATACAGGGAAAACTGAAAATGCTGTTTTCGGTTTTTTACGAATAGAATTGTTATTTCAGAAAATATAAAAAAATTAAAAAGGAAAGTTTTAGTGTATTCAAAATGTACTGGAACTACATATAGAAATAGACAGGTCCGTATTTGAAAAATATAGTTTATGGTGGCCGTGTTGAAACGAATCGTTTTATTAAAAATGTATCATTCACGTAGTTCTAGAACATTTTGAATACAATAAAACTTTCCTCTTTCATTTAATTATATTTTCTGAAATAACCATTCTATTCGTAAAAAACCGAAATTAGCATTTTTAGTTTTCCCTGTATAAGTCTGGAAGGGCGAGAGTCCCCGTAGATTTTCTCTGACCAATGTACTGCTCACCACAATAGTTACATTTTTCTTAATTATAGAGACCAAAAATGCACAAAACAAGTAGTGGGCATTGACAAAATTGAAGTAGAGATAAATATTTAAATCTAAAGAATCCTGAAAAATATACGAGGCACTCATTTCGCCGTTCTTCTGCTACTATACAGTGCGGCTTTTAATAGCACCCCTCTGTTAACTTTTGAACGGTTTTACGTACAAACTTAAAAAAAATGTTCGGAGGGTTTCACCGATACTACTTTTTGAAATAAAACACATTGTGATTGAAAAGATGGCGCAGGGGGGCACATTAACAAAAAAAAATTAAATGGCATGGGTGGTCATGTGTCACATCGTTGAAAAGATAAATCAATAAATTTTTCAGATTTTTGTCAATAATTTTTTCACAATATGCATGTTACAATAAGTGCGGATCTGGCGGTCCGAATCTCTTTTATTACCTGATCACGATACTTTTAAATGGTTTGATGTGAAATATTGGGAGAGATTTATTTTGGATGGAACGAAATTGTAAAAATTTTCAGATGATTGAAAAGAGAATTGAATTATCTTTTCAACGATGTGAGACATGAATTTGAGGTCATTATTATAGCGAATTTGAGGGAATAATAATAATAGTGGGCCGCAGTTGTCATGATGGTAGAGCGCTAGTCTATCAATCAGAGGGACGTGGGTTCGATTCCCAGCATGGTCACTGGTCTCGTGCTAGGAATCGCACGTTAAAAGGTAAGACCTCGTTTATCCTTAGCTCGCACAAGTTTCGACTTCTGAGGGCTGTCGTTCGTAGGGGAATGACAGCTGGTTAACGAAAAAAACAATTTAAATTTTTTTTTTTTAATATGAGCTTTGCCCTGATTTTTGTTGTTATAATAATAGTAGTTATTTTATTTTAAATACGGCTGTTGTTTTATTATCCGGTGTATTCTAAAAGTGAACCTAGAGCTAAATATAATTTTTTCTACGCCCATGTCTGTAAACGTCAAAAATCGCACTGTCAATATTCCTTGTAAATGACATTTAATGATAACATGCACGTAATGAGATCTCATAACATACACGTGCGCTTTGAGAAGAAAACTTAAACTTCTTGGTTTAATTAAATTACAATCATATTTTTATTTATGTAATACATTATTTGGTCTCTTTACACAAATTTAATCAATTAAAAAACATAAAAACTTTTATCATTAGCGAGATTTATTTAGGATTGAAAGAGTGATGCCCCTAAATGTAGGCAGCACGTTATGCAATATCTTAAAAAATAGGACACGTTTTCTTAAGTAGCATGCTATGATAATAAATTTCATGTCATTTATATTGTCAATTTCTTGAACAAAATATAATTGGTACATTTTCTCAACTTTATCTACGATTATGTCTGATAGTGATAGTGAAATGAATGGGCGTAGAAAATGTATAGTACGTTAAACGAGTTGTACTTATGAAATTCGCTGCGCGTGCATAAACTTTTTCATTTCGTGCGTAATGGGTTACTTACAACTCTTGTTACGTATTACATGCAAATATAATGATTTCAATTTGGAGAAAAATCTTTTGGACAAGACCATTGGAAATTCATATTTTGGTGAGTTGCTGGCTTTTAGAAACATACAGAGCGATCTTTCATGTTTATGTTTGTGTGTTTATATTATTTTCGTTTATTTTCATATACGGAGTGTATTTCCGATCAAGTAACACAACCTAGATGAGTAATACACAAGTACTGAAGGCAACATGTTTTCATAATGCAATTTTTTAAGGATGCAATAAGCAAGTCAGCTAGATTTTGATTTCTGTCGGGTATATTCATGGCAACGAAAACCCAAAAATACTGTCTTGGATGAAATAGATAACAATAGAAAGCAATTGAAATGTTCATTGCAGCTTGTTGAAAGCATGTAAAAACGATATTATTTCCATCGCCGAACGGAGTTTCTTCGTTGTCGATATAGTCTGGTCAGTACGGAACCCCGCATTTGATATTTGACAGAACAATAACAAAACGTTTTCTTTGTTTGTTTGTTTACGTATTTGGCTTATTATAGTGTTTTTTCGTGAATGAAAGGTAAATTCTGAGTTAATTTGTGTTAAACTATCGTTAGTTTCCATTATTAAGCACTGGTGAAGCATTGTGAAATGTGTAAAAGACCATTTGAAGCTGTAAATCAAAATACGTCATTTCATAGGTAAGCTAAGAGGTGTCATAACTATCGAGAAAGGGAAATCGAATTGGAAAAGGGTAAAATGCATGAATTATGAAAAAACATGTCAATTAGAGCAAAATCCTGTGGAGATTCTTCCATCATAATTTTAGGTTTCCATTCTGTAATGTTCTGGAGTGGATAGGGCTAAGAAAAACACTTGAACTCCCAATATATTACTGAATCGCATATTCACTGTCAGTTTTCAACTGCGACGGAAAAAGGGCAGTTGAAGATAAACCTTCCTACTCACAAAAAACCTATTCATGTATATAGCCCGATAAACAAATATACACTGAAAGAAAGTTGAAACACACAGATTCCATATTGGGTTTCCATCATTTATATTTTATTGAACCTCAATATTTCTGTAAACAACGCCGGTGAGGGAAGATGTCCCTTACAAACAAAGTTTAAGACGTGTGCGGCGAGTTACTCATCTAGGTTTTGTTAGTTGATCGAAAGAGTGTATGAATTCTTATGGTTGGTTTCCTTCACAAATTTTCATATTTTACATATTCAGTTCATTTATATTTTCGTTCATTATCTTCGTTAAGTTATAATTTTCTACCACTTTGCTTTGGTAATTGAAGCTGACTATATTTATACCTTCATTCCCTCATACAAATTCCACGTATTTGTAAAGCCGTGGTGAAATCTATAAATATACATCTTTGACTTCCAGATGAAGGTGAAAGTACCCCAATATATAAAAAAAACACTTTCTAGGGTGGGAAACTGTGGAGTGGTTGTTTGCTTTGATGTAAGTTGGAAATTGAACCAAAGATATCGTCACCTAACACCCTAGCGATTTATTACAGTGGTAGCAGCGGTGGTATGTTTCTTTTGAAGGGGTGGAAGAAGGGTGGGATGTTTTTTTTTGAAGGAGCGAAAGAAGGAGGTCAAAAACAAAAGTTAAACAATAATATTTTTCTAAAAAAATTGGCGAATAAATGGATGTCGTTTTTATAGGTTTCAGGGACATTTTAAACCATAATTACAATATTATTTATTTTACGTTGTGAACTAGAGATACAAAGTGTGATTTTCTTTTAGAAAGAGTGAAGAAACAAAAACGTTGAAGAAGTGGTGTTTGTCTATGGGTGATACGTCACAATTTGATTGTATATCAAAAATCTCGTTACGGACTTGAGATTCTTTCTACACTTACCTATAGATTGATACGCATCAAAACTGAAATTTCCTTATAGTCTTACTAGAATTGAAGAAATTTCAAGAAGAACAAGTGTGAAATCAAATTGACAGAATGAAAATGAAAACCAATTAGTCAATGAAAAGTAGTTATTGACTAGTTATTGGCCATGGTTACTTGTGTTCAGCATTTTTTACGTTTCTAGCTGCTTGAAATGTCACATCTTTGAATGGGGCAAACTGGGCAAACACATCAATCTTATAATCCATATAATATTTTTCTTGACTAATTTTGTCTTCAGTATTCCACATCGTTTAACTACGTACTCCCAGTAGTCAGTTCCGTCTGATTTCTTCATATTTACGACCAATCTGCCAATATGGTTGAGATTTCTGGCTGCGACGTTGAAGGTAATAATTTTCCGAACAAAATAATTCAAACTGCATTCAAATTGTCATATTTTTCTTTTTTTTTGGTGCTTTTTGAAATATTGTTTTCTACTGCAAAGTTCATTAGTTCAATAGCTGCAGTACCAAATCTACCATTATGGCTCATTTCAAGTCAAAAACAACACTTTGTTATATAGAGTAGGAAAACTTGTTAACATTTGGCCTTAATGAAAGTTTATCCACTTGCAAACAGTTACGATCCTATTTATCCGATATCAAACTGCCAGAACTGATTTTTCTCATGGACAATTTTATACATGAGTTGAATCATCGTTAATAGTTTCCACTAGAACCAGCACAATATGAAATATATTCCAAAACAACACAAAATTACTATTCAACGTCATTCGGCAAATGTTAATCGTTATGCTGTGTTTATTTAAAATATGTTGGCCTTGCACGCAAATGATTATCACGCAAACAATTAATATACTACAGAGTCGACTTCATGAATCGAACCCTTATCAATCAAACCAGTCATTGAATGTACCGAATGTCTCGACAATAACACTTATCGGATGAAGTACGGGGAAATTTTTAAACACCAAGACAATACTGCAAGGATAAGCCCATAAACCATACACGGTCAGACAATATTGTTACGAGACTGATAAAAGCGTTTTAATTTAGTCGATAATTAGTTCCTGGAAATGTGCAGATGTTTTTTGGTATTGAATATACGGGAAAACGGAACTATTGCGAATGGTCTAGCCTATACGGCATGAGTATATAAGGCGACACATTTCACTTGGAAGGGAAGTTTATATGAAGAAGTGATAAGGAACTTAAAAAATGTTTGTAGAACTTAATAAGTGTTTTGGATGGTTTCCGGGTTTTGCCGTGGTCTTCTTTGGTTTAAATCTCCAAACGTTTCGACTGCAACTGCGGCAGTCATCTTCAGTGGCGTGGTCGAAGTACTCTTCTAGACGTATCAACTGATACAGAAGAGTACTTCGTGAAAGCCGTGAAAGCCTACATTCCTACAAATTAATAAGTGTTTGGAATATTCAGCTAGTATTTAATTAGTGTAGTTTTATGTTCATAGTGAAGGTAATAAAAACAGTTTAATAGTGTGCTCGGCGTAATATTTAGTAAATATCGCAACAATATCAATACTCAAATTATGAATTTTTCTTATTTTCTGCTTTTTTGTGTATTTGAATTTTATTTTTCAATTTTCTCAGTATAAAACACAAACAACCAGTTTATATCTCAAAAATTACTTATTGATTTCAGCAGTTCATTGTGAATTGATAAATAACTTTTGTCGTAATTTTACAGAAGTTCGAAAACAATCGATCTATGGAAAAAGATAGTAGATCGAATCAAAAGCTATTTTACAAAGCTAAGTCGCTAAGAAAAGAGAAAACTCAATAAATAAATTAGATAAAAATAAGACGGGAAAAGATAACAAATGAAAACGGAATAATGAATGAATAGAACGAATATTTCCAGTTGGTACTAGGGCAGATGAAAAAGTACAGGATAAAAACAAACAAAAGGATGGAAATGAAGAAATTGAGGAAAATGTAACTATAAATGAACTACAAGAAAAAATAAGGGATTTAAAGAATGGGAAGTCACCGGGAACAGATAAATTATTAACACAGATACATACAGGAATGAAAATACACTCAAGACTGTATAAAGCGTGGAATGAAGAGCAGATACCGGAAGATTGGAAAACAGTCTTAATAGAGCCAATATGTAAAAAAAGGGGACAGGCATGACTGTAATAACTATAGAGGAATACATCTCCTTAGTACAGCAATGGAAATATATGAAAAATTATAGACACTAGGATAAGACAAATAATAGAGAATACTTTTGAAGAGTCACAAAAAGGATTCAGAAAAAGTAGAAGTATACAGGACCATATATTCATGGTAAAACAAATGATTGAAAAGTTCTCACAGCAAGGAAAAGGAGTTCATATGGGATTCATAGACTTTGAAAAGGATTTCGATACCGTACGATGAGAGAAGCTATGGAAAATTCTCGAAGAGAGGAAAGTCTACAACAAAATAATAGGAATACTTGAAAACATTTACAATAAATCAACATACATTGTGTGATATGCAGAAAGAGAACATCAGAAGCTTTTTCAATACAAGAAAGATTAAGATAAGAAGGACTAAGTCCAGTATTATTTACCATTCTTATTGATGAAATAATAAAAAAGTCTTTTAGCATAATGGCAAAACTACACGTTGGACAATGAAATTTGGGAAGAGTATATGAATATATCAGAAGGAACTTTTGCAGATGTAATAATTATGGCAGAAAGAGGAAAGAAGTTACAAAAAAACTTGTAAATTTGAAATGCAGTTTGTGAAGAATTTGGAATGAAAATGAATATGAAAAAACTGATATTACGATCATAGGGGATGAACAAAAAGAAACATTTCAATATTTGGGGGTGGAAATAGAAGACAACGGAAGGCAAGAAATAGAAATCAACAATATAGTAGAAAAACAATAAACTTGTTCTACACAATAAATCAGGCATTCATATACAAAAAATAAATAAAAAAAATAAAGATAAATGTGTTCAAAACAATATATTAGCCAATATTAATATCGGGATGTGAATCTTCGGTGTTGACAAGCAGACAAATCGGCAAAATACAAGCAGCAGAAATGAAGCATCTGAGACGAACTAAAGGAGTCACAAATAAAGATAGCTTTGTTCAGGTTCACGAATAAGTCTGTTCTTATCACGCCAGTCATTGAATTCAATCAAAACTGTATTGACTAATGTTTCATATCATCAGAAGTTTTGCTTGATGCGTAAACATATATTCCTCTATGACTCATATTAGTGGAAAGATCATTAATAGAAGTGCCACGGCAAATAATAATAATAGCCGTCATCTACCCGCACAGGATATGCCTTTGGGCACAATCCACGAGTGTTTATAAGGGATAATTGTAATTATCACCATTTAATATCAAATGAATCAAGATTCAATGAAATGTATACTTCTTCAACATAAAAAAAAGTTTCATGAGATAGGAGACAAAAAATACAAGATCGCGTTTCTATGATATTTCTGCACTGCCAGTTGCATATTTAATACATTTGTATTGAAGCGTTGGTGAATCTTCTTTGATGCCTACTTCATAGTTGGACATTTCCAGTTTTCAATTTTTAATTAAATTTAACTGAATATTTTTTATGCATAGTTAACAGTTATTTACTATATACGGATGTTTGGAAAATGTAACGTCGTGGAAAAACGTTGTTAATTTTTCTTCTGAAAAAATGGAACACCAAGAAGTACAATTAAATAAAATAAAAGATAGCTTTTAGTCCATCAGATGTTCGAAGCGACATCTTCAATTATTTTCAGAACACAACTTCCCCTGTTATAACAACCTGAGTGCTTATTCTCTTTTTAGACTGACACTGTTCAACGTCTGACACTCACGGCGTTTATGTTGTAGAGGACTTCAATATTTGTAAAGGCTTCAATGTAAACACATTATCTGTGATAGGGCCAGAGAAAAAAGTCCAGTCTGATAAGATCTGACCACCTGGCAGTCCTTTTAACACTCGTACTACTCGAAGTTTTTATGATGAAAATGTATAATATTGTGTACTCAGAAGGACAGCCTCTATCATAATTTAAAATAAAAAATATGTCAGTTCATTTGGAAAAAAAAGTTGACATGAAAATCTTTGACAGGTGACAACATGTAGATAATTGAAATCAGTCACTGAATGGCTTTGAATAAACCATAGAAAAAATATATATGGTATACGTTATGGTTCTTTCCACAAATATAAGAAGTTTGTAAGACCGCGAATAATTGGCTGAATTAGACGGTATACAAATCTGACAAACATATATTGTTTTACTATTAATTCATAAATTAATAATAAATTAGTCAGCTGATAGCCCGCCCGAATTAATCGCCTTGAGGTTGACAATTGTTTGTTTAAATTATGGTACATATTTTATGCCAACAATTAGTGAAATAATTATTATTATACAACAGGTTGAAGTTGAACAGCCTTCATCGTTGCAGCTTATTGCTACTCGACTCAAAATGAGTTGAATGGAAATAACAAAACTTTAACACAATGTTTGTAAAACTTTTGTAAAGTATAATGAACCCCGATATTACAATTATGAAAACACTCCAGCATTGTATTTTTTGTTGAAACTTTGAAAACATCAGCTAAATGAATGAATAAATGAGTTCTAGATTGTTTCCATCATTTCCATCACCAAACCAAGTATTTTTCTTATGCAGAACATTTAAAAATCACGTATTCACTTGGAAGTCATCTATTTTGTATTTCAAAGTGTCACCAAAATTGCTGTTTTCAACTATTTTATAAGAAAATGTTGAACTGCTAAACAAGTAAAAAAGGTAAATATATGTTTGAAATCATGCTAGAATAATACTAACCTATTGGAAAGAAGTTTCGGAATATCAGAAACTCTGTAACCGACGAGAATTCTAACAATTTTTCCGTACACCTCGGACGCAAACTGAATGCTGTGAAAACGCGCGAAATACTGAACTTTCCACTAAGTTTTCCGTTCGGCGTTTGGAAAGCTTGCATGCGCGACTGCCACCAAAGCATGTGAACTATTCTCCATTGGCCCACAACCACAACAAAGTAAGTTATTTGAGGGGTGCAGGTTTCCATGAATGACAGCAAGAGAAATTTCATTAGATTATTCTTCTTATAATCTTTCTTTTGCTCTATTCCTTTAAATGTTAAGGAAACCTGATTTTCTCCTTCAAAGAACTATAATGTATCTACTACTATGATGAACGAAATTATATTAAAGTACATGATGACTTTTCGGGTTGTGAGGCCGAAGTTGATAACGAGTTGGACTCGACGTTTCGCCAACACGAATGATTGGCATTCACAAAAGAGTTTTTTTTTTGTAGTTGACAGCTACTAAATTCACTGTCGACATTCAATATAATACTCCATTTCAAAAAGTTTTATTGAAAATTGATTTCAAAAATGGCTTCAATATGATCCATAGAGACATTATGCTTCAAAAAGTTGTGGAACATGGGGTATATGTTTCCACAATTTATCCTTTCATTTCTCGATGTTACCGATATTCAAGTTTTCTAATATTTGGCGACAATCTTTCATTATCAGGCGATCCGCTAGGTCCAGTTTTATTGTGTTTCTCAATTGATCAATTGACAAAAAGCATCCTAACTGAATTCAATAGCTGGTATCTTGATCTTGATCTTGATCTTGATCTTGATCTTGATGGACTCGAATTTAATTTCAGTGAATGCGAATTGATTTTTCTAGACGATCAAGATTCAATAATGATCCAAAAGTTCAATTCAACGGCCCCAGTAATCAAAATTTCAGAAAAATCAGATCTTCTTGAAGCACCTCAGATGATTCTCTGTTTGCTTGGGAGGTAAACTGAATACCCTCTCTCTAATGTCCTCACGTCTAAATGATTTACCAGCACATATCGCTTTCTTCTTATTGAAAAAATGTTTAGCAATCCCAAAACTAACTCACATACTCAGATGCAGACCTACTTGGAGCGATGAACAAGATCTCCAGAATATTGATAGCGAAATTCGTCAGTAAAAGACAGTTGTCAATCCAGCCTGCTGGACAAACAAACGGATCTACAAATGCTTATTGTGCATATGTCATATTTAAAAAAAAAATCACAATAATACCTCAATTTTGCGCGATTGTGAAATGTGAAAGTAGAAGCGGTAGATATAAGGTTTCATTCGACAATAGAAAAAATATTTATCCTCTTGCTGAAAAGAGATGTGAAATTGTAGATTCGGGCAACTAGAAGAGCAGATTCTAACTACTGAGAAGTTGAAATGGGCAACGGTATGTTTCAAAACATTTTGTAGGAGGTATGTTCAAAGAATCTAGGAAACATAGGCAACATAAAAAAATATTTTTTTTCATTTCAGGCAAGCCAAGTACATTGAAAGATGTTGACAAAATAGATTGGGTACCGAATCAATCACTTGGCTACAAAAAAATTATCAATGCGGTTCAAAGCATCCAGAGATTGAATCGTAGAAAGCAGCGTGATAAAAATTAGATCACAGTTCACAAACCCAAATATTCCAGTTGATATGGATAGAATTGTGGATCGAATTGACAATGATCCTTTGTATGAAGCCTTGAATTAATTCAGGTGTTCAAAACTTGGATATTATTGATGAAGAAGATCAAACTTTGAATGATATAAATGAACCTGTTGAAGAAGTGGAACATGCACAAAACTCTGGTGAACACTAATGTCCAGATATCAATTTCCGAGTTAATTGTTATAGTGAAATCCATAATCTCCGGGAAACTTCGCAAACTCATAAATTTACAATGAAAATTTTAGAGCAAATCCATTTAAGTGCGTTTTTTATACAGGATTACCATATGAAAAGTTGGTTGTGATTTATAATTTTGTAGAGCCTTATATAACACATCCATAATCTCCTCAGAATTGCAATTATAATCTCATTAAATTACCATTGTTTTTTATTGAAATACGGCAGGCTGATTGACAGTTGTCATGTGACGTCATATGCCCGTGGCCTATAATGTCCGTCGTCTAGTTGAAAAAATCTTACCCGACTCCTTAAATGTCCCTAATTATTACTATAATGAATGTGAATAAAAATGTGGTACAATGTGACGTTTTTATTTGCCCTAACTTTTTGGCAGTAAAATTTTGGGATTTTTTATATTCAAATATTATTCTTACACCTTTTATTATGAAATCCATCACATATTCAGCAAGTTCTGAGCAACTTCATCAGGCGCCTAAGTGACCATAAACTGCATCGATGCAGAAATATGCAAACTCAAAAACGGTTTTCTCTAGAGTTGTTCAGCCGGTTTACCTTTTTTGCTAAGAAAAGGTGTAGGAATAATACTGTCAAAAAAGTTGATTTAAATAAAAAAAATAATGATGGCGTACTCAGCGTCCTCTGAGTTTTACTTAAAAATTAATAACAAATTTTGATTTCTCACTTCAAAAAACCCCTTTCACCAAATATTATTAAAAAAATTCATTTTTTGAAAAAGTTATTCAAATGAATAGAAAATTAAATGTCAACTTCAACATTCTGTATCTCCGAAACGATATATTTGCAGAAATATGTTCATATACATTTTTCATCTTAAAATTAGTCAAAGATTCAACATTTGAAGTGTAGATACCATGCAGTCACTTGAAGGAACACAAATTATGAGTAGTAAGGCGTAACATGTTACTGATTTCTTTGAATGCTATATCTACGGTTATATTTCATAACGGAAAGAGTTACTGGAAATCCGAATGAGTATTGTTTTTGTATTTGCACGCTCACGATTTTCCGTAACCAGTGGTACTCAGGTTATGAATATATAGGTTTGGACGAAAGTCAGACATTTTCATATACGGTATTAGTCAGTATCTAATCAATTATCAATGTATGTGCACCACTGATAATTCTGAAATATTACCACTCTAAAATCCAATCAATATTAGTCTTGATGTGATATTTTTCAACCTCATCCCCCTGTATCTTGCAAATTACACATAGAAATTTTTCCTACGGTAAATTTAGTTCAGGAGGCCGAAAACATTAAAATTTTATTGCATTTGACTGTAAGACTTCTTGTAATAGAAGTGTTCGAGGTTCTTTGTCAGACTTCATGTGTCACTCTATATTTATAATATGATACTCATGGAACAAGCAAATTCATTTTGTAATTTTTGTATACGTTACTAAGATATCTTCAAACAAATCCAAATAAAAAAGTCCAGATAAGAAATATTCTGGAACTATCACAATTCAAGTTTTCAACATGAAAATATAGTTTTCAACGGACATCAATATAACTAGAGAATGAACAAATGAAACTGTGCTGAATAATGAGATCATAGAATCCGTAATCCCACGTATATCTCGGTCAAATTGTTAAACTTTATGAGCTAAATCGGACCAAACATATAAAACGGTTTAATATCAAATTGAGTTGAAGATAAAATCGCATTCAATGATTATATAAGTCTTGCGTAGGATGGAGGCCCAATATCACGAATATTTCATCAAACTGCTGGAGTATGTGATTAACTTTTTTGATATAAGAAAATTGTGAATAGCCTTGAAAGGAAAATTCCGAAAATCTGTCAGAAAGTTTTTGTTTAGAAAAATTAAATTTCACTTTGTACGTGATCCACTGCTTGATTTCATTCAAAGTTCTGAAATTAATCAGTCATTCATTATGGATTTTCTGTTTACTTCCTCTCGCAGAATACTTTGAACTCTCACTGAATTCTGTGAAAAGAGAGAAGATCCGCCATAGATATACAAAATGATATTGGAGTATTCAACATTTCAGACAGCTTCACCCAGATGAGAGTTGGGTAAAACATTGAGTTTGTGAATAATAATAATAATAATTTCGGCTGGGAATAATCCTCCACGATTCACTGTTGCGTTAATAATTAACAGTGCTGCTCCTAAGGTGGCGTATGGAGTTAGTAACACAGCCTACCCAGAACACACGGCTAATGACCATAGCAGTCGATGCCAAAACACCAAGGAAAAAGAAATAGTAATTATAATACTTGCTCATCTGCTACATAAGAATAAACCAATGCATGGTGTCTTCTTCAAGAACATTGAAGACCTTGGCTTATCCAGAAACCTAACTGGGTATTTCCGGCAACGGGTATCAACAACCTCGAAATTAGTAAGCAGGTGATCTCACTGTCCGAATCAAAACCAAATTCTGCTGGTTGATTACATGTATTACTTGCCCTCTGCAATGAGGGACATTGGACAAGTGTCTGTTTGGTATTGTTCAATACCCACCGCGATAATAGCTAGGAGAGTAGTTATTTTTCCACGTTATTTGCCATAATAGTCTACACTGTAGGTGCCTGGAAGTAAATAAGATGAAGCATCAATCTTTCGAAACTTTATAACCATTGAGTAAAGCAAAAATGCATACTCAGTGCTGTTCACAGATTAACACGTTCGCTACCAAGAACTAAAGTTTTGGATACCGAGTGACCGAAGCAAAATTTTGTATTTTGAGATAAACTAGCACTAATTGTGTTCACATTCAAATATTGTAAAATGAATAAGTAACTGAACTGCAAATACGTTTTTTTTCCTCTGCACAGTTTTCGGGGGCGTCGGTCGTTTAGTACGACACCATTTGATCACTTTCATCTATGCCTGACATGTTTTTTGTAGTCTGGTTTCTCTAGTTCAAAACCTCTCCTATTACTAACACATCACCTATATCATTCCACTTCAATACAAGTACAATTTTCTTTATTTGAAACACTCGGGAAACTAGTTTGGGATTCTCCTTATGGACCTCTCCGTAACATTCCAACGATGTGGGTTTTTGTTTATATAAATATTCAATCAAACTTACGCTGTTGTAATAGTTATCAAGGAACAACGTATGTCGTATGTACCGCCAGTTTTGTGACTACCGAATGAGCGTGACTAGTCTCTTGGGAAACTGTCTCTTTGCCAGAATAAATTAATATCCAGCACAAAGACGTTTTGAGTGCAGAGTCCGTATAATTTGTTTACGTATGTGGCACTTTTGTTTGGAATATACTGTCGAAATATAACTAGAGTAGTAATGCTTCATCCAGTAAGAAATTAGCGCCGGGATATAAAATACCCTGTATATTTTGGCTGATATGATCCAACACCTGTAAAATTTTATGTAAACGTGAAAATCTGTTACTTTTTTTCTAAAAAAACACCTTTGAGGATAGATTCAAAGCGATTCCTAGATAAAAGTAGATTGATATGAAGCGGTTGAGTCAGGTCTTTTTCCAAATCAAATAACAGTTGAAATGTTTGGATTTAATTCAAGACAGTGATCAGCCGAAATTTCAGAATTTTTTTTCAGGTCATCATCAATTTTGAATTCTGTTATCACCTCGTTAGGAATACATGAGTGATATATCCGTGTATCATCAGCATGCATGTAGATATTACAATAGTTCAAAGATTACGGTACGGTATATTGTGAACAGCAGAGGGCCAAGGATTGATCCTTGAGGCACACCACTGCTGATTGTTCTATAGCTAGACAACTCATATTTCATTCTGACTATTTGCGAGCGATCGGTTAAGTATGATTGAAATAATTGTAAACTTTCTTAACATATACCGCAGGATTCCAAGATTGATAGCAAAATGTCGTGCATGATTGTATCAAAGGCCTAACTAAAATCTAGGAGTACGAGCGCTGTACAAAAACCATTATCGTTTGCTTGTACAATGTTATTGATTATATTACACTTACAGTTGACTAATATAATATATTATTAGGATTCAAGTATACTCTCACGTGGGTTTCAATGATTTTGAAAGAAATACTGGTCCAATCAAACGGTCCCAAAAAATACCGACCCAGACATTGAGTTCTTGTGGAGTTCGAGTATGGACTTCGTGGAAAACATGTGGATCTGACCAATAACAACAATTATGAAGATTCACAATCCAATTCAAAAGGAATGTAGACTCTTCAGAAAAGCAGATGTTGAAATAGTTATTTTTGTATTAAGTGCGTAAAATTAGTGATTTTTCAAATGCACATAAGACTGTTAAATTCTCTTGAAAGTGCCATGAAAACACGAATTTTATACACGAAATACAAACAACATTTTTTGTACATTATTTACTTCTTTTGAAATATATTAAAAATAAATACTTCCTATGCATCTCGACGTGGTTTTTTGTCCCTATAGGTTATGGCTTTTAAACGACTGTTGTTTCGAAAATATTATTCAATTGTTTCAGTTTTATCAAGGGATGATATCAATAAATTTATTCTAGATGCTGATAAAGAAACAAATTCACTATTGATTCAACCCTTTCCGCGATCGTATACACCAATTTGAGGAAAGATATTCAGCAGCTTGAGTTAAGTAATTCACTCTAATGTCGTTCAAATCAAAGGTAAGTTTGATGATGACTGACACAAAAGATTGCAATTTAGCAAAAAAATATCTCATACATGTTTTTGTTGTACTCACATTTGAGTACAATTCGAGAAAACGTCTTTGTATCGATTCTTGAGAACCTTTAATTTTTTCTCATCAAGTGAATGAGGATGAAATAAAAATTTCAAACGGAGTTGCATGTTATTTGTTGGTAAACAATTAGATCATTCAATTCCTTAACCTTCCTATATTGATTGAGTGAATAAAAAATTATTTCTCAAGTTCCTATATCTCGAAAAGGAAAATTTCTCTTACACACAAATCTCAATGCGTGTGCGGCGAGTTACTCATCTAGGTTATGTTATTTGATCGGAGCAGTCGAGACACGTTAATTTTGAACTGAAAAAATATAAGCGAGTGGAACTAAAATTGATGTATGCCATTTCTAGAGGCGTAACTGGCGATCTGGATTCATTTTACAAGATTCACTTAAGCATCTGCCATATGTACTGGTAGACGCAAAATTTCTCAAAGCATATGTTGGGGATGAGTTGCACTTGATAAAACGACTTTTTTTTTCTAGTTTTTTGACGTATATTTTTCAATATTATAATGACAACTTCAATCCGTTCACAAAAACCTAACTACCAAAAACGAGCGTTTCTATGCAAATTTTTCTATACAATTTGAACTTTATCAGCATAGATACAAGATTTATATTGCATCACATCACAATATTTTAGTATGAAAACTCCGGAGAGAACTTTGATTGTTGGTTCAATTTTCCTAGCCTCTATTACAAGAATTCTAGCTAGTTCCTATATTTTCCTTTCGGCAAAATTCTTGAAAACCTCCAGCTGAAACTTGATCTGCTCTCGTTGAGAGAAAAATTCGTTTAATAACGAAATTATGAGCTTCAGATTATGCATTTCTTGAATTATATCTTCATTTTCTATCACGAGAATCCCAACTATGAATCTATTAGTCACTTTTAACAAAACGTCTTTGGCATAGTATTCTTTCAGTTAGTCAAACTGGGCCTATTATATAAGTTAAAACAGGTAAATTGTACCTACAAGCTACAAATTAATTCAGGTAAGGAATCAATAGTGAAATCCTTGATAGTTCACATAATTATTGGATCTAACTCTCAACACTCAATCCTGAAGTTGTAGGGATACATAAATGCAAATTCACGGAGTTCACTTCCAACGGCTTCTTCCTTCAAATCAACCGTGGTATTCCAATATTGGGTTAAACAGGGCAATCAAACTACACAAACTTGTATAATTTACACTCAAAACACGAATCACTGTAAATTCGTGAAGATGGATAATAGTTTCAAAACTTTCGAACTCAGTTTCAGAGGATAGAAAGGGCAAGGCATTCCAAAGCCTAAAATCAAGTTATAACAGTTTGTTTCATTCCGAAACACGGGAACGGCATCGGTTTTGGTATGTATAATTCTGATTCGATCAACAGGGTCGCTGGGATGGCGAAGATCATTACTTTGTTGTGCTTGAACTTTAGTCAGTTTTCATATCTGGTTTCCATGTCTCTAAACTATCGAAACGTTCACAATCTTCTCACGCTCCGCTTTTGGTCCAGTTAATCCGAATGTTATAGGACACTTTGTATGAAATGCGTATTTTTTTTCAAGTTCGTTTCATGATTGTTTCAATTTCTAGGGCACAAAATATATCATGACAGTTAAAAAAAATTGTTAAAATTGTTATTTCCGTCAACCGGCTGCATCCCTCACAACCCTCAGAAGTCTTCAAAAGCCGTTTGTCGCCTGAGAATCTCTAAACAATGGTGGAGCAAGGGAATGGATGGAAATTCTCGATTATGGAATCAAACGGGAAAGGATTGTCTGTCCTCTCCTAGAGATGCCGAATAGCAGTTCTTCACCTACCATACGATTCAGCAACAAGCAGCAGCCCGTCATTCCCAAAAGACAGGACTGGTAGCAGATCGAGAACCGCCTAATTCCCACCAATGGGATCATCTGGTACCTAGATGGCTCCAAGATGGGTGAATCAGCCGTCGCCGGGGTACATGGGCAATCTCCGAGAGCGTAAGGTTGCGTTTATACTCCTGGGCGATTGGCAACAGGGTGCAGGTGACAGGTAGTAAGCGATGGGTACTGGGTGATATCTTTTTTTTAGTTAAATTGTGTCACCAGGATGTGAATCTCAACACTTACATAATTTTCAGTGGTTAAAATCCCAGAAGAGTGAAAATCTGTCACTATCTGACAGTTTATTGCTTAAAACAACTCGCGTATCGGTACTTACCGTCTATATTGAATATCCTAGCAATTTCTCGCAATTTCTTATCTACAAACTCCATATGTTTGTGATTAGGATCCGCATCATTCCAAACTACAGGTCTTAATTGTACTTCGCTTATCAAAATCTCTCAATCTTCTTTGGAAATTACTGTAGACATTGTTCCAATTCGTATGAAAATGTCAATGGCTACCGGCGGGAGTGCCGGGTGTCGCCACCCGTGTTGTCGCATTGCTACAGATACCCGTCATGCGTAGCCTGACACCCAGAAGTTAAACGCGACCTAAGTTTGATACACCCTGAGAAATTTTGTCTCTGGGTGCATTGACGATTTGCAAAGGCTATCTATTCACTGCCAATAAGGTGAAGCTACTGTCCCCGGCCATACCGGAGTGCCAGAAACGAACAGGCCAGACAAAGTGCGAAAAGCTCAACGATTGGATCAGAACCTATCTTAGGAGTTTCTAGATCATGTAGTGTCTCAACCATGAAGGAAATCCTGGAAGTCAAATTCCAGCATGCATGGTAAGGTGCTTCAGGCATGAGACAATCAAAACTCCCCATCGATGACCCTTTGAAGTGGAGTTTGTGGACCGATTTGTCATTTATGCATGTTTTTTGGTAATAAACCATTAATGACACCTATTAATGTTCGATTTCCGTCGACCGTTTATCTACGATGTATTTTATCGCACTAAAAATCGTTGATTAATAACCCCTGTTAATGAATGATTTTTTATTAATCAACGATTTACTTATATTTACGTACATTGCTCCAATACATATTATATTATTTTATATAGTGACCTGTGGCGTATGCAACCAAACATATTTATACTTACCCGCTAAAACATTTATTTTGAAATCAAGTAGCTGTGTTAGTACTATCTGTCATTATTTAATTCATTGTTGTAATTTCTTAAAATTCTACGTTTATTTTGAAATCAAAAGATGGATAGTGACGAAGTTCTGTAAAAAGAATCAGAAACCATCAAATATATCAGTAAAGTTGTCAGTAGCATTAATAGCTAGATAGTCGCGCAGCCGGCTGGTAAAATGCTGGTTTGAGTCCTGCAAGTACCTCGACTCGGTTTTTTGCTTTTAGCCTTTTCCGGGGTTAGCTCGCAATAACCAGCCTCACATGAACTTAGACAACAGTAGTATCTAGATTGAATGCAATGAACGAAACGCATAAGCTTCGCAGGAGGCGTGTATTATGCCACCTACAACCCTCATGAGTTTTATAAGTCGACCAACTGCCAACATCAGCGGAGGTGGTTGTCAGCGCCCCCTGACCGGTACCCTAGGCACCCCTTGGCACAAGCGCTCGCCCTCCTCCCCAGCAATGGGGTGGAGGGGTCCTGAGGTGATAGCAAGGTCGAGGGTTCAATTCCCAAGTGGTACCATTTTTTATTTTTTTTTTGAAAATTATTGTCAACGGAAAAGTTTTGTAACGAACTCGTGAATTAAAATGGCGATTAACAATCTCGAATATTTACGTGTTACTCAATTGTTAATCGCCCTTATTAATACACTTGTTCGTTAAATAACAATTTCGAAGCGCAGCCCTAAAATGCGAGTGTACAATTGTACTTTTTCTGTACCATCTTTCAGTTTCTCTTATTCTACCATTACAACTGTTAATATAAATGTGTAGGTATATTGATAATTGAAAGATGAGTTTGTAACTACTGTTCATTCCATTGATTGAATTCAAGGATCAAGGATTGCTTAATTTCAACAAGAGATATTGTAATCAACTCGTATATTAAAATGCGATTTATGATCTCGAACATCACCGCGCTCATTAATCGCCTTCATTAATTTTTGTTGTTATATCCGTCAACCGGCTAACCCTTACGAGCACAACTATGGGGCGCCGTTAGTGTCAAAAGTAGTTGTTCTCATATATTTTATTTTTACTCAAATATATTTGTTGATGACCATATATTTATTAGTTGACACCAATATATATTGAAACTGAACAAATATTTCCATTTTAGCGTTCATTCATTCATAAATATATCGTCAATGCATATTAGCAGTGAAGAGCAATATATTTATTACTTGTTACCAATCCATATATAAAAATGAGCTTTCGATTACCACCACTAGGTGGCGCTCACATCATGTTTTGGAATATAATTTGTTTCGCAAACCTGTTATGTTGATATGCATTGCATTCATACTTTTTGAAGATATGCAATGACGAAAACTCGAACAATATTTCGATTATTTTCAACATAGCGGACGCGTTGCGATGAAATGGCATGAATCGGTTACATGGCGCTATTTAGTGGTGATACTCAAAAGCTCATTTTTATATATGGATTGGTAACAAGTAATAAATATATTGCTCTTCACTGCTAATATGCTTTGACGATATATTTATGAATGAATGAACGCTAAAATGGAAATATTTGTTAGGTTTCAATATATATTGGTGTCAACTAATAAATATATGGTCATCAACAAATATATTTGAGTAAATATAAAATATATGAGAACAACTACTTTTGACACTAACGGCGCCCCATACACAACCCTCAGAAGTCTCTGAGATACTTGTGCGAGCTAGGGAAGACGTAGCCCTTACCTCCTGAAACATGTAATTCCATGCCCGAGACCGGTGATTGTGTTGATACGAACCTATGCACCAACGGGTGATTGGATAAAGAAGCGAGCGCTTAACCGACACGCCACCACAGCACATCGTGTTGATTTAATAACTATCATTTCGTACTTCCATTGTCTGCTTGATTACTTTCAACACGTTTCAATCGGTATGGTAGGAAGCTCCGACCTGTTTTTGAATGGTGTTTTCCATTTTTTCTGAAAATTTGTTTACGGGAGGAGCTCGTTTCTCCTATCAGTTAAAATATTCTCAGTTGTCTACTACTTCCTACTCTCTCTTGGGAATTTTTAGACAAAAACGTTTGATGAAGTGATATCGGGCGATCGAGAAGGCCATCGATGGCGACCATTGTTCGCCATCCACTAATCTCTGAAATTATTGTCCAAAAAGTTATTCACACAGGTGCAATATTATGAGGTGGGGCTGTATCGTATTGATACCACAGCTGATTCCAGTTCAAAGTTAATAGATGTGAATAATTTTCTAAAATTTCGAAATATCTATGGCCTTAATGATAAATATTTTTCCTACTCATCATCAGTCTTCAACAGGATACCCTACATGAAAGTGATAGTTTTTCACAGATATGAAAATGAAGCAGATGAACGTGAACATGAGACCCGACGGGAATATACCAAAAACAATTTGATGGATTTTTGACACTAATGACAGTTAATCTCACCACTTGGCACTTGATTCAGCAAACGAACGTCACTTCGTTTGACAGTTTACAAACTTTTTTACGATTATATTTGAACTTCTATAACTATAATTAAAATGGACTCTAATAGCGTAATTCCAGTATTTTATAAACAATATCTATCGCAGAAAAAATTGCATTTTATACTCGAAATGAAATACGTTTTTTTGTTTTTGAGATTCCAGTAATGAGAGATATGGCAGTTGAACATTGCTTTTTTTTAAATTTTCCCCATCCGTTCAAACCAATTTTTACAAAATATGTTCGTCTTCCTGAATTTTGATTAGTATGAATTCGCAAATATCATTCCTTCTTTGATCGTCTCTTAAATTCTGAATGATACTTATATTTTTTAAGAATCCTCTGCATACTCATCTCAAGTATTCCCACATACCTTTCTGCATCTACTAAGGAATTTTCTGAATACGCTCTGATGTATGCCAAGACTGTGACTTCATTCTCTCCATGATCTTGCTTTTTCACAAATTGCCCGGTATTTTAAATTATGAATGAACTGCGTTAGGGTGTCATGAGTGAGTGTCGTTAATCAAAGATTTCACGTTCTCTTTTAATTACCTTGACACATTCTCTGTTAATAACTAACAAATTGAAGTAATCTTCGTTACTTAATCCATGATAAATGCTTCCGATATAATTATGCTTTGATGTCAAATTATTAGCAAATATTGCTTGTTGATACTTCAGCATTTGTTTCTTGTCGATTCTTCCATAAAAGCTCTGACCTCTATGCCCTTCACGCGACTACGGTAAACCAAGATGTTGAAGACACCATCCTTGTATGTCATTAAGAATATCTCGTTCTACGACTTGACCTGAGGAATGGGAAAGTCAAATTTTTAGATAAGCCAAGGTCTTCAATGTTTTTGCAGAAGAACCCATGCATTAGCTTATCCATATGTAATACCTTCGCAGCTTCAATGTGAACTTTTTGCTAAATCGGTGAGAGAATTAGGTAATTGGGCTCGTGGGCTGCTGCCTCGAAAACAAATCCCTGCTTTTTCATGGTCGGAAAAATATCTGATAAATATTAAATATTAAATTGTCAGAAGAAGGCACTAGTTATACCAATATGACTTTGAAGCCATCCAGTACCATTCTGTTACGGAGACACTCCAAACTCGAAAGTTATTCATCATCATTACTATCATTATTATAGAAAGTGTCCACAGCTCTCGTGTTATCAACGGTTGCTAACGAAACAAAAATCATCATGTGGCTTTATTACACAATATGTAGGGCACGACATCATTACCTCTAATCCAATCCATAAAAGAACTAGTTTAGTTCGAAGTAAAACTTTATTACTCTCCATTTCCCGAGTTTTCCGCCAAGGAAGCGTTCCATACCACGACTTTCATGCTAGTGGAAAATCCGACCAAATTTAAAAGCGGAAAACGCAAGTAGCTTTTCCTGTTTCATCTTTCGCAATTGGCCTCAAAATTTGTTCTCCTAACGACGTTAATATGGTTGGTGGTTTCAATTCATACCGGAAGTAATTCACTCCTGAGTGAAAGCAGGAGATAGAAACTGTAACAGTGGCACAGGAAAAATATAAAGTGAACATTAAGTACATGACACAGGCAGGCTAATGGATCGAGGGGTGAAAATACCAGCATTGTCAACAATGGTCCATGAACATAGCCGAACAACTATTTCATGGGATTGATGTACGGTTTTTGTCAAAAGTCATTCAGTAGCAGTCGCGGTATCAGCAAAGGAATTAGTTGTTTTCTCCCATTGTCACACAGGAGCGATTGAACTTGAACCGTTCGTTGATGGTCCAGCTGAATACCAAGTTGAAAGGTGACTTCAACTTGAAGCACACAGGGAAAGAAACTCACGTCTTTATACTGAGAACGGAATCGACCGGTCCAAGATGATCGACATTCTCAAGTCAAGGATAGGACAAGTCAAGGATAGGACACATGCGTTTGTTCTGAGGGGTCTCTACTCGGACGTAAACCAACAGGACCTGATACAGGAAATGTGGGAAAAAACGGCAACCGAGTAGAAAAGATGATGAGGATGAACACCAAGTTCGGACCATTACACGTCATCACAACCCCTCGAACTGTGATACTCTCCCAGAGGTCTGTGAGGGTCCTGCAAAATATTAAGATATCCTGGGAGATTAGGCGCAATGAGCGCGCGATCGTCCAGTGTCATAGGTGCCAGCGATGAGGACATGTGACATCAAATTGCCAGAGCGAGCAGCGTAGAGTCTCCTATCTACAAAGAACGAATTCGTTTTGGTGCGTACCGGCTCCTCCGCCAAAAGTCAATACTTGATAGAAGAGGGTTGAGGAGCAGAGCGCTCCCCCGACAAAACCTGAATAAGTCGGGAGAAGAATCCAAGGAGATGGCCGGATCATCACCGATCCCATATACTCCGCCTATATGCAATCGCCAATGCAAAGGCACGTCCAGCAAAAGGGTAGCCAACAAAACCAGATAGTGTTTTTTTTTTAGGGAGGTGGAGGAAATCTTTTATATAGAAATATTGAGTCTCCGAACTCAATAAATACTGTCAGACTCTCCTTATAAAGCTGGGATCCAACGGCGTGTGGAGTGGCACTCCTCGCGCCAAACTTTCAGTTCCCGCGCCGTCGGATAGGGCAGGCGTGACGATATTCGGTCGGCGCGGCGAGTCTCGTCAATTGTCGGTAAATGAACACGGCTCAAAGAAGCGCGGACCATGGCGCTTGCGACGCGTATACCACTCCAACGACGTGGCTAGGCACGTGGTACTGTCAGTGCCGTGCTAACTTTCACCATGAAGTGGTCGAACGAAGTGGTGTTAGAATTTGTATCCCTCTATGAAGCAGAATCGATTATTTGGAACCCACGGGATCCAAACCACAAAAACAGGAATTTAATTAAAGGTTTCTTGGCGAAAATTTTCCAACATGTTTGTGGCACTGTACCTACAAATAATCAAAAGTATATCAAATTACTTATAGCAAGCCTGAAAACAATTTGATGTACTTACTAATCTCGATTTCTGTACAAAGACACTCTCCACTATCTTCCTCGTTTTCGTTTTATTTGTTCTTGTGTCATCCTGTAAGCTCCTAATATAAAATAATACGCTGCGGCAGCAACGATATGCCTCCTATCACGGTTAATCTTTTCGTGAAATTAAATCAAATTATGAAATTAAGAAACCACATATATTACTTTACCGCCAACACTGCCTGCGTACAAATGACTGAAACCCCGGCGTGTCCACTTCCGAAACCGCGATCCTACATGCGCCGTGGGAACGGCCCGACAATATTTCATTGCGTCAACCTCGACATTTAACCCTCAATCCATGCTTGCCATTCCACGCGCCGTTGGATCCCGGCTTTAGGCATACTCACTAAAACCTCAAGCTCTGTGTAGGTCCGGTCCGGTTGCCTCCGGTGACACTTAGGCCTATTGGCCCATTGTATCTCACCTATGTTGTAATGTCACAGTACCCAATCCAATACGTTTGTGCCTTGTACAAGTTTGTACAAGTTCCGTATTGGGTGGAAACTGGGTCGTCAGATGGCTGCCCAAAAATTGCCTGTCTTTTGCAGTCTAGAGCTTCGCAATAGCACAGTATGTGTTTCACGGTTTCTGGATCCTTACCGCATAGTCTGCAGATCAGGTCTCCATCGTATTGTCCCATTTATTTGAGGTGCCCCTTCACTGGGGCATGTCCAGTCAGGAGTCCCGTAACGGTTCTCAACTGCCTTCTGTTCATTGCTAATAGGTATTCCGTTCTTTTGTTACACAGTCCTTTGATGTATTCTTTCCCGTGTTTGTTTCCTGGGACATTGTCCCAGTAGTTTTTGTGTTTGTCCCTAATCCAGTCTTTTACAGGCGCTCTTATTGTAAACGTCAGTACCCCTAGCATCTGCCCTTGGTTTGGAAGCATTTCCGATCCTCTTTGTGCGAGTTCGTCTGCTTTCTCATTGCCTGCGATTTCCTGATGACCTGGGACCCCCATATCAGTTTGCTTTGATTCAGGTGTGACAGTGTTTTCAGTTCTTCTTTGCAGTCCCATACCAGTTTGAACGTTATTTCCTTGCTAGGCCTTCAGTGCCGCTTGACTGTCTGATAGGATGTTGATTTGCGCATTTTCAACGTTTCTCCTATTATTTTCCTTCGCGCATTGAAGGATCGCGTACACTTCTGCTTGAAAGACAGAGAGTAGCTGATGCCAATACTCGGATTCCTGGAGAACACTCCTAAGCCCTCTCCATTCTCAGTCTTGGATCCATCTGTGTACCAGATTTTCCCCTGTAGAATGTCCTTGAGCTGTGAGCCGTTCCATTCGGTTCTGGCACTAGCACTCTTGATTGGTTGTTGAAGGAGTACCGATTCGGAATGTGGTCCGTTCTCGTTCCTAGCGCGTCCCTGATCACAATTCTAACGATTCTAATGTGTCCCGTTCCAACGTTCAGCTTGGGTGCAATCTGCAGTCTGGACGCACCAAGCCGTGCGTCGCCCTGAACCAAAAAGTTGGAGAGGTGACAGTCCCAGGAGTGTCTCCATCGCTGCAGTTGAAGTTGATTTGATGGCCCCTGTGATTCAAAGACAACCACGTTTTTGCACCTTGCTTAGTCTCGTTGCTGCTCCTCTTTGTTGTGTCTTGGGCCACCACACCAAAGAAGCTTATATAATGGAGGGCATGACCACCGTGCTATACAACCAGTGCAGCATATGTGGTTTAAGTCCCCATTTTTTTCCAAAAATGCGTCTGGCTATCTCTAGTGAAGTCACCGCTTTTTTGGTTATTTTTTCAATATGCTGGTTCCAGGTCAGCTTGGAGTCTAGTATTACTCCAAGATACTTGACATTCCCCTCTATCTGCATGTCCTCCCCTCGAAGTCGTATGGGTCTTAGACCCTCCGTTTTTCGTCATCGGGTGAATGCTACAATGGTTGCCTTGTTAGGATTGACGTTGAGCCCCTCCAAGTCCGTCCATCTCGTAACAAGGTTAAGAGCCTCCTGCATGCGATCTCTAACCGTTCTATTAAATTTTTCCTGTACTAAGACTACGATATCGTCAGCATAGCCAAGGGCATCAAGTGGCAGTATTACCCAGATTGCCTGAAGAAGGCACTGGTAATACTTATCCTGAAACCGGCAAGGATGGCCACCAACTCGACACCTACCGCCCGATCTCATTACTGAGTGTTGTCGGTCGTCGCCAAGGTAGTAAAGAAGATTCTCCTGAAACGTTTGCTCTCCCTCGAGGAGAAACTCAAAATAATCGATCCCCGCTGAGCAGTTCGGCTTTCGTACAGGTCCCAGTACGACCTCGCAGATTCTCTGGGTTGTTCACGAGGTGAAAGAGGCAGAGGTAATGGTCTTCCTGAACATGCAGAAAGCATCCGTGTAGGTTGAGGGTCTAATTTAGACATTACTAAGAGCAGGCATGCCTTCATAGATGGTAGAGGCTTGTGAATTCCTATCTGACAGAGCGGGCTTTTGCGGTTAGGGTTACCAGCACAAGATCCGCAGAGTATCCTATCGAAGCAGGTTTCCCGCAGGGGTCTAGTCTATCCCCGCATTTGTACTCCTTACATACGTATGATTTTTCTATGTGCAGAAGAACTGAGACTGCTATACGCGGATGATACAGCGATATACGCAGCTGCTATACAGGTCCAATCTCGGTTGGACAGGGAAATGCTACCCTATCTCGAGGAGAACAAAATTGTGGTAAACCCGGCTAAGTCCAAGGCCGCTCAATTTCTCGAAGAAATACAAGTTCTTGAAAGTTCTTCAGAAATTGAAGGTCAAGGACAAAGCCTTATTCATTTATCCATTTATTTATTCATTTATTTGGTTCCTTTCTCGCAAGTGAAATGTTATCGACTGCGAATCTGAAAAAGAAAAGGTGAACTCGCTCGAATATATAGAGTAGGTATTATAAAGAAAATCTGGCAACATTATCGCAACTATAATTTTTCAGAAACTGATTCCTTAAACCGTGACCTATTTTTTAAACAACACTTTGCCTCTTCATCTAAGTTAAATCTATAACTTTTTGCTTAGGAAAACGAATAGGAAATTTCTTCGTTACAATTCAGAGCAATAATGAATTGAAAACAATCTGTTTGTTTAACAAGAAAATATTTCACATACCTCTTGTAACCGGCTCCAAATCAATTTAGTGATATACCTACCTAGCAACCCCACAAAAAAATTAATTAAGTATATTAACAAAACGCTCTACTGTCCCTAACCTACACCTTCCACAAACATAAATTTTCAACTGAAAAAATATCAAAACAGATTAGAGATTATACACATAATTAGATAAGTAATTCCTAGAAAATTCAAACTTTATTTTTTATGATTTTGATCACAATTTCTTGTAAATTTGCCCATGTGAGACGTTCAAAAAAGTCCTGCGACAATAAATTCAACTGAGGTTTTTGGTTTTTGAAAAAATCTAGTGTTTCCCTCGTATCCTACTGCAATTCATCTCGATTACAGTTGCTATTGTAATAAGTGGGTGAATGAAAAACTTTACTTTTTTTAATGAAACAGCCTACTGAATTCACCCCAATATTTCGCTTTCATTAAAGTTGGCCAGGCTGTCGGAAATTCAGCCACCATCAGCATGACAATTAATTTGATGTATAGGCCACTTAGTATTCGAAGGAAACTGCTTCTGCTCATTATGAAAGGATTATAAGTTAGTGCATGACGATCCAAATATCGTCCAAAGTGGATTCCTTTACTTTACTTAATAGACAATAGCATATAAATGACAAAGAAAATCGCTCAAACTACTATAGACACAATGTATTGCATTATCATCATTATGATGTAAGGATCATATATATATATATATATATATATATATATATATATATATATATATATATATATATATATATATATATATATATATATATATATAACGAGTCGAATGATTTATTAGTATTTATTGACAACTTCTTGTGTTCATCTAGCAAACAAGAAACTTCGACAACTCACTACACAATAATATATATATTGTTTATTTTACTGCATTCTTAAATCATTATATACAGTCATATAATAATTACAAATGTTATCAGACTGTTTCACATAGAAGATAGAGGAGTCTTACAGATATTTCAAGTGATGATAGTGAATGACACTGACATACAAGTCGCCATGACAATGATTCGGCTACCTTCCCTTTTTAAACAAAACTAAATTTTATCTTGAGTACAAATCTGCAAGGAGGTTTTGATATCCTACCGACTGCGCCATATGTGTTGTAAGAATCATATATAAGAGGTCGAAATTAATTATCAGTTTTTATTAACAACTTCGATCATGCCTTCATCTGACAACCTATTATACAATATTTTTCATTCCACTGCATTCTCAAAGTCTTATATATATGCTACACAGAAATGTTATCAGACTGTATAGAAGATATACAGATATTTCAAGTGATAGTGAATGTGGCGCGCTGACATACAAGTCGCCCATGACGTATATTTTGACAATAACTGATACTTTTCATCCTCATAAGTCGTAGAATTAAGATAATATCTGATATTTTCGTATGCTAAGCTAAGTAGCATACTGAGAATTCAAATTTTTTGTTTTATTTCTCCAAAATCATAAATTAAAGTGCTAATAATGTTTTCATCCCATTTGAAAACGTAATCCCTAGCGACACTGATGGATTTATGTATCGTTACTTCACACGGTTTGAACTTTCACCCTGTGAGGAAACTTAAAAGTTGTGAAAAATTTGTATAAAATTGTCAAAATTACCTACTCGATATTCCGGATACAACCACAAGGAGAGCTAGTGTTTGGGAGAAGTTATTCCATCTCAAGGTCAAATTGTGTTCAAATCGTGGAGCAATTTCAAACCTCCAAATTTTGGAAGAAAATTTTCACTAGATGTAATTATTGAGATCCAAATCGATGCAGAAAAGCTAAAAAATTAAATCATGCGTGTTCCCTATAGATGCTTTAAGAGGCAGTAATTTGCTCAAAATTGAATTTGAGTAGTCGGCGACACATGTTCTAAGTGACCAACCTTACCGTGAGAATGTAAGTTACCAAAAAAAGTACGTTTCTGGTTGAAAGCAGACTGCAAAATTTTTGTGTAAAATGGTTTTTGTTATTATTATTATCGTCTGAAAAGAGTATTTACAAGAGCGTCATTTTGTATAATTTTCAATCCAAAAATTCCTTTTTTCAAAAATAGTCTCAATGTTTGAGATTCAGAAGGGCATAACTCAGAAAGTAATTGAGATCTCTTCGATTTTTCTTTGGATTCGTGTTCAAGAGACAAAACACAAGTTGAACTTTTTTTCCATTCATGACGGAGTCCGATTACTATACCTCTACCATTGTTTTATGAAAAACTTCAATCAAATCAAACCAATTTCACTTGGTAGGATAACCAAAATACTCCAAAGCTAGCTTTACGTCAGTGGAACGGGAATGACCGCAATCGTGAGCATGAGCGTTGTGTGCGCGTAGTGGAACGCACCCTTAAAAAATAAAAAGCACAAAACATAAAAATTGTTTGGTTGGCTCCTTGACGTCCTGCCACAGAATAATACTTTAGTTCTTTGGTATTATTCTGTGGTTCTGCGTCATTAGTCAGTCGTATCAACTGTCAACGTCAACTAAAATTATAATCAATAATTATATGCATGTTATGTCATTGAACGAATTTTGTAAATACTATTATTTTATTTTTTAGAATTCTTGCAAATGGCTTCACAAACAGTAAAGAGGGCAATTAAAGAAGTCAAACCAATTTTATCCCTCAATCATGCAGAGGCTAGGCAAAGAGTTTTGAATCTATATAAAGCTTGGTACAGGCAACTTCCTTACATAGGTTTGTATTTTTGTAAAATGTATCCACATAACTGAAAGAGTCTACCCAATATTGAGCTAGACTAGGTTTTGGATTTCAATACCTGCGAGTGACTAGTGAATTTAATTTAATTTTCTGAGGTTTTGCAGAGAACATATGCCTTTCAGGTACCTACCTGTCAGGAATTACTTTTCAACACTTGGCATTATATTTAGAGTCCAGCTTATTTTGAAAATTTTGTATCTTTCATATTTAATGCCTTTATTTTCAGTGAAACAGTTCGATATTCCGAAAACTGAGGCTCAATGTAAACAAAAATTGAGAGAGGAATTTACTAAATATGATACCATTCAAGATATAAGGCTTATTGATATGATGGTGATCAAGGTAAGAGTTTTTCGTGCACTGAGAAATTGAGATAGATATATTTGAATTTGAACATCTGAATTTTTTTAATTAAATTTCATCAGCACTAACAGAAAATTTGTTCTTTTTTGTATTAAAGGGCTGCACTTTTAAGAAACCCTTTGTAGTTATCAGTACACTTACGCAAGCTAGGAATAATGGTTGTCACCAATCAAAAGCTTAGCCTCGTTTATGATTACTTGCATAAAAATAATGGAAACCTTTATACGAAATTGAATAAAAAATAAGCAATGACATAAAAACAAGACAACTTTCAACTTCTTATTCATTGGAATTATTGGCAGCAGGCATGACCATCTATTTCAAGAAAGTGGTTATTGGTTATTTTTTCTCATTTAATTTGAATCATTTGTTTAAATGGGTCTATGTGTGAATATACTTGAGTTATTGAATCAACTCACCTCATTCAGCTGTTCTGATATACTATTGTGTTTCTATCTTTCATGACACACAATTGTTTATTTTCAGTACCATTCACAATTTCATATCATATGAACTCCTCAATTATTGTTTGTCATTTTTCTTTTCAAATGTGTTGCTATATACCATTTCTTCCAAGAATGATTGTCTCTACCAAATCACATTATCTACAAACAGATTATTTCACAATGAGCTGAACATGGGACTCTCCACAATCATTTAAAATCACCTGCAGTTACTTGATGAATCCTTGATTTCAGTTATCCATATACACTATTGTCAACATTCTAAATTAAAAATTGATTGGTATATCTTAGCCTATTTGCTTTATTTTGAATTTTTTTCAAAAATACCCTTTTTTATAACTTTTAATATTTTTATTATCTAATTAATGTTATATATTAGCATTACGAAATTATTTCATATTATTGTATATTATTAGGCATTGTTCAATAATCCTCTTCAGTGATATTTTTTTCACAAATCATTCCGGCACTGTTTTGGAATCCAGTCAGAATATTCTGGAATCATATCCATCGTCAAATATGATCTTTTATGATTTTTGTCTTGTTTCTCAGGTTTAGTAGTCCAGTATTGAACAAATTCACTTTTCTGTCATTGTTTTTCAGCATACTGAACAAATTTACTATTCTGCTATTGACAGTCTTCTCATGGGTTGCATTCATTTCATACCTCAGGGCTATAATTCGCTACCTGTATCAAAATGAGGATAATTATTAAACAGATTATCATTACAAATTTAAAAATAAGTTTATTGATCAACTAATAGGAGTCTAGTATTCTCTTACTTGATTTAGCAACCAAGTTACTGAAAAATATATAGTTACTTTTCCCAAGTACAGTATTTCTGTACTCATAATATACTTGATAATCTTGAGATAATCTGCAACTAAAAGTAATAATCATCTTTATCCAAATAGAATATGTAAACTGTTGTAAATGAGAAGTAATTATCAGAAATAACTGCTATTTGATGCATTACATAATCTGTTCTAAAAATCTTCCAGATGACACATTTCTTCTATTACTAATTATTAAAATGCATATAATTAATGTAATGCTATTTTTTACTCTTAAATTATTTCCTGAAAAGTCATGATTAATCGGAATATTTTACTATTACAGGGTCAAATGGAACTGAAAGAAGTAGTCAATGTATGGAAACAGAAAGGTCACATCATGGCATACTTCAAAGACACTGTTGAGCCAAAGCCAAAAGATTTTCTTTCCAAATTTTTAACAGGAAAAGATTAGGATATTAGCTTGGAAATAAAATGTTCCTGAAGTAGTTGTAAATATAAAAAAACAAATTATGCCATCATCAATAAAATCATAAATTATTATCTATATTTCCTACAGCTGATTCCACCACTTCCACTAAGTGCTTTGAATGTGGCAGAATGTGATGATAACTATTGACAAACCATTTAACAGATTCTATCATTGATAGATGTAACTTTCTCAATTACTTTATCAAGAACTGTAAATTTGAAACTGAAGACTTTACATTTCAGAGGATATGCACAAAACGGCAAATTAAATACAACTCAGTTGATCACTTTGGAGTACTCTTATCAACTAAATATAGCAGTTGATGAGCCAAACAATCTGAAATTGTTCAATGAACTGGCCAAACAAAGTATTCTTGGGAGGAAGAATTAAAGGCATAGTTATATTCATGGAGACTAACAAAGTTTTCTGCATTTGTCTAGTTAAACAAGAAGGTACAACATATAACTGTATTTCTGATAATTTATCAGAACAGTTGTATTCACCATTAATTATCTTGAACAACAATATAAGATCTCTTTTTTTTATCCTAGATCAGGATGTAACATTTATTCAAAACAAACGTTATATAACACGTGCAGTAGCAAATCAATAGACCAGAGAATGAATATAAAGAGAGTAATTCCATATAAAAATAAAATTATAAAAACCTGAAATTTTTGGATGAAAATAGTTTCAATTGTTGAAAATCTTTTAATCAGATAATTTGAAATACAAAACAGAAGCTATTCATATTCCACAAGGATCGAACTTGGGACCTCTCATGTCCTTGATTTCTATTAATAATTTATGTAAATATGTATGTTTTGCAGATGACAAAAGTGTATTCAATATTAGAGAGCAACTTAGAGTGTTATAGACTTCAACATAAATTATATTGGATTCAAACTTGGTGTTGGAATAATAAATTCGACTCAAAGTTATCATTTGCATATCACATGAAGCCATGAGATCTTATGAATTTAAGTTGTTTCTGGGCCTTTGGTATCTATGGTAGGTACTTGAAGTGGTACATACTTGCAATTTCAAAAATTGCTTAAACTAATTTCATGAATAACAGAAATGAAACCACAAATAAACTTATATAATTTTTATAGAAAACATTTGAGAAAGTCTTGAGAGTTTCATTCGAATAACCATCTAAAATGGATGAACAGTACTTAAGGAATAGCTTCGTTTCTTGTGAATTTGGTCAACAGGTCTAATGCCCATTTTGGCTGATCAGCTGACACCATATGTCCTGCATTCCTGACGAGAACTTCAGTCAAATTACCCGCTGTCTTTACATAACCAGCAAGGTCATCTCCTACGTACCATTTAAGCCTCTCTGCAGTTTTATATTCGCTGGCCCCACTGAATTGTAACTTCTGCAGATAGTTGATTGTAAGGGGATATGCTACTATAATATCCAGCTGGCCATTGAAAATCAAAACTCGGTAATTTCCTAGTATTTCAGATACCCAAGGGGCCACTGACTGCATAACATCTTCGAGGAGATTCTTCTCTACTATTCCGCCTTCATTGTATGACAAATTTCCTGTATGGATAGCCTTTCGAACATCCTCTCTTGCAAGAAATTGACCTAGGTAACGGTCGCCGCTAGGTGGAGCCACAGGATATAAGTAGTTGAAATAGTTGTTGAAACCCGTGGCGTTTTTGAATACTGTAGTTTCATTGGTCAGGTCACCGTTTAACAAAACGTCGAACACATTGAAAGCCTTATCAAATTGTTTATTCTTTATGTATTGTATAGCTGAAAAATAGATTGGTATTATTTTTCATATGTGAAATGTGTTTAGTGAATTCAAGACAACTACCCCACCAAACTTTTACCCTAAACAATCAGATTTTTTTATGATAGTTTTTCATAACATCTGTGATTAAAAAATATCAATGAAAAAGAAACGAATAAAACAAAATTGGAATTTGACCGGTAATACTTCAAAATATTTCCAAAACACCTTGTAGCTCAGATGAACATATTATGCCAATATGGTAACTTAGGACACTTTGCATTTAAAAAA
Source organism: Chrysolina americana (assembly GCA_958502065.1). Lineage (NCBI taxonomy): Eukaryota > Metazoa > Arthropoda > Insecta > Coleoptera > Chrysomelidae > Chrysolina > Chrysolina americana. Next base: position 12,521,463 of record OY293413.1, read on the forward strand.
ATGCAATAAAAAATACTGGTCTATATTTAAGAATAAGAAGTTGCTAAAAGTGATAAAAGTTTTGAAAAGATATAAGTAAAAGAAGCGAGTTTCGAAATTTTCGAGTTTTTCTTTAAAATTCTAGAACTACACTCATTTTAACCACTGCCCACGCCGTGGGGTAAGTGACTATTGAGTCCGAGAATCATGTGCCCTGAGCAGGAGTGAACCAAGGATGACAGCCTTCTGAATTCGACCGGTAGTGACCATGCTGGGAATCGAACCCACACCACTGGTTGAGAGACGATCGCTCTACCATCACGACACCAAGGCCCATTGAAATTAAATATTCGAAATGCGGTACTTTGACTTATTGATTGATTACTTTTTACTAACATTTCTTTGTGGTATAATTTTGCACAAAATGAATTATTTTCACTAGCTTTCTTCTTTATTTTACTAGTATCATAAGTTATTGTACAATTACTTTTATGTCTAAATAAAGGAACTCTTATTATGATCATCATAATTACCTTGTTGCTCAAGATCGTATATAACTTGTTTGCTGTTGGAATCTATCAGACCAATTTGATATAAATAATCGCTGTACTTCATTTGATTTTCAGGGTCACTCAAGCCATTTCCAATTGCAACCCCTTGAAGATTGATGTTCACCTTATCACCTGGGTTTTTTGTTAGTATAGTATATGCAATCGCTGGTATATACTTTCCAGCATAAGACTCCCCAGTCACAAAAAAATCGTTCTTCTGTATTTCAGGAAATAGCGTGAAAAACTGCTTCAGGGCTTCGTATAGGTCTTCCCCAACTTTCGTTTCGTTTTGTGCATATCCTCCATCGGTAAAACTGAACCCGGTTCCAACAGGATTATCGATGTATATAACAGAGTGGTCTCTTGTCCACGTAAATTCACGTTGTTTTACTTCATGTACACCCTGCAATATAAATGGTCCGTTTTCCTCAAACAAGGCATACAGTGAGGAGGCACCAGGACCACCCTGTAACCACAAAACTACTGGTGCGTTTTCATAATCCCGTTCAGCAGGAAAGAACCAGAAGAATAGGTTGGAATTGTAGTTTTTATCGACAGTTAGAAATCCTGAATAGCTTTCTACATGTTTGAAATCTGGTAAGAATACTCTTGCTGTAGCTTGGGCTTTTCTTATATGATTTTCTTCTATGAGTGGCGTTAGCAGGAGTGGATCGCCTAGATTGGCGGATACAGCAACTGTTTCAATTTTTCCATAATTTTTAGGAAACGATGAATTTCCTGAATGGAAATGAATCAGCACAAGGAACAATATGGAAGTTATTCTGTGCATATTTGAAACTAATTTTCTACTAGTTATTTCTGCTGGCAATAAAGTATTTATATGCATCAATATCAAGTGGAATGATAATATTATCTTTTTCAATCGCGTCGGGATGTATACAAAGGTGTAGCGATAAGATTTTCATTCATGATGTAAAAACCAGTTTTTTTCAGAAATATATAAAGTAAATACACCTCTCCATCAATATATGTTAAATTTAAAAACACGGTAACAAATTAGGTACCCAGTTATTGTAAGTAATTTTGCCAGTGTTTTCGAAATCGTCGTCAAATCAAATCCTTGTAAAATGGTTTTATGAGAGGCCAATTTGCAATATGGAAATTGAGTGAACTTCAGGGAAGCAGAATTAACTCGTGTCACAAAAATTGTCCTTGTATATAGTTTAATTTTCACACAAACAGAACGATATATTATTTTTTGTTTTGGTATGAGATATTATTTGATTTTCATCAGATTTCAATGAGTATCAATACAAAATCTCTGTCTCTCAGCAGTCAGCAGATTCTTTGGTTCTGAAGAAATTTGTCTGCATCTAGACTTAGGTTCATGCTGTTCAAAATTCAATCTCGTTTAAGTAAATTTTTTTTTGGAGTGTGATCGGAAGACAGAAGGTATATAAAAATGTAGAGATAATGCCCATAATGTACACAATTCAAATTATATTTATTGCATATCCAACACGCACATGACCAGTCATGATATTAATTAAAATTGAATTGAAAGGCGATTGAGAAAATTATTCCAACATTTTGATTTTGCGATATCAATGTAAATATTTGCTTTCATTATATGAATTCATGTTCGATATGCTAATAATTTTTGTCATTCAATTGATTATGAGAAGATAAATATTTTATTAATCATGACACTGCGTATTCTAATAAATGGAACACAAAAATTCTCATTGAATATATTTTTATCCGGAGATCTTTATATCAGGAAGACTTTGATTAAATCTGGAATTGTTTTGTATTGATTTTATTTCTGAAGTGCCGAGACATTGTGTAGAAATATTATTCAGATAATAAAAAATACCGTCTCAAGAGCCCCAAACTAATGGGGTCGAAGATAATACATTTTAGGTCAGGCGGTAAAACATCAAAAAGGATTGTTTGAAATTCGTAGATGCAGTAATTTGATTACACGTCGCGTCGTCCAAATCGATTGTAGGTTCTTTACGTATCGAATACTTGTATCTCCAGGTAATTTCAATATTCTGCTGAAAATAATTAAATAATTGCGGTACAAGTAAATGAAAGGTCGTGAATAGCCTTCAATCTACTGATTCGACGGACGTCCGAATCGGGAGTTATTGAATTAATTTGAATCTAAAAGTAAAAAGCTGGGGTGCTTCAAAAGGTTTTTCTACACAGCTGAATAGTGAATATCCAACCAAACATCAGTAAACTCGATTTTTTCATGAGGGAGTATTTTTTATTTTATTTTCTCATGCCGGTATGATTTTTGAGTTTGAGAGCAGTGAGTTCATCATTCCACCAAGGACCCCCCTATTATAAGAACCACCATCTTGACAGAATGGTTTGGGTAAAGCCTGCGGAGTTCAAAGAGTAGATCTCGATATTTGGTCCGTTTTTCTTCCTCTTTTTGAACGATGTTCGTTTCGCCAGAAGCCGAAAACTCAATGACGAAAATCTGTTGGTCGAAGAGGACTACATCAGGCTTATTAGCTTGTATTTGCCATATGCTCAGAGGAATAGAATAGCCTGTCTAGCTTCAGTCCCGTATCCACAAGCATTATTGTTACTATATTCTCAAAATTCACAGGTAGCATTACAATATCGAAAACTTGATTTTAAAAATGCCTTTATATTATGTTTAATAATTTTTTTTAAATACCTTCAAGTACTCAAGTACCATTTGTGATGATGTAAAGCCGGCCTCAAACGACTCGTGTACTTGGCAAATACACAATTATTTGCGTACTTGGCAAGTATGCGTGCTTCACAAATTGCGATGACAAACAGGGCGCTCACACGACGTGTACAATGAACAAACAATAAGTACGCGAGCGCGAACATTTGTCTTGAAATCTTGACAAATGAATCAGTGGTCTGGCAGTCAATATGGATAGCGGTCGTCTAGAAAATCTCGTTATTGCTTCCGTGGCTTTTGTTGTGATGAGCTCTGCTTATTTAATTCTCTCCAATACAATGTCATTTGTCCATTCCATTTCAATTTTTAATAAAACACAAATAAAACGTCTGTACGCTTTTGCTAGGTCTCTGAAAATTATTTGTGGATTTCGTTTGAGCGCCTCTACAAGTATAGACAAGTATGTACTTGGCAAGTGTTCAAATAATCGTGATCCCTTTGACTCAGGCCATTTTTACCGAACACAAATGGAAAACAAACGAGTGATAAAATAATTTTACAAGTAACCCACTCACACGACATGGCAAGAATACGCAAGTAACGATTATTCACCAAGTACACCAGTCGTTTGAGCCCGGCTTTAAACGACCCGATGGTTTATCTCTTATTCCTTATAGGAAATAAGCGGTGAACCTGTGGACTGGTACTTATTTACTGATCAACAATTTACAGCAAAAAGTTGAAAAGGAAAAAGTTCCAGAACCTTGGCGGCACTATTTATTCATTTCAGTGCACTTTTTCATTGATTCCACATTTTTTATTTTCAGGCTGGTTGGTTGAAATTCCAAACGTACTATTTCAAGAAACGAATTTTCAATCATTACTTTATATATTTGATGGAAGGTGATTAGAATTATCTAAGTTTTGATAAATCTAAGTCTAGGAAGACGTAATATCAACTCATTACTTCATGTGATATGATTTACCTGCTATGAAGTCACTTCGAGTTTTTACGCACATAAGACGCGCTTGTTAGGATAATAACTATTTCATGCGTTACAACTCTCAATAAGTAGCAAACAGAAGAGAGTTTCTGATATGAAATTTCATATGCTGTTCAAATTTCGACGAAATATTCCGATTAGTCCTAGGTATCTCAAAACCATTTTAATTCGATCATTTTGATCAACATCTTTTTCGTTCTTGTAATGGCAAATACTGAATTGCCATCAACAAAAACAGTACAAAAGAACCAGAAATTTGTTTGTTCAACAGGTCCTTTATGGATAGTAAAACGTAAGCTATAGCTCCCCTGTGGTGACGTCAGTTGTTGTCTTCTAAGCACAAATGTGCGGGATTCTCGTTGGTGACTCCGTTCGTGACTGACTTTGCAAGTCAGTGTACACTTCAGAAGATGCTCTTTGAAATTTACAAAAATTCTTAAAACAGAAATATTTAAAAAATGCTGTTTTATATAAATCTGAGTTTGTAATAATTATCAAAATGTTTTGAATGGATGTGCACATTTCAGGTAACAACCTTGCATTAAAATAAAACCTATTTATTTATTTAAATTTATTATTGGTACATACTTGGTGAATATGAGCAAATATTATATAAATTGTACTTAAGAATACATATTTATTTATGTAGGTAAAAGATGCCAAGTGAAAAATTTCTACTTAACATACAAAAGGTTTATGCAGAGATTCTTGTATTCGTAAATAAATTTGGATTGTTTTTATTAAAACTATTCATTTCCTCCAAACAACAAAGGTATCCATGCTATGTCCCCAACAAACAATTGGATTTTTCACTGGATATTTGACAATGTCATGCCTTATTAGTCTAACATTTACCGTGGAATTGATATATTTAGCCTTTTTTATGGAGGGACTTATTCCTTGTAAACCTGGTAATCAAATCTACAGCCCATTTTGGTTGATCTGCAGGTACCATGTGGCCGGCATCTCTGACTAATACCTCTGTCAATTTCCCAGCTTTCTTTACATAACCTGCCAATTCATTTTCGACGTACCATTTGTACCTTGGGGCTGTTTTATACTCTTCGGCACCGTTGAAGTTTAAGTTTTTCAAATAGTTGACTGTGAGTGGATATGCTACTATTATATCCAGCTGGCCATTGTAAATCAATACCCTGTAATTATTGAGGAGCTCGGTCATCCAAGGAGCTACTGACTGCATTATGTCATTGCTTAATTGGATTTCTACCGTCTTGTCTTCTCCGTGAAACGTCGCATTTCCAACATGAATTGCAGCGCGAACATCTGACCTCTGGATGTAGCGACCAAAGTTTTGCATTACCACATTGTTTGGGTCAGGATACAAGTAGTTGAAGTAATTGGTGAATCCCGTGGCATTCTTGAAAATGGATGTTTTGTTGATCAAGTCTCCATCCAATAAGTTATCGAATATCTCAAAAGCCTTGTCAAATTGTTTGTTTTGAATACAGGTGATAGCTGAAAACAAAAACAAACGTTGAAATGAATCATGCTGAGTAATTTGTTATTTATGTGTGACTACATGATATAGTATGTAGGAGCTAAAACGAAAATAATGTGAATCAATGTGAAAAACTGTGATAATTGAATTGCAAAAAGTAATATAATTCCTTTTAGTCATATAAACTAATACAAATTCTTCAAAACACATATTAAAATCAATTAAAGAAAAGAGGGGAAAACAAATGTACCTGCTCAAAATAATAAAATAAAAAAGGGATATCGAGAAAAATAAAAGAACCGATTATGAGTATGATGATTTGCAAATGAGTCTTATCAAGTCTTAGGTGCATTTTATGTCCTAGTTGAATCTGATTTATCAAATGGAAATGGATTAATAATAATCCATCCAGCCTTTCACAAGTTTCCTATACTATATAGATCGTCGGCAAGCATCGAACAGAACCTCAGAAAAGAAATAGTTAAATGGAGTAAATCCAAATAAAAGTATGAGAAATATTAAAAAGGAAAGCAGGAAGGACTATAAATTTTATATTGTATTTCAAGAAAAATTACTACACAAGGTGGAAACACAACTATTTCCTTACTCAAACCATCAAGAAAAGATCTCATAATGTACTTCAAATGAACGGAAATACAGTACTTACATAAAAAATCATTCTAAGATACTAGAACCCATAGCTCGAGTTTTGGATATTATGAGGTGAAAAAAAAAACTGTTAATATGGCTACTCCCTTGTTTAGTATTGCTGAGTAAAACTCAAGAAACTACAGAAAGGTGCAAATAACAAGTAAAAAATCTGCCTTTACTACTCTGAATGCTTGTATCGATAGTTTATATCTGATAAGGAATTATGAAAATGATTTTTGATGAAGTATTGCTTTTGAAACAAGCCCCTTAGAAAAATATTCTTTTTTTAATTTCGACGGCCAATGATTCTCAAAATCAGCAAGAATCACATTGCACATTGAAGCCATCCCAGTTGTATCTTATATAATGAGAACACTCAACCAATAAAACTGTATTTTTATTTTTTTTTCCATACAGAATGTACCAGTCAGGCCCTGTCTCCGGAGCTCCGATACTACCGGAGAGCGAGCTGGTCTATCATTAACCTCAGCAAACACTCCCCATACGTCCGTGGGGTGAGTGATTAATGGGTTCGAGAATCATGTGACCTGAGTAAACGGAGTGAACCAAGAATAACGGCCTTCTGCATTCTTCCGGCTAGGTTTTCTGCCGCATCACGGCATGCCGGTATGATTTTCAGATTTGAGAGCAGCGTGTCCATCATTCCACCAAGGACCCCTATTATCAGAACCACCATCTTGACAGAATGTTATTATTATTATTATTATCTAGCATGAGCCTATGACAACCTTTCAAAGAACTTATATTGAATAATTTTACTTGAATCCATTATCATTTGACAAGATTATTAAAAAGATAAACATTGATAGCTTAGTTAACATTATTTTGTAGCATTTTGCTACCATGTTGCCCAAGTCCCAAATAGTATATATATATATATATATATAGATTAATCATTTTTCTATATTTGATGTAATGGTAATGTTTTTCACTTACTATAATAAATAGATGAAGGAAAAAAATGGAGGAAATCTGGCAACCAAGAAATGGAACATTGAATAATTTTTCTGAAATATCTAGAAGCAAATTTTTCCTTATCTTAAATAGTCCAGTTGTAAATAGCCTGTTATCGCCTTTATCTGACCTGAGAAGTTTGAAGTTGACCTTATGATTATTGCGAAATGTTCAGAAAACAGCTCTAATAAGAGTCGACTAGAAAAATAAACTGACCCTGTTGTTCTTGGTCCTGGAAAGTCTTATGTGTATTATCATCAATCAATCCAATTTGATACAGATAATCTCCATATTGAAACTGATGTACAGGATCACTCAACCCATTACCAATACTCAATCCTTGGAGATTAATTTTCAGTTTTGCACTCGGATTATTCTTGAATACTGTGTAGGATATTGCCGGAACATATTTTCCAGCATAGGACTCTCCTGTAACAAATAAGTCGTTTTTTTGCAGTTCTGGAAACATGGTGAAAAACTGAATCAGGGCACTATACAAGTCTTGTCCAACTTTTGTTTCATTTTGAGCATATCCTCCGTTGGTGAAACTGTACCCTGTTCCTACAGGATTGTCGATGTAGATAACTGAATGGGAGTTTGTCCATGCATACTGGCGTATTTTCAATCCCTTCTTATTCTTAACTGAAAAGGGTCCATTTTCAACAAACAGTCCAAATAAAGATGTGGCCCCAGGACCACCTTGTAACCACAGGATAACAGGATCTTCCAAGTAATTAGATTGAGAAGGTATGAACCAGAAAAACAAGTTGGAATCATAGGCTTTATCCACTGTGAGGAAGCCAGAATAACTTTGTATATTTTTGAATCCATTGAAATGTGTTGCAGCTGCAGTTTTAGCTTCTTTTATTTTATTTTGTTCGATAAGTGGGGTAAGAAACAGGGGAACCCCCGGGTCGTCGGTTACTGGTTCTTGCTTGATGGTGCCATAAACATTTGGAAAACTACAAAATGACAATTCAGTCTTAATAATCAAAACAACACTGAATACAAAAAGATTCATCTTGAAATTTTCCACTTTGAATCACTATATTGTCTATATTTCTTGTGTTCACTTTTTCAGTTTACTTGGGCAACGACTCGACGACTAACAAGAACGGGTAAATACAAAAGAATACAAAACAAATCCAAATCACCGCATATTAATCAAAAACAAAACAAGAACATTAAGGTAAATACAACTATGAAATCCCCAAATAATTGCGAAGATGTGCATGAAATTGACCAATAATATCCTGTCGTTTTATATCTCCCTATTTAAACTCAGGTGTTAGGTCAAGACTACAATAAAGCGCTCTGACATATCTGATAATATTGATTTCGAATGTATAATCGTTATATCGCTCACAAATTTCTATGATTATTTTGTCTATAGGTTAGCCAGGTCAGGTAGGTTAGATTGAGTCTATGAGTAAGATTGGCTAATAATTTACACATTTAGATGTCTGTGCATTTGAACTTCCTGCCATAACTAATCACGCAGCGCTTATTTCGTGCATTTTACACTCATTTGGAATAAGAGTTGGACCACCGACAAAAAACTAGTGTGTAATCGTTGACGTAGGACAACGATTGCGGCATTTGCCACGAATCTATAAATGCAGAAACACAATGGAAGTTTTATGTTTTTAGTTTTAATTTTCATGATTTTGGATATTTTTTTAAGACGAAACTATCATTGCCATTATTATTCTGATCACGCCTCATAAATAATGTGGTTGGTGAAATTTAAGCTTTTCATTCCTCAATTCTGTTTTGCATCTTGTTTTATTTGTAAAATTGATATTCAAAATCCCAAAACTTAAAACTTATTACATAAAACTTCCATTGTGTCTACGGCTTAAGCGTACACAATTTCGCTTGACTATTGCAGCGGCTGCGACTACGAAATTATCCTGGTGTCACGCACTCTTTTCTTTTTTGAAAACTCATTATAATGACTTTTTTCCCATTAAAATGTCTTTTTTCTCATTATAATTACTTTTTTCTCATTATTATGACTTTTTTCTCGTCATATTGACTTTTTTCTTATTATAATAATGATTCTTTCCTCATTATATTGGCTTTTTTCTAATTATATTGACTTTTTTTTCATTATAATGACTTTTCTCTCATTAAGTTGGCTTTTTTCTTATTATATTTTTCTCATTATAATGACTTCTTTTTCTTATTACTTTATATTTTCTTGGTGATACTACTTCCGCGTTGTTGGGTAGGTATGACTTAAATCATTTGCATAGTTAAATCATTATATTGATTACTATAAATTTGAATAATTTCTTAAGAGAAATGAAAGTGGTTAACTATTATATTGCATATTACTTTCTATTGGGTCCAATATACATTACAAAGAAATTACGGCTTCCAAGAATCTATATATTTCACAAACAATTCATAAGTTTAGCAACGGTAAAGAGAAGATTGAAGAAAATCGGACAGAAAAAAAAAAAAAATTCCCCATTGCCGAAAGTTTTGGATTTTGTAACTGAGCAAGCTGAGAAAGTACGGGTAAATAATACGAGTCATTATATAATGAGAAAAAAAGTCATTATAATGAGTTTTCAAAAATAAGAAGAGTGCGTGACACGAGGATGCTTTCGTAGCAACAATCTATGATCTATCTACAACTATTTTATTGATTCATTGAAATCCATAACTAAAAAATGAAAATGAGTTCTGTCAGAAATGACATGGAACGATGAGACACCAAAAAGGTTCTATAGATTGCTGAAAATGGCACAGAACTCAAACACAAACATAGAACTTCATTTCTGTGGTGGGACTTTATTGGTACCAGGGTTCTGATCGGTACTTGATTTTTCATTGTCTGTCAAATTTTTCTAGGACCGACTCGGATCGGAGTTCAGAGCCACTCCATGTGACACCTTGAAAGCGGCTTGTGTATGGATAGATGGTGTATTTTATAGATTAAAATTTATAGTTTTTAGGTTATATGTTAAATAATTTTCAAAATACAAAAAGTAACATTGCTTTTGGTGGAAATCATGTTGAACAATAGTCACAGAAACGTTTACAATGTAATGGATGATCTTCCCAGTCATATGGCTGTAAACTCGAAAGACAATACAAATTTTGGTCATATGGTGTTACCCAATGTTTTTGATGGCAAGGGATCAAATGAAGTCATGAAACAGGCAACTAGAACTATTGAGGTACACATCCTGACATTATCTATCATTTATTACATCTTTATCATGATACCACCATGCTGAATCAAAAATGAGACAAGTGCAAAATGCCAAGAGGTTCTTTTGTTTTCATGTAATAACTACAAAATTCATAATCACTTTGCTATTATTTAATTTGTTCTGCTATTGCCATAGTCAAGATATCTGCAGATATGCCCTTAATCAACAATTTCTGATATTTCAGGTGGAAGATGAATCAGGACATCAAACTGTAAATGAACTAGAAGATATATTCACTTCAAGCAGTGAAGGATCTGAAACATATAGGTAACAAAACATGATTCACAGAAATCCTGGTCTAATCAATTAAAATTACATACCTGTGAAATTATTGTTGAAAACAGTCAATATCCTACTTGAGTCATTATATTTCTTTGGAATCGAAAAATGTATTATTTGAAACAGCAACATATTATTAGAATAACACAAATGTTCACATAATTATTAAATAATGAGTGTAACATAATATATCAATAATCTGAATGGAAATTCCAAAATCTAATCCAATATAGTTGGAAACATGGTGATTTTCCACTTCAATGCCATCCATGGACAAATGGAACAAATACTGCTATTTAGCTAGAATGTTAATGAAACAAATTCTTGTCATTGATTACATCAGAGTTTCTATTCATCTTGTATAAAAATAATAGTTATAGAAAGTTATTATTGTTAGAGTTGTTGATTTAACAATAAATATACTTGTATACTTCAGAACCTGAATTAGGATAGCCACAGCAATCTGTCAGTGTTTTGGTATGGATTTATTCATTTGTTTATATTGAGAATTTTCAGTAATAAAAATTTAAGAATGATTTGTTCCTCTTCATTTTGACAATAGTGACAACATCTGAAGTAGTAATAATTTATTATATTTTAGATCTTACAACTTCACTTTTATTTTCCTAACTTTAGGTTTGTTGTAGTGAAAATACTATAGTAGTGAACTTGCATCAGGGGCAGTTTCCTTCCACACATTTAGATGTAAACAAATTTGTCGAACCTCTTGCAGAAAAAACTGATCAAAGAAATCTTGTCAAACACATATGTATAAAGTGCGATGGTAAATTCGTTTCTTTGAACAAATACCAAGACCACTTGAGGTGGCACAAATGCCAGAAAAAATTCAAATGTACCAAATGTCTCGCTGGATACAATGTAGAAAACAACTTGAAAATTCATATGATATTGAACCACCCAAGTGAAGATAATCGAAGTTGTCCTATTTGTAATGTTACATTGACATATCAAAGAGCAGCAGGTATGAAGTCACATTTGATGATACATCAAGTAGAGGAATTGCATTCTTGTGAAAAATGCCTAGCAGAATTTGAAAAAGAGGTGAGGTTTTCAAATTTTTGTACAGTAAACAATGCGGAAAAGTCTTCAAGGTGTGAAAGTTACACAAGAACTGGGACCAAAAATAATCACACAAATTGTTTAAGCTGTTTTTTTTGAAAACTCTACATTTTCTTCACCTGTAAAAGTAATGCTGGACAAAAAAATTTCTCAAAACCAACCATCACAAAGCTTATTGAATAAATATTGACTATGTGAGCCCCAAAAACAATTTTCCATATCTTTACCAAGTTCCTACAATGTGAATGTTTCTGCTTAATATCCTTATACTAATTATCTCTTAGTTTTTCAATATGCATATCACACCAATTTCTTACTTTTCTAGTATCAATCCTGATCAATTGATGCAGTTCTGAGACATTTTTATAATGCCAGTGTTATCTGAAAATTTGGTGAAGTCTCCTGTTATATCAATTGAGGCTAAATAATTAGTTATATTGAGGAAATAGTTGGACCCAGAACTGATCCCTGAGGTATTCTCTATTTGACTAAATAAGTATAGCTCAAATCATTGCAGAACTACACCTTTTCGCCCATATATTTTAAAATGAAATATTGCAAAAACTTTTTTATCATAAGTTCAAGATAAACTTACTGAAGAAGGTTAGAAATTTCATCATTTGTCCATTCTGCTCTTTGAAATGAAAGCCGAGCAGAATTATCAAAATAATGCCTACTTTTTTATGCCATTATTCTTTTCTTTTATGACTTTTTCTATTGTTTTTCACATAAATGAAAAGCTTGAAGCGCTGAATATCATTTTATTTTTAGGATGATTATGTGAAGCACATGAAGTCACACAAATCAGGAGAGAGGGCCATTCAACCTTTCACATGTTCTCATTGCCAAGTTCACTTTGAAAATCGCAAAGACTACAGGTCCCACATCTCAGAACACCAAAGAGCAAGAAGAATTTTTGCCAAACCTAAAAGAACCCGTAAATATTGCCTTCCGGATGCAAAGCGTTTTCATTGCAAGATTTGTGACAAGAGTTTCATCAAGTTTTCTCTTCTGGAAAGACACGAAAGAATACATAGTGGAGAAAAGCCTTACCAGGTAACAAAATTTTTATCATCATACATTTAGGTCTGCTGAACTTTCTCTCAACTAATATGCTGAAATTTGATACTGTAGTAAGTAAATGTGAATAAGAAGCTTAATTTGTCTGATATATTGATCAAAATATTTAGGACCTTGTTTTTTTACTTGAAATTTGTTTTCAGTTGGCCAAACTTCATGAGTGCATTGAATTTTTGAAACTATAATTATAAGCCTGCAAAATTGTAAAAAATAGGACAATTCAGTTCAGTTAGAAATGATTATATTTTGATTTCAGTGTGATCAGTGTGACCAAAGTTTTGCACAAAAAGGAACTTTACAAACTCATTATAAAAAGCACACTGGAAGTAGACCATTTGTTTGTACCATGTGCCCTGCGAAATTTGCCCAGAAAGGTAAGTTTGGTGGAAAATCGACAAAGGATTTTTATCATCATGCTGCTATGAGGATTCATGGAATAGAAACTACCCAAAACACAAAAACAACGTCAATTTCAATCGACGCGCGTTTTGCCAACAAAGTCATTGATTCATTTTTCAATCACAGCTGTTATGGATCTGAAAAAAAATTGAAATTTTACCGCTGATAGTTCAATGTTTCCAAAACACTCTGTAGTTCAGATAAAAATACTACGTCAATATGAAACATAACTCTTAGCATTTGAAAAAAATACAATAAAAAACAGGTCCGTACTTGAAAATGAATCGTTATGGGTGGCCCAATTAGTATGATAGTTTGTATATAATTTTTATGTGCTTATTTGGATAGTCTGAAAAATGATGCTATGGCGAAGTACCAAAAGTTTTAAAATCTCTTCACAAACTAAAAAAATACAGACAAAAGAGTTTCGAAATATTCGATTTTTCCTGTATTACTCCAAAACTATACTACTGACCTCTGAAATAGCTACTTTGTATTTTGTAGGAAGTGTTCTGTTGAAACTTTTTTTTATAATTGGATTACCTATTCAATTAAATGTGCATTGCCAAAACTCCTGTTGTATATGTGAACTTTAAGCTTTCCATTGTCTTGCACTTCATCAATGTTCATCAATGTTGAGTATTGTTATTCCTTTTTATTATATTACTATATATTGTGCTGTTTACATTATGTTGAAATAATTGAGCATTTCGCCTATTTCTTGTGTATATGAACGATGTCCCCCTCAAAAATGTAGTTGACGTGTCCGAGCGTTTTTATATAATAATAATAATATTAATGTTTATTTGCCATTTCTGATACACTTGGTATATATGGTGAGTCAGTTGTAAATAGTTAAAAATAAATAAATATATATATATATAATATATATATATATATATATATATATATATATATATATATATATATATATATATATATATATATATATATATATATATATATATATATATATATAAAACAGAAACGAGCATAGTCTTACATGTATACACATATATACACCCACACACATACACAAATATGCTCACATAAGTAAGAGGTAAGTGAGCATTTCAGAAAATTTTCAAATTAAACCAAAATACAGTTGGGAACACAGTTATCGAAATTGTTTGTGAGATTGTCAATTAAAAAGTCTTGGTAACTATAATAGCATTTCTCTAAAAGGAACTTTTTAATGCAATTATGGAATATCTTGTCACTTCTGATTATTTTGACTACACTTGGTAATTTATTAAAACAAGTAATGTCATATTATAATGAGTTTTTTTATAATTTGTCATCTGATGATGTGGGATTCTCAAAGGATCATTATTCCTTGTATTGTATAATTCGGTTCTGACGTCCTACCTAGCCGCTGTTTCGTTTTCAATGGCCCACCCTGTAAGCTACTACTTATGTTGAGAAGAAGTGGGTTAAATAATTATGAATGGTGATGGATTATGGAAGATTGAAAATTCATATTTAGCATTGACTTTGATTATTGTAAAGTTAGTTGTTGAATTATTCTTTTACGATTCTTGTAAAAGTATGAGTTTCTTTACCATTGGTTCAAACTGTTATTCTTTAGAGCAAAGGTGAATCATAATGAAATTATTTGAAATTAAAAACTTTTGATACATCGATGTTATTTTTCCAATACATAGATTGGCTTCATCAGAGAAATACTTTCTGAAATTCGGTCAGTATACTATACATAAAAACTAATATTGATACTGACAAAACAAGGAATATACTTTGATATTCATATTCCTTCACAGCCTACCTATAGCAGAGGTACTTAAATATATGGTTCTTTTTTTAGGTAATTTGAAAGTTCATATAAGAAAAACCCATACATTTCCTGATAAAAGTGACAAAATGTACAAATGCCCTCACTGCACATGCATCTTCAAAAAAATCGCACCTCTGAATGGTCATGTGACAAAGGTTCATTTGAATAAATCAGGAGCTCCAGAAAATGTGTTGTTGGATGTGATGAAAAATCTGAAGGAATTAGATAAACAGACGAACCAAAAAATAGTTCCAATAACGACAGAGCATGGTAATAAACCAGAAAACGTTTCTAAAAATGAAAAAATCGTAAGTGTATTGAAAGATGAATTCCAAAACAGGGGTTATGTGCAAGAGAAGTCTTTTGTTACCTTAACAGAATCGATTTATGATGGGTCAGTGAAGAAACATGTTGTCCAACATAAAAAAGTTGGGGATGTTCATTGGTATTGTTGTGAGTATTGCCCTAAACAATGTAAGAAACCTTCCGATTTGATAAGACACATCAGGGTGCATACCAAGGAAAAGCCTTTTAAGGTAATTTATAATTGTTTGATTCATAAATGTCACTTTTTATTAGAAATTATACAAATTTGTAGATTGGGTAGTAAATAATTGGATAGTAAATTCATATACCTATTTCAAAGTATTTTGACATACTTGTATTATTTACTTATATGAAAAATCGGTACATCATAAAAGTTGACAAATAGTGATATTCTTATTGACTTTTATCTTAAAGTTTCTTTGAATCCATTCAGCAATTCCAATCTCGACAAAAAATCAAATATATTTCCGTGTCAATATATGAAGATGAAAAACTCAAAAAATATGATATGATCACAGCCGTCTTAATCCTCCGAGCCATGGTGAATCGGCAACACCGCACGGTAATGGATTTGTGGAAAAAAGAACGCCGATTAATGTGGTTGTTTTATTTTGTTCATCACAAACTGGATCGAAATTTATTCAATTGAAGAAACGGGAAAACTGTCAAGTTTGGTTTTCCCATGCCCTGAAATTCACATTTCAAAAGTAATTTTTTCTGATACGTATCCAAACCTCAAGGATGTTCTCTAATTTTTTTCAGATTTTTGATTTGAAGTCTGACCGATGAAAATATGTTATTAGAAGGTACATATACTGAGTGTGCCAAAATCAGATGAATTGTTTCAGATGAATATAATCAAAACTTCCAGAGTTTTGCCGTAACTTTGCCAGAATATTTTCAAGTTCTGACCACCCTAAGGAAGAATCCATTTCAACTCATTTAATCCCAACTTATTATTACCAAGGCAAACTTGGACCTACATCTCTTTCAATATTATAATTTGCGAAGTTTTTTTAGTACATTCTCGATATCAGAATATATGATTGCAAACCTAATAATAATAATGATATTATTTATTGACCCAAGAAACATAAATGTTTATAATAGGGTTCTAATTCTCTAATTAAAACAATAAATAACAAAATTGAAAGAAATGATTGCAACAGAAAAAAAAAAGGAAGGGTTGTCGAAAGCATCATTGTAATAAATGTTTCTTCAAATGTTTTTTAAAAAGATTTTTTTCAATGATATTTTTCAAATTTTTCGGTATTTCATTGAATATCAAAATTCCATTATATAAAATTGATTTTTTTTTCCAATGGTTGTATTTATTCTGTGTGTGACGAGACTATTGGATTGTCTAGTTTGGTGTTTATGAATGGTATTGATTGAATGAAATTGCAGAGATGAATGTTTCCTGTTATTTATAACAGAATGTATTAATTAATATACATATTCTCAATTTGTACAAAGAATTGATGTCTAAAAGATTGTTAGGAACATATAAATGGGATGTCGATTCAAGGAATGGTAATTTAAAAATACATTTAATACTTTTGTTTGCAAAGATTTAAGTGGACGTAAAATAGAAGAATTGGCAGTTCCCCATACTGAAATTAAATATTGTAATTTTCAATAAATTAAACCGAAATATATTAGTTTTAGATATTTTAATGGAATGTAATGTCGAATTTTGAACAGAATACCAATTATAGGAGATATTTTTTTTCGAAGATTTCCAATATGGCTTTTCATATTAAAAAATTTTGTTGTTTCGGAATATTTTATATTTTTTCCATTGAAAACTAAGTAATTTCCGATATGTCTTGATTTTCTTTTTGACAAAAACATAAAGGAATATTTATTAATATTCATAGTTAATTTATGATTGTTCAATATAAAGTATTGTAAAAATAAAGTTTACTATCAGTATGGTGAACTTTCCAATTATCAATTTTTAGTTTTTTCGCATATTCTATTATTCTAACTAATTGATCGTAGCTGTGGATGATATCTGATTTTTCGAACTCCTCTTCTAAATTATTATGAACATCTAAACATTTCTGATGTCTATCATCGGGGTTAGTTTTCAATAATGTTGCAGGTATCGAAAAATATTTTGGTAAATTCGGAAAAATTGAAGGAACTACAGTTTTTATTAACTTTGGACGTATGAGAAATTTTTTTTATTGATCCTCTGACAGAGGAAGTGTTTCATATCAGTATCCAAATATATCGCACATTCAACAAACCTTAGTGCAGAAGGTAGTGCAGAAATCCACTTCTTTCGCTATTCTTAAATAAATCCTAAATAAAGTAGAAATTTCCTCCAAATGAAAAAATGAAATACGTAGATAACCTCACAATCACATTATAATTTTACCCTTTTTTTGGTGGGCATTGAACACACTTTCATTAATAAATCGAGCACTAGATTTTTACCAATATTTCGTAAACCATTTCACATTAATCGTACGTTAATTCATTATTCAGATTACAAATATTTCACCCTAGAATCTAGAATCTACTTAACAATCACCAGTCGACAATACAATGAATTTACAAAATATAATAATTTAGAGAGTTAACCAAACTATACAAATTGTGGTGGTCGATAGCGAAGCGGTTAGACGCCGGCTTTTGAAACTTTTGCTTGCACTTGGCCTGGTTCGAATCCTGGGAATAAGATTTTTTTTTCGATTTCATAGTAGTAGATAGGCGGCCACATGCCTTGTTCGAAAAAGCAATTGGGATGTGAGCGGTCTAGATGCGCACTAACCGACCAGGGTAGTGCAGTAGGTTTTAAGGGTTTTCTTACAGCTTAAAAAGAAAAAACGCCACCAAAAATCAGTAAGTCGCCCAGAGCGCCACGGCAAATAATAATGATAGGCGTCTTCTATTCGTACAGGCTACGCCTTTGGGTACACTCTATGAGTGTTCATGAGAGAGTTTTATTATTATTATTTTAAAGATAAAATATAACGTTTACATAAATAATTTAAAAAACACAAACATTGTACTTAACAGGATTCACTCGAATACAAATGAGGCAGAATGTATGATAAACTACCCGGTAATGAAATTAATAAAAATATAGAAAGAATACTTACCCTCTTATTCTTTTATTATGTGTATTGAAATAAAAAATATATTTATGACCAGTCTGAAAAGCTATTATGTTTTCAGTGTAAACAGTGTATGAAGACATTTACATTGAAATCCACCCTACTTTCCCATAAAAAAACTCACAATACAAGTTTTAAATGCAATACATGTGATGCGGGATTTGGCTCAACCAGAGTGTTGAATAATCATATTCGGTAAGTAGTAAGTATATTTTCTTGGTGCTCATCTGATGATTAATTTTTGTTAATATATTATTTTGTTCATTTTTTGGCTTTTTGTTATGAATTAGCTGTGTAAATCAAACCCTCCCCAGGATTATTATAGTTTATAAATTTATATGCGTTTTGATTTATGTACATTATGAATATTAACAATAAAAAATGGATGAATGTTATATCATTAAACCAATTATGAAAAATGAATTATGTAATCCAATCTCCCACAAAAAAATCCTATTCAATATTTTTGTCGATGAGTATCCAACAGAAAACAACTACTGCCCTCTACGACCGTTGAATTATATCTGTTTGTTACTTAGGTTTCCTACAAGTCGAAAAATAATTCAAACTTTTATATTTGAAGAGTATTGCAAAGTAATTCTTGTAGAAACATTAACCAAGTATTAAACATATATAATTCAACGGTCGTAGCGACAGTACTTAGTTGTTTTCTGTTGTATACTTACCGACGTTGATATCATTGTATTGATTTTTTTGAGGAATATTCTATTACATAATCTATTATTCATTATTGGTTAAGGAAACAAGTGCTAGAGTATTGTTTTTGACAGTTATCTAGGTGAAATACGTGACTGACTTGAAACACTCGATAAACATTTTTTGACCATCCTTAAGTATACAAAATAGTAAAGCACAAAGCACAGTCATTCTTTTTGGGTGCAGTGCCTCCAGATTCGCGAATTTGGACCAATTTTGAGGAATTTGACCAATTTTGTTTTGTAGGGATCACGAATTCAAGAAACTCACAAAATGGGTATGTACTCTTTGTAAATGCATATTCGACGATTTTGAAAAGGCTCTTACACATAAAAAGGAGAATGGACAATCCCATGCTATCCAGTCTGTTTTAAACAGTGTCATCAAACAACCTCTGTACCACACAGTATATGGTGAGTTGAACTTTAATATATATATTTTCATTTTACATGATTTGCAATGATTCTTACATGTGGTGGCAGAACATATTGTAATTAATAGAAACATCGTCAGTTAAACTGGATACATCGTGAGATATTTGAATCCGCAGAAGCATCAATAAACTCTTGTTCTAGTTCTTAATATCGAAATTTCTTTTTGTCTAGAATTTTTGGAATGTTCTAGAACTAGAACTTCACCATACAGCAGAAACCAGGCGAGTGTGAACATAGACCAACTATAAAGGAATTGACTCATGTCTAGCTTTGACGTCTGTATAGTGCGACCACAGCGTAGAAAAACTGATTCGTGAACATAAAAAAATTATGAATGTTCAAATATATTTTCTTCCTGGAGTTGGAATGACGCGATTGTAATAAAAACGACTCTAGGCATTTTTCAGCAAATTAAGGATAATTCTGCTAATTTGCTAACAGATATTTGCATTACATAACCTGGTTCCACTACTACCATGTAACATTATCACGAAGTAAATGAAAGTTTGTTGATAAGACTTTATAGATAACTTCTACTAATGAAGTATACTTTGACTTTACCCAAATTGTTCATTGAGTAAGTAGGTTTGAATTCAAGATTTTTCTATACTTCAAACAACTATACAACAGACGTTTTTTAAAATGGAGTAGTGGTTGATTGTGTCAAAAGCTTTACTCAATTGGAAATATGAAGCTAATGGAAATATTTAATTATTTATATTTGAAAATTTTTAAGTTTTCCACGGTTTTTTATGGGTGTGATAATGAGAGTTTTTGTTTTATCTCTTTTATTGTCATCAGTCCATGGCTTGAGTCTGTTTTCCAGAGCGGTTCTAAAGGATATATTCTGTTCTAATATGAATCTTTCCTTTTCATTAATTTATTTAATTTTTATTTATCAATTCAATCCCAAGAAACATACAATATTTATACAGGGACAACCAATATAAATAAACATATAAAAAAAATATCAACAATATAAAATATAATTGATAGGTAACAATTGAATATAATAGTTAAATCAGTATTGTTCAAGAAAAAGTTACGCTACTTCATTCTCAGTAGAAATGAGAAATTGTTTCAATTCATTTTTGAATTTGGTGAGGTAATTGATAGACCTTATTCTTATTGGTATACTATTATAGCCTATAATACCTCGATAATATAATGAATTTTTTCCAATTTGCATAGTTTTTAGCTTATCAGATTGTCTGATTAGATGACTATGATTATCAGAAGTAACAATATAGGAGAGATTGGAATGTTTTTTCTTATTTTTTGTTAGGTGAATAAAAGGGCAAATTTTCATTCTGAATAGTGAATCAATATCTAGAAGATTTCTTGGTTTGTATAATTTAAAAGTTGGTTCCAAGAAGGGTAATTTGAAAATGCATTTCATTATCTTATTTTGTAAGGTTTTTAATGGTTTCAAAATTGATTTTGTTGCAGTGCCCCAAATTGAAATCAAATACTGAAGTTTTGAATACATTAAACTGAAGTAAATATTTTTAAGGTGTTTCAGTGGAATATGAGACCTGAGTCTGTATAAAATGCCAATAATGGGGGAATTTTTTTTCTCAGATCAAGAATATGCGTAGACCAAGAGAGAGTTTGATCAATGGTTAAACCTAGAAATTTCATATTTTTTTGTATTGTATACAAGAATTATCTACATTGAGGGGCTGAATCTGATTTTCTTGTAAAGATATTCTGGAAATATACAGTAAATTTCAAAATTTAAATTCAACTTATTTTCTTTTAACCATATCGAAATCAAACAGAGGTCACCTTCCATTTGTTCCTTTATTTCCTGAACACTCTTTCCATAACAGTAAAGGGTAGTATCATCAGCAAATAATTTCAAATGACCTTTCAAATTCAGGCAAGATATCGAATTTATATAAATGAGGAACAAAACGGGCCCAAGGATAGACCCTTGGGGTACCCCACAAGAAATTTCTCTTCTCGAGGATGTTGAGCTACCCATATCAATACATTGTTGTCTTCCACTAAGGTAATTTTCAAATGAAGTATAAACATTGCCTCTGATACCAGTTCGTTTCAGTTTAATTAATAAAATATCATGATTTATTACAAGCCCCAAATAATATATACTGTTGGTTTGTTAATTTCATAATCGTGAATATTATTTTTTTTCAATTTCTAACTAATCCTTTATTCAAGGGAACCTGGTATTCAAACCACCGAGACCACGTATTCCAAATACTGGAACGGAATCACCTTCAAAAAGGCCTTTCCATTGTACCACCTGTGACGCAAGGTTCACCAGAAAAGTTAACCTCACTAGACATCTTCAATATCACGCTAACGATAGGAAATATAAATGTTATTTATGTCCTAAGTAAGTTGATTTATTGTTATTTCTTCTGATTCACGTGTTTATTCAGATGATGCAACATTCTATCTTTTAATTTTTTGATTTTTTGGTTATGCAATTATGGACTTGACTTCAAAACTTTTCAAATTAAAATTTGTATTGGTTAGGAAGTCGTAAATTTCAGACTAATAAATATTTCACTGCCATTACCAAAATATTCAAGCACCACATAATCAGCCCTTTGATTGATGATTAGGCAATGTTAGTTTGTGATAATCAACAATTAAGTAATGGATGCCAATTAGTTCCACGATTTTCTTTAGTAAAAGCTGGATTATTTTCGTTTTCAGTGGTTTTCATTTATATTCGATTTTTTTTAATCTGTTTTTATTTTCAATAATTCGAGGAATAATGTCTTCACCGCAACATTTTGATATTCAAAAGAAGTCTACATGTGTTTTTCCAACAAAGTTGGCATAAGAAGTTATAATCGCTTATGAGAAGCGAACTTTTTTGTTGCATACTCCTTAAATTATAGATTTTCATATGACTTCAAATTTGGGGGTTTGTGTGTATGTGGAAATGGCTATACGTCAGGTTCAGTAGTAATAAGTCCCAATGGTTTGCTGAAGAGTAATACATAAGTGAAACGAATAATTTCAAATCTGTGAAAAATCCTTCTTTGTAGGAACTTTTGAAGAAAAGAATAATTTGACATTATTAATTTCATGTACTAATTTTTGTTTGGGTGGCCGGTGGCTTAGCGGTCTAATGGCACAGGCCGTTCGAAACTCCAGCATAGCGATAGTCGGTTCGAGCCCGATGTAGGTACAAGAGATTTTTTTGTCAAATACTCTATATCGGATCGATAGGCGACCTCATGCCTTGTTGAAAAGCAAGTGTATTGTGAGTTGTCTAGATGCCAATCTCGTCTGGTGCTAGCGAGGTGGTGCTGTAGGTTTTCCGGGTTTTCCTACAGCTGAAAAGTGAATACATCACCTAAAACATCAGTAAGTCGCCCCGGAGCGCCACGGCAAAATAATAATAATAGCCGTCCTCTACCCGCACAGGCCATGCCTTTGGGTACACTCAACGAGTGTATATGAGGGAGTATTATTCTTATTATTATAATATTATTTTGATGACAGTTTGAATCCGTCTCAATTCATCTAACTGTAGAAATCTGTGTTACAATAACATAATTTTCTTTGATTTTTTCAGGACTTATATAACAGCTTGTCGATTGAAAGAACATTTGAATTATCACAATAATATAAAAAAATACGGCTGCAAGGTATGTAGCAAACGGTTCGTAACTCCGACACTTCTCAAGCGGCACATGATTATCCATAATACTAGCAAGCCATATATGTGCCCATACTGTTCAAAACACTACAAAACTATTCTGTTGTGTCGACACCACATCCAGCTGATTCACAAGAAAGATGCGTTACCGAAGGTAATTTGTGTTTGAGTAGAATTTTTCTGGACTCGTAGGTATTGTCTAGTAGTGTGACGTTTCGACAGTTAACATCTAGTGTCGTTATCAAGTGTTTGAATGCGGCAAAATATATCGGATATTCCTTATAGGACAGTAGCATGTAAACAATGTACCTGCTGTGGGGTAATTATACTCTGCCCTAAAATAACAAAAATCCATTAGACTTTTATATCAACCTTAATGAGGGTTTTTGGCGAGTAATATTTTGATAAGTTTTAAAAGTCAGTGTCAATGCCAGTTATTTTAGGGCGGGTACGTTATTACTTTCAATAACATTGATGACTGAAATATCCCATGCAGAGTATAATTACCCCACAGCAGGTACATTGTTTGCATGCTACAGTCCTCAAAGGAATATCCGAAATATTTTGTTTCATTCACACACTTAATAACGACACTAGATGTCAACTGTCGAAACGTCGGGACTCAACAGATACAAAGAATTATTTTCAAGACAATGGAAGTCCAGAAAAATTCGACTTATACTGATACATTGTCAACTTATTTCAAACAAATAATTTGTATATATTGGTTTCAGTAGAATTTCGTTAATTTGCATATTTGTTTCAGTTTGTTGGTAAGGATCTGGTTGAATTTATAACTTCTGGAAACCATGCTTCTGAAGCACCAGAAACTGAATCAACTGATGGTGTCCTGGTGCCCTGTGATGAAGAAACCCCCATCACCGAGGTATGAAATGCTTTGAATTGTATGTATAGTGTCAAAAGATAGCATCCAAGTACGCAGTTATCTAATCTTCTACATCGATTGATGCGTTACACTTTTTTCTATCGCTAATCTAAAAAAAGTAAGTGGTGATAATCACTATTGAGGGAATTATTCAGATGTACCCAGGACATAGGGTATCACACGATATTTGGTCGTCTGGACCAATGTTTACGCGAAAATGTTACATTTAAGAAACCAACGCTGACTGTAGGCGCCCTCGAGAAGTACGAACTGTACAACTAGAAGAAGCAGTTCTTGAGTTAATTGCGGAATCATCTGAAACAAGTACTCGAAAAATTGCCAACATATTGGGTCCATTCGTTAGCTGATTGGATTGACGCATTGTTTGTGTATTTGCCCTTAGCTGCACTCGATTCAAATTTTAGTGTAAACTAGCAGACCCGGCCACGCGTTGCTGTGGCTAAGGTTTTTATTATATTACATAATAGTAAATTATTCAAGGGAAACGGTAGGAGAACACCAGTCATGGGAACTACCATGCTTTTTTACACAGATGCCATTTGTTAAAATACATGGCGACCGCCATCATTGATTTTCTACTACCGTTGATATTGATTCTGGAGTCTTGAGTACCTCATAATCATCAAAATACATATATCGTACATCGTGATTTGATGTATAGCAAATATATAATAATAAAATATATAATAATATAACTACGTGGTAATACTTACATGTATATACTTTAATTAAAGATTGTTAAATAATAAAGCACTAATAATTAAAAAGCAAGAAGAATTCAACTGTATTACTTTTACTTTAATATGAATTCAATTTATAATTCAGTCTAAATAACACGTGTCCGGCTATGGTAATACCAAAAATTAAGAACGTAAGAACAATTGAACTTCACTGTATTGCGTTAACTACGAAATAAATTTAAGTTATACTTTAGCCTCAGCAACACGTGGTGGATATGCCATTAAATTGTAACTTATGTGAAACGTTAGTACTTTTAACACTGCGCCATCTGTTAGAATACTTACTTAATCCAGTCAGCAGATACCGCCATCTGTTAGAATCGTTTGGGACTGACAGATAATTGTGACTGTCGAATAATAAACAAATAATGCTTAGTAGACGATAGTGTGGAAACTACGAAGCATCGCACAAAGAGGAGACCGAGAACGTGTATTCTGTCTCACTCTCTCGCCTTCAACAAATAATTTGCAATAAAATAATATTGCGGCTATAAATTGAGATGTGAGCTATGCTATCTGTTAAGTTAGATCGAACTGCACACGGTGTGCAAATTTGATTGAAATCGGTTAAGTAGTTTGGGAGTCTATAGCGGACAAACAACGTGACACGTAATTTATATATATTAAGATTACACTACACTGCACCTCAATGAACCTATTGAATATAAAGCAACTTCACTGTATTTAAAATTCTTAAAGTACAGCAATTGTATCCGTTTCATATTCAACTTGTGTAAGCTCTAGTACTTAAAGACTTGTTTCCGTTCCTAGTTTTTTGCCCTTGGATTCTTCATCAAATCGCTAAAATTCCTAATATTTGAAATAGCGTTTTGTTCACTTACGAGGCTAATTTTGGACGGCAGTGTATATGAAATTTCCATAACAATCATTTATGTGCTGAGGAAAATCCACATGGAATCTGTAAAGCTCATTTTCAGCACCAGTTTTCAGTAAATGTATGGCTTTGGGTGATTGATGATCATGTAATCAGTCCATATTTCTTTCTACAACTAACAGGCGACTCTTACCTTAACTCCTACAGGATGAGTAACTTGTTCTTCTTGAAGAAATTCCTACAGCTTACACAACACTTATGGTTCAAGCATGATGGTGCACCAGCCAATTTATGTAATCACTTAGATACAGTATATCCAAATCGTTGTATGGGTAGGGGAGGTACGGAACATTGGCCTGCTCAAATTCCGGATTTAAATCTTCTGGATTTTTTAAATATTGATATGTATGGTTATTGTAATACTATAAATCGATATTATTATTTTTATTAATAGTAATTTAAAACTACAGTTTTGCTGTTTCATTGTTCATTAACACTCCGTTTTTGGCTTTTTGCGGAAATTTTTAGTTGTGTCGTGTTGGATACTTGCCTTACAATATACCACATAGTATAACTGACTTGCGAGTCTGTGATGTTGTTGATTTTTTCAGCCTATGACGTCTGATGCTCTTCTAATTCAGAAAGAGTTAGCAACCCAATCCACATCATGTGATGTCATCAAACCTGACTACTTGATAACACATGACGGTGGTGATTATCAGACCCTTTATGTAACTATGGAAGATTTGGAACTGCTGAAAAATTCCAACTTAGTTTTGGATTCATCGGTCAACTCTCACATGGAGTTATTGGTATGTACTTCAACAGCAAAGGTATTTTTACTTATCTTATTGTCTTCAGTTCAGACAAATGCTGAATTGTGAGGGACTAGTTGTTTCTGTAGCTGTTGGGTATGGTCTAGACGTTATTCTGCAGTAGAGATTATCAAAGGTCTTTTTTAACATTTCCTGCTCAGATGGTCTTATATTTTTTGAAAAATTGGAAAAACATATGTATAAACTACCACCATTACCGTCTAAGGCAATGGTTAGTTTTTAAACTGTAATTTCAGAGATGTAGAACACTACCCAATATGAAATTGACGGATGCCAGTGTAAAATTGACAGTTTTGGTATTTGACTGGTTTTATCAGAAAATATCATTAGGCTATATTTTGCCCGACTAAGGTTTTGTTTGATGACAAAGAATCTATTCAGAACTGGAAGATAATTCAGCAAAACAAATTTTGATAAATTCTATAATGAATGTCGAATTGGGGATAAATTTGAAAAAAAAACATTCAATTTCTTTTCATCCATTGCTATCTGATTGTTTTAATTATTATTATCATTTCCAGTCAATAAATAAAAATTGAAAATACAAGAAAACATGGCCGACCTAAGTGGCCAACTAATGGAATTATATTGCCTGTAATAAATCTCTAAATCCTGCATGCATTGTATCAGAAAATACCGATATTTCTGCATGACTATAACATCAAATATAGAAGAATAGAGAAACATTCTACCCACACAGGCTATGCTTTTGGGTACACTCTATGAGTGTTTATGAGGGAGTATTATTATTATTGTTGAGTTCGCTTAAAGTATTTACTTTTATTGTAGACGAGTTTCTTGGACAGAATAAAATCAAATCAAACCGTATCCGAATACGTTTGATGAACTTTATTGTTCCTTGTCTGAAAAGCTAATCACAAAAAATAAAAAAGTTGTTCCAGATCAGTTTCACTCGAAAGATATAAGATATTCATATTTGTGATAATATGTATACATAATACATGTATGAGGAGAAGACACCGATTACAAGAGTGTATGACAAAAATCACTCTTGAATTTAAGATTTTGTCGCAGCAACGGCCCCCATCACATAACCCTGTGGGACACCGAATCTAACATTTTTGAAATCTGATAGTTTGTTGTTGTATACCGTTTGATCCCGATTGCTTTGATAGGATTCATTGACACTGAGAGTGATAGATTGAATAAGATTGTACCATCCAGACGAGCATTTTGAATGATGCCATATCTCCTTTGATAATTGTTACTGCACTTATAGATGAAAGGTCACCTCCAAACTACTTTCAACAAGCCGGAAAATTACCAATCACTCAGAAAAGACGGACCGTAATACTCTTCTTTTTCTTAGAAATGTTGAATTCAACATTAATTTTATTCGACTACGAGGTTCTTCATATCAGTATATCCGGATAACAAGTTATTTAGAACTTGGTTTGTTTCAGAATTCAGACAACTCACCTTCAGAACATATCTTAGATGGTTCAAATGTGGTACTCATTAATTCTAACACGGAACCTAATTTGGTCGATACCAATGTGTTACAATTGGATGGAGAAAACTTGTTGACGTATGACATGCACGCATTAAATGATCTGAACGTTCCAGTGGATGATTCTGAACAAATTTTTGGCAATAACGCAGTCTTACGTACTTCTTCACGTTTCAGTGAAACTGAAAATATTTTCGATGAAAACATAATCTGCATGAATTGCAATAAGGTGTTTTCCAATTTCGCTATCTTCCCAAAACACAGATGTGAAAAGAAAATTGCAAATGTTGATGGTACTACTAGTAGACCTGGAGATGTATTGAATGAAGAAGGCGCAAGCAAACATGTTCGTTCCAGACATCTAAAGAAGCATCCTAACAAAGGTGGTTACGAATGCGTCATTTGTGAATTGTTTTTCAGTGGAAAAACTGCATATCTGCAACACATGTCTTCGCACACGCCTTATGATAACTCACATACTTGTAAATTTTGCAACAAAATATTCAAAAAAGCCTCGGATTTGGTAAGTACCCTCTAATTACTATAATCTTTCTTTATTGAATAAAAATACAACTTAGTGCTTTTCTTGATTTACTTTTATACGTTTATCTACATTTCAACTTTGAAATTATTCTAATTACCCTTTTTATCATGATTGATATGAGACCAATTGTAATAAAAATGTATTTTGGAAGTGAATGTGTTAAAAAAAGGATTCAATTGTGTTGAATGCAAGGATTCAAAAATGTATTATAAGTGTGAATGAAATAGAGCTAAAATTTAATCATTATGTTGTGAAATATTGCTGTTCATTAGTACTACTTATCCGTATCATTAATTACGATTTATAAGTATTATTTATGATGATATCAATGGGTATTAGTGTAATAATGAAGGCGATTAATGATCAAGATATTAACGCGTGAGCGAAGTGAGCGCCTTCATTTTCGAAATCATTAATCGCATTTCAATATACCAGTTGAATACAATATTTTTTCGTCGACCTTATTCACTTAACTCTTGTTTAAATGAAGATTTTCTTGATTAGAGCGAACAGGTACCAAGTCGATTGAACATTAAAAATCATCTTTTGATTGTTTCAATACATTTATATCAACATTTGTAATGATAGAATTAGAGAAACTGAAAGAGGGTGTAAAAAACGCCCATTGGTACACTCGTATTTTGCGGCTGTGCTACGAAGTTGAACATTAATAGGTCGATTTCGAAAAATCAGGATTAATGTCAAATCGGCCATTAATGGGGGTCATTAATGGTCGATTTCGTTTGCATTTAAGAACATTAAACAAACATGTTGAAACGAGATCGACGGAAAAATATAATAAATTTGATTTCTTCTCTTCTAATGTCGAAACTCTTTCCTTGGTCTAAATTTTCATTCCTACTCAAGATATTCTTATGTCGGTTGTGATTTCAAATTAATATTTTATCAGAATTAATTTACACTTGTGGATTTATGAAAAATGGGAAATAAAACTTCTTTTGTAACACTAATTTTACTGCAGTTTCATCCTTTTAGTAGGCAAAACTACAGTAACGTTAGTGTTACAAATACAAGTGGTACAAAAATATAGGAAGTTTTATTTTTTATTCATAATGACCTCCCACCATGTAGTAACGGCTACAATCCATCAATTAATAGTAGATTTCTAAATTATTTAGTCCAGTATTTCTGTACCCATGAACCTGAGATTTGTAACATAATTATTAGTCCCTGTTCTTAAATTTGTTCTGATTATTTGTAACTTTTACTTGTTTGTTGTAGGAAAGACACCATCGTGTACACACTGGAGAGAAACCATTTGGTTGTAACATCTGTAATAAAAGCTTTTCGTTGAAATCTACTCTGTTATCTCATATGAGAACCCACAACCCTAACAGCAAAGAATACAATTGTCATATCTGCAATTCATTCTATTCTTCGAGATCCAGCCTTCGAGTTCACATGTCAGTACATACTGGTGAGTATTCCGTTTTCTTGAGGGAAAACATTATGTCTTGCATCATTATAATATTATATTCATGAAATGTGCTTTTAGTGGAAAGAAATTATTCAAGATATCGAACATTGAAAGTGTGTTTTTGAGTGAATGATAGCTTATTGATCTTATGCGCTTCTAGTGGAAAGAAATTATTTGAGATATCGAATATTGAAAGTATATTTATGAGTGAATGATAGCATATTGATCATATGGGTAGAAAATTTTTAATAGAAATATTATTTACAAAATGACAAAAAATTGCTGAGAATTTTTTATTTTTTTTCCTTGGTGTTTTGGCATCGACTGCTATGGTCATAGTAGTTGAGAATTATTGCTATTTCTGAGAGGATTTTTTTAATGACTGAAGTATTCCATTGTTTATTAACTTATCCAGTTCACTTTTCTATTGCTTTAGTCGCTTTTAAATTTTTTAGGACAAAAACCATTTTCTTGTCATTTCTGTAAGATGAAATTCAGAACATCAGCGAACAGGAAGTCTCATGAAGTTTTGAAACACACGAAGAAGAAAAAAGGCACAGGAGAACTGAAAAATAAAATAACGGATGTTCTGGAGTCAGTTGCATCAGAAATGGCGGTAATAAATTGTCCCTGCAATCCGGAATCGGAGACATGTCATTCACAAGAAAGTACTCCTGTTCAGAATGATGATATAGCACCCGAACATGACGTGAGTAAAATCGATTGAGATTATATATATTTTTTTGTTCTGTCTCTCATCGGACTGCATCTCCGATCAAATAACACAACCTAGATGAGTACTACTCGAATAGTACTGAAGGTGACATGTTTTCATAATGTTATCCCTCAAATCATGACATTGTTGCCATGTCGCAATTTTTCAAGGATGCAGCAACAACAAAAAAATTTCTGTTTGTTTCGCATATTGGAGTGTTTTTTCGTGAATAAAGGGCAAATTCTGAGTTGATTTGTGTGAAACTATCGTTAGTTTTTATTATTAAGCAATGGTGAAGCATTGTGAAATGTGTAAAAGACCATTTGAGACTGAAAATCAAAATATGTCATTTTAGTCATTTTATAGCCAGCAAGAGAAACCGAATTGGAAAAGATGTCAATTAGAGCACCGGCTGTTTTTGAACTCATGTGGAGATTCTTCCATCATAATTTCAGGTTTCCATTCCTTATTGGGTTTTCATTATTTCTATATTATTAAACCTCAATATTTCTGTGAACAACGCACGACACTGCCGGTGAGGGAAGATGTCTCTTACAAACAAATTCAAAGGCGTGAGCGGCGAGTTACTCATCTAGGTTATATTATTTAATCGGAGCATGTAATATTATAGTTCACAGGCTGAAGGACCTCGATCAACGGCCCTTCGGTAATTTCCAATAAACTACATTTATTATTAGTATTTACCAAATGCCATTAGGAAAGCAAATTGTGTGAAAACATACAAAGCTGATTTATTACAATACCTCAGCGTTAATTTATATTTTCATATTTTCCCATTTTCTTTCTTTGCTAGTTGGTAAACAAAATGTATTTAATTTTGGGTGTGATTTTATCGGTGATCAAAACCACCCATATTAGCAAATAATCGCTGAATTAGTTAGAACAGATCTAATACTTGAAGGCAAACCTAATATTCCGGCTATAAAAAAGCGATCAAACTATAATAATTTGAGTTATATTTTTACATTAATTTAATGTTTCATAGTTAGAGACCGTTTTGATTATATAGTGACTAATATATTTCTGGGGAATAGATAGTATAATTAGGGTATTGCAGATTGGTGACAAATCTTAACTTGGGTGACAGAAAATATTCTTCTCTTTAATTTTTAAAATTTTTCTTTCATTCTAATTTAAATTATAGTAGTATATTTTTTATTGCGTGTTGAACATTTTCTTTTGAAATAATGAATTTGACTCACAATTTGTAAATTGTACTACTATTTGATAGAGACTTATTTGCTTACATTTGGAGAAAGGTTGGTTAGAAACTTGTTCATTTATGGATGAAATTTTTTCTTTGTTGAAAAGACAACTTTAGTGCCAAGCCAAACAATAAACCCAGTTAGCTTTTAGACATGATATGTACCTAATTTGACATTTTCAGTGAAAATTCCCGACCGTCCTTGAAATCTTGTTGAAAGCCCTCGGTAAAACTAAGTATATCGGTCTCCACCTTAAAATAAAAAAGTTATTAAAACTACTTTTTTTTTAACACGAATCCGAAGAAAATTTGAGGGTTCTCAATTACTTTTTGAATATTGCCCTTCTGAATCTTGATAATCGACTATTTTTGATTGAAAATCACAAAATAAGCCTCCGTCATTTTATCGTAATTTTTTTTAGACGCTAATCTACCTAATTTTACAATACTTGCTCCAAAAATAACCGTTTTGCACAAAAATTGTACCTTCTTATAACCAGAAATATAACCCTTTTTACTAGCTTTCTGTTGCGGTAAGTTGGTCACTTGGAATATGCGCTGTCGACTACTCAAATTCAAGTATGAGCAAATAACTTTCCCTTCAATTGATTTTATATTCGAGATTCAGAAGGGCATAATTCAAAAGACCCCTCGAATCTTCCTCGGCTTCGTGTGGAGTCAGAACTACTCGAGTTGAATAACTTTTTTTCAATTTTAACGCGGGGCCCGATAAAACCTTCACCAGGCCCTCGTTATGTCTAGATCGAACAAGGGTTGTTTATTAGGGTTTAGCAGTTGACAGAAAGTACACATTTTAAACAAAATTTCAATAATCGCCACGTTGGTCTGCTCATAGAATCACTGCACTGCCATTTATTAAATATGAATAATTTCATTGATTGAACAAATTTGATTTTCTAGCCGCAATTAGAAGAACCATCACAAATAATCAGCCTTGATGTAGTACCAGAGGATATGTTAACAACCATCTCTGAAGGCCAAATTACAATAGACCCTTCTCTACTACTTCATCAAATTCAAATGTCAGATATTGTTTTGACAACAGATGCAGCTCAACTCAATTCTTATATGTTCAATGAAGTCAGCTTAATAGATTTAGAGGGTTCCAGCAATAATCTCCAGATTATATCTTTACCACAAGCAACTGATGAAAATGGTGTCACTATCAGCATTAGCGAGGTGGAGGAAAAACAAGAGAGAAAAAACAGCATTCAATGCGACATATGTAAAAAGTTTTATGCCTCGAATAACGTTCTCAGAAGGCATAAGAAAAACTTGCATGGTGAAAAACCGAACTATTCCTGTTCGCAGTGTCACAAAAATTTTAGATCAAAGGTTACTTTCCTCAGGCATTGTAAAACACACCCAGAGCTCAATTTGTTATTGAATCAGGATGGTACAAATGAAGTCATAGAAGAAAGTCTGAACACTGATATGGAGAGGTAAAGATTTTTTGTAGTAAGACCAAAGAGTATTCATCACTGAAGTGGTAATGATCTTCATTTATAAAAATTTTTCGCCATCGTTATTTTTGGTCGAGTTCTTCGGAATTGTTTCCTAATGCTTTGTTAGCTCGAGTGGCTAACTTCTTCAGAGGTTTCATCTTGATAATTCACCGATGACTTAAGGTTCTCTACTCTGCACATTGTAGTTCATCCGCCTCAGGTAGTCTAGCTAATTAATTATTGTTTCTTGATTGGCAACTATACTTGTGACTGCATTGTTATTCGATATAATGTTTGTACATGCTGTCATTAAATTGTTTTAGATTTTTCTTTCCTTTGCATTTTTGATAATGGGATTCCAGATCCGGTTCACATTCAGAGTCTCTTCTTTCCTACTAAAATTCTCCATGTGCTTGTGGAGATTTCTATTGCTACTAACAGAAATGGAGCAACTTCAAGTGTCCTTGAGATCGAATGGATATACTTATTGTAGCCAGTAGAAATTCGAACGAGTTCGAATATATTGTGCCAGAGAGTTATCAACAATGTGAAAGAATACGGGGTACCCTTCTCTAAGCGTTTCCACCAAGTGGAAAATAAAAGGCAAACATCTGTCAGAAAACAACTACTTCCCTGGCTAATACCACGACGGACATTGAACTACATCTGACAAATATTTGTGCAACGTTCTTCCAAGAAGACCTAATTGCAAGTGCTCGTCTTGTAATCAAACAGAAGATTATCCTTCATTTGGCTGGGAATGACCACCTGCAGACATGCATGTTTCGAGGTTTATTGCCTCTCATCCCGGAGACTGTGCTACTCGGGAGTGTTTTGTCTTGTTCCGTGCGGATGGCGCTGCGATCAACTTTGTTGTAGTTCTTTGTGTCATCTGTGGGGAAATATTAGTAAAACAGTTGATTATTATTCATTTGGCAGGGACAGGACAATTATAATGTTGTCCGACCTACCCTGTCACTGATGAGAGGCAATAAACCTCGAAACATGCATGTCAGCAGGTGGTCATTCCCAGCCAAATGAAGGATAATCTTCTGTTTAATTACAAGACGAGCACTTGCAATTGGGTCTTCTTGGAAGAACGTTGCACAAATATTTGTCAGATGTAGTTCAATGTCCATCGTGGTAATAGCCAGGGAAGCAGTTGTTTTCTAACAGATGTTTGCCTTTTATTTTCCACTTGGTGGTGCTATTCTTTCACATTAGTGTAGCCAATCAACAGGTCCATGATATCAAAAACTTAAACAAGTCAAAATATGGAGGTGGTTTTAGGCGGTTCGTGCATACCTACCGTATATCCCTAGGGTCACTGACAGAATCGGAAAACTTTTTGGGAAACACAATAAAAACTGTTCTCAAGCCGACCAAGAAAATATCTAACCCTTATGCGGGGGTATATCACATACCGTGTTCTTGTGGAAAAGTATATATCGGAACCACGAAAAGATTCGTTGAAACAAAGCTGAAGGAACATCGGAGAAACTGTGGATTAGGCCAAATGGACAAATAGGCAGTAGCGGAACACGCGCTTGGTGAAGGAGATCAAAGGATACTTTTTGAACACGCAATACTCCTTGCCCCAAACCATGGTGGTCATAGTTCACTTGAGCGCTAACCAATAGACATCCACAAGAGAAGAGAATCTGAACCTAAACCGAATCTAGAATCCCATTCTCAAAAATGCAAGGGAAATAATTAACAAGGATAGTTTAATGACAGTAGGTACAAACATGTTATCGAATAACAATACAGTCACAAGTATAGGAGCGAATCAAGATAAAATAATTAATGAGATAGACTACCCGAGACAGAATGAATACAATTTGCGGAGTAAAAAACCTTGAGTCATCGGTGAATTATCAAGATGAAACCTCTGAAGAAGTTTGCCACTCGTGCTAACGAAATGTTAGGCAACTATTCCGTAGAACGACGGCCTGTAAATTTGAATAAAACAAGCGATGGTAAATATTTTTTATTGCCACAAAATTATGGCACTGAACTATCTGAATGTATATGTCTTGATGCAAAAAAGAGTTTTTTTTTTTTTTTAAAGATGTAATTTCTGAAAGTCAACGTTTCATCAAAGTTATTTTGACATCTTCAGGATACTGTAGGATACAAAAAAGTACTGTCAGATCTATTGACAGATATAAAAGGAAAATGGTATTTTGGCTTATACAGTGTGTGTGCCTCAATTCATTCCAATTTACTCGGAATTTTTTATATTTTTCGAAAATTGTAACGGGTATAGAAAACACCCCGTAAAAGATATCACGTTGATATTTTACATGGAGGTATTCGAGAATGGTTCGAATCGAATGACCAAACCAAAATTCTGCTAAAAAAATGCCCAATACCTTTTCTCGGTTTTTGGCATGCATTCTGTGGTCTTAGTAGATCGTGAAATGGTGATTAATGAAACTTTTTTACATGACAAGAGCATTTGGAGACTTTAATATTGAAAAAAAAAATTAAATAAATTTCCAAAATCCACAGAAATACGGGGGTAGGGCTTAGTAAATTGCAACACATTGTATAAAAATGAGTTTTACGTGTAAAATGGATGACTGATTCGGTCAGAAAAAAATAATGGTAATAAATAATTTGTTTTTTTCTGAAATCGTTCAAGAATGCCCACTCTCTCGGAGCAACTTCAGGCCTCAAAATACGCTAATCTAGTTTTTTAGTCCGTTGCTAAGCAACGAACTTTCCCGGACCGTTTTCGGCCTATTCCCGCCCTATTCCCGCACGCAATTTAGTTTGAGAGGTGTCATTTTCCCGCACTAGTGCGGGAAAAATTTTCCCGCACGCTACTGTCACTTTAAGTGAGTTTTTCCCGCACTAGTGCGGGAATAATCTTTCCCGCACGCAAAAGTTTGTTCAAGAGAGCAACATAAGATGTTTCAATGCGCTAGTAGAAAAAATATTGATCCTAACTCATACGGAAAGGTACTCTCCCGCACTCGACTGCTTACCCGAACTCCGCTTTGCGTCGTTCGGGTAACGGCAGTCTCATGCGGGAATGGTACTCTTTCCGTACTTGTTAGGATAATAACTATTTCCTACAAGCGTGCGTGTTCCGCCCTATTCCCGCACGCAATTTAGTTTGAGAGGTGTCATTTTCCCGCACTAGTGCAGGAAAAATTTTCCCACACTAGTGCAGGAAAAATTTTCCCGCACGCTACTGTCACTTTAAGTGAGTTTTTCCCGCACTAGTGCGGGAATAATTTTTCCCGCACGCAAAAGTTTGTTCAAGAGAGCAACATAAGATGTTTCAATGCGCTTGTAGAAAAAATATTGATCCTAACTCATACGGAAAGGTACTCTCCCGCACTCGACTGCTTACCCGAACTCCTCTTTGCGTCGTTCGGGTAACGGCAGTTTCATGCGGGAATGGTACTCTTTCTGTACTTGTTAGGATAATAACTATTCCCGTATCGTAAACGATCCGGGAAAATTTTTGACGGCTTGTATACATTTTAGACAGTAAATGAATGCACGCAAACAATAAGTATAATTCCTTAATTTATAATAATGCTGATTGCGATTTCAGAAAAAATAGTATGTGTACCTCGTAGTAAAAGCACATTCCCAGACTTCAATGCTTGTTGGCTCAGGCTTATCGCCTCGGACAACAATTTACATTGTCGTCCGGGAATGTATTGCTTTTACTACTAGATACACAATATACTATTTATAAACAAATATGTTTTGTACTCGAGCATGTATAGTTTATTCACATTGTTGGTAGGAGGAAATAGTATATTGTGTGTCCCGGACGACAATGTGAATTGCCGAGGCGATAAGCCGAGGCCATCAAGCATTGAAGTCTGGGAATGTGCTTTTACTACGAGGTACACATACTATTTTTTCTGAAATCGCAACGAGCATTATCATAAATTAAGGAATTATACTTATTGTTTGCGTGCATTCATTTATGCCCCGGAGCGCATATAGTGATGGTGTTCCTTCATCTGGGATGATATGCAGATAGTGGGGAGTTCACCATTATACTTTATCATTAATTAATTGAATTCAAGTAATCAATTAATCCAAAACCAAAAAGCTTTGTCTATAAGTTTTTATAACTTGACAATAAAGTATATTTTGACTTTGACTTTGACTACTGTCTAAAATGTATTCAAGCCGTCAAAAATTTTCTCGGATCGTTTACGATACGGGAATAGTATATTGTGTATCTAGTACTGAAAGCAATACATTCCCGGACGACAATGTAAATTGTTGGCCGAGGCGATAAGCCGAGGCCAACAAGCATTGAAGTCTGGGAATGTGCTTTACTACGAGATACACATACTATTTTTTCTGGAATCGCAATCAGCATTATCATAAATTGAGGAATTATACTTATTGTTCGCGTGCATTCATTTACTGTCTAAAATGTATACAAGCCGTCAACAATTTTCCCGGATCGTTTACGATACGGGAAAGTACTTTCCCGTACAGTTTAGTGCTGAAAACGGTCCGGGAAAGTTCGTTGCTTAGCAACGGACTAAAATACTAGATTAGCGTATTTTGAGGCCTGAAGTTGCTCCGAGAAAGTGGGCATTCTTGAACGATTTCAGAAAAATGTATTTTTTATGCATAATAAACCTTATTAATATATAATAGACAAATATAACTCGTTTAATAATGTACGTCGATAACGTATAGTTGCTAATTAACAATTTTTTCCTGTTCATGAATATGAAATGTTGCCTTTTTTGTATCTTACAGTGCCCTGAAGATGTCATGATGAATAAACAAAAAACACCTCATATTTGTGTGAATAAATGATTTTAATTTATTGCCATCCAAAATTTCGTGTAAAGTGTATAAGAAGACATCCACAATGGAAATATTGACTTCAAACCCATTATATGAAAAAAGGTCGACAATAAGATGTAAATTTATTATTTGTGAATTCCAAGACAGATTTGCAACAGTGAGCTTGGCCTATTGAGAATCTCAAAACTCAAGTTTCTTAAAACTAATCAAAAATTGTATACTGTGGAGTCACAAAGAGATCTTTGATGAATGTATAGCTCTGATTCTTCTTTCATTATATCAAATGTCAAGATTTTACAAACATGTGAGTTGAAGTTTCTGTTTGTTATTTTTGATCGAACTTTTCATACAATTTCAATATTTATTGTTCAATAGTTATCAGTTAGTTTAAAATTGTTTTTTAAAAAAATTGAAAATTTTCAGGGAACATGTTGATGTTACAAGAGATGCCACCAGTTCATTATTGAATATGAAGTTCGACTTATCGTCTGCCACAATAGACGACCCATTATTCGACAGCCTGTTTTCCATAAAAAAAGCATGAGTGTATAGTGTTGTTACTAAAAAAAATTGTGATTAGATAGGTTAAAAATAGTTTAAGCTGAACTGTTGAACGAAATGCAGATTTTATTATTTGATTCACTGATTTTTTCTTTACCCCGCCTGTCTCTAATTATGACTCCAGAGGCACTGCAGGCAATCAGGCTAATTGTGCCCTGCCTGATAATTATTTCAGATCTAAATGCTGATATCTGAACCCTGTTGCTACTCAATTGGCGGTAGGATTTGTAGGATGTCGGGTATGTTTTGACTCCCCAAGTATTTTTTTTCATGGTCTAATGCCAGTACGGATGGTTTAATAGACATTGTCAAAAATCTGAGAAATTCAAATTATGTAGCTGATGATGGTATTAGTCCCGGTATTTTGAAAACAGTATGAGTTATAGTAGAAACCCTCATCTTCCTTCATTGAAAAAAGAAAGGAATGTAATCGGTTTGGTTTTTGTCAGAGTATGACACAATTTCTCAACAAACCCAGCTCGAGAATTGGATGGAGGAAAAACACATTGAGAATTTTTTAAAGCTCAAGTAAAGCTTTTGCATAGAATGCTACTTCACAATACTTGAGATGTTCGGTATAAGGCGGGCCATTAAATATTATTTAAAGAGCATATATAAATATTTTGAAGTTGATGAATAGTATATATTGACTTAACTGTCTCTATTCTATCTTGATTACGGTATACTACTCTGGGGTAACTCCACGGAAGCCCTAACTGTATTCAGGAAACAAAAGAAGGCTATTAGAATCCTGGCAAATGCCAAATATCGTGATACTTGCAGACCATTGTTTGAAAAGCTGATAATTATGACCCTCCCAGTACTTTACTTGAAATCCATAATAATTTACCAAACTTAATTATTCAATCTGATATTCATGAGCATGATACAAAAGGATCACATAAAATCAGAGTACCTAGATATAGACTCACAAAGTCCATGAATAATTCTTTGAATTACCATCTTTACAATATTCTACCTGAAACATTGAAGAAGTTAACCATGTACTGCTTCAAGAAAGCTATAAAGTCGTTTCTATTGTACAATTCTTTATACTCTATAGTGGAATATCAAAAATATGTTGAAGAAGGTGGTTTGACTTCTCACTCTCACTAAACCCAAATATTTTTATTGTGTTGACTTTTTTAATTGTTTTCATTTATACTAACTTTACTATAATTACTGTGTGCATTGTTATTTGTAACCTGAATTCTAACTATATACAAATTTTGTTTGTGACGTGGTATGTATTAATATGCGATTGTGTATAATATAGTAACGATTTCGAGACCGGCCCTGGTAATCTCATTACGCATTCACCTCATTAAGTATGCACCCCACGAAAACATTCCTAAGCTCACAAACACACGAATCATGTGGAAGAAACGCGAACTTTCTAACCGAAGGTTCTAGGGACATCTTAAGAAGTCGCCGGATAGACTTAACAAAATTAGTTAAGTGCAGTTTTACTACAATATAGTCGAATAAAGTATTCTATTGGGGTATCACAATAATAATAATTATCCACTCTGAACTCTGTAGATCTCATCCAAGTTTCTTTGTTTCCTTCTTTCTCCTCTGCTGTCGAGTTTTGAAACTATAGGTACCTTGGAATTATTGTTTTCCTAAAAATTCCTTTGATATTAGCGTATCTTAAAGTAAATTTTGATGAATCTAGTGGATATTGGTTATCTTGTGGTGATATATCGTGAAATTTATGTTGTTACGACGACGGAATATACGAGAGGGTTGTTCAATTTTCGCAACGTTGACATCTGATGATGAATTCCTAATCATGAGGTTCCTTGGTGGAATGATGGATATACTGCTCTCAAATCTGTAAATGGTAGAAACCTTAGCCGGACGAATACTTCATCCTTGGTTCACTTTGTCTACTTGACTCGATAATCACTTACTCCTCGGACTGGTTATTTGTGTAAATGATTCAGCGTGCCCTTCAGATGTATATACTCTGTATACATGGCCTTATTAGTGGAATAGTCCGTACGGCAATAATTATAACTATTTGCCTCGGCAGAAAAAGATCGACATCAGTCCTTAAGGGTGGTGGTAGAGAGGACACGCTACATAAGGATACGCCTATGCATGGGGTCTTCTTCAAGAACATTGGATCTTCGGCAAATGCTTTTATTTGAATTTTTCGAAACATAATTTGTTGAGTTATAAGAGACAAACTTATATTTCAAGCATTTGCTAGCTTTCATTCATACAACCCACTGGCTTATAAATACTCTATATATATGAAGCAAATATAACCATTCTTAAAGTAGTAAACTACAGTTTACAATAAGTTCATGAATATGAGTAAATACGAGAAAATTATTCATAATGGCAAGGATGGTGTCTACAACATCCTGGTCTACTGTGGCTTTTATGCGTGAGAACTGCAGCGCGCTTTTCGAATGCATTGGTGCCGGGCTGGAATATTTCATACCCGATCAAATAGTGAGATATATGCCGCTCTGGAGGACTCGCTTCGCCATAACATCTGGTCAAGACAGAGTCTAAACAGAGCAGGTTATATAGAAGAGGCGTATTTCAGGGAGATTCCCTCTGCCCTCTTCTCTTCTGCATCTCATGTTGCACTACGGAAAACCCGCTTATACAACTGAGGTACCCCCAGCAACCATAAGGTCACCCATTTGTTTTATATAGATAACCTCAAATTATATGCCTCCGGAGAAAAGGATCTTCATCAGTCCTTGAGGATGGTACAAAAGTAAACGCATGCTATCGGAATGTAGTTTGGGATCGAAAAATGTGCCACGGTTCACCTCGAAAGAGAACGATGCGAGAAAGACGGAGAGGTCGTTCAGCTCATAGACGGAAGCATCATCTGGATGGCGGAGAGACGTATACTCACCGAGGGGTAGATAGAGTAACAGCATTCCCAAGACATAACTTCTGTTAAAAACTCTCTCCGCATATCTAGTCATCAGAACTGTCGGGTAAGCACAAAGTTGCTGCAATATGTTTGCTGTTCCGATTCCACTTAATTCCTTTAATGAAATGGACTCGAGAAGAGCTAAAAAACTTGACGAAAAATTATGCATTTTCATAGGATCTTGCATCCTAAATCGTCTCACGGTTACACTTCCCCAGTCAACGGGGAGGCCGTAGACTTTTTTGCTTGGAGTGTCTACACAACAGATTATTCCCTTCTATGCGATCACGAAAAAGCAGAGATTGAAGCATTTCTTTTCAAGGCAGCAACTCGTGCAGCCGATGAACTAGAGGTCTCGTATTCGAAACTGAACAAACGAATCCAAACTCTGGCGTTGGAACCCGTTCAGCAAAAAGCCCACGTCAAGGCTGCGGAGAGTGAGAGGCTCCTATAGCTACATAAGGATAAGTCAATGCATTGGGCCTTCTTCAAGAACATTGAAGACCTTGGGCTTATCCAGAAATCTGACCTTCGCTTTCCTCAGGTCAAGTGGGCTGAAGTCGGAAACCGAGGGATTCATAATGTCCTGCCAGGATGGTGTCTTCAACACCCTCGTCTACCGTAATCGCGTGATGGGCATAGCCTATGCAGATCGTGTAAGGGACGGCCGAGATCATAATGCATTTGCTGTCAGCCTGTCCAGCTTATGAGGTCTCAGTCTATATCCACAGGCATAACCACAGGCATAACGGGGCGCTGTTGCTGCTGCGAATGTTGTACTACGACTCGTACGGTATGAACGAGACACTCCGGTGTTGCCTTGTGCTCCGGTGGATATTGAGTCCACTGAGGAGAATGAGAAATGCCGAATCTATTGGATAACTACTCATTCCCCACCCTCAGGCAAATACAAGCCAATAAGCCTGATAGTAATTGACAATAATACAATCAACCGTGTACGATAAAAGACACATATGACAGTAAATTTACATATTCATCAATTATATGCTTGGTTTAATTTACAGAAATAGCATAAACTTTTTTTTCAAAAAGTTCGTTGTTTACTAGTATTCTGTAGTTGATGCCACTTTTCAGGTGTTAAGATTCTCCTCGTCTGAGAGAAGCTCTAGTTCCTTTCCAAAAGATACTACTGTTTTTTTTTTATGCTTGCCTTGTGGCCTTACTACCAGACAGCTCAACCTTTTGGTTCAGTATGGGTGTGGTCACCTCCAGTTTTTTGCCAATTTTTTTGTTTTTTATAGGTCCAGTTTTCGTTCCCACGAGTATAGCTAGGGATGTTTGCGTACACCATGGCAGAGGCATGTGGTGCAAGTCGTAGATAGATCTACTACCTCTGGTATTCTTTTCGACGTGGTTCCTCAGAGGCTGCGTTTGCCCCCATTCAGTTCATAGCACGAGTTTCTCACACCTCCGCATGGGATGTTTCTTCGACTTTCCTTTCTAGATCCGCCATGTTCATTTACCGCATGCATGGCACCTCTGATAAATATAGGATTCATTGCGCACAGACGCTCTTGGAAAAAGCTTGCTGGAAAGATTTTTATAGCCTCCTTTGCTATTCTGCAAGGGTCGTTGGCTTTGAGGAATTGATATAAATTTTATAGTTTATTCTTCTTGGGGTTGCACAAACTATACGGCCTCATAAGTACTTCGACTGAGCAAGTTTTACTGACTGTATCTAAGTTGACAGTTATACTGTTTTACGGTAATACTGAGGAAATATTTGGTTGCCATCCGGAAAATGGATAGAATTCAAAATTGCCACACATATCTTGGTGTAATTGATCGATATCTATAGAATTATGTCTACACGCATGCGTTATTTAAGCCTATACCCGCACGCAATTCAGTTTGGGAAGTGTCAATTTCCCGTACTAGTGCGGGAAATTATTACTTCTCTGGCTCTGGCAACCTCTTGGACAGTCCACGGCGACGCTTAAGATTGTACAGCCAAACTAGGTCGCTGACTCACTGGCTCAAATGGACTCGTTCATGGATATCGTCTTTTGTATCCTGTCCTGGCTGCGTCCGAAACTTCAAATCACAGGGAACTCGCAGCTCTCTGCCCATAATAATACTAGCGGGAGTTTGGCTGGTTGACTCGTGTACTGCGGAACGATAGGCCATCAGGAAAAAATGGGGGTACTGATCCCACAGTCTCTTTTATGGTGGCCCTGTTCATCCGCTCCACCAATCCATCGGACTGTGGATGTAGAGCCGTGGTTCTCGCGTTTCGGACACATTTCCTAGAACAGATTAGACTTTAAATTTCTACCTTGGTCGAAATGCAGCTCCAACAGAACTCCGAATTGACATATACACTCTTTTACCAATACGTCAGCAACGTTGCTAAATAGTCCACTGCTACAAGAATGTAGTTATTTCCGTGGTCAGATTCTGATGCGATGCCAATGGCTATCCTCTCAAATGGCCTGCCTACATTATACTGACTCATCGGAGCCTTGGATCGTGTTCAAGGTCCATTGCTGGCAGAACATAAAACATACTTTCCTGACCGGCCCTTACCGTCAGCTTGACAATTGGCCCAGTCAAATCGTTGCCCCACTTTCTGGAGAGTCTTCGTCACTCCCAGGTAGCCGGCCCCCAGTGTCAAATTCTTGGAGTCTCTCGATAT
This sequence comes from Chrysolina americana, assembly GCA_958502065.1. Lineage (NCBI taxonomy): Eukaryota > Metazoa > Arthropoda > Insecta > Coleoptera > Chrysomelidae > Chrysolina > Chrysolina americana. The sequence goes on from OY293413.1 coordinate 12,565,925, forward strand.
TTTTGAACTGTAATAGCCATTTGAGAGCTGCTTGGTTAATTCTCAACAAGAATCTGCTCCCATGCACGTACTTGTATAAGTGCTCTACACCGAAAGCTCTCCCACCTGGTGACATAGTAGTTTCACTTTGATTTACCAAGGGTCTTGCTGAAATATCCAATAACCTTCTCCATACGTTCCTGGATATGAGACAAGTTCTATGTTGCTCGCATTTGTATATGCAAAAAGAATTTTCCGTTCGGAAATGGATAGATCAGAATTAGTGGTGCATTAATTATTGGTCTATTCAACTTCCTGTACGAATCTTTGCATTCTTAGGACCACTCGAACTTTGTTTGTCCTTCTGTGTGATCCTGGTAAGTTGTTTAGCGATGATGGCAAACCTCAGCACATATCGGCGATAGTAGGTGCACAATCTAGGAAAACTTCGAAGCTATGTGTGTCTAATATATGCTACACCTTCTCCAGAAATAATGTAGATGAGATATAGTTCTTCTTTTTGGAACAGAAAGCATTTCTTGAGGTACAGTTTCAATCCAGAGCTTGTCTTTCTCAAAAATACCTCCTCCAGGATTTTTACTTTGTCCTCGAACGATCTACTGACTACAATAATGCCATCGAGGTACTCTAGACACTTCTTCAAATGTGGCCCAATGGCTTAACTGTGAACAGCCACAATCCTGAGCCGACGTTGAAGCTGTCTTCTCTCGATGTGTCTAGGGTGTCGTCTATACTCAGTAGTGGGTAAGTGTCCTCCTAAATCCCTCAATTTGAAATGCTGATCAAAAATTCCCCAGAGCATAAGACAACTATGTTGTTTCGTCTAGGTATGCCGTATTTTGTAGATGGTAGTATAAACATTCGTAGCTCCGTGTTATGCCTGTATAGAGGTAGGTTGAGACCACATGAGCATAAACATAGTTTCAGGTGCCCCGGGCCTCAATATGCTCTGCATCTATATCATGCGACTACGGTAGACCAGGTTGTGTCCTAAAAGACTTTCTAGGAAAGTGTCCAAGTTGGTTGCCCTGCTAGGGTTTCGGCGTTGTGGAACATCCTCTGCTTCAGCGTAGACATTAAACTTAATCATTCGGTGATCTGACATCGATATGTCTTCCAAAACCCTCCAGTTCATTATGTTGCCTGACAATCTCTCGTTGCAAACGTAATGTCCACCACTTCTTGTCGGATGCGGTTGACGAATGTTGGTTCCATCTCCTTATTCAGGTCTCTAGACTGGTCGTCGCTAGATATTCAATTAGTGCTAGGCCTCGACATGCTCTGCATTTATGTCAGGGTCCTCAGCCTCACCTATCACGCGACTACGGTAGACCAGTGTGTGCCCTGAGTTCTGGGAAGTTGTCCCAGTTGGCTGCCCTAGGGTTTAGGCTTTGTGGAACATCCTGTCGGATGCGGTTAACGAACGTTGAATCCGTCCCCTTATTCAGTATCTTCGTCACTATACAGGGTGTTCCAAATTAAGTCGGCACTATTGCCAACTCCGTTATTATTGATGCTACTAATTTGGTGAAATGGGCAAACTGGTAGCATTTTCAATGGCCTTCTCGATGCCGAAATTTTATTTTGCTATTAGTAACAAAATATTGTTATTCGTATAGGTACCAAAATTGGGTTTTTGGACAATTATGAGGTTTTATTCGCCAAAACAAAGAAATCTTTTGGACTAGTGAAAGAAAGAAATATTTCCACAAAAATCGCTCATTTTCCACTTTAGGAAGAAAGGTGATATGAGTTTTGTTGCTGAGAATATTATTACGAATCGAAATGCATGAAAAAATATAGGGTGTTCCATTGACAGAAATATCATTTTATGAAATATTCTGAAAACGTGACTGTCAATTTTTTTTTGTTTTCGGCATCGAAAAGGCCATTAAAAATACTTCTAGTTTGTCCATTTAACCGAATTCGTAGCATCAATAATAACGGAATTGGCAATGGTGCCGACTTAATTTGAAACACCCTGTATATTCAAGTAGTGCATCACCATGCGCATTATGGCATCCGTGCTGCCTCACATCGTGTTGTGCGCGTTGCCATCGCACCCCAGTATCATGCGTATGCCATTTTCCTTACTATTCCCGATAGTTCCTTCGTTGGAGGCAAGTGCGCATCATCATATGGTAATTACCACTTCCACCACCACCCTAAGTTTGATTCCTCTTACCCTTATTCCTAAGACAGCAACTGTTGCGTCCCTGGTCCCCAGCTGCGACACACGTACCAGTTCGAGGTCTCTTGGGACGCCGGGATCGCCGTCCTTGGTGCCTCTCCGTCTGCTTGTCCGAGATTTGCCGCACCGACCCGGAAGGCACTCTGGAAATACTTCCCGAACATTTCAGCCTTTCCCTGCTCCGTCATCGCCTGCGTTCACCCCCACGGTAGGGATGTCTATTCGCTTTTTTGTAAGCGTTTGGTCATCTGCCAGATAAAATTGTCTCCCTAGTTGGAACTCTCGAGTTTTCTCTTCCAGGCTTCATCTCTATGACGTTTGATTAAGTCCTCGATTTTCTTACTGCCATCTTTCACGTTCTGGGTTCATCAAGTCAAGGAGGAGGCCAGGTAACCGAATGGTTAGAATCACTGCATTTCGATCATTCAAGGTAAGATTTTGTTAATTCTGGGCTCGCACAATTTTCGACTTCTGAGGGCTGTCGTTCGTAGGGGAATGAAAGCTGGTTAAAGAAAAAAAAAAAAATTTAAACAATTTTAAACAAAAGTCTAAGATGAAGTCTAAAAGTAGATCTCTGTCCTTTTTCTTCCTAATAGTGGCGCTCCTGGCTGCCTGTAGGTCCCTTATCAGTTTATATCAGGTATATATAATGTGAGACCAAGAGTACTACTTCGGTGGTAGTAGAATACTTACACTAGTAATTTTCTGAAGAAGCCTACCGCGAAGGTCGTGAAAGCCTTAATCATTATTCCATTACTTTGGACCAACACTATTTAATATAATTCCAGCTGACATTGAAATAATTCGTAACAAAATTAAATTCAAGTGTGGAATAAAAAAACTAATTTTCAACAACGCCGCACAATTTGATATTTTCTGAAAAAATCTCTGAAACACCCCAAAATTCTATTCATGAACTATCGTTCTTCATTAATATATTTTCATTGCAAATCTATATACTGCTCTCTGTTTCATATTGACATTTCCCTGTAACTACCAACCTCTATTTCTGTACCGTCTTACAATTATCTAATTAGTTAATTATTTTTTTAGTCAGAAAATGTGAAATAATTTACATGATATAAACTGTGAAATTCCAGATGGTAGAAATATTTTTGATTTTTTATAAAATATTCGTTTATATCATAAAAGCAGGATTCCACTTATGATCGAATTCTATTACATCGAATATCAAAAACTCCATGTAAGCTGAGATAAACCGAAATCATCCAAAGTCAACTAGCTCTATGTCGGCCCACGCGGGCGCCCGTTGATAATGTAAATATTTGTATCCTATCGAGGGTAATCGAGTGCAGAAGGGTAGTTTTTAGTGGTGCATTTGAGTACATCAATCGGCGTGTCGCGAGCCTGATATGCGAATATCTACTTTATGGGCCACCTGTTGAATGCGCCCGCTACCCACCCCCGACCCCCAATCCGCAGCTTCACGCCGCCACGATTTAACCCTGCACTTGACGAAAATCACCGCGAAAAAAGTCCGACACGAAAAGTGCTTCTTGCCGTACAGTGGCGTAGGAGAGGCCTAACGTAGATAGCATCTCGATTCATAAAACGATAAAAAAGCAGAGCTATAGAATAGAGTGAATACAATGAATTCTTTCAAACCATTGTTTTTTCCCACGGTATCCATCTCTAATTGTGACTTCACAGGCACTATCCCTGATGATTAGTTTCACAGCTCAATTGACCATTGACAATCTGGTTTGTAGAATCTCAAGACCAACACCCGATCCCATTACTCAGTTTTCTTGATACAGGGCGTTGAAGTGGAGAAATGCTGACTTCATCATTTTTTTATCTCAATTGAAAAACTGCATTGACTTATGTCGCGTATGTTAGTTCAATACAAGTTTTGGTCGGATGTACATTGACACGTATAGCTAAAAATATCAGCTACAGAGTAATTCACGAATAATTCACGATACGTTTTTCAAACACTCAATAGCTTTGTTCGCGGGTGCAATTCTGAACCAGTTCAAGAACTATTCGCATGCGCAGTTTAAAAATTGGCGTTCGCGGTTCACAGAATTCAGGATTTTTTATATCAGTTAACAGTAATAGACAATCCTGAATCAGTTCTTGACTGGTTCGGAATCGGTTCAGAATTGACCCGCGAACAAAACTAATAATTCCATATTTGAGCCACAGAGAACTTATTTTCTGATGTTAATACCATATTTCTTCAAACGTGTGATATCATGCATGAGACCGATTACGGAGCGAGCGCGTAACCCTCACCCTACCACGGCCAATAAGAGAGAAGGGAATCTGAACTCCTGATTGACTACCCTGTTGTCAGGGGAAGTACAAACGTGGAACAGAAGATTTTGAATGAAAAAAATCTAAAATCTATTCACATAGAAGTGAAAGAGTATTATGAAATCCATTTCAGATAATTTATTTTTATAACCCATTATAGCAGCAATTTTAATTTATCACCGAAAATACTGTATATTTTTATACTAATCGTTACATATTTCACAGTACGCTGATTTTAATATGGCCTGGCATACAGGATGATAACATTCTAAACATGAAAAATTTAATATTTATGTATGACTCTATGTAAAAATTTTATTACACTGTGTATCACAAACCTTAGTCATAGAGCCTTCATTCGCCATCAAAATACAGTAGGATTATAAGGATTTGGTCAAAAGTATATGGATAACACAGAACACAAAATAAACAAATAAGCTACAGACAATTACAATATGAATATGACAGTTTAAGCGATCCAACAAGATTAATTGAGTTTTACTCAATCAATAAAATATTTTGAGCAGGATTTCATCTGACACGCACGAAATCAAAGCAAAGCCATGAATGCTAAAGCTGAAAGTGATAAAAAAAATTGTGAAATTCAACCATCTAAATTTTTAAATACAGGGTGAATCATAAAAGACTAAATATTTCGGTTATTTTTATCGTCATCTAGCGTTTGTATCACACTGTAAATCAATTTTGGACAAGTAGTATTTTGAAAGGCTACCAAGTATCCGCGTTATGGATACAACATAAAATAAACATATAGAAATTGTCACTGAAACTTATGTGACTTTCAATTCACCCAGTACAAATTTGTCAATTTTGGGCCACTTAGGTATATTTTATCAAAAACCAGTCTAAAATCAATGCCTTGTTGAGGAATATTAGTCGCGTAAAACATTTACACTCAAGATGTGTTTAGTAGTGAATTACTTAAAAAAAAAATTTTCAACTTCAACATCCTGTGCCCAAGGAAACTTTTCTTTGGGAGGTCACCCTCTACAATACAGGGTCTTAGTGAATGAGTGCGACAAATTTCAGAGGGTGATTCTTTAGGAAAAAATAATAAAATTTTGTTTCATAACTTTTGTCCGCTAATGCTTCGTTTTCTGAGATACGAGTTGTTCAAAACTGACTATTAGTTATTGCTCTGAAATGAAATGAAATTTGGTCGGTTCTAAGAGGTGGTTATTGCGCATTTTCTGCCATGAAATTAAGAATTTTATGTTCATCATTGGCGCGCATACGGGTAATGATCTCAATTTTTTTTAAGAAAACGCCACGGAGATATGTCAAACTAACAATCATTTTTTGATTCTTCGTTTAATTTGTGACAAAAAATCTCACCTGCCTATTTTTGTGTGGGGCGCCGTTTTTATGCAAAAAAATGAAAGCTCTCTAGGCGTATTTTTTTTTCTCTGGCACATTAGGTATCTAGTAGCGACGCTACTAGGCTACTATCATTGTTAAGCTTTCAGTTTTGCATAAAATGAATATTATTTAGTAAATAAATTTTCCTTTATCGAAAAGAATGGAAAAATATACAAATGCAGAATTGTTAGACATACATTTTTCCTATGGTAGAAGTAATGGAAATGGTCGGTACCCCATCACACAATATTTGCTCATCTTCACCAACGTACATTTAAGAAACAAACGGCTGACTGCGGGCGCCCTCGAGAAGTACGAACTGCTGTGCAACTGGAAGAAGTAGTTAATTTGCGGAGTCACCTAAAACAAGTACTCGAGAAATTGCCAACATATTGAATGTAAGCAACTTCACTGTATTTAAAATTCTTAAAGAACAGCAATTGTATCCGTTCCATATTCAACGTATGCAAGCTCTACTTACCTAGAGACTTTCTTCCGCGCCTATTTTTTTGTCATTGGATTCTTCATCAAATCCCTCAAATTCCTGACTTTTTAAATGGCGTTTTGTTTACAGGCGAAGCTAATTTTGCACGACAGTGTATACGAAGTAAAATCCACATGGAATCTGAAACTCATATTCAGCATCAGTTTTCAGTAAATGTATGATGATCATTTAGTTGGTCCATATTTCCTCCCACAACGACTAACAGGCGACTCTTACCTTCATTTCCTACAGGAAGAGTTACCTGTTCTTCTTGACGGAATCCCACTATATCTGAGACAACACTTATGGTTCATGCATGATGTTGCATCAGCCCAGTTTAGCATAAATGTACGTTATCACTTAGATACAGTTTATCCAAATCGTTGGATGGGTAGGGGAGGTACGGAACATTGGCCTGCTCGATCGCCGAATTTAAATCCTCTAGATTTTTGCATTTGGGGTTTTCTTAAGTCGTTAGTTTATTCCACTTCCATCGAAAATGTTGAAGACCTGAGAAATCGAATTATAGCCGGCTGTGAGACAATAATAAATACACCAGGAATATTTGTGTCAATACGACAATCAATAAGGCGAAGAGTTGAATGTTGTATCACGTCTGAGTGAGGTGATTTTGAACATTTGTTGTAGCTTTGCGCCTATTTATTTATTAGTGTTATTTTCTGTTATTGTTCTGGTTTAATGTTACAGAAAAAGGCAAGAGAGATTTTTTGTTACAAATTGAACGAAGAATCCGATAATGATTGTTACTTTGAAATATCTCAGTGGCGTAGCAATTTTTTCTTAAAAAAATTGAGATCATTAACCGCATGCGCGCCAACGATAAACATGAAATTCTTAATTGCATGTCAGAAAATGCGCTATATCTACCTCTTAAAACCCACCAAATTTAATTTGCCGGTTTCAGAGCAATAAATAAATAGTCAGTTTCTGAGATAAACTTTAACACCCCCTTTCTTGGAATACGAAGCATTTTTGGACAAACAAACGGTCATAATTTTTTCGTGCAGAATCACCACCTGAAGTTTGTCGCATTTATTCACTAACACCCTGTATATCAAAAACTTAAAAAAATTAACCGGTGACCACGTTTCCATAACGCTGCTGCCTGGTCCTTTGAATTTTTTTAGTAAATGTATAAAAAAATATTGCCACATTATCAATAGTATATTATTCAACGAGCGGTAATGTAGGTCATAACTCACGCAGATGAAGTCTGCGGCACGAGCCGCAGGCGAGTGTTGTAATTCATCAAGTGAGTTATGAACATTACCGCAAGTAGAATACTATACTTTATCTACGACTATAACAATAAATACTAAGATACAAGTACAGAGAAAGAACTGTATTCACAAATCTGATATATCTGAATTAATCTTTTTCAGTAGAAAATTCACAATATTATTAATTTAATTTGAAAACGTCAAAATTTTTAAAGTTACATTACTCCCCTCAATATCAATAGGTAATTGACTGTTCCATTTCGATCAACCGGCGGTACAGAAGTACAAGCCACCTCTTGATATTCGGTTCGTAAATAATTCCAAGAATGTTTTCACTTATAATATCCCTAGTGCTTGAATTATTGCCGGAAATTTTTCGAGTACATGAATTTTTTGAAAATTACACGATTCGCGAAAATTACACTAGATTCGGTAAGAACATTTCACACCAATAAATGAAAATCATCCAACAATTCATAATAACTATGGGAAGTCCAACCTCGCCCAACGTTGCTTGACCTCATAAATCGGTGACACGGCCACGTCAAATATTTGACAGAAACATTTCCACTTACATTAATTTCGCCGAGGGTCCCTGGGAAGATAAAAATTTCCGGAAGATTTTTGGTTGCCATAGCATCTAGACAAGAACGAATTTTTTGATTGGCTAAAAGAGTGAGGTGTGAAATTTTCCGATTTCTTAGCGTGAGTTATAGCAGAGAGTAATTATAACTCACGCTGTTTGTTCATAGACACTATTAATTGCTCAAAAGCAGTTGAATAATTAATATATAACTTAATAGGAGTAGATAAACACTCTTACACGAATCTGGTATCGAAGAATTCTCTTATCAGATTCAAGTTTTCTAGATTGCATCCGAGTAATTAGATTTCCTCTGAAACAAAGCTCCAACTTATTATCCTCTCTTTCAAGTAAATCGTATTCAAATCCTTCGAATTTATTCAACAAATAGTAATATCTAGCCGTAGAATTCAGGCGATAGTTTCTCTCATGGCGGCGATATTATAAAGCAGGAGGCATTAGCTTAAACTCAGGTTCGGGAGACATGTCTCTTTAAGAGCGTTCTAAATTGTAGTAAAGGTGTCAAGATAGGGCCAATTTAGTGGGCAATTGGATGGGAGTAATGCGCCCCTTAAAGGATTGACCAAGTTGGAACGACTTTCATGACATTATCCTGGAAACGAGCGGACAGACTGGCCATCAGCTTGGTCGCAAGATACGCCGACGCTACCCCCATTCGGAGAGGAAATGAGTCGTGCTGGACCAGAGGGCTAATTAAATCCTATATAACTAACCCGAACGGATCGGCGCGAGATACGATTTTCAACATAACTTATTGGCCTGATCAAACTTGTGTTCCGGGTTCACAGGGACGGACCGAAGGTGAATTATTGGGGAAACGGTAATGGACGATTGTTTCAATGATGATATCAAGGCGATTCTATATTCCAGTCAACTTGGTTTTTGAGGCCACCATCAGTTGTAATACCACCAAATTTGGAACCATGCCAAACAAGAAAAAAAAATAGTTCACGAAAAATCCGGGAGAGATTTGAAAAAAATATTGTTGTTCAATAATGAAGTTTATTAAAAAATGGTTCAATGCACCCGGTTTCTCAAAAAACGTGATTGAACGTCGATATCAAATTTCACGCTCGCTTTTACCCAGCTTGCAAGTTTCGGCGGGGCCGAATGTTGAATTTGTCATAATTTTGCTAAAAATGATCACAGAAGGAACAATAAAAGTGCGTTTTAGTCCTGTAGAATTCTACATTTTCATGCAAATATAATATGTGGGTATCTGAATGCCTGAAATGTTTTGTTTACCACGTTACATCAGCCTACTGAGTTATTTACGGAGGATGCAAAAATTATAGATATTTTAGTAAATCCGGAATAATTACACTGAAGCAGGAATTATATGCATTGATTCAAGAGTAGTGAGGCAGGTCTAACTTACATACATAAAAAAAACTGGGTGTTATTCCTGCCTCATTTTCAACTTCCTCATAATCCTGGCATTTTCTCCAGTACATGTTGAAAATAATCGCTTATACACATACTGCATGAAAAATAAACTATGCAATTTCAAGCTAGAGGTTTGCACTTTACATTTCTGTTGGTGAACATTCGAAAACAAATGTAAGTAGTACTATAATATCAAAAATTCAGAAGACGTCCGAAAACTCATATTTTTCAAACGATGAATAATTTTGTCGAATTGCGTAATTTTCTGAAACCCCTGATTATTCGAAAAGAAAGAAGATGAATTTATCTGTTTATTTCATACGAACAACATAGTCCAGGATCATCTCACTATAGTATCTAAGCCAACAATGGACTCACTTTTGTAGCAGTTTTCTCAGAATGCTGTCAGTTCAGATCATGAGCTGCTAGCGTAGTGTCAGAATCCCGGCTTCCATGTCAAACCCCCATGCAAAGTTGTTTGTTCTTGCTGGGAAAATTATTTCAGTTTTTCATTGAGAAATTTGTGCCAAAACTGAAGGATGAATTGTAATACCGTAAAACTTGGTATGTGACTTCTTGACATTATATTTAGTTGGAAAAAATATTGTTCACCAAAATCAGGGGTGGAACCCAAAAAAATTGACTTGAAAAAAAAAATAAACAAAAGTTTAATCTATAAAAGAATAAATGGAAGTTTTGAGCTCTGGAACTATTCTTTTCATAACTGCTTTCGAAACTTCATCCAAACAAATAGTTGCTTTAGAAACTGTCCTGAACGTTCGATTTATTTCTTGTTCACATTTTTTGGACACAGATCAAACAGCAATGCAAGGAATCGAAGCTTTCTGACCTTTTCATTGGAGAATATGAACCGATTCGAAGATCAGGTCTATGGAATTTTCCATTGCTATACTTGAACTTCCTATAACTTGAAGTCCTGAGTGTGTATATCTGTCGACATTTTTTATGTACTTACTTTGACGTCCGCCAGTTCATCAAGATTTTTGTGTGAGAACCCCATTCTTCTGCTCACAGAAATTAATGTTTCCACCCCTGCTGGATTGGAAAGACAATAGTTCTGGCAAAATATATCTGTATTGCAAATAATACAAATTCCTCCCTTTTGTGATATTCTACAAATGCATTTTTCCAGATTCAACCATTTAAATCTACAACTATGTTCCCTCTCGTATTTTTTCATATAATTGTCCTGGGATGGGAAAATCTCTATGATCTGTGTATATACTCTCAACTCTGTAAAAATATCAAACAGTTTTGTTGACACACAATATACTTTACTTCAGAGAAGATCATTGCATGATAATATATGAGATTCCATTATTTTTTTACTTCAAATACTCCTCAAGAGATAATGTTCTTATAGTTATCAACTCAAATAATCCCTTTAGGAAAAACTTCAACATTACAAATTCAAATGGAATATCACTTCTTTGAGAGAGAGAAAGTTGTGGTATATGCACTTATCAACACTCTTGTTCTTTGCTTGTTTAATACAACTACAATCCTCTCTGAAAATTTGGTGGTTAAAGGTTGAACAGTACAATGATCTCAACTAACCTCTTGAAACAAAAATAATTGGGATAGTTGTAACACAATTACATTGCATTTAATACCAATTGTGCCATGCTCATAATTCGCATCATATTCATGAATGTGATGTGAGGCCTAGCCATAACCCCAAAAATATTCTCATTTCTTGTGTACAATGCCAGATATTCCTCATCGCAATTTAACACAGTTTCCACAGCTCAAAAAGACAGGTTATTACCGAAGCTAACCTAATCTAGCCCACTGATAGTATTACAGTTTTTTTCTTTCTAATTGAAGTCAAATGTTATTTTTGTTAAACCCCTGATTATTTGGTAAACAAATTTTTTTCCAACTACACATGATGTCAAGAAGACACTCGCCAAGTTTCATGGTCCTTCAATTATTCATACTTTAGTTCTGGCACAAATTTGTCTGTGTTTACTGGACTAATAGAACTCATCATGAAATCAGCCAATAGCGACAGCGAATTTCACGTAGTAACCATGTATTGATAAGCGGATATACCCTTGACGTATTACTGTTTGACATATTGTTGACCTTTTCAAATGAACGTCGAAAGAGATTTAGTCATCAAGTTTCATTGTATAATCCTTGTACAATCAGTAGTAATACTTACTATAAGTACTTCAATATAATTGATAACTTGTTGCATAATTACAAAGAGTGTCGGTTTGACTTTTCAAATATTTTGTCAAACTGATAGATACTCTTCGTATTTATGCAGGAAGTTTGAGACATTTATTTTGAAGTACGTGTTGCACTTTGTTTTTATGTAGCGATATGAATTGGTTACTATGGAAATTCAAATATTTCAAAATTTCTGATTGATGGAATCACTCTATGTATATTTACGTATAATCGAAATTATACGAAGTAATTCAACTCAATTGGACGTTCCGATTGGTTGAAAATCATACGAACACAATAATCGAAACAAATACCAATCAAGCAAACGGGAATAATCGATTATACTTACCTCCTAATTCGACGTATTTCTTGAAACACCACAAACTCAAACCAAAAAACATGCAGCATTGGGCATACTTGTTGAAAGGCCATAATTTTATCAAATGAAATTGGATCAATGAGAATTCAAAACAATGCAAATAATAATCTGCGACATACCGACAGGCTGATAATATAAATAATAATAATATGATTTATAAAGTTTTTAGTTCCTACAGAACCCTACATCGTAACATCAACTTTTACCTCCTCAAAGAACATCGATGGCGCCTGGTTCAAGTATCTAATGCCCTGTGACTGTAGAAAAGCTCATTAAACGTTGTCTTCATTTCCAAGAAGTATTTTTCGTAATTCATGTGCCATAACGAATAAGACATTCAAATTAACATGTAGCATAAGTTATCTCCTCCCTTGATAATAGAGTAAACCTTCTAATTACGGAAATATAGCAATTTAATTAGGCGATTCGTTATTTTAATGACTCTTATGAACTTTATTCATATATTTTATGAGAGAGTAGATTTCATGGATCGCTTGATAGTATACCTTAGTCGTACGCAGAGTGACTCAAAATGAAAAGGAACCGGTGAAAGAGTTGATAGTATTATTTTTTATGCATTGGCAAATGATGATTTTTCTGTAGAAAATTGCATGGGGGTAAACCAAAAGATAAATACAGCCTGAAATACTACATCACAATATACTCTTGTTAAATCACACAATTCAGGCAATGGAATTTTAACCTTCCACAGTCTGAAAATGATAATTGTTGATTCAGAGTAATCATTACAAGTATATAAGGGCAATGAATCAATTTGCCCCGATAAGTAACTGCGTTAGAAGTTTGCTGTCTTGAGAAAAATTATTCAATTTTGTCAATAACTTATTATTGTATTCTGAATTTGCCTATCTGACAAAATTCTATTTAGCTAATAATACTTATCTTTTTCAAAATGTATGGAGGTGTCGGAGGCTACAGATTATAGCCTCCGTAATCAAAACGCGCTAATAACTAAATTTTTTCTGGTTGGAAGAAATTTGATTTAATTATTGAAACGAATATGCTTCACAAAGACAAACTTTCATCTATACAAAAAAATTATATTTGACAATCTAACCACATACTCTATTATTTGGCGAACCCGCACATATGCTATTATTTGGCGAACTCCATCGACTACAATTTGGAGAACAGTTTCAATTAAACTACATTTTGGTGGGGTCACAAAAGTTCACATGATTGCGAACTATCCAGACTAGACGGAGGCAGAATCTAGGGTCAGAAACGCTTGTACAAAATGAACAGAGCTTCAATCAAAAACCAGTGATTCTCGATGGCAATTATTGATAAGACAGTATTACAATAACGATAATTAACACCTATATTTTTCATGTCGGTGTCTTGAATTTTGGTGACTCCACCAAAATGTGTGACGATATCGTCCGTATAAAGTCCGTGCGAGTCCGCCAAATAATAGTCTGCGCGGGTTCGCCAAATAATAGAATATCTGAGTACGCCAAAATCTTATGAGTTTGAGTTATAAAACTATGTAAATTAATTTTGTTCCGTAGTTCTATTGCCTCAATTGTTTTTCATTCAACGCGACGTTTCAGTCAGGAAAAAATTTTGTATTTCAATTCTACGTCGATCCATCGAAAATATACTCAGTGTTCCATTCGCAAAATCTGAGAAAATTCGATTCCAATTTCTCGAAGTTCAAACATTTATTCTGAGGACAAAGACTGGTGCTAATATTGCGGTCATAAGTTAAGGTCATTGGGGCGATTCTGAATATGGAAAAAAAAGTATGCCATTTGAAAAAATTCAACTTCAATTTGCCACACACTTATGAAACACTTTGTATATCGGAAAATATTTTCTTGTAATGCACCTTCGTCAACAATTTGAGTTTACATTTGAACAAAATCGGTAACTTCTATGATATGAGTGCTATGAAAGCCTAACGCACTGTTGCATGACCCTATATAATCTACAAACAGCATACGTTCAGTTAGGTAATAGCAAAATAGGTTCAATAGTTGAGTATAAAAACCATAGGAGTGAAATTTACTTATGAGAATATTATGATTCAACTAGTCGAATGCCATCCAGAAGTCAGTGCAAACAGATCGACTAGAAGGTTTTCATTAAATGCATTAGTGATATTTTGTGTGGAAGAGATTATGATAGTAATTGTGGATATTTCGCAATATTTTTAACATCAGGCAATTTCCTGTTGTACAGGCATATCTCAAATGACTTGAATAATTGGGCAGCAGGGTTATAGGTGGGTCATTTTGAAAATTATTTATAGCACCAGTTTTAAAAAAGGGTATTTTTTTAAATATAATTGTGAAAAAGCACCCTGTACTTAGTGCTAGATCAAAAATCGTAATGGTTCGGTTAGAATGTTGCACAAAATTGATAACGTAGAATCTGGGTGTGCCATCTTACCAGCAAGTAAGTTTGGATTTGAATTTTTCAAGAGAATGACAAAATTCAATATCTGAAAAACGCTTATGCACTTCCAAAAAATGTGCAATTGCTTTATTCAACATACGAAGATAGTATACTAGGGATTCTTGATGTATGTACCTTTCTTGTTTCGAATGTAGGCCCAGAAGTTGGTTGGATCTTCTTTTACTATCCTTTCAGATTTGATTTCATATTCCCTGTAGCTACATCAACTTCAGTTTCAACAGATCCTTTAGGAATCAAAAAATTTCTATGAGATTATCAAAGTTGGTGGTTTCCAGTTTACTAAATATTTTTATTTTTCTGTTAATATCTCTGAGTATTTTTCTGTTGAACCATGGAGGATAATATTTATGAGTCGAAGTAACTTTCTATGTAAACGAAATATATCATCTTTTATTTACAATGACAATAAGCTTTAGTTTTTCTTTAATGCAACACTTCCCATTGTCACATTTTGATCAACAAACACAAAACCGTCAAGCGAGCAGAAGTCTCATAATTCATGTGTTCACATACACATCTAGCCAGCATTTATAATTCATCATATCAAAGCCCACTGCAGATGTTCGTTTTCCATAAGATAGCCATCGAATCTGGCCCAGAAAACAAAAGGGGTCGAACAATAACAATGGAGCGAGTAAGTAAAGTTAGCTTTTTGCGTTATCTGCTCCTGCTTCGGATGATGGTCGTTGTGAGTGACAGATCTTGGCGTGTTTAGACGGAAGGTTCTTCCCGTGCATAGGAATGGCCTACTTGTAGCGATACCCTGTCAGGTCAAAGTATTTATGGGACCATTCAGTTCCGTAGCTGTTCTGTGCTCATCCCACCGACTGGATCGTGTGTCTCTCCTGCTTTTCTCTCTAGCTTTATGCAGATAAGCTGCTTTAATTGCTTTGCCGGGAAACGTTTCCACTTTTATACCTCCTTGGAGTTTGTTTTATTTTAGCTGGAGGAAATAAAAAAGGGACATCTTGTGCTTCTATCTGTGGACTCATTGTCATTCAGGACAGTGTTATTCTGATTACAGGAATATCCTTTCAAATGTAGTCTGCTGAAAAATAAAACCTAATTTCTGAATGGACAAAGTGGAATATTAAATAAATGAGCGTGAGAAGTGATATTGTAAAAAAATTATGAAAACTAAAATGCTGGGAATACAACTAATTTCAGTTTTTTCCAGGACATCATCGAAATTCATACTTCTACTTTCTAAACAATTACGAAAAAACTCATTCATAAAAAGTAATGAAAGTAATAATAAAGACTATAAGAATACAACTCAACCTACCACTAGATCTTTGAAGGGGATTTCCAAATGGAATTGCGGAATGCGGTCTCAGCCTCTATCCACAGGCATAACGCGGCCTTATGAGTGTTACTACCATTTACAACACTTATACGGTATAGACGTGACACCGGTGTTGCTTTATGCTCCGGGTAATATTGAGTCCGTTGTGGGAAATGAGAAGTGTCGAATTGGAGCTGATCATTCTTCACCTTCTGGCAAATACAAGCCAATAATAAGCCTTATGTCCTCCTCCTCGACCATCAATTTAGGACGATTTTTGTCATAGAGAGACACCATTGGAATTTCGGAAACTATAAGAGATACGAAGATGGTTAAATTGAGATAAATTTGCGCATCTATGTGACCAGCAATATGCCGTTAGGAAAGTTTCAAAATACCGAGTATATCCGGAGATATCAGATAAAATTTGAAATACCATTTAAATTTTTTCTGGCGTTATTTGATGAAGGATATCAAAATAAACAGCACATTTTTATTGCCATTTAGTCCTCGCTATCATCAACTTTATTTTTTCTTGTGAGAGTCATATTGAACTATTACAAATCAAAATAGAGTTTTTCACATTATTAAAAAAAATTGATAGACACCTTACCGAGTACGGTGGTTTAAAAAAACCGAGGAATAAATATGGAAATCGATTAGATGAAAATACGAGAAACAACATTCAAAATGCGGTAATAAACTTCTATACTCTTATTAGGATATTATATTTTTATAACTTTTGTCAGGTTTTTAGGTAAATATGAATCCGTCAGTTCCAACACATGAGGTTGCTTCTGTTGCACCTGTAGCGCCACAAACAAGTTACAATATTCATAATCTCCAAAAATTATATCCAGGTGATTCTGAACAGAGGTTGGTTCACTATAATTCGATAACGAAAAGAAAATATTTTCCCCAATTTATCTCAAAGGTCATATGGACGGATGAGAGTACTTTCACTGATTGTGGTATGTTCAACAGAAATAATGGGCACATCTGGAGTCAATATTGTTTTCAACATGACGGTGCCCCTCAGCATAATACCAGAGCAATATTCCCAGAAAGATTCCCAGATACGTGGATTGGAAATAATGGTCATGTGAAATGGCTAGCAAGGTCGGCTGACCTTACAGTACTCGACACTTTTCAAAACACATTAAAAACCGGGTTTATGGCCACCAAGAATTCAATAATGTTGAGTATCTTAGGAAAAGCATAGTGAAGAAGAACAGTGTCGGTCAATAGGAGAATGTAATAATGAATTAATTCATTATTAGTTTTATGATCTTCCGTCAAGTAGTGTCGCCCATCTTTTATGATATGAAATAGGAGAAGGGATATAGCAAGGGCTGTAGAAAACTTGGGGCGGCGAGCACGTCTATGTATTCAGCAAGAAGGCAGACATTTTGAGCAGCTGCTTTCATGTTTCAGATTTTTATTCGTCAGTGTCGTGTTATTTAGTTCGTTCATTTGTAGTTAGAGACTCATATTTTCACTAAAGTTCATTTAAAACAAGTTTGATCGGATAATATCTCGTTTCTTGTTAAAAAAAACATTCTACGTAATTATTACTTTAATAATAACAGCAGACGTAACAGATGATGGCGTAACAACAAATCGACTAGTTTGACAAGTGTTATTTGATGGAATCAAAGCCATCTAATTTTTTTTTAATGTTATGCTTAGTTGTGTCATAACAAAGTATACATCATTTGATTCAGAATGAAAAACTCCATTTCAATTTGTAACAATTTAATATGAAGCCATAAGAAAATGAAGTTGATGGTGGTGGCCAAGTGACGAAACGTCGGATGGTAAATCTGAAAATTCTATCGTATAGTGGGGACAAAATGGCAATGTAAATGTGCTGTTCATTTTGATATCAACTAGCGCAAAAAAAGTTGATTTTAAAAATTTTGTTTTTTCTGGATATCTCCGGATATACACGGAGTATTCCTGCATTACTGGAAGATATTGTCGCGACTAGGGCCTTAGGGAAGCTATAAACCCTATCGCTTGGGACGTAGTAAGAAAAAAGAGATAATAGGGAAGATGCTCTTCCTACTCAGGGCGTACCCTCCTTAATGAAACAGTCATAAGTTTTATATAAAAAGTCGTATATTGAATAAGTAAACACAGCAGTCTTACCAGCTAGGAAAATATTCACATAAAGGGCTCTTCAATCAACTCAAAATATCTGATAACTGGTGTACAAAGATTCCTACTGAAAAACACTACTACTGGAGGGCATATCTCTTGGAAGGGCTTTTCCCATTCACGAGGGAACTCACGAGGTGACCCCGTCCACGCGTCGCGACCGACCCCCCCGTTTCCCTTACGCCGAGGATCTTTAATCATCTTTTGTTATTTTTTGTCAGCAGTTTGAATATGTATCTCAAAACACGTCCCCGTTTCGCAGTTGTTCTAATGACATACTTCAATAGCTTATTGTTTATGATCTAGTGTTTTGTTTTATTGAAATGAGATCAAACAATCTATTTTGAAATGTGCATTTTGAATGAGATCGATCTAATATCCAAATAACTGAATTTTTGAAAATATGCCTTTGTTGACAATTTTCCTATCCAGAAAAGACAACAAATATTGTAGCAATAAGATGGTGCTCCCCCACAAAACCATAATATAGTTATTACTTTCATTGAATTGGTCAAACCTGACTGCTTCCCAAATAAATACTTTCTGCATAGTTACTACTTTCCTCAATAATACCTTTAAAGACCGTTGGATTAGCAAAAGAGGACCTCTTAGTTGTCCTGCACATTCTCCAGATCTCACGCCATTGGAATTTTTTCTATTAGGATATTTGAAACGAGTTGTCTTCAAAACTCAACCGATAAGTATTGAAAATTCAACCCAGAAAACTTCAGAGGCTTGAAACACCGTTACTCCGGAAATGATTAAGATTCCTGTACTCGAGCATGTGTGGCAATTACTGACTAACGTTTGAACTATTTCTGTAGTGTACTGTATTATTCAAAACGCAGATGATCTTATAAATCAATATTTCATCTGTCTTTTATTCTCCATACTTTTGCATGCCATTCTAGCATTGAATGAGAGATGAAAATGACTTTGAGTTGAACAAAAATAAACGTAAGGCTGTAATTTCAGAAACTAAAGTTAGGGGTGGTTTCTCGGGGGTGGATTTTGCGATGGTGCATGAAAGACGTTATGGTCTCCAACCACAAATATTTTTTTGATTTTTTTTTCTACATAATACTGAAATATCTGCTAGCCTAAAAGCCTTGGGACACTTGGTATATGTGACATGTTCTTCCCTATCCGATCTGAAAATCAAGGGGTTGACAAACCCCTATTTTTGAACCACCCTGTATAAAATGAAATAATGTCAGTTAACTTTGATCAAGATAGAGGGAGTTCATCCAGGCTATATTAAATCTTTAATTCTCATCAGGAAACCCACACTGATTGATTTGATTTTGCTCTGTTCATCCTGTTGTAGAGCACAAAACCAATAAGTATAAAGGATACGAGATCAAGGTGTCACTTTACCATCATTGAGGAATGGTTTTCCTAGAATAAATAGGAGTTTGGTCAATCCTCGGAATTGTTTCTTCTGAGCCGAAAGCCTCACTTTTCATCTTTGACACCCTGTATCTTGACAATTAGTCGGCCAATTTTTTGTGCCCATTGACATTTTTGCTGAGGAAGTCAAAATCTACTGCATATCAAAAATTCGGAAAATTTAACCGAAAGCTATTTTCCATAGGGATGGTGCGGGGTCCTTTCAAATGGATAATATACGGAACACGTTACACAATACAGTACTTGAATGGAATGATGTCTCTTTGTGTACCGAAAAGCTTTCACGTCCACATACCCACCCCTTGCTACACCAATAACTTATCACCATGCTCGGTATCTACTCCGAAGTTATAAACCTCGGTAAATCTGGCCGGCAAATCTGCGAGAGCTTCGAAGCACATGAGCACGTTTGAGATCCAGAAAGCATCGGAGCTCGCCATAAACTCGCAGATTATGCGAACCGCATGACTGCTAGGTAAACGGTGGCTCTGTACAACGAACCCTCCGGCGAGCATTCGCCCCCGGATTTATTATTTATGACGAACCACCCAGCCAGAAATCGTCTCCAACTAACACCATGCATCATGATAATTAGTTTGCGATTGCGATCGCGAAATGTATATCGCCGGATTTATTGTGATTAATCCGGGAGTCTTCATGCGCGAGTATCGTTCGAGCGAATCTCCGCGGATTCGGAAAACGCGACCGAAGCATGCCGAAGGAAAGCTTTCTCTTTGTTGGAACTATACAGGGAGTCCAGTTAGTGCGTAATTCTTCGTTATATCGAAAGCCATATCCACTAGAAAAAAATGGCCCATTTCAATAATATCTTCAACATTACTAGGTGTTTTATGAAAGCGAGACTACTCAGGGATGAGTATTTTCACATAAACACCCTATAGTTTTTATTCGAAATTTATTTAGCTAAGTTTTACCTTCACAACGCAGTGAAAAAATTTAAATCAGTTGCGGCGTTGACAAGTTATTGTCATGAAAACCCAATATCGGACAAAAATTTATAATGAAAAGATTCAGAAGGAATCGAATTTAGTAATCGCAGAGAAATTCTCGACGAGAAATGAGCAGAGAAATTTCTCGCTCGAGTTTTGTTCGGCGTTCGCGAGCGTGATTGGCTGAAGCTAGGCCACGCCCTCCGAACCGCAACTATAAATATAGAGCGCTTTTCGTGTCTCGAGACAGTGTCCCGGCTCACTACGTTTAAGAAAAGCAAAAGCTACGTATACTCAGCTGAGTGAAAAGTATTGAAAAGCAGTGTGAAATATCAGTATTTTTGAAAGTTTCAAAGTATTGAAATATTATTGTACCAGAGTTCCAGAAATTTCTAGAAGATATTTTCTGCGAAAGTATATTGCGATATCGGAGAGTTTGAGTTCCAGAAAAGTCCTTCGACGAAGGTGAAAATCGAAAGTTCGAGAAGTCCGAATATTGGAATATTGGGTTTTCGAGAAGAAAGAAGATTCCAGAAGGTGTCAAGGCTCAAGAAAAGAAGATCTTCGGCCAACATTTTTCTGCTAGAGTAACTTGTGTTTCTTGGAGGGATATCAAGAAAACCAAACATCCCTCCAAAAAGAATTCGTTTGATCGCATGATTGCTGGAACACTTTGGTTCTTTTCAGAACTGAAATAAAGTGTTAAACTTTGGGACTCAGTGCGAGCCCACTACGAAAGAATTCGTATTTTTGATATTTTTATATTTTACTAATTTCTACTTTCTCTTTCAGCTTAGCCTGGCCTCCACCGCCGGTGGAAGCAGCGGCTCCGTATTGCCTGGATTGGATTGCGTGGTCCCGGAATCCATGCCAGGTGATGCCTACCGGATCACTGGGGTGAGTCTTCCGTTATAAAACAAGCCATTGCACTAAGGTGAGACAGGGCGGTAAAGCGCAACTTCTCTCCCGGGAGAGACACGGGTAAACTCCCTGGTTAGGCGTGTTAAAACATATTGTTTTATTTTATCAGATTTTTGTTAGCTATTTACTAATCTGATTCTTTTTCAGCTACTTGGTAAGTTCGATTAGGGACTTTAGGGCTTGCTAGGAGTAGGTTAATTTATAGACATAATTTGTTGGTATTTTCCCTATCATAATACAGATTGCTCTTTGTAAAATGGTGAGAATCTATAATTCTAGGAGTCCCATTTCTGGACGAGAACGAGGCTATCCTAGACGTAAAAAGGAAATGTGTCTATCTGGGAAGCCAGACTAGACAAACCGTGTTTTGGAGCCCGGTTTCAGAAAGGGCAATTGCTGGAATTCAGTTGGCAGAATTCGCTGAAGAGCAATTTTCGCTCGAAACGAAGGACGAAATAATGAAAGTAATCACAGACTTTCCTGATGTTTTTGAAGAAACAATCAGACAGCCGATTACAAGAGCCGTATTACATGATATAAAGGTCAAGGAAGAACGTCCGTTTAGGCGATTTCGATATGACAAGATGTCTGAAAGCCGTAAACAGATAGTCCACGAAGAAATCAGAAAACTTTCGGAGGCTGGCGTGATAGTGCCAAGCGACTCCCCATACTGCTCCCCTGTAGTACTCGTTCCGAAGAAGGACGGAAAACTAAGATTTTGCGTAGACTACAGGGAGATCAATAAACTGATAGTTTCAGAAGCCCCAAACTTACCTCCTATTCAGGAGACAGTCAGAGAAATGGGGCAAGCCAAAATATTCACAACACTCGACTTGAGAAACGGGTTTTGGCAAGCACCCTTAACACCGCAGTCTCAGAAGTATACGGTATTTGGTGCTCCTGATGGCCAAGTATACCAATTTAAGGTCCTTAGCTTCGGCCTTAAGAATGGCCCAGCTGTATTCCAGAAGCTCATGTCCTCGGTACTTGTCGGATACACAGATGTGTTCTGTAAAGTATATCTAGATGATATTATTGTGTACTCCCGCGATATCGAGAAATATTGTGTCCATTTAAGAAGGATTCTAGAACGCCTCAGGACGCATGGATTATGGCTCTCCCCACAGAAATGCCATTTTGGCTCTAGAGAGCTACACTACTTGGGAAGAATTGTTTCCGCGAAAGGAAATAGGCCACAAGAGGCTCATATACCCAAATCCCTGAAATACCTGAGAGTTTTTCTTGGAACAGCCAGTTGGCTACGTGAATACATCCCCCATTTTGCGGAAATCGCATCTCCTTTAACAGACCTTATTGATACCCAGAAGCGGTTCAAATGGACTCCTGCTGCCGAAGCAGCATTCAATAAAATTGGTCAGTCAGCCACTCGAACTGTCCAGACCTGTTTACCAGAGACCTTATTGTCTCCAAACAGACGCAAGCCTTATAGGCATGGGGGCAGTCTTATTTCAAGAAAATACGAACGGAAATAGAGACATTATCGCATATGCGAGTGCGAAACTGTCTAAAACAGAGAAGAAATATCATGTGAATGAAATAGAATATTTGGCCATTATATGGAGTATAAAAAAGTAAAGGCACTTTCTTCAGGACAAACATTTCAAATCATATACAGATAATTCGGCACTCCTGTGGTTAAACAAGATGAAAGACGAAAGAGCAAAGCTGACTCGATGGTCATTGTTACTGCAGGAGTACGATTTCGAAATTATTCACATACCTGGGAAGTTGAACCAGCTCCCAGACTTTCTAAGCAGAAACCCGACTAATGAACCGACAGGCCATGACCTGAATTCCGAAACAGAGCGAATGATATTTCCAGTTAAGGAAAATAACGGAAATCTCTCTGTAGAAGAACAACCAACCCTGACACAGATCAGGACATTTTACGAGGAAGTGAAAGATAGGCAAAGAGACTGTCCTAGCCTTCAAAGGTTTATAGAACGGATTATTAGAGCAAGGAATTCGCCAAATCCAAACCCCTATGAAAGGAGAATTCGAGACGAGTTCGTCATAGAGGATGGCGTGCTTTACTTCGTAGGCCAGGATCCTGAAAGTCGGCGAGTTGTGATACCGAAGAACTTTCTGCACCAGGTGCTGAAAAGGTATCACGACGACATAGGGCATCCTGGAAGCCTAGAGACATATCGGCAAATCTCCAAGCATTTTCAGCTTTCTCCCCTCAAATCCCGTGTAAATGACTATATAAAAAGGTGCCTCACTTGTGCGACAACCAAACGTGCTGCCCCATAACAGGAATCGATCCAACGGCCAAATTGTCCGGAGAGGCCATGGGAAATTGTTTCAATTGACGCCATGGGTCCGTATCCCGCATCCCGGAACGGGAACCGGTATATATTATTAGCCACAGATTGTTTTAGCAAATGGGTTGAAGCCAAAGTCGTACAAAGAGCTGACGCCGAAGCCGTGGTTAAATTTCTACAGGAGGATGTCTTTGGAAGATGGGGTTACCCAAGGATGATAATTTCAGATAGTGCAGCCCAATTCAAGGGCAGGATCTTTGAGCAATTCACAGAGCATTATCACATCGAAATTAAGTGGTCACCTATCTATCACCAACAGGCGAATCCAATAGAAAGACGAGTTCAGGAAATTAAGAAGATGCTACGAGCTGCTTTGCTAAACAAGGAGGAAACCCTTTGGGAAGAGAAGGTTCCTAGTATTGTATTCAACTTAAGGACTCGACACAACGCCGCAACAGGAATGTCACCAAGCATGCTGCTGCTAGGTTATGAAATACCCCAGCCAGGAGAATGGATTACTCCTTCACAGAGAAAAAGGAAGAGACGTAATGAAAACCGTGCAGAGCGCGTTGCAGAGGCAGCCGCTTCTTCTTCTACTTACAGAAGTAAGCTTTTCCCAAATCAGGAAGACGAGCAACCCGTATCATTTCTGCCAGGTCAATGGGTTTTGTGCCGGAATTTTGGTCCGCGAAGAAAAAACTTTGGCCAGACCTGGGTCGGCCCATTCCAGGTCGAACGTCAAATCGGCCCCAACTGCTATGTGGTCCTCAAAGGAGGCTACGAGCAGAATATCTCCGCAGATGATCTCCGACCAGCCCCGGATCCTAGAAGTGGCCAAGACCACCTGGATCCACGTCCAACTCCAGACCTAGGAGAGGACGAATAGACCCTGAAAATTGTAAATATACCCCTCTTTAGTTTTTAAGGTAGGCCCGTGGAACACCGGACATTACTTTGTCTAGAAGATATTACTTGTAAATACCCTTGTAGTTTAAGTTCATTGTAAAACTTAGCTCCTTAAAATAAGTTAGCTCATTTTAGCTAGCGTAGGTAGTTAGGTTAGAGTTGTACAAAGTAGGCTAGGGCCACAATATTGTACACCCGGTCGGGTATAGGGGCATTGCCCATGAAAAATTTGTAAATATGTGGTTTGAAAAGATTAATAAAGAGAGAAAAAAATAAATCCTTCCCGAGGCGCACGTTGCCCCGGCAGTAAAAATGGTTGGCATCCCACTATCAGAAGAAATGTTAGCGATCTTTCGAAGGGGGGGAGTGTCATGAAAACCCAATATCGGACAAAAATTTATAATAAAAAGATTCAGAAGGAATCGAATTTAGTAATCGCAGAGAAATTCTCGACGAGAAATGAGCAGAGAAATTTCTCGCTCGAGTTTTGTTCGGCGTTCGCGAGCGTGATTGGCTGAAGCTAGGCCACGCCCTCCGAACCGCAACTATAAATATAGAGCGCTTTTCGCGTCTCGAGAGAGTGTCCCGGCTCACTACGTTTAAGAAAAGCAAAAGCTACGTATACTCAGCTAAGTGAAAAGTATTGAAAAGCAGTGTGAAATATCAGTATTTTTGAAAGTTTCAAAGTATTGAAATATTATTGTACCAGAGTTCCAGAAATTTCTAGAAGATATTTTCTGCGAAAGTATATTGCAATATCAGAAAGTTTGAGTTCCAGAAAAGTCCTTCGACGAAGGTGAAAATCGAAAGTTCGGGAGAGAAAGTTCGAGAAGTCCGAATATTGGAATATTGGGTTTTCGAGAAGAAAGAAGATTCCAGAAGGTGTCAAGGCTCAAGAAAAGAAGATTTTCGGCCAACATTTTTCTGCTAGAGTAACTTGTGTTTCTTGGAGGGATATCAAGAAAACCAAACATCCCTCCAAAAAGAATTCGTTTGATCGCATGATTGCTGGAACACTTTGGTTCTTTCCAGAACTGAAATAAAGTGTTAAACTTTGGGATTCAGTGCGAGCCCACTACGAAAGAATTCGTATTTTTGATATTTTTATATTTTACTAATTTCTACTTTCTCTTTCAGCTTAGCCTGGCCTCCACCGCCGGTGGATGCAGCGGCTCCGTATTTGGTGTTGGTATTGGTATGGTGGTGTTGGTATTTTCCCTATCATAATACAGATTGCTCTTTGTAAAATGGTGAGACTCTGGGCGGCGAGAATGCGGTCGAACCCGGAGCTGGCTGAGGCACCTCAAAATAATCAATCTTATTTTTTGACAATTTTACCAACCCACATTCTCGACATTATAATTGATGAACCTATTTTTATCACTATTAAAGGATCATGTTGAATTGTGCATGGTATATTGATTTATCCAACACATGATAGTTATGACTTAGAAGAGAAAACTATCAAATAACACATTGGTGTGTTATAATCCACAACTCACTAGTAGATAGTACTGGAAGACGCCGACATATTAGAACCTTGTATTTTTTCTGCAATTTGTGTTTTGTTATTCACCGATTCTTCTAGGTATCCTTCTGCTACCGTCGAGAACTTCCATCCTTCGTGACGCTTCAAAGTAGTCATGTAAGTCCCTGCATTCACCAAAATAGTCGCCGAAGACCTTCTCAGGCAATGACCGGTGTAGAGCGCTGGTTCCTTCAATTTCAAAAACATTGCAATTCTTGAAGTTATTTTCGACAACGTATTCATTCCCACACACTGGCTGGTACAACTCCCATTTTTGTAAAAAACAAAAAAGCGGCTAAAACTAGTGTTCTTTGGTCACTATGTCATGTATTTTTTAAACAAATTATTGGGTTTACTGGAAATCCTTCTTCATGTATGGTGAAACTTCTCGATTTCTTGATACAAGCACCGCTAACATTATCAAAGCCACTTTCACCAACAAGTACTCGTCGTCGGGAGCTTCGTTCAAAAACTTCTCTATTTCAGGTCATTCTAATATCATGGACATTTTTGGTTTGTATTTGTGTGATTTACTTTTCAAAAAGCTCGTTAGTTTGCCATATTTTGAAATGTCGATTTTTTCATAAAGGTGAATAGTCGAGCGAAGCATCGAGTATTTGGTCCACAGCGACGATGGGGCAATTTTTTTTTGCAAATGTAAAAAATAAGCTAAGAGAAAATTTTCATCCATACCTTTTATCTTCGGTTAATTCATCCAAGACTCAAATATTCTGAACTCCTTGTCGTAAGCATCTCGGGACTTTTCTGGCAAAATCTGCATCGCTGCTTCTTTTGCTTCCGTAAGAATATTCTCAGGAATGTAAATTCATTGGTTTCCTCCATTTTCTCTACGTTTTTTCTTCAAAAAACTTTCTTTTTCTGTAGGAAAAACTGACAAGTGTTAAAATTTATTTAAACCTTTGCTAACTATGTATCATGCCCGTGGCAACTAAACAAACAACCTGCTTTGACCAAAATGTGAAAAATTCACTGTCAAGTCATTCTGACATTTATAGGGTACTGAGACGCAAGTAGCTTTGATTGACGAAACTTATTAATTATTTTCTCAATAAAAACGATTACTTCCATTTGTTGGATAAAACATTGTATGCCACTCGTTTGTTATGTTTCCTAAGTCACTTGATAATTAATAAATATAAATCTTTTACGCGTGACTTATTTTCAACATAACACACTAGTGCTTTGAATAATTATTATTTGGTGTTTACAGTTTGGTGGAATACTTCGAATTTTCATATAAGCAATGTAGTATTCCGACTATGCTTCTCTTTTTCTGGTTAGTTTTTTGAATTGACGATATCTTATATAAATTAAATTTTGCTGATCTCTTTTTTTCTCATGCATATGTTGCCATTATCGTTTACCCAGATGAATATGTAGTTATTTTTGGATTTGAATATCTTGATTGCTTTTTGTTAGTTCGCGATTGAAGTAGATGGGTTTCACTTTGCCTGGAATATCTGATGGGTCCCTGCTACTCAGCCTCTATTTTCTTTCCAACATGATATTCTTCTTATCGGCTTCGTTATCACAGACCACTTTGAATACGATATTATTTTCATTTTGGCCTAGTTTCTAACAATTTAGATTCATCGTGGAAGTTATTTCTAACACTTCCTTCACTTTGCTGATGTTTTGGTGGACATAATTTTTTCCACTGTTGGAATTCCACTGACTATACATAATGTTTTTTGTTTTGTGCTCGTTTTTGTTAGTTTGTTTTATTTCATAGGATGGTTTTTTGTTTATGACCAACTGTTCCTCATTTTATGGTGCATGCACTATTCTTCATTCCCGTTCGTGAATTCATCGACTAGTTTTCCAGAGATCATGAATTTAACTCACTTTTCCTCTTACACGTTTCATATTTGTATTTCTCACCATTTGGTTTCTTCAATTCAGACGCATATACTGATTAAATGCTGTTACAGGAAAGTTTATTCACTTGATATGATACCATTTTATGCAATTCACCCCTTGAATAGCATAATTATTTCAGCAAAATTTGCCAAAATACCCACACATGTCCACGATTTTGTTTAAAAAATTTGACCATAACAAATTAGCTCTGCGTCCTGACCTGGTTTGTACTGATGATCGGCAGAACCGTGAAACTAATATGAAGATGGTCACCTGTTTTGATTAACATTGGTGAGTTGTTACATGAAGCATTGCAGAATATGTTCTTGTAGAAAAAATTTGTCAGTTGTTCGGCAGAGGTGATTCGGTAGTCGTATTGAAATTGAATTACTTTCTGTTAGACTTTTACCGACAAAACTCCTATAGTATAAGAAATTTGCAATCATTACTATATTCGTTTCAAAACTCTGAACTTCGTGATTTCTTTTTTATGCATTCTGTTACTGAAGATGATGTGACGCGAGCTATTCATTAATTCAAACTCTCAGGACATATTTCATTTGAATAGTCGAATCATACAAAACACACTGAACTTTACCGTCAAGTTTTTAACCATTATTATAAATCGTTTTTCCAGCGAAAGAATTTTTCCAGATATTTTTAAAATCTGCGAAGTGATATCCATCTTTTAGAAGGACGATAAAAACCTCCCAGATAATTACAGACCCATTTCTATCATACCAATTTTAGGTAAGATCATTGGATTATTGTTAAAGAGCGTCTAACGATTTATCACACGTTAAAAGGTGAGGGCTACGTCTTCTCTAGCTCGAACAAGTCTTTCGAAGACTTCTGAGGGTTGTGCTCGTAAGGGTGTAGCCGTTTGATGGGAACAAAAAACATAACATCTTTCATGAACATCAATTTGGTAATATCAAAAATATGTCTACAACTGATGCAGTAGTTAGGGTTACAATAAATAATTTCAAACCAAATCAAATCGGAGACGAAGCAGAAAGATGGAGATAAAACTCAAAAATTGTAATTTCGTCCAAAAATAGTAACTAGTAACGCGCATGAGCGTGTTAAATTACTAGACATAATAATTGACGTCTCACTCAAATGGAATTCACACATCGATCTACCTTTCTACTTTGTCAGTTGAAAAAGATCCTGAGCTGTCAAACACTCATCATCTCCCATTTCTCCCTATTTCATTCTCACCTCACTCATGCAATACTCCGGTGGGGTACATCTACCAATGCTATTACAGCTTTCCGAATGCTGAAAATAGCCCGCAGAATTATTGAGTTAAATTTGATGAACATTGTCAGCCACTATTCAAAAAGTACAGAATTGTCCCTCTTTCATGTATCTTGATTTACCATACTCTGTATTGGAAATTCACAAAAATGAAGCATCTTTCAGTACTCATTCAGATTACCATAACTATAACACTGGAAATGCGGAGTACCTATGATAATCAAGGTTTAGATTAGAGATGTCAATGAAGAGTACCGTTAACACATAGGTATTGCCATACAGATTGACACAACTGAATCACAATATATTCAAAAGGAGGTTAAAAAGCTTCTACTGGAAAATTGATTTATTCAACAACTAATTATATGAATTATGTTTATACAGGGTGTCCCAAAGCTATGGTGCCAAATTGAAACAGAAGATTCCCCTCGAAAAATAAATATGACTTTGCTAGTATTTTTTTGTCTCAAATGTCGTTCATTGCAGAGATTCAGGGTGATGAATATGAAAAATTACAAGTAATTTTTATTCATAACTTCCACAGTTAAGAAAATTTTTCAAAAAAAATTTAAGGAATGTTTGTGTTCAATAGGTGCTTCATTTTGAAAAAGAAACCACATTTTCAGTTGTTACGAGTGGCGTTACAAGAAGGGCATCATGGTCCCTTTTCTCCCCTATTGTTTACGCCACTGGTGAAATCATAAAATTTAATAATTTTTTGCATTCCTCTTTCAATTGTAAGTAATAAATGTATACTTGTTGGATTCCAGAAAAATCAACCGTTTTCAAGATAATTGCGCTTTTTTGAATACAAACATAGCTATAGTAATGAAAAAAATGTTCGGCTGAAGTGAATTTTACAATCCTAATTACTGGTTAAACTTAAAACTGGATATTTTACCAAAAAAAAATCAATGACATTTCAACATGCATTTCTCTTGCAGAGGTACAGGGTGTTGAAACTGAAAATAAAAAGGCATTTTTCTCGCCACTTTCATAGTTACAAAAAAAACAATTAAATTTGAAATTGTAATTTTTTTTGGTTGAATATCAAGATGTTATTTGGACCAGTAATTGGGAGTGTAAAATTGATTTCTGCCAAACAAATTTTTCATTACTAGTATGTTTGTATTCATAAAATCGCAATTATTTAAAAAACGGTTAGATTTTCCGGATTCAAACAAGTATACATTTTTTACTAAAAATTGAATGAGGAATGCGAAAAATGCATATTTTTGTGGCGTAAAAAATAGGCAAAAAAGGGACAATGATGCCCTTCTTGTACGCCACTGCTAACAACCGAAAATATGTTTTCTTTTTCAGAAAGAAGCAACTATTGAACAAAAACATTCTTTGAAATTTTATTGAAAAATTTTGGAAACTGTGGAAGTTATGAATAAAAATTACTTTTTCTACATTCATGCAAAAAGCAAAACTTTATTGAACTATATTCAGTGGAAAAAGAAGCTCTTTATTGCACTAGTGCAATAAAGTTTTTATTGCACTCATCTGTCATTCTACTTCAACGTGCTGTCATCATGATAAACATAAACGTTCAAACCCACTACATATTTAGCAGATATTCTGTGAGATTGGCCTTACGTTTTAAACAGCTACATAGTTTATGTTATTTTGTATTAATGTTAGCATCAGAGTTGAACAAACAATGCCTTCCCGAGAATTACTCCATAATCAAAACCGATCCGCTATGTTCTAAACCGTCTACCTGCATAAAGCAAACTGTCTGTACTATGACCACACCTCGTAATAACATATGCGCTCATGGCTACTATGATTTTGATTTTTATAATGCAACTGTGGTTATATAAACGTCGGTCTAAATTTAATTCTGACAATTACAGAACTGAAAGTTTTAAAATGAGTAATTATAATGTAAAACTAGATGATGGGGATGAAATCGATAGTAATAATTATTTATTTAAATCGTGTATTTAATTTTCCTTCACCTAGTGTCGCACCTAAATAAATATTTTTTTGCTTTTTGCTTGAACGTAGAAAAAATGTTGTATGCAACTCGTGCAAAAAATGTTTATTGAACTCGACGTGTTGTCCAACTCTGCCTAACGGCCTCGTCGGACAATTTCACGTCGAGTGCAATAAACACTTACTTTTTGCACTTGTTGCATAAATAACTATTTAATTTTTCATATTCAACACCCTGTATCTCTACTACGAACTACATTTGAGGAAAGAAATATCGGGAAAGTCCTATTTATTTTTCAAGGGGAATCTTCTCTTTCAATTTGGCACCATAGTTTCGGGACACCCTGTATAATATAATGATTTTATGATTTTACTGACAATTTTAATCATACACATTATTTTGATATTGTTCTTCGATGTTTTCAATCTTAGCTTAATGATCTCTACAACTGCCACTTCAATTGTATTTGATGAGATTTTCGACTTGTCATAAATGTTCTTGTAACATGACATGATTGAATAAACAATCTATCGATCTATTTATCATTTAGTACGCCTTTTCCACTTCTGAAATAAGTTTTTTGATTTCAATCAATAAAAATCGACAATCATTACTCTTTTGCTATTTGTTTCAACACAGACTTCGGTGAGTATTTGAAACTGATTGAACGGTGGTTGTTGGATATCCTTCTCTATAACAATCATTAATGACGAAGATGTTTCGACTTGGCTCGAATCTTTCATGATTTCAAAGTTATTAATTTGTTCATTATTTTTATTAAGAGAAATAATTGGCTTCGTTTCAGAATTCGCTTAATATAACAGTTCAGACTTCTTAATAAAAATGATGCATTATTGAGCAAATATGTTGGAAGACACGAAACAAGCATTTATACAAAAATTAACAGTATTGGTTGATTCTTATCTTCGATTATTCGTCTATAAAATGATTGGAAAGCCCGTCATTACTTATTCAAAATGCTGTTCTTCCTATTTTGTTGTTGTTACTGTCCAATAGTTGCCAACGATACATTGTTCCAAAAGTATGACTGAGAGACGTATTCATCGTTTAGTTATAGTAGTGATTGGCTGACTAACTGACCCAACTGAAACATTATTCTTTCGATAGAAAAAGGCAGTATGAGCCTTCTGAAGTTCTATCACATAATAGGAAGCGTCCTAGGTATGTGCCCCCCAGATAATATAAAAGGAAAAATGGAAAGTGTTTGCAAACTGGGATACTTCAGTTTTAACATAGGCTTGGTATTTTGTGAAATTATTATATTAGTATATAGTAGGCCACTACATCGTTATGATATAAGAGGTGCCGATTTATTTCTACAGTTCACAGTAGAGTTATCATGTATAACATGCCAATTTTTAATCGCATACTCAACTCTCAAATACACCAAGTTCCGGAAAGGAATGATGGAAACCATAACAGTGGTTGACTATAAACTTGGACTATTAGAAGAGACCTCGTACAAGACTTTGTTGGGATTGTCTCCATTTTTGATCATTACATTCAATACTATTATGATAACAAATATAACATTTGAATGGAGTGAATTAACAATCTTCATATTCTTTTCTAACACTTTTTTTTTCTCACGAATTGTGATACTGGCATGTACTTTATGGGAGTGGACAAATTTATTCAGACATCGATACATCCGCTTGAGGAAAAAGATTATGAAAACATTTTCAACGACAGAAACATACCAGAGAAATACATCAAAAAGAAGATTTGATTTGAAACTCGTTATCAAAACTATGTTTCAACTGGTGCAATCTTTCAACAGCATGTATAGTAGTGTTATATTGCTAATACTAATGACAACCATGAGCTATACTTTGTCTTCTGTTATCAATATACTAATCGCACACAGGCATGAGAGGACAGTCAATATGTTACCCTTTCTACTGACACCGTTGATATTTGCAGTAAGTACTATTTTTTCTATCATAAGGTTCGTATACAACCATAGCCTAACCGATTTTAAATACCCGAATTCCTGAAAAATTCTTAGCAGTGTGTGGATGGTCGGAAAGGGTAAAATATAACAATAATAATAATAATAAATAGAGCAGGTTATCTTCAGGAGGGGCATGTTTTGGGGATACTCCTTCAGCCCTCTTCTCTTCTGCATCTCCCTATTGCCATTGTCCGTTGCACTACGGAAAACCCGCGGATACAACTGCGGCTCCCCCAGCAACCGGAGGCATAGGGTCACACATCTGTTTTACCTGGATGATCTTAAAGTTTATGTCTCCGGAGAAAAGTATCTTCATCAGTCAAGAGTACACGCGCTATCGAAATGGATTTTGGGATCGACAAATGTGCTACGGTTCATCTCAAAAGAGGACGATGGGAGCAATACGTTGAGGACGTTCAGCTTGTGGAAGCATCCTACATCATCTGGATGCCAGAGAGACGTATACTCACCTAGGGTTGAAACAACGCCACACCCAAGAGGTTACCACTGTTGAAAACTTGCTCCGCGGCAAGTATCAATATAAACTCCTTTCTTCTGATGACCAGACCTGTCGGGGGAGAACAAAGTTGCTGAAACTAATATGATTTTCCGTTCCGATTCTACTTTAATCCTTTGTAGTAATGAAATGAACTCAGGAAGAGCTGCGCCAACTCGACGTAAAAACTCGCAAAATGATGCATCTTCATAGGAGCTTGCATCCTAAATCATCTGTTCCACGGTTATACTTCCCCTGACTACGGGAAGGCTATGTACTTTTGAGTTTGGAGTGTCTACATAACAGAATGGAGCATGTAAAAATATCAGTAGTTCATCACTAGTTCAGATCCCCTTCTCTACTTAGTATGCGATCATGAAAAAGCAGGGATTGGAGTATTTCTTTTCAAGGCAGCAACCTGCTCAGCCGATGAACTCGGTCTCGAATTCAATACTGAACGGACGAACCCAAACTTTGTCACCGAGTAGGAATCCATTTAGCAAAACGCCTACGTCAAAGCTGCGGAGTGTGAGAGGCTCCTACATCTACATGAGGATAAGCCAAGTCTTCTTCAAGAAAATTGAAGACCTTGACTTATCCAGAAACTTGTACTCCACTTTCGTCAGGTCAAGTGGGCTGAAGTCGGAAACCAAGGGATTCATAATGGCTTGTCAAGATGGTATCTTCAACACCCTCGTCTACCGTAGTCGTGTGATGGGTATAGAAGTTCCTGACACTATATACAGAGCGTGTCGTGGGGCAACTGAGACCATAATCCTATATCCACATGCGTCATAGACTTTTTGGCTCCATGCGAAATGAACATCTTCCGAAAAGAGAAGGAAAAACGGACAAACTCTTTGAACCTACTCTTTGAACTCCGCAGGCTTTACCCAAGCCATTCTGTGTTCTGTGTTATGGTGGTTCTGATAATGACTAATATGGGTAAAACCAAATGATAAATTATGATTTAAGAACCTTATCAAACAGTGAGATGTCTTTTCAGATCACTGCTTGTCGAGAAAGAACTTCATTTTCTGAATGCTAAGTGGTTGATTCTTCATATATTGGTGGTATTAATTGAATTCTGATGCTGACTGATATACAAAACCTCGTTCGTAGAAAACTTAAGAATGTTCAGGTACAGTGAGTGAAGTAGTTGTTCGTAGATCTCTACTGTGTATTTGATGGCGGGGTATGAGTTTGTTTGCTGATACTTCTGGTATTTTGGTTGCGTATGATTTGAATGAAAAGCATATTTGATGGAATTCCCTTCTTTTAAATATTTTAAATCATCCTATTTCTCAAATGTGAGAAATTACGTGCTCAAATGGAATGCCCCTAATTAGCCTTACACATTAATTGTGAACTCTTTGAGTATGATCTGGAGTGATATAATCATGATAAGGTTCTAGGGGTTGCGTATGATTTGAATGAAAAGCATATTTGATGGAATTCCCTTCTTTTAAATATTTTCAACCATCCTATTTCTCAAATGTGAGAAATTACGTGCTCCCTAAATGAAATGCCCCTAATTAGCCTTACACATTAATTTTGAACTCTTTGAGTATGATCTGGAGTGATATAATCAAGATAAGGGTCTAAGGGTTGCGTATGATTTGAATGAAAAGCATATTTGATGGAATTCCCTTCTTTTAAATATTTTCAACCATCCTATTTCTCAAATGAGAGAAATTATGTGCTCCCTAAATGGAATGCCCTTAATTAGCCCTACACATTAATTTTGAACTCTTTGAGTATGATCTGGAGTAATATAATCAAGATAAGGGTCTAAGGGTTGCGTATGATTTGAATGAAAAGCATATTTGATGGAATTCCCTTCTTTTAAATATTTTAAATCATCCTATTTCTCAAATGTGAGAAATTACGTGCTCCCTAAATGGAATGCCCCTAATTAGCCTTACACATTAATTTTGAACTCTTTGAGTATGATCTGGAGTAATATAATCAAGATAAGGGTCTAAGGGTTGCGTATGATTCGAATGAAAAGCATATTTGATGGAATTCCCTTCTTTTAAATATTTTAAATCATCCTATTTCTCAAATGTGAGAAATTACGTGCTCCCTAAATGGAATGCCCCTAATTAGCCTTACACATTAATTTTGAACTCTTTGAGTATGATCTGGAGTAATATAATCAAGATAAGGGTCTAAGGGTTGCGTATGATTTGAATGAAAAGCATATTTGATGGAATTCCCTTCTTTTAAATATTTTAAATCATCCTATTTCTCAAATGTGAGAAATTACGTGCTCCCTAAATGGAATGCCCCTAATTAGCCTTACACATTAATTTTGAACTCTTTGAGTATGATCTGGAGTAATATAATCAAGATAAGGGTCTAAGGGTTGCGTATGATTTGAATGAAAAGCATATTTGATGGAATTCCCTTCTTTTAAATATTTTAAATCATCCTATTTCTCAAATGTGAGAAATTACGTGCTCCCTAAATGGAATGCCCCTAATTAGCCTTACACATTAATTTTGAACTCTTTGAGTATGATCTGGAGTAATATAATCAAGATAAGGGTCTAAGGGTTGCGTATGATTCGAATGAAAAGCATATTTGATGGAATTCCCTTCTTTTAAATATTTTAAATCATCCTATTTCTCAAATGTGAGAAATTACGTGCTCCCTAAATGGAATGCCCCTAATTAGCCTTACAAATTAATTTTGAACTCTTTGAGTATGATCTGGAGTAATATAATCAAGATAAGGGTCTAAGGGTTGCGTATGATTTGAATGAAAAGCATATTTGATGGAATTCCCTTCTTTTAAATATTTTAAATCATCCTATTTCTCAAATGTGAGAAATTACGTGCTCCCTAAATGGAATGCCCTTAATTAGCATTACACTTTAATTTTGAACTCTTTGAGTACGATCTGGAGTAATATATTCAAGATAAGGGTCGTAAACAATATCACTGTAATCAACAATTGATAGAGTTAATGAATCAAAAGGAGATGTTTTTAATTTTCTATTGAGTATACATTTTTAAATAGTCACTAAGAACGTTGAATCATATTATTAACATGTTTTTCAAATTTCAGATTGTGACCAATCAGTGTCTGTCAATCTGTTAAGATATACTGTCTATTAAGGAAAATTAAAAAAAACTGTGGGGGATGAAACCTAAAAACAAAAAAAAAAGGTTTTTATCGGTTTTCTCGTCATGATTGAGATATTGTTGGAAAATAATTAATACAGAAGTTTTAGATATTTGAGATATTCTCATATTTTGTATTGAATTTTTTTTGATAGGATGCATATTTCATTCATTCATTGTTTCACATTATAGGTGAATTTTCTTGAATGGTTGGTATTTCGGAATCTCATTTAAAATAACTGAAGAGAACAAGTGATACTGGCTTTCAAACTGAAGTAGAGACTGCTTACTAAGTTTGCATTGTCAACTTG
Organism: Chrysolina americana; assembly: GCA_958502065.1. Taxonomy (NCBI): domain Eukaryota; kingdom Metazoa; phylum Arthropoda; class Insecta; order Coleoptera; family Chrysomelidae; genus Chrysolina; species Chrysolina americana. The sequence goes on from OY293413.1 coordinate 12,602,955, forward strand.
ATTATTGACTATCTTGCATAGGAACCGTAAAGGTGGATTGGCCTCTCCAAAGTCCAGACTTGAATCCAATAGATTTTGTTGTTCGGGGATAATTGAAACAGAGAGTACATTCAAAACCCATACATATAAAAGTGGGAAACATGAAAGGGCTTATATCCAAAATTATAGTTGGCATTTTGAACGTTATGAAGAAATTTTTCGATATATAGCTTCTACTCTCTTTTATTTTCAAGAAACTGCCATGGAACCCTTTTTGTACGTAGCAATTTCTTTATCAAACCCATTGAAGGAAGACACTCTGATATTTTTATTGATTTTTTTTAATGTAAGAAAGTTACGAGTAAAATCACCTAATTTTCCAGTTCCAATACCCCATACCTATGCAAAAAACTACTTTGTGAAAAAATGCATGTGATAGTCTGGTAGAATATCCAGTTACCGTATGAAATGCTGGCAACTCAAAATGTGCTTTTTTTTTAATAAAGCACTTACTGAACCAAAACCTTTCTTCTTTAATTGAGGAAAATATATTGGGAAAATATATTAGGAAAATATATTGGGAATGTCCGATTTATTTTTCGAGAAGAATCTTCCGTTTCAATTTGACATTATAGTTTCGAAACACCCTGTATACCAGCGCAAGCTCTAGGTTCTAGAAAGGCACTCCAAATCTCAATTCATAAGGAATAGACGACGCTACTTAACGGAAGATCATTAAATTATTAATAAAAATGGATTATATTATCCAATCATCCGCAAATAACCCAACTATCAAATATATAATTCATTTGTCGTAGGGGGTAGTAGTTGTTTTCTGAAGATTACTTGTCGATACAAATATAAGGTTTTTGCCGGAGATTGGACTGCACAATTTCTCATTATTAATTTAGAGTAAAGTACTATTCAATTTGTGAACAGCTATAGTTGAGAAACTATAAATTTCTGAATTGAATTATTCAATACAGTACCGTTACCTTCGCTAATAAACTTCATATTCACTCCATTGAAAACTACTTTAACCGACTTCTGGTTGATGAAGTTAAAAAAACCTCAACATTCTTTGCAGTACCAACATACTTTTTCAATTTAAATCAATTTATTTATTTTTTGGTACAAATATTGCTGACATATCCTAATAACGTAAAACTCAACTTTTTCTTTATATTCAATATGAGTTTTCTCAAATTTTGTTTAATGTCGCAAATCGCGAAGTATTTCATTTGATTTCTTTTGGTGCACTAATAATATGTTATAGTTCGCGTTAGCATTCTGTATAAGTACGAGCTTTCCGTGTAGTGAAGTTTCTCTTTGCTACTATTCAGCATGTTTTAGAATAAGCAGTAATGTTCAAATTACAACATTTACAATCTACGTGCTTACCGCCCAAATATACATTCTAGCTACAGAGAAACTATTAAAACAATCGACTCTCTGCATTTCGAATACCAATCAGACTATAAATACATTCACACATAGTAGTTTCGTGTATATGCAGCATTCACATTATGTACCATTCTTATCGTTGATTAACTTTTATTTACGTCATTTGTTTGCGTTCCTTTAGGCAGTATTAACTTGAGAGTAAAGTTGCTACAGTTTGTGTGGATTCACAATATATCTAGGTTGATTGAAGGCTTAGGCATTTCAATCGGGTAAGATTTGTAAAAGACGAGTGTTTGTCATGTTTGTATCTGCAGTTCAACAGGTAAACCCGATAACAACCACGAAATTGTCGAGTTGAAAAACAGTAAATTGCTAACATCCCACCCATGAATCTAGTTCGATGAAAACGATTACAAATTTATCTGTCATATAATCCATGGATGAATAGCCACAACAGCCACAATTGAAACAGTTATCAAGGTATAGTCAAAAACATCAACGATGTTCAGATATGTGGATTGTAGAAAAGATACGTATTTTGGGCTATCTGAAATTTTTGGTACAAAGCGGATATTCCGTTAATTATGTCATCAAAAACTCTAAATGTGTTTCTTTTCTTGTTTTTTGTAACTGGAAGGATATCTATTACCATGTCGCCCCGATCATCAAGGTCCATTTCAATGAGTTCTTTTCACTTGCAAGCCCCGCAAATGCCAAATAGTAAAGCGATCTAAAAAAAAACACATTTTACAAAAAAAATAATAGTTTATAATTTAATTGAAGACCCTTGAAAGACAGTTTGATTTCCACAGAAAATATAATTCAAGCGACCATTTATCCACCCATTTCTTGACTTACCAATTTCATAAATTGTCCTTTTAGAAAAACCTTATGAATAACGAAATGAAAGGTCTTATCTTCATAAGCAAATAGTCACCATCCCAGGCCTCCGTAAAAAATCTTTAAATTTCATCTTTCAAAAGCCAGAGATTTCTTTAGCGCGTAACCGCTGGCTTTTTTTTTGTGGAATGCTATTAAAGGACCCCGCACTTTCCTTATGTAAAGTGGCGACCGGTCAGTCGCAAGTCAGTCATTTAAAAAATTTGTGAAAGGCTAATTTTTTCAGAATTTCTTGCATATATCATGGGTTTTCTAACTTTTGGGAATGCATCAACTAATATCTAAAATTTGGCGAATGCGACAAATTTCGAAAGGACCACGTACTTTTCTCATGCAAAGTGGCGACCTTATAGAGCAAATATAGTTATGTATGTTACGATCAGTAAGTACTAAACGTTAGGGAAAATATAGACATCAAGTGTCCAAAGGACCCCGCAATTTTCTTATGTACCTAGGTGGCGAACGGTCAGTCATAAGTCAGTCATTGTAAAAAGGCAAATTATTCAGAGTTTCTTAAAAATAGTTCATCCGTTTTCTAACATTTGGCGAATGAATCTACTAATTAAAAAAATTTGGTGAATGCGCAATATTACGAAAGAAACCCGAACTTTTCAAATTGTAAATTGGCGACCGGTCAAATTTCCTGAAATGTTAGTATGTTGTTGTACTTCTTGGCAACCGAAAGTGTCAATGGGCCCACCTCAACCATTAGACTATTTTTCTAGATATAGGGTGTTGAAACTGAAAATTGACCAGATTTTCGTTTTTTTTTCGTTAACTTACCACCTAAATTGAATTTCTGCTGTATACACACCAACAAAGATGTCTCTCATGGCAATGTCAAACTTCTAGGAATACATTTCGACAGTAAATTACTAATGATCTAAGCGACGAAAGAAAAAGCAGTTTCCAATTATAAAAAAAAAACTTGGTTCCTTTTCAATTATCATCATCCAATTCACCTTGCAATGTCGTACTGCATTTTCAAAATCGAATGTATATATTGAAAATAACAATGGAGATTGATCCCTGAGGAATACCTGAAGATATGTGGGGGGAATGCGATATTTTTTGTCATTTAATTAGATATACTGACCTCGTCCACGGAGATAACTCTTGAAGAAATCGATTGCTCTGGAAGATGAGCCCATGTATTTAAATTTATTTAATAGAAAGTCATGGGCCAGAGTGTCAAATGCTTTCGAGCAATCAAGTAAAACCAATATTTTGCAATGCTTCTTACCAAATTCTGTCAAGATATCATCTGTAACAGATGAAAGTGTTGTTTCATAGCTATGTTGCTTCAGAAACACAGACTGCACCTTAGGGATTATACTGAACTGAGATGCATATGCTCTCAATGGTAAATCGATTTCTCTTTCGAGAACTTTTGATAGTGTAGGAAGAATACTCTAATGATTTCGGTTTCAATACAATAGTGAACAAACAATTGTCAAAAAACTATTTATAACTATTGGTGGATCCTAATCTCCAACAAACCATCCTTAAAATGATTGGAAAGCGAATCATCAATAATTCAAAATTCTGAGTGGGCTATTATTTGTTGTCATTGTCGAATTAGTTGCCTACGAAACCTTGTTTCAAAAGTATTACCGTGGAACGGATCCATCATTTGTCACCAGTGATAATTGCCTGGATAACTCAATAACAATTCTTTCGGGCTCATCCAGTTATAATCATGCAAAATTGGACTATTTGGAAGAGAAAAAATAATGGCATAGGCCTTCTGAAGTTTTATCACATCATAGGAAGTGTCCTTGGTATGGGTCCCCCAGAGAACACACAAGGCAAAATAAAAGGTGGTTGCAAACTCGGATACTTCATTTTGAACATGGGCTTGGTATTTTGTAATGTTACAATATCAGTGTATAGTAGACCGCTGCTACACTATAATGTGAGAGGTACCGATTTATTCCTTCTGTTCACAGTAGAGCTTACAAATACAGCATTGCAATTCTTAATTGCGTTCTCAACTCTCGGATATTCCAAGTTCCGATATGAGATGATAGAAAAAATATCAGTGGTTGACTATAAACTCGGAGTAGTAGATGTGACCTCGTACAAGAGTTTATTGGGATTGTTGTCCATTTTGATCATAGTGATTGATGGCATTGTGTTGACAAATGTGGAACTTGCATGGCAGAGTAAAACATCGTTCTTCGAATTCTTTTCTATGAATTTATTCTTTCTTCGGATTGTCATACTGACATGTACGTTGTGGGAATGGACGAATCTATTCAGACGGCGATACATTAATTTGAGGAAAAATATCAGGAAGACATTCCTATTATCAGAAATGTGTCAAAGAAGCGTATCTAGGAGAATATTTGGTTTGCGATTCGTCCTTAGAAGTATGTACCAGATGGTACAATCTTTCAACAGAATGTATAGTGGTGTTATATTGCTACTGCTGATGACAACTATGAGCTATACTGTGTCATCTGTTATAAATGTTCTAATCACAAACAAGTACGAAGGGACATTCAATATGATACCGTTTATACTGACACCGTTGTTATTCCTAGTAAGTATTACTTCCTCATCATACGGTTCATTTCAAATTAAGAATAAAAAATGGCAGAGGTGCGAATAAACCAGAATTATTTTAAAATTTTTAGACGTTGAATTCGATTTTCTACTTTGTCACGTAATCAGAGGTTTCTGAAAAACTCCGAAACTTCTGTTTCAGTTACATCTGTTAACGGCGAAGAAAACTGCTGTATACTGCTGTATACTGCTGTATACTGCTGTATACTGATTGATAAATAGGCACTATTTTCTTAATTTTCGGCCATCACTACGGTATGTGTGAAAGCTCCAAGAGAGGCTGGAATGAGCTTCTCAAGGTCATCCAAGAATTTATCGGCTGTAGTGTGTCCTACAATTTAGATGGTGCATCTTCAACGATGATATCAGCTGCGGTTTCAATAATTTTTCTTTTATTTGTCATATGGCAACCTCTCTTCCTACCAATAGCTTGTATATTATTTGTGCCCGTAGCTCCTTTCTGGTGTGGGTATTGTGAATTGGCATTTCTGTTTCTGGTGAAAATTTGTTGCTTTCCTCCTTCCATATCAGCTGATTCAGGTTGATAAAGAGATTTCATGCAATTAAAATGATATTGTGTATCTGCAGCTGTCGATTCCAAACTCCATTCCGATAGTATGTGTGAACTCTTGCACCACTCTTAAGGACTGATGAAGATCCTTTTCTCCGGAGGCATATAGTTTGAGGTCATCTATGTGTTGCTGGGGGTGCGGTAGTTGTATGTGTGCTGGGTTTTCCGTAGTGCAACGGACAGTTTCAATAGTGAGATGTAGAAGAAAAGAGGGTCGAGGGAGTCTCCCTGAAACACGCCCCTCCCAAAGATAACCTGCAGGGCTACCATCCAAGGCCTTGGTGAGTTGCAACATCACTTTCCTGAGCAAATGTTCTGTGGTGTGAGATACACCCAGAGTATGCTGCCTTTTCAGCACAAAATCTTAGGGACCATGTATCTTATCTTCGGGGTAGAGGCTATGTCAGAGCCCTTCCTTATCCGATTGACGAAGAGGCAGAAGTGGCAGATATGCCACATGTCGGTCTGGCTGTAGAGGAGGCCCGCATCATATCACTAACGGAAGGCATTAGAACCCACGGGGCATTAGAACCCAAGCCCCTGAAATCACAACAACTGGAACGGGTGCATGCGGAAATTCACGATGTCCTGTCAGAAGAGGCTGACATCGGGCACAACTCTGCCGTGACAATCGCCACTCAAACTCTGTCTCAATCGAAGAGGAGGGCTACCATCCCTCTGATTGGGAGGCATGAGCAATGCATTCATAAGATGGAAGTTAAGATCAAATCGTTGAGACAACACGCTTCTCGTATCCAGTGTGTGGCGGACTACGTGGCAGCTAATAGGCCCTTCACGGAAAAACATCTACGAAGTTCCGAAACAACTCAACGTCGATACTGCAGCCCTAGCGCAGTTCGAAACTTTCTACGGTAGGCTTCGTCAGCCTGAGCTCAAGTGGGCAATCCGATAACACCGGAAGAAGTTCGACGGGCCCTCAAAGGCTCAAACAACTTTGCTGCCCCAGGCCCTAATGGGCTAAATAACTATAGTTGGAAGAATTTTCCATGTATCCACCACCATCTAGCAAGAGTTTTTAATTCATGGCTAGATGGGGAGCAAGAGTTTCCGGATTGGTTTGTCGAAGGAAGAACCATGCTCGTCTCCAAAAACAGAGATTAAACTGATCCAAAAAACTACTTTACATAGTTATTATTATCATTTATATCATTATTTTTCTATAGAACTATGTAAAAGATTACTTTAATAATTGTTACTTACTAGGAAGCTGAATACATTCTTTACTCTCAATGTTTGAAGCCTCGAGAATCGTAGTTTACTTGGATGAAACTGGTGAAATTCGACTGTAAGATATTTCCTCTGAGCCAGATCTAACGTATTCCATGATGAAATTGCACGAAATTGCTTGACGGAAGATCATAAACTGACAACAGATGGATTGTAGATCTTCTGCATGAATCTACACAATGAGGTTGTTTCGTCAGCAAGTTATAAACAGGAAACAACTTCTACCCCCTCAAACTAATTCGGATATTGAGATTTATAGAGCACAGCAAAGCAGTTCTAGAAACATTTGCCAAGAATCTAACAGATATTACCCGACAGTTATATGGGGCAGTAGTGGAAAATACCCCTACACCAAAGATTTCTGTGAAAATCCAGACTGTTGTCATTAATCGATTGTTTGATTGATTTTGGAATAGTTTCATCAACATTTACATAAATCATGAAAGATGGGCGACACTACTTGACGGAAGATTGTTTTCTGTTGAATACTTGCCGACGACCATACCTATTGTATAGTTTTTTTTGCGGAAGGTGGACTACGTAATCCACCATAATTCATTATTAGATTTACATAAATTTAACGAGTTCATTATTTTGCAGATCTGTTCCTCTGTGATAGTGATGGGCTGTAATTGTTTGAAGGAAACTTATTCGGATCTATCAGCCTGCTGTTACATGCTGCAAATCAATATCGATGATGATTTCTGTGTCGAGGAGCTCAACATACTGACTAAAATGGTGAAAGAGTTGCGCCCGGATATTTCAGCATGTGGTTACTTTAGTATCAGCCAAAGGACTATAATGGGTTTCATATCAGCTACAGTATCATATTTAGTTGCCTTTATTCAATTTCAGTTGATGAATCAAACACGAGAGTCATTCATAATTCATCCGGCTGAAGTCAATCATAACTAGCATATATAGTCTCAACTGTTTGAATCAGATAAGTTGATAATTAATGCAATTCCATTGCACCAAACTACTATCGAATTATTTCTGTTGAAACAGATTCTTGTGAAGTCGAATAGATTTGAATTTTCATAACGATTATAAGGTCACTTCAATCCAACTCAATTCACAAAATGTGTTGTCATTCACAAATGTATTGCACATTTCAGATGATTCTGAATAATGAAAAATATGTTTGTATGGATGGCGAAATAATAGCTACATACAATAAATATGTACTCAGATCTGACCAAAATTGTGTTTTATTTTATTTTCATCCCAGGACATTGACATTTTCACAAGTAGTGAATACTATAATTTGAATTTTTATTTTTCGAAACTGGTCCATGAATTTCAAAAGACCAGGGTGTTGCGGTTTCAAATCACTCACACAGTATGTATACAAATATTTGTACCATTAAATGTACGTTGTAGAGCACAAAAATACATTTAGGAATAGCCTGGAATATGCTATTGTTGGATATATTGCAGAACTTCCCAGATCATTCTTGAAATTTGAAGAACAACCTGGACCAATAACATATTGGAAAAAACTGGAATACTCTAGAAATACATTATCATTCACAAAAAGTATTTTCATTGCTTAAATAACATACTTCTTGTAGTATAAATTGATTCAAATTAGAAAATGATTTTTTTTCTGTTAATAATTATGTTGATGTTCATATCTCTGAAAATTTTGAAGATCGTTCATCAGACTTTTTTATTTGGGATCGTATAAAAAATAGTGTCTATGCTGCTCCTCTAACTACAAAAGAAGATTGCCAGGAAAGAGTTAGGAATGCATTGGCATATCTTTCCCCGCAAGAAATTCAGATGCCACATATACCCCGGATTTTTAAGAAGAATTTATGAATGTTTGGAAGTTGGAAACAACGAGTTCAAACATTTACTATAGTTTGTTTAATTTCTTTTTTTTGTTTCTGTGTGTATTTCACAATTGTGGATGATCCATGCCCATTGTCGAAACAAGTGTTTTTCACTTATCGAGTATTTATTTATTCACATTCTTTTAATTGATACCGCTGTATTGATTACGTATGCTGTATATATTGTTATGAAATGAAACGTTGAAAAGAGAAAACCACATAAAAAGTCACAAAACTAAACAAAACTTCCTTCAGAGAGCCCAAATAGACATTTAATTTTCATACAAAATAGCTTATTTTTCGTTAGAAAGACCATTTGCAAAACTGAAACCATGCACAAGCATTTAAAAAAAAAATAACAAAGAAATCTCACTTTACGATTCCAACCTTCGGACAGTACGAAGTGCTTCCAAGAAACATACTAATTCACAGTCAAATTTCAAAATATAAAAAAAACTTGGTCAGTTTGTTAATTTGCACGTTACAGTCCCAAAAAAGACAAAAAAATTCATTCAAAAATAATTTTTTTTAGATTATCTGAAGTGCCACCCTCATCCTCATTGCCCAAATCTTCTTCTGTTTATTCACTGGCATCTGGTGGTTCAATATAGATTTCATTTGCGTCATCAATGTGCAAATTCTATTGCTTTTTGTAGAGCAAGGCCTTCTCTATATAACAATAAGGTACAATCAGTATCAGCAACATATCTTTTTAGATATGGAGACGTAGTCTACAGAGCCTAGCATTACATTAATGTAATTCTAAAATCCAAAGCTAACCATATGAAACTTATATCAACCACTGGTACATTCTAAGACGAACATTTTGCCTCAAATAAAAAAGTTTGAATGATGAAAATAAAAAATTATCTGATAAAATTTGAAGAACGAGTTGTATTTGGAAAGATTATTTTTTTCAACAATTTTTACTTTTTGTAATCTTCGCCGTAACATTTTTTCATATTTGCTGCCCAGTCTTCCAGAATTTTTGCAATCTCTTGATTAGTCGTATCGTTTTGTAGCTGGTAGTTTCTGATTCTGCAAAATACTGATTCCATATACATTTATTGGATTCAGTTGTGTTTTGTGGAGTGGAATTTTGTATTAAATATGCAATATTCTCTTGGGTGATGGAAATGAATCGGTTTGTGTTCATTTTTCATCAAACTTCGAAGCACTTTAAGCTGTCAATATTGGTAATTTCAGAGTATAATTTTGACGTTTCAATGTGAACAAGGTATTATAGATGATGAAGCAGTTTTATCAGTATAATACCGAATGATTGGCCAGAATAATGCATTGCTGTTAGTTGAAACTACTAAAATGTCAGATTTTGACATGTGAAAAAAATAATCAAATAAATTAAAATTGGTGAAAACTGGAGCCCTTTAGACATATGATGTTTCGAATGTTATATTGAAATTCATCGTAGAATCTAAAAATGCAATATAAACAGGCTGTTCCATATGAACAACTCAAGTTGAGGTCTACCTCCTGTATAAACAGAGTCGTAAACTGAAAATATCTTAACTGAAATGAGCTCCTCAGGACATTCCAGTACACAAATTTTCAGAAAAATAATCCCTTCATACATATCGACTCAGCTCATCGTGGTTTACCCTGTATGTATGTTTGTATTTTTTTTATTTCATGTGTAAACAATAATTTGACAATCATTCATTTAAGTGTTAAACTTTTGAAAGTTCACGTGTCAAAATAATATGTAGTCGACATGAGGAACTATAATTTAATGGCTAATGAACATTCAATTCAATATAAATACTAGATCATTTGTTGTGAGCGTTTTGGAAAGTTACCCTAGCAACCTTACCTCGAAGTAATATTCCAGAACACTATCGGCACCCTCCACCTCTCGAAAATGTCCGCTAGAGCTCACATGTACAAGCCACATCAATGCGAATAGGCAAGTTTTGCTATTGACTCCATTATGCAACCCTCCAGACGGTCCGTTTTATCGAAAAGAAGTTCTGGTCTTTTCAAAATATACTACGAATTGGGAAGTATTCTAGGAGTTTTTCCATCAATGCATGGAAATAACATTCGCTTGATTTTCAACACTGGAAACTGCATTTATATTATTGGCCGAATCATAATGTCTGGAGTGTATATCGCTTACCACATAGCTTCTCAGGATATGTATGGTTCAGATTTATTTCTTGAAGTGACATCAGGATTACTCTCAATATCGTTCGATATCGTATGCTCGTTTGGAACCTTTCGTTACAAGAACACGTGGGCTTCTTTAGTGAAGAATATATCAGACATTGATTGCAAGCTTGGAACTGCTACATTATCCAAAATTAGCAGCAAGCGTTGGATAATGGGACTCGTTTTATTGGCATTCAATTGTGTTGCATTTTATACGATGTTTAATGCGCTCGGAAATCTTCCCTTCATACATTTCATTTCATCCCTGATAACTGGTGAACTTACTGCCGTTAGAGTTATAGTGGTAGCGTGTTCTATATGGGAAACGACTAGTTCATTTGGAGAAATATATACCCATTTGACCAACACTGTGCAGGAAACTTTTTTCTCCAGACGAACGCTTTCTTCGCGAGGTGCATTATCTGTGAAAATTCGCGATTTGAAGATTATACTGAAAATTATGTATCAAAGTGTAGAACTCTTCAACAACATATTTGGTGGTCTAATTCTGTTTTTGCTACTACTGAATACGAACATCATTTTATTGATCTGCAACACTTCGCTGTCGGTTTATCGGAATGAGCAACTTGATGTTTTGATACTGTTGATGTTATTGTCTTCAATGTATTTGGTAAGTATACATAGAAATAACCTGAATCTTGAGAACTCTGATATTTGTGGATTTTTTTTTTGAAACTGAATAGTAGGAAACATCGTGTGTTCTTTACCAGTCGGACCCTTTTTACCAGTCGAGCCCTTTTTACCAGTAACCACTCCCCACGTCCGTGAGGTGAGTGATTGCTGAGTCCGAAAAACATGCCGTGAGAAGGCGGAGTTTGTGAGCAGTGTGTCATCATTCCATCAAGGACCACTATTATCAGATCCACCATTTCAATAGAATAGTTTGGGTAAAGCCTGCGGAGTACAAAGGATCACGATATTTAGTACTTCTCTTTTCGGACGATGTTCGTTCTGCCAGGAGCCAAAATCTCTATAACGAAAATTGTCCTACTTTGAATGGTCGAGAAGGCCTACATCAGGCGTATTGGCTTGTATTTTCCTGAGGAATGAGTAGTTCCAACTGATTTGGCACTTCTCATTCTCCATAACGGAATCAATATCCCCCGGAGCATAAGCCGGTGTCTCGTCAATATCGTACGGGTGTCTTAGATGGTAGTACAACACTCGTAGCGCTGCGTTATGCCTGCGGATATAGGCTGAGACCGTATGAGCTCGACAGGCTTAAAACGAATGCATTATAATCTCAGCTGCCCTACGACACATTCTACAACTAGTTTCAGGGACCTCTAAACCCATCACGCGACTACGGTAGACGAGAGTGTTGAAAACAACATCTTGGCAGGCCATAATGAATCCCCCGGTTTCCGATTTCAGTGCCCTTGACCTGAGGAAGACAAAGGTCAGGTTTCTGGATAAGACAAAGTCTTCAATGTATTGGCATTGGCATTGGCCTTGGCTTATCCTTATGTAGTTGTAGGAGACTATCGCTCTCCGCAGCATTGACGTGGGCTTTTTGCCGAACAGGTACCAACTCAGAGTTTGGATTCGTCCACTCAGTGTCGAACACCGGACAGAGTTCATCGGCTGCACGGGTTGCTGCCTTGAAAAGAAATGCTCCAATCCAATTCAATCTAAGCATACTAAGCATATTAAGTAGATAAGGGGATCTGAACTCCTGATGACTTTACATAGGCTCCATTTAGTACCATAGATACTTCAAGATCAAAAATACACGTTTTCTGGGAAATTGTAACTGTGGAACGGACGATTTAGGATGCAAGCTCCTATGGAGATGCATCTTTTTGCAAGTTTGCATCTGTTGGAGTTCATGCTTATACTGATCTCGGGAAGAGTTTTTAATAGTGGTTACCTCTTGGGTGCGGCACAATCTCCATTCCGAAAGCATGCGTGAACTCTTACACCACCCTTAAGGACTGAGGAAGATCTTTTTCTCCTGAGGCATATTGTTTGAGGTCATCCATGTAGAACAGATGGGTGACCTGATGCTTCCGGTTGCTGGGGTGCTGCAGTTATATCCGCGGGTTTTCCATAGTGCGACGGACCATAGCAATAGGAAAATGCAGAACAGAAGAGGGCTTTCGACCAGATGTTATGGTGAAGCGAATAGTGCGGTATCACAGCGGCATCAGCTGTTCAATTTCAATTAAACTATTAGATCGGATTTCATATAGAAATTTGGTGATACCGTAGGCAGGTAATAAAAGAAATAAATGAAAGAACCATTACTTAGAAATTATCCTGAAACAGTGGTAAAAATAAATAAATAACTCATAACTTGACAACGCCATAAACGATTTTGATTTCATTTCCAACGATGGAAATGAGACAGATTTCGGAATAAATTTCTGATAAAAAAATACAATTTCATTTGAAAATTCTCAATGAATGTCGTCTGAATATTTCAATATTCAACATCCAATTTTGAGCACCCTGTATACAAACATGTCGTAAAATTACTGTATTGATGTACGTGGGACCTTGCTACTACAGTAAGTACCCCAAAAATATTAAAAAAATGTGAATAAATGAATGAATGAACAGACTGAACAATAGTGTCTCTGTAGATGTATTTTGTTCCCCAGTGTTTATGTTATGTCGATTTTATTCATTTCTATTTCATTCAACTCGCCCTGAAGATGAAACAATATTCCGACTGATTCTCACCAGCTCAACAATTCTGATCATAGTAAACGGTTGCTATATCTTTCAATCATTAGTAATGATCATACAGTGTGTCAAATCCTTGGATCCCAGAGTCACTTTTTCCATACTGTCCACTTGATTTGAGCTAGCAAAATGTTGATATATTTTTTATATTTCAGGTTTGTTCCATAGTCATAATAATGGCATGCAATAACGTAATTGAAAGACACTCGGAATTATTGATTACTTGCTACAGGTTACAATCTAAGGTACAAAATGAAGAGCACTCGGAAGAACTTTCAATGCTGACTACAATGGTGAACCAACTGCAGCCAACATTTTCAGCCTGTGGGTTCTTCAGCATACAACAACACACGATAGTAGCTTTTATCTCAAGCGGAATATCATATTTGATTGTATTTATACAATTTAGATCAAGAAGTCCACTATGAATCATATCATTTATATTTATATCGAGCAGTAGATTAATTCAAGGAGCTTCATTTATATTCAAGAGGTATACCATGACCAGTTCAAAAATTGTCAGGTTTTATCTGTTTTATTTTTTTCGTACGATTTATTAACCCATCAGAACGTTCAATTCATAGGAGGCTACCTTCGATAATTTCAATAATACCTACACGATAATACATCGAGTAGCTCCACCAGCAAAACATTTTTGAAATTGAAGAAATATCATACAATACATGCAATTCAAATACATTCCATTCTGCTTCTTGTGGTAAACATTTTTTCTCACACTGGTGTAGCATGTTAGCCTTGACTGCACTTGCATTTGCTCGAATTCCTAGTGGTGGTACTCGAACGAATGGTGAGATTCATTGGACAGCTGATCTGCTGCTGTTGCTCTGGAGGATTCGCTTCACCATAAAAACTAGTCCGAACAGAACAGAAGGGGTGTGTTTATTCTCTCCTGCATATCTCTACCGCCATTATCCGTTGCATTGAGTAAAATCCGCAGACACAACTGTGGCACCCCCAGCAATCGGAAGCTAAAAGCCACCCATCTGTTTTAGATGGATGCCTTAGGAGAAAAGGATCTTCATCAGTTCTTTATATTGGTAGAGTTTGGGATCCACAAATGTGACAAGGTTCATCTCAGAGGAGGACGATGCGAGAAATACGAAGAAGACGTTCAGCTCGTAGATGAAAGCATCCCACAACATCTTGATGTCAAAAGGACGTATACTCACTTGAAGGTGGAACAACGCCCCAGAGGTAATCATAGTCAAAGCTCTCTTCGCGGCAAGTACCAGCATAAACTCCGACAGAACTGGTCATCACAACTATCGAGAAGTCCAAAGTTGCTGCAACTAATATGTTTGCCGTTTATCTGGTGGATATTGGGTCCATTGTGAAAAATGAAAAGTGCCGAATCTATTGAAACTACTCATTCGCGACTCTCATGCAAATACAAGACAATAAGTCTGTTGTAGTCCTCCTCGATCACCAAAGTAGGACAATTTTCGTCATGGAATTTTCAGTTCCTGACGAAATGAACATTGTCGGAAAGGATGAGGCTTCATCCAAGCCACTGTATTTGTATAAATGATATTGTGGTTCTGATCAGAGGGATACTTGGTGGAATGAGAGACACGCTGTTCTTGAATAAAAAAAATTCTTGACGGAAGAATACATAAGACAGTAATGAATGGATTAATTGTCCAAAGTATTCCCTACTTGATAGACATATTTTTGGGAACTGAGAACTCTTAACTCTGTGCGTTCTTGAATTTTATTTGATATGTATTCCAACAGGAAAATAAAAAAATAACAGAAAAAGTTCAGCTAGGATTATTATCACTTGATGTTGATGTATTCCACTAGCCGTAGGTATTCATTTTTTGAATTAAAGTATATGTGCATTTGAAACTTGGAAGTTTTTTTACAGTAAAGAAAGTACTGAAGCGTCATAATCATGTAGTTGGAAACATTTTTGCAATAGGATTAATATGTGAAAATAAGTTGTTTTAAAACTTTGTTGACATGACTGTCAGATATTCTCCATTATTATAATTTATTTTCACTGTTCACTTTTGAATACTTTTTGAAATGCCGTTTTCATATTAAGAGGAATGTGATATGTAGGAATCATACTCAGTATGCCAGAAAAATAGTAGGAGGACAATCCAGCACTAGAACAATTTGTTTCCCTATTGTGAATTACCAAATCGGTGATATTTTGATTTGCTGAATCGAGGATTCAGGAGCAAT
Organism: Chrysolina americana; assembly: GCA_958502065.1. Taxonomy (NCBI): domain Eukaryota; kingdom Metazoa; phylum Arthropoda; class Insecta; order Coleoptera; family Chrysomelidae; genus Chrysolina; species Chrysolina americana. The sequence goes on from OY293413.1 coordinate 12,618,552, forward strand.
GAAGAAAATAATTAAAAAACAATGTAGGAATGTGAGCTTTCACGGCTGTCGTCAATGTTTTGGTTGGTTTCCGGGCTTGGCCGTGGTCTTCTTTGGTTTAAATCTCCAAACGTTTCGACTGCAATAACATGGCAAACTCGAAAGCTTCAGTTTCAGTTGATACGTCTAGAAGAGTACTTCGACCACGCCACTAAAGATGACTGCCGCAGTTGCAGTCGAAACGTTTGGAGATTTAAATCAAAGAAGACCACGGGAAAACCCGGAAACCAAACAAAACAATTAAAAAACATTTTGTGATATCTGAAGATACGGAAATTAACGTTCAACCTATTTTGAGGCTAATCCAAATAATTCTATGAGAGACTTATCAAGAAAATGGCTGTTTCGTTGACCAGTGACTGTCATACAAATAATTCTAAAAGAATATAAATTCATTCCTTACATGTGCCAACACTAGAACCTGGTGATCCTGAGAGGTGATTGCGGTTTTGTCGGTAGTTTATTAATAAATGTAGAGAACATCCAAACTTCTATAGAAACATTTTATGAAGCGATGAGGCAAATTCTTCAAATCGTGAAATGTGTAATAAAAAAAATCATTATTGTAGTAGAGATAATCCACTATTAGTTCATCCCAGAATCCGCAAAGACGATTTAGAGTCGACGTTTGTTGTGGATTATTCAGAGGTAGAAATATCGGTCGATTTTTCTACCATGGTTCTTTGACAGGACTGCGTTACACTGATTTATCAACAAGAGTATTAGAAGAGTTCTTCGATAATTTTTGGATCTGGAGGCTCGTCAGATGATCTATTTTCAGCAGAATGGAGCATCAGCACATAATAATTTTTGTAGCGAATTTTACAAAGCTATTTTGAAACTAGATAGATTGCTACAAATCACCGGATAAAACACCCCTTGATTTTTATTGTTTTGTCGTTAATGTATATGACTTGAGAAATAGTATTGAAACTATAATTAATAGAATTGATGGCCGAACTATAAACCCCATTTAACCGAATTTGTAGCATCAATAATATCGAAGTTGTCAATAGTGGCGACTTAATTTGAAACAGGCTATATATCAGTTGATCTCGATCTCTTAAATAATATTTCAACCAAATGTAATGAACAATGCATTGAACCTTAGTGTTAATAATATTAGCCAACAAAAAACACCTTACACCTAGATTTCTATTGATAAAAGGAGTCGGCTCCACACTCCACCAAGCGCACAGTTTGAAATCCCTTCACTGATTGTGTATCAAAGTTCGATGTAATGCAGCGCACGTAGGGCAGTTGTCCATCACCCGTAGATTTGACAGTTTGTATCGTAGCAAAACCCATAGCGTCCTACGGTAATGGCTTCACTGTCGTAAACTCTCATTCCGTGTTGGATATAAAGTCCATAGGCGTAGAACGTGTCTATGACGATGTCGCTTTATTGAAGGGATTATGGGACTCTCTGAGTGACACCCTTCCATTATTATTTCCTATTATGCTGTCGTGTGCAATGAACTCACGTTTACCTTCAAACCAATTTATACCCCTATCGGGCGAATTTCTTTTCTTCTTTTGTTGCGAGAAGGTGCACTGGAATGAGAGAATAATAAATTGTCGAGGAGGCTTGATAAGAGGTTATGAGAACACATTAATTGCATTATTTATCCTTGATAATTTTGAAATTTTGAGAGCTTCATATACCTAGATTGTAGATTGTAGATTGTAGATTGTAAGGGGGTCGTTCATGCTGTGCAGCCTCACAAGCACTTCGACCTTTAAGTTCTTTTGTGCTTGACCCTTGATCTATTCGAGGCCCGGGATTCCGGGATATCTTGTGAATTTTATCAGTTTTCTGGGAACTAAGTTCCTGATGTCGAAGGGTATTAAGAAGGTCCCTTCCAAGAACTTAAGCCTCTTGCCGAAAAGCGCTGGGCATTCGCGCAGCAAATGTTCTGCAGTTTCCGCGAAGTTCTCGCAGTAGCGGAAACTACAACTCTCTGATTTACCCATCTTTTTGAGGTGGTACCCCAGTGCCAGTAAGAAGTCCCGTTACCATCTTCAAGTCTTTCTTGTCCAACTCGAGAAGCTGTGTAGCTTTCTTTGGCGATAGATACACTAGTATTTTCGCGTGTTTTTGTCCTGGCACTTCATTCCAGTGAGATTTCATTTCATCGGTTTCCCAGCGTCAGAACTCTTCTTTTAAGTGGGTTCTGGGCCGAGAAATTGTGTGTTTGCTCCTTCTTTGGTAAGGCAATCTGCTTCTTCGTTGCCTTTAATTCCTCTGTGACCTGGCACCCACATCAGGGTGACCTGATTGTTAACTGCCAGTTGTCGTAAGTCAACTTAGACTCACAGGTGCATGACCTCAGAGCTTTTAGTGCTGCTTGGCTATTTGACAGTACATAGATTTCTGTCCTTCGAGTGCCTCTCTTTCAAGGCATTCCTGGATACATAATTCTATAGCATGTACTTCTGCTTGGAAGATGGTTAGGGTGTTTAAGAGCCTGAAATTTGGTCCTGTTACGCCCACTCCAACCCTTTGGTCCATCTTAGATCCATCTGTGTACCTCACTGATGCATCTCTTCCCAGTTGAGGTCCGTCTTTTTTTATACACCTAATTACTACAACTACATACACTTTTTTTATTTTTTTATTCTTTTTCCCATATCTTTCTGAAATTATTATGATATGATGAAAAACTCGAATAAACCCAAAACAACGATTACTAACAGAAAACATAAATGTAATGGAAATGCTGTTAACGGTTTCCAAATTTATTTATTCTGGAAATATAAGCCAACCAACTTAAATTCATTTTCACCAACTATCATGTATCATGTATGCAACATTATTCTTCTATGTCAACGGCGTGTTGTCTACTATCTCGTACCTTATTTTGGAAAATTTCCCATATTTCTTTTAGATCGCCTCGAAGGTTCATTGTTCTACTCGCTTCTAGATGGACAAATCGAATAACTTAGAATTTTCGATTCCTCGAAATTCTGCAGTGACAAAATCCACTTTTTTGAAGAACACCGAGCGTTGGGTCACACTTCAAGCTTGTTACAATAAGTACAGAATAATTAATAATAATAATAATAATTTATTTCCATAAAACGTATTACAGTATTAAAGTATACATATATCAAATAAATATATAGGAAATAAAAATGGGAGATGTTTATACTGGTGAAAAAAATTTATATTAAATCTAGTAGGATAACATGGGTACTATGAAGTTTCGGGAGAAACTTGTCCATTCACCCATGTCATCCAAATCTAGAATCTTGTAACATATTACCAATAGAACCGAGCAGACGACTCTTTAGGAAAAAATGTATATATGAAGAAAGAATTTCCCATAACTTATCAAAATTAATCATGATTCTGGTATCAAATCATTGTAAATATACTCCAGTGATTGAAATTAAATTAAACTCAAAGAAAAGAAGAAAAAAAAAAAACTTATAGAAAACAGTATATATACTTATGCATATATATTATATATACCTATTAAAATACATATGAATTCAAGAGAACATAGTAAGAAAAGCAGTGTCATTTGTATAGTACTTTAAAGTTCATAATTGATAGTTTAACAAAAAAAAATAAGAAAGGTTATTTTAAAATATTGATGTCATTATTCAGAAGCCATGCCGTCAGTTTGAATTTGAAAGATTTCACATAAATTTTATTTTTGAGATTTATCGGCAGAATATTGTACATCCTGTGTCCGGTGTAGTAGAAGGACCTATGACCTATTGACTTATACATCATAGGAGTCGACAATATATCATCAGATTTTATCCGGGTGTTATATGTGTGTTGGATACTGCTTGAAAGCATGTTACTTTTAATAAGTTGTATCAGTGATGATTTGTAAACTAATTGCCTGATACTCAACATTTTGCATTTTTTGAAAATGTGTTCTGTAGGAAATCTTATATCCAATCCATATATGATTTTCAAAATTCTCTTCTGGAGTATTTCTATATATTTGAGATGATTTGAGTAGGCAACTCCCCATCCAGGATGACCATACACCATAAGAGATTGAACGAGACAGTAATACATGGATATTAATTCATTAACAGATAAAATTGCTTTCGTTTTTCTGAAATTGAATTGAGATGACATTTTCAAAAAGAATAAAGGGACTTTTCCGAAAATGTGACATCTAGACCTGTTAATGTAATGTAATGTAATGTAACATAGTGAATACCTCTCTGAAGATACTAGTTTGGAACTGTAACGGTTTTCTGGACAAAAACATGAAATCGAAGGTTCCTGACGTAGGACAACTATAACATCACCCTATTGCAGGAGACAACGAGATTTGTCAAATTGTCGAAGGTAGAAAAGTCACAGCCTTTGTAGATACGATGGCACATCAGTTCGAGCTTGCCGGAAGCTGAGAAGAGATACCTGGTTGGAGGACCGTTTCCAAATAATGCTTGAGGAGGTTGAGGATGATCTCATACCCTGCCTCTGGGGAGAGCTTAGATTGCAGATAAAATGACAATGAGGAGAAATCCCCTGGAGCTATATTCAAAAAGCATCGAAGAAGCTCCCAGATGACCAGGTGTCATCGATGCTTGACATTGATTAACAATAACTTGCCATCGTCATCATGATTCGGAAGCAAGGCCAAAATCCGACCTTCTCACAGAACTACCGGCCTTTTAGTCTTATCAGCTCTGTTGGAAAGATCGCTGAACAATTAGGACTCAGAAGAAAGATCTGAGGATGGTTGATGATGGTCGAGAAGTCCACCACATAGTTAAACAGAGGCTTGCTCCTGTTAGACGCATCTAAGGCCTTTGCATGATCGAGGTACGACGGTCTTGCATACAAAACCTAAGGATCTCCAGCATAAAATAAATGGAACATATCAATTCTGAAAATGGTATTGCTATGGATGAAAATGAAGTTAAAGCTGTTGTAAATATGCCCACTCCTACTTGTGAAGAGGATCAACACGGACTTCTGGGAATGATGACTAGTTTGAGTAGATTGATTTTTCTTCTGAAACTGTCTCATTTAGTGACTTATTATAAAAAGATAATTCGTGTGGCAAGAAAAACAGAATAAAGCTTTCAAGACTTCAATTTCTTGAAATTTTTTGACATTCATTAAGAAACTGATATCTGTTGATAGCTCAAAATCGGGCTTGAGTGCTAGTTGCTATAAGAAAGCATACCTTGTGCCTATGTAATACTCGACGTTGTTACTTTACGTTCCCACTAGCTGGGATTAATTGGAATAAAGTTTGGAATTGAATCCAACGGGCTATCACCAAATGTTAAACCCCATCCGTCGCAATATTATGAATTGATTGAAAAACTGGTTTTAACTGTTCATCTTATTCCTGCTTCTCTTGGCCTCTATTGGAGTTTCACAGACTGTACAGTGGCTGGAGAAAGAGTTTCTCCAGACCCAACTTTCCTAGTTGCTTTCTGAAAGGATCTTTTTAGGCTCAGAGCAGAACCAGATCAGTATATAGGGCAGCTTGCTTTGTCACCACTCTAGATTCGCCTGACCCGGAGAAGTCAGACTTGATGGTATAATAAATAGTGTTCGATTTTGGGTTTGATCTGATTTCGTCTGTCCGAATTATTATATAGGCCATGTTCGGCTATCCAGCAAACGGGACAGACTGCAGTGTTACTAAAACTTTGCTCGGCTATTGTAGAATTTCTTGATTTCTTTTTCTAACTCTTCTCTTCGGTTGAAGTATATAAAAATTATACGCAACCTTTAACAAGACCAAGATTCAATTACAATAAATTTTGTTTTTGACAGAATCTGCAAGGGCCTCGACAAGTCGAGCGTGTCCTGTATATAAACACGAAAAAAAAACTAAATTGAAACTTCTCAAAATCAATAAGTCAACTTCCTGCTTCTTCGAGCCAAGGTTCCTACTGAATTAGAGTGAAAAGGGTCTTCCCCTATTGTCGGTTTGGTCTAGAAAAGTCGGTGATGTCTACTTTTTCATTATAGCAACTTTTTCGAATCAGGGATAAAAAAATTGAATGATTATTACACAGAAATTTTTTTTTACTCGGTTGGATTTATTCCCAAGTCTGGTATAACGACTCAATTCGCTTGCACTCACATATAGGTAGCCCGCCTCGTTTTTTTCGTATCTTTTCGCTTTTAGCATGATAATCGGCCAAATCAGTCGCTCAAAGCGGCATTCGTTCCGTCTCTAAATTTAGATTAAATTTTATCAAACCACCGAACAACAATGAAACGATTTTCTTCACATAAACAAAAATATCACATCACCCATCACAAGTTATAATGTTAAAATCTATTTCAATGCCGGTACTAACCCCCCCCCCCCCGTATATTTTACTGTTCGCTTTCCGTCTTCGAAATTTTCTCTTCGACCCCCGATTCTCGACTGCCTTTTCGCGTATCTCCCAATAGGCACAAAAAATATTTTCCCCCGGATCCAATCGTTCCTCAGATATTTGTCAAACTTCTGAGTTATCACTTTTCTGTCAATATTTTTCCATTTGGTACCCCCCATACCATGATGGCGACCAAAAATTGGTTACATGGCAATATCGTCTGAAACGTGAGATCAGGTCTTGCTCCCAGGCTACCCACGCGTTCTCTTTTTTTCTATCAATCAGAAATCGATATATCATCCCAAAAGCTGTTATTTCATATGGGGTCCACGAAATGTGTTGCAAAACTTTTTCAACTCGTAGTATCCGTAAAAGCAATAGTTTCATGATTAAAAACTAAAATATAATGTCATGTATAAACGAATCTTCCCTAGAGGGAATAAAAAAATTTAGTAGGGGACTGTTAAATAGCATTGATTTTTATGTGAAACGTAAAAGAAAGTTCAAGTGTGCATACTAAATTAAATCAAATTTCGAATCAAAGTGAATAATTACACTTAGGGCGGATTATACAGTACAAGTTCACCACCAGTTTAAGTAAACTGAGTTCAGTTACTAGGGATCTGCCAATGAAATTTCTAGTTCCTTAGCAACTGAACCCAGTTTAGTTGAACTATCGGTAAACTTGCTTTTTATAACCCGCCCTGAAGCTGTACTTTATGTATGCCTAAAATCTTTCGCACTTATTTGGCAACACCCCGTAGAAATATTAAAAAGTATACATGACTGACAAACTTTAATAATCACCATTCGTATATACCTCCCACTCATCAATTTCAACTGTTTCCGAAGTACACCCACTGGTTTGATACCCATTCAATTCCTACTCGATTCTGCGAGTATATTCCAGCGCGATGATATCACGAAATAAGAGAAAATCATCCCTCAAGGGCTACAGATCGTGTAGGTGAATGTGTTTAGCAGCATCTAGATGCGGGTGGCGATGTGCACATAAATTCTCTCTTTAATTACCCCCGAGCTGTCAAATCAGACGATCTGACGGTTTTATGACAATTTATTGGCGAATTGGAAGAAAGGGAGGGTTGCCGTACCGCCGTTATGTCACCCTGACTGACGGACAACTATGCATTCAAATGGGTTGTTTTGGGCTTCGGAAGCGCAGCGTCGTCGAATGGAAGGTATTGCGAAATGGAGAAAGACATTAAGAATGATAAATGACTTTTCCGATAACATCGGAGAATGGTAGACAGTGTTTCGTCATTTTAAGAATATATTCACGTTGAAGCTAATTCAAATCTATAATATTTTGACTACTGAATGGAAACTCTCATTCTTCAGGTTGCAATTCGGAAGTGTATATTTTTATATGCAGTACTAGTTTGTTTAACATAGGGTGCAGCCGGTATCCTTACCAGCAACCCTTAAAAATCTTCAGGAGACTTGTGCGAGTTGGAAATGCATTGCCCCCACATTCGATTGCGGGCCTTGGACCCAGGATCTCAGTACGGGCCCTGGACCCAGGATTCAGGGGTGGGATTCCGTGTACCATAGACGATCAAATAAGTGAGATGCCATTATCGTTGAATTGATGAGAGAGAAAGAGACAAAACTGTCGACTATAGCATTCTATGGTGCTATGTACTGTGCTCGATTGCACATCAATTAAATAACTGAGATGCAAGTGCGTTTATTAGTTTTATTTCAACTTCTCTAACAACAGTTTACAACATGGCTTACTTACAACCAATCTGTTACTGACCATAATCATCGGTGTCTTGACTTATGACAGACTGCCATGGAACGATTTATGAGGCATTTTTCCACGACACTACATATAGTACACGGAATCCCCACCCCAGGATCTCACTGACGACTCCCCCGCATTTTACTGTTGTGTCATATATTATAACTGCATGGTTATTTCTTACCCATACTCTTTTTAAATGTAATTTAACCTGACATACAGCTAAACTTTATTTGAATTCAAGGTAGGGTTCAACGTCAAGTTCAAGTCAAGGTCAAGTCGGAGGCAAATCAAAGTCTATTTTTGAATATCTTGGTCTGTCAATCTCATTAAAAGTTTTAATAACAAACAAACAAAAATTATATATTTTTATTCAAACATTAAAAAAACGAAAAAATATATATATTAGACATTTTACCTGAACTATTTACCTGGATATTTTACCCCGAATTTTTACCCGGACTATTTACTCGTACTTTTTACCAGGACTTTTTACCCGGACTTTTTATCCGAACTTTTTACCCGTACTCTGTACCCGGACTTCTTACTCATACTTTTAATTGGTTTTCACCTGAATTTTTCATTTCACAAAAAATCAATTTTTGTTTAAAAAAAATGTTTTATGCAAAAAAATTTAAGAGTTTTTATCCAAAAAATTTAAGTAAAAATTATTTATAACAAAACGATTTTCTGAAAGTTTTTTCCCTTCACAGAAAAACGGAAAACATTTTTTCATGAAAATAAATAAAAAAATAAAAAAAAATTATCAACAATTTCATATTGAAAGAAAATGATTTTTACGAAAATATTTCATTTTACAAAAAACGGAAAAAATATTGATATCAAGGTCAGGTCAATCAAGGTCAGGTCAATCAAGGTAAAGTTCAAGTTAAGGTCAAGTCAAAGTCGAGGTCAAGTCAAGATCGAAATCAACGTCTATTTTTGAATGTCTCGGTCTCTCAACCTCAAAAAAAATTTGTAATGAAAAGAACATTTTTTTTTATCTGGAACAATTATTCAAACAAATTCTTTTCGGAAAATATTTTTCTCAATTATTTTTTAAAAATTTCAATTCTCGAAACAGAAAAACGATTTCTATAATTAATTTTCATTTTTACACGAAACGAAGAAAAAAAACAATTTCACTGATACGTAGAAAATAATTCACCCAGACTTTTTTTACCCGGAATTATTCCCTGGACTTTTCACCCGGACTATTTACCCGGCTTTTACCAGAACTTTCATCTGAATTTTCCATTGCATATTCAGTGATTTCAAATGAATATTAAGAAAACATAAAAAATAGTAGTAGTAGTAGTAGTAGTAGTAGAAATGTAGCAAACAAAAAAACCATTTTATGATTTTTTTCACAAAATAAAAAAACCCTTGGTGGAAACCTGTGGAGAGAAAGGAGAGAGGAGAGAGAGAAGGGTACTACGACAGGTGAGGAAATGTGGGATGTGAAATTTTCAGAAAAATTCTGTGTTACGTTCTCCATAAACGCCTAACCTACCATTGACTGTGAGTCACGCTGTATAAGATGTTTTTCATACCCATTTCAAAATTTGACTATAGATTCCATATACCAATGTTCCTGAAACTGTTCAGTGTTATGCTCGTATAGCTATTGTGAATTGTTTTTTCAAGTTTTTTTATTCAAGTTGAAATATTTCATATATAGTTTGACAAAATATTATATTTTTTATACAAGGAGGTACTCTGGGTACAACAAACCTAGGCATAATTGGCTGTGTGTGTTGTATCTCGGGGCTTCTCTACAACTACTTACTGTTACTGTACATAACTATATTCAAATTAAAATTAGGAAAGCAGAAATGAATGTATGACTAAAAAGGGTAAATGTAACTATGTGGATAGCATGAGTGTGTGCGAATTTTGTGTTTGTGTATACTTTGTAATCATATCTATTTTAAAAAATTTGTTAATATTGGATCATTTGTAGAGAGAAGGGATAGTGACAATGGAGGGATGAGCATTTCTTTTTTTTTTGATCAACTATTGTAGTACTTTGTAGAAAGTTTTCTTGTTACTTTGGATATATTTTTTAATTTCTGATATAAACTTACTCGGTTATTCAATATTTTTAAGGTATACTGGTATCAAAGTAAAATTTGGTTCCGAAGAATACAAATGTTCTCTGCGTTAGAGCTTTTTTAAACATATAAATTCCTAATTCTTTATTTCTAGTTTGTGAATTGTATACCGACAATATGAATACGATCACTGTACAATGATTTTTATGTCAAGAGGATCGCCTTACTGTGATTAAAACACGCCCCTAATGACTTCACATCCCTCTTGATATGTCCCGGAGTGGGTTGCCAAGAACAAAGGTGCCCCCTAAATTATAGAGAGCATTTGTAAGTTCCAACAGTAGTTAGATCCGAGCGGCGGCACTATGAGACCAGTGGATGGCAATAATTGCAGAAGTCCGCGAATATATCATCTTTCTCGGATACCCGACCGTACGATTGTATTAGCAAGATATCTTCACTAACTCGGCTAAGAATCTAGGCATGTCACTCGGACGATTTAGTGTTCTTAACCCTTCTAGCCTTAACTCATGCCGCGGACGATTATTGCTTTCAGTATCTACATTTCCGAACCAATAAGCAGCTGCGTTCCACTCTGATGATTCAGTAAATTACGTAAAATGTTCCTGCCTCGGTGATTTGTTGGGATTTTTGAAGGAGTCTGCTAATGGATCTTCCGAAGCAAGGATGGATTCGGAGAGGGGGATATTGTCCTCCGAGATTTTATTCAAAAAAGTATCAAGAGAAGTAATAAATATTTTTTTTATTTATTTATACAGGCAATCTTTCTGAAAAAAAATACAAAGTATAAATGAATGAATCTTAAAGGCCTCGGGCCCAATATCGAGAAAAAAAAGATTACTTAAACAGTTCGTATAGAGCTGCTCAAACAATAGCCCAACACAAGGGTTGGTGATATTGAGAAAAGATGCAATGAAGGTAATGACAAATATGAAATATTTCAATCTTCAAAGTGAACAATATTATGCCATAACTCTATCAACAAGGTCATATAACAAACAAAATCTGAACTAGAAATTAATTTTTCATCGAAATAAACTCAGGAATAAAAAATTTCAATGTTGCTTGAGCCATTATGTTTTCAGGAAATAACGATAAGTCTTCAGTAAGATCATCAAGTTCTTGCTCTTATTGGTCCATTTTCTCGTCAAAAGCAATAGAATTAGTTTTAAAATCAGTAAAGAACTGAGGAATACAAGGAAGTACAACAAAAATCCTTGATTATTTTTTTTTCAATTGCGCATACTCCTGGGTACAGTAAGTCTAATTCAACATCTTTCCAAAGAAGAAGACATGTGAGTTATTCTCTTTTCATCTACAGTATTGAATGGTGCTATTCATTCGCCATCTACACTGGTGTATTTAAAATTTTTATCTACTGGCATATCATAATGACATCGTTATGTAATTGTAATTGACAGAATTAACGATAGTATTGTGAGCACGAGTTGTATTCATTGTGATAATTTCAAGAGCCAACGAAGTTAGGAAAACGTACAATTCTTGTTCATTTTAGTTCAATGAATAAAATCTGTCAGACTGACATTTATAATGTCATCCTTGCTAGCAAGATATATCCTTCATTGTTGTTTGCATCCGTAGTTGCCCATGACGACGTGGTATTATCAGTAGTAATACTATAAGTACTTCAAAATAATCAGGTTATACATCAATAACTTGTTGCATAATTATAAAGAGTGTCAGTATGACAGTTTAAATAATCCGACCGCGAAGCGGGAAGATTATTCTGTTAAACTGACACGATTTGTAATTATGCAGGAAGTTTGATATGTATAACCGTATTTATTTTGAAGTACGTATTGTATTTGATACGATTATTTTTTGAGTAAACTAAATAAATATATAAACAATTTATTAATTTAAATACAAATTGGTGCAATGAAAGTTACAATTATTATATACTACGTTTTTTTTTAACTGAGTTATTTTCGGCGCAGGAAACGTGGCCACTGCTCATTGAAGTGCTGGAAATACTGGAGGTGTTATTACTTGAACCTGTAGCGTTTTTAAAATTGGATCTCATCTTATTTATTATGTTTTGGTGATGTTGTTCATCTATCTGTAGGTAGGGTTTGATAGAATTGCTATTACCATGTCCTGTTATTTTAATAAGTTCTTGTTCCCATACACCTGCTTTTGCCAATTGTGAAATAGCAGTGGCTCGGTGAGAATGATTTGAAAATTTTTGTTTGTCATATTCAAATTTGCCAATTCTGTAGACTTTTTGGTGCATTTACTAATTTCATGCACTCTAATTGGCATATTTTTGTACCAGCCAAGGGTTTTTTTTTCTCCAGTTGGGATTTACTGTCAGAAATAACCTATCTGTTTTAATATTGATGTTTTCGCTTCTTTTCATTGCATTCGATGATAAATCTCCGAATCGACTCATTTTTGAACAATTTTTGATAAACGTCACAATTTGTCAGTTCTGTTTGTTGTATATTGATGTCGATGTGGTTACTATGAAAATGAAATTATTTTAAAATTTTCGATTGGTGTATAATCAGGTATTATCGAAATTATACGAGGTAACTTAACTAAATTGGAGATTCTGATTGGTTGAAAATCACACGAAAAAAATAATCAAAGGTAATACCACGAGTGCTTCAAATTTAATCGATAATTTTTCTTTTTCACGAAAACTTGTTTATTTGGAAAAAATATGAAAACAAACCGATTGATAAAATCACGAGTCCGTTAGGACGAGTGATTTTTATGTATATTCGGTTTGTTTGAATGTATTTGCCTCAAATAAAGAAGTTTGAGTGATGAAAATAAAAATGTATCTGTTAAATTTTGAAGAACAAGTTGTATTTGGGAAGATTATTGTCTTCAACAATATTTACTTTTTGTAATCTTCGCCGTTACATTTTTTCATATTTGCTGCCTTCCAGAATTTTTGCAATCTCTTGATTAGTCGTATCGTTTTGTAGCTGGTAGTTTCAGATTCTGTAAAATGCTTCAAACTGATTCCATATACATTTTTTGAATTCCATTGTGTTTTGTGGAGTGGAATTTTGTATTGAATGTTCAATATTCTCTTGGGCGATGATACTGAATCGGTTTGTGTTCATTTTTCAATAAACTTCGATGAACTTTAAGCTGTCAATAATGGCAATTTCAGAGTAGAATTGTGACGTTTCAATGCAAACAAGGTATTATCGTCGATGAGAAGTTAAGCAGACTGGATGTTAGAAAAGGTACGGAACCTGACGCTATTCCTCCCCATTCTTTTTAAGAATTGCAATTGTCTAGGCCACTATTTCACACCTTCAACAAATCTTTCTACTGGAAGCTTTCTTGCGTCACACTCATTTATAAATCAGGTAATAAATCGGACATACGTAACTATCGTGCAATCTAAATGCAGATGTTCATTTATTTCAACTCGGAACTGAAAAATACATAATGATTTTAGTATGCTTTTTTGAGTAGAGCTTCTTTCATTACTTTATGAAATTTATATTTTCCCATTTCTTATTTTATAGGATACATGCATATAAATATATTTTTGGTTACATAAATCAGAGAAACCTTTGCCAAAGTAGATTTCGGAATGTATTTTATCTTCCGATATTTATCTTGTTACATATTTTATCTGTTTGATTGGTTTTTAGGAATCAACTGTATTATGTGTTTTATGTATTGAACATATAGATTTTAGAATGAAAATGCAGGTGAGAGTTGAAATTCTCTTGCTGTAAATAATGTTGTAAAGTGCTCTCGTATAGAGCTTTGCGAAGATATCTTACTGCTCTTTTTATTAAAACAAACACTGAAGTAATTGTTGGCTACAAATATCCGTGAAGTGAAAGATATTGTATATATTAATATGGTTGAGATATTTCAAGAGATCCGACTTGGGTTTTAGGGTATATTGTGCAATAAAATCCATTAAGAGTTTCGTCATTTATGTTCGTATGATCTTGTAGTGAGAATAACTACACTGTGGCAAAGTTTCCTTTGACTTTATTAGTCGCCTTTTTTATTATGTCATTGGAGTAAATTTCTTTAGCACATTTGGGGTTGAATGATAAGAGTAAATCAACTAGTGCTTGAGTGGCTGAAGAAGATGTTTCATCATAATTAATATTGAAATCATCACCTATGATAAGTTGGGAGTTGAAAGGCTTGATGAAATATTCTCTGATTTATGTTAAAAGGCTGTGACACTTCTCGTTGGTGGTCTATATAAATCAATAAAAACATGGTTATTGTTACCACGACCTACAAATAATTTGAATTATTTTTCAACAATGGAGCAATAGAGGAATGGAGTATGACTGAAGCAGTAGCATGTGTGCTGAAGGAACTTTGTTCTCCTTAGACAGTTCTGATGAACAGATATTTTGATACTTACCGAGGAGACAGTTTTTGACTGTTTTCGTTATTATTAGTAGAGATTCCTGGCAGCAGTGAAACTTATTAGATTCATAGAGTCACTTCTCTTAGAGTATAACTACAAGGTTAAACCCGGTATTTTTTCAACAACTACGTATATAAAAAGCGGAGAAGCAGGAAGGAGGCTTATGATTCAGGCAACGAAACCAATGACCGTATCATTCGCATCAAGTCTTTTTGCCATATTTTAAACATTATTTTCTGAGAAAGATGGAGTCCTCCGAACAAACTGACACTTATTTTTTATGACTACTACCCGACATACAGAAATGCTTCATTAACCAAAGTAACTCCACTAAAATATCGGACGACGAGCTTTTAAAAAGCCAGGGATTATACCCTCAGGTGAGATTAGCCTGAATTTATTCTTTCACTGAGTCATCAATTAGGCACTCCCTTTTCTTTTTCATTGAACAGGGAGACATTAACTGTAGCATTTTCCTAACAATTTCAGAAGTAATAACAATTTATAGAAATTGCGTTTCTTTAAAATACTACCGTCTAATTGCCTGACTGAGAATGGGTCTCGGGGGTAAGGGAAATGCGCGAAGGGAGATAAAGATGTTTACGATCTCGTAAAAATTACTAGGCGTGTGTGAAACACCAACCGTTTTATTATGATCGCTCATGAGAATTTGTGGAACGTATAAACTAGTTTATATTGAGAGCCTTGACATCATTTCAATCACTGTAGCTTTGATTCTGAGAACACCCCCATTTACGACAGTTTCCTTTTAATAATTTCGTTAATTTATTCTCGTACTTTCACTGATTGTGTTTTGTTTCACTTCATTTTTTTTAGCTGGCTCTCTGCCTATTCCCTTCGCAGATTCTTGAGTTATCGTAGGACCATTTGACAAATACAAATGTGATTGAGTCAATTGCAGTAAATATATGCTGGATTTCAGCATTAGCAGCCCTTCCTGACAGGGTCTGCACTGATGATTAGCAGAACCGTGAAGCTAGTATGCAGATAGTCACTTGTTTTGAATAAAAGTTGTTACGGAAAGCATCCTAAAGTGTATTCTTGTAAAAAACCTTTCCCAGGTACTTACAGGCAGAGGTGATTCGGCAGTTGTAAGGGGCTGTTGGATTGTTTTTTCCTTTAACCAGCTGTCGTCCCTCTACGAACGACAGCCCTCAGAAGTCGAAACTTGTGCGAGCCAAAGATTAACGAGGTCTTACCTTTTAACGTGCGATTCCTAGCAGGAGACCAGTGATCTTGCTGGGAATCGAACCCAAGCCCCTGTGATTGCGAGGAAAGCGCTCTACTATCACGACCACTACTCTGCACATACACTTATTTTTTCCAACGAAGAGATACGAGTCGAACTATTTAAAACTGTTTCCTCTGAATTCGCACTGTTGAAGTTTGCACAGTTACATCGTGCATGGTTGACACATTCGAATGCTTTCGATAGGTCACAGAGCATTGCTGAAACAGCTCCTTCATCATTGATTCCTCTATAAATCACTGTCATAAATGCATGTATTGCGTCAGTTGTACTTTTTTTCTGAAAAACCATACTGCTGTGCACTTAGTATTCTGTTGTTAAAGTTGCATATACCCCCACTTCATTAGGTGTTGAATGTATACTATGGAGACGACTTGAAGTTTCACTTAGCTTCTTTATTATTATTACTCTAACTAGGATACATGTATATTGGCCAACCAACTAGTATCCAAGGGCGGGGACGTTCTTAATTGGTTCACTCTCAGTAAGTTGATGCCGCGGTGATAGCCAGGACAATGGAACGGAAGTGATTTGAATAGTAGAATAAATTAATACTCGTCAAGGCAATAGCCAAATGGGTATTACAGGATAAACATTGAGACATGTCGAGGTGTTGGAAATATAGGTTTAGTGTTGGGATGGAACTCCGGTATATTCCAATCTGTGTGATCATTGACGACATGTGTATTTCGAAATCGTGGAATAATGTTCATGTTATTATCCTACTCTCCGGCAAACTTCTCGGATTGTATCCGAATCATGCAATGACATTTCTATGCTATAGAATATTGTAAACTCCGATTTTCAACCCATTATTTGAATAATTATTTGATGCCTTCCATCAGATAATATCAGTAACTCAAATTTGTTAAAAATCTCGATTCGAAATGTAATTACTCCTTCCTACTTGTCACTCGAGATTTCTGAACTGAAACAATTAGAAACAGACCAGTCTAGAATGAAGTATTGAACGTCGCTGAAGAAGTAATCAGAAATACAATTCTTTTTTGTGAATTTACATAGAGATGAGGGTCACAATGATGAAGCCATCTCACAAGGTGACCGTGAATCAGGCGAAATTGCCCCATCAGCTAAACGCAAATAGTATCTTTTGTACACTTCGTTTCTGAAGTTGTCGCCTATCGAAATCTTACATTCCAAAGTTTTATAGTTTTAAGGAAGTTCAAATTACTCCAGATACTTTCACAGATATTTTTTGATATTTAAAGTAAAAACTTCACTTCAGTCATTGTCATTGAATTATTGTCGAAGTCTCGTATTTTCTTGAAAATATATTATTTTGACATACCCTGATGCAATGTGTTAATATGGAATTCAAAATAAAGTAATATAAGTGCAAAGGTGAAATGTTCTAACATGACTCAATCACTTAAAATTATTTTAATTATATTCTTGTTAATTATGAGTAATTCATGGTTGTTAAAATATTAGTTATATCAAATGTTGAAATATAAATGACCGGGTATATGGATGATTTTCTTTAATTTATTTTGAGAAACTTGTAGTTTGAGACAATTCAATCCGACTATATGAATATTAATAATTTGAATAACTGCTAAGAGTTTTAACTCTACTCTCATTAGAATCATGAAGACAATAATAATAGTCGGCTATTTGTCTTGGGATAATTCCTATGATAATATTCCATATTATATTAATGAAAATTCTTCCCAGACATTCCTACTTTCGAATTATATCTGAAATTCAGCATAATTGAAATCTCAGTAATGTTGAATCCAGAGCAGAAGATTCTATGAGTTTTTTTCACTGATGTTTCTCCTTGTTGAGTATTTTTCTTGTGTTCACCGATTATGATATCTAGTGGCGTCTAGTTTTTCTGACATAAAATACTGCATGCAAGTGGAGTTGCTACTAGTATCAGGTGGTTTTGTTTTCGTTAAAAATTGTATTTACCTATCGATGAGACACATCGAAGTCAGAAACAGCAGATCACGTCTGGACGAACCAGCACAACATAAAATGGTCTGAAGTCGAAGCCATCCACAAAAAAGAACATTAGTATAATAGAAAAGTTAAAGCATCGGCATACATTCAGAAAAACGATGTTTTCAGTCAACCCAGCATAGATATTCGAAATATTGAAACCCCTGAATTGTAAGAAATTTTGCCATAGGCCATATTCCATAAGAGAAGTGCGAAGTCCTTTTCGTCGTGAAATGAACTCTGTTAACACGCTCTTCGACTTTCGCATATTCCAAGATCTAAATTCCGACCTCAACTCGTATATATAGAACTTATGGATAAAGCTTCTCCAACAATAACAGAGCAACGAAAGGGTTCTGAATTGATAGTCGCTATCCCAGCTTAGCTGTAAAGTATACACATGTATAATAACGAAAGGCGGATGCCCTTCGCTGAATATTATATATAAATCAAAGGAACGAGTACACATATTAGGGAGCAAGGATTACAATAATAGCTTTGTAGTAGAGACCGCTGCCGTTTGATTGAAGTTATCTTGGCTATATTTTACAGGGAATGTCGCACGTTAGGCGAGCTTCTGATTACAGTGGAGGGTCATACCTGGAGAAATCAAAGGGTGACGTGTCCTATAATCGAATTAGACTCTGAATTGCGATTTGTGTTCTGTATCGTGATTTTAGATCCTCTTTCTGTCTGATTCTGATTGTCTTTTTGTTTTGAAAGCTATGCATTGACATGCATTTCTCCATAGTTTTATCACCCTGCAAATTTTCTTGTGGAAACGCATGTGAAGTAAAATTCTGAATTTGTATTCACAATAAACCTTCACTTTCTATCATCTTCATGCCACTCCAAAAAGAACAACATCACAAACGACACAATATCTCAATATCAATTAGAGCAGAAGTGAACTTATTTGAATAATGGAATGATTATGTAACAGAAATAATAAGAGTACCAACGCTAGTCAGGTTATCTGGAAGCGTTCTGCTTTCCTTAGTGTAATGCGTTTTGTATTCCAACAAAACTGCCTAGTACAGTGCGCAGAGTTTCACATTCCAATAGTTGCATTTGTATAGTATACAGCGAATCGTTTTGTATTCCAACAGTAAAATTTGAACAGTGCAATGCGAAGCGTTTTGTATCCCAACAGTAAAAATTGCATGGTACACTGCTAAGCGTTTACGTTCCAACATTTGTATTTGCATAGTTATGTGTGAAGCGTTTTGTATTCAAACAGCAAAATTTGCATAGTACACAGCGAAGCGTTTTGCATTCAAACAGTCAAATTTGCATAGTACACTGCGAATCATTTTGCTCTGCATGTTCAGCACTGCAACAGTAAAATTTGCATATTGCACTATAAAGCGTCCTAGTTACATTTGCATAGTTCACTGCGAAGCGTTTACATTCTAATATGTGTAATTGCATGGTACAGTGTGAAGCATTCAGCATTGTAACAACAAAACTTGCATGGTTCACTGCGAAGCGTTTTATGTTCCAACTTCGAAGCATTTTGCATTCAAACAGTAACATTTGCATACTACACTGTAAAGCGTTTTGTATTCCAACAATTAGAAACTCATGGTACACTGAAGCGTTTTGAATTGCAATAGGTAAATTTGCATGGTACAATGCGAAGAGTTTTTCATTCAAACAGTAAAATTTGCGTAGTACACTGCAAAGCGTTTTGTTTTCCAATAATGAAGTTGTGTAGTGAATTGAGGAGCGTTTTTAATTCCAAGAATCGTAAATTCATGGTACACCGAAGCGTTTTGCATTTCAATAGGTAAATTTTCAAGGTACACTGCGAAGTATTTTGCACTTCAACAGAAGATTTTGCATGGTACACTTTGAAGCGTCTTACATTCCAACATTTATATTTGCATAGTTCACTGTCAAGTTTTGCATTCCGACAGTAAAATTTGCATATTATTCTGCGAATCGTTTTGCATTCTAACAGTAAGTAACATTTGCGTGGTATACTGTGAAACAATTTTTATCACGAAAGAAAAATTTGCATGATACACTGCGAAGCATTTTGCATTTCATTAGTGAAATTTGCATGGTAAACTGCGAAGTGTTTCAGATTTCAACAGTAGAATTTGCATAGAAAACTGCGAAGCACTCCAACAGAAAATTTTGCATGATACTCTGTGAAGCCTTTTACATTCCAACATTTATATTTGCATAGTTTACTGTAAAGGGTTTGCATTCAGACAGTAGAATTTGCATATTATTCTGCGAATCGTTTTGCGTTCGAACAGTAACATTTGCATGGTATACTGTGAAACAATTTTTATCCCGAAAGTAAAATTTGCATGATACACTGCGAAGCATTTTGCATTTCAATAGTGAAATTTGCATGGTAAACTGCGAAGTGTTTCAGATTTCAACAGTAGAATTTGCATAGAATACTGCGAAGCACTCCAACAGAAACTTTTGCATGATACTCTGTGAAGCCTTTTACATTCCAACATTTATATTTGCATAGTTTACTGTAAAAGGTTTACAATCCGACAGTAACATTTGCATGGTATACTGTGAAAGAATTTTTATCCCGAAAGTAAAATTTGTATGATACACTGCGAAGCATTTTGCATTTCAATAGTGAAATTTGCATGGGAAACTGCGAAATGTTACAGATTTCAACAGTAAAATTTGCATAGAATATTGCGAAGCACTCCAACAGAAAATTTTGCATGGTACTCTGCGAAGCCTTTTACATTCCAACATTTATATTTGCATAGTTCACTGCCAACAGTAAAATTTGCATAGTAGACTGCGAAGAATTTTGTATTCTAACTGTCACATTTGCATAGTATACAGTGAAACAATTTATATTCCAACTATAAAATTTTGCATAGTACACTGCGAAGCAACTTAAGTATCGTGAGGCTGCTGTTCATTGCCATTTCGACTGATTCTAGTGAATTTGAGGCATGTTGTCCAAGCCAGGTGGAGTATTTTGCATGTTTATAATCAGCTCTTGTAGTTGGAATGAATGAAAACACTCCAAATTGAATATACCTGTTTTTGATGGTACTTTCAGGTCCTGGCCTACATTTATTGGCATAAAAATGTATTCAATCCAATATACAACATACTTTATAACAATATATTTACTTTTACGTTGCATTATTTTAGATAATAAAGTTTATTCATCTATCTATATTTGCGTCCTGATATCCACAAGAGTCTTCTCTGTAACATTATGAGCGCTATGGCATGGCGCTATCTTCCTCTGAATATCTACGGATTCGACAGGATTCCCAACAACAATTTAATAATTGAACCAGCATATCGGACCTGATGCTTCTCCCCGCCGACCTCGAATAACTGCTCCCAACGGCTTTCCAGATAGAAATCCGGTAGTCGTATACAAGGAGTGTGGTCTGCAATGCTCTCCGGTCACGTCATTCATATCTGGATAATGCCTTGTCGGTTGGGATATTGGATGTGTTAATACTGGTGTCCGACAAGCCATAAACACAAGACGGGTCTTGCAGATGGCGCTGCTGCTGGTCACTCGTTACGGCCTGATTACGCGTCGCACGAAGCTGATCGGAGCGATCGTAAACGATTCCGGAGTGTCCTTTCTGAATTGGTTTGGGACATGATTCAAGTTGGCTCGGAGATACATAATTGCGAGCTTGGACGAAACAAATTTACGTCGTGAGATAACAGATCCTCTTCTAGCCGAATGACAAAATGTAAATACATTCTGGATGATCACATATCGAGTGGTTGAATATTCTCAATGGTTGCTGTTATCGTATACTTGTCAAATAATTTGAGGAGCGTGCGAAATCTCCAAAATCAAAAAACGCTGGTCGAGAAAAACTGTTGCTAGCTAAAAACGCCAAATTCTCAGTTTTATATGAAATATCAAATAAGCCTCCAATGTCACATCAGATAACCATCATCTACTTATTTAGATGGAGTTTGGATAATTTGCCAATGAAAACAAAACTGCCTACCAGACCATTAGGAAATATTTGATCAAAGTCGACTCTCAAACTGAGTTGTTCATGATGAGGTATTCGGGCCCACGTGGAAAAGATTTAAATCAACCCTCTCATAAGAGTATTTTACATAGGTTTTTGATTTTTCGAAAAACTTGGAAATTTGACCGATGGTTTTCACTCATTGAAAAGAGATAGACAGATTATTCGTTTTCCATTTACAAGTCGAAGGACACAGAGTACATATAAAAAATATATCTTTAATTCACATCATTACATTTTCAAGGTGACCTACGTAAAGAGTAAAATAATGATGCAGATAAAAATTCAGGGCACAGGTTTTTCTCAAATTTCTAAAAATTATCCGAAGATCGAGTTTCACACAAGAAATACTCAACAATTTAGCCTTTATGCCCATAGGAAGTGTCTTTCTGTATTAACGTTTTTGAAGGAGTATTGAAAATTTTGTAGATAAAGAGACAAGAAAGGAATTCTCTTGTATTAGCCTGCCCGAGAATATTTCAGTAAAAATTGAAAGAATTTCTTATTATCAAATGAAAAGTAAATGTTTTATTTAAAAATGTTTTGACGAGAGCTACCGATATTTACATTTGTAACAAAGCCATTTTGGTTATGTCTTTAAGTTCGAAGTAATTCAAATTATTTCGAAGTAATCAGGTATTCCTTTTTATTTTACTTATTACAAATTGAAATATATATTGTATACTCTTGTTAGTATTTTGCTAAATTAACGATATACCGGGTGGCTACGGAAGTATTGCCTACGGAATATCTCAGTTATTGTATGAAGTAGGTTTGTGAAATTTGGAGCGTCGATATAATGACATAAGAGCTAGAACTTGAGCATATTGACATGTCGAAGTTAACTTCCGGTCTGACCGGAAGTAACATCAACTTTCTTATTTTAAATGGAAACCCTATTTTTGTTCTTTTCGCTTTATTCAGCATTCAATTCCCTTTCTAATGACATATCACAAGTTGGTATCTAACCAGAAACTAGATCAGAAAAAAATTATTATTGAAATTCACCGAGTAGGCCGTGGAAGCAAAATGAGAGCCAAAAATTGAAAAGTTGGCTATGGAAACCATACGTCACTTGATAACAGTTGCTACTACTGTGATATTTTATTTTCATTCGTCGGCGTTATAAAAAGCCAGCAAAAAAAATATTGGAAAAATTGGGAAAAAAACAATACTCTGTAGGTCCATAACTTAAATAGGAACAACTTTTTCTTGCCTGTACTAATCAGCATAACCATTCCTTTCTAATGATATAATAGAAAGTAATTTTTTGAAATGAAATACCAAAAAATCCAATTATTATTCTTCAAATAACAAAACAGATTATCGCCATACGCAAAAATAACATTAAAAATAATGTGGAATGATAAATTATATCCTGTAGGTTCTAGGTTAAATAGGAACATAAACGTACTTGGTCTGTGCCATCGTCCATAGATATTCTAATATCTACCTATGGACGATGTTTGTGCTATTCAGAATAATCATTCAATTGCAATAATCATTCGAACCAAAATATTAACAAGTAGGCTGATTAAGATGTATTTTGGAATGAAACAAAAAAGAAACGAGAGCTCTCACGAACGCTGCTATCCATATTATTTTGACGTTCGAAGTAGTGTTTTTGATTCTGCCATTTTAAAAGGGTTTGGAAATCGAAATCAGTTAGTGGAATATTCAAAAAATGCCCCGGTATTCACGAACCGAACAAATTGACATGCTTCTCATTTATGGTGAATGTTTGAAAAATTCTTATGCCGCTGAACGATTGTATTTAGAGCGATATCCAGGGAGGCAGCAACCGTCAAGAAGGTATTTCCAGTGGCTTGAAGAAAAATTAAGAACTGAGCCTAATGTTCACGAAGACCAAGAAGCATTTGATATTAATGAGGAAACTGAAATTAATGTATTAGCTTTAGTACAATATGATAGCACAATTTCCTCAAGGCAGATTGGCGCCGAATTAGCTATAAGTAAGGACTCTGCTAGGAAAATTTTGAAAAAACATCGATTTAAATTCTTCAAGTATCAGTTGCATCAACATTTGTATGAAAATGACGGTGAAAGGCGCCTGGAATATTGTAATTGGTTTCTTCGACAAAATGCTGAGAATCACCTATTTAACTATTATATCTTGTTTACGGACGAGTCAAGATTTACCAACAATGGATTATTTAACAGGAATAATACAAGGTAGGTACTGTACTTTATTTGGATTATTGTCGATAGTCGAAGTGTAAAGTGCTAAAAGTGTGAACGGTCTTTTGTTTCAGGTACTGGGCGATAGAAAACGAGCACCGGTTTCGACAAGGTGGCTTCCAGGAGAGATTTGATGTGAATGTTTGGGCAGGAATAGTTGGAACTCATATTGTTGGCCCCATTCTTTTCCAAGGCCAACTAACCGGAGAGAGATACTATAATTTTTTAACGAATGAAATTTCGGAATTCATTAACAACCTACCAGCGGAAATAACTGAGAGAATATACTTCCAGCAAGATGGCGCCCCTCCGCATAATTCAAGAATAGCGAGAAATTATCTTCAAAATCGCATTCAAGAGAGACTTATAACAACCCATGGACCAGTCAGGTGGCCACCAAGGTCACCTGATCTTACTCCTTGCGACTTTTTTCTATGGGGGCATCTTAAAAATAGGGTGTATTCCACACAGCCTACAACTCTACATGAGCTAGAAGTAAAAATTCGTAGAGCTTTCCAAGATATCACGCACCAGAGTCAATAAATGTATTGACGCTGAGGGAATGCATTTCGAACATATGTTTTGAATTTATTTTATCTTTAATCCTATCAATTTGAATTTTTTTTTTCGACAAATCTGTTTTTTTGTTATTTGAAAAATAATAATTGGATTTTTTGGTATTTCATTTCAAAAAATTACTTTCTATTATATCATTAGAAAGGAATGGTTATGGTGAATAGTACAGGCAAGAAAAAGTTGTATGTTCTTATTTAAGTTATGGACCTTCATTGGCTTCATTGGCTTTCATTTTGCTTCCACGGCCTACTCGGTGAATTTCAATAATAATTTTTTTCTGATCTAGTTTCTGGTTTGATACCAACTTGTGATATGTCATTAGAAAGGGAATTGAATGCTGAATAAAGCGAAAAGAAAAAAAATAGGGTTTCCATTTAAAATAAGAAAGTTGATGTTACTTCCGGTCAGACCGGAAGTTAACTTCGACATGTCAATATGCTCAAGTTCTAGCTCTTATGTCATTATATCGACGCTCCAAATTTCACAAACCTACTTCATACAATATCTGAGATATTCCGTAGGCAATACTTCCGTAGCCACCCTGTATATCTCTCTCAGAATTACAGTTTTTTTATCCTTTTTGGTTTTACACATATTTGAATTAATTTTATGAAATAGTTATTATATTGATGAGCACGTTAATTAGGTAGATAAGTTAAGCAATACCAACCTGAATATTTTTAAAACTACATGTAATTATCAGCCGTAACATGAAAAATATATTCTTCATTTCATCTCCATACAATGAAACAGCACAGTGTAGCCACAATGGAATTTTTTTTGATTGGCTACTTTATAGTATCGGGTAGTTTGAGTTATTGGAGATTTTATCTAACAACTTTGGCTATTACTCGAGTATCATTTTGGGTACCTTGGTACTTGAAGTATTTAGGGTATCAAACCTATAGGTTTATACTCCATTTTGTAACATGTAAATTGTTACAAGTCATTGAATTATTGAAGGTCCCAAATTATGAACATTTTTATTCTCAATTGTTTACAAATATTTCGATAACTTATTCTTGAAACGCAAATAAATGAATAAATTGGCGCCCAACATGGGGCCCGAATTTAGTGTATCGTTGATTTGCTGAATTACAAAGTATGTTACCAAAAGTAGGTAAACACCAAATGAATTAATAGCGAAGACTCGTCTCAGGTGGGTTAGGCTGGAAAATATTCATTATCGGTGGACACTGCAATTCCGTTATTGAGACCTTACAATGCTTATTTTTAAAGGAGTGCCACCACCGAGAATGGATAGTCAGAGAAAATCCAGCAACAGGTAATACATAAAAATTTTTGACTTTTATTTCACATGAATAGAAGTGAACAATTTTGTGTATGAAACACTGAGAGCACACAATAATGTGTACTTAGCTTCTGAATGGGAGGGTGATGTGAATCTGATCGTTGAATCCTCAGTGTTGAGAAGGTATTTCCATTTGGTTGAATTCCATTAATGAGATGTATTCAGGAAATACTTTGGTGAATCCTCAATGTTCAAAAGGTACTTACAGTTGGTTGAATTCAATTAATGAGATGTGTTCAGGAAAGACTGAGTTATTTGCGTTAGGATCTACTCCCGGATTGAACGGGATCTGCAATTTTCATAGGCATCAAAAAATGTACCATTTCGACAGACCTTCATTCAACTCGAGCTCTGTATTCAATTATCATGGCTATAATAGTGACAAGTGACTTACATTTAAGTTTTACACATGCATATGGAATATGATTATAATTTAAATACATATATTTGTTGAATGTAGAAATAGAAGCTCTTGAATCGACTAAAAGCATGTAAAAATAACCGCGAATATGCATGCATTATTAGTGAAATGAAATAGCATTAAATAAGCAAGAATTCTATAGAATTTAGTAAGAAAAGTGCAGAAAAGTTGTAGGACGCTATCTCAAACACAAAACTTGTTCAACAATAAATCTAACCTTGTTTTTGCCCTGGAAAGAATTCTATACATCAGCAAATAATATAAAAATTTAAAGAACTATTTGAACTAACCTTCATTAGTCTCTTAAGAAATATGACGGTTCGGAAATGCAGAAAACCTTCAAATTATTTAATAATCAAAAATGTCGTCTCGTGCACAGACTCAGCAATTATGCCTCTGATTCGTAGCACTTGAAATTCACCGGCCAACAAAAGGACAGAAGCAAGGTGCTCACTGGTTTTATTTATTTATTGTACAAATAAAAATTATTTTCGGTTGACAATATATTTCCTTCATTTTCAAGAAATTCTGTGACAGTAGACAGATCTGACAGATCTCACAGAACTGCGATGATTAGCCGTTTATTGGCGAATATTGAGTTAGTTATTTATTTGTGAATGTGGATTTAGGCATTTATTTGCGTTTCAAGGATAAGTTATCGAAATATTTGTAAACAATTAAGAAATAATGTTTATAATTTGGGACTCTTAATGATTCGAAGGACTTGTAATAATTTACTTCTTACAAGTTCTAACGCCCAAGATACATAAATATGGAATCAGTTTTCTAATCATTTCCTGAATACTTTCGTTCTCGCAGGAAT
The DNA here is from genome assembly GCA_958502065.1 of Chrysolina americana. Lineage (NCBI taxonomy): Eukaryota > Metazoa > Arthropoda > Insecta > Coleoptera > Chrysomelidae > Chrysolina > Chrysolina americana. The sequence goes on from OY293413.1 coordinate 12,645,715, forward strand.
TCCCTCGAAAAGTCGATCAATTCCGAAACTTCAGCCACATTTTCACACCTACTTAACATTTATCCGTGATGGACCACACTCATTTCGCCTTCCGAGATACGATAGAATTATCTACGTCATATTTCGTCGAGTGCCCTAACTGTTAGCTGTGACAACGGTTACACGAATCAAATTATCCGTGACTATAAACACGCAACATCCGTTCTCTGGCTCGAAATAGTTTGGACACGTCAGGAATACAGCAGGATTTCGACCCCCATGAATAATTTGTAACGGAATGAATTTGATGGAGAAATTATATAATTTGTCATTCCAGGAGATTGAGTTGAGTGGAATTTAATATTCATTGACATACCATATGAGTATGAGCGTGGTACGCTTTCTTAATAATATTAAAATATTACTGCAGCAAATGGATTGAGGATTCGAATGTCTATATAGGCCAATCAATAAAGGATTTTTTAGTAACAAAAATACTACTAGGAAATTGACTGTGCCCTCACATGAAAGACAGTCTGTAGTTATATTCTGTTATATTTTGGATTCGCAACTGTCCTTTAACACGTTGCATGCTAATGACGCCAATCGGCGTCAGCCTATGATTTTGCGATATGCTAACGACGATGCCGAAAATGGCGTTTCCCCAGAATTTTCGGAAAGTATATTTTACTTCGATAGTGGAACCTCGTCTTCATAGATTTTATAGTGGATGAAATATTTTTCTGCACGTTTTTAGTAACTTGCTTTCTTGTTTTTCTCCACATTTTGCAAGTGCATTTTACCCAATTCGAATAACTTGAAATTTGACGGGGTGATCATTGATCCAGTGTCAATGCATATGGAAATTATATTGAAGAAAATAAAAACGGCGGTTTGTTAATATAGTCCAATTCTATCCAAAATTGGTATGCCAAAAATATGTGGAATACTCCTGCCTCATTCCTCAACTCACTCATAATCTTGAAATTTGTTTCGATAAAATTCACTTATACAGTGTGTTTCACTTCTCATGGAAACACCCTCGTATCTTTTGTAATTTTTGACGAAAAATCATGAAATTTTCAGGATCGATAGATACATTAGAGAGGAACTCTCTGCAAGAAAGGGGTTATCCTACGTGATATATACTGCACGCCAGCAGCAATGAAATCACCAATTTTTCCGGAAAGTTATATTAAGGGGCAAAATTGGCCAGAAATTCCTTCGGATTCGTATTCAGGATCCTCTTATTACTACAAAACCACCTGCCTCCTGAAAAGATTTCAGTTCTGAAAAGTTCAAATTTGTTTAACTAATTTAAATTTTGCATTCGTTTCACGACTGAAATTACAACTTTTTTATATTTAGAATTTTTTTCGTATGTTTATTTTTGAGAACAACACAATAAAACATTTCAACTACTAAACCATCAAAAACTGAAGTGTTACTGGTTTTTTTCCATATATTTAATTTTCGATTGCAGTATTAGAATTCTTATCAAAAATAATTCAATAATAAAGATAGTGATACGAAAACGAAGTTTTTTTTTTGAAAATTTCGACACCCTGTATGTTGAAAACGAAGCATTACTGAACCTATGTTTATTTGAACTTTTCGTCTTAGAATCACTCAAAAAATCACCCCTCCAAGTTTAGCCACGTACTTACGTAACACCCTGTATACTTATGTTCATAATGACTAGATTAATATACTGATTTTCATTTTATCTATAAACTTTTGTAATTTATGACTTGTCATAAATGTAATATGTATACATATCATGATCAATATACAAATTGGACGTTAACATTTGTGCGTGACTAATATTAAAATAATGTTAATATCGAATTTTTGAAAGTACTAATTTATTTTGTCACCTCCAGTTGACATATCGATTGATTTAAATAGTTTTTGAATCTCGAGTTCATGAAAATATATGCATATATTGGTTCGAAAGTTTTTATGTGTTGCAACAGAATTTAAATGCCTTTGTGAAAAAAGTACCTGTGTCTGTTTCATCGACTACTGCTGGAATTTGCAAATGCTTCCAATGCATTCCTCCTGCAACTCTGGGATTCTGTACTGCAGACACTTGGATTTGTCCTTCAGGAATACTACTTTATTGTTATTCAACTGTTTATATGCACATTCCATCTCACTAATAACACATATTTGGACTCTGGATTTCGTAAAATTCTACATATTAATACTTCTTATAGTGCCGGACATAAAAAAATCCTCCTCAACCTGCTTTCACCAAGCACTTCTTGTTAAAAAGTTGACTACCTTAATTTCCTAGCAATAACATGTAAATTTTTTACATTTTGAAACATTGACAATTTATTGCTAACTAATTATAATGAGTGCATAGACTTTATTTACATGAAAATCTGGGAATTTCCAGATTCTTATTTTCTTACTTAATTTTTTGTTCAAATACTTTTTTCGAATTTCTCTTAGCATCATCATATTACATGAATATTAGGAGATTTTATCATTTATTCGTAATTTCAACCTAATTGATTCTATTCCATATTATAGTTTGTAATTGTAGTTTGATCATATAAATCTGTATTTCATATTCCCTTTGCCTGATACTTGTTGCCAATTCACTTATTTTAATAATGACATCTGTCATGTCAAATTAAAATTTTGCCGTTCTCAAATAGTACAGGGTACTTAATAGATTTTTCCATACGGAGTTATGAAATGTTCTTATTTTGTATCAGTTTTTCTTGAAATCCACCCAATTTTGGATGATTTAGGAGTCTTAAAGTTACTGAGTTCTAGAATTATACCAGTACAGAAAGTCTTGATGTCATAGATTATTACTGCTGCAGCGCATTCACCAATATCCTCGTTTTCTCCTCGTATATTTCTCCTACTGTCTACATCTTTTCACCATACACACTTCGCACCCAGTAGAATCAATCACTATCAATATCTCAAAGTAAAACACTGTGATTGGGCAAATAATTCGGGGTCCGAGTGGATGCAGCGGTGTGTAGAAAGTCTGCATCAGCACCGTTCACATTCCGCTCCATAAAAGCCATAAACTAATCAAAGTGTATGATGAATCACACTACATAAATAAAGTAAATGGCGTTTGCAATTGGCGTGAGTTATTATTCCATCTCTCACAGCAACTATATCAAAATGGATAGCTGTTCAGTGTTCACTGGCGAACACATTAACAGCGAGCCACACTAGCTGAGCTTTTTAAACTCTGCGGATTTATAATGAAATTCCGGTGATATTTCATAATGTGTTTTGCTGTTGGTGTGCGGTGAATGCGGACAGTATTAGTTGAATCTTTTTCGATCCGCGATTCATTGAATGAAGCTTGGTGGTTTCGGAGTTGATTGAGTGAAAATCGGAGGAGAAAGAAAACTGTATTTTCTAACACCTCATTTGAAAACTTACTTTTTCTCAGTAGTTTTGGATTTGACAGTGGCACTCTACCTCCCCAAAAGTTGAATAAAGTTTAACATAAATACAGGTATTTTTTTTAGTTTATGTTTTCTTATTTTATTTATCAACAAGTATATTAACAAAAACTAACATTTTTTTGAATCTCATTGAAAAAATTTAATGTACAGTTTGTAACATTGCTGAAATTAATTGAAAATGAGAATTTGGAAGGTATGTTATTAGCATTGCGATGAGGAGAAATGATAGAGGGGGATAAATTGTCGATAAGAGAGTTGCTTCTGTTGTTGTTGCAATGTCTGAAACATTTGTCGAACACCAAACACAATGTTTCTGTAATGTTAAAATGTCTCTTCCTGCATTTGCTAAGAGAGACGCAGATGTCTTTCTCGAATTATGTCCGGAATATTGTTCTGGATTATGCAACTTTTTGAATATTTGATTGTTAAACGTTATCTTTGACATAGTATTTCTTTCTACAACCCGTACTGAGCATTTTGAATATTTATAACTTAAGAAGATAAGACGATGATTCTGTTTTTACTGGTCTCAGAGCTGCTTACTGTTTGATGTCAAGTATGTTGACATTGCCAATGGTACCGTTTGTGACAACAAATTCCCTTTGTATTTTGGTTTTGGTGTCTGGCAGTACGATTAAAATAGTATTACCCTTATCTTGTATACCTATCTTCAACGGCCATATTACACAAATCGTCACATTGATATGCAATTATCAATACAACCCTCAGAAAAATACCCAATTAGTAACGGAAATTTACCAATGACTGAAATATACCTTCATCATCAAGTACTGGCCGTCGAGTGCTTCGATTATGAACTTATTATTAATCTCCTCTTCAGATATTTATATTCTTTTTCTTTATTAAAATTACTGCTGACCATATCAAGGATCTTGGAGTAATTTTCGATGACTTTCTGACCTTCAAATATCACATAACTTCCATTTTCAATAGGTATAACAAAATATTTGGCTTTGTAAAGAGGAATACTTAGTGACTACGCTACAACTGAACGTTATCTCAACATTCCATTTCTGGTGATTAGATCTAAATATCGAGATATGTTGACTCTCTACAAGATCATGAACGGTGGTTACGAATGTCCTAAGCATCTATCTCTAATCAGTTTTGTAGTCCCCACTCGTTTTACCAGACAAAAAGTTGCTTTTCATTTCCCTACTATCGTACCAACATTGATTATTTCGGCTTTATCCCAAGAAGTCCCGGAACGGCCAATTGAAATTTATCTTTTCTCAACACTTCTATCAAAGTTTAAAAACCAACTATGTAAGTGACCATCATAGTCGTTCTAGTCCCTATTTAAAAACTGACTTTACTTTTTCTTCAATATTTTTTTTATGTTTTCATCCATATCATTCATTTATTGTTTGTTGTACTTATTCTATGTTATACTTTGTGAAATCCTTTAATGGGCTTGCCCGTATAACTAAATGAATAAAAGTCATATAACACATGAGAAACCAATTGTGAAACGTCCCATGTCGTTTTGTGAAGCAGATAGAGTAATTTGAATTTATTTTCCCGCTGCCGACACTGTACTAAATAGTCTTTTTGCACTTCCGGGACTAAAGTGCCAACTTTAGTCCCGTATAACTGGGACTAAAATGTATCTTTTAGTCCCTAGGGAGATAAACTTGCATTTCAAATTCTGTTGACACTGTTGCTATAACGTTACCTACTGAGTAATTCAAGTACCGTGTTTATAGAACTCATCAAAATTATTAATTGTATTAATATTGAAAGTTATAATACTGCAAAGTGCAAAAAATAGCGTATATGCCTCAGGACTAAAGAGATATTTTTTCCCTTACGTGATTATTGGCCCTCGAGCTCTACGAGCCCTTAGGCAATAAACTTTACGTGCGGGATTAAAACATCCACTTTAGTCCCTTGTTATATAATATACTATTACATGCTTAGCAACAAAAGGTAAATAGTCTATATTATTCGTTTCTTGACAACAGAATGTAAATAGTGTCATTTACATGCCTATGGTATCTAATAATGACTTTGACTTTGACAAGTAATACCTTTCAGTTTTTTGAATAGTATTGTTGTCTAATGTAGGAATGTAAGTTGTCTGTCAGTTCGGTAACTTAGTTACGCGCACACGCACGAATAAAATAGCGGAAAGAATAATCATGAAGGAAGGGTAAGAAAAAAAACTTCAATCCGGGCAAATTTTGAGAAAGGTCAGCGAGCAGCGGGAATAACGTAATAAGTAAGACGTAATGTATCGACTGTTAACATCCTCGGCAAGCAACAAGCCTCGGCTCGTACTCGCTCACCTCGAATGTTAACACTAACACATCTTTACATTCCTTGTTACTCAAATAACTGTTATATTTCTTTGAACTGCACGGTAGAATTATTGCCCTAAGCATCTCAAATTGGTTAGAAGTTCAGTCGACAGGTTGAAAAAAGTGGGGTTATGTGGAAAAAGGTCGGGAGTTAATGAAACTTCAGGAGGTTCTTCAGGGATGGTTAATCAACATTTTCTCAAGTTTTGGACCTCGAGGACCCTGTGCGAAAAAAGTAAAGGGGGGAAAACTGCAAAATTTTTGACCTCTCTCCGGTTTTTCCTCGATTACTTTTTTCTCTTACGTTTTACGGAAAAAATATATTCATACTTTTTTGTAGAACGTAAAATTTTGTACAATTTTGATCAGAAAATCATGCTCGTATATTAATTTGCTACCGAGATATGGCACGTCAAAAAAAAAGGTCATGTTTCAAAATTGCTAAGAAATGACAAAAAATGCAAAATTACAGCTTATTTTATCTGTTATACCCGAATTATGATGAAATGTTGTAGTAATTATGGTTCTTAGTTGAAGTCACCAACTTTGGACACCCCACTCCTCCTTCCCCCACCCAACCCCAATTCTCAAAAGCTAACTTTCTGATGAAAGCCAACCATACCTATTCACATCATTTTGGTATTGATTTCAGTTACTTTTCGGATCGATAATAAAAAGACGTAGTGCTTTCGTGAAAAAATTAATGTAATTAACAATATTAAGTTATTCTCAAGGCATATATTATATTGAGGAATAAAGATATTATAGCTAATCATAGTGGGTAGGTACTAATTTGTACTCATTACATTTCCTGCCGAGATTTCTTAGCCGCTGGTTCTGCTCGTAACAGCTCGTCGCCCTTCTGAGCGATAAGGCTGTCAATGATGTCGCTGTCGTCGATTTCGTCCAATATTTCTGGTGAGTCTTCCTCGATCAAATCAGTTGCGGGGGCGTTTTCGCAGGAGTGGCCTGTGCAGTGCTTGCACATTGCTGAGCATCGGAGACCTGCTTTCTTGCAGCTGCAAGCTCCGCTGCTACAGCCTTTGCTGCACTTGCAGGAAACAATATGGAGGATGTCATCCGGCGCAGCATTTCTGGTTATAGTTAGGCTCCAGCCCCATACTGATGGGAGGAGATCATTGCCCAACCATGCCTGTACTTGCTGGTAAGTGCGGAGGGAGTAGTAATTGGCAGCGTCCCTTGTTGGTGGTAGGCGGGCTAGTTGTAATTTAGCCTTCGTCACTCATCGTGTGAATAATTGGTATCTTAGGTCGTCGAGATTGTCTCTGTCAATGTTACCTCCATAAACTGCTACCAGGAACTTTTTTCCAGCGTCGCTGATGTGCTGAGGAGTAGCGTTTGGTGTGAGAAACGGGGCCACTACTGCATACAGGGAGGTATCCTTTATGTAGGTACTGCAAATTTTCCAGCTTTTTACTGCTGTAGCTGATCACACAGTCCCCTTGGCCCGACACTCTCTTGTCCTTGGGAGGAACGACTTGACACCTGGTGGGCAAGCAGGGGTGGGGTTTTCAAAAGTTGGTGATTTCAAATAGGAATTTTAATAGCAACTACATTTCAACATGATTCTTGTATAACAGAAGAAATAGGGTGGAATTCTGCATTTTGTGGAGAAATTTGAAAAATTACCTATTCTTCGAAGCGCCATATCTCGGTAACAAATTAACACACAAACATGATTGAGGCAACAAATTCGTAGGGAATTTGACGATCTAAAAAAAGGAAAGACGACGTTTTTGCTGTAGAACGTGAGGCAAAAAAGTTATTGAGGAAAAACCACACCAAGGTCGAAAAATTTGCAGTTTCCCCCCCCTCCCCTACTTTTTTAGCACAGGGTCCTCGAGGTCCAAAACTTGAGAAAATGTTAATCAACTATTCCTGAACAACATCTTAAAGTTTCATTAACTTCCTACCTTTTTCTATCTGAAACTACCTGTCGACTAAACTATAGCCGCTGTTATACTGGTTGAATTGTTTACGATCAACTACTATTATTGCATTTTCCATTGTTCTTGTATTCTATACTTGACGACTTTTTTTCAAATAATTACTGACCAATTTGTTCTAATTCAGACAATGGGTCAATTTTTATGTTGTCATGCTCATTGTGCATCAAATACCATATTTGGAATGAAATATAGGTACTTCATGTTTTTCAAAATAAGTTTCAACTGATGAATCCATCGCAACTCATTGAATTACATGTGTACTCCATATAAAGCAGGGCAATCAAATTCAAACAAAAAAACTCTAATTTTGCCAATGGAAGTGGAACAATATTTTAACGACATCTACGAAAAATACATGCATAATCTGCTACAATATATAATCCACTATGTCTTCAATAAAACGTTGTTACCAGCTATCGCATATACTCAGACTTCAGACTTCAGTAAGTAGTAATGTTGCCAATTCAACTCGTCAGTAAATAGATATATTTTTTATTCTAACAGTTAACCAGCTACACCGTTGGGAACAACCCTCATAAGTCTGCGGGAGACTTGTGCGAGCTGGGGAAAACAAGGTCCTCACCTTTTAACGTGCGATGCCATGCACGCACGAGAATTCAAACTATTCAAGATAGCTCAAGTACGTTGGTCACCCATCAAAACCGATGGCCACAGTCACTGTTGCTTGGGTTCAGTTAAACACCGACAGTACCAGAGTTTTTCGCTATTGCTGTCTTACTGTTCCAGCAATTCTTGAATCTGAATTGCACTTTTTGCCCCGATCTTCTTTGTATGCATAAATTTTTCTGTAGAGTGAGTATTCATTCAATTTCGAGAATCGTATAATTTCGGAACACCAACCTCATGTAACAAAATAATTGATTTGTATTTATTATTTTTGAAAGAATTTCAAAATAGACACGATAGCAAAAAAGATGAATGCTCAGAATATTGTAATTTGGATATTATGCAAAATCTCTCTTTGGCAGGAGGGCAGCTGAAAATCTACTTCTCATAAAAAATTGATCAATCCCCTCTCTAATAAGCTTGGGAAATGGATTCTCATATAACATTCTAAGAAGTCACTAACCGAGTTCCAAGAAATATTTTCCCGCCAACACATCATACCCTTTGTGTACATACCAAACAGTGAGTCTACTTTACAGTTTCCATTGTGAGGGTGTAATTCTCGAACCTATACCATCTAAATCGTTCTCGGAACAGTTGCTAAGTAGCTATAAGATTGTTGAAACTATTTGCGGGACTATTATTGCCGATATAGCGGTGAAATATCGAAAGCCTTTGCGATGGTAATTGTTTTGCTTTACGACATACACGCCATAAACACAATTATAAGCAGAAGGCACCCCGACCAATAGAAGCAATTGTTTTAAGATGACACATGATATACAACTTCACTAAGGAGATATTCCGTTGAAACTGGCACAATCTCCTTTATCGGTTTTGTCTCGAAAACAAGGTGATTGGAATAAAATGGAAACTATGGGTGATAAAGTATTTTCTATACGACCCGGGCTAAAATTAGTATATCAATCTTCGGTTCCAGGGACGTCTCCGCCTTATCCCAGAAGGGATCGAAAATAAATGCGAAACAAACCAACTCCGACTGTTAAAAATTTGTAATTAGGTTTTTCGATATCTACTTTTCAATTTTCATGTGTGAATTGCCGCCAACATATTTCTCTATATTATAATCTTATGCATGCCGAATCATCAGAAGCAGAAGTCACTATTCCTCTAGCAAAGCTCGTATTCTTCGTCATATTCATCAAGATATGTCGTAATTCAATACTATCTGATAGATATTTTTGTTCTGAAACCGTCAATGCAGAGTTTGGTGATTTTTTTGTCCATGTGTGAGTTGATTTTCACAGATAAATAATAACGGATCGGTTTCCGTTACAAAATACTTTTTATCTGCAACTTCGAATGCTCTTTTCGAGTCTAAAAACACCAGTACAGTGACAAGATCTTTATTTATTCAAAATTTCATTTCCATTATAATTTTTTGTAGGCATGTTTCATACTTATGTATGAAATATCCCACTATGCATTCTGCGTTTTGCTTAGTTTGCGGAAACATCATGCAAAGCTTACTTTCAACCCTTTCACTGATTTGGCATTTAAGAAATCCCGTGATGCACGTTAAAATGGCATAAATATGGAATGAAAATAGTCCCATAGGTCTTTGAAAAAGATTTTTTCATATCGCTGCATATGAATTAGCTTGGCGAGGAGGTGAAGCTGCCAATTGTAAAGTACACTATTTTGAAGAAGAAAAATCAAATAATGGTAATTTAACTGGTCGCATTGAATATAATACAGTTTTTTACAAAACATATCAGGGTGGCTCAAACAAGTGCTGTACTATGGCTAATAAAAAACATAGTAAACCCTAGCATATGCCCAGTGACATTGTTTTATAAAATATTATCACATAGACCGAACCTATTACAAGTGATAGATTATTTATAACTCCCAATCCGTTTTGGAAAAATGATTCATCAAAAGGTTGATACAAAAATGTTCCTATAGGAGTCAACGAAATTCTTAAGTGGACGAAAATTTCAGCTGAAAAAATTGGACCTGATACAAGCTCTGTATCAACTTCAGCTAAGGCAGGTATTAATGAACAAGAATTAATTAAATTAATTGGACATTCCTCTTGCAAGTCTAAAATACCTTATTTAGAACTTGATAATGAGCATCATTCACATCTTGTGACAAATCTCCGAGATGAAGCTTTAGATAATGAATTAGCCACAGTGTCACTGTCAATGTCAACAACAAAATCTACATCAGTAAAGGAGCAAATGTCTACTGGACCAATTGCATATAATAATAGTATTTTTAACAATTGTTCTTTCTGATCATTATTTTTCTTTGATAATTAATGTTCATATGGTCGAATTGAATTGTCTTGAATACAAGTTACTCGAGATGAATTGAAGAAAATAATAGTCTCTATTTGTCATGGTCGAGTGATATTCAGGAAGATTATTTCATGAACAGTACAAAATCATTCAAATATACTCGTTCATATACTCTTTACTCTTCACGGTATTTTCTGGGATGGAATTGCTTATACATGCATTGATTTCTGTCATAGAAGACAACCCAAAACGAGAAATTTCAATTTTGAGCGACTGAGTTGGCAACGTTTGACACTTATACAGACAAAAGGAAGCTTTGTTTTCATGAATAGCCGTGTTTACCTAAATATCCGGTTGTTTACCTAAATAGCCGCTCATATCACATATCATGTGACTTCAGTCATGAAATTTCATTGGTGTAGCAATGTGTGAATGAAATAAACATTATAATAATGATACATTTCATTTCAATAATAAATCAATAAAAAGTATTTCGTTTCCCCATTCATTTTATAATCGTATGCTCCCGTGGTATCAGTACTAACTGATGATAATCAAATGAGCTTCCTATAATGAAATGCCGCTCAACCCACATTTCCATCTCGAGGGAGTCAACCAAAGATACCTCTCAAATTGACACCCTGTAGTTCCTTGAATAAGTATTTGCTGGTCAACATGATTATCGATGGAGAATATATCATGTAATCATTAATGAAAAAACATCGTCAGCTAATAAGATGAGCACGTAGTTTCACTTCCATTCCCTGACATTTTCGGAAAAACAGTTCAATATAGCTTGATATATTACCATTGTGCCACGGGAGGAACAGGGCAATAACCACGGGATTGAGGATCTATAGCCTTCAGAACTTCAAACTACTTGAGGAACTCTGACAGTAATGATTATTGTTTATTGGATTGCACAACTTGAGAAATATATTCCCTTCTGACTTCCATCCTGCAGCACCATATTGGCAGATATCGAATTCTCTATAAGATACTGATTCACGATTATTTGGAGTGTCCTGAAACTTCAGTTTCAAGGACCTTGCCTGACTATCGATGAATGAAACTGGAAAAAGTCCTGGAGTCCCGAATATGGTCGTAATTTTTGATGTCGTCAACAACTCACACCATCTATTCAGTCAATACCATAATAAAGGATACTAGGGAGATAAGAAAGAACATTTCAGAGTCCGTGAGAATATTTCTATACCTAATCGGGAAAATAAAAAATTTGTTTAATCAAGTCATATAAAAAATTTATTATATTAAAAATACGTTTCCGCTCTACTTATTTAAATACTCACTATACGTTCCGAAAACAACATTGGCATATCATCAGAAGATTTCAATAATCCAAATAATCAACATATGATTAATGAGTCAACTAAATATTATAAAAAATATGTTAGAATTTGAAATTTGGAAAGATTTACCTACTGATTGAATTTTGCGCAATAAGTCTATAGATTAATTTCTGAACGAAACTGAATTGTGCTTTCCTAAATCAATTCAGTTGAGTTCCGAAATAAAAAACAGACTTATGAGATAAATTCAACAACGAATTCCACTCATTCCAAAAGAGCGTGTTTTGATTGGTTGAAATTTTTGTGTTGATAATTGAAAACATCATGTTTTCGATTTTGTAGTTCGGCTCTTGATTGTTTACTGGATATGTATATAAATGTACAGCTGTCAGTCAGTTGGCAAGTTCCGTAATCAAAGAACATCAAATAATTAAAGTCACTGGCCATAGTAGTTCAAATGGTTTCGATTTTATTCATGAAATTATCTTAACTTATAATTATTGTCGTATGACTTTATTGAATCGGACGCTGTACCCAAGGACGCGTTGCTATCAACAAAGCCAAATGACAACAAATTTTTATACTTTTTGTTACAAAGTGTTGTTTTTAATTTCAAATGAGCGTTAACAGTAGATTTGGTAGTGCGACTACTCAAATAATAAATTCTGCAATAGGCAACGCCACTCCAAAAAAAAAACAAATCATCAATTTGGAGGCAGTTTGAATTATTTTGTCGAGAAAAGGGGTATGAACTATTACCTTCAACGTCGCAGCCGGAAATCTCAAGCATATTGGCAGATTGGACGTATAATATGAAGAAATCAGACGGAAATGACTACAAGGAGTACGTAGTTAAAATAATGTGGAATACTGTAGCCAAAATTGTGCAATAAAAATATTATATGGATTATAAGATTGTGTTTGACCCATTCAAAGATGTGACATTTCAATCCGCTAGAAACACTAAAATTGCTAAACGCAAGCAACTGCAGAGCAATTAAGATAAAAGAAGACAAGGTTCTATAGCATTAGGTAAAGAAGTTATAAAAATGGCAGAGCAGTGGTATGAAAATACTCCAATGGGACTTCAAAAAAAAACTTTTTCATATCGCCGCTGTTGAATTAGCCTGGAGAGGTGGTGAAAGTGCGCAGTGTAAAATTTATTATTTCAAAGCCGAAAAATACAATAATGGAACATTGACAGGCAGAGTGGAGTACAACACGGTCTTTTCTAAAACAGCTCAATGTGGAGATAAAAGGTGCAGTGAAAGTAAGTGGTTGACTACAAATAAAGAAAATCCGAACGTGTGTCCTGTAAGATTATTGAAAATGCTTGTAGAAAAACGAAACAAACATATTTCTTCAGATAGATTGTTTCTAACACCAAATCCGTTTTGGAAAAATGAAAATGCCAAGGGATGGTACAAAAATGTGCCCATTGATGTAAACGAAATTTCAAAGTGGACCAGAATTTCTGCAGAAAAAATTGATCTAGATCTGAAAAATAAAATCACTAATCACTCCCTTAGGGCTAGCAATATTTCTACTCTTGCCAAAGCAAGAGTCTCAGAACAACAAATTATCAAGCTGACCGGACATTCGAATGCCAATTCTCTGAAGCCATACATACCTTCATTTAGACTCACAGCATAATTCCACTTTAGTGACAAATCTAAGAGAGGAAAATAATCAAATTCAGCAGTCTTCTTCGGGTAGCATTGTATACCAAAACTGTACTTTCACTAATTGTACAATTAAATAATATTTCCTGTTAACTGTACATTTGTTCAATGAATTATTGATTTAATTTAATAAATGATGTTCTATTCACTTTTGTTTAATAATTCATTTATTTGATTCGTTAAATTATCTCACTAAATACCACTCGAGGTTTTGTTTTCATCGTATAAACTTTAATTTTGTTCCACTTAAACTTGGTAGCTTGTAATATGACTCGACCAAATAACATTAAATTTATTTGCTCTCGTCAATTACCAAAGCAACCAAGTTGAAAATGAAAGTTTTTCGGATAAAATAAAAACCTCTTGTTGTATTACCCCCGATAATAGCACGTCGTCAAGTGTATTTTCATTTATCAATATGTGGTAACTATTTGAAATTCGTAGTCGATATTGGCTAATTTCATGATGAGTTGTATAATCAGTAGTAATACTATAAGTACTTCAAAATAATCAGTATATATACATCGATAAATTGTTGCATAATTACAAAGAGAGTCAGTTTTACAGTTTGAATAATCTGACCAGAATCGTTGAAAATTCTGAGCAAAAAGCCTCAAATTTCATTTTTGACATCTTGTAACTCGAAAACTAGTCGGAAGATTTATTGTGCCCAAGGACATTTTTGTTGAGAAATTCAAAATCTACAACATATTGAAAATTTAGGATATTTAACCGAAATTTTCCATTAGGATGGTGCTGGGTCCTTTCACAGCCATTTGCTGAAGATTCAATGACATTTCTTGGATATTAATATTTGATGACTTCATTATGAGAAAGAGGAACAATGGAGTGATCGAAATAGGGCCCTTATCCACATTCATATTTTTTTTGCATCGACCCATCTGCGGTTGTGAACCTGTCCAATTTCAAATTCATCTTCTCAATGGCCCCCCAGTTTGACCCACATACTTCTAGCCAGACTTCACACCTAACTACATAGTTTTCCGCCTTTATTTTCTGTAGCTTTGGGAATACTAAGATTTGTTGTACTTAACAGTATACCACATTTATACTGTTAAGTAAATCTCGAGTAAATCATAAGGTTCGTGTGACATTGGGTAAAAAACAAAACATCATTTATATAATAAATCGAACAAAATCAATGTGCCATATTTTTCCACATTGTGGAGAGAAGGGTATGTTTGGCCGTAGTCGAAATAATTTGTTTTAATCATTCATAATTTAATGGAATATTTAGAACACGTTGCTAATGAGAAAGCTCATTAGAGTCAGTAAACAATTTTTGTTCGTCTTTGTCAACGGCGCCGTGGCTTAGTTGGTTAAAGCGCCTGTCTAGTAAACAGGAGATCACGAGTTCGAATCTCGTCGGGGCCTGAATTACTTTTTGTTTTTTTGCGATGATGATTATGAAATCGAAAAAAAAGGTACTCCACGGTGGGGAATCGAACCCCGGTCTCAGTGAACAAATAAATAAATAAATAAAGGTTTATTTCACAAAGTATTCTTTCATTTTACACTAGGATTAACAAATTCATTACTCCCTCACACAGCAGCTCGATCTTCGCCCAGAGGGCTCAGGAGAGGAGAGGTTCGGGAGGACGCACTGAGAGCTGCCTCCCTTACTCCGCAGACATTGCTGGCTACGGGGTAAGGGAGCGCTTGTGCCAAGGGGTACACAGGGTCCCGACAAAGGGGCGCTGGTAGCCTCCCCCGCTGGTGTTGGCGGAGGGTCGAACTTTTCAATCCATAGTGGTGGTGGTGCGTATTATACATGCCTCCTGCAACGCTCATGCATGTCGTTCGATTTGAATTCAATGTAGATAATTCTTGTGTCTGAGTTCACTCGGAGGTGGTTGTTCGCGTGCTGTCCCGGAAAAGGCTGATGCAAAAAACCGGGTTCTCAGTGAACAGGAGATTACGAGTTCGAATCCCGTAGGGGCCTGAATTACTTTGTTTTTGGCGAGTTTGATGAAATCGAAAAAAAATTACTCCACGGCGGGGAATCGAACCCCGGTCTCCCGCGTGACAGGCGGGGATACTCACCACTATACTACCGAGGATTCCAACAAATTCATAAATACACAATTTTATAAATAACAACACTGTAATATAAAGAGAGGCATAATGAGGATATTAATTTGATGATCCAGTATAATTTCTTTCATTTCAGCTATATTTTCGTTATAAGTTCGCAATAGAATATTTCCGTAATGGCTTTGTAAGTATATCTGTATATTCGATTTTGAATCATTGATTTTTATTTCGTTGAAAGGTCAATTTATGAAAACAAATTACATTTAAGATTCAAGAATCTAGGATTTTCGATTTTTCCTCTTGAATAATACAACAGGATGCAACCAATAAGCTCCATAGATTCTTAAAACTTAAGTGAAAATTCGATGTCAATTTTTTCTATAAATTCACCTTCAAATCCGACCAATAACTATTTCTGTACATTACTATTTACTGTATAACATGTGAGTCTTTCGAAGACTTTGGAGGGTTGTACTCTTAAGGGTGTGCAACTGGTTGACGGAAATAACAATTTTAACAATAACAATTCAACGGAGCAATTTTACGTCAAGTCTAAAACTTGCCGAGGTTATTCCTACATTCAATGGAGGTGTTTCCAAGTTTACCAGCAAATTTCAGATCTATTTCATTGTTATCAATTTCATCAGTTTATCAATAATTAATGGAAATGCAGCTGCGTTCGACTGTGTCAATCACAACAAATTGCCAAGAAATCCTTAAATATAAGGTTTGTCAGCTTTGTCTTCAAGTATTGGGAACCAACCATTTATTACTTTATAGCTTTCAGAACCACCTTGACACGTTTTACTGAACATCGGATAGTATTCAAAGCGATTTGGTGGAGAATCATCGTTATTTTTATCGATTTGGAAAAAATCCACCAGACAAGCAACTGCCTCTCCTCCTCGCCACGCTTATTCTACAGCAGCAATATGATCAAATTTACGTATAAGACCTTTAGGAGTATTTTCATACCAAAGCAATATTTAACGAAACTGAACTAAACTTACGTTTACGTGGATCTGTTAGTACTATGTTGTTAGACGGGTCAATCATAACATTATAGTCATTAGAGTACTTTTCTTGAAAGGTTTGCACGAAACGTTCCACATTGTCTCCACCGTTGCTTCTTTAAATTCGGCCCCGTCTTTCCTTCTCATATTGACCTCCCAATCTTTCAGTATCAATGCCAATTCTTCTAAGCTTCTATGTTCATTTAATTCATATTCTCGTTCGCAGCAAAATTCCATAAATATTCCCCAAATATATTTGTGACTGCAGGTTGTATTTCTGGAAACTTTTTCTTTGAATACTTTGAACATTCTCATTTCCAAAACGTGACATTTTGAAATCTATTTGGAATGAAGTTGTCAAACTCAATCGTGTTGTGATAGTGATTGATAATTGCACTGAACGCAATTATCAGTGTATTGTTGACATGATTGAGTAAAATTGTTTCATATGACAAAAAATTTGAATGGTTGTTAAAAGTATAAAAAAAAATTCTTTTAAATTAACTCATTCATAATAATGAATTTCATATTTCAGGAATTCCAGATTGAACTGTTTCATAGTAATGTAATTCTACAGTCATGTATGATTTCCAATATCTGTCTTCATTGGAGAGGATCAAGATCTTGAAATATAATTGCTATCTATACTTATCCATAGTTTGGACGGACCTACAATATTATAACTGATTTTGTGCTCCAGACCTGTTTTTATGGAAATGAAAATTACTTAAACTAGACTTGAATTACGACACGTTTCCATTTTGGAACAAATTCAATCAGTGCTCATACACAAAAGCTTTTAGTAAAGCATTATTGTTTTTTGTTAGTCTTGTGTCCATAATGGGCAGTGGTAACTAATTCGATTAGTAAGTTTACTTATCTTGCACACTGCTTTCTAGATATTGGATTCATGTTCATAATGTATTGAACAATATAATAGGCGAACGAAGTCTGGAAATTGGAATTTTCCACAATATACTATTTAACGTGTTTTTATACCTTTTCCAGCAGTAAAAATTGTACATTCAAAAGTAAAGTGAGAGTTGTAAGGCCATGAGTTCCAGGTGGAAATTATTGATCCCTACTACATATGAAATCTCGTATTTTGAAATGCCCTCCTGTAGTGGTCTTTGATCTGTCACTGAGATGATTTCTGTGAGAAAATAATAGTATTTATTTCGGTGGACGAAGTCGGTGCGCACAACAGTGATAAATTAGGCTATACACTGATGGGGAACATACGTTTTGAAAACGGCCCGCAGTTGGTTCGTATGAATCATGCGAAGTCCCTAGAACCATCACAATTTACAATCAAGTATAGAGAAAATTGAAAAATATGACTTCAAACATAATGATACCTAATCAAAATGCAATACCCCGACTTATTGAACCCATTAACACCACAAAGCGAACTAATAATGTCGATAAGTTTCAATTTGACTTCAATATATAACACTTGAGAGACCAGGTCGGATCTATCAAGCTCCGTCTGTCCTATCCCAATTCGCTTATTCAACGGCAAAAGTTCCACTAAATAGGCTCATTCAACATTTTTTTTTATTTCATAATTCAAAAGTACTGTACTCAAATACTCTAACTACTAAATTTTTTTTTTATTTTCATGCTTACAGCCTAAAATTAATATTTCAAATCCGTGCGTGTCTAAACGAGGCGCGGCCGATTGTGACGTCACTATACGTACGGCTGATGGGCGCCAGACAAGAGGTATTCGTTATTAGTCAACTCGGGTCAGTTTTCGATGTGTGTTGACTATATGTATCGTGAATTTACTGTCGTTTGATTTATAATGAGCGATAAAAAGAGTTTTCGCAAAGGTTGCGTGGTACCAGAGTGTAGGAATACATCTACAAATATTCCGGATAAGCTATTCATTTGTTTGCCTGCAGCGTGCTATGCATAGAACTGATTTTGTGTCTGACAAAGGATCGAGATACTGTTGCGAAGATCATTTTGATGTGAGCATATTAATATAATGAGGGTGAGTTTAATTTCTAATACATCATTTTCATTTCAGGTTAAAAAGGACATAGAAAATTACATGTACATAAAAACTATGAAAAGTGGCAGAATACAACTGAAGCCAGGTGTAATACCGCATATTTTTGATTGCCAAAAAAACCGCACTTATTCACATAGTACCAAACCTAGGGAAATAATCCAAATACGGGAAAAACTGAATATTATGCAGACTTACACCACTGAAATTTCTGATAATGATTTGGGTGCTCCTAATGAATACACAGAAAGAGAAACTACTACTGCCACACAAACCGCGGATCGTGGTATTCAAGTGAATTTGCACCCACATGTGCGTTCTCGGGCTGTCCAATGCTCTAGTGATGTCACATATCAGCCGGCCATAAAACGAGAAAAAGAAATGGTTGCGAAAATACCTTTCAAAAAGCCATTATTAAGTGATCAAAGTGCAAGTTCTTCAAGCGATTCCTTTGCTTCAAGCAGCGGTTCCACCTGTACCTTCTTAACATCGAATTCGAGTTTGTCAGAAACAGTTGATACATTATGGAATTCTAAAGAAAATGTGCAAAAACGGTCCATCTTCGTTATAGAGAAAAATCCAAAATTGTATCTAGGAATTCCGAGCCATTCTTTGTTCATTGTTGAGCTACTTTCTCAAAAATGCAAAATAACCAGACTGGACATATTTGTGACATTGAAAAAAATTAAACTTGACCTATCTTACAAGGTACTAGCAGATGATTTTTGTATATCAACTACACATGTGTGTTGCGTCATTCAAAAAACAATTCCCTTATTAGCAAGCTATTTGAAGCCTTTCATCGCGTGGAAAGATAGTTTGCAGGTCATGGAACAGCTATCCGTGCCATTCCGACATACATATAAGAAAGTTCGATGTATCATAGATTGCTTCGAAATCTCTATACAAAAGCCAAGTGATCCAATCCTTCAGTCACTCTCTTGGCAACACTATGAAATACCTCATAGTGTGTACACCTGATGGCTTAATTTCTTTCGTTTCAAATGGATTCGGTGGCAGGACTACTGATAAAATGATAGTTGAAGAGTCGGGATTTTTGGACCTACTAGAACCTGGAAACGATGTCATGGCTGACAGGGGTTTCAAGCACCTCGAAGAGCAACTTGCGGCCATAGCTATCAAATTAGTTAGACCACCATCTGTTTCATCTGGGAAAAAGAGCTCCAAACAAGAAGTTCACGAAGCGAAGAGAATTGCGAGTTTGAGGATACACGTAGAACGTGTCATCTCCAGAATAAGAGAATTTGGTGTCCTCAAACCTAACGCCCATATTCATTCAAGTTTAGTCAAATATTTTGACTTCATAGTTCAGATTGCTTGTGGGTTGATCAATGTTCAAGATTATTTGATTAAGTGAAAATTGTGAACACTGTTGCAAAACTTTATTATATATATTTTCAAACCAGAAATTATTAACTTCTAATAGCCTGTCAACAAGATCGCTATCGTAATCACAAAATATGATTTTTATTTGCTTCGTAGTTTTAAACTTGTGATGTGCTACAATGAAAATTGCCTTTTTTCGTCCTGTGAGAAACATCTGCATTTGCATTTGGTGAATAAATTTGGGTTTTATATTTTCCCCAGAATCTATATAATTCAAAGAGGATTTCTCTGTAGTTGGATATTTAATTTCAACCACAAAAGTTTCGTTTATAGCTTCTGGTGATGCTCCCACTAAAGGAAAATTTCGAGAGAGATAGATGCCCGCTTTTGAGAAATTCATTGAAGTCTTTTTGGACACTATTTTCAAAACATCACTTTCTAACTTTAGTCCTCGAGACATTGCAGAATAATTAAATAATTTTGCCCCTAACATGCTTTCTACTAAATAGCCATCCAACGTTTTGCACCTCACAACTCCATAGGCTTTCGAAGCTGTGATCCGACCATATCTCTGCCATATCTTATTCTCAGACTGATCCCTGGTATCTTTCTTCACAGCTATAATTAAGTGTTCTTCCATCTGTAACTTGCAAAATTCAATAAAACTTTGGGGATTTTTTCGTAGTCCTGATTTGCTGAACTTCATTGCCAAGTAATGAATAGATAGACATGAATATTTTTGCGGGGTGTAGTACCTCATAAGATTGTTATTAATATGTCAAATTTCAGCTTCACGAAAATATTCTTTCAGCAATGAATCATCATCATTAGCTCTAAATGTTCCCTTTCCGAAGTCATTCGTAGTAATGAATTTCTTTGCTGTTGGAGCTGCTGACAACAAAGATCTTTTCCAATAACATAACTTCTCTGTTGAAGAAGGCTCTTCGCTACGTCTATGAAGCCACATAAGAAAAGCCACGGCATGTTTACAGCCACCTTCAGAAGCAGGACAGTCATGGCATTTTGAATCCTGTATAATTTTTTTCTCCGTGTTTATTACACATGACACATCATAGTTTTTTCCTTTTATTTTATGCTCTGGTGTTATTTTTGCACTCAACTCACAAAACGACTGTTGTTGCTTCAGTTGTACATAACCGATTGCATTGTCTCCATAATTTTGTCTAGCCGATCTGCGAATAAAAAAAATACGTTTCAGAAAAGTGTAATAGGCCCTGAATTTATTTTCACAAAAACAGTTCATTACTCATTGGATGAAAATATGAAATTCCAACTTTGGGGTTATCTACTATACCATTTTGGTTTTTAAACAAAATAATCCGATAGTAGGTATTTATCAGTTTAACCACAACTACGTATATTGTCTTTTAAGGTGTAAGAATAGAAGAATACTTCTGATAAAATCTAGTGTGTTTACTTACCATTGTAATTTTACTCCTTTCATTTCACTGCTAATAAAGTCCTTATTTTTGTTGAAATAGTCCATTATCATGAATATATCCACTTTTAGTAAATTACTAGAATCAGCTTTCATAAATCCAGCTTTCAATGCGTACATTTTAAAGAACAACACACTTCACCAACAGGATAAATACCAGTATCACAAGCGATGCCGCGGCCACTCGTCTATGTGTGCGTATAGTGACGTCACGCGCTGTTCTCGGTACTTTTCCATCAGCGAAACTTCAACTTGAATTATATCAGTACAGGATAAAGCTATTGGTTTGAAATTTTTGTCAGTATATTAGGGGTCCAGTCACTACCAGAAAATCCATAAAAAGGTTATAATGTTAATTTCACTGAACGACCCTATTCTCATCAAAGAGAATTCCTCATAGCCCCCAACTAGTAGCTTGGTTAGCCAGACTCCTACTTACCGCGACCGTAACAGTGGCGCGCCGTATTCTCAGAATGGCTCTATGTGTCTGAAAAGGTATGGGAAACAATGGCGATGCTGAACAAAGTTGAATTTCGATTATTTCATTATGATATCGTATCTGGTTGACTGCTCCACTACAAAACAGGAAGTATCGGAGAATGCTTCAAAAGAGAACCGATCACAAAAAGTCTTGCAGATGTTTTTTACGAATCCTTCGCCTACTACCTGATACAATGTTGCATAATTATCTGGATGGCGAAAATTAAACAATTGAACATATGAACTAAAGGGAAACATTTTTACTCATATTTAAATTTGAATAATTGAAGGCACGTATGTCCAACTTAGAGCGAGAATAAAATTTACGAAAGAATGGAGGTTATATAAATGTCAATTTATTCTGAAAAACAGTTATTTTTGGTGCTAGCAATTGTGAAATTAGGTAAATGAGCATCTAAAAAAAATTCGACCAAAAGAAGAAGCCATTTTGTGTGATTTTCAAGATTCAGAAGGGCAAAACTCAAAAAGTAATTGAGATCTCCATTCATTACAATCAATCAGTTCTGTTAAATTATCAACCATTTGTTTTTATGATCTCTAAAACTAATTGCAGATAACTGATTCACAAAAAATACGCTTCTTCCTAAATCATCCACTTACTTTACACATTTGAAGTGTCTAAATTTTAATTTTTATTCATAATTTGAAAAGAAAATTTACCATGTGTCATTGTGATTTTGGTATTTTCATTCTACTTCTATATTTAGGATGTTTTTTGGTATGGTATTAATGAAATTCGTACAAGATGAAACCATTGAAAAGAAGTATTAGAAGATACGTTTTAAAGGGCACTAGAATCATTAGAACACAGTAATCAAGAGACATTGTGCAACTACTTTAAAAACACGGTCTTATCAGTGGTGATAAAGATATGTGGACTTAATGAAAAAGGCAAACATGAAAACAAACTGCTTGGTGGATAGAAGAAATAAAAAGACAAATGAAAATGAAGAAGAAGAAATGGAAAACTCATTTGAATAATGAAACAGTAGACAATTATGAAAAGTATAAAAATTAAAGGAAAAAAGAAAAGGTGGGAATAATTTGGAAAAAAATAGACAAGGAGGATGACTTAGTCCATTGCTGTTCACCATTTTTGTAGACGAGATGATAAAAAAATGTTCACAAAAAGTAAAAAAACTACATATTAGGTTCCTACAGAGAATAGGAATATCAGAGGGTGGTACTTCTGCAGAGGATTTGATAATTATGACCAAGAATGAACGAGATCTACAAAATAATCTAGAGATATGGAATACGAGAATACGAGATGAGCACGAACAAAAACAAAACAAAAATTATGTTGAGAGAAGTATTCAATAATTTCAATGTGGAGTTATTTGTTACCTATATCTATTGAAAGAACTCTAAAATAATACCGGCTATAACCCTATAAAATTTAAAATCTCTCTCAAGCACCTAATGGTTCAAATAGCCGCGAAACTGTGGGTACGTAATGATTTTCGAATTATTTTTAAATTTATTAGCCCGTATATCATTTAGAGTGCGCTAAATCCAGTGCTGCCCACCATTAAACAACTCAAAATATTTAATTTACATTCCCAATCGCATCAGTAAATATTCGAAATCAGAGTCATTCATGGCAGATGCTTCCCAGTCCTAATTACCTTTAATGATGTATACTAGCCGAAATTTATCGGGTGTAGCGTTACCCTGGAACATTGTAAAACAAAATAAAACGATGGTGAATGGTTTCATCCGTACACAGTCACATATCAAGCAACAGCCGGTTGCCCTGATAATGAGAACATACAAAAGCTGAACAGTGGAGATATTCATATATGATTTAGGTAATCCAAGGGCGTAACGAGTCCTTAGAACGTAAGTTGGGGGTAGTTATGATATTAATATATTTTGGAGGAACGAATGTCATTCAATAGAATATGGATGAAGGAGCTGAATAAAAAAATATTAAAATAAATAATAAGGACGTAACATTCAGCAAAATCAAATAAAGGTGCAATCCATAGTGGACTTATATCTTCAACAATTCCCGAGTTGAAAAGTTCATCAATAGTTGGGACGGGTAATTTTTCTACAAAAAAAGTTTCAAATCTTCTACCCAATATATCGGTGGAATTAAAACTTGTCTGAATATGCACACCGAATTTGGAGTCACTTTCGAGTCATTTAGACATTTCGAAGGCTTTTTAATGGAACCTATGCTTATGACAGTTGAAATTTTCAAAACTTTTTCATACTAAACTTTACATGTGAGCATTTACAAAACACATATGTTCCGAGTCAGCAAGACATTTTGCTTATACAGTACGAGTTTCGAGAGAAACTGATCAATTTGTATTTTTCTTAATTTCATGGGGCTACTAGGAAACTTTAATCAAGTTTTCATTTTCTTCGTTCATAGAGATTCATGGAAAATCTAATTTGATGATTTTGAATCGATGGCGTTCTCAAAATTGCTCTAGCTCCGGCCATTCTCTAATTGAAAAGTTTATATGAAATTGAGAGGTGTCATTTACCTTGAAAAAAAGTTATAAATCTTTTTTGCTGCTCATATTAGTTAAATTAATTTTTTCTGAATATGCCCACCAAATTTGAAGTCCCTTTCTAGTCTATCAGACATATCACAGGATCTTTACACAACCTCTGCAATTCTGAGATGAACATTTTCGAAATGTCGATCGTGCAAGAAAACTTTTTGATGTTTTATTATTTTTTTATACTAAACCTTGCATCTGAGCAAATATAAATTATATATTTTTGGAATCAGCATAGAATTTTGCTTATCTAAAGTGTGAATTTAAACTTTTTTCAAGTAATTTTCTACCACTTATTTATTTGAAGTTCACGTAGTATACTGATTTGACGATTCTCAATCGTTTGGCGATCGCAGAATTGCTCCAGTTTAAACCATTCCCGAGTTGAAAAGTTTTGACGGGTCATTTTCCTCCATGAAAATCAATGAATCTTTTTTTAACCCATATTAGTGAAATTCATAATTTCTTCAATATAGACACCAAATTTGAAATCGTTTCCGAATCAATTAGATATGTAACAGGCTCTTGATAGAACGTCTGCAATTGCGAGTTTAACATTTTCGAAAATTCGATCGTGCGAGGAAATTTTTTGCGTTTTATTCCATCTTGAGTTGAAAAGTTCATTTAAAGTTGAGAGGAGTCATTTCCTTCCAAAAAAGATTTTATTATTATTTGTTATAGGTACTCATATTAGTGCAATTCGATCTTTTCTGAAAATGCACACAAAATTCACACACAAAAAAAATTGTTTAAAATTGTTTAAAATTGTTTTTTCCGTTAACCAGCTGTCATCCTCCTAAGAACGACAGCCCTCAGAAGTCGGAATTTGTGCGAGCTGAGGATTAATGAGGTCTCACCTATTAACATGCGATTCCTAGCACATTTCACAGGCTCTATATAGAACTTCTGCAATTGTGGGATGAACATTTTCAAAAATTCGATTATCCCTTTTTCATGCTAAACTTTGCATTTAAGCAAATACAAATATGATTTTTCGGAATCAGCAGGAAATTTGGCACAAGTAAGTATATAGTGCTAATTTTGAGTGAAACTGACGATTTTGTATTTTTCATGATTTTAGAACTTTTTGGAATAATTATTTTCTCTGATCGGCTTAATATTTACGAAATACACTACTTCAGTGATTCTGAATCAATTGGCTTTCGCAGAATTGCTCTAGCTCTAACCACACTCGAATTGAAAATTTTATCTAAACTTGACAGGGGTCATTTTACTCCAAAAAGTTTTTTTAATATTCTTTCCACTTGTATTAGTGAATATCAATATTTTCTGTATATGCATACCAAATTTGAAGTCGATTCCGATTCATTAGAAGATTTCACAGGGTTTTCACGGAACTTCTGCAATTGCGAGTTGGTCGAAAATTCAATGGTTCGAGTGAATTTTCGACGTTTTATTAATTTTTGCATGCTAAACCTTGCAACCGAATACGTATAAATCACATAGTTTTGCATGCGAGTAATACTGATAATTTAATATTTTCCCCTTATTTTTAGAACTTCCTTCGACTAATTTTAGTTTCTTGCTGATTGACTTCAAATTTACGTAGTATACTGATTCAATGATCCCGAATTGATTGGCGTTAGCATGCAGAATTGCTCTAGCTCTAACCATTCTAGAGTTGAAACATTCATCTGAAGTTGAGAGGGATCATGTCCCTCCAAAAAGAACCTTTGAATCTTTTTTCTACTTATATAAGTCAAACTCAATCTTTTTTGAGTATGCTTACCGAGTGCGAATTTTGAGTGAAACTGAATATTTTGTATTTTTAGAACTCTTTTCGAGTAATTTTTCGCTGATTGACTTGAAATTCTAGGAGAAAATTCAATGATTCTGAATCTTTTCATTTGCGTTTGCAGAATTGCTAGGTTTTCGATCGTACTCGAGTTGAAAAGTTCATCTGAAGTTGTGAGGCGTCATTTTCCCCTTCAGTAACTGTGATCATTTCATCTTTTCAAAATTCACTCATCTAAACTCAACCTTACAAATTGAAAATTGTCTCGTTCAGTAGTCGAATTCTGCTGAATCGTATTCTTGCCATTTCCGTAGTAAATAGCAAATAATGAAATATCATGAGAAATAAAACAGATTTTAGTTTTTGGGACGTACGACTGAAGGAAACACATCTTGACCACTACGAAAATGATGAACCTCCGGTAAGTATCTTCTTCTGTGATTTTGTAACTATGTGACCCATGCATTTGTTGAAGGCCATTTTTTTATGTAGGTAATAAATATTGTTTTCAAAGCTACCATCTGAGTTTACCCCTAGTACGTGAGTCAAAACTCCGGTCTTAATTATTAATTTTTAGATACTTAGCAAGCAAAACGGGGGCTCGCAACTTGTGGTGAAGGCGCCTTACGCAAAGTTCCTGTTAAAAAATTTTTCATATTTTTTTATTTATTGATTTTTCAATTCCTGTTAAAATATTTTGTTTTGTTTTTATTTTATGATAACTTTATGAGGACAATATACACATGACAAAGATAACGGTGAGTTTTCGATATTTACTATATATACAGGGTGTTCCAAACCATTGCCAACTCTGTTATTATTGATGCTACGAATTCGGTTAAATGGGAAAACTAGTAGCATATTTTCAGGCCTTCTCGACGCCGAAAACAAAAAAAAATTGATAGTCGCGTTTTCAGAATATTTCATAAAATGATAATTCTTTCAATGGAACAGCCTATATTTTTTCATGCATTTCGATTTGTAATAACATTTCACCAACAAAGCTCATATCACCTTTCCTCCTAAAGTGGAAAGCGATCGAATAAAACCTCATGATTTTCCAAACACCCACTTTTGGTACTTATACGAATGACAATAATAATAGCAAACTAAGACAGTAAAAAGAAAAAATTGCGCTGGGATGTGATCTCGTGAAACCCGTGATCATCATGCCGCACCACTCAATTGACACCTCTGAGCTATTTGGTATTAATGTACAAAACGATAATTTCCATCTTCCGCTAGCCGCATTTATTTTGTGAATCAAAATATGTATGCTGTAATGATAACTTTGGAGCCGTTTTTGTACAGAACAGAAAATACTGGAGGATCATATGAATGTGGTTGGAAAAAATGCGTTTGATTTGATAAAACATAATTATTATGAGCAATCAAGTTGCCTTGGAACTTTGTTGAAATACTATCTGTCGAAAATTTTATATATCATGACAATGTCATAAATTATTGTAAGTATCAACTAATGTTCGAATGTTTTTCAAAATGCCGTTTTTCCATGAAGAAAAATGTGATATGTTAGAATCCTACTTGGTTTGCCAGAAAAATATCGTAAGAGTACTCCAACACTACAGCAATTCGTTCCCCGATCCTGAATTACCTAATCGGCGTTTTTTGCTGTGCTTCATCGTCGATTCAGGAACAATGAAAAAGTTTTTGAGAAGAGGAGAACTAAAAAACGTTTTGTAATATCTGAAGATTCAGAAATTGACGTTTACTTTGAGGTATATCCATATAATTCCATCAGAGATTTTTCTAGAGAAATAGCTGTGTTCCATTCAACGAATTCTGAAGAAACAAGATTTCTCCTTATAAGTTGAGACCAGTGCAAAGACTAGAACCTGGTGATCTTGAGAGACGATTGGGATTTTGTAGGTGGTTTATGAATAAATGCAGACAAGATCTTAACTTCTATAGAAATATTATATGGAGCGATGAGGCAAATTTTTCAAATCGTGGGATGTATTGTTGAAATTGTTAAAATTGTTATATCCGTTAACCGGTTGCACCCCTACGTGCAACCCTCAGAAGTCAGAGACTAGAGACTAGAGGAAGACGTAGCCCTTACCTTTTAATACGTGTAATGCCATGCACGAGACCGGTGGCAATGCTGAGATTCGAACTCACGTTCTTTGGCTTATGAGGCGAGAACTCAACCCGCACACCACCGCGGCCCGGTATAATAGAAAGAATTTTCATCAATGAAGTAGACAATCCATTTCTAGGTCATTCCCACAATACGCAAGGATGATTTAGTATTAATGTTTGGTGTGGTCTATTTAGAGGCAGAATTGTCGGCCCATTTTTATACCATAGTTCTTTGAACGGACCCCGTTACATTAATTTATTAATCCTGTTAAGTGGCCCCCTCGTTCACCAAATATGACACCTCTACATCTTTATTTTTGGGAATTTCTTAAAAATGAGGTGTACAAAATGAAACATAATAATTTAGATGAACTGAAAAATTATGAGGCGAGAACTCAACCCGCACACCACCGCGGCCCGGTATAATAGAAAGAATTTTCATCAATGAAGTAGACAATCCATTTCTAGGTCATTCCCACAATACGCAAGGATGATTTAGTATTAATGTTTGGTGTGGTCTATTTAGAGGCAGAATTGTCGGCCCATTTTTATACCATAGTTCTTTGAACGGACCCCGTTACATTAATTTATTAATCCTGTTAAGTGGCCCCTTCGTTCACCAAATATGACACCTCTACATCTTTATTTTTGGGAATTTCTTAAAAATGAGGTGTACAAAATGAAACATAATAATTTAGATGAACTGAAAAATTATATTGAAACTATAATTGATAGAATTGATGGCCGAACTGTGTTGAATGCCACACGTACTGTCAATAGAAGAACCCAACAACAAGAAGGCGGTGTTTTTGAACATTTACTCGATATTTCATAGCGCTTCATCAAATCCGTTTGTTATAAATGTTTCCTATTGATAAAATTGTCTTACGAAAAAAAGTCAATGGAGATTTGTTGTTGAGAATGTTATTACGAATCGAAATGCATGAAAAAATATAGGGTGTTCCGTTGAAAGAAATAACATTTTATGAAATATTCTGAAAACGCGACTGTCATTTTTTTTGTTTTCGGTATCGAAAAGCTTATTGAAAATGCTACTAGTTTGCCCATGTAACCGAATTCGTAGCTTCAATAATAACGGAGTTGGCAATGGTGCCGACTTAATTTGGATCATCCTGTATATTTTAAACTGAAGGTGAGAACAAAGGAGCTTTGAATGATAAATAACCTCTTAAAACGTTGCTAATGTGCCGAATGTTTCACCAAAATACCCAACACGATTAACGAAATCTCCGCTCCTGTACCAGTAGTCAGTAATTAGAAGTACCGTTTCGTAGCGGCTGGTGCATCAATATATCTAGCGGGCCTGTCTTCTGCCTTCGGAACACGCACTATCATAATGTGCTCGCTCACAGTGCTTATTTGCAAGTGTTATTCAATTTATCTGGCCGCACCCGCGCTTCTTGTTTATTGGCTGGCTGTGATTTCTACACGTGTCTGCAGCACGTGTGATTCCCTCCCGGGTATGTCAGAATGGCAGTCGCAATTCACCCAACTCGGCCTGGATTTAACTCAACCTGGCTGCTGCGATGGATGAACACCGTGTATCACGTACTTTCTCAATTGCGTTACTGATATATTCCTTTTTTGCTTCCCAAGTGATAGCCCATTTTCTTCTTTGGTTTATATCCAGGATATCAAGGGGATTTATTGTTATAGCCAGAGAATAACTCGGAATGGATTAGAAGGCGTTAGCCGAGGGCCATTACACGCCGAAGGCCATAAACGCATTTTACGCACGTGATACATACAAAATTTTATGCACTAGCGGTTTATACAGTGTCCACCAAAATCTTAGAACAGCATGGGAAGCTAACTTTTATGAAGAATGACATTTTCTGAGAAACTATTAATATAAAAGTTTTCCATATGGTTCCAAGATTTTGGCGGACACTGTATATATATTTATATCGCAATTATCGTGTCAATAATCATCTCTGTATACTGAAATAGATTCATTTATTCAAATTGTACACAGAATACCCAGTATATACCCACCTAATTATGACGTTGTTAAGCAAGCTGGTCGTTGTCTAGCAACAAATTCAATAAACAAGGTAAACACAAAATTATGTAATCATCAGATGAAGAACATAATATACCAATGGAAATTTTGGAATCGGCTGAGAGTGCCAAACTCGAACTGCTACCAACAAAGTCAAAGAAACTTTACGAAAAGACGTATATTGAGTTCATAAAATGACGCAATGAAAATAATGTGAATTTGTATAATAATATAAACATAAGCAAATTTCCAAAATTGATAGCATTTTTGAATCGGAAGAATGATGGATATAAGCCGAAGAAATCCAAAATATTGAATAGGGATGAAATAGAACTTTTTCTAAAAGAATCTCCAGATAATGTATATCTGATGATGAAGGTATGTTATACCTACCTATATTTATTAAGTAATTAAAAAACTTATTGATTCTTTTATAGGTTGCATTAATATTTGGGGTACATGGTGCTTGTCGTAGAGAAGAATTAACAAATCTCAAGCTTGATGACATTCAAGACCTAACTTATGCTTTATTGATTACAATTCGAGAGTCAAAAACTAAAATACAACGAACATTTACCATCTGCAGTACTGAAAACCAGTCAGGTAATTATTTGGATATTTATAGAAGATATGCTAGTCCCGCAAATACTGAACATGGGCGTTTTTTTATATTCTATAAAAACAACAAATGTACATAAACAAGTTGTTGGGAAGAATATCCTCGGTCAAATTCCAAGAAAAATTGCAGCATTTTTGAAGCTACCAGGCCCAGAAGAATATACGGGTCATTGTTTCAGGCGTTCTTCAGCCACTTTATTGGCTGATGCTGGGAAAAGTATCACCAATATCAAAAGACACGCTGGTTGGAAATCAACTACAGTAGCAGAGAGCTACATTGAACAATCGATTTCAAATAAATTGAATATTGCCATGGACCGATACCAAATAATAATTATTTGGACCTACCATCCACATCTAAAATGAGTGGTGAGGATGTTTCAAAAGAGAATAATTATTTTCAAGAGAAAAGTGAATATTCCACCCTCAATATTCAAAATTGTAACAATTGCATGGTTACTATAAAATTCTAATTTTCAGAGTTATGGAGCAAAAATGTAGTTTATGAATAAAAGTTGTTAAATGAGTATTTCTTTATTGAACTGAATTCATTGTTTCGTGATAGGTCTTCCGTGAAATGATGTGCGTAGGTATATATGGACAATTTTATTATATTGTCTACTTTACCGCCCGCAGGCCGTGATGCGCCCACGGGCGGTAAAGTGCCACTTTACGCTCGGCGAACCGGGCGGTAAAGTACCACTTTACGCCCGGCGAACCGGGTGATAAAGTGTACTTTACCGCCCGCTAGTGCATAAAAATATTTGAGGGCGAGCTGTGCAAGGCTGAGTACCAAATGAAATTGTCAACGAACAAATTAACCCTTTACTTCGTTTTAGTACCTACTGACATGATTTCAGTTCTATCCTAAATATTTGTAGATAATAAAAAAATTATAAAACTAAAAGATATACTGAAATTTTTAAATTTGATGTGTATATGAAAATTTGGAATGGTAACAACTTCTGTCTTTAAGATTGTTTGAATTTTTTTTTGACAGGTAGCGAAAGTCAAGTAGTCCAAGTAGAGTAGGCAATTGTTTATATAGTCAAATTCCAAAACATATTTACACAACATTTTTTTTTCATATAATACCAACGTTGAGAAGGACATTGTATAATAAGTCTCTCAGTTTCTGTGATGGTAGAGCATTGATTTGTCAAACTATGGGGGTTCGAATCCTAGCATCAGCCACCGATTGTTGGTTCCGGAGTCAATTAGTTTACGAGGCAGGAATCTTCAGTTCACCTGAAAACCCTCTTTTTGCCCTTTGAGTTTCTTTTAATGATTCTACTATGAACTTGTATCGTATGAGCATACTATTTATGTTAATCCCGAACATTCACCAAAGTATACAATTTTTGGTGACTTCGCCAAATATTAGGTGACTGACGATTCACTTTATTATCTATGAGTTACTAAATAATGAAATAATAATTAGAATGAAGATTTGAAAAAACAACGTGATCAAATTGATTTGGTGTGTCATAAAATAGTAAATAGTTGTTATCATTGATTATAACCATATTTATGCATTTCCATATATGTAATCACAGTATCTTCATCTTTGAGCAGCATCACCCTGGTATTTTCTCATTCAATTACCAATTCCGAAAATCAATTTTTTTAATTTGAGATCTACATTTATGAAAATATTTATTGATAAGTACTTTTAATGTTTTACTGTTACCATTTTATAGATGTCTTTGATAATGGAATAAATTATTTTGAAAGCTCAGATATAGCAAAGAGAACTAACTCTTTTAATTCGGGCCACCTTGATGACTGCATCCCCAATAAGACCATATTATTATTAGTACAGTCGAAATACTCCTGCTTTTATGATATGTATATATGATTATGATCAACTGAAAATGCAAAGAATTAGTCAGAAATATCTTGAATACATGAGTACAAATTTTCACGGCGTCTTATACTGAGCGTTTTCTAATGAGAATAAACCTTCTGTTTACAAAAACAATGGAAAAATAGTGGGTACAAAACAATGAAAATATTAAGAGTGCCCTTGACATCTGTAATTTTTCTGTAGATATGATATAAAGGAATTTTGATGTTTTTAACATTTCTCATATAATTTGGCAGTTCCTGTGATCATATTTTGATTATTGGAATAAAACAATAAGAAATAGTCAATCAAATGAATTTTTTTTCAGGCCCTGTCTCCGGAGCCCTGATTCGTCTGGAAGGTGCGCTGGTGTGACATCGACTCCAGTAAACACTCCCCACATCCGTGGGGTGAGTGATTACTGGGTCCGAAAAATCATGTGTCCTGAGTAGAGGGAGTGAACCAAGAAATAGGGTTATCTGCGAGCCAGAATTCAGAGAGCAGCATATTTTAACAAAATCCTTCATTGCACCAAATACCCCCATGTTCAGAACCACCATTTTGAAAAAATGCTTTGGGTAAAGCCTGCGGAGTTCAGAGAGTAAGTTTCGATATTTAGTAAGTTTTTCCTTCTCTTTTTGGACGATGTTCGTTTCGCCCCAGGAGCCGGAAACTCAATGACAAAAATGGACCTACATTGATGGTCAAAAAGCATAACCCCATCCAGCCACGAGTTGAAAACTAGATGGTACATGGAACTTCTTCTGGAGTTATCGGATTGCGCAGTTCATTGAGCTCAGGCTGACGAAGCCTCCTGCAGAAAGCTTCGAACTGCGATAGGGCTGGGGTATCTACATTGAGTAGTTGAGGAAATTTGTAGATGTTCTTCCAGAAAGTTTCAACCCGACCAGCCGCCGCCAGGTCATTGGGACATCGAAAGAGCATTGTCTAAGACAACTTGTCGAATTAAGATTGAAATGATCTGAAATTCACATGGATTTGTCCTTCTGAGGGTTTCTCCAGAATAATTTAGGGCCTGTTGAGTTAAGTCATCATATAAGATTTTATGACCTTCGCTATGATGACTGACTGATGTGTTTAGGATAATGAAGTGATGAATTGTAAAAAAACCTATTTCTCCAAAGACAAAAAAAGACATATCCGTTTTGCCCTGAAGATGTCAAAATGAATTGACAAAACGTTGGCTATGGAGAAATAGACGATACTTTAACCCAATACATCACATCCAAAAAAACTTCAGTCATTATTATTATTCATTTTTTTCTTCCCCAGCCATGCAGCCACCCCAATTTTCGTCGTCCACCTTGTACGTACATTGTCAGCCTCTTCGCCAAGAAGGTGAGCTGCGTTAAATGTGAGTGACGAGCGACGTTCCTCTGCGTGGACCTGCGATATTAGTTCTGAACGATAACGAGGATGGGTAGCTTGAGCTGATTCCAAACGGTCACATTCTGTCTCGAGCAGACACACCGATGAGGAGTTATGTCATGGCTCACACGCCACACAGAATAGAGATGACTGCCGTTAAAGCTGAAGACTTTGCAGTCATTCGAGAAGTGATGGAAAATGGAAATTAAACTAGAAGGAGGTGGATATAATTCACGCTGAATGCGGGTAATATAATAATAGGGTGGGGCAACGACTTGAGAAATGCGCGGCTTTTTGATCTATGTTGAAAGGATTCTCCATATTTGGTTTGAATTCATTTTATCCACAATTACCTTATAATTGAAGTTTTATCCACACTCATTACCCCTACAAAGTACCTTTTTATCCACTACTGGAATAATGAAATCACTTCATTTCACAAAAAATACAATGTTGAATCAATCACATTTTACTCATTTATTATTAATATTAACATCAACATTATATATTTTGTTTCATCATATTTCACTTGGTTTCCATCAAAAAGCTTGAAATTGTCATCGATTTCAGAACGCATAGTGCCTATTAGTAGGGGAGCCCAATAGGGGATTTTGGGATTCACTCGAGCGCGGAAGATCAACATAAACCTTACACCCTGTTAAGTACCTCCACCATACATACACCTTCAATATAGGATCGCACGTCTAGAACAGCCGATCAGATTAGTAAAAAAAAATTGATCGTTCGAGATACTCGAGCGCATCAGATTAAGGTAAGGTGAGCCAATCACATGCTAGAAAGTGTGCATTTCAATAATCTGACGTTTTGAGCATGACGCAAGCAAGTGGAAGGGCCACAAACTTGCAAAAAAAAACGTCACCTTGACATTCTCGAGCGCGGTCGATTTTTTTTAAGGAAATAATTCAAGAAAAATGGAAAAAATATAATCTGCCTATTTCCACAAGCCGAAGTAGCACAAATCATGATTTAAGTTTAGGGCGTGCAGCTGCAGTGAAGCTTGTATTGCCCACTCCGCCACAGCATATCTAATATCCACTCCTCTTTTTCCCTTTCACGTTTTCTGTATCTCTTACTATTTCGCACTGTAACATCAATTTTGTATTCTATATATGCACCAGGCGAAGGAATCGCAAACTGCTGTAAGACTTATGATTCATCTCAGGGCGCATATTTTCCTCAAAATAACTCTCGCCGAGGTATGATTTTGGAATGTTTCAATCATACTGAAATGTCTCCTCATCAGGAATGATTTGATAAAATTCATGAGGGTTTGGTTGATGCAATTTCAGAGGTGTCTATCAATCGACTTAATTTTTCGTTTCAATTCTTGTTCATTGGAGGTTATTGAACAGCTGTCAAGAATTCTTTCAAGGGTTGGGTGATTGCTTCATAAGTTTTTTGTAAAGGTAACTGAGATTCTGCTATATCAGGTTTCAGAGTCATTCATTTTCTTTTCAAAGTCTTTCTTACTTTTAATAGTTGTTCATGTTTATGACTATTTCATAGGTGCTAGCAAAATCCTGAAATAATTATACTCAGGTTGGTGAAATGATTTTGACAATTCCACAGATGAAAATGAAGACTGAAAAATTTTTTTTTTAAGTTTTTATTTAATTTTTCCATTTTTTACAGAATATATATTATCATTGGAAGGAATATGTTTTTTGAGATTTTCATTTCTCATATTCAGTGTTTTAATTTTATTTTTCTATTGAAATATTTATTTTTCAATTCGTCAGATTGAGAAACTCCCTTCAAAAAATCGTCAGATTAAGGGTCAGCACAACTAGGACTTCAAGCTCAACCGCTTGTATGATAATCTGATGCGCTCGAATATTTCAAAATGTCGATTTTTTTTTGCATTTTCAAACAGCCGCCACAAGCTTGCGTCATATTCGAATCGTCAGTCTTTTGAATGGGAGCTTCTTTCGGACTCACTTAACATTACTTATGAATATCTGACGCGCTTGAGTAAATGTTTTTTTTTTTCTCTCGTTTTCAACCCTTCTGTACAGTCACCCCCACCATGCAAAACGGCAGCTTAACATACCTTCAATACCAGAGACACGTGGGGCATATACACTATCAATATATATGGTGTATATTAAATAACCTTTTCTTCTTTCTACCGTCTTATCTTCAAAATCTAATAGGTCTCTACGACGCTCGAGTAAATCCCCATTTAGCATCGTGGGCTCCCCAACTATATCAGAGTTTTCGATAAATCTCTATAATCAATGGATGCCTCCTCTTGTATGAAACGATTTGTACCATAGTACAGGCTAAATAGGATAAGACCCAAAAAAAATTAGGCCCTTTTGATTTTCTAGATTGTGGGAAGTTTCGGGGTACCGAATAAGTCTAGCAACTCTTCATAAAAGTACGGGCACGGATGGGACTTGAAACTCAAAAATATTTTCAATCGTGAATAATTCGAAAACCATGAGGAATTCGAAACAAATTGTCGTAACAAAAAATGTAAAGCACAAAATTTTCTTCAAAAAAGGTTTCTGGTAATTTTTTCGTTGGAGCCACTATTTCTGAGTAATTCTCTCTCAAAGCCGAAAGCCGGAGCACCCGCTCGCGAATTCCCGCCAGTGCGAATTCAAGCAAATTTACATTCCTAAGCGCAAATTAAAATTGCTCTAACTCGTTGAAAACTACTCCGTTTTCAAAGAATCAAAATGCATAATGATGGGTAAGTTCTCTATTTTGTACTCCGGTAAGGTAGCATAATTTTCGACTTCGACTCGAAAATCTTACGAGATGAAGAGGTATATTGGCCACACAAGCACTTGAAGTTTCAATGAATATATTCCATCACTCGCAATATAAACAAGCAAATTCGA
This sequence comes from Chrysolina americana, assembly GCA_958502065.1. Classification (NCBI taxonomy): domain Eukaryota; kingdom Metazoa; phylum Arthropoda; class Insecta; order Coleoptera; family Chrysomelidae; genus Chrysolina; species Chrysolina americana. The sequence continues at coordinate 12,682,836 of OY293413.1, forward strand.
CGAGAGATTTGTCGTTTGTATTATTATCAATATTTTCATGTATATAACATACATGAGTTACTTCTTGGTTTCAAATGAACTAACGTTAAAAAAACGCGATCATGAACACGATCTTCGTTCTCGATTGATTATTATTTCGATATTCACAGACTTTTTAATAGTTTCTCTTATCCAAAGATGAGGGTATTCATTTTGAACATAGAATCTCAGCTTCAAGTTCATATAAAACATTCTTAGTATGATGTATCCTCATTATGAAGATTTTGAAAATGCATAGAAAGGTCAAAATGTCCCATTTTTCCGTAAATATTTCCTTAATTATCCAAGAGTAAGTTTCTTCGAAAAATTCATGTTGTATTTGTGAAACCACGTTACAAAGAATCGATTGCGGGTCGTTACATTGTATTCAATTACTTGGTTTAAGATTACGAAAGTTTTCTTTTCGTCTATTTCCCGCGAAGAATTCGGCAACCACAGCCATTATCACCGATAACCACGCACGTGTGCAGACCACAGAACTTATAATTATATCATAAGATATAATTATGAGTTCTGTGGTGCAGACGACGTGTTTTGTGTAGTAAACATTTGTGCGTACTGCTTTCTGTAGTCTTCACGGTGTTTTTCACATAAAAAATTGGATTTTTCACTGGGGTCAGTGCAAAAATTGTGGAGAGAATCTAGAAGAGGTACGAATTATGTAGAAACTAAGAAAAGAAGGTATTAGTAGTGAAATGATGTTTATGTGGCCTTATAAAGTTTTGGTTGTAACCATAGTGAACAAGTGTATTGAAGATTGATGATTTAAAGGGTATGGGGTGAATTTTTACTTAAAAATTAGGGTAGTGAGGGAATCAGAAGTATTTTATACTTTTGTTGTACTTCTTTCTCCAAAACCTTCAAAAACTTGTAAATACTCCTGGCACATACAATTTCGGAAAGTTGCTATCTTGAGAATGGCGGTTTAATGAGTGGGAAGAGAACAAACTGCTAAAAGTTGAGATAGCATAACCATTTCCCCTCAACTAAGGGATATTGACGTTACGGTCATGACATGACAGGACTGACAGGTTAATAGACCGGGCAATCTAGAACGATTTACCCCAAAATAAATAAATTTTCTCGTCATGGTTCGATTTGAATGCGGTTTTTTGCATCTTGTTCAGAATGGCCGTAGGAAATCCATTCTTTTCCCTTGAAATATTTTGGAAAACATTTTGTATACAAATATATTTTTTAAAGGCTTTGAGAACATTATCTAATATTTCATTCAAATAAAGAGAATTTTTATTACCAAACAATACTCATCAAAATATTTTCCTAGGTTAGGACAAAAGAGAAACCTCTCTTGTACTGAATTTTGAGTTCTAAATTTTTTGTGCCGGCATTTTGTGTTGAAATCCTCATGGTTTTCGAGTTATTCACAATTTAAAGTGTTTTTGAGTACATGAACCCATTCTACGATGAAAATTTTGAGGTTAGGAAACATTTTTAGGGACCAATTTTTTCGAATTCCTCGTAGTTTTCGAGTTATTCGCGATTCAAACTATTATTGAGTATTTAAACCCGTTTTAAGGTGAACACTTTGAGGTTAGGAAAAAATACCTAAAATACTTTTTTGTAGAGAATTTTGTGTTTTACATTTTTTGTAACGGCAGTTTTCTTCGAATTTTTCATGGTTTTCGAGTTATTCGCGATTCAAAATATTTTTGAGTTTCAAGTCCCAAAATTTCGAAAATCCGTGCCCGTACTTTTATGAAGAGTTGCTAGACTTATTCGGTACCCCAAAACCTCCTGGAATCTAAAAAATCAAAAGGGCCCAATTTAATTTGAGGTTTTAGCTCAACATCTCCTAACATACCTATACCACCAGAAGAACCTTGGATTCTATTTGCTGTATTCCCTATACTACATTGGTTGCAGTGGTCATGATGGTAGAGCGCCCATCTATCAGTCAGAGAGACGTGGGTTCGATTCCCAGCATGGTCACTGGTCTCGTGCTAGGAATCGCACGTTAAAAAGGTAAGACCTCGTTAAGGCTGTCGTTAAACATTACAATGGGTTGTCACATAACTCTATCGAATTCTTTGAGTCATACCTTTTGAATAGATCCCAACTAGTTAAAGAAGATAATGTGATATCAGATTGCAAAGTATTGAACTCAGGAGTACCACAAGGTTCAATTCTCGGACTATACATTACACAATTTATATCACACAATTATCCGTTGGCTTGAATGTATTGAAATATCATATGAATGCGGATGATGGGCAATTGTATTACTCATTCAAACTATTACTATTAGACAGTGTGATTTTTATAAATCAGGAATTAAACCATTTTGTGAATATATCTAAAAAACATGCACTCCGCATGAACAACACTAAGTGTTCAGTAATTACATTCCGGCGATATGCAACTAGGTCGAGAATTGGTGATTTGGGAATAAATATTGGTAGACGTAGAACTGCCAGTAGTAAATCAAGTGAAAATTCTGGAAGTAATAATTGATAAGGGAGCTCAAAACACACACCTCGCTGTTGATTCAGAAGGAGTACGGAAAGATGAAAGTATTATATCCCCAAAGGCACTCCACCTTCGGTGTCGCATTTTTAATATTTGACAGTTTTTCATGTCTAATTGCTAGGCAACAGTTTCTCATTAAACAACCCAAATTTACGGAATAAAATACAAGCCTCTCGTGCAATTAAGAATAAAACTATGTTTTTTTTCTGAGAAGGGTTGAATAGCTTTGCAAATATTGAAATTTCTCGTGAATACCCTCTCTAAATGATATGGTTGATTATATTACATTCGAGATGAACGGATATTCATCCCAACGATCAAAAATGCCGATGTGCTTCGAATTCACTAATTCGAACAACCTTTTTCGCAAAGCGGCATTATCAAGTGCCCATTTTCCAACTCTCGCAATTTGTACTGAAACATACATTCAAATGAGCATCGCCTTTTAACAAAAGAGCTCTATCTGAATGGTGATGTTGATGTGTTTGGGACGTCATTGTACGGTGTTGAACTAAAACATGTTTGGCTTAGAAATGACCCCAATTGAGTGAGTCCCGTCGTCACGTTCCTGTTTAAAAGCAATTCCCCAAGGAGCGCGTATCGCACAGACGAACTGTACCGGGGAAGAGGATATAAGTTAGCTTCAGATGGTATTGACGTGAACGAAAGTTTCAAGGTACGTCTATCTATTGAAAGTGGAATTATGATAGTCGAATTAACTATTGAAATATATTACTAATTTCAATCGGAGACAGGGTATGAACGGTATTTTCCTGATGGGCATTTACGTGGTGCCCGACTCTCAAAACACGAAAGCTTGCTGATAAACTATAGGTTTCAGATACTGATTAATGAACTATCATACATCGTAGCTGACTGAAATATTATAAATATTTTGTACCATACAGTTTTATCAGACAGCAAATTGTCAAAAATGTATTGTTATGATATAGAGATTCATAATACTAGAGTGAATAAATGAATAAATTTAAAAAAACCAGCTATGAAGTTTTCATTTTTCCTGAACTCTGTTACTTCTTTTTGAAACCATAGCCATTTCCAATCATTTGGTAGCACCAGAAAGGTAGCAGATGTGTTTCATTCAACGAAATTAGTACATAACATTAAATGGACTCCGCAAAATCCTAATGGAAAATGGCTCTCGGCTAAATTCAATGAAATTTTGTAGAAGGATAGTATTCGGTAAGCTAATCGAAAGTCTCAATAGGCACAACCCTCTATTTTCGACCCCAGACCCCCTACATATCCACAAAGCCCCAAAAGTACACTTTCGGGTTTGTTAAGGCATAATAATTTTAGTTCACCTTCAAAGCGTTTTCTTTCACTGCCCACTCCTTTCTCCAACTGAATCCCATATTCTACCCCCATCAAACCTTGCCCTCACCTCCGCACCCTCTCTCAACCCTTCATTAACGCTCCATAACATACGTTCAAGGTTAAAGATTCTTTAATCGTTCAATTCTAATCTTTTGAAGCTTTTATTACAATATGTATATGTACGTTACACCACACCCCATTACACATTTTTCAGTTGTTTTTGCTTTGAGTGGCTGGGTTCATACACCTCATACACCTTGGGGCGTGGGTGAGGGAGGATGTACTGTAATGTATATATACATTTTATAAACATAAAAAAACTTCAAAAGATTGAAATAAAACATTTGAGGGTAGACTGTAGGATTTGATTGAAGAAAGGAGTGGGTAGTGAATGGGAACGTTTTGAAGATGACTCGAAACTGTTATGCATTACCAATAGCGGAAAGTGTACTTTGAGGGCTTTGGGGGGCTGTAAGGGGTCTGGGTTGAACATTGAGGATTGTGCCCATTAACACCTTCGAAAGTGTGTAATTGGGCGTTAATGACGGGTTGAGTGGGGGTGCGAGGGTGAGGGCAAGGTGTGGTGAGAGGTAGACTGTAGGATTGGATTGAAGAAAGGGGTGGGCAGTAAAACGAAACATTTTGAAGATGAACTGAACTTTTATGCCTTACCAACACCAGAAAGTCTACTTTGAGGGCTTTGGGGGGCTGTAGGGGGTTCGGGTTTGAAAATGGAGGGTTGGTCCCATGAGAACTGTTGATCAGCATACTGAATACTATTTCTTTGCAAAGTTTTAACGAATTTATAGTCGAAAGTCATTTTACATAAGGATTTTGCGGGGTCCTTTGGCAATACAATCCAGAAAGGAGAAAAATTTCAAAATTTAATATTTCCTCAAACAAAACTTAGTAACACACAATAGATAGTTAGCAAACTATAAATAAATTGATAAATGATTGGTTTCAAAAAATTAACAGATTCAATTTTGAAATAAACTTCAGATAAAAAATTATAACCAAACAATCTATCAAAAACTAAATTTCAATAATAAAAATCACAAATTGTTAACGTTTAATGAATTTCAGCCCCTTAAACTTTGTTTGTAAAGGCCGATTCAGATACATGAGTGCCCATGCAGGATTTTTGAAGCACGGGCGGTTTAAACAACTTTTACTCACGTTTCTATAACAAGAACATATTTCATTTGGTTCTCTAATAATTTTGTCAATGCTGGACTAATGCTATTTGAGTATTTCAAAAATTACCGATGTATTTTTCACTGCCTCTAAGGCTGATTCAGAGAAATGTGTGCTTATTCTGCATGAGATGAAAGATACAGTGAAAAATACATCAGGATTATTTAAAAAACTCCAGCATTGTCTGAATCATTACAGAACCAGATGAAATATGTTCTTGTGATAGAAACGTGAGTAAAAGGCGTTTAAACCGTCTGTCAAAAATCCTTCATGGGCACTCATGTATCTGAACCGGCAGATGACTGTATTAAGAGTTCGAAAAAAAAATCATCCTCAAATGGTTCAATAATTGACGGACGATGATCCAGACCGCCCGTCTGGCATATTATGAAATTTTATCTAATTATATTTTGCAAAATCCTAGCTATTGCTATTTAAACGGTCAACAGCATAGGCAAAATGTGTGATACCACTGGTCCGATGGAAATTATCGACTTTTTCACGAAAATCATCCTCAGCTTCAACAAAAAGTTAATGTGTGGACAGGAATACTGGGTAATCATATTATAGGTCCTTTACGTATTGGGGAAGATCTGGTGCACTGTATTTGAAAATCCTGGAAACAGTGATCGATCCACTGATAGTGGCAACTGTCGAAAACGATGTGGACGAATTTGAAATGGAAATTATTTTGCAACAATATGGAGCTTGCCCACATTTTGCAGTTGCTGTGAGGAATTAAATGAATACTGTTTAGGCAGGACGATGAATCGGACACTGAGCATCTGTGGAGTGGTCTCCAAGAACACCAGATGTAACCCATCTAGATTCTCTTCTATGTGGTTACCTGAAATCTGAAGTACACGAGACTCAGTGTCACTCTTTTCAGAAATTTTGAGCGTGGATTATGTGTGCAATAATTACTCGAGAAACTTTAAAAAGCGTCAGGGCTGAAACTGAAAATAGACTTACTTTATTTATTGTGATAACAGATAAAGTAAGTGGTAGTTTAGTTGTCTTCCTGTTTGTGGTGTTTTTTTATTTTTGCACAGTTGAATGGAGGATAATACTTTCAGATGAGCAATCACCCACCACCCCATGCTACTCAACATTTTCGAAAGGGTTGCTCCAGTAGGGAATGAAATCAGTGGTAAACTATTCAAACAAAAATGTACGTTTTAGAAATCAAAAGTCGACGTTTTTCGGCGATTTTCCCAACAAGAATCTCGTATCGAGTTAGATAGGGGGGAGGTAACACTAATGATGCTCACTGTATGAGGTTTCAAAGAGGCCAGCAAATAAAAAAATGCCCTTCATTGTCTTCTCTGCATTACTCTCCGAAGAAGCTTTTGAGGAATATATAATTTTTCTGTAACCATCCAGTAAAAAATTGCTCTTTTTGGAACATTCTTCATCAATGAAAATGATGTTAGACACCATGAGTTGAACCTTACTGGTACTCAACAAATAACCTGTCTAATTTTATTGAATATTTACATGATGTCAAGTCGGATCCACATTGAGAAGTCAGTTAACGCGACATAAGTCAATACATTTCAAAAGGTTTACAGAAATATCGAGGTTCAATAAAATAGAAGTAATAAATACCAAAGGAATGGAAACCTGAAATTGTGATGGAAGAATCTCCACAGGATTTGAGAACAGCCGATGCTGTAATTGACATGTTTTCTCATAATTCATTCATTTTACTCTTTCCCAATTCGGTTTTCCTTCCTCGATGGTTGCGACACTGGTAGCTTACCTATGAAATGACATATTTTGATTTTCAGCTTCAAATGGTCTTTTACACATTTCACAATGCTTCACGATTACCTAATAATAAAAACTAACAATAGTTCAACATAAGTCAACTCAGAATTTGCCCTTCATTCACGAAAAAACACACTCCAATAAGCTAATGACAAAAACAAACGTAAATGTTCTGTTGTTGTTCTGCTAAAGATCAATCAATCAATCAATCAATCAATCAATCAATCAATCAATCAATCAATCAATCAATCAATCAATCAATAAATCAATCAATCAATCAATCAATCAATCAATCAATCAATCAATCAATCAATCAATCAATCAATCAATCAATCAATCAATCAATCAATCAATCAATCAATCAATCAATCAATCAATCAATCAATCAATCAATCAATCAATCAATCAATCAATCAATCAATCAATCAATCAATCAATCAATCAATCAATCAATCAATCAATCAATCAATCAATCAATCAATCAATCAATCAATCAATCAATCAATCAATCAATCAATCAATCAATCAATCAATCAATCAATCAATCAATCAATCAATCAATCAATCAATCAATCAATCAATCAATCAATCAATCAATCAATCAATCAATCAATCAATCAATCAATCAATCAATATCAATGCAGCGTTGCCGTACTGACCAGACTATATCGACAACGAAGATTCTCCATTCGGCGATAGAAATATTATCGTTTTCAGATGCTCCCAACAAGCTGCAATGAACGTTTCGGTTTCAATTGCGTTCTTATTGTTATATATTTCATCCAAGACAGTATATTTGGATTTTCGTTGCCATGAATATACCCGACAGAAATCAGAATCTAACTATCGTGCTTATTGTATCCTTAAAAATTTGCGACATGGCAACAATGTACTGATTTGAGGGAATACATTATGAAAATATGTTACCTTCAGTACTTTTGAGTATTACTCTTCTAGGTTGTGTTACTTGATCAAGATAGTCTGAGACCAACCAAAATTTCCAGCTGATTGAATTAGCAAACATGGTCTTCAAAAATTGTTTATTGTAAAGTTTCAGTCGTAGCTGGACGGTTGCGGACGGTCGGTTAATGGTTGCTCAGTGTGCTTGCTGCCTTAGCCTCCATTAGTGCTTTGAATACTGTTTATTACTATGGTTTCCATTAACAGGAATATTTGAGAAATAAACTCTGGAACCACTGTATTCATGTTTTTATTCTTATTCAATTCGTTAAAATTCTGTTGAAATATACCAAGTGGTTTCAAAGTTAGCAGAGGGGGAATCATTCACAACCGCATATTATTGGATATAATCTTTCTCTACGACTATTGTATTCTACGTTCATTACATATTGATTTTTAATTGAAGAATAAAGATGATTCCAAGACACCGTGGATCCTAACTCATTATTCAACGGCACTCGGCCAATCACAGGTTCAGAATTTTCAGAATCCACGGGAACTGGGAGGTTTAACAAACAAATTTCTCAAGAAAGCTTTGCTTAATTGAACTTTTGTCACAGCTTGGCATCTGCGAATGTCAGATTGACTATTTTCTTAATTTTAACTTTGATCTGCGTGACAAGTACCTAATATAAAAATGAATAGAGCGGATTGGGAAAGCAGTGATAGTGAGGAAAAAGAGATTTGTTGTACACCACCGGAGTTATTGGAAACTGCGAAAAGAGCAACTATTAACTTACTGCCGGAAAAATCAAGAAACCAATATTCGAAGGCATACGCGGAATGCATGGATTGGCGAAATTCGAACCAGGCACATTCTTTCTCAGAAAATGTCCTTCTTGCCTATTTTACGAAACTCTCAGAGAAGTATAAGTCATCAACGTTGTGGAAGATATATTCTATGTTGAGAAGCACACTCAACGTGAACAACAATATCAACATAGAGAGGTACTCAAAATTGCGTACGATGTTGAAACTAAAATCTGAAGGTTATCAGCCAAAAAAGTCAAAAACATTCGGCCCAGAAGAAGTAAACAGATTTATCAATGAAGCTCCTGATGAAATCTATCTTGCAACAAAGGTATGTCAAACAATTTTTACTTGAACGTTCCACACTCTCTTAGTTCTTGGTCAGAGTTTCTGTAGTAAATTTTAGAGTGCCTGTTATAGCTCAGTTGGTAGAAGCGGTGTACATGAAGTAATTGTTTAACGAAGGTAGTTATATAGGCGTGAGTTGGAAGATTTTTTTATATTATTTTCAATTAAGGCATTTATTCATTCATGAATGAACACCAATTATTCATGTATAATTATTGTTATTCTACCTTATATTACTTTATAATATATACTTCTTTTCGGTAATAAAGGCAATAATTTCGATAAATTTATAAATTTTGAAGTCCGGATCAATAGTTTCTTTTTTATATTTTCAGGTTGCATTAATTATGGGTATAATGGGTGCTTGCCGTTCCATAAAAATGCACTCTATGAGTATTGAAGATATTCAAGATCTTGGATCTGCTTTGATGATAACTATTCCCAAGACCAAAACAAAAATTGTAAGGAAGTTCATCGTGGCTGGAAAATTTTATCAATTTTGTAAAAAGTACATTGATATACGTGCAACAAATGTTGGAATTTCCAATTTTTTTATGAATTACCAAAAAGGAAAATGTACTCTTCAGAAAATTGGAATTAATAAGTTTGCTGCAATGGGGAAACAAATAGCTACATTTTTGAAGCTTCCAAATCCCGAAATGTACACCGGCCATTGCTTCCGACGATCATCTGCAACCTTGCTTGTTGATGCAGGTGGAGACATAACAGCATTGAAAAGACATGGTGGCTGGAAGAGCACATCAGTAGCAGAAGGATATCTAGAAGATTCCATGTTTAATAAGAAACAAACGGCAAATTCGATCCCTCAATCAATCGAACAATGTTCATCAAGGAAAAGTACCTTCACACAAAAAACATCAACTAACAATATGAATAAAAATGTCAGTGTTGATATAAATGCAACACCGACATTAAATTTCACAAATTGTGATAATATCACTATAAATTTAGTCACTAAGTATGACAAGTGAAAAACATAGGAATTCAATTATAAGTTGTTTTATTATTCAAGTTCGTTAAGTATTAAATATTTCTGTCAATTGCATTATCATATTATTAAAATTATCGAGACTGCCATTGAAACTGTATTTTTTATAGTCGTAGAGAAAGTATGGTATTCTACTCACGTAAAATATATTTCATTTTATCAAATAAATCTGAAATCCAAAATGAATGAATGAATGAAGTATCTATTATTTTGATAAAATAAATAATATTTAGATTTCATTAAAACTCTGACTATCGTAAAGTCGTAGAGAAAGTAGAGTCTTTTACTCGCGTATAATAGCTATAATTATACGCTCGTTGAAGAATATACTATTATTATTGCCTAGATTTATATCATCAGAATGTATGAACATGTACGGAAAAACATGTAAAGTGTAATAGACAGCTTCGGTACAGCATGAGAGCGTTACTCGCAGTCATAACATTAGTTAGGGTCAAGCTGGTAAATGATTATTATTGCAGAGGCGAATACATTCGGTGTGAAGTGGAGGACGATAAAACTTTATGTATATTATACCGTGTTCAATTCGGAAAGAATAGCTGCACCAACCATGTACGGAAGTATTTTCGGCTTAGTCCAGCTCGAGTTATGCCTTGAAGTAATTTAACATTATACAACTCGTGGAAAGTACCTACCCCAGAAGGTTCCAATCTTCGGAGTGGATTCATTTGATGACGAATATATCACAACACTTATACCAGAATTATAAGACGTTGAAGTGAAATAATACATTTAAAAATTGGTCTATGAGTAGACTATAATGACACTGAAACATAAAAATGTTCCATTCGCTAAGCTTTTAGTTGAAAAAATGCAATATCCCAAGAAGGGAGATTGCAGTCTTAAAAAGCTTGAACGCAAATGCAACGGTTCTTCTGAAAACGGGAGAATACAACTGCAAAATTGAAGAACTTCTTGACCCATCTCACTAGGCTTAGATAAAACACAACATAAGCAAGGTTGAGAATTACTAACAACCACATAAAATCGTCTTCAGTGCTGGAAACTGTTCAGAAGACCATTCTCAGAACTGAAGTCATTCCACCAAGGCTCTACGGGCTTCCGAAGGTACCATTGAGACGAGTAGTCAGTGCTTCGCTCCTCCAGCCTCATGTTCCTACGTCAAGAATTCCACAGATTTCGCTGGAAATATCGAGGACATAACTTTGGAGCCGAGCAATATTTTCGCCAACTTCTTCATGGAACTTTTTGAAGAGGCAATCGATGCCTCTGATTCAAAATCGACCATATGGCTACGTTACGTGGATGTCTCCTTACGTCATTTGGAGTCACGGAAAAGGCACACTTAACCATTTCCTAGACCACTTTAATGCTCAACACCCCTATGCAGACTGAACAGGACCAGCGAATGATATGACGCGAGACTGACCCACAAAGTGTACCAAAAACCTGAGCATACGGATAGGTACTTTTATGCGCAATCGAACCACCATCCTTGTCAGAAGCGGGAAATTATCTCCATACTAGCGCCACGTGCTCGAAGGATATGTGGAACTGAACATCTTCAAGATGAACTGGAACATCTTCAAACAACCTTGAGATCAAATGGAAACAGCGTACCCGAGTTCAACAAGGCCATGAAACAGAGGACTTCCACGAGTCAAAGTGGAAGGAGGTTCAGATAGTTGCACGTGCGCATCTACCATATATCTCTAAAGTCACAGACACAATTGAAAAACTGTTGGGACAACACAACAAAAAAATGGTCTTCAAACCCCCAAAGAAAATACAGCAAAGCCCTGGGTCGGCAAAAGACAAGAGAGACCCACTATCAGCAGCGGGGATCTATCGCATAAAATGCACTTGTGGAAAGGTATACATCGGAACCACAAAAAAAATCATGGGAACAAGCCTTAAGGAGCATCAGAGGAAATGCAGATGAGGTCAAACGGACAAGTAGGCAGTGGCAGAACACGCGCTCAGTGAAGAAAACCACAGGGTTCTATTTGAGGACGTGTGGAACTACTACTAAGGAGGCAATAGAGATCCACGAACACACGGAGAATTTCAAAAGAAAAGAAGAAGCTATGATCCCAAACCGAAAATGGGAAAAGTACGATATTAAGACAGCAGGTATAAAGGGCTTAATGGATGATATTGAAAATGTATCTGATACAGATACGATATATTAGCGCATAGAAGTAAATGAGTCAGAATAAATAAAATCTCCGCAAACGGAATTTTCAGTCATTGAAGATTAGCCACGATGTATAAGCTTCTGAAGAAGCTAGACACGCACGCTAGCAATACGTCAGGAAGGAATTCCAACAAACGAAGGCCTCCAAACCCGTGTGAAAATAGTGATAGTGCAAATGGTATCATATTTGGAAAATTATATGTTGTTGCAGATATTCATTATGGCATAATTGTCGCACTATTAGCCCTAAGCTAGTACTAATATCTGCCGTTCCTCTTTGATAACAATCTCCTCGAAGCTCATGGCGATACGGCCATTTACACGTGTTTATATCGTCAAAATAGAGCAGTCATAGTGAACTAACTCCTAATTAAGTCTGTGCTGCCCGGAGCTGAATAATGTCCCACAAAGAGCAGTGTAGGTTTTCTCCGGTGGACATTTATGACACGTTTATACACTCCATCATCTTTCCCACTTCATTGGGTTCTTGATACTATGAGCGCATGAATGTTGCATAGAATTTGGTCTTTTCATAATTCCATTATTAAACGGCAAATAATAGTTTTATTTGGAAGAGAATATTATTGTGCCTGAAATACAATGCATTTTGTTAACACGTTATGAACTTCCTCTGAAAAGAAAATTTCCGAAAATGAAATGATCCATCATCAACATCACGCTCTGCTCTCTACTTGCTCTTTAATTTTTATCGTTTACTCAGTTACCGATGTGGGAAGGTTCTCTCTTTTTCAAAGTATTGTAGAAATGAGACAAATATATAACTGAAATACGATTTCATATAAAAACAGATCAACTATCTAGCAACTATTAGAAAAGTGGAACAGATGTTCAGAGATTCCACTAATCTGAGGCAATATTCAATAAAAAATATTTCAAAAGATAAACAGTCGGATATTCTGAAAACCAAATCATTATTCGACAATGTGGATGACCTGGATATTCTCGGACCACTACTTTTCAGCATGTACATTAGCAATTTTCATCGATATGTCAATAAATGCAATTTACACCATTATGCCGACGATACCCAGCTATATTTTTCTTTTCAGACCCGAAATTTAGGACTCTGGTTGAACTCCACTCTCCACTTCGACAAGCATGTCAACTATCTCACTAGATCTGCGTATAAGGTTCTTAGACAATTATATCCAAATCGAGATATCCTGTCCACCAAACTCGAACTAAAATTGTGTGAATCACTTATCATATCCAAAGTGATATGGACCTGCATTACGACTATCAGACTCAGTGCAGTCTACAACGCATCCAGTATAGTAGTTTACGAATTTCCTTTGGTGTTCGAAAATACGATCACATAGGTATATATTGCAATGAAGGACTCTGGTTGGCTGCCAATAAACTCATCACTTTCTCAGAAATCAACACATATTCTCAATACGTAATCAATCCGTCCTAGTTATCCCTAAACACAAAACTTCTATATTTACTCACAGTTTTTCTTATTCTTCTCCCAAACTTTACAATAATCTTTCCAGCGAATTCAGATTGTATTCAATAATGAATTTCAAAAAAAGGCTGAAGTGGCATCTTCTTCATGAAAAATAATTATATTCCTTTATTATTATTACCGGCTATTATTTAGGTCAATTCTTTACGGCCATGGCTAGTATAATATAGACTTTTTATCAGCATTTGATATCATTAAGAGAGTATTAAACTATAATTCATTGAAATACAATACCGATCTCTCAATTTCATAGCTAAAATGTAAAATTTGATCTTTTTTATGTATTTTTGTATTGTATTACTAGGTTTGTTTAAAAACTAAAATTTTATTTGAATCATCATCAACTCCTTATAGACTTAGAACATTTTATGTATTTCAAAAACCATATTTCATTATCATTTTTCACTTTATTTTTATTTTCATTTTTGAGGTTGAGTTGAAAAACAGCTATTAGCTATTGAGCTTTTTTCTGTTATGTTATTATGTTGTTGATGAATAAAGACGCTTTATCATTATTATCATATATGTCGACCTTCGAATTCGTACTTATCTGTTTCCGAGGGCCCATATTATTATGTACTAGCGGAAAAGCAAAATATCTAACGGATACTTCTTAATAATAAACAAACGTAGAATCATAAATAAATAGAATCGGATAATGCTAAAGCAGTACTTTGGCGACAATAAAATTGTCAACTGTACATATAACAGAAATTACAATTCTATAACATTGATATGCATATTGTATTCTGTAATAATATTATAATTAAACATTATTAAAAATAAGAACCGGTAATGCAAAGTATTTTGAAATGATCAGAAAGTAATTCCATCCAAATGGGTCACTGATTGAAACGGAATACAGTAGAAGCATACTAATGTAGATTTGGAATTGATCAGACTGTATTCTGTTGACCAGAAGTCCATCAGATTGTACAATCCAATATCATGCGCCGTCAGACAAAACGGTAGGCATCACAGAAACGCACCTTGTGCTTTGCGCTTTTGCCAGGCTGCGTTGTAATTATTCCTTTTCATTTTGCGTTCTTCTGCTTTGAATTATTGAATTTCAAGGATCCTTCTTCTTTACAAGAAAAATTGGGTTATCGTACCGATGTTCATAATTCGAATATCAGACGCCAAACTATTTTCACCATACCCTCTCACCATAAAGTAGGATTCAGCAGATCTTCCTCCTAAATAAGTTCAAATGAGCTCACTAAACTTCACTTTATACTTTATGCGAGCAAAAATTCTCCCACCTATGGAATGTTTCTCTCTATTATCTTCTCTTTCTCTATTCCCCTAACTGCTCTCTTCTTCTCACTCTATCTCTTTATCAATCTCTTTTGCTCCCTCTTCCATTACTTATGAAGTAAAAGTATATTTTCAGTTCACTGGTGCCATCATTATAATTATTGTTGCTTTGGTGAAAGTACAGATATATTTCCTCTGGCTTCTGAACCATTTTGCTATTTATATTCCTACTTTCCTAACTAATTGCTGTGTTGGAGGTCCACGTTTCCTGGATGAGGGCCAGATCTATCCGCTTCTCAACGAATTTTTTTCCAAGGACGTAGGTGGCGGCCATGGCATGTTGCAGGTTCCCCTGCAAGAGTCTGACTGTTGTATCAGCCATTCCCTCGTTTGCCGTCTTTAGGCGGTCCTCCTCCGCCTTGTTTCTCAGAGGGCGGTTTGTCTTTCTTCCCTCTGGAGGTGCTGGCAACCTTCACGAGTGGTGGTCTGTTCGGGATGGTTTCACCCTTTCCCGAGACCCCCTCATGGGCTGTTTGGTCTGAAGCGCACCTGTTGGGAAGGATTGGCCTTTTCCTTGCGGTGCTCACCTTTTTATTTATGTATTCATATTTGGGTATATTATGAACGTATTCATCATTATATATTTAAATTTTTTATTGGATTTGTATATAGTTGTTATTTTTTTTGTAACTGTATATATTTATTAATATCTATTAACTTATAACTCCTGAAGACGAATGTCACGCAGGTAGCTATAGGTGCCTCCGTGGCGACGTCGTTCGGATGACTGGATTGAGAATCGAATGCTTTACCCGCGAGCCATCGCATCACGTCTCATGTATGCTTATTACAGTTATTCATTAAGTTTTGAAATCGTTCATTACCGAATTTTTTATTGTAACTTCCATCGAGATAGAAAACTCATCATGCAACGGAGAAGCCGCAAGTATCGTATTGACATCGAATCGAGGAATGATCCAATATCAGTCACATGTATCATCCTCCAGATGACGTGTTCCAGGAAGGAATGGGTGTCCGCCCCCCGCCCGACTCGAGCTTAGTCGTCTATGGCGTAGTGCCATATTTTTAGTGACCTCTGTAACTGATGCCTTTAATCGAAACCTGCCGTCACAAATCAAGCAAACCTTTGACAGTGTCATTAAGAATGGCCGCTTGTCAGCTATACTTCACGTTCGCCAGACTTATCGGCTGGTATCAGTGAGTCCCGTACTTTTATGTCTTCGCAGGACCGAACCAAAGAAATTTCCGAGAAAAGTCGACGGATGGTCTCTCACTTATTCTGAAGGTAAACACACAAGCACAAGGTTTTTTCCTTGTGGGTGTTTAATTAGAGACTTGATTTAATCGCGCTGTTTGTGTATAAATATATATATATACTAAAACTATAAAGAGAAAACTCTCGCATTACATACAACTATCATCAAATAAAGTGAATACTTAATTGAAATGTCATAATATGTACTTCAAATTGAATTATCATAGTTCCTGAGTCAAAACCATTATTAAATGAACATTCACTGTTGGAAACTAACCATTTACAATTCAATGCGATATCTTGGAGTCATCGTTATTATTCTCGATTTCAAAAATATCCACCAGACAAGCAACTGCCTCTCCTCCTCGCCATGTTAATTCTACAGCAGCAATATGGTGAAATTTACGCATAAGACCATTAGGAGTATTCTCAACCAATAGCAATATTATTTTATCAATTTCAGACAAATATAACGAAACTGAAATGGACTGGAATTACTTTTACATGGATCTGCTTGTAATTTCTTCCTGATTGCATCGCGGGCATCTCGGGCTGGTTTAAATACTATATTGTTGAACTGTATAATTATAATATTATATTCATTGTAGTACTTTTCTTGCAAAATTTTGCACGAAACATCCCACATTGTCTTCACTGTTGCTTCTTCAAATTCGGTACCGTCTTTCTTTATCATATTGACCGCCCAATAATTCAGTATCAACGCCAATTCTTCTAATCTTCTATGTTCATTCAAATCATATTTTCGTTCGCAGTAAAATTCCATGAATATTTCTTGAATATATTTGTAGGTTCTATTTCTGGGATTTTTTTCTTTGAACATTCGCATTGCCAATACGTGACATTTTGAAATTTTGTTGAAAGTTGTCAAACTCAATCGTTTTGTCGTAGTGATTGATAATTGCACTGAATACGTACGAGTACGAGAATATTTTCTTTCTCCTGACATGCTTCAAATATACTTTTTTACAAAACGTTGTTAATAAACTATGTCTTTATCTAAGTTTTCTAGTATCAATCGTTCTTGTGATGGTTTCACTAAAATAGTGAAATTCATGTAATTTTCCAAAATAAATTTTTATTATCATCCATCCATTTTGTGAATCCATAATATTCCATTCAAAGAACCTCCATATTTTCATTTTCAATCCAGTCCTGCACACAGCTAAATGCAGCCAAGAAATCATCAGTATAAAAGATGGCTGGTGCGGCCATATATTTCTACATTCCAGACAGGCGAATGATTTTCTCCGTTGATGGACGACTAAAATCCAGCCAAAGTGTGGAGGCAGGCTACGTCTTTTCCTCTGATAAGTGGCATCAATATTATACATGATTTCTTGTTTCTTACATTCGCCCCTTATTGCAGTCTATACATCACCTTCATTTAGCTACCTCTCGGGGCGTATTTATTAGAAAATATTATATGAGGCGAGGGAATCTGCGAGTGAAAAAAACGTCAATTTAATTCAACGGTTACCAGCATTTTTTCATTTAGAATATTGCGATCTCTGTGGATCTGTATGATCTGAACTTCTGGTAGAAATATGGAAGTGGAATATTCCATGCATAATTGAAATAATCACCTAGAGGAAAATAATTTACTATTTCGACTCATGGTATCTAACAACTGAGCACAGAGATCAAAGTTTTTCTAGAAGATTGATGAATGGGGATAGTCATCACCTTCCAAAGTTCTTTATCCTTTTTCGCACACTCGTCTACAGTGTAGAACATTCTACAAGTATCTGTCAGGTAATTGCTGCTTTCCAGGCTAGTACCGTATCGGGCATTGAATTATATCAAAAAGATCGTCTTTCTTGGTGCCAGCCGCCTGAACTGCAGCTAGCATTTAAAGTTGATTCAAGACACAAATACAGATAAATTGTTTCGTAAATGAGTCGGTATGGAGAGATGAATTGTCTAGATGTTGATTCGACGCGTAGTGCTTGCTTGGAATTTACTACTGATTGCTTGACATTTATCTGTCTAGGCAGTCATTCGATCTACAGCTAATCGAGTAGCAGTCAAACTAATACCGAAGGATGAAAGGTATCCCTATCATAATATGTTCCCAGAGTTATAGATCAAATTGGCCGTATTCTACGAAAATATGGGATTGAAACTATGAACGGAGGACAAACGAGATGGTGACTGATGCGCTGCGACCTAATTATATCTATTGTGCCCCATCTTCGTCTGCTATTTCAAGGTATTCTCGTTTACAGCAGCTCCTCAAGCCTCAATTCCTTGAGGAATTTAAGGATTTTGAGGGGGTGTATTCGTGGTATTTCTCCCACAGTCAGCCGGTGTGATCCCAGTATATTCAATCTTTTGTGATGTACAGCATAACACTCAATATATCAATCAATACATCAATATATATTGTGTGGTGTTTCTGGATGTTTCCCACAGAATCTGCAGGTTCTGTCCTCCTCTAAGCCTAGCTTCCTGAGGTGTTCTTTGAGTTTGCAGTGCCCCGTCAGAAATCCCGTGATTGTCTTCAGACTAGTTTTGTTGAGGTTTATCAGTATCTTCGATCTTGCTCGGTTGAAGTTGCCGAGGAGATTTTTGGCCTCCCTTAGCCCTGGAAGTTTTTACTTGTATGTTGCTCTCATTGCTTCTTCAGTTTTACTTCAGAGTTCTTCTTGGAAGTAAGATTTTACAAGTTAGCAGAATGGTTCTGGCCCGATCAGTGGCGTTGATGCCCCTTTTCTGCTTGTTCATTGTCCTCCACTCCGTCGTGCCTCGGCACCCAGAGCAGGATCACCTTGTTGTTTCTGCCTTGATCATTGAGTTTGTCTAGGTATTCCCAGACCAACTTTGAGTTAATGTTATATATAAACGAGATGCTTTCACCAGACTATGCTTAGTCGACAAAAGTCACCACCAAGACTCGAGATGGTTTGAAAAGCCGTGTACGTGTTGACATTTCACAAGAATATCCTAAAGAACTTCAATGCCAATCCATAAAGTTGTTTAAGAGGTTCCAAATATTTATCAATCCATTTCCATATTTCCACAGATCGAAGAACATTTACGGTGGTTAGGGAATTTGTATATTCTACTCACATACGAGATCCAGATTCATTTATCTCAAATCACAGATCACCAAATTTCCACTGGATTCCTCATCAAATTATTCTGGAATTAACATTGATGACAAAAATACATTTGGATAAAACTCTTAGTTACAAGCCAAAAATAGATAATAAAATAATAGTAATACTCCCTCATAAACACTCATAGAGTGTACTCAAAGGCCTAGCCTGTGCGGGTAGGGGACGGCTATTATTATTATTTGCCGTGGCGCTCCGGGGTGTACTCACCGGATCTCTTAGAAGACCTGTTAACAAGTCAAACGGTCAACACCAAGAGAACTTTAATCACTCCCTAATTCACCGTTTCAGAAAAAAACCTCATTTTCCTTTTTATCGATCTATATCGAATACTCTAAATCTCCATCTAGTGTGAACGTTAGAACTGGGCATTTTGAACGAAGATCATGACGGTAATCGACTATAATGTCTAGTATTGAATTGAAATTTCTTCAATGAAATAGATGTGACGATTATATCTTTGCAAGCTTCACTGGGGTAAACCGCATTACATGTTCCTGTGGAAGCGGATATATCGAAACAATGGAACGTTTCGTTCAAACATGAATTAAAGGACACAAGGCCAATTTTCGTTTGGGACATCTGAAAATGCTGACACAGAATATACTCTCATCAACGATAATCACAGAGTAAAATATGAAAAACCCATGTCACCTCTACATCTGCTTATTAAAGACTCTTCAGAGAAGCAATCGAAATCCAGGAAGACCACAATAACTTCAACAGAATCGAAGAAGAAGATTTACCATTGAACAAGTTCTCAAAAATACTGCACATTATACACATATAAACGATAAGAACAACTCTTTAAGTTACCTAAAGCTATGGACCAATCAGAGTAAGAACGCCAACTTCACACGAATGTCAAATGTCAAGCAATAGACAGTGTTGAGAAGCTTTCAACTTGCAAAAATATATCTTGAAAATGCCAACCACTCGTGTTGGCGAAACGTCGAGACTAATTTGTGATGAACGTCGTGTCGACGTCGGTCTGAAAATACGGAAAAATTATCATGTACGTAACGATGGCCGCGAAAGCCTTTCACAATTCTTCAGAACAGATACCGATTCAACTGTTTCAATTAATCATGTAATTCAGTGAGAAATTAGATAGTCATCAAAGTACAAATGATAAAAATGATCGAAAACAATTTATTTGTAATAGATTTACGGATATGCCTGGCTGTGAAGGGTTGTGAGGTTTTGACCGTCCCAATTATTCAGAAAAGTTGTCGTCAGAATATAATATTGTAAATTAATGTCTTTTTGCTATTAGGTTATCACCAAAATAACCTTCTCTGATAACAATCTCCGCTTCTATTTCAATTTTCTCCGAACATTAAGTATTTCTTCCGGAAACCGAACTGGAATCCTCGCAAATAAAGCAACATTCTCTTTGGCCATTTGGGAGGTGTCTCCAGAGCTCTAAGCATAATTACTTATTTGACCAGACCTGCAAAACTACTACAGGAGAAGGTAAAGTATGGACTTGCTGTGGTGCCCTGGCCACCCATAAATATGTGATGCCCAGTAATATCATGTGCCAGCTGTAGTAAATTGTTACAAATGGACCTTTGGGTAGCCATAGCACGGTAGATATACTCAAAAAGACTGCGTCACCGAAACTTCCAGTTCAGCTGAAAAATGCTTTCGGTATGCTCAAGATGGTGTTATACAGGGTGTTAACGGCACGACTGCTGTACTCTCAAAAGTGAACTCCAATGATAGAAACCTCAGAAGTCAAAGAGATTGAAATGGGGTTTGTTATTAGAATTGTCTATATTAATTTTATTATATATGGTTCTCTATTAAAATTAAATTACATTGAACAAATTTTGATTATGTTATGTCCACTAAATGGTTTCCATAAGTGAAAAATTCGAAATCAAATTACGTGCCTATTGACGTGGAGGTATGGTTCATCAAGGTCAATGGTTGCTATCATTGAATTCTTATAATCATTCAATTATTTTTAATTTAGTACTATGAACAACTACTGTCTTCTTCACACCTGAGCTCTCAAATCTTTTTCCGTTACTGGATTGACCTAATGCTTCACAAGTTGATAGTAGAATGAGTCAATAAAAATTTCTGAATCAACAACAACAAAAACATAGCACGTCTTAAGGTGGTCATTCCCAGCCAAATGAAGGATAATGTGCTGTTTAATTACGAGACAAGCACTTGCAGTTGGTTCTACTTGGAAAAACGTTGCACAAATACCTGTTAGATGTGGTTTAATGTCCGTCGTATCCTTAGCAGGGAGAGCAGAGTTTCTCGACTTTGTCGAATTTATTCTTTTCAGTAAGCCTATCAATCACAATATTCCAGAATACTGATCATGAAACTCTTCCAAGTGGGCATCTCTTAATACGTGAGCTTCCTATTTTTGTCGAATATGGATATGAGAACCACCCTGCTTCCATGCATTCCCTTGTTCCCTCCTAGATTGACTGTCAGAGACCTACTTCTGCTACAGGAGAATTGTCGCATTCGATGATGTGTCTGCTATATATGCACATTTCAGTACTAACCATTATTCACCTTGCTGTAGACTTGAAAAAATAATTTGTTCGAGAAGCTTGGCCGGTGCATAGATTATTGACATGGGTAAAAAGTTTTGAATAAGCATTTCATTTCTAGACTCGAGAATTGAAGAAAATATGGATGTTTTCCATAATGATGAAGAATCATTGGTAGACATGACTAAATGAGAAATGTGTAATGGTTCCTCCAACGACTCACTACAGCACTTGAGAAGGAATTCCGTCCACCTCACCGGTTTTCTTAGGGATGGGTGATGTCTTTTCTGCTTTATTATTCATCTGAATATATAGATGATGATGACTATGAATGAATGATGAAAATGATGATGAAAAAATCTGCAAAGGTATCTGCAGTTCAGTCTTCATCAATTTCTACGCTTTTGTAGACATAATTTCAGTAATAATAATATTAATAATAAACGGCTTACACTGAACGGACGAACCCAAACTCTGTCGCCCAGTTGGAACCCGTGCAGCAAAAAGCCCACGTGAAAGCTGCGGAGTGTGGCAGGCTCCTACAGCTACATAGGGATAAGCCAATGCATGGGGTCTTCTTCAAGAACATTGAAGACCTTGGCTTATCCAGGAACCTGACCTTCGATTTTCTCAGGTCAAGTGGGCTGAAGTCGGAAACCAAGGGATTCATAATTGCCTGCCAGGATAGTGTCTTCAACACCCTCGTCTACCGCAGTCGCGTGATGGGTATAGAGGTCCCTAACACTAGCGTGTCGTGGGGCAACTGAGATCATAATGCATTTGCTGTCAGCTTGTCCAGCTTATGCGGTCTCAGCCTATATCCACAGGTATAACGCGGCCTTACGAGTGTTGTACTACCATTTACGACACTTGTACGGTGTAGACGAGACACCGGTATTGCCTTATGCTCCGGGGGATATTGAGTCCGTTGTGGAGAATGAGGAGTGCCGAATATATTGGAACTACTCATTCCCCACCCTCAGGCAAGTACAAGCCAATGAGCCTGATGTAGTCCTTTTCGACCATCAAAGTGGGACGATTTTTGTCATTGAGTTTTCAGCTCCTGGCGAAACCAACATCGTACGAAAAGAGGAGGAAAAACGGACTAAATATCAAGATCTACTCTTTAAACTCCACAGGCTTTAACCAAACCATTCTGTCAAGATGGTGGTTCTGATAATAGGGGTCCTTGGTGGAATCCCCTTAAACTTGAAAATTATACCGGCTTGCTAGGATGCGGTAGAAAACTTAGCCGGAAGAATGCAGAAGGCCGTAATTCTTGGTTTACTCCGCCTTCTCAGGGCACATGACTCTCGGACCCAGTAATCACTCACCCCACGGACGTGGGGAGTGTTAACTGGGGTTAATGATACAACAGTGCGCCCTCCGGAAGTGTCGGGGCTCCGGAGACAGGGCCTGTCTTGGTAATTCCTAATGAATTAAAATAATAATAATAAAAAAAGTGAATAAAATAAAATAAACAGCTTTATTATTTTCAGTATTGTAACAAAGAAATAAAATAGTTCACTTGAAGAAATATCCTGGAAATAAAAGGCGAAATCCAATTTTTGTGAAGACAAATCTCCACAAAACTTGTTCTTCCATTCAACCTCATGTTCTTCCATTCAACCTAAGTATAATCTAGGTTAGTATTTCTTGTAATGTTAACATGATTTCAAAAATTATTATGGTCGAGTTTTTCCATATACTTGCATACCGTAAAATGGGGTTACTTTGATATTACGGGGTTACTTTGATAACAGCTTACTTATTCTTGAAAAGCGCTAATACTGACATTGCTGAACGCTGCCGAATGTTTTCTTTTTCGGTATTGGCAACACTGATACAGATTTTACATTATGGTGGATTTCATTTTAGCAACGGCATAGTGTATCGTGAAACGTTTTGTGTTTTTGTAAAAAGTGTGCTTAATCTAGGAATTTCAGGTGTGTAGAACTCTTAATGTAGTTACAAAATTACTATAATTTTATTTTTACCGTCTTGGTTACTGGTAATTACAGTTTTCTGTGAATACTGTTTATGTTCTTATGTCCTAAAAAACTAATCGAGTCGCCATGTTCTGAACTTGAATGCGTATTGGGGTATCTTTGATCGGGTGTACGGGGTTACTTCAATCAACTGATCAAAGTAACCCCACATGTTGAAGAAACTACGGTTTGAGATATATTTTCGTAAAATAGTTTTTCTGCATAGTATTACCTGGGTTTTTCTTGTTACAGAATAATGCCAAGGACTTATAGAAAGCCGCTTGGAAGTCGGCAGTACAAAAATTATTCGGATGCAGTGATTGAAAATGCGCTGCAATCTGTATTAGACGGACGTTTGACGATTCGTGGTGCTGAAAAAGAATTTAAAATCCCCTATGGAACTCTATACAATAAGTATAACGGAAAACACATAAATAAACCTGGAGCCCAAACTGTGTTCACTGACTCAAAGGCCTAGCCTGTGCGGGTAGGGGACGGCTATTATTATTATTTGCCGTGGCGCTCCGGGGTGTACTCACCGGATCTCTTAGAAGACCTGTTAACAAGTCAAACGGTCAACACCAAGAGAACTTTAATCACTCCCTAATTCACCGTTTCAGAAAAAAACCTCATTTTCCTTTTTATCGATCTATATCGAATACTCTAAATCTCCATCTAGTGTGAACGTTAGAACTGGGCATTTTGAACGAAGATCATGACGGTAATCGACTATAATGTCTAGTATAGAATTGAAATTTCTTCAATGAAATAGATGTGACGATTATATCTTTGCAAGCTTCACTGGGGTAAACCGCATTACATGTTCCTGTGGAAGCGGATATATCGAAACAATGGAACGTTTCGTTCAAACATGAATTAAAGGACACAAGGCCAATTTTCGTTTGGGACATCTGAAAATGCTGACACAGAATATACTCTCATCAACGATAATCACAGAGTAAAATATGAAAAACCCATGTCACCTCTACATCTGCTTATTAAAGACTCTTCAGAGAAGCAATCGAAATCCAGCTCCTGGCGAAACCAACATCGTACGAAAAGAGGAGGAAAAACGGACTAAATATCAAGATCTACTCTTTAAACTCCACAGGCTTTAACCAAACCATTCTGTCAAGATGGTGGTTCTGATAATAGGGGTCCTTGGTGGAATCCCCTTAAACTTGAAAATTATACCGGCTTGCTAGGATGCGGTAGAAAACTTAGCCGGAAGAATGCAGAAGGCCGTAATTCTTGGTTTACTCCGCCTTCTCAGGGCACATGACTCTCGGACCCAGTAATCACTCACCCCACGGACGTGGGGAGTGTTAACTGGGGTTAATGATACAACAGTGCGCCCTCCGGAAGTGTCGGGGCTCCGGAGACAGGGCCTGTCTTGGTAATTCCTAATGAATTAAAATAATAATAATAAAAAAAGTGAATAAAATAAAATAAACAGCTTTATTATTTTCAGTATTGTAACAAAGAAATAAAATAGTTCACTTGAAGAAATATCCTGGAAATAAAAGGCGAAATCCAATTTTTGTGAAGACAAATCTCCACAAAACTTGTTCTTCCATTCAACCTCATGTTCTTCCATTCAACCTAAGTATAATCTAGGTTAGTATTTCTTGTAATGTTAACATGATTTCAAAAATTATTATGGTCGAGTTTTTCCATATACTTGCATACCGTAAAATGGGGTTACTTTGATATTACGGGGTTACTTTGATAACAGCTTACTTATTCTTGAAAAGCGCTAATACTGACATTGCTGAACGCTGCCGAATGTTTTCTTTTTCGGTATTGGCAACACTGATACAGATTTTACATTATGGTGGATTTCATTTTAGCAACGGCATAGTGTATCGTGAAACGTTTTGTGTTTTTGTAAAAAGTGTGCTTAATCTAGGAATTTCAGGTGTGTAGAACTCTTAATGTAGTTACAAAATTACTATAATTTTATTTTTACCGTCTTGGTTACTGGTAATTACAGTTTTCTGTGAATACTGTTTATGTTCTTATGTCCTAAAAAACTAATCGAGTCGCCATGTTCTGAACTTGAATGCGTATTGGGGTATCTTTGATCGGGTGTACGGGGTTACTTCAATCAACTGATCAAAGTAACCCCACATGTTGAAGAAACTACGGTTTGAGATATATTTTCGTAAAATAGTTTTTCTGCATAGTATTACCTGGGTTTTTCTTGTTACAGAATAATGCCAAGGACTTATAGAAAGCCGCTTGGAAGTCGGCAGTACAAAAATTATTCGGATGCAGTGATTGAAAATGCGCTGCAATCTGTATTAGACGGACGTTTGACGATTCGTGGTGCTGAAAAAGAATTTAAAATCCCCTATGGAACTCTATACAATAAGTATAACGGAAAACACATAAATAAACCTGGAGCCCAAACTGTGTTCACTGACGCTCAAGAAAAGGCTATTCTTAAATCAGCAGCAAAATGTGTGGAATGGGGGTTTCCTCTTAGTCTCTTTGATTTGCGTATGTTCAGTAAAGCTTGTTTAGACCGAACTGGACGAATAGTGGCCAAATTTCCCAATAATGTGCCTGGTATTGACTGGGCCTACTCGGTTTTACGACGTCATCAGGATTCTTACAGTCAGCGTGTTGCAGCTAATATAAAAAGGGCTCGAGCTGGAGTTTCCAAACAAAATATTTCAAACATTTGGAAAGTGTTGTTGAAAACGTGCCTAGTAGTAATATTTTCAACGACGACGAGTCAAATTTAAGTGACGACCCGGGCAAGAAACGCTATGTATACCGACGAGGAGTCAAGTATCCAGAAAAAATAATAAACTTTTCCAAGAGTTGCACATCTATCATGGTCTGTGGATCTGCGAATGGTGTTCTATTACCACCTTATGTCATATACAAGAGCACACATCTATATGACACTTGGAAGGAGAGAGGACCGTGTGGCTCACCGTGTTGCAATGAACCATGTTGCTCACGTGGAACTAGGTATAACCGAACTACCAGTGGCTGGATTGACCTTGTTACATTCCGGGATTACCACACGCGAAAAGACTAAATGGGCGTAAAGTGTTAATTGGAGACAATTTGTCCTCTCATATCGATGAAGATGTGTTACGACTGTGTGAAGAAAATGATATCAACTTTGTTTGCTTGGTACCACACTCGACCCATCTGCTTCAGCCTTTGGACGTCGCCTTTTTTCGTCCAATGAAAGAGGCATGGCGAAGGACATTAAAGATGACATTTCTGAAATTGAAGAGTCTGCTATTGTTGCATACCTGCCTAGGCCTACCTTCCAAGAAGGGTCTGAATTAGTCGTGTTTCCATACGATATCAATGTTAATGAAGTTTAGAGCTGAATAATTTGATATTTTGTGAATTAAAATGTTAATTTCAAATAAAATTATAACTAAAACATAATATTTGTCTATATCAAAGTCACCCCAAGTGTTTTAAACAGCTTTATTAGAAAAACCTGCGGACAGATTTCAATTTATTTTTGTTTGTTTATTTCTTTTTGAGTTTACTTTCGAATGACAAGAAAATAAGCATGGTGATTAAAGTAACCCCGATCATTGTATAAATTTGATCACGTGGTTCAACTTTTTTTTCTCAAAGACTAAATACATTGATAGTTTTTTAAGTTAAGTTTCGGGTAGAAGACAAAAAACCGACATTCTGTTTTTTTTTACATATTTTTCTGCCAATTTATGCAAAAGATACGTTTTCTAACTGAAAATTGATCAAAATAACCCCATTTTACGGTACCAATATTCTTCAACCTGATTTTTTATATTAAATATTTTAATTATTGGTTACCCTATGACACGCTCTGGATTCGGTTTCATTCTATCAAACACATGAAAAATGCTTGTACTTACCTTTTTTCACATTTCACTCCATTTCTGGTTCCATCAACTGAACACGATGATAAATCTAGAATTTTCTCCAATATTATACCAAAGTTTCCGCTAACGTTTCCGCTTCTCAATGGAAATCATATATTATATACATGCCGCAAACAGTATGATGAGTTTAATCCATGGAAGGCGCGAGAATTCCGCTAGACGAGAATCAACACTCATTAATGAATGATAATTAACATCATCAAAGTTGACCTGGCTGTTGGGAGGTGGATGCTCTTTGAGATCCAGAGAGAGAGGAAATCGTAATGAAACTTGACAATCGCAGGTAAGTCACTTGCAATAATTCTGTTTGTAAGTTTGAAATGAGGTGACCGCATCTGTCCGGTTTTCATCCCCTATTCCACATCAAAGAGCTTGAACTAGAAGCATATAACGGGCTTAAAGCTCTCCTCTGCATACGTACTGAAGGGATGGAATGGTTGACGGTGTAAGCTCAGACTGTTTGTTCCCTGCCTCTGTGCAATTTAGTGGAGTGTCTAGCTTTGCAAGATGCTACTTTATCGTCGATGACACTCATTTACTAGTAATCATTCTCGGTGAATATCCCATAGGTGGAAGGAATCAAGCGACAAATATAAAGTTTTGAGATAATATCGTTTGAAGATTATGATCATTATTACATCAGTGCAATTTGATACTTTTCCATCCTATCATAAGTAGAAAATTTATATATTATAATTCAATGCAGAAAAAAAATTATTAACACAACGAATTAAAAAAAGTGCGTTGGTTTCTTTTTGCATTTCGATTTTCAGGGAGTTCTGATGAAAACTTAAAGGGCAAAATAAAAACAATTTCATTAATATGAATTGGAAATAATTTAGTTCTACCTGATCTCTATTTGCCCCAAGTTGTTGGATCAAAATTGTAATAATAATAAAGTTTCTTATGAATTTTTGTGAAGTTTTGTATTTTTTCTAAGTTTTTGGCTAGATTTCAAAAGTTTTGGATAGATTTTAATCTCTTGGGGCAAATTCCATTGAAATGACCCAGTTGTGTATAATTACTGCAAATTTTCAGTAGTAATATCCCTAGGACACTGATAATAAACGAGACAACTTTATGACAATCAAAATCTTGTTCCTACCAAGCAACGAGCTTGAGAAATTTGACATCTTTCAAAAATGTATTACTCAACAAAAAACTTTTATTTCTTAAAAGTACAGTTAGTGAAAGTACAATTATTAAAATTTAACTGTGGTGTATGGTTTTATAGAATTTTGATTGCTATGACCAGTAATTTTCAGCAATTGTTGTTCTTCTACACCACTTTTTGTCAATTCGCTAACAGCCGTTGATCTATCTGAGTAATTTGTTATCTCATTGTGCTTTATATTCAAGCCAATTGCCTCAGCAGCAGAGTGAGTACATCCATTCATTGTATTTGTTCCAATATTTTTCCAGTGTCTATTTGGTTTCAAAAACAGTCATATTGTCGACTCGTTTTGATATAAGTTTATGAAAAAGACGTACAGGGCAGCTTTGTCTTTCATTATAGGAAACCAACCATTTACTACTTTTTACAACGTTTTACTGAACACCGGATTGTATTCAATGCGATTTGTTGGAGAGTCGTCGTTATTTATCTCAATTTGAAAAAAAAAACACCAGAAAAGCAACTGCATCTCCTCTTCGCCATGCAAATTCTACAGCAGCAATATGGTAGAATTTAAACATAAGAACTTCAGGAGTATTCTCATCCCATAACAATATTATTTTGTTAACTTCAGACATATTTAATGAAATTGAACTGAACTTACGTTTACATGAATCTGCTTGTAGTTTCTTTCTGATTGCATCGCGGGCATCTCGGGCTGGTTTAAATACTATATTATTAAACGAGTCAATCAAAATAGTATAGTCATTATAGTACTTTTCTTGCAAACTGTTTCAATGACACCAACTTACAAAATTTGATTGGTTGTTAGTACTGTCTAAAATGTAAAGATTAGTAGTTAAATGTCAATTTTCATGAATCGCAAATCATGGAATTTCTCTATCAGATCCTCTACCGTGTATCGTAAACTATTCCATTTGAGAATTTAACTATTTGCAGATGCCTGGAGTATAGTTGGAGGAAAACCAAACATCGTTGAAAATAGTGAAAATATATCTGTATCTTTTCAGAAAACATTGAGATAATACCCGTTTCGAGTTATTTCGTTCCAACAGAAATCATTAGGAAGTCAAAGCGGACGCTGCGCCAATGTCCACACCTTGGCAGATCGTGGGCAGTCGCTTTAATAATATCGGAACGTACGGAATAATAATTGGTCCTGCCTAATCCTGTGGCCGTGGAAGAATAGGACCAGGATTTGCAATGCGGAGGCTTCCCAACGTCACAAATCACTTTTACTGCCGTATTATATGCGTTTGTGACCGTATGTAACAGCCATAGAGAACCTTTTACTAATGCCTTGCCTTGGATATCTCAGATTTAATTTCCACTCTTTAATATAAATAGTCGGTGTGAAGGGTAGCATTAATGCCGAAACTGCTATTCAATGGTAATTTCAGCCTTCTGCTCAACTGCTGCTTCTTTAATTAATTACCACGTATTCGACTCTGAATTAATATCTGAGCAAGGTGTGTTTTATCAATATTCAAATCGTGTTCGATATACAATACAAACTATTACTAGGAAACATTGATATCTAGATACAAGGCTAAAAATATTTCATTTCAGAACATATATTGTTGGAAACAGAAAATACCTTTGTTGCACTTTATCACGAGCCTTCAGTAGATATCAAAAATGTAATAGTAAATCGTAACAAGTCAAAACAGTTTTTCATCGCTGCATATTTATGTGATGTTAAATATGAAATAAAAACCAAGATATGCATGCTGCAAAACTAAAACGAAATGAAAACTTCCTCATCTCAAACTGGTAGCATACAAACAAATGGAATAATTAAGTAATCACATATAAAGAATGGTGTATTCTGGTTCCAATATTTCTGGGATCTATATTTTGGTCAACCCTGGCCAATATATTTTTCCAAATAACATATCTTCATCGATATCCTCAGGATCGTTTAAAATATTGCCAATTGCTCCTAAAGCATTTGTTATACATTCTGCAACAGAATTTGATTCTTCGGTTTTATATATTCTGCTTAGGCAAGTCTCTTGGTGAAAGCTATTGGTTCCTCATCAATGTATGACCAAGTGATAATGAATCTTGTTCTGCTATGATAGCCTCTATCATGGGAGTATTCCAAATAACATTCTTGGAAATAGTTCCATCTGTTCAAAAAATGCATGTAGTACTTTCAGATTTGAAGGGATGCTGATTCCTTACTGTTTAGCACCAATCTAAGTTATCTCCTTTCAATGTCTCTACTTCTCCCCTTGTACAAGTCATAATCAAAACCAATATACACAGAAATCAAGACGATGTCTCATACTTGGATATTCATTATTCCACTTATCATTTTCCAAACATTCTCCCTGGATATGAAGATGGCGATATTACCTGACTAATTCTATTGAGGCACCTCACCCTGATCCATTAAAGTTTAGTTTCTTTAACTATCAAACGATTGAAGATGCTCACCAATACATAACATAACTTTAACATTCGACCTTGATACAGTGGATAGTTGACGAGAACTTCCACTAATTTATAATGAAAGTTGGCTAACTTCTACTGGTTGTAATAAGATGTAAGTGTCATAATTTTCTCGTATGAATAGATGCATTGATTCTCAACTGCTCATTTACTATTATGATAATGTCCCCCAAGATGATAGCATTTTTAAAGAAAGTTTATTGTCGAAATGACCAGTGCTTGATGATAAAGGTGTATTTTACTCATTGGTAAGTTTTTCGTTACTATTTGGTAATTTTTTTGTAGTAGAATTATTTCAATAGTAATCAGCCGTATGCTGTATCACTTCCGTTAAAAATAACGTCACCGTTATTCGCCATTTCCGTTATTTTGCTATTACCAATCTTAGCAAAACGGAAATGACGAATCAAGTTGACGTTATTTATAACGGAAGTGATACAGCATAAGGCTGAATGTCATAGACACCAAAACGAAACTACAAATGGAATTTATCGTTACAAACAATACCATCAGCAATTTCAACATCCTCGACATCATCAAAAAGTATGCATCGTCGTTTCTTTTTAGGTAATGTAAAATCAAAATGCTCAGGTTGAAGGAAAAAATACTATTCAACTTGGCCAAGTATTTGAAATTGAAGTTTGAGAAGAACATCTCAACATTAAATAAACATGCACGACAGAAGTATATGTAGATCAGTCATCTGTCAAAAAAAATCAAATTGCAAGTCAAATTCAGCCGTTATCGATAATTCAAAAACTGTAACAACAGAAGCATTTCTTTTAAGTGCAATACGAATAACATACTCACCAAATTCTCTTTTTCGAATAACTCCAGCAATGCTACAAAATGTAAATTTAATTTCTTTTAAAAGCCCTTAAAGTGTATTTTTTCTAAAATATACCTCGTGAAAAATAAAATATAATGAAAATATTGACTAAAAGATATACCAGTATTCATGTGGAACTTTTTAAGGAGAAAAAGTAACTATTTTTCCCTAAAGAAGAAAAGTGCCACTTTCAACCCTAAAACTAGGGAGAAGTCAAATTTCAAAGGAGGTGATTTTTTCCATACCCTCTTTCGCTCCACTCTGTTACCGATCGAATTTATTATTTATTTCATGTGATGAAACATGCTCTACTGAAACAGAAAAAGAGATGTTTCAAATCATCAAAGTGACAACGTATTATGGTATCTTTGAATTGGCATACAATTTTTTCAACTGGTTGAAATATTTGTGTTGATAATCAAAAACATCATGTTTTTGATTTTGTAGTTCGGCGCTGAATTTGCTGTTGGAAACCTATAAGACGTGTTTTCGATTTTTTAGACCACTTTCCTTTTTTTTTGTTTCAAACTGTCCAAAAAAGACAAATGGCAATAAATGGTAATTTGAAAAAAACGTTTTTAATGAATTCGAAAGAACAGTAAGTAATACACTTTGTTAATTGATCCTTAGTAAAATTGGGGCACCCATTTCACTTCATTATGCTATTATTACATGAAGGTCATTACGGAGTCCAATTGGATAGTCTTCTAACAACGCATAAACATATTTAAGCTATTCAAAGGGTACGTTCCTACTTTCTGGGATACAGAAATTCTCATTCACAATTTAGACAATGATTTGCTCATATATAATCATATATGGCATCACACGTTTAAAAAGGTAATGGCTACGTCTTCCATACTGCCGTCCTTAGCAAAAATGCCGTATCTGCATCTGCAATCTTTTTTACAATTCTGTGAATCCGACCTTCATTCTCAAACTTTTGTACATACGGCAAAATAATTTATTAATTTTGGCTATAAACCTGGAGTATACATCATTTTTTCTTGGTAAAACTCAAAATTTATAGGTTTTTAAACCTAAAGAATCCAATACTTATCTCATTATTTATATTTTTTGTAGGTACGGCATTTTAGCTAAGCACGGCAGCATAGCTCGCACAAGTCTCTCGGAGACTTCTAAGGGTCGGTTGTAAGGGTGCAGCCGATTGATGTATTCAACAATTTCAAAAATTTCAACAATAGTTGAATTTTAACAATATGTCCAACAATGTTGAATGTATGCCTACTGTTCTGCTGTCCGAAACAAGTCTCAATTTCTGGTTGTTCATATCATCACCAAGAGTGATCGAAATATTCGTTTGAATGCGTTGCGAGCACATGCATGCGTCGACTTCTTCATAACCTATAAGAAGTAATTTTCATATAGATTTTACAAGTACTTCCTCCCCAAGATATTCCTCATAGGCCTCACCAACATCAGAAAGTATGATACTGAGTCCCGCAAACATGGCGGGCTCATATACCAAACACTTGAACTCTTGCAGGAGCGTTGTGAAGAACCAGTCCCATTGGGAACCAAGTTTGCAGTAAAATAGTGCCTAGTGATGTACCCAGGTTTTTGTTAATCGATTTTTCTAGGACATAAATAGAATTCTCCACACTAACGTTGAGCAGCCATCATTTGTATTTAATGATTAGGCACACCACGCATGGCGTCCATTCTCACATTCCATTAGGCCTTGGAATAAATGACTATCCAGTAATATCGTGGAGGTAGACACCTGCGCCTTCTAACCGAGGCCATTGGTGGCAATGGTCAGGAGTGGGATTGTGTGTACCATCGAATTTTAGTTTTCAGCGAATTAGTGAGATGACATCATGGCTGAATTCATGGAAGAGACAGAGACAAAATTGTCGATTGTAGAATTCCATACACGGAATACCACCACAGGAACATGTCAGTTCACTGGTCATCTATTCCATTTCACCCTTACTATCCGTTGTCGGAAGAAGCTGAGAATGAAAGAAATGTTATATTCATGCTATGTAGCTAAAGTAGTCCGGAATCCACTTGTACGCAAGCGGTAGGACCCGGATCTCTCCGAATTGTCGTTCGTGGTTGGTGCCCCCGACTGGAGAATGAAATGTTTCAGAATCATTTAACTGACTTAGGAACTAACTTATCCACCGTGTTCATGAAGTGTTTCTTGAATTTTCTCTCTGAACTAAGAATTGTGATATCTACAATATGAAAACGGGTAATGCAAGTAATATATTATTTGATAAAAATATTACGGAGTGAGCGACCGTAATGAATCTTATTGTTTTGTATGATCATAGTATTCAGTTGTCACTCACTCATCTTGCGAAGAACATAAGTTTTCTAGCAGTCAATACTGGCCATTAACATAACTATTACTTTTTCTTATGAATATTCATAATCTTTACACACACGAGAACTTGCGGCAGCTGTGCAAGTTCACAGCTCTAGAGGGCTTTTTCTAAAAGTCATACACTTCAACTCGGAAAGATTCATTAAAAAAACTTCCCAAATAAATATTTGAAGTTAATTACTTTTCCAGAATCCAATATCGCCAAACTTCCAAATCATCCCACTGAATTAATCATAAAACAATAACCCTAAAAATTAATGGTCTATGGATTGAACTGAAAGTTGAATAATAAGTTAGCGGTATTGGTAAGCCTTTACGGGCTGCTCCTATAAAATCAACAATCGCTCAGATAAGAGTCTTTGTTCACCGTGCCAGAGCCCATTCGTCATTCTGGAATTGTGCAAATGGGCGAAAGTACAAATCATGTTTAATTGCATCAATGGAGCTGGCTCTAACCTACAGTTTTCCTTACTCGCTTCACTGCTAAATCAAATTTATGGATAAACTTAATTTCCTTCCAGACTTCATAGTGTTTAATTCTAACCCATTATTTGCTTTATTGCCGTTGAACTAAATAAGCTCTGCAGCTTGAATTACTTTTCGAACTCCGATATGGAACGTTTTGTTATTTCGTTGTTTTGTTTATTCGACAGTGAAAATGGATTCTTCATTTTCATAGGTTCCCGTTTTGACATCGACCTGCAGTGAATGAAATTGAGTTGAAGCTGGTGTGTTTCAGCTCTGAGTATGATCCTCAGGCATAATAGGCCAGGGCTATATAATCATTCAGAACCGTGAAAAAATGTCGAAATGGAATTCGTTTTGAATGGTTCATTAGGGTGCCATTAGCAAGAATCTAAAGTTTTTCCACACTCCCGAGGCGTGCCCTGGTCTCCGCAAGGCTGCTATGATACATGTATTTGGTTAATCGAAAATATCTCGTTTTCTCTTTATTGTACTGCCGAAGTGGTCCCATATGGAATTGAAGGTGACGCAATTCTGTACAAAATAGTTTCTGATATATTTTTTTGGGAATTCATAGTTTCGAAGTTGTGCGATTTTTGAGAAATGCCGTAAATTCCACTTGCATATTCCGTTCTGGTGACTGTCAACAATTTGTCCTATAACTTTATCTGACTGTATGAATAACTATAATATTTCCTCTCCGAACTATCTTCTTATGCACTTTAGCTTTTTGATGAAATATGAATGCGTGAAACAAAATATGATTTATCATGTGGATCATTCGATCAACGGTGCAGATAACATGGTACATGTTATAGACGGTAGATTACTTCTCCATCGTGTGGTCTGGTACCAACAAGACACGTTCTATTACATTTTTCAGAATATGCACTATACGTTCAGAAGTACTACAATGCTAAGAAAGTAATTGTTTTTGACAGCTAACCGAAAGACGCTAACAACGAAAGTTCTAAATCTGCTAAACGATTCCGTAGATCGCAGATGACGACGCTGCTAAGGTGATATTTGATGAAACGTTGACATCAACAATGTCACAGAAGATATTCCTTGTCAACGAACAGACTAGAGTCCCAATTTCTTGCTGGGGGGCAAATTTTAAGCTGCAGAATTTTCACTTTCATAGTCAACTTCGCAGTTGAATTATCGTTAGACTATGATTTTGTTGTAGTAGTTGATGAAGATGTCGACCTCCTCGTACTGATAGTAGGCCTCGTATAATAGTTGTCAAATATTTATTTACCCACCGAAGTCGTTCAAACATTCAGAAGAAGTTGTAGAGCACATACTTTTCCTTCACATCTTCCTTGACGATTTTTTTTATCGATGAGTTTGGCATCATTTGAGTACTGACATAAATCAATTAAAATTAATTTGTGTTCGGAATGTTTAACAATACAGCAACTTTGCATCAAACACAACAGAAATTTGAAACGGTTTTCTCACTTTCTAAATGAAAAAAAAAAAATATTTGCATCGTTAGTCAGTACCTCATTCAAACATGTTTTCGTGGTGGTGAAACAGTCTTGTTGAATTTACAGTTTTTTTATTCATCAATAAATCCGTTTGTTTTGTAAAACTTGCAGGAAATAAAAATTGCAACAGAACGTTCAGATTTGAGACATTGATGAAAAGTTATATTAGAAGTTTGAGAACTATTTAACGAATTTCAAAATAAATTATAATTAATTAAAAGTAATTTCCATATGATTCGCACTTCTTGATGATTGGTGAGTCAATGAAATAAAATATACTCTCCAATAAATTTGAATTGATTTTTTATCAGTTCAATATGCTTTCGCAAAGTAGTGACAATATTTTCTCTTATTAACTGAAGTATTCGAAATGGAATCGACGTCATAGTGGCAGTGCATTTTTAAACCAAGAGATGGCACTGTTCACATACTTCAGTGTTTGTCTCAGAAATTCCTAGGTTAAGGCAAGGATTTTAATCGATTTGATTGGCTGAGATGGTCTGCGCTGATGATTGGTAATGACCATGAAACCATTTCGTGTTCTTCCATTGTGATCGACATTGCAAAATAGTTCTTGTAGAAATCTTTTCCAATTATTCAACAGACATAATGCAACGGTCGCGAGGGATAGCACTTGTTTTCTGTTGGAGACCTCCTGATGAATTAACTTTTTATATAGGTTGTAGCTGAAGACAGGATTCCCAATCCATTTTTCTCTATACCTTCTATACTGGATGTCAATTTGAATACTTCCCACTCTTGATATTTTCATTTCATTAAATAATATGGAAAATCGAAAAGAATTCAATTTCATTTTCATGGAGGACACTTGCAATAAATATTTTTAGCCATCGCTGGGAAGAGGGGGTCAAGTAACACCTTATTTTGAAGTGAGTTCAATTCTTCTTCCACTGATACCCTGACTTATTATTTTTTTATCAGTAGATTCCAGAGTAGAGTATTCTAAATACTTCAGAAGTAATTAGAACTTTCTTACACTGAGTTGCTTTATTGTATTGACTCTCCTTTATTTAGAAATTGTTAGAAGAGTAAGTGACAACGTTCCAACCATTCAAGAACAGGAATAAATGTATTCTACATGTGAGACTTTCAATTTGTTGGTTATTTTACTTCTACAGAAAAAAATTATGTAATTTGCGAGAATTAAATTTCAAACGTGGGATCTATTTCACCTACCTTATGAACTATTCAAAATGTTGTCCATTTTGCTCTGAACAGTGAAAGAGTCTTTTTTCGAACTCCTTTCTAACATTTCGGAAAACTTCACCGGGAATTGGTCGGCATGCTGCTGTAATTCCTCTGATAAGTTCATCAATATGAGCTGATTGTGTTAAATTCGTTGATCTCGGAGGCCATTCAACTGCTCCTTTCCTGCCAATCCATTTACTCGAGAAACTCTCGTTCAACTATTGTCAGACCGGAAGAAAATAATGAGGTGGAGCACCGTTCTGCTGGAAATGTATCAGATCCTACTGCAGAAGAACATTACCTTCTGCATAAATTTGAGTTTCTAGCTCATGAGTTATGAGAGAATCGACAGTCTCTTAAATAATATCATGGTAC
This sequence comes from Chrysolina americana, assembly GCA_958502065.1. Classification (NCBI taxonomy): domain Eukaryota; kingdom Metazoa; phylum Arthropoda; class Insecta; order Coleoptera; family Chrysomelidae; genus Chrysolina; species Chrysolina americana. The sequence goes on from OY293413.1 coordinate 12,720,806, forward strand.
AGTTTCCCGGTAGAGATTTCTTCAAGAAATGAAGGACCAATAATGGCATTTTTAAGAATACCAGCCCATAGATAACTTCCTGTGGGTCTTGTGTATGTTCTTCTCGAAGAAGAGGGGGGTTTTCGTCACTCTAATAGCAAAAATTTTGCCTATTAACATTACCATTCAGAAAGAATGAACATTCATCGCTGAAACAGATGTTAAACGAAAGATTAGGGATGTCATTGACTCGATGATACTTGGTTTCTCAATAAATACTCTATTCTCATATCATAATTTTCCTCATGGAGCTCTGGAACAGTCTAGCGTAACATTCCCGCCTGTTCTGCTACTGATCGTAAGGAGTTTGTGGGCAAAACTTCAATTTGAGCTTCTTCATTTTGTACTCTGAGATTATTTCATTTTTATTTTTCACCAAACGAGTTTCGTAAAACTTTATCACCAAATCAAGCACATACCGCCGACTAACATTAAAATTTGTTTAATTTTTCATTAAAAAGAATTGCAGCCCTTCGTGCGCACTTTCCAAACTCACCATATAAGTACCTAATTAAAACTGCCTTAACTTTACTACCACCTCTTTAAAAATAGATCAAAAATTTTTTGCTCACAAACAGAAAATTTTACAGTAGTAGTAGCAGAAAAAAAAAAGCTATCTGTGGAGTTCCGGCGATGAGAACTAAAAATGCAGCATTTAATAAACGCAACACAATAACCAGTAAATATTTTGGTGCTAATGGTTCATCTTATATCCAGTTCTACCAAAGGGAGATTCACAATAATTTTTGTTCAAATAATAACTTCAAAACCATGCATCTCAGTGCAGGCAATTCCTTATTACTTCTTCAAGTTTAGAACCTTATTTTCCGGAAACTGTTCTTCAAAAATAATAAGTCAGCGAACCATTTGAAAGAAAATTGACCCCCCACCTATTTAATATTCAAAGGGTAACATCTATCCCTGCTAGGAGGTTGAAGCACGAAGGATACAAATATTCATTGGAGGTTTCCCCCTTGAAAATGTTGAAAATTTGATTAACCTATATTTTGATCACTCATATTTTTTACTGGGTGAGAAGTTTTCAACTTGACACCTTGTATAGTCTCCATGTGGAACCCTGCATAAATTATAAATAATTTATTGCCCGAAAGAGGTTTTCCTGAGACAAATCCTCCACAAATTCATTCGTACCCTTTCTTTTGTTCTGACGATATTTTCTGAACAGGATTTTTCTCTTGTGGAAATTACTCAACACGAACATCTTCCATTGTTTTTTACTACAACAGTATTAAATATCCACCACAATAATAAATAAAAAATATCAGTAGTTCAAAATTACAATCACGAAGTTTATGATCCCATGGTATAACATAATGATATGAAAGTCACCATTTGCTTATTTTCAAATACATATCAACCATCGTTTATTGCTATTATTATTGATATAGGGCTACTTTCGATTTACTTCTAAACAAGTCCCGATAACAGTACGAAATTGCTCACTAAAAATTTCTAGTGTTGAAAGTAACTCATTTTTAACAGTAGTTCTACTGAGCTCGTTTTCCAATACGTTCATTCCGCAACTTGTTAGAAAATTAGCTATTTATTCATCTGATAACGGTGAAACTGGCACAATCACTATTTAAATTCTAAAATTGTTCCACACATAAAACTTATACAGACATATCTATCTTTAATCCGAAATGATTATATTTCCGCTTTGCCTTCAATGTACAGAAATTTCCTGAAATATGAAGTTTTCAAACTGTAAAGAACAGACTGAAGAAATAAGTGAAGTACGGGTGTTTAAATTCTAATTTATCATGTCGGTCCTAGGCTAAGACAAGCTTTCGACTGGCAGTAGAGAGCTTATTGTGGGTTGTGCCCTTCTGATCTACTCTTCCCTCAGGACGTGAAATTATGCTTCATATGAACATATAGCCGCCATTATTCAAACTATACCCCCTTTAAATTTGTTGCTCAAGTTGGTAACTAAATTACATCGTAAATTCTTGTTTGTACTTATTGTAGTAGCATATACTCACTATTCATCATACCTATAATAATGCACTTCCGGTGAACTAACAGAGCTATTGAATCCAAACTTTTTCATTTGGATTCAGGAACATCCGGAAACTGCTACTTTTTGGAGTATCTGACATGAACGAATATACCTTCGTCGAGAATAGGCTAGAAGTAGTAGTAGTAGTAATTGTTAATTATCGAAAGGCCTCCGATCGAGGTTCTTTAACCAGTTATGTTTTGGGTACGCTTTGTTATATCGACGTTTCAACATAAAAAAAGAAGGCTATGCTGTGTTTATTGGGAGAGCAGAGGAATTATTTCCGAGAAGCGGAGAAAAAATGGCGAAAGTTGAATTAGAATCTCTCAGAAAAACAACCGAAAAACACAATTAGCTATAGAAATTGGCTCTTGTGAGCTTATCACCTTCATAACACACGCAGTAAGTGTAAGAGAATATCTGTCATCGAATAACACGAATGGCGTTACAACAACACCTGTATGCGAAGAAGCTACCGCTCCACAAATATCGTGGACATACTCCGTCCTGGTTATGAACTCTATTCTCAATTCAAATTCAAATGTGGTGTCGGCCTTATCTCCAAAGTACACCTTCCATGCCAACTTAAACATTGCGGAAAATCTTTGACGTGATTCAAGTCTAATTTATTTGCTTCCTCAGCTTCCTTTACTGAAGAGAAACTATGCTATAGTTTCTATCACTATCAACTGGATCGAGCAGAATTATATCCGGAGAATATCGTCAGAGCGCATTCCGGGCCGGTGCCGACGAAACCAAAAAACACCGGAGAGTCACCAGGGAAGTCTCGGAGTTTAGACAAGCCCCAAATGTCAATTTGGAAAGGCGCACCTACTCGAAGTTGATTACCAACTTCGAGGAGGTGACAGATGCGATAAAGAGACTTCCCAAGAACAAAGCATCAGATATCTACAAAATAGACGCAGTTCTCCTCAGGAACATCCCAAGGAAAACCTGGTCCAGCTAATCCACATTATAAATGCAATTATACACGAAATGCTTGAAACATGCAGAGGTTGTCCCGATGGAAGGGGAAGGTGGAAAAGCCCCAAGAAAGAGTAGATAGCTACCGCCCCATCTAATTGCTGAGTGCGGTCGTCAATTTGGTGGACAGCATCCTGCTGAAGAGAGTTGAGAATCATCCCGGATGAGCAGTTCGGCATCCGGAGAGGTCACTCTACAACCTCTCAAGTGGGGCGAGAATTGTTCACAGGATGACGGTGGGTTTCCACCGAGGCCTTAACACAGTGATAGTCCTGTTGGATGTACAGAAAGCCTTCGACACTGTCTGGATAGAGGGCTTCATCGCAAAAATGCGGAGAATAGGCATGCCTAGGCATATGGTCAGACTGCTAAGACTCCTACCTGGTTGGTAGAGGTTTCAGGGCCAGAATCAATTGTACCCGCTCCGGTCGAAGCAGGTGTGCCGCAGGGATCCTGCCTCTCACCACTTTTGTATTAGTTATGTGCTTATGACTTTTCAATGTCGGAACACACGAGTAAGGTGGTATACGCTAATGATACGGCAATTTTCGCCCAGGTCGGCGAGAGCAATATCGCTGCTGCCCCGATGGCAACACACCTGGATGGACAGATCGTGCCTTGTCTAGCGAGTAACAAAATAGTGGTTGATTCAGAGAAAACAGAGCTCATGAACTTCACTAGAAAGATAAAACGAATCGAAGAGACAGAGTCTGTGCGGTACCTGGGGGTACAATTGGACAGAAGATTGACGCTTGTCAAACACGTCAGCTTGGCAATTCAATGAGCTGCGGATGCAGTGAAACGGAAATACCCGTTGATAGCGAGGTGTTCCAAACTTTCGAATAAAACAAAGCGTTGATCTACAAACATGTCATCAGGCCAACGATGACCTACGTCTGTCCAATACCTTGCAGCCTCCCTACGTACCAAATGGTGCGGCTGGAGAGGATACAAAACTAATTACTTCGTTTCGTCACGAATATTGACAGGTACATTCCGCTAGCCACATTGCACGAGCTGGTCAATGTTGGGAAGATTACAGAGTATGTAGAAAAGATGTCAGATAAATTCTATAGACACCACATCTTTGGAAGCCCTCTGACCAGAGACATCACTAGGATCAGGAGCTACCATAATGCCCCAAGAAAGCATCAGTGGCTGATATACCAGGCACTGGACCTGTTTCATGAGCTAGAAGATGAGGTGTTATGTCTAAACCTGTTTTTCTGAGTCTTTTCCAGGACTTGAGCAAATGATTCCACCATCAATCGACACCCCGAAATATAGAATCTGATCAAAAATACCACCATCCCACACCTCAAGAATTTTACCAGATCACTCCTGATGAAGAGACATTTCAACCATTCCTAAATCATACCTCGGTGAGAGTTATTTTGAGGAAAGTGAGCGCCCTGAGATGCAACAACAGGAACAATACTTACAACAGTTTGCCATTTCTTTGCCTGGTTCATACATAGAAAATTAAATTGACGATACAGTGAGAGAGAGTGGGAGATACAGAAAACGTTAACGGGAAAGATAGGAGTGGAAGTTAGATATGCTGTGGCGGAGTGGGCTATACAAGCTTCACTGCAGCTGCACACCCTAAACTTTAATGACAAATTGTGGTTCTTCGGCTTGCAGAAATCGGCAGATTATATTTTTTCCATCATTCTTGAATTATTTCATTCAAAATAAAAAATCGGCTGTGCTCGAGAATGTCAAGGTGACATTTTCTTATTGTTTGTGACCCTCCCACTCCCTTGCGTCACGTTCAAATCGTCAGATCATTGAAATGTACACTTTTTAGCATGTGTTTACCTCACTTTACCTTAATCTGACGAACGATCGATTTGTTTTACTAATCTGATCGGCTGTCCTAGATGTGCGATCCTATATGGAGGGCTTATATACGGTGGAGGTACTTAACAGGGTGTTAGGTATACCCCTTTATGTTTATCTTCCGCGTTTGAGTGAATCCCAAAATCTCCTATTGGGCTCCCCAACCATTATATGTAGTTCAGTAGCAGCAAAAATAGATATTACATTTTCAAAACTTCCCAGAGAGTTTTGGTTATATCAGGAGTGATTATTCCCGAGAAATTGTTAAAATGTAAATGTTTCAAATAAATGTATATTTGGAACTTTTTGTGTTAATGAAACTCAAGAAATAGAAACTTCCCAAAACTGTACTCTACTACTCTGAGCTCAAAGCAGTGGATACGCTTTGAGCTCCTGAGGATGACAAATTTATTGGCGAAACGCGCGTCGTGTGAAATCGATATTGCTTTGGTGTTTCGGGTAGTTTTTATTTTTTAACGTAAATGAAATATATTATGAACTATAGCAGTGTTTTATAAAAACAAATCTCAAATAGTACATAAACGGCCACTTTGGCGCTGCAAACCTAATTTGAATTCCCAATAATGAAAAACCCCAACTCACAATGCTACCGTAGGAAGTGGCATCATAGCCGACTACGTAATTGCCTCTGGTTTTCAATTAACGGCACCAACAAATCAAACCGTTTTAGGTCCAACTTGAACTGCTCTCTCGGCTCGAGGTGAAGGCTCACCGCCCCCCTTTATGTTCTTCAATCCTCTGAAATATTGTTCCAGAATTGCTGAATAGAACAGAAAGGTAATTGGATGGATAAAAATTACACAGATATAAATTCTGGGTTCTGTATGGCAACACCAACTCTGCTGCGGGAGAATTAGCGTTAACTTATTTGAGAATTCAATGAAGTCTGAGTTTCTTAATGAAACCTGTCTGTATGAATACTGCAGTAGGATTCTTTGGTCGATTTCAATCGTCTAAGAAATATCATCTCTGCAAACAATAATGAATATTTTCATATCTCAGGTTATAGAAATCTATAATGAACGTACAGTGCTAGGCAAAAGTCCCCTCCCCCTTGTATCTGTTCAACAGTAATGTAATAATATTTTGTATATGAAAATGTATGTACATTACCCACTGAACATATAATAATATGATAATGATAATAATTTCTATTCAATAAATCGAAAACAATATTTAATGTGTATTATAACAAACCACAGATTATCTGATACAAACTAATAAAAAAAAGTTTTCGCTGTCCGTGGTAAACAAATCAGTTATCCATGTGTACAGTAAGCACCATATGTAAGGATAAATTTATATTTAAAGTCATTAGCCATTTTCAAGAGAAATCCTGAAACATGTCTATTTTTGTATTCGAAAAGACACTCTGTGACATAAAAAAATCCCCCTTCTTCACCCCCCTCAACGTGACAGCCACCCTCCCAATTTTAATCATCATCTTGAAGTGTAGTAAATTTTCTGTATAACCACATCTTTATTTCAATTTCGTTCATGCGTCATAAAAAAGCAATTGAATATATTGTCGTATTCAAATCAGTCATTAAAATGATATCAACCAATGTGCTAATAATGACATCAGATCAAATGTTTAAACTGACAACAACAAAGGCATTGCCGAAAGTTATCGACAACATATTGAATGGTTTCAGGAGTGATACGTTCTCTTTCTTGTCTAATTCTGATTTGAAAACTTTCAATATTGTTTGGTTTATTGACGTATATTTTGGATTTCAAGTAAGCCCACGAAAAGTAGTCAAGCTGGCCACTCTATAGTACCTCATCTATCAATATATCTGTTGGAGAAAACTTCATTCAGATATGCATGATCAAGAGTGTCAAATGCCTTTGCAATATCTGAAAATACACCAATAGCAACTTGGTTATTGTCGACCGCTTTAGAAATTTTTTCAGTTAGGAACTGAATGGCTTTTCATGTAGACTTTCCGCTTTAAATATTAACAATATTTTTGTGAAATCAGTTACGAGAGATATAGGCCAAAAATTTTATGGTAGTGTTGAATCACATTCTTTATGTACTGGTTTGATTACTGCTATTTTAAACTCGGTTGGACAAATTAAACTAACTAACTTCGATTCCTATTTGCAGAGGGTGACTCGTAGGTCAATTTAAGAAGAGAAGATTCTATGAATATATGTCCGGAGTTGCTTCGTTTCTGACATATAGGGCATTGAAATAAAAAAAAAAACGCCTACCATGGATTAGGCTATTGAATTATTACGGATGGTGAACAGATAACAACCAATAATCCAAAAACCAAAATGAACTTGTTCAATTTGAAATAAAATATGTGTAGGAAAAACCCTACTATTAACGTCAGCCGGTCTCCAACCTGCACTGGAAATGCAGTAGGGTGGCTTTATTTATTTTTTCTCGAAAACGGAGATAGATATGAAGAAAATACTAGAGACCAAAAAGATGTGTTTTCAGTTGCCTAATCTAAAAAAATTTATCTGCAAAAAAAGTGACTGGCATACTTTTTTTACAATATCGTTGGCTATGGTGCCCACTGAGACGCTACTGGCCCCTTATAATTTCAATCTACGCCTAATCAGTTCAAATAAATTTCGATGAAATCGGTTCTAGGATATTCATGATATTTTGTAATTACCGTTTTTTTTTAATTTAAACGCTCTATAGTTAACCGTAGTTAGGAAACACCCTGTATATTGAATGACGATACCCAATGCACAACGAAGCCTTACAAACATACATTCGCCCAACGGGAACAAGTTAACAGGTAACAAATAATATACTATGTACAAGAAGTATTCGCCAAATAAACATGCAGCTTGCTTTAGGACATCTTAGGAGGGTTTATTAGAGAGGACTTTTTGTCAATTTGACAATTTGTACAAGTAAAAAAATTGCCTTCAACCTAATTTAGACTTTACTGCCAGGATAACCCGTATAGCCGCGCTAGTTTCGACTGTCTCCTATTGTCCTTTATCATGCATTTATTGAATTTCCCTATTGCCGTTACGTGCATTTTCATTCGATAAAAAATCATTGAAATATTCATAATCGGGCTGAGTTTGCCCGTGACTAGTGTTTATTATAGATACTGGTTGAAATAAAATCAATTCATGAAATTTGTGTGTGCCTCTTTCAAATATAAAGGGTGTCAATTTGAAAACTTTCCACCCTTAATATCTTCCTTCCAGTAAACAATATGAGGAATCTAAAAACAGGTCAATTATATTTTCAAGGGGTACAGTTTCAAGAAATAATTGTAGCCCTCGTGATTTAACCCCCTAGGAAGGGTAGATGTTACCCTTAGAATTTTAAATGGGAGGTCAAGTGGCACATCATTTTGATTGGCGTTCAATTCTTTTTCCAATGGTACCCTGACCTGTTCTTTTTTTATGAGTATTTGTCAAAAAATGGCGTTCTAAAATAATAGAAGTGATTACTAGAACTCGCCTATACTGAGATGCATGGTTTAACCAGAACCGGTAGAATATTAGGTGGTACCGTTCCAACTCAAAAAGTTTACATAAAAAAGTAGTCTAATAGTAAAACGTATATGGTGGTAAAGTTGTGTTCATTAAAAGCTGAATTTTCAATTCTTATCGCAAACATTTTACAGATAGCCGTCTTTTTTTGCTACTTCTGCTGTGAAATGTTTCTGTTTTCAGGCAAAAAGTTGTTTAGCAAATTTGAACGATGTGGTAGTATTGTGAATACAGTTTTACCTGTTGGACTGTTCAGTGATTACTTTAATAATGTTATGAAAGCGTAGAAATGGTTTACATTCTTCAAAAAAAGAATTGAAATGATTGTAGTTTATGGAGAAGTTGTATAGTGCGCACGAAGGGCGGCATGTCTTTTAACGAAAGACATCCAAATTGTAATGTTTGTCTCCGGTATGTGCTTGATTTGGTGAATCAGTTTTACGAAAATGAATAAAGAAATAACTCCAAAAGAAGCTCAAATTGAAGTTTTGGAAACATTTGTTGCAGAGCCCACTAGCTCCTTACGATCATTATCAAAACAGACGGGAATGTGACGCGAGACTGTAAGAAAAGCATTGAAAGTACATAAATTTGATCCATATAAAATGCAGATTCTTCAAGAGCTCCACGAGGATGATCATGATAGAAGAATAGAGTTTTGTGAAACCATGTATCATCGAGTCAATACCATCCCTTATCTTCTGTTAAACATCTGTTTCAGCGATAAGTGTTAATTTTTTCTGAATGGCAATGTTAATAGAAAAAATTGTCGCTATTGAAATGAAGAAAACCCACATATTTTTCGGGAAGAGCATACACAACACCCACAAAAAGTAATTGTTTGGGCTGGCATTCTTGAAAATGCCCTTATTGATCCATTATTTCTGGAAGAAAACTTGACTGGCAATCTGTTCCTTGAAATGTTTGAAGAAACTATCGATCCTCTAATATCTCACATGCCAGAAACTCAAATTGATTCCGAAGGAAATAACTTCTGCAGGAGGATCTGTTACATTTCCATCAGGACGGTGCTCCACTTCATCATTTTCTTCCCGTCCAGATCACCGGACCTAACTTCCTTAGATTCGTCTCTTTGGGGGTATCTCAAATCCGTTGTTCATAGAACACAACCTTCTGATATTGAAGAACTCAAAAGAAGAATTACAGTAGCAAGCCAGTCAATTCCTAGTGAAGTTTTCCGTAATGTTAGATGAGAGTTCGAAAACAGACTTTTTTACTGTTTAGAGCAAAATGAACGACATTTGGAACAGTTTATAATACGGGGTGATTCATTGGGAAATGCGCATACAGTGAGGGTGGATGGAAGACACCGAGGTCCTTCTAAATAACCTGTATTTTATGGGTCTACCGTTCTTTATAACCAAGATGCAGGGTGATTTATTGATTTTCCCCATTTTTTCAATTAATCATAACTTATGAACCACCCTATACATTTTTGTGATATTTGGTTTTTATGTTCTTCCAGGTCCGGCCTTAAAAAAATTAATAAGTAGGTTTCGAGTCGAAACAACATTCTGTATCTCAATATTTTAAAATTTTATTTACAAATTTGGAAAGAGCAGGAAAAAATAAGTAAGACTAAAAGTATTTGGAGTTTCCGCATAGAACTTTTTTACTTATTAACATGAGTCAAATCTAGATGTTTCGATAATGAGGTGCCACAAAATTTAAAAAAATAAAATTTCTTCCCCAAATGGTACTTTTCCAGCTTCAATCCATGAAATCATCATCTATTTCTCATTCTCCTCATTCCTGGATTGAAAAACAAGAGGACATGTCCGTATTTGGGACAAATTATTATTATCAATGAAGAACTTTCAAACACCCTGTATGGTTAAAAAAATTATCATAACATTTGTTCATTGCGCTACGTTTAGAAAAAAATTATAAAAATGAGGAAAAATGCCCATTCCGAAAAAAGTATAACTTTATTTTAAACAAAAATATCGTTCTGAGGTATGGTTTCCGGGCTTTGAGGCCGTGGTCGGTTCACCTCCGTGGAGGCGGTTCCACTGGACGTTTCGCTCACAACTGCGGTGAGCATCTTCAGCATAGCTTTAGTCTTCTCGAAGAGCGACGTAAAACTGATACAACGGTTTGAAATTCTTCGCAATTCATAGTCGCAGCCAGGTGAACCGACCACGGCCTCAAAGCCCGGAAACCATACCTCAGGATTCTACTTCCGGCCGTGAAAGCCTTCATTCTATGCTCAAAAATATCGTTGCAACAAATCTACATTTCATAGTTTAAACATAACAGAAAATCAAAAAACTAGAATTTTCTTTATCCGCGTCTAATTATTTAGCTAGACCATGATCATTTCTCGAGTCTTCTGATGCATTCTTGATAATAATAATAAAATCAAGCAGTGTGTACGTATTGTTTGATTTAGTAAATAATACACTTTAGATTTGATATACCAAATTGTTTTAATTGCCAAGTTGGCTGATGTCAGAGTACAATTTTGACATTAGTTGATGACTTTGTACTTGTGTTGTTACGTTAGTTGTTGATAACAGATATTTCTTACTTAAAATGCCACACCAATTTGATAATAATGAATATGCAGACATGTTGTATGTATATGGAATTTGTGATGGTAATGGAAAAGCTACCCGAAGAGAATATGCACGGCGATTTCCTGGCCGGCGGTTACCTAGTGACAAGACTTTTTCTGATGTGTTCAGTTACCTTAGAGAACACGGTAAATTTCCAACTGTAGCACAAAATGGAAGTTACGAAAGACGACATATCGATTTGGAGCAAGATATTCTTAATTTAGTACAAAATGATCCAAAAATTAGTTCGAGAAGAATCAGTCACGCCACTAATGTTCCTCAGTCTACTGTTTGGCGAAGAATAAAATAAAAACGTCTACATCCGTACCATTTACAGCAAGTTCAGAAGCTACAAGCAGGAGATGAAATTGCTCGATTGGCTTTTGGTAGATGGTATTATAAAATAATAGGATCATTTACAGATGTTTATTTAGCGATGAATCTCAATTTACCAGAGACGGTATCAATAATTTCAGGAATTCTCAAGTGTGGACCGAACAAAATCCGTTCGCCATAAAACAAAAACATTTACAAATTAGGTTCTCCTTTAATGTTTGGTGTGGAGTTATTAACAACCGATTAATTGGACCCCATATCCTACCATATCTACTAACGGGTGAAGTGTATTTGGAGTTCCTGCAAAATATTTTACCCATATTGCTAGATGATGCAGGAGTTGATGTTGGAGGCATGCACTTTCAACATGATGGGGCTTCATCTCATTTCAGGGTAATGGTGAGAGAGATTTTAAATGACAACTTCCCAAATCATTGGATAGGCAGATGAGGACCTCACAACTGGCCTGCAAGGGGGCCGATTTGAATCCACTCGATTACCATGTTTGGGGTTATTTAAAATCAAAAGTTTATTCAACTGAAGTAAACACTAGAGAGGATCTTCTACGGAGAATTGAGGACGCTTGCAACGAACTGAGAAATGACCAAGCTATGATTAGAAAGTCAATTACAAATCTTACTTCAAGAGCACGGAAATGTATTGAGCAAAATGGAGGCCACTTTGAACAACTGTTATAAGTTATGTTGTTTACATTATTTTGTGTCTAATTCTTTTCGTTCGACTTAATACAATTTGTTGCAACGTTATTATTGTTTAAAATAAAGTTATGCTTTTTTCGGAATGGGCATTTTTCCTCATTTTTATAATTTTTTTTCTAAATGTAGCGCAATGAACAAATGTTATGATAATTTTTTTAACCATACAGGGTGTTTGAAAGTTCTTCATTGATAATAATAATTTGTCCCAAATACGGACATGTCCTCTTGTTTTTCAATAAAGTTGGGGATCCAGGAATCAGGAGAATATGAAATAGATGATTTCATAGATTGAAGCTGGAAAAGTACCATTTGGGGAAGAAATTTTATTTTTTTAAATTTTGTTGCACCTCATTATCGAAACATCTAGATTTGACTTAAGTTAATAAGTAAAAAAGTTTTATGCGGAAATACCAAATACTTTTAGTCTTACTTATTTTTTCCTGCTCTTTCCAAATTTGTAAATAAAATTTTAAAATATTGATATACAGAATGTTGTTTCGACTCGAAACCTACTTATTCATTTTTTTAAGGCTGGACCTGGAATAAGACTTTTTCTTATTATGTTAATCGACACTACTGTGGACAAAGAATATACAAACCAAATATCACAAAATTGTATAGGATGGTTCATAAGTTATGATTAATTGAAAAAATGGAGAAAATCAATAAATCACCCTGTATCTTGGTTATAAAGAACGATAGACCTATAAAATTTAAGTTAATTAGAAGGACCTCGGTGCCTTCCATCTACTCTAACTGTATGCGCATTTCTCAATGAATCACCCTGTATAAGCGTAAGTATATTTTATGTTTGCAATGTCTTTCTCGCAAAATAAATTTTATTTTGTAAAAGAAGAATAACCAACAAATAAAACTTCCCCCCCATTAACTTTATTCCTTTCATTCAAAGGTTGAAAGGGTGCCATCTACTAACTCTTCTAACAATTTTTGTCAAAAGGAGTCAATACAATGATGCATCCCAGTACAGGCAAATTCTGATTACATGTATAGGTTTAGAATGCTATTTTTTGGAAATTGCCCATCAAAAAATAAAATTTAAAAATATCATTGGAAAGAGAATTAAACGCCAATCAAAATGATGTGCTAACTGACACACATTCCCATTGAGGGTAACATCTATCCCTATTGGGGTGTTGAACTACGAGAGATACAAATATTCTTTGAAAGTATCCCCCTTGAAAATAAAATTGACCCGTTTTTTGATTCCTCATATTATTTATTGGAAGGAAGATATTAAGGGTGGTCTTCAAATTCACACCCTGTATGAATATTTCATTGGAGGCCAAGACGCTAGATCGTTTGCATTTCATCCACACGACACTGGTTCAAACTCAGCATTTATCACTTAGCTGAACTGCTTCTGGCCGCTTCTATTGTGAACTGAGTAGGTCACGATCTGATGAATTTCTCTGGGAAGCTAGAAAATTCGTGAGATAAAATTCAAAAATTAATCTTGTTAAGATTACTGTAAATGAATGAAATATGTACATCATTCAATGAACATCTCTGATGCACTAAGTTGAAAAGAAGAGAAATTCGCACGATTCCCGTGAAGAGTTGAACGAAAATGTCGCTAAAATAGAAGGAACGAGAGTGGTGAAGAACAACTCGCTGGATGCGAAGCCTGATTTACGTTATTCCTGCGACAGATTTTAATGTTATTTCGAGTCACAAATTGTTTAAATTGCGTCGTGATTCAGAGAGGCGACGTTAACTGGCGCTCATTAGACTGAGCCCGGATTCACCTTATATTTATTCATATTATTGAAATGAATCTGGAGATTCTGAACCTTAACTTATCCTACAAATTGCCTGTTTGTGATGATGCCACGAGCTATTCGGCGTTACGGAAACTTTGACATTTCTGAGTGTGAATCAATAATAATTCTTCTTCGGGAATTTGTCATTGAAGGTAAAAAAATTGTGATATGCGTTCGTACACTTTGACAAGCAACTTGAAATTCAGGAATTCTCATTTTTTTCCCCGAAACAAAAATTTTCTCAGATTCTTGAATTCTTCCTTTCATTCCATCTCACACTAACTTATTTTATGTATTTGGGATACAAGGGTGGAGAGGGTGGGAAATATTGTTGATTGATGTGTTTGTTGGCCTAGATATTCCTTAATAAAGTACGTTTGAAAGGTCTTCATGGTAAGTATGGATGGATGAAAATGGTTGTTAGGATTGTGTTATGTCAACCGAAGACTTAAAAAATTATGCAAATGCCAAAACTACGTCAATTATTCAATTCACCACAATTTGGCGAAATCAAGAAAATACACTCAGACAGGTAAAATCATTCTCAACCCTTCCAGTCACAACGTCCCTCCTGCGGGATATGAACTATAATTGAATGAAATGAAAAAAACAGTTCGATTTATTCCTTCTAGATACTTTGTCCCGCACGTTTTCATATCGGGTAGACATGGTAGCGACTTCTCTTAGCTTACTTATCTAATAGCTTTGTAAAGCTCATATATGGATCAATATGTATCTATCCATCTATCTTGCTCTATTTACAATCTTTCACAACGACAAATAATTTGACGTGTTAGCGCATAGTGATCAACACTTTACTCGCATTGTTCTGTTTTCATTTCATCACTCTAATAATTCTTGGAAAAATTGACACCAGGTAAGTAAAACAGGTATTTTTTGTTGACAATAAAACTGAATATGTAATATGATTTCATCATCCTGAATTTTGGTGTATAAATGCTTGCCCCTAAAAATGGACAAAGTTACTTGGAGTATTCTCATTTTTTAAATTGGCGGGAACATGACCAACATGACCAACGAGAGGAAAGTTTTGATGAAGATGAGTTACGTAGCGATGATGAATCTGAACTGGATAACAATTGTTGTTTTTTCAAAATTGTTTCAAAATTGTTTTTTCCATTAGCCAGCTATCACCCCCCTACGAACGACAGCCCTCAGAAGTCGAAACTTGTGCGAGCTAAGGATTAACGAGGTCTTACCTTTTAACGTGCGATTCCTTGCACGAGACCAGTGACCATGCTGGGAATCGAACCCACGTCCCTCTGACTGATACACTAGCGCTCTACCATTATGACCACTGCGGCCCAATAACAATGAAGCTGCAAATAAAAATGGAAATGGAAAGACAAATCTCAAACCGACTTGGTTTTTCCCAGAGTGTAGGGGGAAGGCTCATGGTGAACAAAGTTGCATCACGACTTGAAAAAAAAACAATTCAAGGTGTAAAATGGGGAATAGCAACCTCGAAACGCATTTTTTCTATTAAATGTAATATGCATTTGGGCATCCTGAAAAATGGATACTGCTTTTCCGAATACCATGATAAATAATAAATCAATTTTACAACTTTCTTATTTTTTTCATCATTCAATAAAAAACTGAAAAATAAACAAATAATAAAATGGCCAAATTTCGATTTTTTGCAAGAAGAATTTGAGTTTGGTAATGAAAGGGTAATGTTACTACAATTTTATTCTTGAATCAATTGTAAAACAGATAAAATTCTGTGCTGATTCAATCATTATTATATTAAAAATGATGATATTTCGAAAATAACAATGCATTTATGATTTTGATGGAAATATGTGCATAATATTCTTAAAGTCGATGTGGAATCATCTGCGAATGAAAGACAAATTTCAGTCGCCATTTTCCACTATTCAAGATGACTTCTTGGAAGGTATTCATGTTTCCTTTTTTCAAAATGCGAATTATGTTATGGCATATATCTCTTCATTCATTTTGTACCGTAGTTATCACATAAACATGTTCATCAGTTTGAACCAGTTTTCACCAGCTTGGTTTCCCGATCAATTATTTTTATTAAGTGATTTGTTATTTACATTACGTATACTCAGTGGTACATGAGAATATATTCGAGGGGCTCTGAAAAAAATATGACCCGGTTCTCTTGACTTTGCTTCTCTATTTATTCATTCTATCTTCAACATTTGTTTTATGAAACGATGTCTATTGTGTTATCATTGGTGAATCTTTTTAATTTTTCTGTTGACGGCCTAAGATTTTGTAAAGGTATAGCTGTTTCAAAAAGAGTAACTCTGTCTCTTCAACATTTCTCAAATGACATATGTTTTGCCAGATGCTGATATGCCATACTGACTGAGAATAGTCAATTGTTTTCGTTGGTTTGTTTGAAGGTAAAATAATGGATCTGAAATTATTCACAATTTTATTTACATGTTCGTTTAAGATTCCAAAATATGTTACTGAGTTCACCTTTGATTTGCAAGTAACGGTTCGGAAGAGGTTAGGTGAGGAATGTTAATTAAAAGACTGGGACAGATTTTAAGATCATCTTCAGTTCTGGAAAATGTAGAGAACATATGGATGCTGAATAAAAAAACAATAATAAACCCGAAAATCATATAAGCACAAATCTAGGTTGAGACTCTGAATTTTATAAAGGATATAAAAACTGTCAAAAATGTCACCACCAAAAAGAGGGGCGTTCCAGACTCCATCTCATAGCTGAATGAACTAGACATTCTGGGAAAAGAAATCAGCAAGCTTAAAAACATCCATAGGGTGGGAGAGGAATCTGTAAAACCGTAATGTAGCTGACAGTTCCCTCTGACCATGCAGGCGGCTCCAATTGAGATCACGGGAGCGTTCCGATTTCTGGGCACACGAATTGACGAGGCAAATTTCGTGCGGTACTCGGGGTATAGGTATCTGGACAAGCGATTGAAATTTGATAAGCACGTCAGCTAGGCAACTCAACAAGCTGCAGCCATGAAACGGCAATAACCGTTGTTAGTCAGGAGCTCCAAGCAATAATATACAATTAGGTTATCAAACCAGCGATGATCTACGCCTTTCCAGTGTTTTTCAGCCACTCCAGGTACCAAATGATGTACACAAGGTACTACGAAACATCACAGACAGTGACAGATACATTTGATCGACGGCATTGCGTGGGTTGGTCGAAATGAAATGGAGAGCATCGAAGGACTCCACTTGCCAAGGAAAAAACCAAAATTAAAAGCTATCATAACGCACCAAGGAGATAATTAGGGGCTGGTGGAACTGGTACTGCATATCTTGGAGGTGACGTGTGGAAAACCCATGCCATGTCCAAGCCACTTGGGGTATGTTTGCCCACTCATGGAAACAGAGGCAGGACTAACAGTTCATTCTGGAAAGCGATTGGAACCCGTTTTTCAAGCTTTTGAGTATTTTCATTGATTTTCCGATATTCCCACACCTTGGTATTAAGTAAGAGCTTTCAAGTTCTGAAAAAGAATTCTTTTTTGTAAAAAATTTAGACTGTTTACATGTCGACAGCGAGTTTTTCACAATTTTTCAGGTTTTCCTGTATTTTCCGACATATCCATCACTTACTTTAAAACGGTGGGGTTCAAAAATACAATTTATTTTTCAACAGCCTTAGCTTAAGTTCACATTTAGTTTTATTCTCAGCTTAGTCTGGGACTTGTAGATCCCTTATATCCGAAACTACTCATAGAATAATTTTGTGTCCGTGGTGACTTTTGTTCGGGATGCCGAGAACTTCATTTTCCCAAAGTTACAGCTAATTCGGCAGGAGTCCAGATCCCCATAAGGTCTGTGCGGGGTTCTTTCACCGTAACTATTTGTTTTGATAGAATATTTCCTTTCAAATCGTTATTTTGGAATATTTCCGAAAGTATTTTGAATATTACTTTCAATTTTATTGTGAACTGACAGGGCATGATATTACATATTCACGTAGAACAATTTTTCATGCGAAAATATTCAAAATTATAAGCTAGTTATGAGTTGTTCCAATCCACGTGTTTCAATAAGATACACAATATTTATATTTGGAGATGTATATAGTTAATATTCGGATGTATTTATTGTCCAAGTACAAGGGGTGCAAAAATGAAAATGAATGGGTCATAACGATCCGTCATATTCGATTTTCTTGTCACTTTTATGTTGAGATTACTCGACTAGATTGTCTTGAGATGAAGTACTTCTGAGTTCATCACTTACAGCAATTGTTGAATTTACATAATTGCTTTGATATCAGAATTGGTCAACTAACACGTTAAGAAAAACAGTGTCAAACGATTTTTTGCAACCCTTCGTCTCGATGTTAGTCCTGTTTTCCCGAGGTATTCAACTCGTGAGTTATATATATTTCTTGTATTCATGTTCGATTGGAAATCTCAAGGGATGCAAACGTCCTTGAAATTTCCAGTCGAATCGCGAACTGACAAAGACCCACGGAATTAATTCAACAATTAGCAAACAAAAACGATCGGTGCACATCTCCGTAACATTTTGCCAATGTTCGTTCGGCTGGCAGTTATTGCCTTTAATTTGCAAGTAACGGTTCGCGAGAAGAGGTTAGGTGAGGAATGTTAATTAAAAGACTGAGACAGATCCGACGGTCCAAGTGATGCTGATCTGATGTGATTCTCTTCCTCTCGATCGCTCATTACTTCTCGTCGCTCCTCGCCCCCCAATCAACTAATTACTACCAGAAACGCGACCCATCATTCCTTGATTTGCACTTCGATTGCTGATTACTGTGGAAGTTACCGATAGCGCGGGGAGTGACAGAAACATAGCACATAGCCGTACTCAGCATTTTTTTTCAATATTTCCACATCCGCTGAAGACAAGCGTCACTTTATAATGAATATTTATATTTCGTATGCTCTATTTTATACAAAGTTCATATAGCTTATCTATCATCTACGAAGAAAAAATTGGCACAGATGAATGCTTATTTGAATAAGATATCCTAATATACAAAATACGCGAGCAATTTTTCCTATTTATTATTTTGATAATGAATACTTATTGTAATCGCACGTTATTAATTTTAAAATTAATTCATTCCTAAGGATATTATGGGAAATCAAAAAACTACTGGGTCACCTGATATCAAAAAAATCGTTATAACTTCTTAGAGCAATTTTAAGCAATCTACTTCTGTAAATTATTTTTTATACATTTGAAAAAAAAATGCAAAATTTTTGATATTGTCCGATTATTATACGGGTTATTGTTTTCGTAGAACGTTAACCAGGAGTAGTCCGGTTAAATTTTTCATTACGGTACTCAATATCCGTAAAAAGGTATTCACCGGACTTGAATCAAGTACATAAAAGTGTCCTTTACGATACAGTATGAAATTTAATGTATCACAAACCGTAAATAAAATACAGTAGAAAAGTTTTCATCAATATTAAAATGATGGTAACGACAAGTTAAGAACAAATAACTACTGTAGTACTTTCATATTCGAAAAAAAAATCTTTAATTTACTTTTGAATATGTTCAAAGATGGTCTACTCACTGATTACCATTGGTAAATTATCACACTAATCGAAACCTTCGAGGAACAAATAATTCATGGTGTTTATGTGAATTTTTCTGCATATAATAGTTATTTATGTTATGAGAATCATAATGACGTTTATGATATATAATATCATAATATAATATCATGGTGAAATAACACAGCCTTCACCTATTCCTTCTGCATAGAATTTTTTTTTCCACTATTTTGAAGTTTTAGAAGTTGAGAAAATTTATTTCGATTTAAAGGATATACGTGATATAGGATCACTATTCAAAGTATGGTTTGAACAATATATAAACTGTGACCTTTAATTGGATTGCAGATTATTGGCTATTGTGTTAAAATTCAATTTTCATTTCTTTATGATTATAATCAAAATGTTCATCTAGCTGAAATTTGAGATATTTTAGTTTTGGTTATTATTTCTTTATTATCATTGGCATCAGGATAATTAGTTTTTGAGTCTACCTGGCTGTATTTGAATTTGCTATTGTTTATTATTGCTTTTGTTTTCAATAATACATACAACTTGAGTTTGATGTAGTACAACAAGTTCTGGAAATATGTCATTGTAATATAGGTAATTTCTTTAATTTTTCGAACTATGAATAGTGACAATTACAAAGACATACACAAAATAAGAGTATGTATCTTCAATACTGTCAGCCATTAAGGCTTTTTAAAAGCTTGAAAGTATTTCATTTCGAAAAATTTCATTTTGGATCATGTGAGTAATAGAAAAAAGTGAGTTTATTGTAGATTCTATGATTTATGAACTGTTCTACGAGAGGATGGTCAGTTATGGAGTTTCACAAGGAACTATTCTTGTGCTTATATACCTCATTCTAACATATGAAATGGTCACATTTCTAGGCATTCTGCTGAACAATACTTTGGAAAAGAATGCGCATATCAGCAATTTGGGCAAAACTCAAAAAGTTTAGATCCCCAAATTACCATCATCAGTCTCAATAATTCGATAATAAAGTATTCTGTAAATTGAATGAATACCTTATGTCATTGTTTAGGAAGGGGTCACATCATTTGAATAATCCAGATGAAAAAATAATCGAGAAAATTTACAAAACTGGACCAAATGTCACATTGACCAGTAAAGGTGACAAGAATATATTCATTCAATGAATCTAGTCCGGATTCATTTGCAATTTCCTAGAAGTTTTGCTCGACTGGCTAGTTGAAGAATAGCAAGAACAATAATTTAACATTCAGGTGCACTGTGTGTTCTCTTTTTTCACTTTTAATTTCTGATATTTTTTCTATAGCTGACTGATTTTTCAAATTTTATATTATTATTTCACATAAAATCGTGAAAAAATTCAACTTCATTTTACTGTCATTCCTATGTAACAGTAAATTGAATACAACAATAGTGCCAAATAGATCAGAATTTCAAAGAAATCCTTATAAGAAATAGAGACCAATTTGCCTTCAAATATCTATAAAGGAATATTGTAGAAAAAAAATTAAACACGTTTTATTACTTTTAGAAATTGCCCCACTCCGCCTATGGCATCATCTGTCAATATTTTTCCCTCCAAAAAGAAGTAACTTGAATAACTAAACTTCAGTTAAATTTTTTCAAATACATGTCTTTTTGTTCAAATAAATTGTTTATTAGGTATGAATGGAATAATCGTCTACATTTTCTCTGTATACATTTTCAATTAATCTTTTGTTTGTTGTATATTATTTTCATCATACTTTTCGAATATCATTCGAAGTTTTTATGAGAACTTATTTCCCTCATCCAATAAAACCGTAGCATATTAATATACAAGGTTTTTTAGCTTTAGTAGAATAAACTATAAGTTTCTGCTCAAGTGCCTCTCAATTTTCATTCCGAGACATTTTGATGGATTCTCCATCTGGGATAATCTATAAGATGTAAATTGTGAATATTAAGTTTTTTCTTCGATACCATTTTATTATTCTGAAACAAATTATTTATTTTGTGTAGACAGTTTTACGTTTGCTCGTTAGAGCTTGCCAATTTTGATCATTGATCATTATAGCAGCATCATTTGCATAAACTAATGATTTTTCGGTTTCACGAAATTTTCTTTTCCTAATACTATTTCATTGTTATTAGGAGTTTATACAGATTTTGAAAAGTAATAGCCCGCAAACTGTTCCTTGGGGAACTCCAAAAGTTACTTGTCCCGTCATATATCCATTCTTTGATTTTTTTGTATTGTGTAATGAGATATGGAATTAAATGGCTTCGAAGTATCAAAAAATATATACGCACTTGGCAATTCAGAAACAATTTTTCTGTAAATATATCACTTTTTCTCTTTAAATGAACAGTCGAACATAAGAACTTATTGTCTGGTGTGGACAAATAATATTTATTTACATCATTATTTGCATCGGGTTATCGTTCGTGGTTATCGTAATATATCTGTAGAAGTGAAGGAAAACTATGTGATGAAGGAATAAGATGTTTTTTGTCAGTATATGACATCAAAGGCCATCAGAAACTCATTTCACTATTCCTCTCTCCTTCTACTACTTACCACTGGTTCTTCCGGAGTCATTTGAAAGTACAGAAATGTCTCTTCTGGATGAAAACTGGATGATAATATGTTTGATATAGAAAGAAATACAAAATTGTTATATTTTCAGATCTGAATAAAATCAGACTCGATAGTAAGTATTTGAACAAAATTGAAATTATACGATGGATTTTTGGAAATATTTCTCTGAAGTATTCTATCACGACAAAACAAGATATTGAAACATATTCGGAAGTAACGAATGCCACCAATTCAGCGGGAGAAACCCCGCTCCATACAAAATGCAACTTCCTTCGGGGACGGCAATGCGTACAGCCAAGAGGCAGATCGACTATGACTCGACGGTGGCGCAATGATATGAACAAAGTTACGATGTTTACCACGAGGGACGGGAGGCGGCGAGAACCGAACCTGAACTGCTCCCGACTGATGTCCAGATAGCGGTTTGTTTATGGGATGGCTTAAACTATGTCCAGTCTAACGGACCTCATATACAATGCTATCTACAGATCCCTGTGGAACTACCTCTCGGAAAAAAGAAGTTACTACTTTTGATATTCGAAACTAACAGGACGACACAAGCAGTATCCCTGAAGGAGGGAGTAATTGAGTAAGGGTGGTTTATGCGTCGTCAAGTCGGCTTTGTGCCAGATGTAGGTGAATAAACATGACAATAGAATGTGTGTGGGGTATCAGGTGAAATATACATTCACGGTCACAAGGATAATGAAAAACGCATGCTTAAAATGATATTTACGAAATAGACAATGGAAAGAAGAAATTGCAATTTTCGGGTACTCGGACTGGTCATGTTTTCACTTCCTCATATGTAATCTTAACTGAAGTAGAGATAAATTATTGAAGGAATGATAGGTTTAAAATTTCCCATATTTGGTTCCAATTGGAAAATGAGAACAAATTGAAAGAAAGTGAATGACGATATTGTAGTACAGTAGCTTTGGTACATGAAGCACCCATATTTATTATTGAATCAATTCATCATCATTATTATGATATCATGCATGCTGCTGTAAAAAATTTAATTAAAAGTCATATTAAGAGAATTTCAATTTCAATTTCAATTTCAATTTCAATTTCAATTTCAATTTCAATTTCAATTTCAATTTCAATTTCAATTTCAATTTCAATTTCAATTTCAATTTCAATTTCAATTTCAATTTCAATTTCAATTTCAATTTCAATTTCAATTTCAATTTCAATTTCAATTTCAATTTCAATTTCAATTTCAATTTCAATTTCAATTTCAATTTCAATTTCAATTTCAATTTCAATTTCAATTTCAATTTCAATTTCAATTTCAATTTCAATTTCAATTTCAATTTCAATTTCAATTTCAATTTCAATTTCAATTTCAATTTCAATTTCAATTTCAATTTCAATTTCAATTTCAATTTCAATTTCAATTTCAATTTCAATTTCAATTTCAATTTCAATTTCAATTTCAATTTCAATTTCAATTTCAATTTCAATTTCAATTTCAATTTCAATTTCAATTTCAATTTCAATTTCAATTTCAATTTCAATTTCAATTTCAATTTCAATTTCAATTTCAATTTCAATTTCAATTTCAATTTCAATTTCAATTTCAATTTCAATTTCAATTTCAATTTCAATTTCAATTTCAATTTCAATTTCAATTTCAATTTCAATTTCAATTTCAATTTCAATTTCAATTTCAATTTCAATTTCAATTTCAATTTCAATTTCAATTTCAATTTCAATTTCAATTTCAATTTCAATTTCAATTTCAATTTCAATTTCAATTTCAATTTCAATTTCAATTTCAATTTCAATTTCAATTTCAATTTCAATTTCAATTTCAATTTCAATTTCAATTTCAATTTCAATTTCAATTTCAATTTCAATTTCAATTTCAATTTCAATTTCAATTTCAATTTCAATTTCAATTTCAATTTCAATTTCAATTTCAATTTCAATTTCAATTTCAATTTCAATTTCAATTTCAATTTCAATTTCAATTTCAATTTCAATTTCAATTTCAATTTCAATTTCAATTTCAATTTCAATTTCAATTTCAATTTCAATTTCAATTTCAATTTCAATTTCAATTTCAATTTCAATTTCAATTTCAATTTCAATTTCAATTTCAATTTCAATTTCAATTTCAATTTCAATTTCAATTTCAATTTCAATTTCAATTTCAATTTCAATTTCAATTTCAATTTCAATTTCAATTTCAATTTCAATTTCAATTTCAATTTCAATTTCAATTTCAATTTCAATTTCAATTTCAATTTCAATTTCAATTTCAATTTCAATTTCAATTTTCAATTTTGTACTATACTATATAGTATAACCAGGATATCACAGTGGTGACAAGAGTACAGTAAAATTGGCAAAAAAGTGTTCCCCTTAGCAGGTCACATACAGGAATTTATACCCGTGGTAATCGTAATGGTAGAGCGTTTTCCTGTCAATCACAGGGTCGTGGATCCAATTACCAGCATGGTCACTGGTCTCGTGCATGGCATCACACGCTAAAAGGTAAGGGCTACGTCTTCCCTAGCTCTGACTTTTAAGGATTGATCGTAAGGATGCAGCCGGTGGACGGATATAACAATCAAAGAACTAATATAGAATTACACAATTAAACACTTGAACAATTAAACAATTCAACAATTGAACAATCAAACAATTCAACAATTGAACAATTAAACATTCAAACAGTCAAACAATTTAACAATTGAACAACTCAACAATTTAACAATTTAACAATTTAACAATTCAACAATTCAACAATTCAACAATTTAACAACTTAACAACTTAACAACTGAACAACTTAACCATTTCATGTTCATGTATGTTTGTGTAAAAATATTGAATATATATATAGTCATGTTTAGGTACAGTTGTGTGATTATTATTTTCATATATGTTTTACTAATTCATTTTACAAATTTTTACTATGTTACTATGTTTACTATTTTACTGTTTTATGTATATGTCTCTAACTACTTACTCTCTCGACACAAGTGTTCAGTCACTTATCGAGTTATAAATTTGTTACATACCGTATTTCTGAAATGGAAAATTATTGCTCTCCTTTATATGTAAATAAATATTATTATTATCATATTATTATTTAACAATTTAACAACTCAACAATGCAACAATGTAGCAATATAACAATATAACACTGTAAGAATTAATGTGAAAATTAGACAATGAAACAATCAAACAATTTAACAATGAAACAATTAAACAATTTAACAATTATTGTTATTATTATTATTGATTATCATCATTGAAGAAGTATAAGGACAAAATTTTCCTAATGGATCAACTTTTTCTTCAAAAGAGAATTTTGTTTTGAAGCTAAATTTTCGACTTGAAATACGGTAGCATAGGACCCTAGGAATGTTGAAATATCTGTTTTAGGTTCACGACAGAGGGTGTTTCTAACTATCTATGAAGCAACAGTTGTCTGCACTTAGTTGTTCCAACTTTTGTAGAACCCATTCACCTCTATGTGAAATAAGTACGTTATATAGCAGGTCAGAGTTGACCATTGTAGGCATTATATCATAACAAAGCAAGATGTTCCAAATTTACAATCAGGAACAAAGCTGATATAATTCAATGCCTGTCCCGGTATTAGCCAGATACTTGTCGAAACATCCTGCACTATAGGCAGATGGGAGAAAAAGAGGGAAAAATCTATGACTTAGATGAAATGGAAAATTGTGAGGGGTAAGCCTCACATAGAAACCTTCTATAATTTTCATAGGTGTGATTTTCTGCAACTCAGATTTGGTTCTTCCCTAACAACTTCCAAAAATATTTCGAAAGTGAATGTTAGCTCTCATATATACTCACTTGAGACTGTAAATTAATGACGGATGTAAGAAAAAGTTTTCTCGTGTTAAAAGCTTCACACCCCACACAGCACATGTACGTTCAAGGGATGACCAATGGACGTTCAAGAAGTACAATTGATGTCCAGATTTAATCCAATGTACATTCGATGGACGTTAAATGGATATCCAGGACACCTCTTTGGACGTACAACTGATCGTCCAATTAATGTAATTGTGCGTATTTTTGGCGTCCATTTACGTCCATATTTACGACGTCCAGAATACGTCCATAGAGCATCCATTGTGGATATTTCCTGGACGTCCAAAGTACATCCATTCTATGTACGAAATGAATCCAGAAAATAGAGATTATATTAGATGCCATGCAAGAAATGGAAAGTACTTTGGAAATATATTGTTTGAGTGAAAATAATACAAGTTACTATATATGATAATTCGAATAATATAATGAAAAAATTCAATCTACAAAAAACAAACTAAAATATATTAACCAATTATAAATGTGGCACATATCAACAACAATAAAATAAATATTCCCTTTCGGTAACTGAAATCACAACAAAATACAAATGAATATGTAAAAAATACATGCAATAATTTCATTATGCAATACTCTCATTTCACACATGCTTTCTCTGCACAACCTGTGAAATAAAATTAATTGATTGAAATGGCTTTAAAATAACAGAAATACAAAGATATTCGTATATCGAGCATTTTGATACAGTTGTCAATATCTGCTCTTCAGTCATGTTGTTGAAGATTCTAGATTTTGTTATTTTTTATCCTCCTGTATTCATTTTATATCATTTAACTTTTTCATTTGGTTTCTAAGGAAATATATACACAAAAAAAAGACAAAAAGGTAGAAGGCGAATGTAAGTTTAAAAATAATAAAAAGTATTTAAATACTCTGAAAGTACGAGTTTATTCATATAAAAAGTTAGTTCTGTACTAACAAAGTGGCCCTTCGAACTAAAACGAACAGTTCTTGGAGATATGTCCAGAGAAGAACCCCGAAAAAGTCATCGACCAAACAAAGGTGTACCTCCATCCAGGTATGGGGAAGAGGAAGGAGAAATCATACAAAACTACTACCAAAGAACCTTAGTCAAATCTAAGAATACCACAATATCTAGAAAAACTACATCGAGTTCAAGAAGTAGAGCACTCCAGGCGGAGTTCGAAGCAGAGCAAAAATTCGTAGAAATCGCAAGGAAGGAAATGGAAATCGCAAGGAAGGAGATGGAAATCGCTAGGAGGGAATTGAAAATCGAAAAGAATCTAGTCGAAAAAGAATTGCAGTTTAAAAAAGCAATAATAAACGATAGTCAAGAAGAAAATGTCAGTTTGACGGAACCCTACAGTTCCACCGATCACCTGGTTTTAGAAAAACATGATGAAGTCAATGATGAGTATAAATTTGATTCTATTCGAAAATGGGTGAACAATATACCTTCCGCATCCCCGTCTAATAAGTCCGTATCTGTTAGTTTTAGGTCTGACAAACATGAGTCCTTAAGGTTGGTAAATAATATGAAATTGAAAATGAAGAGCAAATAGCAGGTGAAGCACTAGCTAAACAAACACCAGAATTTTCAAAGGATAAAGTTACACACGAAAAAGATTGTAAGTTGGAACAATTCATGGCACGTCAATCATTAAGCAAAGAGTTATCTACTTTTAATGGAGATCCAAAGGATTGGTTGCATTTCATTACACAATTCCAAGAAACTTCACAGGTATGTGGCTTTAGTAATTCCGAAAATTTGGCACGGCTTCAAAGAAGTCCCAGGGGAAAGGCAAGGGATTTTGTTCAGGGTTTATTGAACTTCACTTGTGATGTGGAAAAAATTGTGGACATCCTGGAGAAACGATTTGGCAAACCAGAGTACATTATTCAAGATTTACTTGCTACAGTAAGAAAGTTTCCTTATCTGCAATAAGATAAACTTGAAAACATTTTAGATCTTTCAAATATAATTCAAAATTTGACAATGACATTGTCAAGGTTAGATTGTCAGGCATACCTACTGAATCCTCAACTTTTAGCAAAGTTAGTGGCAAAATTGACACCAAGTCTGAAATTGGAATGGGGAAAGAAAGTGTGTAGTCTCAAAACCAAGACTAATGATTTGAAAATTTCAGATTTTTCTGATTGGCTCTCCCTAATGGCGGATGCTGTGTCCAATATATCTACACCTGACTTTGATGCAGAAAAGAAAAAGAAGTATGTCTGTACGAATATGAATTCAAACACCGAAAAGAAATTCTACTGTGGATACTGTAAGAAAAATAATCATCAGCTTGAGGATTGTCTATTCTTCAAAAAAATTTATGTCGATAAACGTTTGGACTGGGTAAGACAACATAAAATGTGTTTCTGCTGCTTAAATTCAAGACATTATCTGATTTCTTGCCGAAAAAAGAAAGTTTGCAATGTAAATGGTTGTACTAGATATCATCATATACTTTTGCATAGTGATGATGAACAGAACCGAGCTCAGGAAAATTATATACAACAGGCAGGTGAGAGCTCACATAATCAAATTGTTAATCATCATACTCGTATTCTTTTCGAGAAAGAAGTTCTTTTGAGAGTGGTGCCAGTGATATTGACGGGACCAAAAGCTGAAATTTCAACCCTTATCTCTTTTTGACGAGGCGTCGACCGTTACATTATTGTACAGTGAAGTAGCTAACTGAATTGGAGCAGTTGGGAAATCAGAACCTCTGAAATTGAGGTGGACCAACTCTACTACGAATGAAGAGCTTGATTCTCAGAGCGTGAGTTTGCAAATAAGAGGTAAAGATGAACAGAAGCAGTATACCATAGATTCTGTGAGAACGGTAAGAAAACTTGATTTGCCTGTACAATCTATAGATCAAAAATTATTCTCTAAAAAATGGAATCACTTATCTGCAATCAAAATCCCTTCATTTCTCAATGCACAACCAAAAATATTACTTGGACAAGATAACATCGATCTCATCATAGCAAGGGATGTTATTGAAGCGGGAAAAAACTCCCCGATTTTATCTAGAACGAAATTGGGGTGGGTGATTCATGGGAATGCTTCGAGTTTTCATAATCGTATTGATGTTAATTTTCATATCAGTCAATGTGACGATGAACTGCATGAAATTGTGAAAAATTCTTTCAGATTGGAAAATTTAGGAGTGAAATATCCTGAAAAGAAAAAGATGTCGCAAGAAGATAGGAGAGCTCTAGAAATAATGGAAAAAACAGCAAAGAGACAAGGAGAGAGATGGGAAATTGGACTCCTGTGGAAAGAAAACGTGGAGTTATTGCCAGAATCGAAGTACTTAGCCACGAGGAGACTGAATTCCATCGAACTGAAAATGAAGAAGGTTTAACAGTTTTGTGAGGAATATTCAGGTAAAATTGCTGAATATGTTCAAAAAGGTTACGCCAGAAAACTTTCTCTGGAAGAAATAAAGGAAAAGAACAATAGAACTTGGTACTTACCTCACTTTACTGTCAATAACCCTAATAAGCCTAACAAAATGAGGTTAGTATTTGATGCAGCCGCAAAGAGTTCTGGTGTAAGTTTGAATGATTTTCTTTTAAAAGGTCCAGATTTATTCACAGACGCGGGGGTTTTCAAATAAGAAATTGGGTTAGCAATTCTCGGAAAGTGTTGCAAAATATTCCACCCAATTTGAGAACCAATCAATTGAAAGATTTGAATATACAAAAAGAATTACCGAGCGAAAAATTATTAGGTTTGTGTTGGAATACGGATTCTGATACTCTAGGGTTCAATTTGAACTTCGAAATATTTGATGGATTCATAACACACGAAAGGAAAAGTACGAAAAGGGAAGTTCTTATAATTTTAATGTCAATTTTCGATCCACTTGGTCTTTTATTGAACTTTTCCATCAAGGCTAAAATCTTACTGCAAAAAATTTGGCAATCAAACATATCATGGGACGATGAATTGGAGCCTTCTCTGAAAGAAAAGTGGATAAAATGGCTTACTGAATTAAAAAACATAAAACAATTCACAGTTCCACGATGTTATATGATCCGACCACATGTTTCTAGTATTCAACTCCACACATTTTGTGACTCCAGTCAAGAAGCCTTCGCGGCAGTTTCATATTTGCGATTGTCACCAATAAAACAAATCGTCTCCATTCCAAGACTGGAACTGCAGGCAGCGGTTTTAGGAAGTAGGCTATCAAAATTCATTCTAGAGAATCATAACATCAAATTCCATTCTATTTTCTATTGGTCAGACTCTAAAACAGTGATTGGTTGGATCAAATCAGGTACTGCATATAAATTTAAACCATTTGTTGCACACAGGATTAGCGAGATTGAGGAAAATACTAGTATTTCTGACTGGCGATGGTTATCAACTTCAGAAAATATTGCTGATGATGCTACTAGAAGTACGAAAACTGTTGATTGGACTGCTGGGAGTGTTTGGATAAATGGTCCAAACTTTTTGAAAATGCATGAGAGTGAGTGGTTGAAAGAGAATCGTGAATTTCCTGTTGATCATTCAGAAGTCAAAAGAGACTTTGTAGCCGTTATAGCCTTACAAACGTTTTTGGATAGTTTACCCGATATCAAAAGATTTTCATCATGGCTGAGATTAATTCGTACGACTGCTTGGGTTTTAAGAATTTTGAAAATTAGTTAAAACAAAAGTAAATTTGCCATCTGAATTGCAGTCGATTGAATTAAAAGCTGCTGAAATCATGTGGATCAAACAGGTACAACGAGAAACATTTCCTGAAGAAGTCTATCTACTGTTGAATAAAACGGAATTACAGAAATCCAGTAAACTCTTCAAGTTATCACCATATATCGATGAAAATGGAATCGTTAGGATAAGAGGTAGAATCGGAGCCAGTGAGAAGGGTAACTGAAGAAACAAAAAAGCCAATAATTCTAGAGCCAAAAAATAAGTTTACTCGTTTGTTGATTCACCACTACCATACTAGAACAGGTCACCATTCACAAAATATGGTAACAAATGAACTTCGTCAAAAATACTACATAATGAATTTGAGATCAGCAGTAAGGAGTTGTTGGAATTCGTGTCAATTTTGTAAAAACAATCGATCAAAACCTGTTACACCCGAAATGGCGCCATTACCACCTTGTAGACTCGAGAGCTTTGTCAGACCCTTTAGCTTTTCAGGTATGGACTTCTTTGGACCAATGGGTATCACCGTTGGAAGAAGAAAGGAGAAGAGATACTGGGCTCTCTTCACCTGTTTAAGTACGAGAGCGGTCCACCTAGAACTTGTTTGATCTTTGAACACAGATTCCGCCATCATGACCATCAGGAGGTTGATTGGAAGAAGAGGTAACCCAAAAAGAATATCCTGTGACAACGGCACTAATCTCCATGGCGCAGACAGGGAAATGAAGACAGCACTACAAGAACTAGACCAGGAGGAGCTACTCAGATTCTCTTCTGTCAGAGGTATTTAACTCCAATTCAACTCACCAGCTGCTCCCCACATGGAAGGTAGTTGGGAAAGGTTGGTGAGATCAGTTAAAATCGCAATGAAGGCAATACTTAGAGAAGAGACTCCCAGAGAAGAAGTATTGTGGACTTGTATGGTGGAAGCAGAAAGCATCGTGAATAGCCGACCACTAGTACACGTGCCTTTAGAAGCTGAAGATGACGAGGCATTGACCCCAAACCACTTCCTAATTGGTTCCTCTAGTCCAGTTCTGCCACCCGGTAAATTTTCACAAAATGACCTCATATCCAGGAAACATTGGAGAGTGGCCCAGTACTATACTGATTGTTTTTGGAAAAGGTGGCTGCGAGAATACTCACCAACACTGACTAGAAGAACGAAGTGGTTCACAAAAGATCCCCGGAATGTCAAGATTGGCGACATAGTTATTTTAGTTGATAAAGATTTGCCCCGAAATTGCTGGCCAAAAGGTAGGATCGAAACAGTCTACCCAGGGAAAGATGGATACGTGAGGAATGTGGATGTCAAGACGAATGCCGGCACCTATCGAAGACCAGTTGTGAAGTTGTGCTTACTAGATATTCATAGTGGGGGCTGAAGTAATTTTTTTTTTTTTTTTTTTGTAATGAAAATGTCTTTTCAATACAAGGGGGAGAATGTTGTTGAAGATTCTAGATTTTGTTATTTTTTATCTTCCTGTATTCATTTTATAGCATTTATCTTTTTCATTTGGTTTCTAAGGAAATATATACACAAAAAAAACGAAAAAAAGGCAGAAGGCGAATGTAAGTTTAAAAATAATAAAAAGTATTTAAATACTCTGAAAGTACGAGTTTATTCATATAAAAAGTTAGTTCTGTACTAACAAGTCATAAAGTCCAACTGACTGGATAGTGCATATATTATTTAGGCAACAATAAATATTGATGCATACTCTTCCAGAAACTGCGAAAAAATATTATTTGTTAGAAAACTGAATAGTTTTTCTAAGCAGTCTTCATCTAGTATGATAATACATTCCAGGAGCAATTTTAGCTGAATACACTTTCAAAGAAATTTTAAGCTCATTTTGGTACTTCAGAAATGTGTGGTAGTAGAAGTCTGAATAAATTATTGACAGCGTAATAAGGAAGATTATGATTGAATGTCTAAATTGCCAGTTGGGTGAGCGTTCGTCCACTCTTGTTCAGAAGGATCAGAATTGAAATTAGAAAGTACTTAATCATCATTATCTGATGTGTTTAGTTCCTCATCAACACTACTAATGTATCTAACTGATGAAAGGGTTACAATCCTGTGAATCAGATTTAGTTGTTTCTGCACTTACATTCTTTGTGAATAATTTTAGAAATATCCTCATTTGATTGTATTCGTTATGCTCATCTCTCACAATATTTTTTCGAAAATAGTTTTCTAGAGCTCACGCTCTTCGTTTTTTTAGTTATTCATTTCAAACAGTTGGAAGTCGATAATGAGTATACTTATTTGTGATTCGTCGTTGTAGATATACTCAAACCACCAAACTACAAAAGTTTCACTTCTGCACAATCCACAATAAATTCAAATAATAATAGTAATAATAATAACTTTATTCACATACAATAAATAAATACGAATACAAAGAGTTGAATGACTACATATGGTGGAAGTGAATAAAGCAGTTTAGCGATAAGTGCAAGCACTTGTTTCGCAAAATAGTAAAAATATTAAAAATATCAAAAATATTCAGTACACATATGTTTATAAAAAGAATGTCAAACCGTAAAATGTGAGATATAAAATGTACAAAAAATTTGAGGAGTACAATTTGAAATGTTAAATTTGAATATTAAAATATGAAATGTAAAAACTATAATGTAATTGTCTTATTTGACATGGTAGAAGTATCATATGACTAGCAATCTTAGGTATGTAAAATAATAATAAAAAAATAACTTATTCAATATGCATTGGAATTCAACAAAGTAATAGGTGAGTATTTATCTAGATGGATATCTATGCATAGATATATATTTACGCATATACTACATATACACACATCTAAAATGATCAACATTATTCAGTAGATTTCATATCAAAGACGCATACAACATGACAAAGTGGATATCTAACCTTATGTATTTTTCTTCTCTAACTGGTGATTCTGTTATCGTCCTTAGTTAATTTAATTCTGCTCGCCATAACAAAATGTTTTGTGCTATTGATAATTACTATCATCTAAAGTCATTTCATTTTTAATAGTCAAAATCAATATTTAATGTATGCGCATGAATAGGACGTCCAATGGATGTATACTTTTGTACGTACAGGTTATGTCCAGATATGTATATCAATTAGCTGATCATCGGTTGCATTTCTGATTTAGTAAATTATATTACATTTCTATTTGAGATGAAAACGAAATAGTGTAAAAATAAGATAATTCATAATAAAATATCAACACGCATTTGTGTACATTACAATGTGACTTTTAATAGTCTCCCCCCTTGTTAACATTTGAACAGTTTTGAAATAAAACACATTGTAATTGCTTCAACATCAACTTAGGAATTTATGGGGGGTCAAGTGTCACGGAATTCGAAAAAATGTTAATGGTAGAAAAAAGTATTGAATTGTCTTTTCAACGATATGACACTTGACCCCTCCATTCCGTTTAAGATTTTTTAGTTGATGTGCCTCCCGCGCCATCTATCGAGCAATCACAATGTGTTTCATTTCAAAAGTTAACTGTATGTAAAATGGACAAGCAAAACGGGAATATCCATCGTACGTTCGTGTTCTGTACACATAATGTATATACATTCAACATCCATGGACGTTTGGACTTGAGCTGGACGTAAACTGGACATCCATTGGATGGCATGTGCTGTAAGGGAACTGTTTGAGAATAAATAGATGAATAAATAATCGTTACATCAGATCTTATTTAAAAAATCTCATCATTTTTGTATTGAAATTGCGCAGTCTGGATCTCTATCTTCAATACAGAATAAGATCTCTCCGTTCAAATATTCATACAATTCCATCGTACGGTATGATAATTCTTAAGCAAAGACTGAATTTTTATGTAACCGAAACCACAAAAGATTTGAAATAGATTAAGAAACGGCCACCCAAAATACATTTCCTACTTAAGGAATCGGGACCGACTCATTTCAATCCATAATAATCATTAAACAAGCAAGCGTTATCTTCGAGCACCACCTACAAAGTTTATTGAATACCTTGATCAATGTTTGTTCGGACGAGCGAAAGAGTTGAAAAACTTTCCGGAATCGGGGCGATCATTTCCATGATTAGGGAGATATCTTAGTTCTGCAGCTCGCGAAAGAAACGCGGAGCGATACGCTTCTTCTGGAAAACACAGACTTGTGTGCAGTTTATGTAAATAATGCAGATGAGATTTTTCTCTTCTCTTTCGGTCATAAAGTGCGGTGTTATCCTTCCCTGTGAACTTGGCTACATTTCCTTATTAAATACCGCCAACTAATAAGATCTGTAACAGAGAATTGCGTTATATTTCACACCTTAATGGGCCGTGTCTTTCTTGAATTCTTCCTTGGATTTTACACGTCGCTTAAGTGAAAAGTGTCTTGTGACTCATTATCTAACAAAACGGAGCGTGCAGGCTTTCAGACAACACGTGAAAAACTATATGTTGAGTGTGTCTGAACTAATTGGTCATCTGAGTTGATGTACATTTCATATTAGGTTTCCTGGTCAAGTTTTGAAATCGTGGATTGCTATTCATCAAAATTACTTACCTACCTATCAATATTAACTTTCAAATGGAACCTGCGTTACTGTAATAGAATGTTCAGGATGCCATTAGAAACATTCAGTACTGAGCAAATTTCACAGGCTACAAAAAATAATCGTTTTTTGAAGGACTCCTTGATCATGGTCAAATCATTAATCCACTAGTAATAGAAAAGTTAACATCATTAACTAAGTCATGCAAATAATAGCTATAAACTATTATGGATAGTCGAACCAATTTTTTATTTAATTTTTACTCCCATTAACCTACAATGTAGGCTGTTATGGCAAATACCTCTCATTAAATTACTACAACCGTTGCCAATATCACGAACGGTGTTGAATTATATCAAGCAGATACTTAGTTCTGTGATGGTCGCCAATGCACAGGAATCAACTCAAGTAGCTCTTGTAGCCAACCGTTTTTTTTTTTTTTCGGAGAATGAAACCACCTATAGACTAGTTTTACTCACCACTCATCAGTGCAAGATAAGATCAATGCCAAAGCTTCAATGCCATCTGTTTCCCATCACATCATTCTGGCTATTTGGTTACCCAGATTTCGTGTGTTGAAACGATGTATAGGCCTCTCCACGTTGTGAGCAGAGCAATCACTCCTGGTTTTTGAGTTGATAGATTCTTTCAGACACATTGTACAAAGCCCAGAGTTCTTCTGGTTGATCGTACAGTTACGATAGTCGAGGATACTATTGCAAGTAGTCCCTTGAAGTATGGGTCGATTATCGAACCTGGAGGATGAAGTGTTTCTTATTTTGTTCACAATATTGAGTGGAATGAACCTCGAATTTCCAGCCCAATACCAGAGTTACAATATAACCAGAGTGTTTTGATGATTCAAACTTTTCTTCGCGTAAAGAAGAAGCGGAAATTTCGAAACTACTATGCGGGTGAACCCCCTGTCCAAATCACAATTCTAGTTGGTTACAGAGAGCACTCATAATGATCCCATTCTTCTTCTTATTTATACAGTATAGAAGTTTGTAACCCACTTGAGAACTCCGACTAGAACTTTACTCTTTCCACTTCTACACCATCGAGCAGCACAATACTGCCCTAAGGCACAACAATGCAGCAGAAATTGCTCTAGAGTATCAGCTTGATGCCGTATACTACCTAACCTAACCTAACCTAACCTAACCTAGAAGCAATTATCAGCATAAACTCCAACAGATCTAGTCATCAAAACTGCCGAGGAAGAACAACGTTGCTGCAACTCATATGCTGAGCTAACCTGACGTAGAAACTCGCAAAATGATACATCCCCATACGAGCTTGCATCCTAAATAGTCTGTTGTGCGATTAAACTTTACCAGACAACGGGGAGGCCACGGACATTCGAATTTGGAGTGTCTTTATAACAGAATGGTACTGGATGGAGCCTGTAAAGTATCAGCGAGAAGCTCACGTGAAAGCCTCGGAAACAGACATGCAGCTACATAAGGATAGCCAATTCATTTGCTTTCCTCAAGTTAAGTGGTTGAAGTCGAATACCAAGGGATTCATAATGGCCTGCCAGGATAGTGTCAACACTTTGGTCTACCGTAGTTGTGTTGTTGGTATGGAGGTCGCAGACACAGGCACTATAGTGCATTCATATTTCAAATACGGACGATATCAACAAAAGCACGTGAACACCAAACTAGAGCAGAGACGCATTAAGCTTGTTTACCCAATGAAACGAATTTGAAAATGTAACTTCATCCAAAACCGACGCAGAACTTTACACCAAAACAAATATTCGAAATGAATAATCAATAATGTAATTAAAAACACAAAAATAAATTACCGCTGCAACTTCGAACAAATAGCAGCTTCAATAATTGTAACACGCTGCAAACATGCATTGATCACTGTTTACATCAAGCGTATTCGAAATATTAATTCACTATAGATAGGTACAGTGTTGTTGGGATCCTGAGAGTATAATAGATTTGTTACCAGCTTGTCAAGCTTTTGCGCAGCCATAACGTGGCGCTACGATTGTTGTAATACCACCTACGATACTCAGACGTTATAGACGAAAAACCAGTGTTGCCTTATGCTTCCGGAGATATTGGGTCCGTTGTGGAGAATGACATTGGATTCTATTGGAAGTAATTATTTCCCAGCCTCAGGCAAATACAAACCAATAAGCCTGCATGGAGTCCTTGACCATCAAAATAGTGACTGTAATCTCCTGTTATGCTGTAAATATATTCGTAGAATGATTTCAATTGTTGAGGTAGGACGAATATGTAAGAAAGAAATCGGAGAATTACAAAATATTGATTTTTTCAGAATGTTAGATTCTTGTTCTTTGGGAAGAGTGTTTTTGGCGTTGATAAAGATAAGGTAACCGATTAGAAATAGTTCACTAGTCTACATAATGTTTGAGTAACTTATGAGATGACAGTAGGCTTGCAAAAATGAGAAGCTAGTTAATACTGAGGTGTTTGATTCTTTTATTAATCGCATTATCCACTATGAGCTTCCAGTGGTAGTCCCGAAGGAAAAAATGTTGTACTACCAACCAACGAAGAAAAGTACACGACGATGCTAAAACTATTGGGATGATATCACTATACTGAAGAGTGATCATTGTC
Source organism: Chrysolina americana (assembly GCA_958502065.1). NCBI lineage: Eukaryota > Metazoa > Arthropoda > Insecta > Coleoptera > Chrysomelidae > Chrysolina > Chrysolina americana. The sequence goes on from OY293413.1 coordinate 12,758,402, forward strand.
GAGGTAATATCTTGGCCATGTTGAATACGACTATATATTGCTTCGAATTTGCAGACAATTATTCAATATGAATGAAATTGTTCGGACTCCAACCAGGCGGAAATTGAGGCGAATGTATATCAGACAACAACTACTTCCCCTTACGAATATTGAATATTAAATCTGATTCTATTCAAATCCCTTTTCATTCCGCGATGTAGTAATGACACGAATCTTAGAAGTTTCAGAATATGAAGTTGTTGATAGTGATCTATGAGCGGTGAGTAGGAAAATCTTGCCTCAGGTACAAGAAAAATTTGCCCTTCTCCAAATCTCCGAAGGTGCCTCTTAAGCCGGGTCCATACCGGATGTTTTTGTTTTGGATTTGTAGACAATGATTCAGTTTGAATGAAATTGTTTCGACTTCCATTGGTTAAAAAAGAAAGAGAAACCATATTTCCACAGTATGAAGTCACGACGTTTGTGGTTATCTACAATCGTATTCAAGGGATTTCCACCAGGAGGAAATTGAGGCGAATATCTATCAGACATCAAATTAAATCTCTTCATTTACCCCGTGGAACATGAGTTATAGGATGAGTCAGATTTGTACGTATATAAGATAATACTGAAAGTGAAGTTAAACATACAGAGAATATATGATTGTTATCTTCAGTCGTCAACGTGATGCGTCCCAATGCAATCTCAGTTGTCGCATCCAGGAGGTGTATTGAGCTCATATCTTGAGACATCGTGTTAGCCGGGGAGTCGTTTACACTAGCAGGAACGTATCAATAATCATAGCCGCAGAAGAAGTATATTGTACAACGAGCACGGAATGCTTAATTTCAGCGCAGGCTTCAAACGATATTCTCGTGTTAAATCACCGTCATATCCATTATATGTTGACTTCGACTGATGAGCTATGAGTGACAGTTTCAATATAGGGCAATTGAGAAAATCAATAGGTACTATTCTGACTACTCAACTACAATACGAACTTCACCCAACTTCACAACATCTTATGTGAGGTTTTACGATTTAAAATTTGATACCTACAGTGCAGTTTCAGTGCACATCACTGAGCGATAAAAAGTCTTAGAAGATTCTAGAATCTCAGTTTTGAGTAATACTTGATTGCTACGATCATGCTATCTTCCCTTCATCATATAATGGCTAGTCCGATGTGGGAATAATTCTTGTTGATAACATTAAACCGGCTGCGTTGGTAATATTTAATGGCACTTACATTTCATACCAAGAAAAATATAAATCCGCAAAAAATGTATCATAAATAATGAGCACCATCCTGTTTCCTGTATACAAGGCACTTATTTATTTTCCAAATGTATTAAGCCGCGTTTCGCAAGAATTCGCAAACAATTGGTCCCGTCTACTCGGAGGAAATCTTTCTCGAATTTCCCTTGATGTAAATAAAAGTTGTCATTTTCCTGCGCGCAGAAATTATTGTTCCAGGTTATTCGTCGAAATGCTTTTTTTACATATTCGGTATGAACGGATAATGGAATTATAAATTCTTTTTGGCCCGCTGAATTTTCAGGGGCTCATAAGGAAAGGAGGAAAGATATTTTCGATTAATTCAAGAATGACGAAACTTTTATGATGATAATTAGGATAGTTTCTACGTGTTTTTGATTGAAAGATTCAGGAGAAATACTGCCATCGGCTAACCATCATTGAGAATTTCTGTATATAGGGTGTTTCAAATTTCTCCTTCACCATTGGGATCTCTGAAATTATGAGAGATACGAAAATGGTTAAATTGGGGCAAATTTGCGCATTTACCTGACCAATAATACGCCTTTGAGAACATTCTGAAATTTCGATTATATCCGGAGATATACGTAAAAAACAGAAATTTTTAAAAATGGTTTTTATTTTTTTCTGACTTCTGTTACACTCAATGACATTTTCTTATTGTACGATTCATTGAAGTTTTGTCAACAAAAATGGCTTTCACAAATGAAGGAAAGAGAGATATGATACAAATTTATTACAAATACAACAGAAACAGTAATAGAAACAGTGTTAGGATATCCCAAAGGTATTTAAACTTGGATCCCGAAAGACGACAACCACGTTGAACTATGTTCAAGTTATTAGAACAAGATCTCACCGAGTTTGGTTCATTTGAAAAGCCAATGAAAAAATGCGGAGACAGAAGAAAGAAAATGTTGTAAATGAGGTATAATTCTGATAAACGAAACACTTTTCAGAGCTCTCTCATCTGTGTACATCTATCTTGAGAATAAATTTTTAGTATAAGTACTTTGGAGATTTCAATTCAATAATTTTATGAAACAAACATGTAGAATAGTGGAGTCTACGAGTCTGCATATTCAGCCTGTTAGTGATTTTCACAGTGTGAGATATTCGTTGGTATTTTTCAACACCGTGAATTGATCTGAGACAGGAGTTTTGAACTTTATGAATCTATACAATCTTCAAGCTTGAGCAATACAGAACATCTGCTTGATTAAATACAGACAGAACCAGAGATTCCCAAAGCATTATCATTGTTTTACGAGTTAGACCATGTCTACTAGCATGAATAAATTTGATATGGGCATACGCCCTTTGTATTAAAATAGTATAGTATAGTAATGCTACTTCAAGACTCTTCTGTTCATTGGTTGTTTTCAGAGACATATCATGAATGGCAGGATTGAGGACCACAGATTATCAAGGAGTGTGCAATGTCTATGTCAGTAGGAGGAGAAAAGTTGTATCATCAGCATGAAGATGAATATGGCACTATTGTAGACACACAATAATATCGCTGGCATACATTGTGAATAATTATGGTGCAAGCCCTTGTGGGACTCCACATTTCAAATAAATAGTTTCAAAAATAGTGTCACCCACACGAATTTGTTGCTCTCTGTTTGTTAGATAGATATTGAGTTGGGAAACTGCACTACTGTACAAACATACTAGATGATACTCTATGATTGGGTGTCAATTGCTGTACTAGTAGTCTAGCAATATTAGCACCGTTATAATATCCCTTATCTAACTATATGGGTTTTGAGGTTCTACGAATTCCGTTCAATTTTGATGTGATCTATAGGTTGAAAGTTACCAATTGCCACCCGAAGAAAATGGCGGATGCGCATCGATAGCAAATGTTTGATGGATTGGTAGTTTTAGTTCGATGAAAATACTACGCCAATATGAAACATGACTCTTGACATTTGAAAAAAAATCAATACAACATACAGGTCCGTATTTGAAAATGAAAAGTTGAAAGTGGCCCCATTTGTACGATACTTCGTATATAACTTTTATTCGCATATTTGGATAGTCTACAAAAAGTTGCCACAACAAAGTGCCAAGAGTTTTAGAATATATTCACAAAATACAAAGTTTCAGGCAACCAAAGAAGCTAGATCAGATTTATTGATTTCACGAAATTAACCTTTGAAATACGCAACTTTTCCTCCATTTAACCAACCTTCTATCTTTCCCCATGCATCGAATTTGAAAGCCCTGTGTTTGAAAACTCTAGAAAGTAAATTTCAATAATTTTAATGGAAAAGAGATATTATAGTTCAATGCTAGGTCACCTTCAGTTGTTCTCCTGCTGATGCATGTTTACTGAATCAAAATAATACATTTCTTCGCCACAATAATCAACAAACAGTCCACTTCATGAATTGTGGACACCCGAAACTAATTAATGAATATCCTAGTAGAAAGAGCACATAACTCATTATTATGTAAGTTTCCGGAATGGTCCGTGAGGGCCTGGACAGGAAGCGTTGATTCATGACACTTCCCTGGAGTTACGAAGACGTCACATAAATCCATAAATAACGACAGTATGGAGAGACTTCATCTCATCTACCAGCGAATCCGCCAGAATTTTAAATATTGGGCGTTGAGTGTTATGAAATATGTACTGCTTTTGACCTAGATTTCTAATAATTTAGGTTCAGAAGTATATCAAGATTTCTTGTCTGTATTGCAATAATATTAATAAAGGATTATTCAGAAATACAAAATCAAATTGTAAATTGTATAAAATGAATTCAAGATTCATATTTAAGTAAACAAACCCACAACACCATCAGAGTTCAGATTATCAACTTGTTCATACAAAATTATATAATCAGCTCCTTGGTAGATGAAAGAATATAGGAGTGATAGAAGTGCTGCCAAGAATGAGAACACAGGTATTTGCAATATAAGGTATTGGTCCATTAGAAGTAGATATCAGATAAGGCGTAGATATTATGGAGGTTAGTTATACTGAGACACATGTTGGTCCAAATTCATAATATGCATTGAGAATATAATCAGAGTCCATTATGGTTGAAGAAACTCGTTCTAGTCGCATAACTGAATTTTTTATAGATATATTTATCATAATAATCTTCTTGAATACTCTCTCTTCGAAAGATGTGTGCGAGCTAGGGAAGAAACCTTACCTTCACACGTGTGATACCGAACACACATCAAACAGTATGATGGACTTGAATCACCGCCGGCGGACAATGTGGAAAAGTATTACATTATACTTGGTAGCGAGATAGTTAGATGCCGGCCTTCTAAACTCCCGGTTGCATTTGGCCAGGTTCGAATCCTGTGAAATTTTTCTTAATTTCATAGGAGTTCATAGGCAATGTAAGTTGTCTAGATGCCAATCCCGACGTTTGGTGTTTGATTGGAGTTCGTGTTGACAACTTGGGGTGGGTGTTGTATATTTTTGGTGTTTTCCGACAGCTGAAAGTGAATAGGCCACAAAAAATCAGTAAGTCGCCCCGGAGCCCCACGGCAAATGATAATAATAATAGACGTCTTCTACCTGCACAGAATATGCCTTTGGGTACAATATAAGAGTGTTTATGAGGGAGTATTATTATTATTATACCAGAGTGAATTTTGTATTGAGGACATCCCCACCTACAAAATACCAACATACGCCCATCGGGTAAGTTCAAAGTTGTCACTTTTGAAGTATAACATGCATGTTGAAATTTTCGTCAACACGGAAGAAAGTTTAGATTATTTTATTAACGATGGAACAAATTTTGTTATACTATATTATTGAAATGAATTTAAACAATTTTATAGCAACTTTTGAAATTCAAACTGAAATAATTTGAATAGTGTTTCGAATTTTGATATGAACTATACAGGCCGTTTCTTTTATCATGTGGTAACATTGCTATATTCTAAACCGTAATAGATACAAAGACGATTAAATGGGAAAAAAGGTAACTATTAAGGTGAGTAGTAAATTGTTCATAGAAAATTTATGGAGATTCTTGCCCTTCCCAACTTATACAGGGAAAACTGACAATACTGTTTTCGTTTTTTTACGTTTGATTAAAAATTTATCATTACGTAGTTCTAGTACATTTTAAATACAATAAAACTTTCTTTTTTCATTTTTTTATATTTTCTGAAATAACCATTCTATTCGTAAAAAACCGAAAACAGCATTTTTAGTTTTCCCTGTATAAGTCGGGAAGGGCGAGAGTCCCTGTAGATATTCTCTGACCAATGTACTGCTCACCACAATAGTTACATTTTTTCCCATATAATCGTCTTTGTATCAATCACGGTTTAGAATATAGCAATGTTACCACATGAGAAACGGCCTGTATATTTATAGTTAATTGTTTTGTTTATCATGTACCATTACGGAACAGAAATATCTGCAGCAGTTCGTAGTCTAATACAGTCTCTGTCAGAGGCTAAAAGAAAATTGAGACATTTTTGCACCTTTTCTAAGAAACATTGAAAATGTTGCTTGTAGCACCTGAAATTTCCCATCGAAATACATTATTGCTTATTATATCCTATTTTTATACAAAATTTCATCATTTTAGATTTAGTTTATTTTAAACGCACGGCCGGTTAAATTATCATCTTCTCTCAGCTCTTCTGTCAGCACTTCTGTCAAATCTATTGTTCAAGTCTGAAATAGGGATTGAGAGAACCCAGAGAGGATCGAAAGCAACTGAAAAATAAATGTCCAAGACTTGAAGCTTTCAGATCATCTCATAATGAAATAGTATATTAAATTACTAATTCATGCATAAAGCAAAACTTTATTGAACTATATTCACTGGAAAAAGAAGCTCTTCATTGCACTAGTGCAATAAAGTTTTTATTGCACTCATCTGTCATTCTACTTCAACGTACTGTCATCATGATAAACATAAACGTTCAAACCCACTACATATTTAGCAGATATTCTGTGAGATTGGCCATACGATTTGAACAGCTGCTACGAATCGCACGTTAAAAGGTAAGACCTCGTTAATTCTTAGCTCGCACAAGTTTCGACTTCTGTTTTGAGTATGTACTTGATGAAATATGCGACGATTAGAATCAGACCAATATCGACAATAACGGCTAATTACTGAACCCTTCAACATAAATAAGCACCCGTCACTAAATCAAATACTTACTTTTGATTTCCCGCTCATAGATTACCTTGCAGAATTGTAAACGACAATCGAAATCCTTTTGATTGTTGATTGAATGGTTCTTATTAACTTCGTCATGGGAAGCTTCATGATGCGATGCTGAATGATACAGTGAATGCAAAATGCATTGTCCTGTGACGTGAAAACTATTTGTTACTTCTGCATATCGAACATGTTTAATTCCAAAATAGACTTTGAGTTGAGATTAATTTCATTCATTTGTTCAGAATATTTGAAGAAATTTTCAATGATGTGTTACTCGACTCCAATTCAATTTATAGGGGTTTAATATTTTCCTGTCGAGGGTTGAAGTAGCGATGATGAAAATAAAAAAAATGTAGGGCACTGCAAACTAAAGTCGGCCAATTCAGCCTAGGCACTTTCTTCTGAGTCAATATCAGCTCAAATCGTCACGTCAAGTTTACTTTGGACCACCCTGTATACTGTTTTGGGATCCACCCTCAGCTGGACAGGAAATATTAGAAAGTAGTCGCAGAGCTCCACGACAAAGAATAAAAGTTATGAATCGAAACCCTCTTCTGCTAATTATCTGATTTATGGTTTAGGTATTCGACTAAAAAGTGTTGTGGATTAGTGATACTTCCTAGAATGTTTTCAAGTTCAGCCCATATCATTTATGACTGATGATCCCTCTCTCAATTCTCGCAATGGAATTTATGGCTTCGTTGAAATGGTGACAGCAATTTGTTATCTGCATAATTGTCATGGCATAACATCCACAAGAAAAAATACGCTCGTAAATAATTCCAAATATGACAATCAACAAATTTGAATGATGTAATAAAATTATGAATTCGAATGGCACACAATTTTATTCGAATTGTATGATAAACTCGCGAAACGAATAGCTCTACAAACAGTAATAAATTAAAAAGTTTTTGCAAATGTACATTTTGAAGCTCAACGTCATTATTGATTTACGATAATTTTGTGAAAATGAACGCGAATTCCCATTTTGAAGAACAAACGAAATTTATGGCAGGTCGGTATGACTGCATTTGTACCGATTACGTTTGATTTATGGACTTGGTAGGAAGATACTTTTCTCTTTTATCGAATCCTCAAATTGCCTATGAATTTATATCACTTTTACCGTTTTGATTTCGGATATTTCCAGCCATATATTATGATGATGCGAATTTCGCATTTGAATTCGCATAATGTGGTGTGGTTTATGAGGTCGATTGATTCACAGTGAATACGAGGAACACAAAAAGCAAGGTTCGAGAAAGGGCAAGACTATTATCCTTCTTTCGGTTTCTATAAGAAGTATTGATATATTTTTGTACTGCCCTCATCATTATATTATGGGGAAACATGTACCACTGGGATTATTTTGGTCCCAGCATGTAACTGAAACTGTCTCAAGAGACTTATGTCGTATGCACTCTGAAAGAAATTAAAATTTGACCTGATTGCGTCTTTTTATGTATAAAATTGTTTCATTCGTTCGCACTGAATTTGAAATTTTGAGCAGAAACCAACTACTACTATTAATACCTCACCTTGGTTAAACAGTATTTGATTATCTATCCACTAGTATAAAATAATGGTGAACTTCCTAGCACATTCAAAGTTTTAATAACGATATATTTATATCCAAATGTTTTGTATTCAGGACAAAAAAGAGTTTGCTACACATTTCTTCTGGGGCAGAGTTTTTATGCATTTTGGCAAGCTACCTTGTCATCTTCTGATCTTCAAAACTGAACATAATATGCAACACTTATCCATTCAAGTACTGTTTAGTGCTGAGGCTTTCTTATGGAATTCGTAAAATACGATCTTATTTTTACCATTCTGCTAAAATTGGGCAGGTTAAACCTGGGAGAACTAAGAGTGTTTTGCATTAATATTAAATGAGTTCTGATTATGAACAAACAAACTTGGAAAAGTGTTCTGATATGAATCTTGTTGTCACCTACAGTAGAGCAGCCTTTGTTATTCCAAATATAAGACCACAATTTTCATTCGTAGTTTCTTCTATGATCATCCAAAGTAAGTCAACCTCATTCCCAATACCTACCTAGGTAAAAGTATTTTCTATACATTGAGACTTGCTATATATGTTCTCCATGTCGAAAAACATACTATTTACAAAAACTCTCGTTAGATGGCTTTTTTTGTTGTGTTTTGTACAGCAACACAGTTTGAGTGCCTGGCAAGGTGATAATATTTTGGAAATTCTGCATTTTGAAGGGATATTCGATCAGAAAATTTCGCGAATACATTATATTATGGACTAAATGCGTAATGCAAGAACGGTTCATCTTGTGTAAACAATGTCAGTTGAAGAGTTGAACCGTCAAACTGACGATTCTATATTTACCGTGATTGTCGTAACTATGGAAATGTATACACAAGCTAGAAGCGAAACACCGTTTTGAAAATACCACGGGCTGGAGGAAGTGTTTTCAAAAAGTCATGTTCTCATTGGTTCGAAATGAGAAAATTATGGCATGTGATTGGTTTATATACTATGAGGGAAATTGTTAACAGAATGTGGTTGCTTCAATAAGGAAAGGTCTAGTCCTTGCTTTTTTTATGGTTACAGACCATGCATAAAAGAATATTCAATCACTTGATGACTTTATAAGCTTCTTCTAGTACTATTCTACCATAGAAAATATCCGAAATCATCTGTCGACAGCATCTCTGTTTTGTGGTATGACCAGAGAAGTATGACCATGGAACATATGATTCAGAATATAAGCTACTAAAAAAATCAAGCATATTTGTTGCTGCAACTCACTCTGGTCTTTCCTGACAGTTTCAATCACCAGATTTATTGAAGTTTGTGCTGATACTTGCCGCGGAGAAAATATTTAACCATGGTTAACTCTTGAGAGCAGCGTTGCTGGAAGTGATATAGTTGTATCGGGTTGTATCGTGTACATGATCATTTACTGAGTCTTCGAATAGGTACCAGAACAAGTTATACCTATATCAAACTTCAAACCTTCCCCAAGACGATAACATTCGCATGCAGGTGCTTTAACTGAAAGATCGTGTACACAAGTTTGTAAGCACTGTCAACGTACTAAAAAAAGGTTCAAGCCGATCCACGCATTGGGTTTTTTTAAACTGGGAAAAGGAGACTGGTATGCACTCTAGAGGGACATTTTGGTCAGTTACTTCATTTCAAAAGCACTGTGGGCAGAAAAGGACTTTCTGGGCGAGGGTACTAGATGACTTAAGCAAGTATGGATGTCAGATGAAGGAAGATCGTCAGTTTCCTAACAGGATTCTCGAGGAAACATTAGGAATACATCTTGGAGAGAACAAGAGGGGGATCAGGCAGACGTGGAAAGATATGCTGAGTTCCAAAACAAGTTCCAGTCGTGGAATGAAGACATCTATTGATGTAGCTGGATTATTTCTTGAGAGGCATTATGACAACAAACATTTGGTTGTCATATACCATTTCAGAAAAGTTTTTGAAGCATGTGGGTACCATTGTTGACCAATCAAAGTCATTGGTGAACATGAACTCGAAATCCTAAGAAAACAACATCAGACTGATAATAGATCTAACTTGGTAATTTCGCGAAGGAATGAAGATGTGGACATCACGATTGCTAGCAATGTCATTTGATCTAATTAGCCCATCTATGAGTCTGATGGTGAGACCATCGAAGGAATTACCAGAATCAACGCGACTTGATAATAAAGATTTCAGCTGAGCTGGAGATGGTAATGGAAGAAAGGAGCACCTTCCCAAAACAGAATGCATACTCAACGGGCAGAGATATCTTAATCTGGAATTGCTGACCATGCCTGGACTGAGCATAATCAAATTCTTTAGGACGAGACTAGTATTCTTCATAGAGTGGCGCATTGTTTCAAACGACAATTCATAGAAGCCGCGTATACCGAAGCCAATGGAGCTTTCCGTCAGCCGAGCGTGGAAATTAGGAACGTATAGATACCGCTCATAGACCGCTTTGTAGGGAAGAATAAGTATGAAACTACACGCGCCACAACACTACCATAACTGCACCTTAATGACACCACATCAATATACCTATGAAGACCTCTTAGCATCAGAACTTGTCAGTATTCACCTGAAGATGATTGCGGATATGAGCAATCGAAACGTTGTGAAAAAGTGAAAGGTCAAACATCTTTCAACCCATTGAGACGATAATCGTCCGAAACCTCAGTAAAAAGTATAACTTTACGCAATGTGAACAGTGAGTAATCACTCACAGAAAAATATACAGTGAGTAAAAACTTAGTTTATGCACTGACAAAAAAATATTTTTATTAACTTATCACAACATTCAATTCATAGTTCACATATATCAGCTTCCGTTTTCAATGATAGCATAAAAATCTATAAGAAATAGCTTATGAAATTAGATAATCATGAAACCGATAATTTCCATACGAATAATCGCTCCTAAGACATATTTCACCAATTAGCAAAGTGCGTTCGATTTCCATTTCTCTTTCTACGTGGCGCGGTCTGTATAACCCCTGTGGCTAATTAGGATAAGAAAGGCCCTTCAAACGTTGACTTCTTATGATGCTTTGTCATTCCCGGCCTCTCAGAAAGGGATCACTTGATGATGGAAGGGAATTAATTAGTTCATTGTAGTTTCCCTTTGAAGTTTGACTGAAAGGTCTGTGGATGTGATAGTCCAGTTATTAAACATTTTTGATCGGAATAAAGTGAAAGAAACCTAATCAGATGTCTTTGATCAACTCCAAGATATCATTCTGCTTTGAAAGTCGTAGAATATGTCATTCGTAAACTACCTAGTGAAATAATTGTGAATATATATTTGAGACGGGTTATCATTTTATATGTACAAAAAAGAATGAAAATGATCTTTCGCTTTCATTGAATACAATGTGATGGTTCGTCAATAAAAATTCATATTGAAAATTGTAGATACTACATTTCAAATTTGAATATAATTCCACTATGGATAGAAAGTAAACATAAAAAAAAAATATGAGAGGAAAAAAGATTCTAATTTTTTATCAGTTGAGATAATACTTTAGGTCGTAGAAAAATTTTGCAATAAGAAATTGTTTCAAATGAATTTAAAAATTTTTAGCACCAGCGTTTTTAGTGAATTACACAGGAAGTTATAGAGGTGAATATCTACCAGCCCATTCCAGGGATTTTTTATAAAACATATAATAAAAATTGGTTTAACATGTAATGTTGATTTCGTGTCAATTTGATATCATAACAGGCTCTATTGAAAAATCAGTAGGTTTTATTTACAAATCTCCGATCGGTAAAAACCGTATAAGAATTTACCGATGATTATCACAGAATTGTCGCTTTGAAATTAAACCAATATAAATTTAATTTAATATGGTTTTTGCATGGATTCTGTTTGCACCGAACAACGAAAGATCTATCATCTAAAGATATCTTCTGATCAGCATATAACAATGGAAATTTCATCCAATTGATACCACAGAGTTCTCTAGATTCACGAAAATCAAAATAGGATGATAAACAAGAATATGTTGAATGATTAATGGAAAGGAATTAAAATCTTCCAAATTCACGCTGAAGAATATATGTTTTTACTGTATAATATATTACGCTGACAAATTTTATTCGACACATGGTGCCATCATCAAAGAACCCAGTTTGTCAAAAACCACAAGTTATCAGCCAGTGGCTTATTTCATTGCGGAATTTCTCTTTGTTTGTTTATTTGTTGTATTAAGACCTGAGAGCAACCAGTATTCTATCAAGTCTCTCTAAAATTTCTGAAAGAGCACTTGAAACTCAGCTTAGGGGTCATTTGCACAACTTCTCAATACTTCCTGTGGCACAATCAGGTTTTTGAAAGGATTTCAGCTGCACAATTGCTTTCCTATATGTAACTGATGACATACTCAGAGCCAGAATAGTGGATTGTGTACTGCGCTAGTTCTTCTTGACATTTGCATTTGATATAGTCAATTATGATCGGTTGCTAAATAGTTTGAAATAGATTGGACTATCTGAAGCAGCAGTCACTCTGGTGGAACATAATTTGAGGAATAGAGAACAAAAAGTATGTATTGGGGAACAGCAATCTGATTAAAAAAAATTGAGGTCGGGTGTACCACAAGGATCCATTTTTAGGACCCTTGATGTTTACCATATATACATGGTGTCTTCTAAACTCTCTTGGAAAATGCTCGATTCGTCTATATGCACATGACACACTGATTTACTTTAGCTTTCTCTCGAGTGAAGGAGAAACTGCCTACAACCTCATCAGAGCTTGATGCATTTATAAGATTAATGTCTCAAAATAAATGCTAGCAGAGCAAATATATTTATCTTTGGACCAGAGAACCATCGTGAAAGCTGCTCAGATATAAGTATCAAAATGAATTATGAACTACTTCAGTTCGTTGAAGAAGCTGAAACCCTCGGTATCCAAATAGATGTTGATCTCAGATTTGATAAACATGTCAACAGTCTCCTACAGAGAGCTTATATCACACTGAAAATTATTTATGGTAACAGGCTCCATTTAAACTATTTTATGCTATACGTTAATTTTATTGATATTGAATAATGGGTGCATGTTTTTTATGGTGCATATTTGACATCCCAGTACAAAAACGAATACAAAACTGTTGTTTACGGAATTTCATAGAAAAATAACATTTCGCTGACGTCCACAATTTCAATTTGTGTTTTCAAAACGGAAAAGTTCAATGAAGCATTCTTTCTCATTCCAAACAAAATAATTAAATTTGAACGTATCTTCAGTTTCAAGACTATGATTCATCACTATGATCTGAGATACAGGAATTTTTATCCTTAACCCTACCGATATCAAAACAACCTTTTAACTATATTGTAATTTTCATTAACTTTTTTAAAGTACACTCATTTAATTTTGACACTTCGTTTTTCACACTCTATACTTACCTGATATTACTAAATGAATTAATACAGCGACCTTGAAAGGTTGAGTGAAATAACAAATTTTGTGGCGATACGTTTCCACAAAAATTGAACTCCGCATTTCATTTTCAGGGCATCTTTTTATATAATAGTTATTTGTTTTACTAGGCATAAAAGCACAAGATCTAATGATTCTAATGCCGCGGCTGGTGTTTCATAGCCGAGCGTAGCGAGGCTATGAAACCAGCCAAGGCATTAAATCTGCTTTTCTGCCGTGTGAAACATATAATTTTTTCTTCAAATTTGTTCCAATTCCGCGCAAAATCGACTTTTTCATATTTAAATTACGTTTCATTATCAATATCCAAATAACTAAATTATTTCATCAAAGGTAACTGGGCCCTGCGTTACTATGTTTACCGCTGATGACGTTTGTTGAATATGTTTGTTTACTGTTTACTTTGTCATTGTCAATTTTAATAACCAGTTTGATTTAAATTATTACTTGGAAGGTTGCCTAGCAATGAACTTTTTCTGCCTAGGCATTAAAAAACCGCTTTTAATGTCATTTGGAGAAACATTATTTTGTTTGTTACACAACTGAAAATAACAAGACCGGTTATTGTTATCGTTATAATCATAATCTGTTGTACATGAGCATTTTCAAAACCTTTGATATAAAGATGATAAACTGAACCTCGTATAAGCTATAACAGATCCAAGGTACTCCCAAAGATACGAAAGAAGAAAACGAAAAGTCATGAATTTGCGAAATTAGCTGCAAGAACTGCAAGAAGTATGTTGTAGGTTGGTAGAACAAGAAGAGCCGTGAAAGTAAGGTTCAAGTAGCATATTGCTTATATCCGTTTTTTGAGAACATAAAAATCGAAATTTCAAAAACCAGCCACTCGGAAAAGTAGTATAAATGAGGTTATTATTTTTTTACTATTATTCATAAGGCTTCCCAACAGGATGTATAACACATCACCAATAACAGGAAAGCACATGGTATAATAGATATAACAGTAATATATTGCAATTGTGAGTACTCAAATCTAAAGATGAGAAAGAAAAAATAGTGAATAAATGGAGAGAGGGCAGAGAAGATTCTGAATTGATTGATTTAACAAACTAAGACAAGACTCTCAGAGCAGATATCCTAACGTCATACAGGGAGGAACAAAATATATCTATATGTTGAAGAATATTATTATAATTTGTTTGTAACATGGTTATCGGAGAATGGCTAGTGATATTGGAATGATAAGTAGGAACATAGAAAAGACAATCATTTCGTGTGACATATTACCTTATACTGAAACATAATTTTTTGAGAAGATAATCACAGTTTGTAATATTATTGACAAGTTTAAAAAGAAAAATAATATAGGAAACATCCCGCCTGGCGCTTAATTTAGGTATGTTGTAGTGGTTAATGCAAAATTCTTAAGTTCGGCTATGTTACTGCCTACCGAAACGATAGTTCAGATAGTTGATAAATTTGATTTGGATTATTTCAATACGTTCAACATACTTCTTGTAGAACGGATTCCATACTATAGAGTTATATTCTAGGTGGCTTCGAACAAGTGAGTTATATAGAACTATCAGTGTCTTAGCTTCTTTGAAAGATTTGGAGACTCTCAGAAGGAAGGAATCCCAAATTTCTATTTGCTTTTTTAACTATAGTATCGATATAGTATCAAATTTCAAATGTTGAATATTCTAGCTGATTATGATCAATAGTGTATCCAAATTCAATCTTTGATTTCAAACGACAAAACGATATGTGTTAACATTTGTTAATATTCAATTCTAGTTTATAGTCTTTACAGAAATCAGAAACTCTATCAATATCAGATTGCAACTCGATGCAGTCGGCGAAAGATGAAATTGGTTTATCAAATTTCATTGATATATACTGAAAAGAACAGGGGCCCCAGATGGGAGCCCTGGGGAACACCCGATGTGACACTAGTTGAGGCGGGAGGTGCAACCATTGAATTTAACGAATTGTATTCTGTTATGTGGGTAAGATTTTGTCCATTCAATCAAATTACCGTGGACACCGACATTCTCTAAGCGGGTTATTAATGTTGGATGATGGACTTTGTCAAATTCTTTAGAAAAGTCGGTGTACACGGCATCCACCTGACATCTATCATCAAGAGCTTCAGAGATATCCTGAACGTACGGCAATAAATTCGTAGTGGATGACCTACACTTATAGAATCCATGTTATTCTGAGCAAAGCACATTTTTCAGTATGAAAAAAAAAAACTCGTTTGTAATCACGGATTCCAAAAGTTTACCAAGCAGAGATAACAGAGAAATTTTCCGGTAATTAGTAACTTCATTTCGAGATCCACTTTTATGTATAGGAATGACCTGAGCCACTTTCCAGATCTGGGGGAAGACACCAGTAGAAATTGACTTATTATATGTAGGTATAAGATATGTAGAGGAAGTATCATTGATTCTTTACACTTCTTGATGAAAAAAGCGGGTGAGCCATCGGGACCACACCCTTTGTTAATATCAAGTTTATCTATAGCACTGATTATCTGTTTTCCTGTTATGTATTTAATAGTGATAGAGTTACTTGAGCTGCTCTGATTAGGTTTGAGGTTAGATGAAGTGTCAGATGGTATAAAAACAGATAAAAAATACATAGGAAAGGCACTACAGATGTCATCATCTGGTGTATAAGACTCTCCTTCAAAACAAACGTGATTAGGAGTGGTTTTTCGGTCTCTTTTATTAGCTAGATAAGACCAAAAACCTTTAAATTTCGATTTTAACTTAGATTCTGTATTTTTTATATATTCGTTTTAATCTTTTTCAGTTGACTTTTTACATTCACTACGGAGTTCAGAGAAAGCAAGATTTTTATGGTCTTTCCATCGTTTATGGATGTTGAATTTCTTTTTAATATTTTTTTTGGTGTTGTTAGTATACCAAACAGGATATTCATTTCTGTTAACCTTAATCTCTATATTTTTTGATATGATTTCATATATCTTGAGATAAAAATAATCTAGAATAGCATTAGTAGGTAGTTAGTACACTTTTGAGCTCCTGAGAATGGCAACTTGGAGGACGAAACAGGCGTCGTTGTTTTGGTGTTTTGGGTAGTTTCTATTTTTTTACGGCTTTCTTTCAACAAAAGACAAAGCTTTGGAAATCCTTGCTTCGAGAGGTGTTCCCTGCAGAAATTCAAGAAAATCCCCAATTCCTGCGTACTTTCTCTCGGCTCTCACGATGTTCTTTGGACATAACAGGATTTTCCTTCGTGGGAACTGAGAAATGAAAAAGCAAGGATTGAATCATCAGCGTCAAAATTCACCGTGCTAAACCAACCTCCCCTCATTTGAAAGATTCTCTCAGAACCGGCGTACATCTCTCGTGCACTACCGAAACCACCGACCCGAAATATCTCTCTGAATTTATTTCCATCATTATTCGCGAACTGTACCCGATACAAACCCAGATACAAGCCTCCTCCGAGCAATGTAGAATCTGTAATGCCCTTCTTTGCGTGTGACGTACGGTGGCTCCTCGACGAGTTACGATCCAGTAGACGACAATGCTTGTCACTTACCTTCTAATTAAGGCCCATGTGTTGTCATGTTGCCTGTGTGATACCAGAAACCATACCGTTGATAATGACCACTATCTAAAATATGCAGACGTTCCACCAGCCTTATTTATCTTTAAATTAAAGCTGAAATAATGCTCAGATCTTTGCGCTGATTTCTTCGGTACGGCTCTCGGTAGAGAAATGAGAAGAAAATGGGTTGGTTTGCTGGTGACGCCGATGAATGATCCGTTGAGGAGATCCCATTCTTCATCGGAGATTCCATTGAAGAGAGATGTAGGAGAAGTACATGCCTGTCAATCTATAATTGTACGAGAGGGATTTGATAAATGTAGCAAAAAAATATTTGGTATTCATAATTTTATTAACATACTTTTCATCTACAGCAAGAATATCATCCATGCAACGCTTCACGAGTCTCAAACATAACTTCCGGCAACACTACATTTCTTGTGGATGTAAACTCATTTCATCTTGATTCAAAATGACTTAATCAATTTTACCAATTACTGCGAACGAAATTTTTTGAGAATCAATACTGATAAGTTTAAAATTATGCATTTTTATAAAATACTCAATCGAATTACTCATAATTATGCTATAGATGGAGTTGATTTGCCAGCTGTAACTAGTATCAGTGATTTGGGAATTGTACTTGATAAAGAACTCAATTTCAACGACCATATTAACAGTATCTGCAATAAATCTCTCAGAATTGTAGGTTTTACAAAGAGGCAAACTAGGAATATCTATGATCAGAACGCATTGAGGACATTTTATATTTCACTAGTTCACAGCATTCTCAGTTAGATTAGTTGTAACATTTGGAATTTGTATCGAATTCTGTAGTGTACTAGATGGAATGAATGAATAAATAAATAAATCATTATTTCAAACTTAAGGAACTTTGAGAATTGGGATGATGTACGTCTGTGGCGTTACAACTGTGAATGTGAATTTACATCGTCTGAAATATATTGAAAATAAATACTTCCAATACATCTTGACGTGTTTTTTTATCCCGATAAGTTATTGCTTTTAAACGACTGTTGTCTTGAAAATATCTTTCAATGTTTTTAGTAAAATCGTATTTAAAAATGTAACTCTGCCAATGCAGGGGGCAACATTACATCCATAAAACGTCACGGT
Organism: Chrysolina americana; assembly: GCA_958502065.1. Lineage (NCBI taxonomy): Eukaryota > Metazoa > Arthropoda > Insecta > Coleoptera > Chrysomelidae > Chrysolina > Chrysolina americana. The sequence goes on from OY293413.1 coordinate 12,776,487, forward strand.
GGCTGGAAATCTGCCTCTGTAGCAGAAGCATATATTATAAAAGATAGTTTGAATAATAAAATTGTCCATCTTCTTCCAGACAAATTAAAATATCTGATAAAATTGTGGAATCACCTCTTCATAAAATATCTAACGTTTCTGATCAGCAGCAACATGAAACATCTCCAGGAATTCATGTTGGACGTAATTGTTCAAACTTTACGATCAATTATCATTCCAATGAATGAAATTGTTTTATGATGAATAATCAATTAATCTGTTGAAAATAAATCCTTCAAAAAGTAATATTTTGTGAATTATTTTGGCAGTGAGAAATGTTTTTTAATCGTAGACCTAGATAAAACAATTCAAAGCGATATATTCTATGCTGTGCTCAGTGGCAATTTTAGAAATTGAGAACACTGAGGAAGTGGAGGGGGGTACAGGCATAGGTGAGATATCATAAGCCGAGCACAGAACGAAAAGGTACCAGTGAATATAATTGAAGAAATCATCGCGGGAATGTATTTGGACATAAATTTTCAACTGATGCTCGAGTTCATCGATTCAATGTATTGTTGTTGATTGCCTGATGTTCGAGTTACCATATGAATCCTTGAAAGGCATCAATTTCATCACCAATATTTCAAAACGAAGTACATTCTATCAATGAAAATTTTGTATGAGTCAATTATCATTTTCATCATAACAATCCCACGAGAAATATCAATCATACAATATCATCTTTTTCTGTACGTCGACCAATCAATTGCAGTCATTATATTGATGAATACATGACATTGATAAGCATTTTACTATGGGCAATCTCAGAATTGTAGTTGAAGAAAAAAAATTTCAATACATGACCATCAATTAACACATTTTGAAGGAGAACTTAAATTGAACACATAAATTATTTTTAAAGAAATATCAACTGATCCAAGAACAGAGAAATTTATATTTGATTCCATCAAAGTACCTTTACACTTCTTCAATTGTTGTGATGTCTTCGCTGATTGCATGGCGAAGGGTTTGATTGATGACTCCTTCAAATTCAAGAAGTGTATCCATGCTTCTATGTCCTGTGGCGCTTTTGCAAGGTTTAAGAACGACTGTTCGCGAGTCTCTTATGGTGAATTTTGGCGTTTGAGATTTTCCAGTTATGTCTTTATACACGACTTTGTTAGTTGGCACGAAATATCCGTGCAAAGCTCACAATACTGCCGCATCTTGCCCATCCAGAAATAAATATGATATATATTACAGTCAAGAATGAAAAATGTGGAATTCCAGAGATGAGGAACTACATTTCTTCTTCAATGAGAACATTGTTTCAGTAAATAATAATGTAATGACCTTCACACACGGTGCAACAAAAAAGGTATAGGGTATATGTTTAAAATTCACCATGTCTTTGAATTTGAACAAATAAAAATGGAACCCTGCTTATACAATCATTTAACATAGAATAATTAAATCAAGCCTTTTTTTTAAATATCAACGTAGCAGTACTACTTATACTTACTTTTCTCGATATTTGATATATATCTGTTCAATAATAAGTTTTATTTTTCATCATATTTCTGTGTATTTTAAAAATAATAGCAATTTGCTTGGTGTTTTTATACATTTTGCTTCTCCTCGTATATTGTGGAAGATTATTCTTGTGTTCTAAGAGATGAAGAATACGACGTCATCTGAGAAATTTCAAGTAACATATTTTCCATTTTTATCAACAAAGCTGCTTATTACCGTTTATTAACTTGTCAAACTGCTCTCTGCATGAGCTATTTAATGGGAAAATATCACTGCGAAAGAAAAACTCATCAGAACACCCACCGTAACAAATATCTAGTACTGTCCACGGAGGCTTTCTTCCCCATTTCGATTATTGTACGTATAGGAACTTACAACACCTTCGGGGCTTCGATTCTGTCACTTTGTGTTGACCACTATCCGATATTTGCGATTGTTTGCATTATATATCCTTCCCTATGACTATGTCCAAGGCTATCCCACATAAAGTGCAGGAAATTACGAGCATGTTGTTGTAAAACTACCAACTTACCGATATTGCTGCAGGACACAGCATCCTATCTAGTGATTCTCCCGACATATCAACTTCTAATCCTCCTATTTATGTTGAAAGTTACATGAGCCCGGCCGGGTCTTTGTTGTTTTATCGAATAAAACATTGGTTTTATTATCTGAAACATGGGTATATTTTCGAACGTATGAAGGCGATTTAGGGCATTGAATCAGGAGGATAAATATAAGGAATTAGGTCGGTATAGTTACACAGCAAAGGATTTCTAAACTTAAATATTGGAGCTGAAATAGGATGGTAATTTTGATCGACCATATTTATCGGGTTATTCCTAACTAGGTACGCAGGTGATTCAAAGTGATGTTTGATGGACGATCTGGATCATTACAATATAAAAATCTGCTCTAACAACAACACTCTTCACCAAACACATGGATGATACATGCACCACAGTTCTGTGTATACAGTTACTGGAACTATTTTCGAATGCTACATTTTTTCTACAATAATCAATCAATATTTGTTATAAAAGGCAAGTATATGTACGTAAAGCCATGACCACGCACTGCCGATATAGCCCTTGGCATTTTGCTGTTAGTCAGGGAGTTTGGTGGCAAATATTTGAAAAATGGGATACAGATAGTTTATTTACTACTTTACATACCAGAGTACTTTTGTAGCATGTCATGTTGTTTTAGGACAAATATCCAAGGATACAAAAAATATTGATATATTTAGATATAGAGAGCAAACATATTTTACAATTTCAACTAGTCTCCAATGAGATAAATAACATATTAAAGTACAACGCACTGTAAAATTGAAAAGAAAGAGCATCTACCTCATCAAGTAGAACTTGAATTTTATTAAAATTAAAAGGTATGTTTTCACTTCTTGCATATCATAATGACATTGTATAATAGTGACATAATGAAGTTCATTACGGTCCTAATGGCAAAATTTGAGTGTGAAATTTCTGGTCATAAGAGAAGGATGAGTTTTTTCTCAAAAAGTACCGTTTTCGATAAAGAAAATGTGTGATTAATTAGGGTGTTCATATTCTGCTTGTGATCAGAAGGAAGAATTTTGAGTGTTTCTCATGTTTTTTCGCGATAGGAATGTGTGCTAGAAAATGCCAGTCATCACTCAAAAATAGGCCCATATCTCGGGAGACCAAACTACGTTGGTTCCGATACAATTTTTTTTGAATGCTCCTGTCTACTAGTTAACAAAATTTCAGCTACGATTAAACTCAAGAAAATTTGAGAATCTTGCGAACGAAAACGTACCTACTTATAGCCTATTTTTAAGAACAATCAATAACGTAAAAGTCTTCAAGGCTATGGAGTTATTATTCAAAAATCATTATTGGATTTTTTGTCAATTGTCTCCTCTGCACAAGAACCCAAAAAGTTACAAATAAACAACCAGAACAGTGAACAATTTTTACTCCTATGTCTATTTAACAAATTGCAATAATGTAGTAATTAATTTTTTCTAATTTTGACATATGAAGTTACACTTTTCAAATTGGCGTGAATTTCATGACGTCCACACCAGTTAGGAAATGTTCACCTTTTCCTAACTGATTAGGAAAAGTTCATGACATCGTCGAATTTGACATTAAAGTTATTTAGGATCATCAATAACAAACGTTACTGTGGAAATATACCTTCAGAGATATCTACTTAATTTTAATGAAAAATACATATTCATATTTCATTTACGTTCACAGGCTTTCCATGTATTCAAAATTAGAAAAAATCTTGTATGTAACATGTTACGAAATGGAATTTTGTGTAACTCGTGTCATTTTGCTTCGCTCGTCCCGCAAACATCCTCTCGTTACATAAAATGCAGCTTTTCGTAAGTGGTTACATAGACAGCTATTATCAGTTGAATTTCTTTATTTTGAATGAATTCTTCATATTTTTTCCTTGTATAGAGCCTGAGATGTTTTGAGCGGTATTCATGAACCAGATTTTTCCAGAAAGTTACAATATGTTCTACAATCTTCCAGAATAAACTAGAATACTCCACAGTAATGAAAAGTATCAGTGTTTGAAAATAATCTGAATGTTCTAAATAATGAAGAATGATCTAAATACTCCAGGATGTTCAAAACTATGTTCTGAAACAATCTAGGATGTAACATTGACAAGAGAAAAAAATAAAATGTTCTCGAAGCTAGTAAGTGCGAAAACCGTAGAATGAACAAGATCGAAGACTCCGGAAGGTTATAGAAAGTACTGGCAACATACTGAAGTGGAATTTTGGTAAGTATGGCCACCAGTAACGGAGTTTGGTAGTTGGAACCTTTTGGATATGTCTAGAATGTCCTTGATGCTTCTGAATGTGCTGGATTACCCGAAAAAACTTTAAAAAGGATCAAAACATGGGCGCCGGAAAGTTCTAGAATGTACTGAAAAAAGTTGAATCCTGGAAATATCAGGTATCAGTGAGAATCCTGATTGGTGGAACATTCTAGAAAATAAAAGAATATAAGAGGAGAAAGTCTATATTGTTTTCGGATCGTAAAATGAACCGGATCAGTGACAACGGAAGGTATATTGAACGAAATGACAAAACATTCAAGTAAATTCTGGAACATTTGACCACCAGTGAGGGAGCGTTGTGGTTAAAACTTTTTTGAAACATGTAGAATATAAAAAAAAAAATAGAATAATCTCGAAGTTTGCTGGAAAGGGTTAGAAGATTCGACAAAACTGTGGAAAAGACCAGAATATTGACACCGAAAATTATAGAACATACTTACAAGACACTCAAGTGAAATTTTCGAAAGATTGGCCTCTAGCAAAGGGGAGTAGTGGGTGGAACTCGCTGGAAATTCCTGGGATATAAGAGTGAAAAGTCTAGATTGTTCTCAAAGCTGTTGGAAAATTAGGAATTTGAAAATGAACCAGCCTAGAGACTCTAGAACATTCTATAAATAGACACTTATCCAGCAATATTTTCACCAGAGCCACGCCCTAGTGCAACTAAGAAATACATTTCATTTAAAAAAAGGCTGCGATACCACAGACGATTGAACATAGACAGGTAGAAAAACTCAAGAAACATATTTAATCAAGCACAAAAATAGTAGAACTCAAGTCTTTTTACGAAAAAAAAAAAACTAACGATGGATAACTAATTAGCCTTTAGTGGTGATTAATGTTTAATTTGCAGATCTTGGAATTTATTATTGACGTATGTAATTATTGAAGAATGCCAAATAATGGTCTTACGTCTCACAATCGAATTTTCACCGAAAAGTCTATTCAAATCTACTACTCGTCCAGAAAAAAACACCTTCAAAGTTGAAAATGAAATGTATACTTTTCTCCAACGCAATTCTGAATGACGTACTATTCTGTGTCTCGTCACCAATTGGGAAATGCATCGAAGGTTCTTATTAGGATTGGCTATATGGAAAGAGTCGTGACAGACATGTGAACATGTGATTTTTTAAAATAAATTCCAAGCCATAGGAAAACCAATTGGTGGCTAAACTGGGTTATCACTTTCTAAAGGTGAAATTGTTGTTTGTTAAAAAAAATTGTTGTTAAAATTGTTATATCCGTCAACCGGTTGCACCCCTACGTGCAACCCTCAAAAGTCATAGACTTGTGCGAGCTAGGGGAAGACGTAGCCCTAACCTTATAATACGTGTGATGCCATGCACGAGACCGGTGGCAATGCTGAGATTCGTACTCACGCTCTCTGGCTTATGAGGCGAGGACTCAACCCGCACACCACCGAGGCCAAAACGTATTCAAAATCATCCTCTGCTCCGAGTTAATATCTCTATTTGCTATAAAACTTTCATTTTATATTGTTTTCCACAGTTCAGTAAGTGGATGTATTGACTGATCGACAGTTCATGAGAGGATTGAGAATGCATTTGTGGACGATTCTTGGTGCTGTGAAACTTTCTTGGTTTTATAAACAATTTCCCCGTTCATTAATTCTACTAAGTCTCATCATCCATCGTTGAGAATATTTACGACATGTATCCTTTCATTCGGACGCAATATTTTCCATTGAAATGGTGGCAAATAATAGCCACAGCTTCTGTTCCAACAATTTATTCATGACTTATTCGTTGCCGCTGAGAGATAATAAACAATATCCCCTAAGAAAGATATGAATACGATGCGAAGCGATAAACCCGGAGATAATAATTCAGGACATCATTTACATTTTTTATCTGGGTATATAATTTAGAAGTAACTGCGCATGGAATTCACTGTACGAAGACATAATTTCCAGTGGTTTACGATTGTCTGCCTAAACGAGAAACAATACATGAATCACTTAGAACTCCCGTGCTCAAGCTTATGGCCTTCTGGCCAGGCCGTAACAGATGACTACTTTCTGGATTAAAACCCAACATATTGAAATATTTTTGTTTCTCCCGCTCGCAGTCTCATAACCGTTGCTGCATGAATTCTGTCACTGAAATTTATCATTGTTGACTCGAGTGTATGAATTAAAAATGAAAAAAAGGAATTAGTTATGGTGTACATATTTTTATACGCAGTTCAAATTCTCGAATTGTCAGCAAAGAACAGTTCGACACTCAAAATGACACAGGCACTAATGACAATTTTCACACTCGTGAAAACTATTAATAAGGAAATCAATGGTGGGGAGGTTGCTGCTGCAGTATTATGTGAGTTTTGAAGGCTTTCGATTGCACTGATCACGAAATACTTTTGCAAAATCCAAAAATATGATGATTTTATATATTGAGTTGGTTCATTTCTGTGGGAAACAGTAAAACAAGCATGCTGGAACAAAAACGAGAAAAGTGAAATCACCCAAATAAGAAATGGTGAAAAATTACTGGGATTGGTGAAAAATCTGCAGAAAACAGAGAAATACAGAGATAAAAAGTTATAAACGATTACAGAACTCCATATGACTAGAAGAAACATCTCAGTGAAAATTTTGAGTACCAACCTAAAGAACAATAAAGCACCCGGATTTGACAACTATGTACAAAATCTCTCAAATGCATATGAGAGATATTTCAATACCCCTAACGCACTTATTTAACTGAATCTTAAGTCAAGGTTACTGGCCTTTCCATTTCAAAATTTCGGTATACAAAAATGGGGATAAACTAAATTCCAATAATAGACCTATATATCTAATTTTCAACCTAGAAAAAAAAATTTAAATTATTGTCAAAGCGAGGATTTCGGAATTTTTCAACAAATACAAGATCCTCTCCCCCAATCAATATAGTTTTCGGGAGTCTAGGTCCACGGACGATGCAATGGAATCACTGAATACAAAATCGTGCTAGGAATCGCACGTTAAAAGGTAAGACCTCGTTAATCCTTAACTCGCACAAGTTTCGACTTCTGAAGGCTGTCGTTCGTAGGGGTATAACAGCTGTTTAACCTCTTACGGTCCACCGATCCATATTTGGAACATTCGAAATATCAAACTATAAAACCAGTCGTTCACTCTAGTTTGTAATTATTCCACGATAACTCGTTGTTCCAATGTGGGAACTAATGATATAATACACAAAAGTACTTTTTACGCCATCTATTGACATTCTGTCGAATGTTTGAAATTCGCCAGTCTAGTAAACAGCACATAACCTGACTTTGTTACATTTGGTGGTGATTGCTGCATAGTTTCAGTGAGTATTATAGCAAAATAAATTTATTGAGCTCATTGGAGGTACTATTAGATGACTATGAAGTAGTGAAACCAATTTTTTTCTGAAATGACTGTCTTTTATTGTCAATATTCCATTTGTTCCGTGGATGGAACATTGGTCATTTTCGTTAAATTTTCATTTGTTCCACGGCTGGAACATTGGTCATGCAATTTTGAATTGAATATTCAAATATAATTCATTTATTGCAGAAAAACCAACTATGACTGATTTTCCCAGTGGAAGTGAAGACGAAAATTTGAGTGATTCGGATTATGACCCTGACTGTGACGAAAGGGCTACGAATCATGTAGATACTTCATCTGAAAGTGATCTCGAAGACGCGAGTGACGATGACGTCCCCTTGGCTGATCTTATACCTACAGTAAGAAACAGGTTAGACAAAGCAAAACTAAAATGGACCAATACCAAAGACAATGCTAACCCTTCACATGTGCCAACTTTTGTCCCACCTGAAAAAAATGAAGAAGCTGAAATAGGAAGACCCATTCATTATTTCCAAACTTATTTGTCAAATTACTTGTTGGATCATATAGTAGAGCAGAGCAATCTGTATTCAGTGCAGAATGACTCCAACAAACCTCTTCTACTGACAAGGGACGAATTGGAAATATTTATTGGAACTGTGGTGTCAATTTTTGGACTGCCAAGGCATAGATTATATTGGACGGCATCATGTAGAGTATCCAAAGACATAAAGAAGAACTTGCACTTCAATGATAATACACTTCTTCCCCAAAATAGAAACGATCCTGATCGTGATAAAATGAGACCCGTAATTACTCATATGAAACATAAATTTATTGGCCACATCAAACCTCAAATGCTATGCGTTGACGAACAAATTGTACCATATAAAGGAAAATCTGCATTGAAACAATATAATCCGAAAAAACCCAACAAGTGGGGATACAAGATATTTATATTATGTGACAGCAATGGACTTACGCATGATTTTGAAATATATACGGGGAAAATTCTTCCAGTACCTGGAAAAGAGGATATTGGAGCTAGTGGTAACATTGTCCTGCGCCTAGCATCTTCAATACCTAAACACCAAAACCACTTACTCTTTTTTGATAATTGGTTCACTTCTCTGAATTTGATTACAACCCTTCATAAAGATGGAATACCAAGCTTAGGAACTGTTAGAAAAGATCGGCTTTCCGGATTACAGTTCAAAAGTGACAAGGACATGAAAAAGGAAGGTAGAGGCACCTATGAAGAATACACGACTGTTATAGTTAATACGGAAATCCGTGCGGTGAAGTGGTTTGATAATAAAAGTGTGTGTTTAGTCAGCACATTTTGTGGATCCCGACCAACTGATAGAGTAAAGCGATTTGATCGTAGTGATGGTCAATGCATGGTTGAGATACAGACAAGACTTGACCGAGCAAGGACTCCATAAGAAGGACATCCTTGATTCACTGGGCTTCAGAGCAGAGGTAGCTGAGGGACTCTGCATGATGGGGAAGGATACAGAAAACATTGGGAAGAGAGGAAGGCCTAGCAGTAGTGGAAATATAGTAGAAAGAGAATATAAAATGAAGAAAAAGAATGCCACAAAACCGATTCCACAGTTCGACGTGCGCACTGATAAAGTGGGCCATTTTCCAATAGAAAAAGAAAAACACCAAAGGTGTAAAAAACCAAGATGTGGACTAAAAACCTCCACTTACTGCATTAAATGTCAAGTTTACTTGTGCCTGAACAAGGCAAGAAATTGTTTTGCAGAGTTTCATTATTGACCATTGTTCCATTTTTGGTACATTTGATTTTTTTTTTGTTCAATAAAAAATTGGTTTCTATATACTCTCGACTACATCAATAACGATATTTTATCACTGAAATTCACAGTAAACATTTTTTGTTTACCTTGTAAGTGAATTCGGACCTTAAGAGGTTAACGGAAAAAACAATTTTAAACAATTTTTTTTAAACAAAATATATTTCAGCAGAAGCTTCTGTAAACCATTGAGAACGCAAGGTTGAGAGGAACTGTATATAAATTGAAGAAATGCTGTTTGGAAGAAAGGAAGCAGTGCGTAAATATCGACGGTACACTCAGCTGCTTTGAAATCATAGAATTTGTCCCACAAGGCACGGTATTGGGTCTCATCCTATTCAACATATGAATTTCGATAAAAAAAGACACGTAATCAGTTTCGTGGACGACACCACGATTTTTTATTGTGGTGAGAAAGATTTCTTCAAAATGGAAAAATGGTTCGATTCAAAAAAGGTAACTATTAATTTTGATAAAATGGAACTTATACCTTTTTCGATAATGGAAAGCCAATCTTTCAGATATTACACATCTATGAATTACCGACAATAATAACATCTTCTCCATAGCTATATCCAAGACTTAGGAGTCTACTTAGAACATGAAATGGGACATGCATAGGAAAAAGCTGACTTTCAAACTAAGAAGCCTCAGGGGAAAGTTAAAATATACACGCAGAGTAATCGCTAATAAGCTGAGTATATCAGAGGATGAGACTTCATTACTCTTCGATGGAATCTCATCTGAGATATGGAATTCCATTTTGAGGCGTATGAAGTGGTTATCTACTACAAATTATTGCAGTTTTACAAAATCGAGCCATAAGATCTATGTGCCAATCAGAACGTAGATACTCTTGCGGAATAGTCTTTCCACTCATGTAATTCAAGGTTAGGTTAGGTTCAAAGTGAGCTGGTCTATTGCAGTCCTCCGGTGTGATCCATGAGTATCTGTTGAAAAAAAAAATAAAAAATTCAACGATACCAAATGACAACAAAGTTTTTTCCCTAAAAGCCAATATTAGAGCTGTAGGTAATAGTGGATCATTTGACCCGATAGCACGATTCTCATGATGCCTCATGAGCCTAACAGAGCTAACTAGGTTAACGACCACAGTTTTATAACGAAAGCGAGTGTGAGACTACACTAGAATCAAAATCTACCGAGTTGATATTTGAAGGAGTTTGTCGGTTTACTCGTTAGCGTGGGCCATTAAGTTTCATTATTACCCTTATGACTAGTATGAACTTCATTCTTTGGGAGTGGTTTACAATATAGCTTCTAGAATGTGAATTAGGACTGTTAATAATAGGAAGTGATAATGGAACTTGATAAAACTCATCCTCTTTGCTTTAGTAGAGTGCAAAACATGAAAAAGATTCACGAAACAGATTTTTTACGAAGATTATGAATTCAAATAGTCAATCGGGTTCAATATGATGGTGGCTAAGAATAATATTGCTACATTTTTTGCTATAAATGCGCACCCGTTTAGGAAAAACTGGAGCACAAGAAGATGGAGAGCTAGCTACCTTGGAGAGTGGGTGTCAGTAATTCGGCTCAAAGGAAAAATTAATATATTCTGTGAGGTTCCACAAGGTTCCCGTTTTGGTCCTACAATATAAAATATACAGGGTTGGGCATAAGACACGGAATCTGTAAGACACATGATTAACTTTTTTGGGAATCTCTCCGTTTCGTTATAAGGCAACGAAAGAACATCATTTTCGAGTCTACAGGGTGTTCTGAAAAAGCACAACAAGAAAAACTATTTTGGTAAAGTGAAATGAATGATAGTTGAATTTTCTATTTCTCACACCAGAAACTTACAGAAGGTTCTATTTGAAATCACCTTTGTTCGAAATTATAAAAAAGTGAAAATAATTTTTATCGTATTGAAATCAATAACCAATAACCTCTTTCAGGCATGCTGGTATTCCGAAGGGATAAATTCTACAGATTTCTATAGATTTCAATGTTACTTCAATTGAAACCAGCATTTTCCTGAAATAATCAATAACTCAAGAACAATTAGAGTTGTGTACTGTTATGAAATCATATTAATTTTTCCTGATCCTTTCAAAACTTTAACGAAATACAGGGTGTTCTAGGGTGTTTCATTTGTAAAAACACAACTTTGATATGTGACAATTTTTTGAATCACCCTCTATTTTTAGTTGTAGGCCTATTCAAAATACATAGAATATGTATATAGAGCCCTGAATGACATAACTAGGTGGATGAAGGGGAAACAACAAGCTGGCTCTTCAAAACACAGAGGCATTATTGCTGGCAGCAGGAAGGAAAATGATTCAGAATGATGACAGAAGACACGAACATTCATATTTGAGAATACACTAAAATATGACCTCATATCAGGAAGATTACAGAAAAGACAAGAAAAGCTGTGGGCAATACAAGCATCGTTGATGGCTCCAACAATCTGAAAGAGAGCAATGGAAAAGTTTATAGATACATATTACAGAACGTTCTAAGGACAGCAGTCATAAAAATAGCATATGTCTACAGAACAACATCAACCAAAGCTCTGCTGATGATTGCAAGAACTCCATAGATCTCTCGTGGAAGAAAAGACGATGATACAGAGATAGAGAAAGGACATACAGAACAGGGTACCGAAAAGTCTAACACAGTCACATTATATTGAAAAATGCCAACAGTTAGACAGCTTATGGGAAAGCCAGCTGGACAAGAAAACTGAGAGGAGATATAAAACCACTGATGTACTGAAAATGGGGATAAATGAAATACTTTCCCACACAATGCGTTGATGTTTTCAAGAGTATATTGAGATTCAAACTTAGCCACTCAGATAAGTGCAACTATTTCGGAAAGATACATACGGTGGAAGATACGATACTTGACTAAAGACATTGGGAAGAAAAACAGGGGCAAACACAACAAGCAACAACAGAGGAAATATCACCTTGAAATATTGCAGGGAACATGATCGAAAATAAAGAAGACTGATAATATCACGGATAAACTGATGAAGACCAAAAAAATAACAATAGAAATAGAAAAGAATAATTAACTGAGAAGAACAAAGAGAAGTAGCTGCTGCTCTGAAGTAATGCTGGTTTGCCAAAATGTAGGTTTTATGAAAATTATGTTCCATAAGGGCCTAAATCAATATAATAAGTTGCCAACAGACGTTAAAAACGTTAAAAACTAATAATTTGCGTCAATTTAAAACGAAACTAAAAGGTTTTATGATTAAATAAAAGTGTATTGACATGTGTAGTTACTACGATTTATAATAATAGTACTATAACCTGATGAAAAACATTTCAGTTTGTGTCTTCAATTGAGTATAAGTATTTCAAAAATATTAGTGTAGTATGGTTTGAATAGGTATTAGACCGGTATATCCTCTCAGATTTTTTTTCACACCATACACGTTTAATGGAGAGTCATTTATATTTGAAGAAATGACATAAAAAAAACATTTGTCTGTAAAGTTGAAATTTCGATCTCTACCTGTGATTTGAATGGATTTATTCTGTATATGTCAATTCCGATAATGTGATAAAGTTCTGGTCTACTTTCACCCTTCTGGAATATACTCATTCATAACATAACGTGCGGATGTCCATGTTTTATGATATAGCAGAACCATCGGTAGTAAATCAAGTTGAAATGCGAGTTCGGGCCATCGCTTTTAAAAGTGATGACCAGTAAAGTTTACACTTTGAGGTTATAAGGTTGATGGGCCATAATTCAGTCCGCATGTCTGCCAACTTCATTATTAATCATTGATTTATCGGGATACTCCTTCGAACTGAAAAGTTGCCCAACTTCCAAACTCGAACTAATGTATGTTTTTCAACTGAAAAGGAATATGCTCCCTCAGTGTCTTCTTGACATGTTTAACATGAGAAACGCCACATAAACTACTTCCACTTCCGTATGTTTGTCCGGTCCAGATGATGACCGAACAAAATATAGAAATATATAGCGGACAGGAATTGTTTTGACAACTGAATACTTCATTTCGAAATTAGTGTGTTGTGCACTCGAAAAAAATTATACCCTAGGATTGTGAGATATATTTTTAGAGAGTACTGATGGTGATATTTTTTACGTTTTTCAATAGTGAAATGATATTGTTATAAAAATGCACTCAACTATAATAATCTACCAATTGATTCAGTATAATTTCTAATTCATTCCAACCAACTATAGTAAATTATATCATTAACGCTAAGCCAACCCTGTATTTACTTTTTGCTAAGTATTGAACTCAGATGTATCACACTTTATATTTCGGCCCCTACAGAAAATCCTTAAAATATGCAAAAATACGTCAAATTTATCTTGAAGGGGACATTTTGTATACTTAAATTACATCAACCCATTAGCGGGAGTGGTCACAACCTCTAAAATTACGAATAAAAAGGTGGTTGCATATTCCAGCTACAAATCTCCAAAATCCACTATCCCACCCCCAAAACGTATATCCAGCCCTCATCCATAATTTGTACCGAGTAGTCTTGTATTTTTTTCAATTCACTTATGATCCACTCTAAATTATCTAACCATCCACCTACTGCTCAGCCCTGGTCTAATTTTGAATGTGCAGAGCTCTGACAGATGATAATACTATATGGACCCAATTGGAGCGACCATATTAAATCAATGATGAATTTATTATTCATTCACAATTGAGTCATAATAGATATTCATAATATAAGGATTTTACGAATTTCATACAAAATTTTAAATTACGACCATTAATTTGAAAAGTAATTATAACTTGCTTAATTTCTGAGTACATTTGAACTATTCGATATAATGACAATGTCAAAACTGAATGATGGAATGAACAAGGTAATTCCACCAAATTACCACCATGATCAATTCAACAATCCCAAAACAGAATAAACAGAGAATGAATTAATGATCAGAGAAATGTGGAAGTGATAAATAATGATCTAGCGGAGCAACAATTGAATACTCAGCTGCATCATTTGTCAGGAATATAAAGTGTTAAAAATGAGGGTGCTACTAGGCAGCCGTAAGCCTCTTGAAGGGTGCAGAATGTCTAATTGTTTCACTTGATCGTCGTTTTTAGATCAAATGTTCTACCATTTAACCCCTGTCAAGCATTTGTCACTGTCTGCATTCGGCATTTCTTACGAAATTGCCGTAATTTTCTAATGATATATGTTTTCCATTACACAAATCTCTATAAGAAATTTATCATTGGGAGGAAGTTAGGAGAACATTTAGAATGACCATTACAAATATATATACGAGAAACTCTGATCAAATGTAGTCTATTAATATATAAAATGAAACTTAAGTTTAACAAAAATAGCGACAGCTCCTGATGGTCATGCATGGAAGTCTCGATTGGGGGTATTAATTTAATGTAAACTCAAGAGGAGGTTGAAGGGTTTCCACGCTCTTGAATTTTTGTATTTGCAATCAAAACATGGGTTTCACTACCCAGTATATTGGTAGTAATCCTTTAGCAACTGGAATGAATTGTAGGAAGTAACTGAGGAACGAACTAAGAAATTATGTGCTAGCAATACAGGCCCATCACGATAGGCCGAAAACTTGGTAAGGTCTAGAGATTGGCCTATTGGTAATAAGAGACAGTATAAGAGATACTTCTTAGGGGGTCGCCTTTTCAGTCGCCTAGTCAGGATGAAGAAATTCCAATTTCCACCATCAAAGAGAAAACTGAATAAGATATACTGATTTTAACAAAAAGCGGTTTTGTAAAATAGAAATACAGTTACAATCTAATGAGGATATAGTACAGAAGTCAAAGTGTGGATTTTTGATTCATAAACAGTCAAATTAAATTGGTGTTAAGCTTACTGTTTCACGATATCCGACGATACGATGATCTGATAATGTTACTTCCGGGTTTCTATTAGTTAATTTCAAATAATTTCAAATAATCAACCAATTGTAACACGTTCAAAAAATATTTTGCATGATCCTGGAAGTTTCCTCTAGCCATCTCTCTAATTATCTTTTTCTGAGATATAAAAACATCTTTGGCTACAGATACTGAACCCCAAAGTTATATTCCAGACTGCAAATGCGATTGTATTATACCGGAAGATGCAATTCTAAGAACATCTCTGCTTACTACACCCCTCATCCTTACACTAAAGGCAAAGCGACCTTTGGAGAGTTTCTTATTAATTTCAATGATGTGTGTTCTCCAGCTTAGATTGCTTTCTATAAGAAAACCTAGTAGACGCACACTATTTTCAGTTCTTCTGTTGAAATCCATCATTTTGGTTTTACCATTATTTAAACAAAACACTTCACATTAAAATATTGTTCGCATTTTTCTTATGTTTCTTTTGTTTTCTCTTCCAGTATATCGGAAATACTTGATGTAACTATGAATGAGGAATCATCTGCATGAAGAAATGTATCTGCTATGTCAACATATAGTGGCAAGTCATTTATGTACAAAATCAAAAGAAAAGGGACCTAACACGTATCCCTGGAGAACTCCATGATGATTTGTTGAATGTTAGATGTTACGTTGTTATAAACAATATATTGTCTCCTACCTGTTAAGGAAGATTTCAACAAATTCAATGCTAAATCTCTTATTCCATATTTTTCTAGCTTATTTAGAAGCATATCGTGGCATATACAATCGAATGCTTTGGATACATTACATAATACAGCCCTGGTCATTATACCCACGTCATTGTTTTCAGTTATATGGTATGAATAATATCTGTTACTGCTTGAGAAGTTGAGCGCCGTGACTTTTTGAAACCATACTGCCTATCGCTAATATATCCTTCTCGTTCAAGATAGTCGGTAGCCTGTCTTTTAAATACGATTTCGATAATTTTTTAATTATAAGTCATTTTTATCACCTTGTTTGTGAATGGGTGTAGCTCTACAAAGCTTCAAAAAATCTGGAAAATAACCGCTTGAAAAACAAACATTTATTAAAGGGTTCAATTATCATTTTGATTATTGTTGGACTAATATTATACGGGTCCATACTTTTATAATGTTTTAGTGAAGAAATGACATTTGAGACTTCTATTTATTTTGTTGGTCTTAAGAAAACTGAATCTTTAACACATATTTTCAATAGATCTGACCCTTTAGTACCTGAGGCTGGAATATTTGCTATTCATTTATCAATTACGTCAGCGGAAAAATTATTAAATTCATGTGCTGTTGAATTATCATTATTTTTAGCATTTTTAGGCCTTTTGTTAAAGTTATTTATGATTAACAAAGTCGATTTACACACATTGTCACTAATTAATATCAAATTATTATAGGATTTTGACTTTACATCCTTAATCGCTTTTTTATATTGAATCTTGGTGGATGTATTATACTCTCCTTTAAGAGATAGATTGCCTATACTCAACCACAATTTTTCAGAAGGTCAGTTCTCATTGTCTCCAACCTGCTATCAAACCAATTTACTCTGATATCTTCATTTCTTTTTCTAATGGAAAATCCCACTTCCTCTACATACTTCAAAACGTCGAACAAAAATATTGCTGAAAATTTTGGACCGTTTGACGTATAATAGACATAAGGTAAGTTTGGGGCAAGTGTGAGTTTGCTCGCTATCTTCGCTAAACCGGGCTACAGCCCAATGCCATCTATTGACGAAAAGCCTACACTCATAACGATTCCATAACCATCATATAAAATACCAAAGAGATCTTGTGAAATCCAAATATTTTCCCCAATGTTCTAATCTATGATTCATCAACCCGAACGAGTATAACGAGTTTATTTCAAGCTTTGAGTGTATTGTTAAAATCTAAGGTAAGAATCCATTTTATACACTTTTGTTCTACCTAAACAATGAATCTACTATAGATTGTCGTTTTCTCATGAAGTTGTTTTTTTTACATTTTTCCATTCCATGTCACACTTACCCCGAAATTAAATTTTATTGGAGATAGTGTGACCTATCTGTCGGGGTAAGTGGAAACCTGGTTCATTTGGCCAATCTAAATAGTAATATTATTTCAGCTATAGTACGAAATTATATACGGAAATCTCAGAGAGCCAAACAATATACCTGGCCAAATGTGAAAGACATTGATACACTTTCTGAGGATGAAATAACAACCGTGCTTCCATCACCACTCGTCAGAAGATGCGGATCAATGAAATTCTCATTCGATTTCTACCTGTAAATTTTTCTTTTCAACAAATGTTCACTTTCACGATTTTTTTTTTTGTTTTTTTCCAATGTGGCATTTCAAATTCAATATTAAAAAGTTCCTAACTATGTTTTGAATAAAGATATCTCGAAACAAATAAATTGTGGTGAAAGTTCATTTACTGTTTACTCACACCTGCCCCAAAGAGAGATTTACGTGCATTAATATCTTTAAATTTGGCCAGAATCACACTTGCCCCAAATTTCCGGAGAAATGTGACCTATGGAGATGTATATCTGAATATATAAATAAAATTCATAGAATACGTTTTTCAACAGTTTTCTGTGGCGTATTACAAAGACTGACCTTCGAAGTAAATACCTGCAAAATTTCATTGTTATATTAGTTCAGGTTCATCAGAAGGACTAAATTCAATGCGAACTAATGAAAATCACGGTCACACTTACCCGAACTTACCTTACCCATTTTATTGTTTATGATATTTCTAAATTCTGCTTTGCCGAAACCTGTTATTGACCGACAAAAAGGTGTGTAACGATAGTTTTTTTTCCTATGATCCTTCTTGATATCTGAATCTACATAAATGCTCCCATCCCTCAAGAGACCTGAGTGACAACCACTGTCCACATCAGGGATTGTTTTAGGCTGGAGCACCTAATTAATTAATATCGTTATTTTGAGGCAAGACAAGAGTCCGATGAGACAATGCAGTCGTCCCGCGAACATCCTCGAGCTGGCAGGACGTACAAAGGACTCGTCCTGGCTCTTTGTAGTGACCGACGTAAGAGGACAACAGATACCGCACAGCTTCTAGCGGATAGAAAACAGATCTGACGGCTGTCGCCTCAAGCCACTCTCCCGATGACAGCACGTTTTGAGATAGGACTAACAGCTACTAGTCGGACGGTCCATTGGGGCCCCCTTCTTTGGCTATTGAATTAAGCGGTCACCGAGACATCACTTTCATTGAACTGAGGATATTTGCCTAATAGTTTGAATTGTGTTGTTTCAGAGCACGCTTGACAGAATCGAATGAAATATAAGACGCCGAAATGAGAATGAGCATCATAGATCTTTAAATATTTTATTCACCAAGAAAGAGTAGGTTTCCATTGAGAAAATGAGAAGGAGAATGACTGTACTGAGCTGTACTTTTATATTTTTATTCAGTTTTGAGGGAGATCGCGTTTGTCGAAACAATTGTGAGCTTAACTTATTTTCAGAAATATAACAGCAGTAAAAAGTTTTCTAGATAGCACTATTATTTCTACACTCTGTATAATTCATTGAAAATAAGATTTCCATATAAAAATCTGTATTTTATCAATTTAATGAAAAAAATGTTTATATCATTCAGGCATAACCTAATTTGCATGTGTGGAAAAGTTACAATAGAAAATGAATATGCAATTAAAAATGTATCAGGGTCTGACAGATTTTTGTTGCAATTTCAGTTTTTGGCATACTGATCTATACCAAATAACGAAGTACCTGTAACATCATATACATGAGCCTTAATCATGGTACAAGACATTGTTTCGATGCAAGTTACATGATGGTGCAGCCCGACGCCGAAGGCGGAGGGATGTTAGCTGTTACCTTAAAGCAACTCGCTTGAGAAAAGTTAAGACAAACTTTGAGAATTTATCAATAGCCGAGGGATATTCAGTAAGAAACGTTTTTCATAGAATTGTCACTTATAATTATATCGATCGACTCATTTTGGATATTTCCAGTCAACAAATTCACAATATATGTTTTCCCATAAAAATTGCTGCTTGATTCAATGATATTTTCAATGATTACCATAACTTCATGATTGCAGATGAACTCGAACGGTCAGTTATGATTTTCTTTTCTTTCATCGTCAATTTGAAGAATTATTCATTGACGAAGTTGAAAATAAAAATTGGTTCCTTTGTGTTTTCAGTAATTTTTCTACTGCAAACGTTTGCATTTTATTGTTCAATTGCTTTCATCAAATGGTTTTGTATTTTTCCACAAGAATAGTGAGAAATACAATAACGTACCTCATCAAATTCCTGTGGGTTTCTCTTCTATAGATCGTAAAAATAACACCCGAAAATCAACTAACACATTCCTGGAGGTAATTCCCACTCTGTTCTTCCGCTGTTGCATCCTTGCAACATTTCCCAATTACCTTCATAAACTCTTTAGTACGTTCATTTCAGTTATGCGTTATGTCATCTTATTACTGGTACTGAAAATTAATGCTATAATTTGCTTTTATTAATGCTCGAGATGATTGTTATGCGCCATCTTGAATATTATTCTGGTCTTGTTGACAGCGGTTATTATCGTTCTTTACTATTATTATACGTCTGGAAAATTATCATTTATAGGGATGATGTTGCACTCATTACATTTCTCACTCAAATTAGAGATAACATTAGTAATGAGAATTCACCACCTTCATTTCTTGTTGACTTGAGCGTAATACTACGAGAGATAAGATGTATTTTATCAATCTGTCTGTAAATATTAGTTTGAAATTTGTCTATTTCAAGTGCATTACTTACTCACTGTGATGTGGTTGAAATAATAGAAGATGATATGCATAGGAGAGAAAATGAGAATGAAATACATTTTTGGAGTTATCCGGCAAAGGTCTCAATAAATTTTGAAACTGTAAATTCAAAACTGAAGGGGAAAAAAGTTCTGTGCATGAATGATGCCTAAAATGTACAAAATATGTTAAGGATTAGAAAATTTGTTGTCACGAACCTGGAACCTTGAAAAATTATATATCCCAACTTAGTTGAATTACCCAGGGTGTGGTATGGTGGAAGAGTTTGGGTTTATAGGTCCTGGGTTCGAACCGCAGTTATAGATGATATTTCATCGATTCGATTCAATACATTCAACTATGAAATTTCGTAACTCGAAGTTGTAGTTTCGTAAGAGACGGCCATTATTATTATTACTTGCTGTGGCAGTTTTCTACAACTTTGGAGTGACTATACACACATTGTTGCAACAATGCAAAATTAATTTTATTCTGGTGAAAGCTCCGATATTTTCAGAGCTTTTAAAACAAATAGTATACAAAAATGTCATATATTCTTCATATATTCAGTCCCCTCTCAATAAATATCTCAAAAGATGGTTATAGCAAAGATATAAAAGTGTTTGTCATTATAATACTTCACTTAATCTTAAAGTAATTACAAAAAATTGCAAAATTCAAATGGCGAAATTTTCAGACATATGGTGAATTATTGGAAAACCACTTTTTCGCAACTTTTATGATCACCTATCTTTTATTTCACATTGAATAGGTATCAATTTTGGACATAAGTATTTTGAATGGTCCTCATTTATAGATCAATGAAACATGAAATATAATAAAAATGTATAAAATGCCACCGAGTTCACAATCTTAATTTGTCGATTTTGATACAATCAAATGATGAACAATTCAGTTTTATCACGGTTTGGTTTAGTCTCACCTTGTATCTACCCATATTTCATATCAAATGCCAGTCTAAAATTATCGCCTTATAGGTAATGTCAGCCGTGCCAAACATTCACATTCAAGATGTTTTCCTAAAAGCAATATTACTATGTGACTGTTAGTTCGATCCTGCATCTACTCTACTACAAATCTACCGTATATAATTCTACTCTAACTGGTCAAAAAATACTTATCAATCGTGCTGAAATTCTACACCAACTTATTTTACAATAATGTTTCACCATACTGAATGAACAATATTCCCACGGTTTTAGGTTCTGCTCCACCGCACCTATGAATAGTCCAGTATTGATCCACGTCATCGAGTGTGCCTCCTCGTGCCTTCTGAGGTCTAGGTCGATTCCTCGAATGATTTGGTGGTAAGTTATTCCTGTGGCAGAATAGCTCTTTTCATCTTCATGTGTTCTTTGGCTACTAATGCTTGTTATTCTAACGTACTGTCTGTATCCCGTTCCGCTAAATTGGATCCTTCTTCCTAGTCCTATTGTCCTCTAGTAGCATAGGTTTCCGTATCCCTATCTGGTGCTGCACTCACTGGTATCACGTGTCCAAGTGACTCCGATTCTGATCCATCATTAGCCCACTCTGCTCTGGAAACAGGCTCATTTATACCCCACACCTGACACCATTTTGTACTAGACGTGAACCTTTTACTTCGGTTATACCTATAATAATAATAATAGCCCTACTATTTTCCCTAACAGTGCATTTGAATGAAGATTTTGATGAAAAACTGTTCAAGAAAGATAAAGTTCTGTTCTTCCACGTAATTCTGGAAAATATTTTTGTATACTTTTCGATCGAAACAGAATCAAATGTAAATATCTATAAAGTTTTGGGCGATAGCAGCAGTTTTAGGTTTCAGTGTATGGAAGTAATGAATAAAAACCTATTGAAGAAACTGAAGTTAAAAGTTTTTGAGTTGAGATTTGAAATTTGAGATATGAAATTACATATTTTGCAAATCTAGTAACTAAACGATCTCCTGAATAGTTCTGTTCTAAATGGGGGTGGAGACAATATTCATCGATGTCTATTGCTGACATAAACGTCACTGCAAAATTTGATTTTTCTATCTAGATAGGAAGGTCTTCCAATGAGGATGATTTAATGAAAGAGATTTCCAGGATTCAGAACTTATTTATTTACAATGTTCAACTAACTAGCTTTGCACATCTGGTTGCAAGATCTTTCACGCTTCCTTATTCCATGTATTATCTGTAGGCAAGGATAAGGTACCTTCTGGATTCATTGTTTATACTGGTTGGTTGAATAAGACCAAGGACTCACAGAGTAAGGATTTCAAGTTAATAGGAAGACAATGACGCAGACCATTTATAAGTCGTGATGTAGTATGGTCGTTGTACTAACGTATTAACACTTTTTCTCACCCAGGGGTGAATTCGAATAATACTCCTAGAACTTCAGTTTCATCCACTATTTTGATAGTTCCAGTATTAATTTCGATATCAGAGCACCAACTCGCTTATTATGGAGTCCATATAAAAAGTTCACAAATGGATGAAGTTCTGTAGCATTTTTGTTGAATATATCAGGTTCTCTGTTAATAATTTTGTATGCATGATGCGTTTTTTCAAGGCGAAAAACTGACAAATTTGTGTGTCATCCCATAACAATGAATGTCACATTGCTGAATACTTCTAAGGAGATTGGCGGAGTGAAGAGCAAACAACACGGACCCTTATGTTGATGCACTATTGATATGAGACAATGTTCTGATACGTGAATAGCTGTACCCGAAAGTCCTTATGATTCAGAATAACCAGTGAAAGTTTGTGATTAAGGGTATCAAATACCCTGCCAAAATCACACTAACAGTGTTGAGTTCTTGGTCGGTTTCTCTGTTCAACAACATGAAGGGGTGGTTGTCTTTTCTGATCCCTGATTGAACATGTGCCAGTATAATGAATAGCGAAAGATGACTGTTGGATCCCACGCTGCTGAAAAAACACCTTCATGATTTGGGTGCAAGACTCAATTATATGGGGCAATAATAGAATATGACTAGATAAGTAATCAACAAATGAGTCATTTATTGCTGTGAAGTGGAATTCTGCATAAACAAGGTGGTTGGATGTGTCTGAAAAAATTCAGTGGATCTTTAGGTGGCTCCAAGTGGGGTATTGATTACACAGTAGTAAGCAGTGTGCAAAGTGAATTTAATCGCAAAAAAGATTATTTTTCGTTTGATGGCTTTATTCACGTAGTTTCGTATGTATTTATAGAATCGTTATCACACACTTGATTAAGACAGTGGATATTAACTGTCGAAACGTCGTGTTTCAAGCACATACAGATAATTAGTTTTCTCTGTTTTCTAGATAATTAAAGTCTAGAAAAATTCTACTCAAACTGATACATTGCCAACTACTTTCAAACAAACTCATTACAGATATAATTGATATGAGAATCCCAATTGAGCTGCGTTTCAATTATTCCACCCAGATATTTAAACTTCATTTCAGGCAGAATTATGTACTATTTTCTCATTGTGGCAATCGTAAAGCTATCGAATAATGCTGAGTTGGACCGATTATAGCTGAAAGGTAGGTAGTACGTTTTTTGCAGGTTGACAGTAAATAATTTATTTTCTAACCATTTTTTACTGAAAGAAAGTCAGTCTCCACTGTGTTTTTCAATTTTTGTCTTGTAAAATATTAGGTACTGTGTCGTCAGCAAACCTCAGAAAGAAACTCTTCTCTGCTTTTTGGTTTGGAGGAAACATATATATATATATATATACAGACGAGTAACTTCCAGAGTCTACGAACACGAACTTGCTGTGCGTCAGACATCTTCCACTTCCGCACTTTATAAACATCGAGAAGACACAGGTCACAAAATAGACTTCAAAAACACAAAAACAATTTCCACCGAGAAAACTCTGCAAACCAGGATCATCCAAAAAGCCCTTGAGATAGAGAAGCGCCCCAATTGCCTCAACACTCGCGACGACGGACGTAGACTTCCCAATACCTGGAAGCCTCTCATTGCACGCATAAACTCATTTCCCACCAACCCAGTTCCCGCACACAGCTCACTTAGCGCCAACCAAGTTCCCGCACACAGCTCATCTAGCGCCAACTCAGTTCCCGCCCATAGTTTACCTCGCGCCAATACATTGCACACGGCCATTACAGCCACGTCCACTATAAATACAGTTCCTCAACCCACAATTCCTCAGTTCTCTCGAAGGAGTAGGCAGATTGAGACCTTAGAGGGAACCAGTGACGAGACATGGGGAGTAGGCAGATTGAGACCCCGACGTCAAGTCACAAAAACCTAACGTAATTATACCTGAGGAGTAGGCAGATTGAGACCTCAGCGTAGAATTACGTTTTAACCTTTCATTAATTTTCTTTCTATTTCAGTTCTTGAAAATGGCTCCAAAATCGGAGCCGAAACGTCGAATTTCAACAAATTCTAGACGCGGTTCAACCCGAACTTTTAGTTTTCATATATATATATATATATATATATATATATATATATATATATCATATCCCTGTTTCATATATATATATATATATATATATATATATATATATATATATATATATATATATATATATATATATATATATATATATATATATATATATATATATATATTGAAGGGGAAAGGGCTCAGAACGGTCCCTTGGGGAACCTCATACTCAATTTGCATTCAATCACTTTGAATATCATCCACATAAACTGGAATCTATTGACGAGATAGCTTTCCATGGCTTACATTGTAAATCACAGAGACTTTGCCATGTTCTCAGTGGACCCTGTTACCGCGTTTTCCAAAATGAGTTCTTCACGAGTTATTATAAAATCTGAGAGGGTGACACTAATATCAGTAATTCTCTAGAAGAGTCGATAATTTTATTCAGAGAAAATTAATCCAGAATTGAATTAAATCTCTCAACTATGCCATCTCCATTATCAAGCATGATGGCAAGTATCCCTTCATCAAGTGTAAGGTGTATCGATTTCGTTCAAAAACACCGGAAACAATATAAACTCCACCCAATCGATTACTAATCACTTTTCTGTACTGGACAGAATGTCCCACTTGATCAAACAAAAATCTTTTTCATTTCCTATAATTTTTTCTCTGTATTTGATGAATGAAGACAACTTATTATTATTAACATTTTTTCAGTAGTCCTACCAGGTATAATTCAGACTTTCTGAAATTATGATTAATAGCAATTGGAAAGAAAACTACGATATCTACAATAGCGTGGAATTCGTTTCACTATGTAGTTGCTTTAAGAGAAAAGCACTTTCATTCCCCAAATAAAAAAGGAGATGCACCGAGCACGAAACTTCTTGAATCTAAAAAACCAAGTTTGCGAGTATAACCCTATGGTCCAACTAACAAAGTTGAATTCATCCCAAGCTCCGTTCCGTGTAATTCAAGTGTTGGTAGTTTTGATTAGCAGAACAAAAAATGTCGTTAAGTCTTAGAGAACGTGAAATCCTTGCTGGTGCAAGATGCGCCACCAGAGGCCACTACTAATAATTACTGTGCACATGGAGGATGAATCCAATTTCCCCACACCAGCTGCACACCAGGCCATCTCTGACTTAACTTTCAAAAGCATGCATATAATCATTAACATAAAGCACACTTATCTGACGCTACCGAATGAGATCAGTCTCAGAGTTTGCAATATGCAAAGCGCCATCGCCACATTAAATGTAAACTATTGTTTCAGTCCGACCCGGAAAAATTATATCGTCATACTAGGGGTGAGCGTTTTGTCTTGTGAATCTCGGAATTGAACCGTATAGTTCTTACGAATCAAGAGGGATGTTATAAAAGATTAGAGAAATACAGGCTTGCGAAGATGAGATGAAAAAAATCAAAACAGTTGAAATTAGTTCAAGGTCCTGCAAAAGTGCGTCAGTCTTTCATAGCACTCATACCATACAAGTTACCGATTTTGTTCGAGTGTAACAAAGGCACATTATAAGAAAATATTTTCTGATGTACAAAATGTTTCAAAAGTGTGTGGCAAATTGAAGTTGAATTTTTTCAAATGGAATCACCCTAATGACCATAACTTATGACCGCAATATTCAGCTCTATGCTATATCACTTCCGTTCAGAATAACGTCACCGTTATTCGCCGTTTCCGTTATTTTGCTATTACCAATCATAGTAAAATATCGGAAATGGCGAATAACGTTGACGTTATTTTTAACGGAAATGGTACAGCATAGGGCTGATTATGCGCCAGTCTTTGGCAGGTTCGGGAATAAATAATAAAAAAAAAGACGTAAGGTAAGCTCGGGGCAAGTGTGAGTTTGCTCGCTATCTTCGCTAAACCGGGCGACAGCCCAATGCCATCTATTGACGAATAGCCTACACTCATAATGAATCCATAACCATCATATAAAAAACAAAAGAGATCTTGTGAAATCCAAATATTTTCCCCAATTTTCTAACCTACAATTCATTAACACGAACGATTATGACGAGTTTATTCCAAGCTTTGAGTGTATTGTTAAAATCTAAGGTAAGAATCCATTTATACCCTTTTCTTCTGCCTAAACAAAGAATGTGACTATAGATTGCCGTTTTTTCATGAAGTTGTTTTTATTTCCATTTTTCCATTGCATGTCACACTTACCCCGACATTAAATGTTATTGGGGATAGTGTGACCTATCTGTCGGGGTAAGTGGGAACCTGGTTCATTTGGACAATCTAAACAGTAATATTTTTTCAGCTATAGTACAGAAATCTCAGAGAGCCAAACAATATACCTGGCAAGATGTGGAAGACATTGATACACTTTCTGAGGATGAAATAACAACTGTGCTTCCATCACCACTCGTCAGAAGATGGGGATCAATGAAATTCTCATTCGATTTTTCAGATTTCTACCTGTAAATTTTTTTTTCAACAAATGTTCACTTTCACGATTATTTTTTGTTTTTTTCCAATGAGGAATTTCAAATTCAATATTAAAAAGTTCCTAACTATGTTTTGAATAAATATATCTCGAAACAAATAAATTGTGGTGAAAGTTCATTTACTGTTTATTCACACCTGCCCCAAAGAGAGAAGTGTGACCTATGGAGATGTATATCTGAATATATAAATAAAATTCATAGAATACGTTTTTCAACAGTTTTCTGTGGCGTATTACAAAGACTGATCTTCGAAGTAAATACCTGCAAAAGTTCATTGTTATATTAGTTCAGGTTCATCAGATGGACTAAATTCAATGCGAACTAATGAAAATCACGGTCACACTTACCCAAGCTTACCTTAAGTACTTCACACCACCCAATTCAAAAATTCTTATGTTGTGTGAACTAACCATTTCATCGTATATTAACTGATAATTCCATTTGGGATGGTTATATGATGCTACCGTATCATTTTTGAAGGTCGGCATCATATAGGGTCTTCAGAATAAATTTTTGAACTTCGAGAATTTGGAAACGAATTTTCTCAGAATTTGCAAATGGAACACTGTATATTTTTCGATGGATCGGCGTAGAATTAAAATTCAAATATTTTTTTGTATAATGATATATTGCTCATTTCTAGCCGTTTTTAAGATATTTATGAAAACTAAAACTAGGGTGGTGAAAAAATTCAACTCAAATTTGCCACACACTTATGAAACACTTTGTATATCTGAAAATATTTTCTTGTTATGCGCTTTCGTCAACAGTTTGAGTTTAACTTCGAACAAAATCGGTAACTTGTATGGTATGAGTGCTATGAAAGACTGACGCACTGTTACAGGACCCTGTATATCACAGAACAAAACCGGATGAATAGTAGTTATTTATCACGAGTATGAAGTATGCAGCATGAGCCTCAGGCAAATCGGCAAATGCTGTAAATTACACGGTATTAAATGTGCATTCCGTGCTCGTTGTACTTTATAATTTTTCTACGGCTTTGATATTTAACAGCGAAATGATTCCAAACAGAATTATGAACTTCAAATTTAATTGTAATAGTAATTTCCATTTACATATGTTTGCTCGCTAGGTGGAGCAACCAAGACCATGTTTCACCAGATTCGGACCAGTGTAACCAAATAGTCAGAGTGATGTGATGATTCGAACAGGAAACAGATGACATTAAAGCTGTCTGACCCGCCCTATACACTAATGAAAATATCCCGTATTTGTATCAAAACAAAATTCTGTAAATTGGTTACCTTGATAGCACTTCTTATTGGATGAATCTTGGTTTCATATTGAGCCATTTTAGATATATGGTAAGTGTGACCATAATATTGATTTGATTTGGATGAATACTAATAATACCCGTGGAATATTGACTCAACATATTCTGATTGTCACTACACACGATGTTTGGTCAATTTTGGTTGAGTAATTTTTACCAATTTCAATAAAACAATATTGTTGGCGTACGGCTTTCAACATCTTGAATATACAATTTTGCAACCCCAATATTTCTCTCATGCCGTTTTCAGAGATGAAAACAATATTGTTTATCCAAGTTTGAGAACATATTGGTTCATCAAATTCAACAAATAATATTAACCTGTATTGAGTCGATATTGTCTATAGTAACATCGATGAAACCATTTTATCAATATTGTTTTTTAAATTATTCTTCTCATATTCCTTCCATATCGATTCGAAGAATAATAATAATATCAATCAAATAATATTATCTATCTAGTGATTCCAACATCTAGAATAAATATTGCAATCCCAATATTCTTCTCATATACAAGTTTGATAGCTTGTTATTTGAATATTATTTCACAAAAATCATATCATGTTGATTCAAAGAAGAACGTTACGCCAATATTGAGATCAATTATGATCAAACCTGTGTAAGAAACCGTTAGATGGCTCTATATATTGACCGTCAGCTGAAACATAAGGAAAAATAATAAGAATGATCTTTTTTTAGAGTTGCGTTGACAACTACAAGATTTGTAACAGGCGATACAGAATGAAATGGCGTCATAGATAAACAAAAAGTTATGGAATTTATGTTCGAAAATGTATGTAATCATTATTGTCAAGATGCATAGAAACCTTGGTGCGATCACAGATTCGATTTTGTTTCTACCAAAGTTTTTGATACTGTAATTGCATTGATACCGTTGGCCAAGTTTCCAACATTCCACGGTGCCTTGATTTGTCATTTGATTGTTTTTGAATGTTGACATGACACTTGTCGCTTGTCCAACCGTCAATCGTCAATGATAACATTAATCTGTAATTTTGCCGCCATCTGTACTAAAGAAGTGAAACGGTACCAATGCAATAAAAATATCATGAATCAAGTAGGCCGTACATCAACACTTTTGTGTGTCGGTATCACAGGTATAAGTGATCACACCAGGGTTTCTATGCATATTGATTATTGTTATAGTTTCAAACCTATTAAAATTTTTTTGTTTTTTGAATTCAACAAGTACCTCAACAATTTTGATTCTCTTAGGTAAATGGTTCTAACATTTTATTGCCTAATAATAGGGCGTTAGTAGTAGTGATTTTGGGAGGCCGCTAGGAGGCCAGTAGGCCCACATGGACCGTTTTTGCAATCCCCTGTTTCCCACATATTAACATGTTCACAATTCGTCCTCCTAGTATTCCTGTTCATTCGTGACCTCCTCGTGAATATCAGTATGTCCGTCTATTCCAGATTCGTTACTTCCTACAATTTCCTTCGACCGCCTGTAGCCAGTATTATCCCTCCAAAGTTTGTTCCGCTCTTCTTCCGCCCAGTCGTCAAGTGCTGGATATGTTTGGCTTCTTGCGATGCCTAGTATAGGCTCCGACCCACAGAACGGCGTCGCGGAACCGTTTCTAGCAAGTTCGTCGACCACTTCATTTCCGCGCACTCCTCTGTGCGTGGAACCCATACCAGCTGGACTTCCTCCGTTTTAACTGGTTCTGTGATTGGTTTAGGATTCTAGAGGGCTCTGAGCGCTGCCTGACTGTCCAAACACATGTAAATTTTCTGCTCGGGTCCTTCCTTCACCTCTTGTCTCGTGGCTATGGTTAGGATGGCGAACACTTCAGCTTGGATGACTGTTGTGTGTCCACACGAAGTTAGTATAGGATACATGGAACTATTCCATTATGTGCGTGTTGGACTGTGTCATTACTGAATGAATGTCTAGCAGTAAAAAATATTTAGAGCATATATTATCGTTGTATTGTTATTTTTGAATACAGACCAGCATGTTTAATTTTGTTTCATATAGATGATTACTATGAGAGGTCTTTCCTGGATAACAAAAATCCTTTCAGTATTGCTGTTGCTACCCCATAATATAAATCCGTATCTAGCAACTGATTCGAAATTCGTATAGAATTTTTTTAATAACAACTTCGAATATAGTACCAATATTGCTTATAAAATGTCCAAGAAATATTAGACCAATATCGCGAATGGTTCATGATTTTTTCTCACCAATATAATGTTTGAATATTTTGCCAATATTTTCATAAAACTATCCCAATATTATCCCACTGTAAGTGTATCAATATCGCTGAATATTTTGAGGCTAATGTTGTTTCGAGAATATTTCGGCAACATTATCCAAGTAACGTGGTACGATACTTCGTACACAATTTTTATCAACATGTTTTGATAGTCTACAAAAGTTGCTATTAGATAGTGTCAGAGGTTTTGAAAAATCTTTACTAAATAAAAAGATATATCTAGGCAAAAGAAGAATTTCGAAATTTTAGATCTCTTCTGTATATCTCCATAACTGAAAGAGCCGAATCAGATATTTTTTACTTCTATAGTTTACCTCTGGAATACGCTACTTTTTGCCCCATTTAACTAACACCCTATTTCTTGATGCATTTCTATAGCCATGTATATTCTTAAAAAAATAATGTATAATTGATAGAAGTTTGAAAAGTAATTTTCAAATATTGAAAACTATGAAATAAAAAATCGGATATGCTCACTGGGTAACCAAAGAGACAAGAGAAGCCAATAATTTTACAGTAAAAAATATGATTTCCATAACATTCTTCATTCATCCTTCAGCCTCTCCAGCCTTCGGTATCCACACTGTCGAAATAGTCATCAATATGGTGTTGTTAAAAAAAATTAGTGAACCCCAGAACACTTTTCGGCCGCATCGAATACCTGTTAACCTTATTTTGTGTGGTTTGTAAGGGTGAGTGACATCAAATTGAGGTAAGTACAAAGTTTTATTGCTCTTTTTCATGATTTTTTCGAAAGAACGATTTCTAACATAACTGCCATTTTTTCAATAACAATCTTCATTACCTAGTACTAGGCCACTGCTCAATGTTTTTTGGACATTAGGTAATTTTCTGAGAATTCACCGGGTGACAGAACAGGATTAGGGGAACAGATTAAGAAGTGGCAGTCGGTTGAGAGAAAAATTTGGATCGAATTGTTTGAACGGTATCTCATGTCTGTTCTTTTCCAAGCAGTATAGCATTCACGTGATCTTCAGGCAAGTTCATCTAGTTAATCTTTTCAAAATCATGTTGACATGAACAAATACATCGTCTGATTATCGCACTCCCCTCGTAAATAAAACTTAGAGCCTTCTCGAGTAGGTGTCGCTACCGTTCACATACCTCCAGTCCAAGCACATGTTCAGTTCCAGAGAGCGTGTGCGCTGTAGCGCAACACTGGCGATATCGTTGTCAGCGTGGTCGGTTTTTGGCGAACCCGCGTAGCAGGAAAGCAGGATGTGATAGGAGAACTTTGGATTTTCCGTTCCGAACATTGCACGTTTTACTATTCAATCGTAATCTCCAGATCTGTTTGTTCTCTGAATAAATTATAGGCTGATATGAATTTTGAGCAGTTTTTTGGAGAGAAAATGGTCAGAAGGAATTCGATGTTTTTCCGAGAAGCATCTGTTTTAATTCCATGGATAGATAAAAACTGGTACTTACTGCTGGATTTGGGATTAATGTTGAAAGAATTGGGTTTATATGGTTACTTTATTTCAAGTTCAGAATTATTCATGATAATATCAAGTAATAATTATATAAATTGACAGTGTGCACTGCAAAGAAAAATATTCATTTCCAAAAACGATTTTGCAGATGGGTTTTAACAATAATTTCAGTCCTGTGTTAAAATGTCCATGAGAGGTGTGGAATTATCGGGGGTAATACCACGAGTGCTCGCAATACTATCGATAGTGATTCAGTCGGAAATCAACAATATCAAATTGCTTGGTAACACCACGAGTCCGCTAGGACGAGATGTTACCTCAAAGCAATTTGATCGAGTTTAAGATTTCTGAAAGAATTAACGATAGTATTGGGAGCACCAGTTGTATTTATTGAAATAATTTCAAGAGCCAACGAAGTTAGGAAAACGTATATTCTTGTTCATTTTAGTTCAATGAATGAAAGCTGTCAGACTGACATTTATAATGTCATCATTGCTAGCAAGATATAATCGTCATTGTTGTTTGCATGCGTGGTTGCCCATGACGACGTGGTATTATCGGCTCAAAAGGTAGGATCTGAGTACTATCAGTGAAGCACCGTTTTTATTGGTTCTCATATCGCAGGAGATGCGAGTTTCATATAGCGAGTGAAATTATCAGTAGTAATATCCCGACAAAATGACGAATTTTCGAAAAATACTTTCGCCTTGCTGGCACGAAAACTGTGTTGCTTAGAAAAACCACGAGAGTGCCTGGCTAGGAGAAAGTATTTTGGAAATTCTGCATTTTGAAGGGATATTCGATAAGAAAATTTCACGAATACATTATATTATGACTAAATGCGTATTGCAAGAACGGTTCATCTTGTGTAATCAATGTCAGTTGAAGAGCTGAACCGTCAAACTGACGTTGCTATATTTACCGTGATTGTCGTAACTATGGAAATGTATACACAAGCTAGAAGCGAAACACCGTTTTGAAAATACCACGGGAGGAAGTGTTTTCAGAAAGTCCTGTTCTCATTGGTTCGAAATGAGAAAGTTATGGCATTTGATTGGTTTATATATGAGGGAAATTGTCGCTGTAATTCGGCGCGCTAGATGACAATTTAACTGAAGTGACTGATAATTGACATCAGGACATGCTATCAATAATTGTTACGAAAATAAATGATATGGACCTTTTTGTATCCTTGGAATTTTCTACGGAATATCATTCGAGCTTAAAAAGTTAACCGACTAATTCTGAAAAAAACGTTAAGGTATTGTCCTCGACAAGTTTCGTTTGTATTATATTACAATCTAATAATAATGGAATTGTCCTCCAGATTCTTTTGAAAATTGTATAATTTGATGTTCTGAAACTGACCATTGATAGGTTTCTCGTAAAACTAAGTGACAAAGTTATATTTGTGTGGTCAAACTTCTCCATTCTGTGGGATCGGTATGTGGCCAGCACCGACAATTATGCCAGTGTTCATTAACTTGAAAAATTCACAGTATTGAAAATATTGTTAACGATGTTAAGTTCCTATATATACTATCCATCAAATTCTATAGCATTTGATCAAAATCGTCTTTAGTTGAAATTTAACAAAAAAATCAGTAAAAGTAAGAACGCATTTGAATATTTTTTTTATTTGCATAAGTGGCGTCCCTATTAGCATGCCCAGCAATGTTTTTTTTTTTCAAAATATTGAGACGCTACTGTTTTTTTGTCAAATAAATAGTATTTTCATAATTGTCCTTAATATTGTCATAAACAAGGTGTCTTGACTTTTTCCATTTAACGCATGGTTTTTGATTGAGAAAAAAGGCTTTCATTTTCATGCGATTCATTTTATGTTAGTCTCAAATGGAAAGTATCTGCCGGAAAGAAGAGTTAATTTTTATTAGATGTTAGGGGACAATTATAAAAATAAATTGGTTGAGGCTTTCGCGGTCGGAGTTTTAAATATAGCTGTTGTTTTTCCGGGATTAATGGCCGTCGTTCTTTGGAAGTTCTTTCTTACGTTTCGCCAGCGCGAGTGGCTGGCTTCCTCAGAGTTCTGTGTATCTTGCTTGGTCTCCGACGATTGCCATCCTGGGCTATCGTAGGTTGTGTTCATCAAGGTATCGTTTCACTGACGGCTAGCTCTCTTTGTGCAGGCTTCGGTATCAGTGGTACCATCCCAACGATTATAAACCACAAAGGATGGCCTACTTTCTATCCCCGTATATTGGACAAATTTAAAAAATTTCAATTTCAACGCGACAAATTTCACCTGGCCTGCAGAAGTATTCGTCTGATATGAGAGCTCGTGTATTTTTATACTTTTTGAGAGCGGTTTTTGTTCCTGTTGGTAACATTTTTCTGTCGTTTTTTCAGTGTTTGTTTTTGGTGAATGATTTGACTTTCCGGTGAATGGTTTCCCTGTGCCGTAAACATCTTAGTTTGTCGTGAATAAGTGAAAATTGAATCGGCTGTTGGAGTGAGTGTTGATTCCAACTAATCCAACTTCGTGATGGGGCACTTTATTTAATTGACTGTTTGTCGATTTATTGAAAATATTTGAGGTGAATATAGCTCTTGAAGGGTTGACATAGTTCCTTGGGCAGTATCACAATTGTGTTAATTCATATTTTTTCACTCCAGATCATGCCTGGAAAAATAAGTGCTGTAGCTTCTTGTGAGAACAATGAAGAAACTGCCAAAAGAATGTGTTCCAACATAATATTTCATTGTCTCCTAAAAGAAATAAATTTTTTGTGTCTTCCGCCATTTGCAAAGAATGGATACATCACTGCAAAAGAGCAGAAAAGTTCAATGTTGAGACTTTGCTCTGATCATGTCACATTAATAGGTGAGTTGTTGACAACAAACTCCAATGGTACCTATCAGTCAAATATATTTTTTAGGCCTTCCATTGAATGAAATACTCAAAAAACTACAGTATCAACAACTAATTTGAATAGAATGATAAAGGTTGCAACATAGCGAACGGATCGGGTTGAAGTCATCAATATGAAAAAAAACACAAGCATGGCTCCAAGTTTCAGTATATATCCATCTACTGTTGGAACTCTTATTATCGTTGAAAACCCTGGAAGATTTTCAACTCATTCCTCACAAGTATTACATGAGTATGAGCCTTCTTTAAATTCAACAGAAAATAGGCAACACTTTTCATCGGGGGATGAAATATGAAACATTCCTGTGAAAGTAAAACAATCTGTAATACCTATTAGAAAAATGAATCCTGTTAAAATCAAAATATGGCAACAGATAATACATCTGCAGCAACAAAATTGTTGGGAAAAGTATATTAACAAAAATCAGCAAAGTGTACTCTCGACATGAAAAAATGCTTACCAAGGGAGCGAGTTCTTTCAATCTGCCTATTCCTGAAAATCCTGGTAGGGCTGGTTCTCAGTCCGGCGGTGCGGCTGCCGCGGGTGATACTATCACCGGCTACCAGACCCAGTGAGACAAGCCTTAAAGGTTCTACGATGTCCTTTTGGAATAGGTGATTAATTGAAATTTGAATTAGAATCTAAATATTTGGAAAGAGAAAATAAAGAGTGGTTAGCACTAATTTTGGGATATTTCAAAGTGGTGCGATTGTTCAATAAAAAATGAATAACCGGAGACAACTATATAGTACAGCTACTTAGAGAAGATATATTGCGCAGGTGGAATACATGAATACTACGATATTCTCAGCACTTATATGAACGTTCAAAAATGATCTACAAAACTATTTGAGACAACAGCGACTCCGAATACTGAGGGACACAAGCAACCCGTTTGAGTTACCAGATATTCTTTTTCGGCAAATATGTACAGATCGAATAAAGAGGCAGCACAATAATTATTCATTGAAGTTGTGGTGTTCATGTTGCCAGCACAAAGAAACACAGGAACAGCTCCTGTTATCAGGGTGAGATGAAAATAGATGCCATGCATATTTCGAGTGTGTCATTTGTATGTTCACAGTTTTTTTAGCACATTATTATTTCAAGCGCATGGCAGCTACCAGAAACCTGTAGGATCAGACAGACACAACAGTTCATCTCAACCGAATGTCAGCAGATCTATTCACGAGGTTGTTGATATGGCTTTATAACAAGTAACACTTGCAATAATTATGTGTCCGTGAGGAACGTTGTACAAATAGAAGACAGATATAATTCATTATCCGTAGGAGGAAATAGTTGTTTTCTGTCAGATATTTGCTTTGATGTCCACTGTGTGAAATTATGTGGAGAGATGAAATATTTCACACAAAACATGAGTATGTAGCAAATGTTCAATAATATCAAATAATTGATGAATTTACAGATTTTTAATGAAACATGAGACACCAGGAATCATAGAATATAAAAATTGTTCCACCTAGTTTTCAGAATCATTAGTTCTCATTTCGTTGACAAATGCCTCAAATTGGCTCTCATAGTCGTCTTTTTTTCATACCCCGCTGCTTCTTTGTTATCGGTTTGGCTGTAGTTATAGTCAAGTCTGGATTAAAACAATCATTATTTATTAAAGATTACATTAAATTGTTTATTATTATGTACGTATATATTTTATTCAAACTGTAACCAAATTGTATTCTGACAGCAGCCAACTTCTTTCAAACGCGCGCACAAGTATCGATAAACGTTTTTGGTCACAAAACATTAAATTTCAAGTACATTTACCAAATTCATTTAATACTATGTTACCGATTTTGTTCTAACGACATCGATACTAAATGTATTTTAAGAAATTATCGTTAGGAATGTCGTTGGCGAAAATATCGTTATCGCAACGATATCGTATTCTAACGACAATTTAGTGAATAAGCCTCTAAGAGTCCTC
Organism: Chrysolina americana; assembly: GCA_958502065.1. Classification (NCBI taxonomy): domain Eukaryota; kingdom Metazoa; phylum Arthropoda; class Insecta; order Coleoptera; family Chrysomelidae; genus Chrysolina; species Chrysolina americana. The sequence goes on from OY293413.1 coordinate 12,813,435, forward strand.
CAGCGGGACCCTTGTCCCGTTAGTCTCTCATCGGCTAAAGATTTGAATCAAAATAATTTTTTAAATCGAAATTAACGTTAGAAAATTTATAATCTAAAATAATAATAATGTAATAATAAAAATAATCATTGTATTGCTTCTATGAACGGGTTAGCAGTATGTGTGTCTGAGAATAAGTGATGAAATACTAACAAAATAAGCAGTAGAGAAGGCAAAAATGCATTACATACTTTGTACTTACTATACCCCTCAACTGTTCGGAGTAGCTTCTAATTCATAATGTATAAGTCTCACTGATTGAAAAAGAAATGAAATATAACAGTTTTCAGTGAGATGGGTTCTTTCAAAACAAAAAAAATAATGGAACTGAAACTGTTAATACAACGATGGCAGAAAACTCCTCGAACTACAAAATATCTGCGAGAAATTCCACATCACCACATCATTTGAATACATTCAGCATAAATCAATCCGTTTTATTTCTCACATCAAGCGCACTCTCGCACGGCTTAACAAACAAACATCAACATAATTTATTGGTGCAGTTTTATATAAAGTGAAATAAATCAAGGCAGCCCACGCTTTCCTCAAGATAATTGGCTGGTTAGGCGAGATTGGAGACCTGCAAATATCTAATTAACAATCCATTAGTAGTCACAGATCAACTGTGGGAATTAACTGTTTTCAATGGCGACTATTGATCAACGATTTCGTGAAGTATGTCAAGTTACTAAATTCAAATAAGCAATACAGAGATATAAATTGTAGATTCTGATATAGATATTTTTCGATATCATATACGTAAACGTCCCTTGACATTTTTAAATTCGCCCCTACCTGGCGGATCTCAAAATGTATAAAAAGTATTTAATCAGATTATCACGAAAAGTTGGCCGGAGGCTTCTTTTGAAATCACCCTGTCTCCAAAATATACCAAATATAAATATCAAACAGCAGAAAACTGTTCCAGTGCTGTCGCCTGCAAGCAAACAGGCAACAGCACTGGTAGAAAAATTCTAGCAACCTGATCAGTACAAAATATCCCAGGTCTTAGTGTGACATTTTTTAGATACATTTTATTTATATTTTAATCAAATGAATACCTACGTTTTAGGCGATGAAGGATCATTTTTCATGATTGGAGAATAGCATGCATGTTTTCTGTGCAGTAAGTCTGTCGAGATCTAAGAGAACTTTGTAAAATGCCTTGGAGAAATCAAGGAAGATGGTGATGGGCCTCCATCTTCAATTGCATGTTGAATACTTTCATAGAGATTGATATATTGGAGTCATTATTGGTAGATTTTCCTTCTTTTAATCTAACTGCTAAATTATTTCATATGTGTGTATACATTTTATTCGTGTAGAATTAAATTACGAATAAACGTTATTATTGAACATCTCTGTCCTTTACTACATTTTAAACGTGAGAAAATATTTTCAAGTCATCTGTATGCAGGAGAAAACTACTATATTGAAAACAGGTGAATATGTCCTTTCCGTAGATGAGGAACAATATGAGTCCCAGATGGGATCCCTGGGATACTCCGGAGTTTACTGTGCTCGAAATGTTGCCATCATTTGCTAAACAATAGCCCAAGCGGTCATAAAATTCCCACAAGGTTAGCATATGGGGCGTGATTGAGAGAGCTGCCCGACATATTTAATTTTTTTAAGATTTCTAAATTTGATGGTTGCTCAAACTACATCAATTTAATATCTGATATTTGGATACATAAGTAATGAGGCATCGCTGAATTGAATGCAATGAAAACAAATAGGGTGTTCCTTATGAAAAAATTGAGTTATCCTCAGTATCTGAAAAACTGTTGATTTGGCAACATTGCCGATATCACCATTGAATCGAGCATCATTAAAAACCAGCACGTATAAAATTTCACGAGTTTTTCTTGAACCGTATTGAAAATATTGGAACGTTCCCAGACTTATGAACGAAAAAGCCACGTTGTCAACTTTCAAAAACTACAATAATTTAAAATTTGATATTTGGAGACATAAGTAATGAGGCGTCGCTGAATTGATTGCAATGAAAACAAATAGGGTATTCCATTTGAAAAAATTGAGTTACCCTCAATATCTGAAAAATTGTTGACTTGGCAACATTGCCGATATCACCATTGAATCGGGCATCGACCGATTTTATCGGATATATCCAACACAGAGAAACTTCAATTTTCGTATGATCCGACTCATGACGTTGATATTTCATTCTGAAGAAAATTATTTTGATTATCCGTACCTCGTTAAAAGTCATGATTTACCGTGTATATTATGTTTAAAAATAATATTAGAAAAAATACTGTTGCACCGGCCAAGCGTAATACTGTGGTGTAGAGAAAAAACCCACTGAAAATTTTGTGATATTACCATACATAGAATTTTTGTGTGCTTACGATAACTCATGTTCAGAATCGTTCAACAACCGAAAGATTTTTTGCAAAAGAAGTGTGCGTGGCCATTTCCAGAATGTTTTTGTGTGGTTGCATATATCATCACGTGTTCCACAGTACTGTTTCCATACATTTAGTGCATCCATGAAATTTTTACATTATATCCAAAAAAGGTCCATCTGTCTCATTGGCGATGCTTCGCTTACAGGCCCGTTCACTTCTTCCAAACCCAGAAGAAAAGTTTTTGATCTGTTTCTATTTATAGCTATTTTTAAGAATGAAGCTCTTCTGAAATATCATCAATCGACCCACCGTTATTGGGCCTGTCGAGACTGACATGTCGAGTTCAGTCTTCACATTCTTTTGTGGTCACTCTGAAGACGTATCTCTTCTACGAACGGCAAAGCTATGGACACCCTGCCTCGGGAAGTGTTTCCTGAGGCTTACAGCATGTAAAAATTCGAAAGAATAATATTTCCAACCTACCCTCTTCTGGGTGCCGGGGCACGTCGGAGTGGAGGGAAATGAACAAGTAGATACCCTAGCACGAATAGGGGCATCAACGCCATTGATCGGGCCAGAACCATTCTGCGGACTTGGAAAATTTTACTTCCAAAAAGAACTCAATAAAACTGAAGAAGCAATGAGAGCAACATACTGGCAAAGACTTCCAGGTCTAACGCAGGCCAAAGATCTCCTCGGTAACTTCAACCGAGCAAGATCGAAGATAACGATTAACCTCAGCAAAACTAGTCTAAAAACAATCAAAGCATTTCTGACTGGGCACTGCAGACTCAAAGAACCCCTAAGGAAGCTAGGCTTAGAGGAGGACAGCACCTGCAGATTCTGTGGGGAACATCCAGAAACACCACACCATATATTGATGGAGTGTTATGCGGTACATTACAAAAGATTGAATATACTGGGATGACACCAGCTGACCGTGGAAGAAATATCACGAATGGACCCCCTCAAAATCCTTAAATTCCTCAAGGAATTGGGGCTTGAGGGGCTGCTGTAAACGAGAACACCTTGAAATAGCAGACGAAGATGGGGCACAATAGATCTAATAAGGTCACAGCGCATCAGTCACCATCCATACCTACCAAAACCAATACCTACCCTCCCTCTGAACTTTACAAGATTTTTTTCCCTTTCAAGGTTTCAGAACAGAAAAACTATGAAATGAGCCAAATCAATATAAAAAGTTCTCTATTACGTGCAGTTAATTTTAATGTATGAGGATTGAATCTATGTGTTCGTATTTGATGTATAGTAAATTTTTCAACGAGCGTATAATGATGAAGATTCTTCGATCATTCGAGTCCGGTTACGTATCCAAATAAGACATGAACCTCTGCTATACTGACCTACGAAGATCATCTATTACTTTGATCTTTTGTACAAGTAATGAATCTACTTGTCGCTGAATTAATGGAAAACGGTCCTCAAACTATGGAACAACACCCCGATGAAACTGAAAATTATATTCGAAATCGAGAGGAAATGGTAACATTTGGATTATCCGTCATGCAATATGTTCCGACCGGTTATTTTTTATCGATAATCTGTTGTGTATATATGCAAACGTCAATACAACTCAAACGAATGAAACTATTTCGATGGAAAATGCATCAAAATCGGACAAGCATGTCATTACTAATACCGCTTTCGCACGAACATATGCGAATTATAAATTTTAACTGTTTTCACTAAATTACTAAAATATGTTTCAACTTCATGCATATTTAATCATATTGCGTATGAATACGTGATTGACATAAAGTCATACTCGGATTATTAAATATTAAATAACAATTATAATTTTCATCCTGTCCATCAATCAAATCCGTATAATTAACTTCGAATGGACCAGTAACATTCATACGCCGTGAATGGGTCAATCGGAAATTATTACAATTCATAATGGCTGGGTTGTCGCTTACGATCACTATTTAATCAGGATTTCACTAGGACATTTTCAGAGTAACTCACAGTAATAAAATTTCGACTAGCAGCAATGGAATCGAATCGGTTTAATACAATATTAAATTCAAAGATCTAGGGTTGGGAGTTTTTGATATTGAACACAGATGCAAAAAAAACTTTTAGAAGTCCATATATTCTGATTTTTAAAATAACAAGCCCCACGTTTGAATTTTCAATAAGCATCAAATAGTGAAAGTTGGTCTTTACTGGGTTTTGTTTCGGATATTTCCTATGGCGAACTAGATTCTTCTTATGTTCCTCTGAAAATCATTTTGTTCCTAGACCTAGACAGTTAAATATCTCTTGAACCGATAGAAACTTCTGAAATATTTTTATTCGATATCACCAGGATTGACTGATTTCATACGAGAGGTGCAAGAGAAGCTTACCAAATCGAACATCACTTTTTTTCTAAGGAAACACCCTTGAATTTTAACATTCCTGATTTCTCATTCATTTTGGACTATCCAATAATGTTTTTCACCCTTGAAAATTGTACTTGGCGTTCCAAGTTACACCAGTTGTATATGGAATTTGAACAAAAAATACCCTACATACAAGTTCTTTCGGAAATAGAAACTTCGAGTACTGATTGTACACGAAGTCATGAAAACACCCATGTATTAATTAATTCATTCGTTCAGAGACAATTTATCAGATTGCAATTTACCCCTATCGATCTTCTGAGACGAAACTGAGTATACTGATTGTTTCTCCATATAACGATGGTGTTCAATATTCATTTTATTTCAATATTCATTATATTTTCAACGTCCAAGAACAGGTTATCGAAAAGAAAAGATTCCAAATTTTCTGCGCAGTTCTGAGATTGGTCTATTTTGTTTTTGAAGAATTGTTTATTATCAGATTTCAAGATTAGATTCATATTAGCTTTATTCCATACTGATGGAAATACACCCTCTTCAAGGGATTAATTGAAGATTATATGAACTCTTTATATACCACTAAGTGGTCTTGAAATGTATTCAGCACAGTACTTGAGGAATGTTGTCGGTAGCTTATCTGATTCTTGATATGTCACGTTATGAGAAGAAATATTGATGTATCTCGAATTAAAAGCCAAGAGAAAATATTTAAGAATCTATTTGTAAATTTGATTAAACCTTGTAATTATCCTATTCCTATCTCCAAAACGTGTTAATAGAAAACAGTACAGCTTCAATTGATTCAACAAATTGCCATAGATGTTTAGGGTTTGACTTAATGCTGGTTCCATGATTGATCCATTGAGAATTTTGATCTACCTTGGAATGCATTGCAAGAAGAATATCTCTTGTGAAAATTTTACTTTATCGAAACAACATACTCAATTATTGAATGGAAAGTGGAATAAAACATATCAGTAGACTTTTCACTATTCAAGTGGTGAAACATATTATCCCAATCAATTTTTATCAATTCCTTCTGTTATTATCATAAATAAAGGGTTCATGGATTTCAACACAGATTTCAGTATTATGATACACTTTGGTCACAAATAAGCAAGTTTTTATAGATGAGGTTTATTATGGATCTATTACCACGAACGTTTTAGAATACTATGAAGAATTCGACAGAAAAACAAGAATGCATGTGCCTTTGGTTGTAGAGGAACTGATAATTCAGGTAATTGAAGTGACAATTCAGGTAATTTTTCTGACGTCATTCTCCGAGATGATTCCCAAAACTCTGGACCTGTAATTAATTTGAGTTGAGATGGTCCTTTTGCACTCAGACGTATTTATAGTTGTTGGACTATCATATCATTACGAGTTCAAATACATTTGTTAGACCATTGGTACATTTTTGTTATAAATGGTGTCAGCAGTGGGATTTTTCGAAAGGAGTAAAATATTAATTATAATATTTCTTTATAAACACTCGTAGCGGGTAGAGGTCGGCTAGTATTATTATTTGCAGAGGCGCTCCGGGGCAACTCACTGTTTTTTTGTGGTGTATTCCAAACAAGCACCAGACGTCGGGATTGGCATCTACGCAACTCATATCATAATTGCTTTATAATGAAACCGATTTACATTTGAAAATTTCACTGACATTATGGTTTCTGACCTCGGTTCGATGCGAACAGAAGTTTTACGGTAGGAGACCTGACCCGCTGATCTACAGGCCACCCGGTATTGACGAAAATATATATTCGTCTAATTCAAATCAGTTAGTCGGAAGAAGGGATAAATCCAATCACACTCTTAAAGAATTCATTATACTATTCCACTCGAAAATATTGCATATTTTTGATATATAACACAATTTATGACACTTTGGAAAATGGAAATGTTAATGTCAAGTAGACATAATTAATTATCTGTCATTGTTGTAAAGGTCGAGGCATACTATGCTCACTAACACATTTTTCATTATAGCTTAATTCAGTAATTCTGGAAATATCTGAACATTTTTTCAATTTATAATAATTTGAGATATACCAATTTGAATCACAGAAACTTTGAACAAAATTCCTCGATAATTAGTTGCTCCGTTGGTCTAAAGGTGGAATGTGAGTTATTCGCTTGAATAATTTTTAAAATAGGTTTTTTACTGGACTAGTTTGATGAAAAAAATATTTCTTTTACCGTGCTTTAAATGATTTTCACCGCACTAATCCAGTGAAATTTTTCTACTGGACCAGGCATGTTTTCACAATACAATACAGATATATGTTGAACGAATATAAACATAAATAAAGAAAATTCAGAATACTTTGGAGGTAAATCTTTACCTGAGAATGTTTACCCAGCTACCCAGGATATCTGAGACATTTCAATGCTTAATGTATGAGACATTCATTTATTAGGGTAAGTTACAAATATACCGATTCATGACTTATGTGTTAGGTATTATGAAAATAACTATAATTTCATACCATTGAAGATGTTAATACGTTGCAAAAATCTCTCTGGTGCAGTAGACAAATTTTACTGGACTATTCCGATAAATATTTTTCATAGGGCTTGTCCTTTAACATCATTCATCAAAGGTATTTTCTGGAATAAAATTCAGTATTTGAAGGTGTGTTTCACTATACAGGATGAAATGGAGATCATTTAATTGCAATTTCTCTAAGACAGGGGGAGCTGATTTTTACTTGAAATGTAGATGAGAAAAAGTTCGGAGATACGCAATAATGTCACTGAAGTTCAGTTGTAAGAACATTTCGACTGATCGATGAATATCTTTCAATAAAGTCTATTCCACTTTCGGACACATTTTACGACATGTCACCAAAAACCAGTCAATTTGGTGAAAACATGAGACGCTTTGCACGGTCATCATCAACCCCTTCTTCGGCCAAACTATCACGATAAATCTTCGGTTCACTCAGCAGTCGACGGCCTCGAAGGAAAGAATAAGCTTAGCATGGCTTGATAAACATCTCTGTTAGTGGAGAGCATGGTATTTTATTCGCGTGCTATAATTCAGCCGGAGAATTGTTAGAATTAAAGAATGCAGACTCCATTCTGTTGGTATTAGCTCGCAGTGATATGTGGCCACTTCAAGCGATCCAACAACAACTCAGAGCTTTAAGGAGTAACGCAGTCCAGACAAGTTGCCAGCTTTTTTTTATACTACACCTGGTATTCAGAAATTGATGCCATTATGTGCCATTGTCAGTTTTTTTTGCTTTACATACATGTGAAACTAATCGAAGTTCAAAAAGATCTCCTTTTCCCCAAATATGTTCACAAAGTGAAAAATAAATGGCGAATATCTGAAAAAAAAACACCTACTTTGTTTCAATCCCTATAAATTGTTACTATTACTGAGTAAACCATCATAATGTTAACAAAGATCAGAACATGAAAAGAAGTAATTTCGCTGAACAAATAGAATCCTTCCCCTTAACTTAAGAAAATATATTTTTCACGAACCACTAACATAACAAAACAACAGGAAAGGTCATTTGAGACAGGATGAGAATAGGCAAAGCTAGATAGCAAAAATTATAATGATATGAATTCAAATGAATTTCATTGGGAATGGAGATCTGAATCATAGCGAAAATAAAGTAATGCTAGGAATCGCACGTTAAAAGGTAAGACCTCGTTAATACTTAGCTCGCACACGTTTCGATTTCTGAGGGCTGTCATCCTTAGGGGGATGACAGCTGGTTAACGGAAAAAACAATATTCTCAGAAAAGAAAAATATGGGATGAAGTAGTATTAGTATAAACTTTGAGTACGTGTTTGTTCTAAAGGTAGGTACAAGTAGTTCTCACATTTCTCTAAGTCCTGTGTTGATTTTAATATTTGATATTGCTGTATTTTAAAAAATATCATGGCATAATCATTGAACTGTTTTTCGTGAAAATTCTGAATTTGTTATAATTTACGAAAGAGACAATATTAAGAACAACGAAAGGAACATAACCTGAAATTTAAAGATGTTGTTTTGCCGACTGATTCACTTGAAAGTGGTTGGTTATCAAGACAATCTTTTACAGGTTCAATGAAAGAATATTACTATTCAAATGCTATAGTTACAGACTAATCTACCACAGAAGAAAACTTGGAATATTGTGGAAAATTCATCAGCAGCATGTTCATCAACATCTGAGTTAAATCCACAACTTTCAATTCCTGCATCTACTTCCAGATTTGAGCCTATTACCTTACCGGGTCATAAAAATTAAGACAGGGATTATAAGAACAGTTGTATCTTTTTTTTTGATTTTTAAAGCTTCTGGTAAAAGTTGCCGCCGATGGAAAGTGTCTGGCGGTATTGATTACTAATTTTTAACAATATTTTTGAAACATTCATCAAAATCACCTCTGCGACTCTGACAAATGTGGGTAGCAACCAGGTATGCACTCACTGATAGTTTATACTAACACTACTTCATCCGATATATATCATTTGTAAGGAAATAATTAACTCCCGGAGGCCCTGGGATATTGTACTATTTTCATTTCTGCCCAGTGTTCTGCCGTCTAATCAAGATTCAACTTACGAGACTGGATAGGATAGTGCTCCATGTTGCCATTAAAAGTGACATGCACTGTGACACCGAGTGGTCGACGACTTACCTAAAATATCTCTCGTTTCGCAAGTACTTCTTTTCTAGAACCCCTCTTACCAGCAACCCTATCAGCGTGTTCATTTATCAAATGCAGCATATTTTTCATGCTTTCGCTTTTTTGCACTGCGCTTTTCTTTGGATACTTGGAAACCAAAGAGTCTCATAGTCTGTACCAATTCTTCGCATAGCACTATCATGACATCCACCGCATAAGCGACGCATATCTCTGTTCAGATTAAGAGGGCTGCTAATTTCAACACCTTTTCTTCTCTATGTCATTGTGTATTAGATTACGTATAATCCATTAGAAAAGTAAAATCTCAAACTGAAATTGACTATGAATTAAAAGTATCGAACCAATAAAATCCAATAAAGATATTCTAGAGAAGCGAAATGGTTCAGAATTAATTTTAAAGAAATCGAAAATAATCGAACGAGAAATTTGGAAAATCATTATATTACAGTAACGGATATTCATCAAAATCTAAAAATTCGAGAATCATAAATGATCGTATCGATCTTTCGAAGAACTGAACATTACAAGAATATAAAACTGTAATACCGCCAAAGGAGAATGACAGAAAATGGGAAGACAGATATTTGACCAAACCAGCAAATCAGAAAATAAATATTTTCTAGAAGTGGAAAAATATCGGAACAGAATATTATAAGAGTTAAGATCGTCGAATCCATAGAGTACAAGACCTAAAATTTCCATATTGAAAATAATCAGAAGAATAAATAGTAGACTCGAAAAGGACAGAACCGAAAAATATCAGAATTTGGAGAGGGAATAGCGGATGGCTCTAGTCTCTCAGAGATGGAGCAGCGTGCGATCAATATTACTAAATTCTAATATCGGAATTTATTCCCATCCCATCACATTACAATTCACCACCCAGCAAAAAAATATGCTATTGAATCCTGAAAGGAACGTGACACGTAACAATTGAAAGATCTCATAGCTGCCTCTGAATAAATAGTTCGTGCGTGCCATCTAGGAGATAATAGAACAAATTTTATAGCAATTCGCTCATCCCCTCCACAATTTCTGATAGATTTCGATTCTGACCGGTTTCAGTCTGACACATTTTGTTTCCAAGGATTTTATGTTACTACAGATTCATTTCGATATTTTTTGAGCGTGATCGTTTTATGTTTTGAAGACCTCAGGTTATTGAGATTTGCAATTACTTTATTTTCTCATTTCGGTCACTTTCCAATCTTGCCGAATTCAGACCTATGAAATCTGGTTCTACTGTTTTCGCGTATGATGCTTTATTGTTTCTTATAAAAACATATTAGATGAATTTCAATTTGGATCATAAATCATTTTTATCCATTCAATTCTGCTGTTTATAAGACCCATAAAATGTTATTCTGAAACATAATTGATTTTCCATTTTGTTGGTTTTACATATTACTGGTTTTTTCATTTATCAATATTACAAAAATAATTCTGCTATTCTATGGCCCACCGTGTTTTATAGCGGCATCGATTGCTAAGATCATTAGTCACTATGTGTTCTGGGTAGGCTGTGTTACTAACCCCATACGCCACCTCAGGAGCACCCCAGTCAAGCAGGAGATATCCAGAATTTAATCGTTGAAATTAAATTGAAATAATCCCATCTCTGACTCCGGCTCGAACCCAGGACCTTCAGCCCCGAAGCCGGGCGCCATACCACTCACGCCAAGCCTCAACGTTTCAACAGCTTTCGAAACTTTTTCTGATTTGATGAATAGAAAAGTGTCGGTGTTTGTATAATCTTGCTGACAGAAACTGAGGAAAAATCTGACACCATATATCAAAGTTGACAGGTGCACTTATTGTTGCTTGACAATATTATATAGTACTATAATCATTTTCATTATACAAGGTACCTTTTATTTGAATTTTGTTTCAAGCTGAAAAACAAATATCGGAAAATACGATTGAAAGGTAAAATAGTATATTACGTAACAAGAGTTGTAAGTAACCCATTACGCACGAAATGAAAAAGTTTATGCACGAAGCCGCACAGCGGCGAGTACATAAATTTCATGAGTGCGTAATGGGCTTACAACTCGTGTAACGTATTATACTTTTTCTACGCACATTCTTTTTCTTCCAACTAAACAAAAGGAATTAACGTTATGCTTGTCTCGCCAATCCATAAATTTTTGATAGGTAATTTCGTACCTTTCTTTGGATTTTAGCGGTAACAAATTATGTGTGGCAGCTTGAGCTTTTTCTAAAATCTCCGGTGGAGTGCTCATAATTTCATCACTTTCACTACTATCAGACATACTCGTAGATAAAGTTGAGAAAATTTTCGGATACAATTATACTTAGTTCAAGAAATTGAGAATATAAATGACATGACATTTATTTTCATAGCATGCTACTTAAGAAAACGTATCCTATTTTAAAAGAAATTGCATAACGTGCTGCATACATTTAGGGGCATCACCCTTTCAATACTAAATATATCTCGCTAATGATAAAAGGTTTTATGTTTTTTTATTGACTAAATTTGTGTAAATAGACCAAATAAAGTCTTACGTAAATAAAAATTTGATTGTAATATAATTAAACCGAGAAGTTTAAGTGTTCTTTTCAAAACGCACGTGTATGTTATGAGATCTCATTACGTGCATGTTATTATTAAATGTCATTTACAAGGAATGTTGACAGTGAGATTTTTGACGTTTACAGACATGGGCGTAGAAAAAGAATTAAATACACTTGCAATGGCTTTTCATAGTGCATAAATTTGTCTACATCAGGAACTGAAATAAATATAAGTTTTCCATACTAGTGAGATTTGAGTAGTTCTACTTATCCGAACGGCGCTCGCAAAAGTGTGCAGAAAAGTACTAAGTACTTTGCGCACGCTCGTAGGAAAAAAATATCCATATCGTCGGATGAAGAACTAGAGCTGGAGCCGGAATCGCACATGTTCAGTAGATTTTTAATTTGATATTATTGAGTGGTTCTCAAGTTACTTACTTGAGAATTGAATAATTTGTAAAACACGACTAATATTTAACTTCACAATATAATTTTTATTTTGACTACGGCAAAAATTCAGGAAGATTTCTCTTGCAGATTATTCAAATGATTAATAAAATAAAACTTGTTTAATGATGAACCAAAACGAGTGGAATTTGGTTCCAAAACAGTTCTTGTGTAACTGCGCATGTCAGAACCACCCTGAATTTAAATCCGAAACAAACCTTCGGTTTCAATTGTGTTACTATCCAGAGAGTGCCTTCAAATAAGAATAAGATTGGTTCAAGCACTGTGCTTTGCGGTACACCGCATTAAGCTGTTTTAAATATTTGTGAAATATTTCAGGCACTTCTAACTATTGTAGGTATTTGTAATACACACTTTCTGGTTGGAAAAAATTCTCAAACTAAATTATTGACTCTCCATCATTTAGTGACGTGCTAGAATTACGCGCTCCCCTTTGAATGCACTTCAAACGTGGAGTCGTCTTCGCGAACCCCACCCCTTCCTCGAATCCAGCGAGCTGGTGGTGCAAGAAGACGAATACCGGCTATAATGGGGGTCATGCATCACGGCCAGATGAAAGTTGTTCCTGGATCAGCAGGTTTGTCCGTCCGAGGCGCTGAGGGCTCGACGGGCTTGTCTGTCTGTCTGCGTGAATTATGGCGGCCGCGCCTACCGATAACATGCTTTAATTAAAATGCTGTCTTGCAACGATTGATGTCCCACCAGCCTTATAACATCACCTCAAACTTACTTCCAGGAATTATTGCCTCGCTTCTTTCGAAAACGATGGATGGCTTTCTTGATTAGAGGAAAGAATCCAGGTAATTTATTGGAAAAACCCCCTTAAACATATAGTTGAGTAACGTTTGTTCTAAGAATCCACCTCTGCGTTTCACTCTCTCAACAGAAACCTTATCAAAAATTTAATGTCGAAACACAGTTGTTGGAAAATTCTCACACATTTCTCAAGTATGATTGTGATATTGAAGCGGTCAAAATCAATCCTTTTTTCATCAGGATACCACTGTTTTATTATTAGGTTAAATCCGGGATAGTTGGCCATAGGGGAGAGATGGCCATAGCTAAGTATTTCTGGTCTCGCTTATTAGATGGCGGTGTTGGCGCGTCAGTTTACCTGTCATGCCTGTTGTGTGTAATTTTTATCGTGAAAAATCGCATATAAGGTGAGTTAGCAGCTTTTGTCTGATTTCGCTTCAGTGAATAGTTCATATGAAGTAAGTTTGAATTTCAATTTCAAAATTTGTTTTGGTGTTTTCATCATATTTTATGTGGAATTAGTTATTAGGATGTTGTGGGACTCTGCATAACCTCAAATTGAGATTCTAGTCAACACGTGGCATTATTGAAATATCGCTATGGCTATCTCTACCGGAAAATCGGGAGAGATGGCCCACTTTTTTCCGGAGGAGATGGCCATAATTTTATTTGAATGAAGGTTGTATTTTTGGCACTGTCAGCTCACAAATATGTTTTTATTTACAGATGCCGAACAAATACATAAGAAAATCTGTACATACACGCGGTATCTGGTCACAAAATGATTTGTCAAAAGCAATCAAGAGTGCTGTTGATGGAAATAACTCTGTTCGACGAGCTTCTATTGAATTCAACATACCACGTAAAACCTTGGAGCGTCGAATTAAAACGAAAAACTCTCAAAAAGGAAACATGGGCCCTAGCTGCATCTTTGGAAAGAAAATGAAGATCGACTATCGCGACATATTATATCTATGCAAAAACGTGGCTTTCCGTTAACCAGAGACGACCTACGGACCATTGCTTACCATTTCGCTGAACAACTGAAAATAAAACACAAATTTAATAATGAAACCGAAAAAGCTGGTTACGACTGGGTTGCTCTGTTTCTGAGCCGTCATCCGGAAATTAGTATTCGTAAATCGGAAGGTGTCTCCATAGCTAGATCAACGGCAATGAATCGAAAAGGAGTAGAAGACTATTTTGATTTGCTTGAAACGACTATGGAGCAACACTCCCTGTTTGATAAGCCAGCAAACATATTTAATATCGATGAAACGGGCCTCCAGCTCAACAGTAGACCAAGCGAAGTACTTGCAAAAAAGGGGTCCAAAGCTGTGTCAGCAGTAACGTCCACAGAAAGGGGAGAAACAATTAGTTTGGTGGTTTGTTGCAACACTGAGGGTAATTTCTTACCGCCTGTTGTTATCATGAAGGGCAAAAATAAAAAACAGGAATGGGAAGATAATCTGCCACCAGGATCACTGTTATTTATGGAAAAAAAATCTGCCTACATCAATGCACCTATTTTTTTTCATTGGATGCGTGAACATCTTGTCCAGAAAACCACTAGGAAAAGTCCTCTTAATACTTGACGGGCATGCTTCCCACGTAAATTCTGTCGAAATGTTGGAGTTTGAAGAGTCGAATGACATCATCATGTTATGCTTGCCCAGTCATACTACGCATTATCTCCAACCGTTAGACAGAAGTTTTTTTAAGTCGTTGAAAGCACATTTTTATGAATCCTGTCGGATATGACTTAGAAATAATGCTGGGCGGCGCATCACTAGATATCAGTTTGGTGAGCTCCTGAGTGCAAGCTGGGGTAAGGCTGCTACAGTGCAAAATGGTTCATCCGGCTTCAAAGCAACAGGCATCCTGCCTTTCAATCGTGACATCATACCAGATTATGCTTTTTATATTGGAGAAACCTCTCCGAAAAATACAGCACACACCTCGCCTCAAGAACAAATGGACAATACAGAACAACAAACTGATGGCCTAGAAGCACAACCATCAACTTCTAAAGCCGTACATGACAAAATAACCCCCTTAAAGATATTGTCCGATTTGACGCCAGCTGTTCCAGGAAAAATAAATGTGGTTAGAAAACGAGCTAAACAAGTAGCGACTATTTTAACTTCACCAGAACATCTGAACATTCGTAAGGAAAAAGAGAAAACAGCCCAAGAGAAAGAACAAAAGACTCGAGATAGAAAGATCACAAAAGAGAAAGGAAAAAAGATTTTCAAGACTAAAAAGAGAAGAAAAATGGAATCTTCAAGCAGCGAAGAAAATATAGAAGTTATTCTGGAAAGTGATGAAATTGAAAGTGAGGATTGTGGTGAAAATTTGTGCGTAGGGTGTGGAGAAGACTATAGAGAGACAAAAAAAAGGTTGACTGGATTAAATGCGTTAATTGTCAGTTGTGGTTACATGAAACCTGCACATCCTATGTTGACTTCTGTCAAAAGTGTGGAAAACTTGACAAAAAAGGCAAAAAAATCCTTAGCACAAGAAATTCATAATAAATTATTCTTTCGCCATCTCTCCCTGAAGACATGGGAGAGATGGCCATACCACTTATTTTCAAGTTTTTCTAGTTTCGGATTCATATTTTGTTTTTTCTCAGAATTGATTATATGATGATTTAGTAGAGTTATCTTGAATGTTCTTGGGGAATAAATACTTTACAAAAAAACATATGAAGGTTTTGTTTTCAACCACTGAAAAAACTATGGACATCTATCCCGGATTTACCCTATTTGTCTTTCGACCAATGCGTACCACCTCAAAAACGATTTCTTTTTCCCTGACAATTGAATATTTTTTCAAAAGAAAACGATTACTGACACATTCTTTTTATTTCAAACTTCAAAGAAAACGTTTTCAACTTATCTATAAAAAATATAATTTCCTAAATTCAACAATCATAATTGAAGATCAAATCATTACAGCAGCTGAAGTCCGATAATATCCCGATGAAATTTAGTGAATAATAAAATACACCTTCTATTATCACTTATACTCTCCCTAGAGCATGAATTATTTCCAGAAATTTTCTCGAAATGCGAATTTTCTTAAAAAATTCGCAATTGAGGAAAATTTTCGGAATATTAATTCATGCTCGCGGGAGATTCGGTAAGAAAATTTTATACCAAAACTTTTTTAAAATAGAAATTAAATTGGTGACATACTTAGGTGACATATTATCATCATAGTAGGCCGTTGATAGGGCTTTGTCTCACAACAGCGAATTGCGAATAATTTTTTTTTGTGAATTTGATATCAAATATTTTAATTTCCCTATGCTCTAGTGAAATGTGGTTTAAATAATTTAATAGAGAAGCAAATATTCTACCAAAATTACATAATTTTATAGTACTAGAGGAAAGGGAACAAAGTTAAGGTCTACTTCTATCGAGACGCTAATGAATTACATCGGCGGCACCTTCATTTATTAATCTCGGATTTGTTGTCAAATATTGTAATTTCCCTATGCTCTATTAAAATGTGATTTAAATAATTACTTAACAGATAATAACATGTACCTATAATTATTAAGTTATAAATAAATATTTATCAAAAATATTTTACGCCACTGTGTTTATGACAGCTGTCAAGCCAGAGGGAAATTTCCACTTACCTAGTAATTTTCCTCACGCAGGGCAATTTCCGAAGAAATTAGGTTATTGTCATAGCAACATGTCAAAATGCAGGCATCTGATTGGCTAAAATTAACTGGTATAAAATTTTCAAGAGTGAGTCCTGTTTTCAACTCAGGCAAATTATCACAAGTTGAAAACTATGCACCTATTGGTATTATATGTGTTTTTTCTGAAATATTCGAAAACTTACTTTCTGATTTGATATTTAGAGTCACACATATAGATCGCATATATGGCTTTTTTTCTATTAATACATAATATAATAAAAATTTAACGTCGCAGTAAGTTTTTGCTTGAAAATTTTGTAAAAAAACATCCTTCCTTTTGTCATGTGCCACTCTAAAAATGTCAAATCTGATTATTTTTCAACAAATCCTCAAAAAAATCAGTTTATTTTTTATTTTTGAAAAATACCAGTGAAAAAAGTTGTTCAATTTGTTTATCTCTACTGTCACTCTAACTTTTTTCAATTTTTTTTTTCTAATTTTTTTAATCTTTTGCTCTACCTATTCGAACGAAACATGATTCGACTGTCATAATTTTGATGAAAACGAGACTTTAATATTAGTATAGGTATATTAGGAGATGTTGAGCTAAAACCTCAAATTAAATTGGGTCCTTTTGATTTTTTACATTCTAGGAGGTTTTGGGGTACCGAATAAGTCTAGCAACTCTTCATAAAAGTACGGGCACGGATTTTCGAAATTTTGGGACTTGAAACTCAAAAATATTTTGAATCGCAAATAACGAAAAAACCATGAAGAATTCGAAAAAAACTGTCGTGACAAAAAATGTAAAGCACAAAATTCTCTACAAAAAAGTGTCCAAAGTATTTTTTTCCTCACCTCGAAATTTTCACCTTAAAACGGGTTTAAATACTCAATAATAGTTTGAATCGCTAATAACTCGAAAACTACGAGGAATTCGAAAAAAAGACCCGAAGCAAAAAATGTAGGGCACAAAATTTTCTACAAATTGGTCCCTAAAAATGTTTCCTAACCTCAAAATATTCATCACCCCATTTCCTTTAAATCATCAATCTTCAATACACTTGTTCACTACGGTTACAACCAAAACTTTATAAGGCCACATAAACATCATTTCACTACTAATACCTTCTTTTCTTAGTTTCTACATAATTCGTACCTCTTCTAGATTCTCTCCTCCACAATTTTTGCACTGGCTCCAGTGAAAAATCCAATTTCTTTATGTGGAAAACACCGTATATCTTATGATATAATTATGAGTTCTGTGGTCTGCACACGTGCGTGGTTATCAGTGATAATGACTGTGGTTGCCGAATTCTTCGCAGGAAATAGATGAAAAGAAAGCTTTCGTATTCTTAAACCAAGTAATTGAATACAATGTAACGACCCGCAATCGATTCTTTGTAATGTGATTTCACAAATACAACATGAATTTTTCGAAGAAACTTACTCTTGGATAATTAAGGAAATATTTACGGAAAAATGGGACATTTTGACCTTTCTATGTATTTTCAAAATATTCATAATGAGGATACATCATACTAAGAATGTTTTTATATGAACTTGAAGCTGAGATTCTTCGCTTCAAAATGAATACCCTCATCTTTGGATAAGAGAAACTATTAAAAAGTCTGTGAATATCGAAATAATAATCAATCGAGAACGAAGATCGTGTTCATGATCGCGTTATTTGAACGTCAGTTCATTTGAAACCAAGAAGTAACTCATGTATGTTATATACATGAAAATATTGATAATAATACGAACGACAAATCTCTCGTTGGATTTGCTTGTTTATATTGCGAGTGATGGAATATATTCATTGAAACTTCAAGTGCTTGTGTGGCCAATATACCTCTTCATCTCGCAAGATTTTCGAAAATTTCCTAAGTCAAAAATTATGCTACCTTACCGGAGTACAAAATTGAGAACTTACCCATCATTATGCATTTTGATTCTTTGAAAACGGAGTAGTTTTCAACGAGTTAGAGCAATTTTAATTTGCGCTTAGGAATGTAAATTTGCTTGAATTCGCACTGGCGGGAATTCGCGAGCGGGTGCTCCGGCTTTCGGCTTTGAGAGAGAATTACTCAGAAATTTTGTCACGACGGTTTTTTTCGAATTCCTCATGGTTTTCGAGTTATTCACGATTCAAAATATTTTTGAGTTTCAAGTCCCAAGTCCCGTACTTTTATGAAGAGTTGCTAGACTCATTCGGTACCCCAAAACTTCCCACAATCTAGAAAATCAAAAGGGCCCAATTATTTTTGGGTCTTATCCTATTTAGCCTGTACTATATCATATCTTGCATAGAAAAAACCCACATATTGGCCTGTTACAAGAAAAAAAAAATACTCCAGACATTCGTTTTTTCAATGTATGGCCGTTAATATATCAGAATTCGAATAAACGAATTTCTCTTCATTCTTGTTACAGTCGTATTTCTTTTTTTAACAGATTTTTATCCAGTTTGGTGATTTTTCTGACCAATAATTTCCTGTGAACTTAATACTGACCTACAGTTGCCTAAATGTTTCGTTCGAATTGGAAGAGCGAAAGATTTGAAAAATTAAAAAAATTAGAAAAACGTCGAAGTGACAGTATAGAGTAGGAATTTCTAAGAAAGGTATAAAATGGGCAACTTTTTTTGACATTTTTCAAAATTTCCAAAATAACGTAATTTCTCGAGGATTTTAAAAATGTCAAAGGACCCCGCACCAACCTTATGGAATATGGCATTTGGTTAAATTTCCTGAATTTGTGATATGTTGAATATTTTGGCTTCCTCAGCAAAAGTGTCCATGGGCAAAAAAAATTGGCTGACTCGTTTTCGAGATACAGGGTGTCAAAGATGATAAGTAAGGCTTTCTCTTCTGAATATTTAACAATCCCGAGAAATGACAAAACTTCTATTTATTCTAGAAATACCATGCCTCAATGATGGTACAATATCACCTTGATCTCGTATCCATTATATTTATTCGTTTCGTGCTCTATAACAGAGTGAACAAAAAAAGTCCAGATCAGAAATTATCAAACTCAATTACTTATTATTATAGTTATTATTGAGAATTATTGGTGAGTTAGCATAGTTTCTTATCACTAACCACAAATTGTCAAAATGAAAATAATATTTATTTCAAATTCAAGCCGGTAAGATGTAGTAGGGTGGTTTAATGATGTAAATGTAGGGTATTTAGGCTTCATTAGTTCTGGATTTATAAAATGAAATTCTAAAACTTTTCAAGTTTTGATTTTGCCATATCTTTTTATTTTGCGATTATTGTTCAAATCTCTTGCACTTTGCCCTAGCAACCTTTTGTAGACTACTCAATTATGAGAATGAAAATTATATACAACCATAGTACAAATAGTTTTTTATTTATACTTGTGTTTCACATTATCGTAGTAATTTCACTTGACCCATAAAGTGTTTTGGAAATCTTGAGCTATAACCAGTATTTATTTTTTCATTCCATAACAGCTATAATTGAAAAATATCAACTTCTGATTTTCTGCAATGATTTTAGAGCATTTGTCTTGACAAAAATATAACTCGACCTAACGTTCTGACTGCGAAACTCTGTATAAAATACGAGCATTGATGCCTTGCTTTTGTTAGGCAACAATGGTTTCGTATATTTAGCCTGCCAAATATGACATATGTTATAAAAATGGTGGCAGAAGCGAAACATCATGAAGTTAGAGAGAAACATTAACATTTTTGAAAATGGATTCTACCTCGTGGTCCACCTGGAATAAAGACAATGAATGTTTATGGTGTATACTTTCCTTGGAAGACAATACACGAATGTGTTACTTCCCGGAAAATTTGGGATAAACTGAATTATATGGTTGGAAAATCATATTCCATAGTTTATGCTTGAGAATTATATGATGTGAGGATCATGAGATTAAATGTAAATGTCTATGCTAATACCAAATATCATTTTCGTCCTCAGGTCTTATTAATATGCTATCTCTCAACTAACATTTCATGGTAAAATTCCGTTAACTAATAGCCACGAGCTATCAACATAATTTTTTTGGAACTTATGTAGTTTGGCCTCCTGAACAAAAAATCCAAATGAAATTTATGGCGGTGTCGACTAATTTTGGAGATATGGGCCTATTTTTAGGTGAAGAGTGGCATTTTTTGAGACACATTTCTACCGCGAAAAAATCACTCAAAATTGTTCCTTCTTTAAACTAACACAATGTACACACTCTAATTCACCCGTTTTACACAATTTTTTTATAAAAAACGGCAATGGTTATCCAAAAATGCAACATTCTTTTGAAAACATCAAAACAACACATTTATGTAAAATGTTTAGCGAATTTATTTATGTCAAGTTGGTAACTTTGAACTTTGCATATTTGCACAGCCAACTTTCCTATGCATTTAATTTCAACATGAAAAGGAAAATATTCACTAACTTTTTTTCCAGAAACCAACTTGACGATAAAAGAAGGATGAGTTTTTTTCCTAAAAAGTAGCTTTTTCAATAAAGAAAGAGTGTGAAACTGGTCAATTAGGGTGTGTACATGTATTAGTTTGAAGAAGGAAGAAGAATTTTGAGTGTTTTTCAGCAGTAGAAATGTGTCCTAAAAAATACCATTCATCACTCAAAAACGGCCCATATATCCGAAATGAGTTGAGACCGCCAAAAATTTCATTTGGATTTTTTGTTCAGGAGGCCAAACTACTTAAACAAAATTATGTTGATAGCTCGTGGCTATTAGTTAGTCCAACAGCACTATAAATTTTTTTTTATCAGATATTTTTCGTGTCTGAAGGTAATCGGCTTGTGCGGATCCCTGAGTATTGAACATCCTGCATTAAGGTGCGTAAACATAAAATAACACATCATGAGTATAATTGTTGTTGTCTATCAAATGCATTGAAATTTCAGTAGTGGTCTTGAGGAATATTTTCTTCAGTTGGTTAACTGGGTCAACAAAATCCTCAAAAACTCGTCAACATCTGCTTACTGATCGCAGCAGTCTTTCTAGTGCTTATTTAAAATGTCAAAGTAGTCCGATTCATTCTTTTGAGCATTGCGTATCAGTATTTCCTTACAAATGTCACGTTTTCATCAATACATCAAAGAACAAATTACGAAACAAAGTCCGCAACCCTCCCGTCCGGAGGCACGTCCAGGAGAGAGAAGAAAAGCTTCCTCTCTTCGTTTCTCGTAATAGTCCGAGAGTAAAAACTGAATTGAAACGAAACTTTGTCACGCAGAGTTTTTCTAACAGAAAATATTGTTTTGAATATCTTGAATATATTGGGTGTGTTCTATATTTTATCTGGACTGCTTGTATTTTTTGTTTTTAATGTCTGTGTTGTTCACCATATATGTTTTACTAGTGTTTTTTTTAATACAACAACTCTCGTTTTGGACGATATATTCACTTTTCCGTCCAGTCAGTAACTTGTATGAGGTCTTCCGATAGATCAATAATTATATCTCCAAACAAGAGTGGGAGATTTTCAATTTCTGGAAACTGTAGGGCACAAAAACCCCGCAAAAAGTAGCCTAGAATAATCCGAAGCCGGACCTGATAGCTTGCCTTTTGTCGTTCCCCGAAACAGTATTCAGTTACCGTATCCAGGTGGCGTCGCCGGTATCGACAAAAATGAAAACATATCGAATCGTCTAGACTGATACGCATGGCGATGCTTCATTATATACAATAAACAAGTTTTACTGCATGGGACGTCATTTGATCACAAAGTCAATATGGCAACGGTGCCTACTTAATTTTCCGTTCGGATTCGTTCTCGCACGCGCTAACATAATTAATTTTTTGATTTGGACAGCTGTCAGAGTGAAGTAACACAGTCACGTGTGTTAGTGTCACTTGTCAGCGACCACAGAGCAAGAATTATGGTGTCAAAACTGATGGAATACATCTTTTCGGCATGCGACGTTGCCAAATGAAGTTTTACTACATATGACGTCACAATTTGATTTTTCGCTTTTTTTAACAAAGATCATGGAAAAGCTATACATTCATGACGAAATCGAAATATAGTGGCATTGTCCATTTCAGGTTTCCATGTTATATTGGGTTTAGCAAATTTTCGAGCAGCGTAATCGGATTGATTCTGACGTTTAACGGCAACGTTGTCAAGCTTCTAAAGCTATAAACCAGAGAACATAATACCATAGAGAAGTGACAGAAGACACTATTCCCAATGTCAAACGACGATGGTGGATTTGAAAGGTGATAAAACTACCGTGAAAACTTTGGATCTGTTATAAAACATTATATTTGAATATAAACAAAGACCTAGATAGTTTTAATATAGTGAATTATGGTGGTCAATAAAAACTATGTTCGAGAGAGCATTTATTCTTGTTTTGCCTCAAAGGTATTTCAGAAT
This sequence comes from Chrysolina americana, assembly GCA_958502065.1. NCBI lineage: Eukaryota > Metazoa > Arthropoda > Insecta > Coleoptera > Chrysomelidae > Chrysolina > Chrysolina americana. The sequence goes on from OY293413.1 coordinate 12,836,701, forward strand.
TTGAATACTTTTCCCATTTATACGTACTAGTTGAGTGAATGACTATAAACCATAAACCTGGTTATTTACGAAAGCGGTTCCTGGAAAAAAGTCACCATTATGTCATTAGAATCACAGAACGACAATCATCGGCAGTTTGCTTACACGTTCGGTTAACCAACTTTGGTAACCGTCAATACTTTACCGCTAAAGGTGGATTCAGCGGATGCATAAACATAACTTATTCACTAATGTAAGAGGCATTCTGAAAAATCTAATACAAAAAAGAGCAATTTCTTAATACAAGATAAACAACCACAGAATAAATATAACTCAAACTGAAGAAAAACAGGACCACCCCTTTTGTACGATACCAATTTGAACATGCGCATCGCTGCATTACTTGTCCGTGACCACAGATCTCAAAAATTCTTCATCTCAACATTTGTGTTTTGTGGACATATCATAAGAATGGCAACGTTGCTAAATTAATTGACGCTGTCAACTGTGGGATTAGTTGCTCGGGGTAGTACATCACAATGGCGCTAAAAAGAAGCCATTTGAATTTATGAACTTTAAATATTTTTTTCAAGTTTCAGACAACTCGCAAAAAAACAATCATCGTCAATAGATTGTTCATATTTCGTAGAATCGATTAAAAATGTTTTGAAAGTTTCGTGTCCTCGCCGATTGTTATCTTCGTCTATAGGCCTCTCTCTCAGAAGATGTCCCTTAAGGACGATTCAGATATATGCGTGCCTATGTAGGGTTTTTGAAGCACGGATGGTTCAAACGCCAACTACTCATGTTTCTATCACAAGAACATATTTTATTTGGTTCGGTTATCATTTTGTCAATGCTGAAGTAATGCTATTTGAGTTTTTCAAATAATCCCGATGCATACTTTTCACTGTATCTTTTATCTCATGCAGAATAGGCACATATGTATCTGAATCGGCCTTTACAAAGTTTAAGGCGTGAGCGGCGAGTTACTCGTCTAGGTTGTATTATTTGATCGGATAAATAGTCTCTTTTCATACCAGCAATCCACGTCATAATTTTTTTCTGGGAAAAGACGATATTTTTCGACAGTGTAGTGTCACCCCATAGGCAAATACCGTATCTCAGTCGACTTTCTACTTGTGCGTAATATACAGTTATTAATTGTTGTTTAAAAAAGCTTGAGATTACGGAATATAAAGAGACGAAAATTTGGAAATCAGGAACTTACAATGCTCTTTCCAATCTACAACTGTTATAAATGGTCAGAGGTGTATTATTTGAAATTATGTCAAAATCAACGAGTTTTCTTTGATGAGTAGATATTGAATTTGATAAGATTAGTTTTGTCAGCATTGAAATAAAGAGAGAGATTCAATCAGGAAACCAACTGACAGATACTGGTTTCACAGGTTTCTTTCAGATTTACTTGGTTTTTGTTAGATGTGAGTAGAGAAGTGTCATCTGCATAAATAGTAAATATGATATCCGGAAATGAATTTGTGATTTCATTTATATACAAAATGAACAGAACTGGGCTCAGAGCCTTGGGGAACACCTATATTGATATCGATATCTATTGATGCAACATTCCGAATTATTTTCATTATGGTTGAGACTCACATACTGAGACTGATCCTAACCATTCCAAACAAACACATCTAATTCCATAGTCATACAGCTAAGGTCGAAGGTCCGACTCAGATCGCAGAAATTTCCCATTCAACTGCCATACGAAAACCAAACTGTTCCTGCACAAAATCCGACGCTAGCGCTCGGGCTTCCGGACTATCGGGACGAAGCAGGACGGAAAGGGGCACGCGGGACGAAAGTTGCACCTGTCAGTCAGTCAATCACTTGAGCCCTCCCCGTCAGGCTACTTGTATCGATTTGTCAGTCTCAGTTGAAGGCACCGACAACGGTCTGCCTGCAGTCACTGCAGATTCAGACATCTCTATTTCAACGGGTAGATCCGCAATCGGGAAAGTCGTTCTTTTGTATTTGTTTCTGTATTGATTGAGATTAGAATTTTGATGAGACTGAAAATGCATCGCAAGGTTTTTGTTTGCTAATCGATTCGGAAGAGAGGGGATATATGTTTTTCATTCATTGCTCGTTGATCAGTAGACTCAATGAAGAAACAAGTGGAGAATGAAGACTTGAGAATTGTGTTGTATAGTAGTGGAAAGTACATTTTCATTTTGCATATACAAGTGCTCACAAGAAGGAAAATTCTGCATTATTTGGAAAATATTATTAGGATTAATGGAAAGCAGATAAAAATTTCATAATGATTGAGAGCCAAGTTATCCACTTACCTTCAAATGAGAATTATATGAGCTTCTGAGAAAGAATAGACAACGATGTGATAATATTGTAGAATAATGTAATATTTCTCGTAAAAATGATTGCTGTCATGATTACCTTACACTTGATTCTCAATGAAGGATTGTTAGATTTATGACCGGTATAAAATATATTTCATAATAAAAATTGACAGTCACTTTCCTATGTTCAATAGAACACCCTCTGCCAGTATTATAGTATTATTATTCTGAAAAAAAATTTATTCAACCAAGATGGGAAATGAATCTTGAATCCTTTCACGAAGTAGATATGGATATGTCTTTGAATAAATGATTGATTTCGTTTGTTTTCATCCATACCCATCCACGTAGTAGTAGTAGTAGATACGGGGTTGCCGCTGCTGCTGCCATTTTGCCATTCCCTTGTTTCCTCATCCATGACATGTTCTTGAATCAACCTAGCCCAGTCTCCTCAAAATGGATCCTCAAACTATGTTTGTGTGTGTGGGTGCTTGTCTAGGGCTGGTTCTTAGTACTTTACCCATTCGCTAAACTTTACTCTAAAGTGCGTAGTAAGTTAAAAATCCATCAAGTAACAGATAAATCAATGGTTCTAAGTACAGTGACAGTTTGGACACCTCGTCACAAGATCTTGCAGGGAAATTTGCTGAGACAATTCTCCGAAATAGAGTGACGTCACAAAAGAGATATACACCAGTTGACTCTGGTTAGATCAGAGCCCCAATCAAGTCATATTTTTTATAACATTGCCAACGTCACCAGTTTTTTGCGCTACCTAAGTATAGTGAAGAGTAATTTAGAAAATAATGCAAAAAATATACTATTAGTATTTTATTATACAATTTTACATTCAGGACGACCCTAATGTTTCCGACCTACCCTAGCACTGACATGAAGCTTTATTTTTGAAACGTTTCTGTAGGTGGTTATCCCTAGTCAAATGAAAATCAGCACGTGCAAATGGGTCTTCTTCTTGAAAAAACGTTGCACAAATATCTGTCAATTTCAGTTCAATATCCTTCGTGGTTCAGCCAGGAAAGTAGTTATTTTCTGACAGATCTTTGCTTCATGTTTTGCACCTACATTAAGATATCTCCAAAATAGGAACATGGAAGATTTGCCAGTAATGAAACCCTCTTTATGAATACAGATTTCAATTAGGATTACATTTCGAAATACATCTAATCAGCTCGCATCTCGAATCACCCTGTGGAAAAAACTAACATATCTATCCATTTCTCCGTGATACTCCAAAATAAGTGGGAACCTGGAAGAACTTATGCAATTAATTATTTTTGAATTCGATAAAACATACGTCGACTATCAAAAGTTGAGAAATATGCTTGCTTACACAATCATTCTCTCAAAAAATCTCAAAAATTAATTTCAAATACGTATATGGAAATAGGTTACATACATTGAAAAAGGTTGAAGAATATGAATAGTAGGGAAGGATTATCAAAAACAAGTTACATTGTTTAAAAGGATGATGAGAAGTTCAATATGGAAGTCTAGAATTATTTAATAAAATACGACAAAGTGTTAATGAATTCCTCAACAATATTGGTTTGGATTCAGCTGCATAAAAAAATCAATGAATAAAGAAATTATTCCAATGTGAGGATTATAATTTCCATATACAGTAACCCCAGTCAAAATTGTGTCATATAGGACATTTTTAGCGAAGTTTGACTTGTGGCCCACTGTCATTGGACTTTTTTACCTCACATAATATACCTGAAATAATAACGATTTTCAAATCATTTTCTTGGTTCCGGATCTGACAAAAAGGAGAATCCTGCAATTTTCAGAAAACATGTTGATATAAGAGGGAGTACATGTGATCTTCTTAAATTTCTATAGGCTGTGTGCTTCAGGGCATACCTTCCAACGAAGGAAGTTCGTAGGATGAATGAGCCCTCAAAAGCAACGACAAGAAGATGTGAAGACTCAGCTAGATCGGTGGCCCTCTTATGGACAGAATCTAAAAGTTTTGGTATGCGTTTGCGGGGCTGAACACCATTTATGGGAACAATATACCAGGACAGATCGAATCTGGGCCTCATAAAAATAAATGTAGTAAAATGTATCTAAGAGGCACATTTAGCATGGATTTCGTTGGAATAGATACTCTTGACATAATTAAACTGGCCACTATGATCGGTCTTTCTGGAAAAAAGACATGCTTGTGTTTTGTTCTCGTTCAATTCTACCAAGTTGTTGAATCCTCATTCTGGAAGTCCATTTTCAAATCGTTTACGTTCGTCTTCTGTTTTTTTTTCTTTTCCGTTTTATGGGCTGGTATCGGAGGTTTGGAAAAGAAAGCGGTATGAGAGTAATATTACCCGCAAAGCCGTGCACAGGGATGATGTAGCTCCATACAACATATCACCAATGTGAACAAGAAACAGTGTTGGTACTAGAATGAATCCCTGTGAAACACCTACATCTATAGATAGAATGAGAGTTCATCAACCACCACGTGGAGTGATCTCTAGAAAGCTAGATAGTAAGGAATATAACTACAGCTTTGCGGGGAATCTCTGGTGAAAAATGCTTTAGTGCAACAGCCAGTGACAAACCATATCTTTCAATAGATGTGAGACATAACGTAGTTGGTCGCCACTTGACATCTTGTGACGGTAACGATATCATCGACCACTCACAATTCCTGAGCGTTAAAAATATTTCATAAGCTTGATGTTGATGAATAGTGCGATAGGTTTGCAGATGCTAGATAGGGTCTTCTTTCCTGTATTGGGGACTACAACCAGTCTAGCAAAATATTGAGAACGATGACCAGAATACCGTCAGCTCTACTAGCTTTGTTGGTGTTAAGACCCAAATGCATCAGTTCGTTTTCGGAAGATAACATTAGGTAGGAATTCTTCAACAGTGTATTTGTTCCAAAGAAATACATAATGTATACAATAAAAATCAGTTGTTAAAAAAATTGGAATCAATCGACCCGTAAATATTAAAACAATGATTTGGTTACATCTCTGCATTATGTCTTCCACCCCGTTTGGTAAAAAATCATGTTTGCCTTCTAATGCTTTTAAGTTACATACAATGAAAAAAAAATCTTGAAAGTGTTCTAACCGACATCGTGATATTTAGAAGACTTGGGCGTTCTGGGAATGACGAGATTCTTATCCACATCTCAACATGCGATTCGAAGCAATTGAATGGAAATATTTATGATTTCGAATAACTGTGTTTGTGTTTCACGTATCTCCAATTCAGATAAAAAATTGTTATTGTTAAAATTGATATTTCCGTCAACCAGCTGCACACCCTCAAGAGTACAACCCTCAAAAGTCTTCGAAGACTTGTCCGAGCTAGGGAAGACGCAGCCCTTACCTTTTAACGTGTGATGCCATGCACGAGACCGATGACCATGTTGGGAATCGAACCCATGACCCTTAGGTTAAGAGACAAGCGCTCTACCATCATGACCATCACGGCCCATAAGTCGACGTAAATAGGTCAGGTAGCCCAGTGGTGTTATGTTAGTCCCAATTATTTCATATCGAAATCATTTAACCCCCACATAATTCTAAAAGCTTTTCTCTCACTGATTCCGAAATATGGCTGAAGCACACAAATTAGCACCATCACATGAATGATGTGTCATTCCTTACAATAAGATCCATATCGTCAAGAATTTCAGTTATTTCATCATTAAAAAATCAGCAACCAAGTAACACGTAGGTATTTCGGTTGTGACGTTAATCTCGAGATTTAATTAATAGCTACATATTATATTCTGTTATTTTTATAGTTCCTATTTTTGTAAATAGTATGTTATGGAAAAATTACAGGTTTCAAAGACGTTTCTGTCGAAAAAATCATAAAAAATACATCAATTTCTAGATTGAACAATAGTTTGGTCAATTTCAGTTCTTCCAGCAGGCAGGATAGTTATCCTCTAAGGTAATATCTATCAGAATAATTGATTATAATCGAAAAAGTTTTATATAAAATTGTCCAAGATACCCAAATCCATAAAGGGAACTTCAATATTGATTTAAAATTTCTACGGATGAAAAGATAACTTCAAAATTAGAATAGCACGATGTTGAAATTTTATGACCGCTCACATATTTTTCACCGTACAACAGAGCCTACTTTCTCTTTCACATGATCGGCGTAACAGCCCATAACGCACTATGAATCACTCCATACTTACCATTCAAATGTGTGTTTGTGTTCAACTCGGTGATGTATTATTCAACGGGTGATAGTTTAACTGTCTGTATGACACGTTAATATAACAGATGATCTGTCTACTGGCAAGTACCTCGGACTTCGGCCGTCGTTCATTTACCGAAAAGAATTCCATATTGCCAGAACAACAATTAACGTCATATTTGATGAATCTATCATCTTGCGGATTTTGCTTATTGTCAACGAAATTATGCCGGGGATGATTTTACTGAATGCATGATCGTTTGAGAAAGCGAGGAGTAGATATTCAGCTCTTTGTCACCTGGTCTATGAGAATAGACGTTTGGATCTTCTACATAATAATAATAAAGCTATTTATTCACAAACAACACAAGAAAAACAATTGAGCAATGAATTACGATTTGTGAAAGAAATACCAAAGGTCTCGATAAGTGTAAAATACTTGTTTCGAGATTAAAAACACATTAAAGTTAAAAAAATAACACAATGGATAATAAGTTTGAATATAAAATTAGAGAAATAGTAAAACACAATAAATTTCAAAATGAACGTTACGAGATATTAAAACTTATTTGGTATAAAAAGACGTCATAAATATAAGTTAGAGTATAACAGTGTTAAAATAGTAAGAGAATAAATATAATGAGATATGCCTATATGTAAAATTAAAAAACAGTGAGATACAGTGGAATGCGAACATATCAACACTTATAAAAAATATAATAAAAATATCAATACGTACAAATGAAACACAAGATTAAAACAGAGTGTCATATATAAATAGTATAGGTAAAGGAAGGTTGTATGGAACAATTTTGACAATAATTAAAATAGAATTAGAGATTTGGTGGAGGTGAATCTCAGCTAATCAGCGGTAATTCGTTTCGAGCAAATCAGCAAAACATGTCGTGTATGTGTGTAGATGAATGCTTTCAATTCTTTTATAAATACCTGTAAATTGTTGATTTTTTGTAGTTGCTGAGGAATGGTGTTGTACAGTTTCGGAGCTATATATAGTGATATGATCGCTGGCCAATAGCTCTTTGCATTTGCGGAATCAAATGGTGATGTCTCTATCGAGTGTGATGAGAATGACTGGGAAAGTTGATTTTTTTTTACTGAAATACCTATTATATTATAATAAAACATTTGACAAATATCAAAAACACTAGCTTCGCAAAATAATTAATTTGATGGATATTTAAACTCTTTAAACATAATAAGTTTAAGGAATCTTTTTGTAAATTTTCCAGGGAGCGGAAATGTATTTTTAGTGCTCCTCCCCAGCTCATAATACCATATCGAAGGTGACTTTCCACCAAATCGTGGTACAGCACTTTTAGTTGGGAAAATGGTAGTATATCTCTCAGATATTTGAATTTAAATATTATAAATCGCAATTTTTTACAGATATAATTGATGTATGCATCCCATTTGAGGTTAGAATCAATAATCAATCCAAAAGAATCATCAGAATAATACAAACACAACAAATATATCGTTTGAAACAAATAATTAGAAAAATTCACAAAATTGAATTGAGATTTAGATTTACAGTGACAAGATGTCTGAATCAGAGAAATATTTTTTAGTGTTTAAGTGAATTCATCAATGCGCAGATTTTTTTCCTTAAGGGATGAGTAGTTCTTGGAAATTTGACAAATCGTGATAAAATTTGAGAGAAATGGTGTCTCCTGAATGTTCTACGGCGTATTCTTGTGCAAGACCGGTGAAAATAAAGTTTGTAGATACCATTTTTGAACGGAATTTGATATCTGGTTTTTATTCACTTTTCACTTCACTGAAATTTTTGAAGGTGGGATTTTGCAACAGTTTGTGAGTTGAGCACTGAGATAATTATTTATCTGGTAATTATTTCACTCAGAGTATCAATTAGCTTTTTTTTCGAATTCTCCTTCATATATTTCAATTACACAACCGGAACGTATGAATGTTTTTTACATTTACTTCACACAAACTCATAGCAACATGTCTTTCATTTTTGTCAACGAATGTTATTTTTTATACAAAGATGACATATTGATAGATTTTAATATTTTGACATTTGCATTGTGGGTTATTATTTGATACTTAGCATTTGTGCTTTTCCAAATTGGTAAATTGTAGATTGTTGAGGGGTTGTGCAGACTGTGCATCAGCGCCACAAGCACCTCGACCTATAAGCTCTTTTGTGCCTGACCCTTTATCTATTCAAGACCCGAGAATCTGAGACTTCGTGCGAAGTTCATCAGTTTCCTGGAAGCTTACTTTCTGATGTCAGAGGGCATTTAGAATGCCATTTCCAGGAATTTCAGCCTCTTGGAGATGATCGTTGGGCTTTCGCAAAGCAGATGTTCTGCTGTTTCCGCGAAGTTCTCGCATTAGCGGCTACTATTAGTCACTGACTGCCCATCTTTTTGAGGTGATACCCCCTTAACCAATTTCAAGTCTTATTCGTCCAACTCGAGAAGCTTTTTAGCTTTCCTTGGCGATAGGCTCTCAAGTCTTTTCGCTTTTATTTTTCCTGTCAGCGATTTTACAAAATATATTTAACGCCAGAAAAAACCCCGCCACAGTCATCATAATATCCGAAGATATATGTGGCCCCATCACGGCCTTACTAAATATATTTGATACTAGCAACACCAGAGTGTTGGAATCAATTAGCATAAAGGCAGCTGCATGCAAATTGAATTGAAAATGAATAAATTATTAGACAATCTAACCTGACCTGACTAACCTAACGTAGACAGAATAACGATACCTGTACCTGATCTGTTTAGGGGGTCGGCGTTTTGCGAAATTGAAAGCTTAACGACGTAAGTGCCGAAATCAGTGAGCTTTTGTAGCGTAATTATCGTTCAGAAAGACTAACAGTTTTCAGCTCCTTGGTGCCGTCGTATGCGAGGATGTGTAAATACTCGCTGGTGTATATTGTATATTTAGTAAGGATGTGCTGGGGCCGCGTATATTTACGGATTTTATGATGACGTGTAACTGTGGGTTTGTGCTGGCGTTCAGTATATTTTGTGAAATCGCGCCCTGACACTACATTCCAGTGATATTTCATTTCATAGAATTCCCAGTGTTGAAACTCTTCTTTAATATGGGCTTTGGAGAGAGCAAATAAGGGTTCTGGGCCGTGAAGTGGTGTTTTTGCCCCTTCTCTTTAGCAAGGCAGTCTGCTTCCTCATTGCCTTCGATGTCCCTTTGGCCTGGTACTCACATCAGAGTTACCAGGTTGTTTGATTCCAGTAGTATCAGAGTTTGGAAATGGGTTACTCGTTGTTCTGTTAATAAGATACTTCATTAAAGTTTTTGTTACCTGAGGTATTTATTTTGATTTTTCCTTTCATGAAAATGTTGAAATTTATTTATTTCAACAAATCCTAAAAACCATAACGGTACATTATTTATCATCAGAAACAACAAAATATTGAAAAAGAAAACATTTTCGATCTTCACGCTTGTCACTGATGGATTGAAATAAAAGTTGGTTCCGTTGACATTATCCATCACATTAGATATTGTTCTAAACAATAGTTATTTATGCAACAAGTGCAAAAAGTAAGTGTTTATTGCACTCGACGTGAAATTGTCCGACGAGGCCGTAGGCCATTAATATTACTCATTTTAAAACTTTCAGTTCTGTAGTTAATTTTGTCCGACGTTTATATAACCACAGTTGCATTATAAAAATCAAAATCATAGTAGCGCGTATGTTATCACGAGGTGTGGTCATAAGTTTGCGCTATGCAGGTAGACGGTTTAGAACATAGCGGATCGGTTTTGATTATTGAGTTATTCTCGGGAGGGCATTGTTTGTTCAACTCTGACTGCCAACATTAATACAAAATAATATAAAATATGAAGCTATTTAAAACGTATGGCCAATCTCACAGAATATCTGCTAAATATGTAGTGGGTTTGAATGTTTATGTTTATCATGATTACAGCACGTTGAAGTAGAATAACAGATGAGTGCAATAAAAACTTTATTGCACTAGTGCAATAAAGAGCTTCTTTTTCCACTGAATATAGTTCCACTGAGTATAGGAATGTGTTGAATTATGTACTGGCATCAATAATTTTCAAAATACTCCAGACTCAATTTAAAAGATTATGGTGAAGTCGCCAATGAAAGAATTAAGTTATAAATTTTATGAAAGAGTCGTGGTTCGTGGATTTATTTTTTTGGCTAGCACTAGAGGTCGGGATTGGCATCCAGGCAACTCAAATCACTCATCCAGTACAACAAGGCATGTGGCCGTCTGAACAGGCCTATGAACTTGAAAAAAAAGATTATCAAACGTCTGTTCGATGCGAGCCAGAAGCTCCACTGCTAGATACCTTAGCCACTGTAACTCTCTGGAACGAGTTGAGTACTGATGCTGGTTTGTTGTGAAGTTGAATTTATTCTGACATTTTTTCTGATATGTTTTTCCTAGCATGCCTTGTTGAAAAAGCAAGTCTGATTTGAGTTGTCTAGATGGACACATTATAACGATTATTCTATTTTCAATACAAATAGTGGAATAATTTTGAATATGTAAATTTTTATACTGTATATAGATATAATTTCATTCCACCTACTATTTTTATATCTGAATAGAACAAGACACTCATATCATAGTCCAGCTTTTGAACATTCATACACTTGTTTACATTTGCAGTTCGACTTTTCCACATAAAATTTCGCTATCTATCTATCTATTGGAGCATTCAGGGAGAGCAAGGGGCTGTATCCCCTCGAGATTTTATAATTTGTATTTGTATATCAGAATCTTTTCCATTCAACAAAGCTTCTTCTTCTCCTTGTATAATGTTTCATCTTCCACCGAAACTTTATCCTGGGTGCACTCTTGTATTGTTCATTGATATTTTCTTGACTGATTTTCATCTGATATTATACATCAATTATTCCACAGTTAAAAAATACTTCGTTTTCGTACTCTTCTGTGTTTATACCAACGTGTTTTCAAATTCGCGTAACTCTACATGAAGCAACAACATCCAGAAATAAAATTAAAGTATCGTCAAGTTTGTCACAAACTCCGCCAGTACAGAACAACAAATTCTGATAATATAGGCTCAAAAGAATCGGTTAAGCAGTGGGATCTTGGCCAGATATGCCAACCGTGAGCTGCCACGTCTGCCACGTGCTAAGTGTATTATAATGTTAATGTTCCAAGTTTTGCAGGCCGTATCCAGCAAACGCTTGGTTCGGATGAAGGCTGCTTCATATGCCTGCAAACGACGTCGTTAATTCTTGTTTTCTAGAGATTAACTGAAAATTAGATGGCGCAACTTTGTCTGGAAATGAAAAGAATACATCGTTTCGCGGTATTATTCGAAAACTGAGCTCGTTCCGCAGCTCACTTCCAACCAGTTTCCCTTGCATCGTGCCGATATTAGCTCTATATATGAGGAAATCACGACTTCATAATGAAGCATAAATATTAAAACAAAGAACAAACACACTGTCGTTATTATGCGGAGTGTACTGAGGTGATTCCTGAATATTTTAGCTTCGGTGCATTGCAACTCTTTGATATACACATTACGGACTTGGGAATCTTCTTCGACATGAAAACAGTGGAATCTGCTAACGATGTTATGATGAAAACAGATAACCTATTCACACATGTTAAAATTATCAAGTAATGTTAGGAGTTGAAGAGGGTGTTTGGAGCCAGATACCCCAACACTACTTCAATAATTTTGTGGTGGACCCTGGAAATGAACGCCAAGACGTGTCAAGAGAAACAGCGAACTGCAAGGTTGGCTGAGGAATCGCAGTAAACGGGAGTAGAAATCCTTAAGCCTCTAGCTCACCAGAAAAGTACACATTACGTCCGACACTTGACACATACAGACGGATGCGAAAATTGAAAAATGTTTTAACGGGAGCCAAGGAGGGGCATCGAATCGAGTGCTACGGGACTTGCAGCCGGAAAGAACGTAGCCGGTGAAGAGGGCTGCCTCTCCAACCGCCAAAAAGTTCTAAGCACTATATGAGTGCTAGGTGGCTCTGAAAAGGACTCTTATATACTATACTACTTTCAGGGGATGTACGGTGCAGTCGCTCCATTGCCCGGCTGAAAACAAGCCCTGAAAGACCTGTCATGAAGGAGGGGTTTGAGGGACACGTTTTTTTTTTGACAACCACCAAAGCACCACATACCCGAAATGGAAGAGAAAGCAGATGGAAAAAAAGAACACAAGGAGATGGAAATTGAGATAAATTGAGACAGAGCATCTTGGCCCTAAAGCAGTTGTGAATTGCCAGAATGAGAGGAATGAAGTAGATAAGAGAATACTAAGCGTGAATAAGGACCTGATTATAAGAAGAGGATATTGAGTGAAGTGGAAGGTTCGAAACTATCTGCAGACCAGAGAAAGAGCGCCACAAGCTGAAACAGTACATCTCAGTGAAAGGACAAACAGTAACACCCACAAAAAGGAGGAGATATTAAAAAAATTGAAATACAAGAAAATCTTCTTGTGGGTCTCCAACTGTGTTTTCGACTGTGTCTGGGCGGTAGGGAACTTTGAACCACTGCAAGAAGGAAACTTTCCTAGATTGGCTCACCGAAATGGGTGAAGAAGGGAAGATGGGAGACTTTGACCCATCGGTCAGTTGGTGAATGTTTCATCTCTACTCGGAGAAGTATCTAATTTATGTTACATTGAAAACAAGAAATATTCTATGTAAATAAATGGGTTGGAGGGTATCGGAAGTAAATTTCGTTGTCAAATCACCAAATGATGAGGCTCAATGTTAACGCTGAACTAGTGGATGTTCTCCTTTCCTAAGGGCTTACGAGGGATCAGGCATAGATACCGCAGGTGGAGTTACTCGATGAAGGAGTGAAAAATTTATGAAAAATAATATATTTGCAGAAACATGTCTTTCTCGAAGTGCTGGATATGCTAGTCTAAGGGTTTGAGATAAGTCACCACAAAGGCGCATGAATAAACGATCAACGAGAAACGGTAGAAAAATAAACTGAAGATGTATTGAAGAATATGCTGGAGATCGTACTATATAGGAAAATCAATTCCATAACGGAATACGCTAAACGACAGAAATACATTAACAACTTCGAAGGAACCTGGTGAGACTTGGAAAACATACTCCCAAAATGTGCTTGTACATTCGCAGAAGCTACATTTCCAGATGCCGACCAATTAACTCAGCCACTACAGCGGGTCTCCAGAGGACGTGCAACTGACGAAGACCGTTGTTACGCACGATGCCATATCTTGAGCAATGGAAGTTCGAACCCACATAAAGCAACCAGAACTGACGAAACTCTCCTGGAAATGCAGCCAAAGTCCCTGGAATTTGTCACTCCTACATTGGAGGGGATACTCTGGGTCAGTATGGCGCTGGGGTAGATATCTGAGGTTAATGATGACGGTGATGATTGAATAGACGATTCATTATGTTGATGATTTCACGCAAAATTAACAATTAGTGTAGGAATGTTATCGGGACCTGTTGTCATTTTTGATATTATTAGTTTTGATACACTTTGCTTCACAACCTAACGAAAGTGTCGTGTTTTGTAGGCATAAATTTGATAAGGATACATTTCAGAAAATATTTCAGACATAGTAATTTTTCTTAATTCTTATGAAAGTTACACATTGGTTCTGTATGTCCTTTGTACCTGACCTCTTTTTGACCCACGTTGCAGAAGTCAAATTTTAAGGATAGTAATAATACATACATATATTTTTGCAATGAAATATTTGCTGAAAGTTTTTAAAATTTTTGTATTTATTCTGAATTTCAGACTATATTTCGAAAGTTTTCAGCTAGACTCTAATGTCTTGGAACGAGTTCAATAGAAATGGCCAAGTTGTTTTTTGTTTTCTGATAATTTTCTTTAAAATGAAAATCCCAGACTATTCTTTTGTGGATTTTTCAATGAACAATCAATTTGAAAAATTTAACAAATAACATAAACTTTCTAACAACAATAAAACTTGAAATTAGATAGCCCAGTCTTTTTTTTTGTATATTAATCTTTGAATAAACCACTTCCTGTAGTCAAATTTCTCACCCAGTACCGCCATCTACTGATGAATAGTAAAATGCCAATTTTTATAAATCACATCTGTCAAATCCTCTACTCATGCGCAACTCCTGTGGTGAACCGTAAGCAACTATAATGAAATGATTTACACAACATCGCAATTTTGAAGAAGAGTAACAAGCTATTGCTATGTTAGAACACATGAAATGCATAATCAAACCATGGTTTGAATTTTTTTTCTGTCGGACCGCAAGATATTTCTGATGCCGTTAATAGTTATTTGTTTTACTAGGCATAAAAGCACAAGATTTAAGGCCGCGGCTTGTGTTTCATAGCCGAGCGTAGCGAGGCTATGAAACCAGCCAAGGCATTAAATCTGCTTTTCTGCCGTGTGAAACATATAATTTTATCTTCAAATTTGTTTCAATTCCACGCAAAATCGACTTTTTTCGCTTCTTTCTATTCTTATCCGCTACCTATATCCCTATTATCTATATTCTTTAGCATTTTCTTCCATGCTCTATGGTATATTTCTTTTATTTTGGTTTTTCTTAGTTTGAAACACGTAGTATCAGTATCTTTAAATATTTTATAATCTCAACTAACCTTATATCCTTCTATACATTCAGATATAGGTACTTCTTCTTAAGTTCAATTTTTACCTGAGTTGTTTTTTTGATGAAATAACTAATAGGTTGATATTGTGTTCCAAAAAACACGTCAGGAGTATGAATAAATCCATACAAATAATAGAATCTTCTGGGTCCCTGTCACCACAGTTTCAGAACCAGATCTGAGCAGACATATTCAAGCTTACAGAAACTCTATACCCGTCCAAAACTTGTAAACCTCAACAATGCTACTATTTTGAACGGTTCTGGGACTGCCATAGCTCAGAACCAAAATAAGTTTGTTTATCGATTTACTGTTAGGCAGAACAAGTATTCAATCATTTTCAATTTTTGATGATTTTCTTGGCAGCGTCAGTTCAACTCATCCACTCGAATATTTTTTTACTTGGAATATCACCTCCATAACTCGATCCCCATCAAATGGCGGTAAATCCTTCTCGAATTAAAGGATAGTTTTCGCATGTTTCTTTACCTTCGCGGCGGAATTACCTACTCAGAAAGCGTCAAGCGAGGCTTATCTAATACCTCTCTTAAAGTTCTTGGGACCGCCACGACGGTCTGTTTAATCTTTCAAACGTTCTGTCCCGACTAATATCTTAATTCCGGGCATTTGAATAAATGTGGATAGCGACTTCTCTCCCCACAAATATTACACTTTCGTCATATTTATGATTGCTTCGCGTGATGTTTACAGAAGGAGTTAAATTGGCTTTATGTTACCGAAGTCTGAGACAAATTCCACAACAAAGGGGTGACGTAGAACAGATCCCATACTGAACTAAGATAGAGGGTGGGCCATCTATATTTTGCCGGAATGTAGCACCTTCATCAAAATGACTATTTTTGAAAAACAGTAATTTGTGGTTATAACATATTTATAATTTTATTATGATTTCTTCCCACTAGAAAATAGGAATTAATTAACATTATTTAAGCTTTGGCTTGTAAGTTCTATTAATTAGGTTTACTACTTGATTCACGTAATACGGAGCAAGATAGGATATACTCCCTTACTTTGAAGGTTTCAAGTTTATTCAGATACTTCAAAGTGTACTCATATAAATAACATTACATTACATGCCCTCTTATGAAATAAATATAATTCCTAATGAATAGAAATTTTAAAAAGAGGAATAATCATAACAAAAATGATCATAATAGTACTGACATAAAGCCATCTAAGCACTGTTGTGCTTGTATTATGTCTTCTAGTATAATGGGTACAGTGTCAAAATCCCAGTTTTTATCGATCATAATAAATTAGGGGATCTACTAGCTAAAGAAAATTGGGAAAAAGATTTATCTTCTGATGAAACTGAAAATTCATGTAATATTCATGGATACACGTTTTAATTATATAAAAAAAGTTGTGAAATCAGATACAATAATAGAAATGAAAATACAGAACTGAAACCTGATTAGATAGGGATTACCTTGGAACAGAGATTGAATGAAATATATACAGACGATAATGCATTCGAATACAGACATTTCGGGAATACACTATGCCATCTTATCAAAACCATAAAAAATTAATAGTTTTCAACGAAAATAAAAGGAGCACAATATAAGTATAAAGAGGTTTGAAAA
This sequence comes from Chrysolina americana, assembly GCA_958502065.1. NCBI lineage: Eukaryota > Metazoa > Arthropoda > Insecta > Coleoptera > Chrysomelidae > Chrysolina > Chrysolina americana. The sequence continues at coordinate 12,853,465 of OY293413.1, forward strand.
AACAAATGAAATATCAAATGAAAACCTAAAATATGAAAAGCCTAATAATCTACCAATTGTGGATGATAATAACAAGACGCTTGTATAAAATGAAGATAAAGCCAACAACGTCAATCAATTATCTGTTAATATTGGGAAAGCCATGGCAAGACACATCGAAAAACCACAAGTTGCTATTCAAGAAAAAACTTGCAATATAAAAGAATCTCTCCATATTCAACCAGTCAGTCAGAATGAATTTGTGAATGTCATCTATAGTTAAAAAAATAAGACTTCCAGGTTCAGATGAAATTTCCACTCTGACCATTGGCAAACGTCAACAATGCATATCATACCCACTACGTCATAATAATTTTCAACTGTATATTTAGATGTGGAAAAATTCCCCAACGAGTCAAAGAGATACAACACCAATGATTGAATCAGGAAATAAACACATGCAACAAAGTACAGGCCAATAACTATTATGAATATTAATTTCGCAAAGATGTTTGGGACAAAAATAGGGTAGTTAATTTCTATGGAAAACATAAAATTTTGTCAGATTTCCAATTTGGCTTTAGAGAAAAATGTTCCACTGAACAGGCAGTATTTCATATGGTTGATTCTGTATTTCAAAGTGTTCAATCTTTTACCTTATAATTTGAAAAACATCAACAATAAAAACAAGTTTTAATTGAAGATATTTATTGAAATTAACTATAATCAACGCAACGCTATTTTTAAAAACTGAAACTCTCCTCATTGTTTATTTTTTGTGAATAAATATATACATATATCTCGATTTCTCTCTCCCTCTCTTTCGATCTCCTCATAAATGATTCACCCTGAGAAGAACCTTCATATATTTGAAACATAATATTGAAAAGTTGATGTCCATAATCCAAGCATTGCCTCGGTGGTATCAATTGATGATATGTATTCAATGTTTATTATAATGCTGTTATATTGAAAAAGTACAATCATTGTTAAAATGTTATCCTAATCTATCTAAATATACTTCAAAACTGAGTTTTTTTGCTTTGATAAGTTTTTTTGCTTGCTATATTTCAGTTCAATTGTCATTGAGTTCTACAATTTTGGTCCAATATAAAAAATAAATGTTTCGAAAACTGTGCCATTTCTATATATAAGTTTGTAATTGATCGAGTGTGGGACAGTTTGTTTGTCTGCATTTTTGGTTCTGTTTTTGAATACATATGAAGTAAAGATTGGTCACTATTTTTTTTCTTTCATTTAGAATATAACATATTGATTTGGTGTTCATTGCAGATCTCCTACTAGTCACATTATACAAATATTGCGGTAACTTGGTTTTAATTGTTTTGTGCAGAAATACAGTAGTTCAATACTGAACACGATTGAAAAAATTTCGATGAAATGAAATTCTCCTTCTGTCCACACTACCCCTCAAATTTTTGCACATTGTCGGATAATGTCAAGAGAACTGAATTTCAACTTCGTCAAATTTATTTGTTTCATTTGTTTTCCTACGAGAGTGCGGAAATAGTATATTACATTACTAGTGCGGAAAGTGACATTTTTCAAACGAGTGGGAAATATTGTGGCACGAGGCGTAAGCCGAGTGCGGCAATCACAAGAGTGTGAAAAACCACTTTAGCACGAGTAATGTACACTATTTTTCCTACGACCACATAATTAATTCACCAAATAATGTACTGAAATATTTTGACGATTCACACAAATCTTTCAAAGCCTGCTTCTAATACACAATAAATAACTAACAAGACGATAACAAGATTGCCTGACTAAAGTAGAGATTTGAATATGAAACTATTTAACGAATATTAACATAAATTTCGAAAATTCCTGGCATTATTTAGATGATTCAGAATTGGTAATGGTGAAATGGTAATTTGTTTAAATCAAACTCCAAGAAACATAGATGATATTGACATGTGTCCAAGAAAATCGAATGAATAGTCCGACTGAGCACCATTCTGACTTAATTTATTTTTAATAATTACTTTTGAATACAAAATATTTGAAACAATCTATTTGGAAAGTCTAATTTTTTTCAATATCATAATGAAAAATAATATCCGAGGGCGAGGATCGAACCCGCGTACTCTTCGTCAGAAGTCAAATACGTCCCGCTGCTTTACGAACTGAGCCAACGGAGAGTGCTGAAAGTTACTTCCGGGCCTGTGTGAAAAATATTTTGCACGCTTGTGATATATGCTCCTTTCTGTGTAACTATACAGTGAAATACAGTTCTCTTCTCTTGACATTATCCGACAATAGGGAAAATTTGAGGGGTAGCGTGGACAGAAGGGGATTTTTCATTTTTTTTCTAATCGTGTTCAGTATTGACAAAAATCTCATTGAGCTTAGGTATGTACATACTTGACGATATTTCAAGCGGAAACCGTGGCAATACACCATTGCGCTCAAGAGCTAATTTTTCCAGAATGCTAAACTGCGATAAAGCAGTCAACTCAATGCAAGTTACTTTCAAACTTGTTTGGGACCACATTAAAGCCCTAAAAGAGTTGAGCTGGCAAAAGCTGATAAACACAAACACTGACTTGATCATTGATCCAACAGAAATCTCAAGAATGGTGGAAGAATTCACCAGGAATGAGGTAGGCCAGAGAGTTCATCAAACAACCGCAGTCAACATTCACAGAATCTCTACTGAGTCAGAAGAGGAGCACTAGTAGAATATTAGTAGGACATCCCACACGACATTGTAGGCCCAAAAAACATATTAATACAATCGGTCAGGCAGGAGAAATGCTATGCAGGTTCGGTAAGGGAGAAGAGGAAACATCAGTACACATACTGTGCCAGGGCTTGTCAAGGCTAAGAACGCTGGTAAAAGAGAAACCAAGAGCTCCCAAATGCATGGGAGTTCTAAAAACAAGCCTATGGAGTCTGGTAACGAAAATAGGGTTAGATAGGGAACTCTAAACGATTTCTAGGGCACACACAATAGATCCAAAAAGGTCGCGGTGTATAGGCTTGTAGCATGGAAGCTTCAAACTAATCTAATCTTAGTGTTGACACAGTGATGTGTCCATAATAATCACCAACTCATATAACGAAATCAACTGAATTCTGCATCGATTTCAGAAAACACATAACTTTTATTTTCAAAACAAATTAATCACAATCATTAGTTTCATCAAGCTTTTTTCTCAACTCAAACGAAATAAGTCAATGTTCAATTATTCGATTTTCTAGAGCTTCTCCGACTGAAGAAGTTCCCTCTTCCACTGTAAACCTAATCGAGGACAAATGCTTAGACTACAAGCCCTGAAATATAATTACTTTCTAACTCATTTTCAAGTTCAATTTCTTAATTTCCGCCCGAGCCTTGTACGCTCACAATGAAACGCTACCACCACCAGCAATCAGGAAGACAAAACAGAAACAGACAGCCGAGCAGGAAAGTTCCTTCTAATCGATACCGATGCAGCTGTCCGCAGTGACGTCACCTCGTCATCCTCCGCTCCAAGATGACGGCTGACTGAGTGGAGGTCGTCAGTGTCAGTAGGTGCATCTCGTCAATGTCGGCAAAACAGGGCGCTAGAAGCAGGAGAACAGGAGTAGCAGGAGGTGAACGAGACTCGGGAGAAGCGCGAAGGGTTGGATATTTCAGGGTGAAAGTGTTACGCGGCCCTTTGAGAGTATTACTTGGGTATTTGCGAGGGATGCCAGCGGAATTCTTTGTTGATTTTGAAAGAGTTGATTGTGAAAAGAGTTTATGGAGATAAACTGTTCTATTTGAATGCATGAAAAAAATTGTATACAGGAATTAGCCTCGTTACAAGTATGAATAATTTGAAGACGATAAAATATGATGGAAGTTTCTAGAAGAAAATCAGAAAATATTAAGCACATAACTACAAAAGTAGGAACAGATATAGGGGTGTTATAAAAAGTAAAAAAAAAATCACCAATCAAGATTTGAAAAAGCTTACAATCAATCAAAACAATGGCAAGTAGTGAATGACATAATGGGTCAAGGTAAAATCGGGCTCCGCTCTGAAATAAAAAATATATAACTTATGAAAACAGTAGTTATATTCGACTGAATTGAAAGAGGAAAAAAATAGAGCTTTGCGAGACCAAGAGACTAGACCAAGACCAAGATCAAGACCTAATAAATCTTTCCAAGACCAAGACCAAGACTTGACTTTCGAGACCAAGACTCTCCCCCAAGAGTATCGGTCTGGGTCTCGAAAAAAAATGGTGAACTTAAACCTATTCAATATGACTATGAAATTTTCAGGATAGATGGGTACACTAAAAATGAAGTAACTACACAAAAAGATTAATCATACGTGATATATACGGGGGCGTTTCCATAGGAAGTGAAACAAATTAGAATGTTTTGTTTTTGTCGTATGTGAACGTCCTAAGGTTTAACCAATCTCGGAAAAATTATTACTTTGTTGACAGTATCACCCTTGTTTTTCTTTCAGTTGGAAGAATATAACCTCTACCTTGATAGAGTCACACATCAGGTATGGCACAGTCTTTTGGGGCTTTTATAGTCACACTCGTTGCAGTCGGTGTTCATACTATGAAAGAGAGTCATTAGATATATTTGCAAAGTAAGATATCATTGCAGACCACTTTTCATTCTTCAAATAACGATTGTTACTGGCTTTTCATACAATATCCCTTTAAGGGGACACTATAGTGTTGTCCTGTAGGAATACTACACGAATAAATGTCAGATATAATTCAATGTTTGTAAGGAAAACTAATGAAACGTCGTGACTGTAGAAAATTGATTTATTTTCTTCGTTTATACAATGGAGGTACAAAAACGATTTCATTCAAAATGAAACATTGTCTACCAATTTCAAGCGGGAGTTAATAGTAAAAGTTCTGAAATTTTGTGAAAGCTGTCAAGACTAGAGAAGTGTAGACTTCAACACAAAAACAGATATCTTCCACACAACATGACACTGCTGCTGAACATTTTTCACTACCTACATTATCTTATATTTTTCAAATTTAATCCTGCTATTTAATTTTTCATATCGATTCAACTGACTATATAGGAATAATCCAACAAAAAGACAGCACTGTGATAAGTTATAGTAGAAATGAAAATGCGATGCGTTCATCGGGGCTTTATATTTCACTATCTGTAAACGCCATAAATTACCAACTTTCAACAATAACTCTTCTGCTTCGTCGCATCCGTATATTTTTAATGTATCTTTATTAGATCCGTTTTATTGCGTCTAAGAAGTATAATGTCATATCTAAAAGTACTTCCAGATATGTAGTATCTGTCATTTTGAATAGGCTTATTGAATTGATCACCCTAGCAGAGTCAATCCTGTGAATAAAGTTAGTGTTTCTGTTCTTTGATATGCGAGCAACTTTGGTTGCAGCAAGAAACGTAGCAATTGTGATTGGTGTTACCCATAAAACAGTAACATTGAGTCTGAAAGAAACTTGAGTCTGAAAGGAACAATTTTTCAATATTATTCAGTGCCGATACCATCAGGGCCAGTTTTTCAATGTACTTTAGCTTCGAGCTAAATTTAACTCATGGTTAGAATGTTGGTCGATTCCTTCATTTAGCAAATGTCATATTCATCCTAACCACGAGTCAAATTTAACCGGGAGTCAAAGTACGCTAACACGACATTGATAAACTGGCCCTCAGAGAATGGACTGAGGCAATCTGGTAGATAACGACCATACGACTAGTCGAGCTGATTTTTTCAAGTTTCAAATTCTAAAACCTGTGTAATATCAATTATTTAAAGACAGTGTCATATTTCCCAGTCCACAATTAAAAAAAGGGGGGAAATGTACACTGTTGTTTATCGGCTGATGAGTTTTATTGAAATAGTGTGGTGAGCCGTATCTTTCACACATCTTTCAATTTCACATTGAATAAATCCTCAAATATTGTTCAAAAGATTGATATAATAGTGATATGACCTCATGTTATAATGTCTTGTACATCCTTATGTATCGTTGTCGTAGACATTGAGAAACAACGCCTATGTAGGGAGAATCCCAGCTAGCCATAAAGGAAACCATATACTCCACGGAACAGTAAAATGTTACATAAAAATGTCTTCTTTGAAGTGTGTCAATATCTGCATGGATTTTCATATCTGTACCATGAAAATCAATTAAAATAACACTCCACAATTTTCATCAGTACAAAGGACAATTTTGGGATTGATTGATTGATTCTGATCCATCATCGTATTCTTTAGTTTTATGAGGCTCTTCATGATATCTTCATAGGTCGTATAATATCTAGAATAGAAAGTAGATGTTTCTCTGACACTTCTTCAATTTCAGTACCCTTGCAACTTCTGGATTCTGTTTCCATAGTTCCTGGAGTCGATCGGTCTCCTTGGAGAATACTACAGGGATTCCTCAAGACATTTGAAGGTATCATGGCACACAGTGCACTAGTGTGTAATTAGCAGGCTCCTTAGGAAGGTCTCGTGGCTTCTATCGTTTCACCCTGTGTAGAACTTTCTGTCCGTTTGAGTATAAGGAGATGAACTCATGGAACGTTATATTATCGTCCAGTGGTCTGATAGTGTGGACTTGATCGTGGACTACCCTGGGTTTACCTCATGGTGGCTTATAGATTAGCTAGATTCGTTTTTCCTCTTCGTGATCTTGTACAGAGCTTCCCACAAGTTTCGCATCTCTGGTGGTAGTCTACGACGACGTTTGGAGTTCTACAGCAAAACCAGGTCACCAACCTGGAATCCTCCAGCATCGGCCTTGATGTCAGAGGTCTCCTACATTCTGTCGCTAGTACTATGAATGTTCAAATGATCTCAATCGAGGCTATCATCCCTTCTCTGAAGAAGTTTGCTGATGTAGTAGTAGTAGTAACAGGAAAGTCGCAGCTCTCGGCCCATAATAACACTAGCAGGGGTTTGACCAGTTGACTCGGGTACTAAGGAACGATACTCCATTGGAAACAAATTAAAGTAGTGGTCCCATCTTCATGGTGGTTAGAGATTACCTGGGACAGGTGGCATTAATTATTAATTATCACTTATAATCTCCCAAGTGCTTGAATTATTGCCGAGAATTTTTCGAGTACATGAATTAAAAAAAAAAAAACTTTCGGCAATTAATTCAAGCACGCGGGGGTTCGGTAAGAAAATTTCACACCAAGAAATGAACATCATTCAACAATTCATAAGAAATAACTGACGATGGTTTCACCTGAACTATTTATACATATAAATTCATGTACTCGAAAAATTTCCGGCAATAATTCAAGCACTTGGGAGGTTATAAGTGATTATTTCCCTCATCTGTCAGAATGTATGTACCTGCGATAAATGTTGTTCAATTAATAGCACACAATAGCAAAGAAAATAATTCCAAATCAGGAATCAAACACAAGAAATAAAGTTGAAGGATAAAAGAAGTTGGGATTCGTTAAAGTAATTGAAACGATGTGTTTCCATCATCCTTATAAGAGGTGTCAGTAAAAATGAGCTACTAAAAATTGTCCTACTGGATATCTCGAAAACGGCTAGGAATATCCCCAGGGATGTACATACAAAAAATATTCGCCTCTCAATCCTATATCACATGATCGAAAAATATACGGAGTGTTCCATTTGAAGAACTCGAGAAAATTTAATTCAAAAACTTCCGAATTGAAAAATCATTTTCAGTCATCCTGTATAATTTTTGGGACTGATAATGATTCAGAAATATCACTCATATATCTGACGAATAGGATTATAATCATGACCTCCTGCATTCCATAATCTTGAGAACGCTGGTTTTTTCGGTATGCATCTGCAGATAGCATTATTTTGACAAAAAAATTATAACTCCCAAGTGGTTGGGAGATACTAAAGGATAACGGAGGTGTGGATGGAGACCACTAAAATGCTTGAAAAAATTGAAGTACATAGCATTTCATTTGAAAAAAATGCAATTGACCCTGTAGATTTTCCTTGGTTCTCCCTGTATATCTGACAATAATTTCTAGATATAGAAACAGTTCTCTGGTTGTATTTGGTTTTTGAATTATCGTCCTAACTATCTTAGAACTCAAACAATCGGACTCTGACGCACTATTGCCCCACCCTGTATAATAAGTACTTAATTTTAACATGTATGTGCGTCCGATCAAAACCAATGTTAACCATGGTTTTGTTGACCTTTTTATAAGTATTGCTCCTGTATAAATACCTGAGGAGTAAGTATTTCAAAATTTCTGAACCCTATTTTTCCACGATTACTTACTTGCAGGTATAGCATCGATGATGGCCTAACAGCCGAAAGCGCTTTGCGATTATATTAAATTCACTTACACGAAATACAACTCTTTCATTTCATTAAATACAGAATCAACTACAAGGTACGCAGTAGCATATATCTCCTAAAATATTCAGACATATCAATCAATCCTGATTTGCCATGGCATTATTTCGAGTTAAAATCATTGACCAGTGATCACAGAATCAGTCAGGAATAATAGAAATAAATAGTTTGTGTTAATGAAGAATGTACACGTCACCAGTAATGCGATTATTATTTATGTTCAACCCATAATGAATGGCATAACTCACCATGTAATTAGACTCATAATTTCTAGGCTAATGCGTTAATGCGGACAACCCAGCCAAAAATGATTGAGACTGAATTGCAGTGCTGCACCAGAACAATCCTCATTATTATGTTTGAAGCTCGATTCCATTCTGTCGAGGTGGAACGAACACAAAATCATGAACGGGTGGCCTGCTATATGATGAATATTCCATGAAGTGTGATCAGTGAAATAAAATGAGGTTACATTTTTCGTACATGAGTAACATGAGTTACATCACTGGCAACCCAAATTGAGAATTCTTGGAAGGGAAGTAGTTTGAAATTTTTCCAATGGGGGTAGTGCTAATTACCGACATAAGATCGGTTATAAGTTAGATGAAACCTGGATACACTCTGAAAATGTTGGGCTGATCGTCTGGACCTTCATTTTCGAAACCCGAGAAGTGAAACAATCAAGAGAAAGTTATTTGTAAAAGTTTTTACGAATCACCCAGGTTTAATCACCCTGGTTTTTGAAGAAAACCCCTCCAGAGCAGAACTTGTGCGAGCAAGGGAGATCTGTGACCTACAGCTTACGTACAAGTAGATTCCGAACGACTTTAGAGCCCAGAGACAGGCGGTGATGATCAAAACCATGCCGCCTAGGTTCAACACCACGACAACTTCGCTTCATCCCCACTGCCCGAAACTTGACTATCCTCAGTGACTATAGGTTAACTTTTCAAAATGTTACCCTTGTGGAATGTTAATATGGTTAGGTTATCTGTTGTAGTTGTGATTTAGAGATCGTCATGAGAGCTAAGGAGATTTGATGTTTTTTAATGTCTCCAGGCTGAATACCTCAGGGACTACCTCATGAGGCAGTGCGTACTATAGAATTGCTGTTCGTTGGAGGAATGAAACTTGGAAAAGAGACAGGGAGTGAAAAAGCCTTTGACCCGAAAAAAAACACAAATTTTTTAAGAGGCACTCTTATGATGATTTTCCCATGAAAGGGAACTATAATAATAATAATAATATTCATTTATCTGAAATATGATACAATATCCGGAGAGGATTTTGTGAATAAACGAAATGAATGCAGAAACTGAAATTTTCAGCTTGTACGTGGTACAGGAGAGGTCACGAACCCAAGTTATATAATAAAATCTGTGAAATAAAAAATAATAATTTAAGAACACAGTAAAATAGATAAAAGAATATAACAATAAAATATATAATTCATTGCATTTAACTAAAGCTTATTATAAATCAATTTACAATAATATTTCTATAGAATTAGTAGAAAATACAGTGACGTCGATGAATATGATGAAACTATAAGAGTATAATATTTTGGATTAATACATGTGGATACATTTGAGTCTTATGTGGAGAGTTATGAAATCAATAGTTATTTATTATTTTGTGGTTCTTTTTCGAGTAACATTTTTTTTTCAAGTTTTGAATTTATCATAGGTTCTACTATCTCTTTTGCGGGTTGGTAACTCATTATAGAGTTTACAGCTCAAGGAAATACTACTACGTTGCCCAATGGTTTTCCCACATAAAATAGACAAATACTTTTATTCTCTTCACCTTGTTTCAAAGATATGAGATGGTATAGAGAGATTTTTTTTCGTACATTGATTAGAGTATTCAAGTTGTAAATCTGCCTAATTTCATACACTTGGGCTTCGATGAATAGATCCAAGAATTTTTTCAGATATCTGAACCTTGAAAATAGTCCTCTGATTTATCCTACGATAATTTTTATTTGGAAATCTCACCAATAATGTATGTTGACTTCAATTCCTAGTTATTTCATACTTCGGAAATTTCGCTAACAATTTTTAGGTATCCCGAATTTGTTAAATGATTCGCATAGGAGACGAAAGGTAAATACTCAGTTTTGTCGCATCTATAAGAATAGTTTATACAATTCAAACCATTTCTTATATTATGTTTATGTTTTATGTATATTATGGCACTGTCATCTGCAAAATCATATTTTTTTTCTTAATTTTTCACTGTCAATGAACTATTCAGATGTATTGTAAATTGTAGGAGACCCAATAAAGTTCCATGTGGTACACCGTATATAACAATGCTAATTTTAAAATAAAAAATAAAAAATTGGCGAAGGTTACGGTTTTAGAGAATCACATTTTTTTATTTACAATACCAATAATTAGGAATATTATAGGGGTGGAGTGAAAAGTGAAGAACTGTTGAATACGAATATGAAAGTAGGTAAAGTTCTCGCAACTAAAGATTAAACAGTCCAATTTTCCTTGGACACTGACAGAGTTGCCAGAGTTATAGTATTCAAGGTGATTGCCTTTTTTTAAGACTATGACAAATTTCGTTATTAATACTCCAGATATAATTGTTCCTTACTCAAATTGAACTGCATCCGAACAATTGGAATAGCTTTTGAATTGCGTTGTTATAATATTGTTCTGTAAGAGTGATCTCTTCAGTGGGCAATGAAAAGAAATTTAACCATGCAAGTGACTCAGAATTGGAAAATATTACTAAATGTATTCTTTACTGCATTCACAGCGTACAGTTATCGGCTTATAATTGTCCATCGTAATAGTTACTGAATCAGTCTGTCGATGTTCCGCCTTTGAGTAAATATGCCGCAGTTCTGCATAAAAATTGAATAATACTACTCCAAGGCCATGGCCAAAATCAAGTAAAACAATAGTGTGTATTTCAGTTGGATGATAACTATTTATTACTCAATACCATACCAATATGACAAACAGTAATAAATTCATTGTTTGTAACTTATAAAACTATTTCTTCCGGGTAAGTTTTCAACTTCAAAGAGTCCAATACATATATTTCATGCATATTTATAGAAACATAAATATTCATCATCGTAAAACGTTCTGCTGGAATGGTTAGAACATGCGAAGGCACAAATATTCAGTTCTTAATCGGGCTCACGTGCAAATCCAATGAAACCCATATCGCCTGTCAAATATTAAAACGAGGTAAATGATTGGAGAAGCTGGTTATTAGGTGATACTATTCGAATTCGTGTTTCTCTGTGATAATGTAGCGCTAATGAGAGCGATTCACATTTCGAAGGATTTATTAGTATATCGGAGGATACCGCACTCAAATCCGAAAGAGTAGGACATATAATTTCAATTTATTATCGAGTTTTAGTCGAAACATGTCGACTGGCAGCCTTATATTTGTTGCATTGTGGAGGATACCTTCTGAGATATACGGTCTATCAGATCTTCTTCTTCAGATCAAACAACCGTGAATGATTGAGGATACTTCCTTCTCCTCATCACATGTTACGCTCATGGGTGCTTGGCTCTTTATGCACACGACAATTGTTGGCTTGGTAACCAGCCACTGGGACCTAAAAAAGAACTGCACACGATGGAAATGAATGAAGAAACTGTGGAATTGAAACTGTGGTGAGACGAAGGACGCACTGGCACATGTGCAGTAGAACCTGTATCTGTATCCTGTACTCACATAAACCTAGGTATACAACGGTAACATTTCTGTCGCCCAACCTCTACCAGAAAACAACGACTACCACCGGTGACAGTTGCCTTATATCTGCTAGATTATTGAAAAAGCTTCTATAAGAACTACTTCGCGATGCTCCATGAAACGAATCCATACGAACAGCAAGTCTACCGCATTCCACCAAAAAGATTAAGTGAAATTAGATTCACCTACGTCGTGAAGCAAAGTGGTCGTGGTGTTAGAGCTTTTGCCTCTCAGCAAGGCGAACCAAGTTTCATCGCCACCGCCTATCACAGGAATCCACTTGTTCGTAAACTGTAATGATCTGTGACGCTTAAAACCTGGCATGAGTTGGGTACATATGAGACGTGCATTTTTCTTTCAAAATTGATCATATGCTGTCGATGTATAGGAATAACCAGAGAATTGCAAATAAATTTTTTCAATATCGATACTATTAGAATAAAATTGTACAGAGATACATCACAAACATTATCTCATTATTTTACTGACTGAACAGCAAAACTATTCAAATCGCATCTGGATGAACCATTGAACTGGAAAATCATGCAGTTCTCAGTTCTATATGAAAGTGGCAGGAGCATATGCTGGGGAAGAATTATCATACCATAAGAATGTTCATTAAATTCAATATCGGGAAATTGATGGGGGTGGATGGAAATTAGGGGGGGATTATTCCATGAGTAATTTCAGTTCAACTTCCATAGCCTAGTAACAGTTAAGGATAATTCGTAATGATTATTTAATTGTGTTAATTAGATATAATAATAATAATAATAATAATGAAGCGTCTTTATACACCATGAGATACAAGAAATAAATAGCATATTGGGTCTAAGAAAATTTCATAGTGACTGTCAGCTTTCGCTGTGTTTAAACTAAGCCTTGGAATATACCACTTGTTAGCATTTAGTTATGTATATATGATTTTTATATGCTCATATACAAGGTATAGCAGAAAAATTGAATAGACCGTCAAAAATTCTCTAGAGAGATCGAAATGGTGGAGGTGCCGTAAAAAGCCTACGATATCTCCAATTATTAATTTTGAATCGACTTGAAACTCGATGTGCACATTCAAAAAACATTGCATATCACGGATAAGAGGAGGAATTGTAGAGAAAATGTTTTTGGGGGGAGGTCACCCCTCTCAACTCTAGATGAACTCTTCAACTCGCGAAGGGTTGGGGATAGAGCAATTTTGCGAACGCAAATCGATTCAGAATTACGTTTTTATTACTTTGTGAATTTCAAGTCAAACGGCAAAATTAAAATAACTCGAAAAAAGTCCAAAATCCTGAAGGGTAGACCTCTGAAAATCATAAAAAAAATTAAATTAGATTCATTTGAAATTGGCTTTATATACGAAAAATTTTATACTCACTCCAAAAATTTATCATTTGTATATGCTCAAATACAATGTATAGCAGAAAAAAGTAAATAGAACGTCGAAAATTCTCTAGAAAAATTGAAGAAATGGTCGTAAAAAGCCCATGACATCATTAGTTATTTATCTGGAATCGACTTGAAACTCGGTATGCATTTTCAAAAAAAATTGCATATCCCGTATAAGAGGAGGAATTTTGAAGAAAAATTTTTTCTGGTGAGAGATAACCCCTCCCAAGTATAGATGAACTTTATAACTTATGTAGGGTTGGAGATAGAGCAACTCTGCGAACGCCAATCGATTCAGAATGAGGAAATTGCTATAATCTGTGAATCACGGCGAAATTAAAAATAACTTGAAATGATTTAAAAAATCCTAAGGGATAGACCACTAAAAATCATGAAAAATATAGAACAATCACATTCATTTGAAATTCACAATACATATATTATTCAAAATTTTATGCTGATTTCGAAAATATATGATGTTTATATGCTCAGATACATTGTAAAGCAGAAATAATTAAACAGAACATCGAAAATTCTCTACAATGATCGAAATGGTGGAGGTGCCATAACAAGCCTATGAGATCTTTATCTGGAATCGACTTGAAACTCGGTATGCCTATTAAAAAAAGATTGCATATCCCGAATAGGAGGAGGAGTTGGAAAGAAACATTTTTTCTGGTGAGAGATAACCCCTCTCAACTGCATATGAACTTTTCAACTTGCGAAGGGTTGGAGATAGAGCAATTCTGCGAACGCCAATCGATTCAGAATGATGAAATTATTATACTCTGTGAATTTCAAGCCGAACGGCGAATACAAGATAAGTCGAAAAAAGTCCAAAAGTCCTAAGGGGTAGGTAGACCTCTAAAAATATAAAATCAGCAGATTCATCCAAAATTCGCACTATAATCAAAATTCAGCTACAGCATTACAACAGAAGGATCGTTCATATAGTGCTGAGGAGTGTCGTGGAATAGTTAGGAGTTTTATTTGTCGAAGGTTCCTAGCATGAAAATAATGACGTGGTTTGATTTTCAAACAGAGGTATTTGGGGCATCGGTTCTTTAATAGTTCACGTGTGAAACACACGAGATGATGTTTCTAGAGATTCATCATTTTGAGCCATTTTAGTTCATTTATATGATTAGATACATGATCTCTATATTTCAACAGAAATATAAAACGTATAAAGGCATTTTGAATCGTCTGAATTCTAGTGGCAGTGACCAGGTCAAGACAAGGGCCGTATACTTCTATATCGCAATAGTTGAACAGAGATAGAATGAGTGCATCACAAAAATGCATTTTTAGATTTTGACTAAGGTATCATTTATGCGGGTAAAGTTTTTCAGTATGCCATAAGATCTGGCAGTTAGAGTTCGAATGATTGGAGAATCTTAGATTATCATCAATTGTTTAACCAAGGTATTTATTTTGTCATATAATTCAAGAAAATCGATAAATTATTTTCAGATTCGACACGATCTCTACTATTTCCGAATAATATTAACTGTTGATTTTTTGGATTTATATGCAAGCAGTGGTTTCCTGATATTTTCAGAATTTTCTGCTATTGTGAAATTATCGAGTTGGGCTGAGAAATATAAATTTGTGTCATTTGTATAGCTGTGATATCTTGAAGTATGTAGTGTTTTAGGAAAATCAGAGGTATAAATGATGAAGAGCGGAGGAGCAAGAATAGAGCCTTGTGGTGCTCCATGTAGTATATTCAGCTTATCATTTGCGAGCATTATGACGTCCGTGATTTTCAGGACGGCACTATAGTTCTGTCTGAATCTAGACTGAGAATTATTGATAAATGCATAAGTTTGATCAGAACCTGCTTTTCAAGTAGTTTTGAGATTGTTGGTAGAATATTTATAGGTCTCTGATCACAGTAGCTACCTGACTTATTTATTTCATTGTTTGGTATCACCATCGATTCTTTCCAGCAATTGCGGAAAGTTCCAGTTTCTATGCTATGCTCAGATACAAGATATAGCAGAAAAAATGGAATAGAACGTCGACAATTCTCTCGAAAAATCGAAATGGTGGAGGTGCCGTAAAAAGCTTATGAAATCTTTAATTATTTATAGAAATAGTTCAGCTGTTCCAAAGATTTTATCACCTGCCCACTGCACAGTATTACCGACACAATTTCTGAAAAATCGTAAATTCATTATATTTTTGCTCACAACCGCCATGGTAGATGCAGGTGAAAAAATATTCCAAGGATTTGAAAGAATTCCAAATTTAAATTTCAAGTAGAAATACGTATTTATCAAATTATCATATATTTACTTCAAAGGAACTACTGAAAGCGTCGTCACATGATTTTTAATATCTATTATGTGTCTTGTAAGAGTATTGTCACAATGTTCACCGACTTGCTGCAACAATTCATGTTAAATAAGCATTCCTATCTATCATAAGTACTACTTATAGTCACATCACTGGAGCGCCAGCCGATTTCACAGCACGCATAAATCCTCTAACATTACGATTACAACCGAGTGACATAATTTGCTGTGATTACGAAACAATATTATGTCCGCAGAGAGTGATCTGCTGCCAAGTGCATCCCGAAAGCAAATATCACGGTAAATATTCGCACATTA
Organism: Chrysolina americana; assembly: GCA_958502065.1. Taxonomy (NCBI): domain Eukaryota; kingdom Metazoa; phylum Arthropoda; class Insecta; order Coleoptera; family Chrysomelidae; genus Chrysolina; species Chrysolina americana. The sequence continues at coordinate 12,869,529 of OY293413.1, forward strand.
ACGAGAACACCGGTCACGCTAATAAATACCCATTAAATCTAATTTACCTAAAGTATATGATGTCGGACCATAAATGCAGCAACAGCCGCGCGAATTAATGCCGTTGGAAATACGGAATGACCATCACGGACCTGAGTAATGCTTATGTGAATTTATCTTCGAAGAAAATATTTCGAATAGTGCAGGGTTTTGTGTTTGGGAATCGATGCTGGAGGAAGTTTTATTGGCGCAGGAGCTGGTTTTGTACCAAAAATCTCCAATTCAAACAAAATACTCAGACTTTCTCATAGACGTATAACATTCTCATTTATTCATTGAATACCGTGTAGGGACATTGATTTGCTCACATCCAGAATAAAACCTTAATACTTTATTAAAATAATAATGCAGCTAGAACAGTATAGAAGTTTCTCCATCATATTATAGAAATTTCCAGAAAGTTCCATCCACGACTGCCTTTTATTGGTAGTCAAACTTACCAGAATTTCACATGACTGCTTTATCAGTACGTTTTATAAGGCACTTCCAGAGCATCTGTTCTGTATTAAACGGTTTCCTCAAATTTTTCAGTATTTTCCAGAAGATAAAATGGTTGAGGATTTCGTTGCCGATTATTTCAACTCGGGATTGAAGGCCGTCGTTGTCTGGAATTTTTTCCTTCTTTTTGCTTCTTCAGAGGCTTATCCATCGTGGATAATCTCCGATAACTGAAGATTTCGTAAGCGGAGATTGTATTTATTTTGAATCAGGTACTCTTGTGCGCCAATTACCGTATCTAGATTAGGTACATTTTCGGTTATAATTGCACAAGTGCATGAAAATTACCGATAATTTTCTTAGAAAGTGTGTTATCCAAAAATTGCACGAATTTTTTTTCATATTTTGGCGAAAGAGCCCGATTCCGAAGGAGGAGGGCTCTTTTACAAAATACGAAAATAACGGAGTGCAATTTTGATAAGATAACACGCTTGAATGTAAAATTATCTGGTCATTTTTATGCACGAGTGTAATTCAATGGAATATTTCACGAATAAAGAATTAAGTATCGATTTTTTCTGAGAAAATGCACAGAATCTACTTCTTACTGACAGAGGCTATGAATGAAATTGTGCTAGACACGCTTTCAAACAATTTTATTTTCATGTGAATGTAGGCTTTCACGGCTGACGTCAATGTTTTGGTTGGTTTCCGGGTTTTGCCGAGGTCTTCTTTGGTTTAAAAACGTTTCAACTGCAACTGCGGCAGTCATCTTCAGTGGCGTGGTCGAAGTACTCTTCTAGACGTATCAACTGAAACTGAAGTTTTCGAGTTTGCCATGCGCAAAAACATCAGTATAAATAACATGGCAATCTCTCTTCTCGGGCATCGTTTGGAGTTGCTTTCTCTTAGTTTGTATATAGCGTCCCCCTGGCTGATTTGAATTCAATATCGGTGAACGGATTAAAAATGATACCATACTTTTGAAGTCCTTACATTCCTTGCCAATCTGCTTGTGCGTATTGTGTGGTATATTTTCTCATCATTTAATATTAGTTTTTGAGTACGCCACTGCCAGTCGTTTCTGAGAATGTTTTTTGTGCTTTGCAGCCGGCAGTGGGGATTCTTTGTTGAACGGTATCGATCCCTTTGTCATTGCAGTCTTGTATGTACCTTTCCGATTTGCCTAATTGGAAATAAATATATTAGTTAAGTGGAATTACAGTATTTCATTTCAAAGATTCCACATATTGAATGCCCACTTTGTTAATATTTTTGCCAGTATACGCTTATAGACATCTCTTTGTCCAGGAAATATCCTTTGGCAGTGAAAAAATCCATAAACTATCGCCATATATACTATCTGTTGAATTTGGTATTTTTTGATTCACCTTCAACTACATTTTCCTCAACAGATTTTATACATTTTATCACTTTTGGAAGAATTTTCCAGCACTTTAAGAAGCTTCAAAAACATTCTGAATTGATTGTTCTTGTTCTATCTTATATTCTTGAAATTTACAGAGAATTATACCCATCACACTTTACACAGGTTGCCAAACTCTCTAAAATTATACTTCACTGTCTTGTCACTACATTATTGACCTTTCCGTCGTTTTCTCGAATTCAATATAAAACCGTTATATGAACCAGAATATGTACTGTACTGTATATATTCAGATTGGTGAAATAGAAACACAGAAAATATACCAGCAATTTCACACCAAAACATCGCAGCAAATTCACTGTGTTCCTAAAAAATTATTGAGAACTACAGGGATTTTATAGAGAATTCTTGAATTTGAATTAAAACCACTGTTGAAATACAAGACTACAAGTTAATCTAGAGTAATTTTGGTTGAAAAAACCTATGATTGAAGCTTACATTCTACAAAATATAGCAGTTGAATAACCAATATGAAAATTCATTACAGAAAACAGTTAATTTACAGTATTGATTGAAATTTGCTGCTATTTCTGCTGGTAAGATATGATCCACTTCAGTTGCTGTGAAATTACTATCTTTCCATTCACAGTGTATAGAGAATTACTGCTCATTTCTCAAAATTTTATTATAATAATAAAAATAAAATAGTAAATATACTTTATTGTCATTAAGAATTATTCTTGTGAATAAATTAAGCTTGCATTAAATAAATACATATGAAAATAAAGAAGTATAAAAATATAAACAGTTAGTACTTCTGAAATGAAGTAAAGTTAGAACATAAAATTACACAGTTAAAAGGCAATGTCTAACAGCACAGTTAAAATAGTCATCAGCTTCTTTACCTAAAATTAATATGAATAGATATGTACATATACATCAACAAACATAAAAACATTATCAAAAATATCTTAAAAAAATCCAAAGGGTGACAATTATACCTTGTGATCGAATAACATAGATTCAAATATGCACATTATATCATGTAAATTCATGATTATACTAGTTAAATTAAAATAGGGTCTATCAGCTAAAAATGTTTTGACTGTGTTTCTAAACTTTTTTTTGGTCAATTTTGCTTCTCTCATATCTGGAGGCAAGTGATCTTGTTCCCATTACAATTAATAGAATCCCTGGCCATATTTGTTGAGGGAATTGGCAATTTCAACACATTAGAACGAGTATTGGAACGATTGGATGCAGTCTCATAATGAATAATGCAATCAAAGTCAATATCTTTTCTTCTGCGAATATGCATCTTCAAGAATCACGAGGTTTAAGCTTAGACAGATACTTGATAGCTTGTTTCTGCAGTACCAATACCGTCTGAAGTGCTGAAATGTTGCATACTTTCCAAAACGGTATTCCATAACGCAAATGGAACTTTAAATGGACGTAATACATCGTTCTGCCAGTTTTAATTCCCAAATTTATTGAAGATACTCTCACTGCATAACATCCAGAAGATATATTACTTTTAAGATCATGATATGGGTCGTCAAATTTGAGGCTATCTAGAAATTAAGTTTCAGACTTGATCTCGATCACCAAGTTGTCGCCAAATAATGGGTCTTCTAGAGAACATCTGAATGAAATAATAATTCTTTTGAGGCATTGAAGGCTAATAAATTCGCATCGCACCACTTTTTGATTTTATTCATATCTGTAGATATTGCGTTCTGTGAATTATTTGAGGTTTTGCTGGTCCACAATATCTAACCAGAGAGACGATTCATGGTAGGTTAGGTTAGGTTTGAACGTGAGTGGGCCCATATCAGGCCCTCCACTGCGGCCAATGGCCTATTGTGGCTCACCCTATGGTTATATTTCTCCCAGTATATCCAATCTCTTAACGAAATTGGGGAGTACGTTGGGAGAACAATTTACCAGGTTCTCTGGCCTTACTGTTGTATTGCCAAATGTTGAAAATCTGGTTCTGGCCGCTGCGGGGCATGTACATAAGATGTGCTTAACCGTTTCATCCTCCTCCATGCATAGACGGCACTCTGCATCTTATGCAAGTCCGATTTTATGCATGTGGTGTTTGAGTTTGCAGTGGCCAGTGAGCAAACCTACTATAACTCTGAGATATGCTCTACTGAGTTCTAGGAGCTTGTCAGAGTCCTGTTTTTTCCTTGCAAGCAATAACTGCTTTGGAATGGGCTAGGCCCCGTAGACTACGTCAGTACTCGAGTCTTTTGTTGTCAGCCTAGGATGTTATGACATTCTTGGTGCTATACCGATTACCGGTTCTGGCCCAGTGAACGTTGTTTCGCCCCCCCCCCCTTTTGCTAGGGCGTTCGCTAGTTCGTTTCCTTCTAGGCCCGTGTGACCTGGTATCCAGACTAGGTTAACGTTGTTGCGTTGTGCCAGTCGGTTTAAGGTTTTTCTGCAGTTCCATACTGCTCTGGATTTAAAGCAATTGGATTCAAGCGCTTTCAGTGCTGCTTGACTGTCTAAAATTTTTTTTATTGTTTTTCGTGTGTGGCGTCGATTTTTCAGCTCCCTTGCACACATTTCAATGGCATACACCTCTGCTTGGAATACCGTAGCTAATTTACCCATACTGAATGAGCATTTCACTACTGGGTTTATCCCGTATATTCCGGCTCCGACACCTTCCAAAGTTTTGGAACCATCGGTAACCAACGTTCATTTGCCCTACATAGGTCAGTTTCATTCCGAACCCAGTCTTCTCTTTCGGGGAAGACCACAGTGTAGGACGTGTGAAGGTTGATGCATGCTGCTGCTTCTCATGACTACTGCCTGCGGTAGACTGATGGCCGCTTGGTGGAGTCTGTATGTTGCCCATCTTTCCTCTCTCTCCAAACCTATGTGAAGAGGAGGTAATCCGAGAAGGGCTTCCATTGCTGCCTTTGGCGTGGAGCGAATGGCCCCAGTAATCGCCAGACACGCTTGTCTCTGCAGTCCGTTAAGTTTAGCATGGGCCATTTTTTGTTGGCCCTTGCTCCACCAGACTACAAAGCCATACGTGATTATTGATCATATGACGGTCACGTACAGCCAGTACACTTGTTTTGGTGACATGCCCCATGTTTTGCCACATACTCTGCGGCATGTCCATAATGATAGGCTAGCCATCCGGATAGTCTTTTCCAGATGCAAGTTCCAATTTAGCTTTTTATCTAGGGTTATTCCCAGATATTTTGCTTCACTCGCAAAATAAACTGTTACACCATTGATGGAACGAGGTATTAAATGTTGCATCTTCCTTTTTCTGGTGAACGGCACTATGACCATTTTGTGAGGGTTAATGGACATTCTCTCACACCATTTATATATGGTGTCCAATATATCCTGAAGGGCGTAATAGATCGTCTCTTCCGATTTATTGCGTATTACTAGGACTAGATCGTCAGCATATGCTTGCAGATCGACCTCCCACAGCGAGAGAATGGCCAGCAGATCATCCACCAGCAGTGACCATATCAGAGGGGAGAGGACCCCCCCTGAGGGCAGCCCCTTGCTGGCTTGAAGCTGACACCTTCCTCCTGTAGAGAGGTCGTTATAGTTCTGCTATGAAGCATAGTTCTTATCCAGTCACATAGTATTGTTTCAATTCCTCTAGAGACAGTGGCCTCATATAGAGAGTGAGGTAGTGCATTGTTAAATGCTCCTTCTATGTCAAGGAATGCGGCGACTGCTACCTCCTGGTGTTCCATGGCGTCGCTTATTCCTGAGACAAGTTTGTTGAGAGCAAGTTCTGTTGACTTACCAGCCTGGTATGCATACTGGTTAACATTGAATGGGTGCTTTGTTAGTACACCACACCTCATGTGCCCGTTCAGTATTTTCTCCATGTTTTTCAACAGAAAGGACGTCAGACTAATAGGTCTGAGCGATTTTGGGTGTGGGTCAGTCCGACCCACCTTAGGAATATAGATCACCCTAGTCGCGGTCCAGTTAGATGGAATATGGTTTCAAACTAAACTGGCTCTTATGAGAATAGGTACAATATGTTCCAGTCCGATTCATGGTACCTAATTTCAGTTCGTAATTTAACAGTTGTTTCGTAGCTTTTGAGGCTAACTGGTGACCTGATCCTCAAGGTGATGAATGTAGCTCCCAGTAGATAGACACCCATAAGTACCATACTACCCTTGTAAGCAATAGTAATAGTCACCTCTCAGAATAAGTCGCACTCATCTCCGGTAATGAACACGCATTAGATGAGTTCATATCTCGGTGATCCGGCAGGGATAACCGGAGCGTCACAGGGTGGATTTCCACCGGGGCGGATGGTGTTTTAAAGCCCGAAACGATCATATACAGCGACTGCAATCCCACCGCTCATGTTCTGTCCGGCAACACTCGTAAACTAGATGTTTATACCGCAAAAACCGCGGCTCGCAAATCGACATCAACATCAGTGTCAAGAGCGAGCATTTGCCAATCTGCGTATTCGACTGATTGACGAGTATCGTTTATCCGACCTATCTATACACCGCGATATAGGGGTTGTTCCTGAATAAATTGCCGCTAAAAATCGGACAGGGGCGTAGGATAAGGATATTTATTGGGAATATCTTGTAGTAACAAATAACTGTGGGTTTCGGAATGGGGGTTGTTTATGAGAATCGGTGCAGAACTTGAGATTTGCTCGAAAAGCTGGGTGATGTTTGTTTATTAGAAAGTTTATGGTTGAAACGTAGGTATAGAATACTCGGTTCAAGTAGCAATTCTGTACTAGTAGAAAATCGAGATTTATGTTGCCAGACTATCTATCCTTTAATAAATATTCCAATATATGGGAAATGATCTATAGTAAACCCCTATGAGAACCGATAGCTTGCCAGATTGACAGAATCAACATCGCAGCTATGAGCAGATCAAAATTTATCGACATTTATCATTTAAGGAATATATCACTAACGCAGTTTTTCTCAATGCTAAACGCCTCTTAATTTCAATAATTCTAAAGTTATATTATATATTTTGAATGATTTACCCAATAATATTGAGAAGTTCCAACCTTATAAATTTTTTTGTAAAATTTGTTGTTACAAACATGGTCTTTGAAAACCGATCGAGGACGATCATTCAATGTGAGTTATTCGATAAGAATTCACGTGTTGGAAATTTTGGTCGTAGTTGGACGGTCGCGGACGGGCGGTCATGGTTGCTCAGTGTGCGACTGCCTTTATCTAATAGTAATTTAGAATGTGGAAACTCTATTACGAGAAAATAATCTCAACAGCTGAAAAGTGAATATGCCACCATAAATCAGAAAGTCGTCCTGGAGCGCCACGGCAAATAATGATAATAGCCGTCCTCTACCAGCACAGGCTATGCCTTTGGCTACATTCTATGAATGTTTATCTTTCAGATTATGCCTGAAACTTTCCTCCATTTACAAGCACAACCAATGGGTCCTATGCAAAAACATTGAGCATTTATTAAACCAGATGTATTCATTTATTTTAGTTATGAGGGAGACAAAATTATAGTACAAAAAAATGCACGAGAAACGATGTATAAGAGCATAATAACATAAAAACGTAGACTTCGACTAAAAAAATGGCTGATTTTCCTGAAGGGCAGAAAATGACAGTACGAAATAGATAATAAAAAAAAATATACAAACTATTGTTTTGTTTAACATATGTTAAGTATTTTCTATGCAAAAAAATTCCTACTGATGTTTTTCATTTCTTAGATTAGGTATCATTTATTTATCAAGAGTCTAAATATCTATCTCAGTGTATAAACTTCATTTTCTGGGTATTAGTCCTGTTTGAATGGAAACTCACTATTTTATATTGAAATACACAGGGGTTTTGAAAATATTTCTCATCCAGTTTTCTGATCAACTTTTCTCGTTAACTTTATGTTACATCTAGAAAAAAGCACTAATTTGGAAAAAATAACTTTTGGTAATGATTGAGATTTGAATCGATTATGTCCAGACAGCTGCGGATATAGTATGTGCAAAACATCCTCATATATTTTGAGAGTGACTGAAACTAGACGAGAGTAGGGACATCAGACTCTTTCACACTTCTTTCTTCAGAGCCATTTCACATAAATCCACCAAATCTCTTATCACTATAGATTCATAATGATTAGAATATATATAGTGTGTGGTTGAATTCGAAAAAACTCAATGTCACATCAACTCAAATGCGAATACTGCTATATAGACACCTACATACGTTGGAAGTGGTTTAAAAAATTACCCCTCATAAACAAAATAGGAACAAATCAACAGGGTTGAGGACATACAAGAGGAACAGGACAGATGGCTTTTGAAAACGCTAGAAAAACAGATTGAATTTGAAGAAAGGCATCGAACAGAGGTACGCGAGAATTTTTCTGAAGTGCATCTGTTTCGTTAGACGGCAACTTATCTTGTTCTGGTATGTCTTGTGATGTGAGTTTCTCAGTTTTCAATTTCGACGTTTGGTGCTTGCTTGGAGTACGAACTGACCACCCGTTGTAGTGCTGTAGGTTTTTCAGTTTTTCCTTCAGTTTGAAAGTGACACCACCAAAAATCCGTAAGTCGTTCGGAGCGCCGGGCAAATAATAGTAATAGCTAATATGTCTTTGGGTACACTTTGTGAGTTTTCATTAAGGAGTATTATTATTATTTTTTAATTTGGTGTTTATATAGTAGCATCGATGGCTGTGATCATTTGCCACTATTATTATATGTAATTACTATGTCTAGCAAAAATTTCTTTCAATGCCATAGTAGCTGCTAGACAAACAGAACAGCGTACAATATAATGGAATCTGGAGACACTGAAAATTCATCAAGTGGAGAAAAGAGAATAAGTAGGTATATTAAGAGTAACGAGGAATGGAACAAGGAAAAATGGAAAAATTGGAGCAAATTTACACCTGTTCATATTATTTCAATCATAATTTTTTCCCTGCCCAAGGTAAAACTTGCAATTGTTGCAAAAAACCAAATCATTTTGCGAGATAGTGAAGACTGAGTGTGCGAGTGAAAGAAATACAAGTGCACGAATTGATAAATTAGAGGGGGATTTTGTATTAGTTGTTATTGAAAACTCACATTTTCCATACATATTTTCATTATAGAGTTGCAAAATGTAGTTTCTTTCAAATAAGATATGGTACCTTAGTAAATGTATTACAAAAACTAAGTTTGGCAATTTAAAAATACAATAATTTTTCAGACCCTGTAGCTGCGAAATATTGATTTATTCTGGTAGTAGAATTCATGTATTCGGAAAATGAAATTCACATTTAGTATTCAAGTATACCCAATATGATTCAGAGTTCATTATGGTTGAAACAACAGTAGATGGATAGCCAATTTTGGGAATAAAAACAATAGAATTTTTGTGTTTATTAAAACGATTCCATGCTATGAAAAAATACTTGAATATCCTACAGACTGCGCCATGTTACATACTGAGTTACTATTAATCGATGTTCAAGTAGAAAAACTTCAATATAAAATTCATTACATTCAGTGAGATACAGTTTGTCAGCTAACTCATCAAATAATAATAAATTTAACTATGGTACTGGATCTATACAGAGTTTTTAACTAAATATACTAAGAAATTGCCAATAGCAGACTAATGATAGTGGAGATGAACTGATTACTGTAAATGGGACGATCAGTTTATCCAATCTACCGCTGAAAACCATGTATAATAGTTATTTTCGTCGGCAAGTAACCAACAGAAAACAGGTACTGCCCCTTTCGAGCATTGAATTATATCTGTTCAGTACTTGGCAAAGTTTTCTACAAAAAATACTTTGCAATGCTCTCTTACTAGAATAGCAGAAACTATTTTTCAATTTACAAAGAAGAAACACATGGCGTTTTTATGGTTATTGCTAATCATACGCCAAAACTGAAAAAATACCTAATGTGAAGGGTTTTTTGCAGAATATTGGATCAAATAATCCTTTTTTCACTTTTAGGAATAATAGAGACAGTCCTTTGAGCACTGAAAGAGCTTTAACAATAATAACAAAGAACTTTCACAGAGTTATTTACTCAGCACTGCTGAAACTAATTTTCTTCCTCTATGTATATTCAGTGGATCGACAATTTTTCTGAAAACAACATTGTTTACTAATTTTCAGTCCAGCAGAAACAATGCAGAAAGCTACCAATCGGTTGGATGACAAAACAACATTCCATATCAACTATGATCTGTTTTCCATCTATTCCTAATTCTCTTGTGATAATAGTTTATTCTAGTTTCTAGTCACCACCAGATATATAGTGGTGAAGTCCCGCCACTCGTATGCCTCAAAACATTGAAACTTATTTTCAATTTCGAAAGAATTACGGATAAATTTACGACACCGACGGCTTCATAAACATTCCAAATTTGAATCTGGCTCTGCGAATAATTTGATTCACATCGGTATTTGCGAGCGGCACATTAAAATGAAATCTTTCTGAATTACTAGAATCCACATGCGATAATTTCAAAATCCGGTAATAAAATGGGAGATATACAGAGCAGTTCGGACAGGTAAATGATGTTACAGAGGCGTAACTACGAAACGTAGAATGAGATTTATGTCGTTATTTCTTCGAAATCGTCAGATTTTATACACGGACGGCGATGCTGCAGATTGTTGACAGCGGAATTTGTCTCTATCAGTGCTCACTCATTATCCAAAATTACTGGTTTACTGCCTATAATGTTTTGGTTTAAGACTTTATTTCTGCTTAACAACAAAGTGAAAATGAAAAGGAGAGATATCGAGTACCAAACAAAGAAAGACATATCGAATAACATCCCGTAAATGTCCTCATAAATATTTAAAAAAGTCTGTAATGAAGCTTAAGCATAGTGATTTACCTTCAACCATCATCAATACGAATGAATTATTGAGGGTTTTTGATGGCTTTGAACAGAAAACAAGTTACATTTTGCTATAGATAATAATTATTCAGTGAAATCATTTATTTCGGTCCAAATAATTTAAAATTACATATTAGTGATGAATATATGAATGATTCTAGTACCACTCCCGTTTGAGGCAAAGGGTACTTTTGAGCTAATTGAAGAAAAAATCCAAACACCCCCAGAAATCAACATGGTAAACTTTTCATTCTCCTACTCTTTCACTATGGTTGTTGGAATTTATGAATCAAATGTAGTTCACAAACTACAAAAAATACAATTTGTTAACAACAAAACAGCGCTGTCCACGAATGGTGAGCTCTCGGAATTGAATCGAAAATACTCTATTCACTCTATTCTGTTTTCAGATATAACAATTTTCAAATCTAAAAGCCGAATCAGATACATGCGTGTCATGCAGGGTTTTTGAAGCACGAGCAGTTTAAACGCCTTTTACTTACGTTTCTATCACAAGAACATATTTAATTCGGTTCTTTAATGATTCTGTCAATGCTGGAGTACTGCTATTTGAGTTTTTCAAATAATCCCGATGAATTTTTCACTATACCTGATGAATGGGCACACATGTATTTGAATCGGCCTTAAATATCTTCAAAGTGACTCCTTTAACAACTATTTGTTCTAACCTTCGCAATAAAATATTATGGTTAACTGTGTTGAAGTCAAGAAACATTGTCAAGCATTTTTTCTGCCCCTTGCAACTTTCAACGATTTCAGAAACTAATTTGTCTGCCGCATTTTCTATGGCTGAACCAAATTGATGAGGTGAAATTTTCTCACGAAATCTATTTTTCAAACAATTTTCGAGAATTTTTTAAGATATTGATGATAATGATTGGTCTATAAATTCGTCACAAGTTTTTTGTCTTCCTTTTTGAAAATAGGTACCTACTGTTGTGAATTTCTTCATTGTCGTAGGAATTGACCCTTCTAGAAGGCATACGTTTCAGTGAATACATTTGAAAGTATGTCATCAATTTCATCGATATTCCATAGGGACACGCTGAAGTATTGTTTTTTAAGCTGGAGATTATTTTCACTATTTAATTATTGGATGTTGGATATAGAAATAAAGAACCCCAAATTGCCGAAAGAGTTATTGTAATGTCAGGGAATTTGCGATTCGGCATATCGAAACCAATATCTGTAATGTGAAAGAATACGGGCTACCCTTCTCTCTAAGCGTTTCCACCAAGTGGAGAAATAAAGGCAAACATCTGTCAAAAAACAACTACTTCCCTGGATAATTCCTCGACGGACATTGAACTACATCTGACAGATATTTATGCAACGTTCTTCCAAGAAGACTCAATTGCAAGTGCTTGTCTTGTAATCAAACAGAAGATTATCCTTCATTTGGCTGGGAATGACCACCTGCAGCCTAAAATTAATTGTATACTAATTCTTTCTAATAATACCCTGCGGCCTAAAAATATGTGGTCAATAATTATACTGGTGAAGGTTGGAGTTTCTCCAGTAGATTTGTCAATGCAGGAGAAAAACCCATTGTAGTGTCAGTAAATTAATGTTGATATCACCTGAGAATATTTTTACGTCATCAATATTTTGTATGGAAAAGTACCTATCCATTTCAGCAAGAAACAGTCTGATATCTGTTGAATGAAGAATCATTCAATTTATAGTGTATTTCTAAGAGATTAAATTGACTGCGGTGCTTAATAGAGGAAACATAATCGATATTACTATTGATAAAGACAATACTTCATCGTTTTGGTTGAACTTAGACTCTTATAAAATATCACAATATGGTAGGTATGTTGAAGTTTTCCAAATTGTCAATCAACCATGTTTCGGAAATAATGTCGGCTAGGGCTTCGCGAGACCAAGAGAATGGTCTTGGTCTTGTCTTGGTCTTGATACAAGACCAATCAAGACCAAGGCATGGACCAAGAACAAGACTTAATAAATCTTCTCAACACAAAGACCAAGACTTGACTTTCTAGAACAAAACCAAGACCAAGGCCAAGACTCTCTCCAAGAGTCTTGGTCTTGGTCTCGAAAGAATAATAATGAACTTGAATCTACTCAATATCAAGAAAAATCTGATAGAAAATATTCTTTTCTAAAATGGTCAATAAAAACCTAAATAACATTTCGACCCTTTTCAACCTTTTTTCTGGACGGTCGGTTGTCGGCTTGTGTGCTGTGTGGGTCTAATGTAAAATAATATTTATTTAGGATTTCTTAAAAATTATGTTTTTATGGTGAAATGAAAAAAATATTTCGCTTACTTTACCCGTAATATAAACTGTTATAGACGCATTTTTTTAAATGTATTAATCTATTTGGACATTAAAGGATTTTACAAAGGATAGCATAGAATAGTACAAAAAACACTGAATGAATGATATTGAAGAAAACATTAACATAAAAAAGAGTGAAGTAAAAGTAAAGTTAGTTTTGAAATAGGGACTGGAATGACAAAGATGGTCACTTTTGATCCAAGACCAACACTGTCAAGATCAAGTCCAAGACTGAGCCAGTCACGTCTTGGTTTTGAAACAACAAGATCAATACCAAGACTACATTTATTTTTAGAGACCAAGAACAAGACAGATCAGTCTTGGTCTTGGTCTCGCGAAGCCCTAGTATGTCCAAGTCATGTGCTGATACAAAATATAGCAATAATTAAGAAAAAATTTTGCTGATGCTCCTTATATTTATATTATATACTTTGAAATGTCTCTTACCTTGCAAATATGTGATACTTTCTTCGTTGCTATGATAGACGGTCTTTTCTCTCTCATTCCCATTATTTAATACTTCAGTAAGTCTATTGGAGAAAAAATCCTTACAGTATTACGTTGTAGTAGATGCAGTATGGATATTGGAATTTTCAGTGATTTTTTTGAATCAGAGCTCGCAATTCCCAACCTTTCTTAAATCCAGTCCGTGTAGAACCTACTCATTCATTACTTGGGAACCTAACAGGTGATAGTCAAGTGTATTGCCGAAAATGTACCTAAATAACCGACAGCTATAAAATAACGAATAAAGTTGAAGCACCTTCAAATCTGATCCTAACTCTGAAACTCTTCAGGTGTGATTCAGCAACTCATAGAAGTATCAAATCGTAACAAGCTAGAAGAACACACCAATCTAGCTGACTTGCCGTTATGAGCTTCATGCAGTCATCGTTCACTACGGTTCTGGAGCTGATTCTGTCTCATATTATACCTTGACAAAAGACAGAAAGGACTGGTACAAATTTGATGATATTTTCGTCAATAGGAACATTCTTTCGAATTGCAGCCTCTGGAGACACCATGCATCCTATTTTACAGAAAAGCAGACAATCCTGATTTCGACAAACATCTCCAGAAGTTTTTATTCAATCATTTCCAACTCTTCAATTGTGGTGTTGCAGGATTTTTCGGGTTTCCCTGCTGCTGCAAAAGCGAATGCGCCACCACATTCAATCAAGTCGCCCCGGAGCGCAGGTAAATTATTTTTTGATGATTTTTTACTGTTGTATTAAATTTTTCAATAAATTGTTTATTGACTAATGATAATAACACATAGTGTTTGGATTAGCTACAATATTCACAGTTATACGACAGTATTCACTCCTGCTGGATGATCATGTTGAACTCTGTTGCATTTTAAAATGAACGACATAGTCATCTGTACATCCATGATGACCAATGTTTTCGCCTCTTGCGATTAGAATATTATAACAAGTTCAGAATGCCTCGAGCTCCTGGAGATTCATGCTTTGTTGGCGAAACGAGCTTCGTCTGAAATTGACGTATTCTGGTGTTTTGGGTAGTTCCTTTTTCTTAAATTTCATTAACATGTTATATGAATGAATTATTATTTCAAACAGATGACGTCACTGACAAAAAATTAATACTTATTAAAGTTATTGAAGGAATTGACGAATGACTAAACTTCTTCACTTGTGTTCCCAGCGAGAGTTGCAGAAAAATAGAAGAAAATACGAATTGCCAGGAAATATTCCTGCCATCGGGAGAGCTTTCAGCGCGAACGCGTAAGACATACAATATTGACCCCATATCTCAGCCATCACCAACATATCACGATTCGCGACGTGTGTATGTGAATGAAGAGAAAAAAGTCTTAGAGCGAGTATGGTCGTCCCAATTTTATTAAAAATATAAATCAAGCGGCGCACAAAGAGTGCGGTGGCGTAGCTGTGCGATAAGTCACCGGAGTCGTCGCCGTTTGGCGCTGTTGCAGCCCCTGCAGAGAGGTTTCGGGGGCAGCACAGCAATGAAGCCCGTCATCCCGATGATGGACGTCCGCCCATAAAACTGACGAGTGAGTCATGGCGCCTTCACAAATGGCTCTGCGGAGCCTCGTATATCACTTTTATTACAGCCATCTTCATTTTCATATTTCATATTTGCATTTTCTGTGCCGTTATAAATCAGGGAGTTTATGGCTAATTAGGCCTTTGTGAGGGGCTCGCGCGACGGAGAACGGCTTATCGGACGCTGCTGCTCAGAGCGGCGACGGCGGTGGGGAGGCGGCTTTCTGCTGTCGATGCGTGTTACGAGACCTTCAGGGTTAACCTCTTTCGCCGCCTTCCTTCGCTGAGATGTGTTTATTAGGCAAACGACTCGGATTTCTCGCCGCAAAGATTCCTGACGCAAGAATCTTCGTCGTCAAAGAGTGATGTTCCGCTGGAGTGATTATGTTGGCGAAGAAGTTTCGATTCAAAATCCCACTGCCCAGTATTTCAGTGCAAAAAATCTTTAATTTACCATCATGGTGATTATAATGTTTAGTCCTAGGTCATCTCCTCGAATACTCTTTTGATTCTAGTTCGTTCATGTCTTTTGCAAAGATATGAGCTCGCAATACTTTCTGTCAGAAATCAACGAGATCAAATTGCTTGGTGACACCACGAGTCCAAAGCAATTTAATAGAGTTCAAGATTTTTGACAGAATTTTTGATAATATTGTAAGCACGACTGGTATTTATTGAGATAATTTCACGGACCCAAAATGTTGGAAAAGGATAAATATATTTACCAAAAAAAGGTACTAGTTATATCACTCTTAGTATCAATATTTCATTTTGAACAAATGAATCAATAATTAATCTATAATAAAAATAATTATTAACAACTGAACAATCATTTTCGGTCGATGTAATAATTTGTGGATTTGATGATGTAGCTGGGTTCTCTTCATTTCGGAGTTATTCCATTATATTCCGATGGTGCATACTGTCTAATTGTAAATTGTAAATATTGCTTCAAAGATTTGGTGCCACTATGCCCTGTGATTTTTATTATTTCCTCTTCATTCAGTCCCGATTTGACCAGTTGGCTCGTTGTAGCTCTGTTTGAATGATTCGTGATTCGTAATTTGCTAGTTTATGATCCGATCGATTCTGCCGATTTCTTTGTCCATTTGGCGATCTCGTTGCAACCCATTGGGCAATTTATTTACCACGAACTTATTCACTAACTGAAATGACCTGTCTGTTTCATTGTTGTCAATGCGTTTTGATAGCAGTTTCTTGAATAATCTTACTGGATTTAATTTTTCATTCTGTTATATTTTGTCAACCATTTTACATCTGCACAACAATATCCGCCTTGTGCTGTCTTCGTGAAGGTAGGGTTATAAATGAGCCACCCAGTGGATACACCTGCATTTACTTATATGTAGCCGCTTCACCCCCTCTTTCTGCTAATTCAACTGCCACAACTTTTTGATTAGTCTAATAGGGGTATAGGGGTTGATGGTTTAAAAGAGAATTGAATTATCTTTTCAACGATCTGACACATGACATTCCATCCCATTTAAAAATTTTCAGTTGATGTGCTCCCCGCGCCATATATCGGGCAATCACAATGTGTTTTATTTCAAAAAGAAGTATCAGCCGCACTGTATATACCGTATTCGTTGCGGTATTTCTCCTGAATCATTTCTGCATATTTCACATTGATTTAATGACATTCTCTTTATCCTGCGCATATTAAATGCCCAGTCCTTCAATAATAATGCATACCCTTTCTCAACAGTGAAGTTCATAAATTGCTTCCACACATATTTTCTATTCTTAACGGTGTTCATGTTCTCATGTTCTATCACCATCCTGTCTATTCCATTCACTAAAATGTTTCCAAAGCGTTGGCTTATATTCCATTGATTAGGAGACATGAGCGGCGCGTACAGAGGATGGAAGCTGAGATTAAGTCAAGGCATGCTGTTTATCACCAAACAGCACTGTCTCGATAGGATACGATTACTGGTTGCCGCAAAGAAGTCACTATTGAGGCGGGCAAGAAGCATAGCGGTGAACATGAAGTTCCGCAATAAACCTTCTTGGTCATTCTAAGAGCCTTCAAATGAGAAGGGTGGAGACCTTTTAGAAAATAATTACAAAATGTCCGAAACCCCTCAATGTTCGAAGATTTCTGCAAGAGGCTTCTTCATCCTGAGCTCAATCATTTATTTATTGAATGAATAGACCCGATAACCCCGGAAGAAATTTGACGGGATCTCAAAAGCTCGAAAAACTTTGCTGCTCCATGCCCTGACGTACTGAATAACTATTGGTAGAAACAATTTCCAACCACCCACCACCATCTGGCATGAGATGCATTGAATAACTGATGGCCCTCTGGATGACTCGCTCAACCATTAGATCTGGTCAGTTCAGAATACAAACAGAGCAGGTTATCTTGAGAATCAGAGGTAATTCTTCAGCCCTCTTCTCTTCCGCTCCTCCCTTTCGCCATTGTACGTTGCACAAGAAAAAACCCGCAGTTACAATTGCGACATCTCCAACAACCGGAGGTATGTCGTCACTTGCCTGTTTCACATGAATGACTTAAACTATATGCCTCCGGAGAGAATGATCTACTTACCTGGGGGTGGAGCAACGCCGCTCCCAAGAAGTTATCATGGTTGAAATTTTTCTCCGCAATGAATATTATCATTAGCTCGGACAGATCTGGTGATCAGATCTGCTGAGGAAAAATAAAGTGAATGCTAAGAATATGCTTTTAAGAAATGGAAATTACCCAAAACACCAAAACAACGTCAATACCACACGACGCCCGTTACGCCAACAAAGTTGGCATCCTCAGTACGCGTGTTTCGCTAACAAAGTTGGCATCCTCAGTACGCGCGTACGTTGTTTTTGTGTTTTGGGTAATTCCTGATTTTCAATCTTCATTTATTGAAGTACACGCTGTAAACGGAGACCGACGGATTTTTGATGGCCTGCCATGATGGTGTCTTCAACACTTTGGTTCACCGTTGTCAAGTGGTGAGTATAGAGATCCAAGTAACAAGATGTAGAGGGTGTAGTGGTGCTCCTGAGAACATGATGCATTTGTTGTCAGATGGTCGGACTTATGCAGTCTCAGACTATATTCACAGGTATAACGAGCGCTACCTAATGTTCCGAAGGATATTGAGTCCGTTGTGGGGAATTAGAAGTGCCGAATCTATTGCAAATACTCATTCTCCACCCTCAGGCAAATACAAGCTAATAAACATGTAGTCCTGTTCGACAATCAAAATAGGATGATTTTCTTTTTCAGCTAGTAGCTCGTAGCAAAACAAATATCGTCCAACTAGAGAAGGAATAAATATATATAGAGACCTACTCCTTGAACTCCGCAAGATTAACCGAAACCATATTCTTAAAATGGTGGTTTTGATCATAAGGGTACTTGTGATGGAAAGATGGACACGCTGTATTCGAATCTGAAAATTATATTGGCTTGCAGTGATACGGTAGATTGCAGAAGGCCGTGATTCTTGGTTAGCTCCGTCTATATATTACACAAATGCTCATAAGCCCAAAATTCGACTAGTTAGTGAACCTATATCAGGTACATAGGAAGAAAGCTAATATCAGCAGTTTTCCGAATATTCAAGCAAACGAAAAACCTGTATTTTTTTACCACCCTGTATTGAAGTATCGGAGAGAAGGCTGAAGTGTGGGAAGCCTCCAAGTATCACCTGAATCCAAACCAAATTTCGATACCATAGTATTTCTCAACTGAGCATTTTTAGAGGTCATGCTTTCCGAAAAAAAAAAAATTTAAATGAAGTTTCATTTCGGACAAGGTAACAGATTGGTATAGGAAAATATCAAGAAAAATAATATTATATAAGTACAGGATGTTTCATTTAAAAAATCAAAGTTGCTACTACCTACTTTCTAATAGAAGTGGCAACACCGCATTGTCGAAAATATTTTAGTTGGGTAGGGAATGTCCAAATATGCTCTCCATTGAATTTTCAAAGGGATCCGTTGTCTGGTTCACCATAAACGTATACTGTACCATCTACCGTGAATCAGCCTGTATTTAAATTTGCTTGATATTAATTTTTATGATGTTTGAAACCTGTTTCAAATCTATAAAATATCAGAATCTGTCTAGTTAGTCGTAAACAAACCCTAATTCACTGCAACATGAACAATCATTTATGAGTAATTTTTTTTTATTTTTTCTTCAGTAATTTTCATGAATTGATAGTATTAACTAAATTAACTTACAAATGTGTGATTCAATATTATAATAAATATGTGTTTGGAAATAAACTCAATTAATTTTATTTTTAGCAAAATGTATGTTGCAGAAGACGTATAGAGCTCTCTTAAATTACGGTAATGTTTTGGCTCGTTCAGCAACTTTTTCAAACTTGTGAGAAATAAGCACGTTCCTGCACCTGTTCAACAATATCCTTCTTAGGATGAATTACTATTTTCTCAGCTGTCAAAATTTTTAAGATCCTTTGTAAATTTCCTTGGTATCAAAATGCCCTTACTTATCTGATCATTCGCTCTCATAATGAGAGGTTCAAATGTTTTACTAAACAATTGATTTAATCGGAATGATGAAGCGCTTTGGGAATCTTATTCAGGTGAAATTTTCCAAACGACCGATTCGAGCACTTCCAATTTTCTCCTCGAATTCAAATGATGGATGTCCTCGCTATCTCACCCCTTTTTTGGAGACTGTCCTTCCAACCCCAAACAACCGAAATTATCATAACTTTTCTGCGAAACCAATTACGATAGCAAACATAAAGTTGTAATTTACGAGTTCGTACGGTAATACGTAGACGTTCGCTTATAATTGATAAAATGACATTGATATAAATTAAGGGAACCGTGACTGGAATGAGGTTGTATCTTAAATCAGGCCCGTATATCATAGTTTTAATGTGAGTTTTGAACGCAGATCTGCAGCCGAAACGGTCCTCTGTTTGTCTATAAATTTCCCGAATGTACGCACCCCTTTCCTAACGAGCTACCCCTTTTCATTTTCGCAATGCTCAACTTTCTGTTGATGCCGGTATGAAAGAAGGCAATGTCCAGAACAGAGGTCTTTTGTCATCCATTGTTCTTTTGAATCGAAGATTTATTTATGACGATTGAGGGGCTCATTGTTATTCCGAAATAGAGTTATGGCGATGGACATACAGAACAAAATTTTGTAATCATAGATATCTGTCAGTTGGTATTCAAATTTTTTCAATCTTAAAAATTGAACAATATTTTGTTTTCATCAGAAAAACTAGAGATGAGTGTCTTGTATGACTTTAAAGGAAGTTATCTGAAATGGCTTAGAGCCAGGGTCGTATCCACAAGAAGGTTCTAGGAGGGTCAGAAGCCCCCCTATTCGATATAAATTCCATTACCTGTTCTGTGGAATGTATTTTAAATTCAACAAATGGCCTTCATTGGCCACACTGCTACAATTTACCTGTTATAGAAAGGTGATTTGAAACGTAAATGATAATAAGGACTCATTCAACAATTTGCAAATTATACGGTTGCATAATACAGTGACTAGAGAATAATATCGAATTTACTGAATCCAGAAGAACAAAGATATTCTATTCAGTTAGTCTGCTTAACTTGGCTACATATGACAACCCTTATTTATTAAAAATTCTACGAAAAAAGTTATTCCTTATAAAAAGTTCTGCATGGTCTAAAACCCAAGAAGCAACCATAAGGTTTTATCAATCTTATATGGGGTGTGTCAAAAAATATTAATTTTACCCAAAAGACTAAAGTACCTTTATATTTATTTCACAATATCAAAAAGTGTTAATGTGAAAAGTTGTTCGGAATTAAAAATGGTGTTCAAATATGCGGCTGCATTAATTTATAGCATTTTTTTAATTTCTCGTAATAACAATGAAATTTTAATTGTAATTATTGTACATATAATCTAGGGTGCTCTGACCAGAAATGTCGAACAGTAATTATTTTACATCTAACCTAGGATGCTCTGACAAATAACGTTTGACAGTGATATTCAAAAGATCAGTTATAGGCGAAATTTGGCTAAAGTATTATAAAATTTGGTAGAAATACCAGAGATATTAATTCCTGGAGATAAAATTGAAATTGTGTTAATTGTGGGTGAGAATTATGAAACTTATCGGGTAGCTGTAGAAATTTTTAATAACCGACACCCAAACAAAAATCTTCACTATTAGTCCGGTCAAATTAGACCAAAAAATAAGAGTAAAGTTACCTAAATTTCCATCAAGCTGAAAATCGGTAAGATTGTTTGAAATATCATTAAAAACAAAATTTGAAAGTTCCCCATCTTTCCCCTGTAAGGAAAAAATGTTATTCAAGGTCAAAGGTAAAAAAATGAGTTTTTCGTGATTTTCAGCAAAACGGTAAGTTTTATCATAAAAATATTCCAAACAAAAATTGTAGATCATAAAAGTATCTACAAAAAATTAATCAATACTTTTTTTTCTACGAGCCACCGTTTTTGAGATATAACGATTCAAAAAGTTGTAAAAGTTGTAATCGTCATAATATGCATGAAAATATATTGGTAAGACAAGCTAATAATGATGCTGATGTATTGATAATTGAAACAGCAATTGAGCAATTCAATTTGACAAATACAACTATTGTTGTGGGTGAAGATATAGACTTACTCGTATTACTGACTGCTCGAACTCCAACTGAAAAAACTATTTTCTTCCTAAAACCAGGAAAAGCTCAACATCAATCGGAAATGAATTCATCAAAAAGTTTATCTACTTTTGCAAAGTGTCAAAATCATGTACTATTTTTACACGCAATAACTGGCTGTGATACGACATCTGCATTTTACAGGAGGGGTAAAATAACAGTCTTCAAACTATTTGAGAAACAAAATTTAATTGAATGTGCTGAAGTTTTTAAAAATAGTAGTTCTACTCGACAAGAAATTATTACTAACTGCATTCGCTTTCTTCTTTCTATGTACGGAGCTCCTAAAAAAAACTACCTGCTTAGATAAGTATAGATATGCATGTTTCGTTAAAAACACCAAAAGTAATAAACAAGTACAATTAGCTTGTCTTCCTCCAACCTCAGTTGCTGCTCATCAACATCTTTTTAGGTTATATTACCAAGTTCAAGTGTGGCTTGGTTATCAGCTAGACCCTACAGACTGGGGTTGGAAGTTGGTCAACAATTTATTAGAACCAGTGCACACTTTACTTCCACCTGCGCCGGAAAAACTGCTGAACTCTATTTTTTGCAACTGCAAAAAGGGATGCAGTGCTAAATGTGGTTGCAAAAAAGTCGGACTGTTCTGTTCTCCGGCATGTAAACATTGTCGAGGCCGGTTGTGCTCTAATATTGAATCACCAACAGTAGAGGATCCGTTTGATTCCAACGAGGCAACATGCGATACATCGCTATTAACGCAGTTTACATGCACTCAGGATGAAGATGAAGAAGAACAAGAACAAGAAGAACAAGAACAAGACGAACAAGAACAAGACGAACAAGAACAAGAAGATCAAGAAGAAGAACAAGAAGAAGATTTTGAAAGTTACGACTCGGACGATTAAATTTCACAACTTTTTTTTAACTTAAATTGCTTTTATCTTTTCAATCTCTGCTAATATCCATTATTTTTCAATAGTTTCAAATTGAACAGGATCAAAACTGGCCCGTGCAATAGGCCTACTGGGGAAACCACAAAAAAAACGCGCTAAGTACACTAGGTGGCGAGGAAACGTGTGCATATTATGTCGATTACAACTTTTACAACTTTTTGAATCGTTATATCTCAAAAACGATGGCTCGTAGAAAAAAAAGTATTGATTAATTTTTTGTAGATAATTTTATGACCTACAATTTTTGTTTGAAATATTTCTATGATAAAACTCACTGTTTTGCTGAAAATTGCGAAAATCTCATTTATTTTACATTTGACCTTGAATAAAATTTTTTCCTTACAGTGGAAAGATGGGGAACTTTCAAATTTTGTTTTTAATGATATTTTAAACAATCTTACCGATTTTCAGCTTGGTGGGAATTTAGGTAACTTCGAATGTCTAAATAGACCGGACTATATGTCAGAGGAATGAAATTAATAACAAAATCTAAGAGTACTGGAGATGTAAAAAATAACTTGAGCAACAAACGCCAACAACGGATTGTCAATGATGACATGGAACTTGAAATAATGATTTCAGCATTCGAATATCCTGAACTATCGTTGCGAGAAAAGGCAGCTTCGATGCAGAATACTATTAACGAAGATATGTGTCAAAGATTTCAAAAACAAACGAGTATCGCCCATTCAAGCCCTGATTTATCCATACGTTAAGACCGAGAGATCATGAGAGACGATTTGAATTTTCTTATAATATCCAAAGAATGTTAGAAGATAACTTATGGCAAGATATATTCTTTTTTCATATGAATCAACATTTACATCAAATGAAACAGTCTCTATCCAAAACTGCCGTTGGTGGAGCGATAATAATCCAAATTTTACCATCAAAATTCGGGACCATTGTGCGTTCAAAACAAATGTATGGTGTGACATTGACCCGAAATGAAATAATTGGACCTTCTTTCTTGGAATATTTGAATAGGGACCGTTATTTGCTCTTTTTAGAGAATGAGTTTCTTACTAATTTTTCCCCTCTTCGACGTTTTTGGCCTTCTTGGTTTCCCGATTTGACGCCACTCGATTTGTTCTTGTGGGGTTACCTGAAGGAAAAGGTGTATCTTCAATGGCCATTTACAGATGTTGCTCATTTGGAAAGAGTCATTACAGAATGCGTTCAGAGTATTACTCCGACTATGGTTAGAAGGGTATTGGAAATCATTCGTGATAGAATAATTACCTGTATTGAGAGAAGGCAGATATGTTGAGGCATCAGTGGATTAAGGGAGCTAATAATGTTGGTTGAATTATTACAAAATGAATAAATATGGTATTATTAATTCAGATGCATCGCTGAAGTGTTATGTGCAAGACAGACATTATCAAGGTTATCAACTGTTCAATTTTCATTAGAATATCAATGAATTTTGATTTGTGAAAACTTGCTTATTAATTTCAACGGAATAGAATTGTTAGGATGTTTGCAATAAATGAAAATGATAAATTTTCGATGTTGTGAAATATAAAGTTAACTCCTGAGTAAAATTCATATTTTTTGACATATCTCGTAAAAGATTGACAAAATTTCATATCTGATGGTTGCATCTTGGGTTTTAGAACATGCAGAACTTTTTATGAACATCTTTTCGTAATGTTATCCATCAAATCATGACATTGTTACCATGTCGTAATTTTTTAATGATACAATAAGCATGTCAGCTAGATTTTGATTTCTGTAGGGTATATTCATGGCAACGAAAAACGCAATAACAGTATGGGATTACGAAAATCATTTACAGGTTGGAAGAAAGATATTCATTAACTTGCATTAAAAATGAATACGGCTAAATAAATGTACAGAGTTCAGAAAAACAAATTTATTGGACAATAAGATTTGTATTTTTTGAGGATTTTGATTATTTGAATCATCCTGAGTCATTTCGTGACCCTTTATACATACATCGCTACAATAGAATTAACTCTTGTAGTGAAAAGTATCTCGTTCCACCAAGAAACATTCCTGTTGGTACTTTCTGTCACTGCAATATTGATGTTCATTATTATTACACAGATTTTCATTTTTTAAATGCGGAGTTCTTCGATATGATAAGAAAGTGAAGAAAGCGTTTGGCAACTCACTCTCCCTTTGTCTTTATAGATTTTTTTATAATACCTATTCATTAATAGCATGCAAATCATTACAACTAGACAACAAAAAATAGATGTTTCCATAATGAAGAAGACATCGCAGTACTGAAGTAAATAACGGATTCGTTTCATTGTGCAGTTGGGCCCTCTGGCAAAAGAGGAAATTACAGATAGCAAGCAGTGTGAGTGTTAGGCATGTCTGATACCGACAATTTCTGGAAATTATACCAGTGAAAATACTCAAGGGAATTTTACCAAACAGGTAATTAACAAGTTTGATGGTTTTACTTGTCTAACAGCGTTCGCTAACTGCAACCGCGAGAGTTTAAATTAAAATTGAAATGTTGACCTGAACGAGATTCCGTACAACAGCGCACAGAATATGCATTGATATTCTCTTAGACTTTGCCAGAGATAGGAAGTTATGAAGGAGAAAATCAATTATGACAACAAAAACAATTAAAACTTCGAATGAACGAACAATAGTCGGTTTTCTAGTTTCTGTTTTAGAACAGGCATCAGAAGTTCATTTGCACTCGTTTGTACTTTTTTTATCGAAAACGATAAATATAATAAACATACAGGTCGGTAAGGATGAATTTACTGTAATAATTCAAATTCAATTCAGTTTGTTTGTTGTTTGTTATGAATAATATCATTACCAATATTGATAGACATGTATTAACATTGTAAAGTTATTATTAACATTGTTAACGTTGGGAAGTTAACAGTGTTATTAACATTGGTATGGATCCGGCTTACGAGGCACTTTAGGAGATTACGAGAAGGGATAATTTTTTCTGTACCTGAGGCAAGTGAGATTTTCCTCATGACTACTAATAAATAATCATGAATTCATGAACTCATGAGGTTTGTGTAATTACCACATCGGGGAATGAACAGGCATTTGAATAGATATAATAATTCAATGTTCGTAGGGGAAAGTACGTAATGTCATAGATATTTGCCTCAATTTCTGCCTGGTGAGAATCACTTAAAAACGATTGTAGATACCCAACAATCGAAACCTCGGAACTTGAAACTCTGGAGAAATGGTTTCTTTTTCCTTTTTTTAGGCAATGAAAGTCCAAACATGTTCATTCATTAACATTATTACCTGCATTCACTGCCTGGGAAAAATTCCTATGAATTAGTATGACTTTCACTGCACTATGACATACCAAACTGATTCAGTTTATTATTGGTTATGATGACGAAAGCATAGATTCTCTGTACAGGTAGTTAAATGCAATTTTCTACAGCAAGAATTAACACAGTAACAATACCAATTCTGTGATTGTATGTGGAACTGTAATTTTTGATTAGATTTTGTCTAATTTTCTCAAATATTCAGTAGCTTTTTCTTCTGAAGAAGCGAATGAACATTAGCGAAACCTTGAGATCCAAAATATATGTGTTTTATTGGATAACTGACTGCAAACCGCAGAATTCCAGGGTCCTGCAACAAGGCCGTTTGGCTTCAATAATTTTTTGGTTGTTTTTGTTCGATAAAAATTAATGATCATAGATAACTTTCGTCATGAGTGATATGTTATCAGACAATAGATAAAGAAAGTTTGTTGTTACTAAAACTTATGCAAAAATATGAAAATAGATTACCATTCGCTTAACTAATAGTAAAATAGTAACTACCAGTCATAATGAAGTTGTTGTTGAAAATATATTCACATTTGTCGTAGTATACTAGATGTTAAAACTGAACAGTAACGTAGTGGACTAAAAACAATCATAAACTCATATGCCATAAGTGATCATTCGAGTTATGGAGGTAAATGTGTAATGATCCAATTCCGTTGTATAATTCTTGGAACGGTTGCAGTGCCAAAGCAACTAGAGTAAATCAGTCAAGTGGTTTATGAATATGGAGATATATCACAGGCCTTGCTGTCAGTCTGGCCGTCAATCAGAGGCGGTACTTTCAATTGAGTTCCCACAGTACGAATAAATTCATTTCAATTATATGAACTTCCATAAAAGAGTCTCATTTATGGGACAGTGAATGAAGAAGTTTCCTCGAGTATAATACCTCGGAAGCAAAATACCTTTTGAAGTTTGAGTTTTGTAACATCCGTGGACTTAACGAAAATCTCAATGACTTTATTCATTTGCTATCACGTATGATTCAGAAAAACTGGTAGACATTATCAAACGCATTTCTAATGTCAACCACCAGTATGCCAATACACTTGATCTTTTCGTCACGACCAATCCTGATCCATACAGCACAGAAGTTTGTCCACCACTTGGGTCTCAACACTATCAACGCTAGTGGATCTGGAGTTACGTCGATCAATCTAAAAAAATGTGCTCCCAATCCAACACCGGTTCTTTGCAGATTATTCAACCTCCCTTGTGATTGGGGGGTTAAAAATTGCTAGAGTACAACCATTCCCAAATAATCGAAAAAAACCTGTCTAGACTACAGACCTATCGCACTGATATTTGTATCTCCGTGGTAATAGAAAGGCCATCAACATCTTGTTCATGAAATATTCAGAATGCTCAGGATTTGTAAATGACCGATCATATGGTTTCCATCATCACAGATAAACTGGTCACCTAGTAGCTTACGTCTCACATATAAGGTGCTCTAACGCAGCAATATATTGAAAAATATGATGAAATTCTGGCCTTGACATGAGATATATCTGAGGCGTTTGATCGTATCTGACACCAGTGACTTCTTGTCAAGCTTACATCTTATGGCTTGAAACCCCCAGTTATGTTCCTTGCTTTCTAGCTTTCTATCACTCACAGATCACTTCACTTCGAAAGACCCGATATCAGCTCCTGAAAACAGAAAAGAACGGTAGAGAAACGAGAATGATTCAAAAATGGATTCTGTCCAAAAAAAACCGATCGCCTCGGGAATTTTGGTGATGTGTCTTTGTTTTATAGATATTTTCTTCTGAAATATCATCAATCACAAATATTTCTTTTCCAGGACACATTTTTCCATCAAACGGAAAGCTATGGAAATCCCTGCCTCAGAAGGTGTTTCCTGATGTTTTGCAGATGGAATTCCGAATTGAATATACTAAAGGGTTCGAGTAGGACCATTTTTATGTTATTGATATATCTCTCTCTACTTTTTCTTGCAGTAGTTGCGGTGTCTTGTCATTCCATAAAAAAAATGGGCATTGTCTCAAAAAATAGTGATTTTGCTATTATGATCAGTCTGTTGATATCATTTATATACAGCAAAAAGAGGGTTGTGTCAAAAACTGATCCCTGAGGCACTCCATATTCAATATTCGCTATATTTGAGTCTGCAATACAGCGCACTAGCTGCCGCCCTTTCATCAAATAGTAGGTATTTGACCCAATCCAAACTTGTGTTCCGGAAATCGTATAGGTACCTATGCAGTTAGTTGTCTATTTGTTCCCATTGTCTTTACTATTTCATTTGTTATTTTTCTATGTCGCAGATCGTATTTTTTCATCAGTTCGGAATTTGTTCAAATGGGAATTCAAGTTTAATATAAATCGGCTGAAGAGTGCTCCTGAAAATGATAGATTGAGAAATATGATAACTGACATAGGATGTAAAAATATTGTTAATGATATAACTCACCCTACGTATAATGGGGGAAATTTGATAGATTTGGTAATAACCAATGAACAATTTCTTATTGATGCAGAAGTTAGAGAGTCACCAAAAATATCTAGTCACAATAATATTGTTTTGTATTGTGTCCAAGGTTTATGTGAAAAAAATCTCTAAGATTAGAAAGTAGAGGCCGTAATATTGATTTCCCTAAAATTAATGAGGAATTAGTAAAAGTACCATGTAATTACAGAATAATGGACACGAATGACAAATATAGAGACTTCTTCAATAAAGTGTATGCATGGGGTTTATGCTGAAATAGCACCAAAAAAAGCAGTGAAAATATATCCACATTATAGAGAATGGTATGATGAAGAAGTAAGGGAAGCAACAAAGAACAGGGATGATTATTATAAAGAGTGGAAATAGAAGGGAACAGAAAAACTTAAACACATTTACAAACAAAAAAGAAATACAGCAGTAAAAACATTGAGAGTAAAAAAGCGAGAATATTACGAAAGAAAAATTGAGGAAAATAAAACAAACTCGGTTGAATTATGGAGAGTAATGAAAGATATTTGTCCTAATAAAAATAAGAATCAGATAATAGGTGAAACAGAAATAAGTGATAATGAAATAATTATTATTGAAAATGATATGTCCAATAGGTTGAATAAATTTTTGTGGAAATTATCAAAAATATAATAAATAATATTGATATTGATATTCGAATCTGGGGGTCACTTATGATTCATTAGAAAACTTCTCAATACTCGATTTCAGATAATTGAAAAATATTGTTTTTTCGTTGAAAAATAAAGGAAGTCCAGATGAATTGAATGTTGCCATCTTTAAAAATTGTTCACTAACCTTGCTAAACCATTACTAAACCTCATTAATACTTCATTACTGCCAGGAGAGGTACCAGATGACCTGAAGATTTCTACAATCATTCCTGTTCCAAAAAAACAAATTCTAATAAAGCCTCGGATCTGGGACCAGTGAATATGTTGAGCTCAGTTGAAAAAATAATTGAAAAAACAGTCTATAACCAATTAGTGGATTATATTGAAAATAATGAACTGTTGAGTAAGTACCAATCCGGGCTTAGGAATGAACATAGCTGTGAAACAGCAGTTCAATTTGTACTGGGTGATTGGACAGTCAGCCTAGACAAAAATGTTACTAGTCTCGCAGTATTTTTGGATCTTCAGAGAGCTTTCGAGACAATACACAGAGAAAGGTTATTAAAATAATTAGTAGCAGTAGGAATAGATGGAATAGTCCTAAATGGTTGGAAAGCTTTTTGAACATCAGAAAACAAAAGCTCAAGATGAATAATGAGGTATCAGATGATATAGTACATAATCAAGGAGTACCACAGGGAAGTGTGCTAGGCCCCCTATTATTCTTGATTTATATAAATGATTTGCCAGAGGTGGTAGATGATAGCTCGGTTCATCTTTTTGCAGATGATACACTCATTTACTTTTCATGTAACGATCACACATAGCTCGTGCAAACTATCAACATAACTCTAAAATCAATTCACAGTTGGTGTTGTGAATATTATTTGAAAGTTAATGTTCAGAAGACCAAATACATGGTAATTAGCACAGAAAAACGATTCAGAAATTTTGTGATCAAGATTTTGAGATACTGCTGGGTCCTGATAATGTGGAACGGGTCAACCAATTCAAATATCTTGAGGTCCATGTTGATAGGGGACTACAGTTTAGAGAACATGCCAGTTACATCATAAAGACGATAGCATATAAAATACATTATTTATCTCGTTGTGCCCCATATTTAACAAGATGGACAAAAATTTTACTTTACAATTCATTAGTGCTTCCTCAATTTACTTACTGTTCTTCAATTCAGTATCTTCTGAAACAAAATGAGTTAGCTCGTTTACAGAGCCATGCGCATAATTTTAAATTGCAAAAGATTAACACCAATGAAAGAAAGACATGTTGAAACAACTAGAATGGTTACCAATTAATTTTTTTCTCCTCTATCATACATTAAATTCTAATTTTCAAAATAAGGCATAAAATTTCACCGACATATTTACAAGAAAAAGTTATATATAATTACCAAATTCATGGTTATAATACTAGATTCAGAACTGACTTCCATACTCAACATGTCACCTTAAAACATATCCAAACTTCTATTTTCTTCAAGGGGCTTGATAGGTACAATAATCTACCAAAAGAGATCAAATGTTTAACATCTTTAACATCCTTCAAGACAAAGTTAAAATCATATTTACTTCATCAATAAAAAAAAACTAGTAGGCACTTCTTCATTTCGTTTGGTTCGTTAAAAAATTTAACTATGACAGGTGTTTATATGTTTCAGTATGTTCACAGTATTTTTCGTATTCATCCACTATTTTGTTTGTATAAAAAATAGATGTGTGTGTTCAAATAGGTGTAGGGTGGATGTATATGTATAGATGTTGGATGTGTATTTGTGTATGTGTGTATATACATATTTTTTGCGACAAGGGTACGAAGGCCATATGTGTGAGAACATTTTTATATTTACCGTAGACCATGAATATATTTGTTATTCTCATTGTAATTATTTATTGTAAATTAGCCAAATGGACTGAATGAAGGATTTATATACTCTTCTCAAACCTTTACTCAAAAACGAGCTGCTAAAATTATTTCTAAATATGAGTTCAATAAATGACTTTATCAGGTATTCTGCAGTTTATCGAAAAGATCCTCAACTTTTTGGGCAATATCTGGATGATGAATCACTCCATTATTTAGTTTGTCAAACCTCCTCGATCTGCCACTGTCGAATACATTTCGAGTTCTATTTCTGACCCGGCATATCATCGGGACCGTCACCTGCTCGTACGTGGACGTTCGACGACATATTGGCCTAAACGTCCCATCAAGTGATGTATGGAACGACGTTTGTATGTCGCAGATCGAAAGTCATAAAGATTACAGAAATAGACTGCTCGCTTTATCGAATATATCACTGTCGCAGGGTTTTTAATTTGGGACTGCTGAAGGATTTATTGGTTACATCATGTTGGTCATTTATCCTAAGCCAACTTTATCTACTTCATGTTGCTCAGTTGGTATACCGACTCATTTCAACGCTAGAATCTCTGTTCAGTGTTCGGAGAAAAAAGGCATAAATTACGAGATTAGCGGCTCCTGGGATAATTTTGGTGTGATGGAGAGGAAGGAACAGTAAAACATTAATGCTAGATTGTTGTTTTGCAAAGTGCAGTTTCTATTGCAGGGAAGTATTGAGGACCTTCAGTTATTCCAAACATTATAATAAATAATAATAATAAAAATGTATTACATCCTTTACGACTAAAAGAATTGTATTAGATGCGTTAGAAATCAAATAGGTACAGTGGAATCCTCACTTCATTTCAAGGCTAAAAGTTCCAATAAACATAATATACTCTAAAATGAGCTGAATTACAGGATGTTGAAAGTGACAAAGAAAAAGATGTTTTCAAGCTAACTCCATAACATAACTTTTCTCAATGAAATTTGGTCACTTGCCAGCATTTATTTGCAAATTCCAATGCAAATCACGTGTTTGTTACTCCGAACAGGGGTGTATAGCAGATGGGTACCTACCCCTAATCGCCCCTCCCCAACTTACACGCCACTGGATTAAAATCGATTTCGTCTTCTTTTTTCTTAATCTCCGTATTTTCTCTACAAAAAAGGGATAAGTTTCGTTTTCAAAAATATCACTTTCAACACCCGTAACTCAGTTAATATTCATCTTAGAGTATATATTCATTGAAACTTTTAACAATGAAATGAAATGAGGATTCTACCATCGGAGTTTGACCCCTTTATACTGAGATACCCTGTATATGTCATCGATTGCTATACTCATCAATACTATAAAAAAAACGTTGATCAAAAATTCTCTCAGCTTCGTCTAAAAATAAAATCCTGTTTAGATTTTCCCAGTTTTAGTGATTATGAAATTTAGCACCCTTATAGGATAAACAATTTTCGTATTGACATGTTAAATGTTTCTGAAGTCCTATCAAGATGCATAAATGTCACAACTTTGATTTTATTCTGTACTTTTTTTTGTTCAACAGCATTTGTGAAAAAATATACTGGGAACGCACATGACTCCATTCTCAATAAAGTGTTGCCAACAAGATTCTCTGTAGTCTATTTTATCAGACACATCACACTTTTCTGGTAGACAAATATTTTGTTATGCTCTGTTAAGCAACTTCAAAAGGTATTATTGTGAGAAATATGGGAATATATAATGTCAAAGTAAACATTTAAAAGTGGGGCTTTATTGAAATTGAACCCCAATTGTCTGACTGCATAGTACCCACTGTTGACTTTCTTACTTATATGGTTCGTTCATACCTGACTGAAATACTTATGATATTCTAGTCCCATTTGTGCTAGAGGTAGTGGATTTTCTTGAGCTATGACCTTGAATATATATGCGCGTCGCTTACAGCCAACAATTCACAAAATTATTGAAATGGAAACAGAAACCATTAACTCAACTACTTCACTATAATAGCCTAGCCTAGCCTATAACAGCCAACGTTCAGTAGACGACTGCCGAAACGTAAATTTGTTTCTCAGCGACGGTATAAGTCATAGCTCTTAAGAAAATCTACTACCTTTACTTATCTCAGTGGCTAATTGCAGTCATTATCTCCTTGTAATACATTTTCTTGTTTTCCTACTTTTGGAATTTACCTACTTACTCTACTATTTACATTATTCCCGTCAACATCAAATCTAGCTACTATAGTCATTTACTTATTTAATTCAGTCCAATAACCCTTGTTAAAAAACTCACACACAACGCTCATTTTGGAAAGGTTCTCCACAAAGCTAGGAGTTGTAGGAGGATTTGTGGAAAATTACGGGACCTAGGTTCCTAAACTTCACAGCGAACGGCACAGGTGAGGCTCTCAAGTTTACAGAGACTGGCTTGTCTGGCGATCACTGGTACCATCAGCACCTCACCGTCAGCAGCTACGGAAATCCAAGTAAACCTATCTCTGCTCCACGTCTTTCTAGATAGAGAGGCTAGATGAACAACCTACAGAATCATGCATATTGCAAATAACATTCAACAGATTCATACAGAGCCTACGAGACTCCTGATTGACACTGAGAGTCACAACATTCTGGCAATGATCTGATATAATGTCTTCAACATTAAATTTTGACCTGCCTTATACCGTTCTAATTCCGAAGAGAGACTACTGAGAGCAGATTACTGTTGGTTCACAGATGGTTCGAAAACAACCGCAGGTTTGGGTGCAGATATATACAGTCGTATACCTAGAACAGAAATATCAATCTGTCTAGGATTATGTGCGACAGTATTCCACGCGGAAATTCACGCCATAGATCTATGTGTAGAGAGACTGGAAGAAACCAATCTAACACAAAGATCAATCAAAATTTCCTCGAACAGTCAAGTGGCTTTGAAAGCACTTGGCTCGTATCGATCAACGTCTAAGCTGATGTCAAAATGCCAGAGAAGACTCTCCTCAATAGAAAGACTCAACAGTCTGTCTCTGGTCTGGATTCCTGACCATTTTGGTATGGAGGGCAATGAAACGGCGAACCTTCTTGCAAGAAAAAGTGCAGGTTCATTGGACCTGAACCTGTCATTGGCACCTCACCAAGTTTTTCCAAATATACTTTGAACACCTGGACAGCGACAAAAGTATTACACTTCTGGTAAAACCTACCAGGATTGGCCCATTCCAAGGCATTCATACATTTCTCGAAGAATGCGGGATGACCTGCGACGTCTAACAGGCCTACTGACAGACCACTGTTGTTCGTATCATCACATTACAAGAGTAAAACTGTTAGAGTACCCGAGATGTCGTCTCTGTCTGATGATGAAACAGCAGAGCACATACTTTGTGCTTGCCCCGCCGCGGACCGAATCAGGTTTTCGATTTTTGGCCGAGTTTCACTCTCTCCCTCGGATCTGAAAGATCATACACCAAATAAACTAAAGGCTTCGTCAAGAAGCTGGGTTTATTTGGTGAAATATGAATTGATAGGCACAGTAGACCCTTACAGTGGGGGGCCGAGCAGACCTGCTCATTTTCCTAATCTAACCTACTTCAATTATTGAGTAATTGAAGGATGATCATTACTGATCTGTAGAAATTATATCTACTGTTCAATTCGTTGATTGAATATCTTCTTATCAAGAATTTATTTATTTCAACAAGAGTGAGGTCGATGGTAAAATATTGAAATCAACTAGTATTTAAGTGCTGGGAATCGAACGTTAAAAGGTGATTCCTCGACAATCCTTGGCTCGCACGAGTTTAGACTTCTGAGGGCTGTCGTTCGTAGGGGGACAGCTGGTTAGCGGAAATAGTATATTAGGTATGTAACAAGTGTTGTAATAGGCTTACAACTCGTGTAACGTACTATACTTTTTCTACACCCAATAATTTTCTTCCATTAAATAAAAACATCACAATCATTTAACATTTTTTATAATAGTTGTTAATAACAATTAAACAATTATTGTAAATCGATTGTGCCTTATTATTTAATGGTGATGACCGGTTATTTATAACTGTAGTACTGCTCGGTACATCAGAAGACGAAGATATTGCATAACGTGCTGCCTACATTTAGGGGCATCACTCTTTCTATCCTAAATATATCTCGCTAATGCTAAAAGGTTTTATGTTTTTGAATTGACTAAATTTGTGTAAATAGACCAAATAAAGTCTTAAGTAAATAAAAATTTGATTTTAATTTAACTAAACCAAGAAGTTTAGGTTTTCTTCTCAAAACGCACGTGTATGTTATGAGATCTCATTACGTGCATGTTATTGTTAAATGTCATTTACAAGGAATGATGACAGTGCGATTTTTTGACGTATTCAGACATGGGCGTAGAAAAAAACAATTTTATACAACAATTGGAATGCAACTAATGATCTCACTACTGAATTACTATTTCGTAATGATTTTCAAACCGCATTCGTAGTGATAATTATTCAGAAGGAACTACATTAAAATTGATGATTACTGATTGAACTAGGTGATGATTGGAAAGCCTGTCAGAAATGCTCAGTATTTGAATCCAATAGTTTGACTCAAGCGATTTCTGGAGTTCCAAATTTGTTGAGAAAAGCATCGATTCCACCTTTCCCTTCGGAATAGTTGAGAGCAACGGATAAATTCCTAACTTAATAAATTTCATTACATTCGACTTCCGGCAATGGTGGAGGACTGACGGCGTTCTCGTGTCTCAAGTCAAGTTCATGTGTGTGAATGTTATAGTGTAGTTTGTGTTGTGATGTACGCCGTCTTTAGTACGTGCAATTACCTAATTTATAAGTGTTTGTGACGTCTGCCGTACACCACAGTTTTTAAACCGTGGTAAACGTGCAATCATAAAAAAATAGTTTTTTGTTTATTTTTTTTGGGTGGAGGTATTGCCTCGAGCAAGATTCCCTCTCCACTCCTTGACGAAGTCTCCACTACTCACGCCAGTAACCAGGCTGGGGTAGGGCGGATCCCTAAGTAGTGGAGAGAGCGCTGGCTGAATGAGCCGAAAGGAACCAATGCCAAGAAAAGAAGCAGAAGATACATTTTAAAAAATCATTGCCATTCAGTTATGAGGTAAATCGATTAATAAAGTGTTTTGAATAATTGATAAATAGAGAGAAAATAAAAACTTCCAAATTTACATTTATGTATTGTATACTATTGTTACGATATTACTAAATAATACGCCGAGCACACTACTCAACTTATTTTATTAACTTCGCTATAAACATACAACTACTACACTGACTGATAAAACACTCAGATCTGCTTCAGCCTGCTTAATATTCCAAAAAATTATATAATTTTTCAAAAAAAAACAAAAATCTCAAAATTTCTTAACTTCCTTATCACTACTTCAATCACTTCTTCAAAACTCCACTTCCGAGTGAAATGTGTTGTCTTATATACTCAATTCGTCTAGACTAGATTCTTCCGGATTTCGTTCTCTAGACTACTCAGTACAGAAAACCATTTAAACAATTCTAGGCACTAATCGAGGAAATGCCTACGGCTAGGGGATACTATATTACGCTGAAAAAATTATTTCGACACACAGTGCTATCATCTGAGCGACGAGTTATAAACTGTTGTTATTCGAGACTTTCTCTTTTGAATTTTAGTTCAGGTACAAAATAAAATTTATCCCAAATAATTTTAAACATCAAGGAATCGTTGAGGTGTTATTGATGCGATATTTAATTATTGGAGAACTATACAAATTACTAAAACTGAAAAATCTTAATAGTGATATTTGGGAACGAAAAAAAAATGGAAACAAATACTAATAGTGGTATTTCCTGTCGGATATCATTGGTCTACTCTGTATATACTAATACACATTCAAAATGATAGAAATAAATTTAGAAATATTGGTTTATAATGAATCAATGATCGGTGGTCATTTTCAATTCCATTAAGTAAAACTGACAAAAAAACAAGGATCCTTCAATATTGACTTTATATCACAGCTGTTCAAGGAAACATAAATCACAGACAGTCTGCTAATAATTCTGTCGACAAGTTCGAATCTCCTAAGTATCTGTAAAATGGAATAAAAACGAGATCGAGTCAGTTTATGTTGATGTTTAAACCTGATGTGTGTGTTTCGGCGTGATGAGCCACAGACCTCGCGAATGACGGCTGAAACGATCCGGATGACGAATTGATACAGCTGCTGAAAGATCTATGACCAACATCCAGGATCAACATTTCCAGAAGATATGAATATAATTATCACAGTTGAGGTCGTTGTCGCACGATGGAGCTTGTAATATCAAATTTTCATTTTCTAGACTGTATACCTTTTGTTACTATTCTGTCTATGAATTATTTCTAATTTACACCCAAATAGACAAAATAATGGCTGATACCATTAGAAAAATTCTCACCACATTCTCAACAGACCACAATCTTTGAACTCTTTTGTACTTCTATCAACCGATAATGGAGAAATAAGTAGTGCTATAAATGAGCTAAAATCTGAAAAATCTACTGGGGTTGATGGGATTAAAACTGATGAAATAAAATATATCGGCAGCGTCAGATTGTTGGTAAGGGTACCCACAGGGAAATTCACGAATGGAGCCTTCCAATTGGGCTCTCAATTACTTTTTTTTATTGTAGAGCTGAAAAGTGACTGACGAAAAATACTCCAAGCCATAGCGCCCTTTTTTTCTGTCCGATTCAATGATAATATTCCCCAATGGCATATACTGTGCAGGTAGACGACGGTTATTATTAATCATTTATTTTTGAAGGTGACCGGCAAATATATTTGCTGATAATCGGCCCTGAAACACTTCTCATGGAAACACCCCCGTATCTTCCGTAATTTTCAACGTAGAACAATGTAATTCTCAGGGTCGATAGATACACTAGAAATGAACTCACTGCACAAAAGATGTCATCCTACGTGATATACACTGCACGCCAGCAGCGATGAAACCACCCATTTTTCCAGGAAGTTATATTAGGGGGCAAAATTCTCCCGAAATTCTTTCAGATTCGTATTTTGGATCCACAAATTACTACTAATACACCAGCTGTCTCCTAAAAAGATTTCAATCCTGAAAAATTCTAATTTGTTTCACTTCTCATGGAAACGCCCCTGTATCTTCCGTAATTTTCGACGTAAAACCATGAAATTTTCAGGATACATAGATACACCAGAAATGAACTAACTGCACAAAAATAGTCATCATACGTGATATACACGGGGGCGCTTCTATGGGAAATGAAACAAATTAGAATTTTTCCGAACTGAAATTTTTTCAGGAGACAGATGGATTAGTAGTGATTTGAATATTCCGAACACGAATACAAAAGAATTTTTGGCCAATTTATTTATTATTTAATTTAAAAATGGGTGCTTTCATCGCTGCTGGCGTGCAGTGTATATCACGTAGGAAGACTCTTTTCGTGCAGAGAGTTCATCTCTAGTGTATCTATCGATACTGAAAATTTCATGATTTTTCGTAAAAAAATACAGAATATTCGAGGGTGTTTCCATGAGAAGTGAAACACACTGTATATCTTTTAAACTTTTTTAAATTGATTCTTGTACAAAATAAATGAAAATATATTTTCCTCATTTAATTGTTTTATGAAATTAGAAACGGACAATGTTTAACAAAATTATTTGTTCGTGTCACAGGTTTTATTGAAATTTGTAACAAAAATGCATTAATGCAACACAAAATATAAATAATATGTTGATTGACTTCATACTTCCTGAAATTTTTGACGCCGTTTTCCTTTTATATGTCAAACCTTGAATCTGGGCATGAACAAATCATATATTTTTGGAATCTGAATGAAATTTTTCGTATGCATTGCGGATTTCAAGTGAATCTGCCGACTATGTATTTTTCATGATTTTTGGAAGTCTGTCCCTTTGGCATTTTTTTTAAATAAATTTATTTCACTTCATTTAACAAAAAATTCAGAAATTATACTAATTTCATCATTCTGAATCGATTGCTCTATCTTCAACAATTCCCGATTTGAAAGGTTCATTTCGAGGAAGAGAGGAATAATTTCCGTCCATATTATTTTCCAGTCCTATTGGTGACATTTCTGGCATTTTATTGCTTTTATAAGCCAAAATTTCGTTTTGAGCTTACAAAAATCATATATTTTCAGAATCTGCATGAAATTTTGCGTATATAGTACAGATTTCATGTGATACCGCCGATATTGTATTTTTCATGATTTGTACTTTTACAATTTTTCCTATAATATTGTTTTACAGCGATTGATCAGAAATTCACAGATTGAACTAGTTTTATCTTTCGCTATTGAATGGCGTTCGCACAATTGCTTCATCTTGAACCGTTCCCAAGTTAAAGAGTTAATTTTTAGGGGTGAAGGGGACATTTTCATCCATATTTTTTTCACTCCTACAGCGATTACAGGGTACTTCCAAACAGTAATTCTAGGCAGGAAGCACTAAGCATTATGTGATAGATACAATGCCAAATATTCGATATCCGTCGATTATTTTATTTCAACTCAAATACCACAATAGGATGCATCATTTCCTTATGCTAGAACATTCTAACCAAATTGTATTTATTGTTTTAAAATTGTATTTTCCGTCAACCAGCTGTCGTCTCTATAAAAACGACAGCACTCAGAAGTCGAAACTTGTACGAGCCAAAGATTAACGAGGTCTTACCTTTTAATGTGCGATTCCTAGCTCGAAACCAGTGACTATGCTGGGAATCGAACCCACGCCCTTGTGATTGAGAGGCAAACGCTCTACCATCACGACCACCACGGCCATAAACATATATATATTTAACTATAGATGCAAAAATACGTTGGGCAACGGTCTTTCTCCTGTCTCGGTCCTAACGTATACAACTCGGTTCCAATGTAAACAAATAAAAGCATTGCCGATATTTAAAAATAAATTGACTCATTTCAATTTCAACCAATCATATCAAAATATTGGCAAATTCATGAATATAAAAAAATAAATAATAACTCGAATCCTACCAAAAGTTTCAATCTCTTCTTGTTCATTACTTCATACCTATCATTGTATTGTACAATGATTTGTCACTACTGATTAATGCCAATTCTGTATTCGTTGAGTATACTATTTTCAACAATTTTTATTGTTATTTGAAACTATCCAACTATTACTCATTTAACAGATTCATACAAAAATATATATCAGATAATTTATGATAGATTTAATTATTTTAATGCTATAATTTTTATTTCGTAGTCCATATACACTTTTAAGTGGATAACTCTGACATATTTTAAACAAATTTACATAATTTTTATAAACTGATATTTTTTTTCGTGGATATTTCAGACTCTATAATCCTGACTGATTCAATAAATTTTATATACCTACTTCATATACGGATATGTGAAAGAAGTGCAACGCACATAACGCTATCCATATTTATTTACTATCCATTACTACCACCTGGGTTATATCTACTCTTATAGTTATATGAATATCGAACTGAATAAATATATTATTTTATTATTATACTTCCGAAACGTTTTTAACTCTCGGTTTTAGTTCATTGGATACCTAGTCTACAACAGAAAAGTAATGACTGACAATTGCTTTCAGTCTTGCATAATATGATTCCATATCGTTCACCGGTAAATCAAAAACAGCTTTTTCAGTATTCTCTTCATAATCATAGGGTTGGTCATCGGATAACTGAATTTTCAATGAGTTTAAACTGCCTATCACTCCAGAAATCCCGTAATTTCTCCAGTGCTTTTTCAGATCAAAAAGAGTGAATAGCTCCTGAGGATTGCTGCCCAGCTTCGTAAGAAACGTCGAAAAAGATTCGTAGTAGAATTCCAGTAACTGGTCATATTTTTCAAATTCTTCACAGGATGCGGACGAGTACAGAAAGTACGAGAGATCGAAAACAGGAGAACGCACTCCAGACAATTGCCAGTCTATTATTTTGACAGCTTGCGGTCGTCTTCGGTCATCTCCCTGAAAAAGTCAAATCAGATATTACCAAAGATAAAGAAGAAAAGATGAGATGGAGTAGAAGAATTCTCCTGAGTTTCAATCATCCGACTCATTCTTCTTATAAGGCACTTGGTGACAAGTGGAATCAGAGATCTACAACTATAAATTCGAATGGTCAGGCATTTTCAGAAATTATTACGTGTGAATGGTTGGGATGAGTTCAAGATAACTGAAACCACTATAGATCTGTTGCCGACGTTTCGACTTATATTAAGTCATCCTCAGGGCACTACTATAGGGATTGTGATTATTACTCAAAAATTGAATATAAGAGATTGTGAGTGAATAGTCAGAAATGAAAAGTACAACAAGTTAGTAAAATACATACACATTCAGACTCTGAAGTGGCAAATAATTTTTCATTTATTGTATCAGCTGAATGGACAACACGAACATACTTTCGGAAAGGTATGTGGAAAACACTACAAAATCTTCTAAGATCGCTAGACGATAAAGATGGTCCCCTAGATTGCTAGATCTGAGCCCTCTTGGTATATTCTTGTAGTGTCGTATAAATCAACATTATATATATTATATATATCAAACGAGAACGGATATACTCAAAAAACAATAGATAAATTGGAAAATAGGATCAAACATAAAATACAGAACAAGAATAAAACTACTCCAACAGACAAAACAACACAAAGATGGACTGCATTCACGTACATAGGTCACCAAACCAAAAAATTAACAAACATCTAGGTACAGGTACAGGCAAATTCAATAAGACGTCCGGATGAAATACCTGACCAGACCCTAACTAATGAACAAACAATAACAAATTTACCGAGGCGATCTAATCGTATAAGAGAACAGATAGGAAGATAGAACGTTCAGTAGAGCCATGAAGATGATAGCACAAACAGCTATCGAAAGCGCTCGCATGTAACATTTTAGAAGCCATTAAAGTTTCATATCCTTTTTGTAAATAATGTCAATATTAAAACATTGAAAAAAAGGAAAACCAGTTGCATCAATCAAAATATATATACAACATCCTGTCCCACGGTAACTACCGTGGGACTATTATAAGTTTCCTTGATAGCAGTTTGTACAATGAGAATATCAGCATTTTCTGTTGCAGGAAGAGCTTGGATACCGGCATACTCCAATATTTTCATCATCGTTGTTTATTCGCCAGATTGCTCAGTAAATTTTTCTATGGATCAGTTGTATTTTTGTCAAAAATTTCTCCAGCAGATATTCGTTTTGATAGTGGTTACTGTCATCCAATGCTTTCTGTAGTCTCTACATTTTCAGAGTTACTGTCAAATACTACGGTGTGTATTTGACCTGTGTAGATGTATTGGAACGTCCCATGATTTGGCTAAATCACTGGAGAAATTGAATAGCAACCATATGCCATATCTGTACTTTAACCGGGATTAATAAGACTTTCTGTATCACAGTTAAGAATGTCAAACAGGAACGATTTCGACGTTTTTTTTTCCATCAAGCCGGTGACGTTGAAAATGAAAAAGGCTTTGTTGAGG
Organism: Chrysolina americana; assembly: GCA_958502065.1. Classification (NCBI taxonomy): domain Eukaryota; kingdom Metazoa; phylum Arthropoda; class Insecta; order Coleoptera; family Chrysomelidae; genus Chrysolina; species Chrysolina americana. The sequence continues at coordinate 12,912,050 of OY293413.1, forward strand.
TAACTGCTCCATTCAATCTATGGATCCTAATCATTTTAAGGAATTTGTCTTCTCTTTACCAGCATTGAACAACTTCAAACGTAATTTATGAGACTAGAGCCCTATATAAATGTATAGGACAAACAATAAAAGTCATTTTCATTTTTCTAGTAATTTAAAAAGTAAGAGTGTTTTCATAAGCTGAAGGGGATGAAACCCCCTCTACTAAGAGGTGGGAACTCGTCTGATCTATTTGGATATCTGAGTTCTTACCCAAATTTTTAAAACTCGATAAATTATCTGGCAATCTTACTGCTAATTAATTTCGACTACTAGACTGTTTTCAGAATTCATCATTAAAATTATTATTATAACTTGACGAATATATTGAATATATGAATTTAGTTTTGCGTACCTTATACTTGAAAAGGAAATTATTGTTCCAACTATCCCCATGGCATATGGCGGTCTGTGGTTCTTCATCATCCAGAATACTCTCCATAATTTCATTTGCTGGTTTCGAAAAAGCATTACTCAGTTTGCAATGCAATATTTTCTCTCCATTTCTCTCTAATGTCTCCAAGGCAGTATTCAAGTTATTTTTCAAGCTCTCTATCATCTCTGGGACTCTCATGCTCATTTTAGTGACATTGCTGTCAATGAGATACCTGGTAATTTCGTCAAATAATTTTGGTTTTTGATCCCTCAATGCGAAAGAAATGGCATGAAATTTCCCAAATACCTCGAACACCACTTTCAAATGGTTCAAGTTCATATGCTGTTGTTTATTGTGCAACATGTATCCGATTCTCTTCAGATTCTGCATAACGATAACACTTTCCGTTTGTGAGTCGACGCACCAATACATTTTGGGGACTGAAGTCAGTCCTTCTCTGATTTCCTTGTCAAAGAGAAACTTTTTCAGTACTGGAAAAACTGTACTGTACACGTACATTTCTATTTTACACACGACAATGCAAATTTCCAATTTTCTCTGGCTGTTTTTCAAGAACTTCACTCCAAAGTTGAATGATTTCTTCTTCTTGTCCTTGGTTACCCCAGTGGCAGTAACAAAAACTATTTCACAAACATATCCTGTCTCTGAGTGTTCTGAAAAATCCACATTTATTTCTTGTAGTTCTTCATTTTCCAAAGATCTTTTCACCAAATCGATAACTTGTTCATTCAACGCCATGTTTACTAAACAAAAATGATAACTATTCGTTCGATACCTTGTTTGATGAACTGCCTACTACGGTTCCAGAACGATAGAAAATATAATTAGAATACGGCCTTTGATAAGGATTAACTATTCATTCCACATAAAAAGTCAAACAACGAATGATTGAAAATGGGTTGTAGAGAGACTTCTGTGCGCACTTTTTCCACTTGAGAGCATTGTTCTGAAGTGCTGGGAGATGGAAATATAAAAAATCTTTCTACAGGGCGTACCAAAAAGTATCCACGTATAACGTTTGGGTTGGAATTATTGGTTGCTACCTAATTGGCCTTTTTCTAACGAGCAAGATCAACATGTGAGTCGTCAGCAAGAACACTCAAATCTCGACATCACCTATCCTAAACGAAGGATTGGACGTGCAGGACCTCAAAATTGGCCAGTTCGCAGTCCTCATATGAATCCTCTAGATTTCTATTCATGGAGTCATTCACTTCTATTTTAGATGTGAATGACTTGATGAATAGAATAATTGACCATTGCAATGTCATATGGAATATTCCAGGTACTTTTCAACTCGTCAATCGATGGCAAATCGATTGTAGCCGTGTATTTTATAGGGAAGTGAACAACTTGCTCATTTACTGCAAGGTTGTGATTGTTTTTTTTTATTTCCAGTTTATTTTATGATGTCCATGAGGAGGACACACATATTGTCGCACCGAACTATATCAAATGTAGAAACAGTTAAACTCCATCCTATTAAAAAGCTCCTTGATCAGAAAATTAATTCAATATATCCCCGCGGCAAAAAATTTTACTCAACCATATCAAACCGTTTCTATTCAATAATAGTAAAATATCGACTGTAAAGTCCTGGATTTTTATTTCGGCTTATATTCAAACGATCCCACGGAGATTTTAAAAGGAATTATTCGCAGCAGTATCTCAAAATTTCCAAAAGTATCTATATTGGTACCGTCCACTAATAATTGAGCTGAATGGCATTCGGACATATTGGGATTTTATAAGATATTGATGGTAGCAGAAACGTATAACTTCAGACTGAACCTTGTACAGTGTTGCCGGTGCTAGCAATTCAAAAGCAAATTAAGGAATTGTTCATTTTCATTTTCAATGTAATAAACTAATAAAATCATGGACTTGAACACTGGCTGTATCGACAAAAAAATCCTATATATCTCATATCAACTGCAGTTGAAACTGGACTGAGTATTTTTCGAAAATTCCAATTGAGAAGCCGATTCTATTCATTTATGTTTCTGCATTTATTTATTATCAAGAATGATCTGTCGGATGTTTCGTTTTCCTACGAATATGTATTGACCCACCCGTCCATGGTTAGATTTTAGAGTGAGTTGAACTGAATTTTATTTTTTTTCCTCGAAAACGAAGCTCGATATAAAAAAAACACATAAGACCAAAAAGTTGTATTTCCAGTTGCACAATCTGAAAAAATACAAAAACAAGTCGGCGATGTACTTTTTTTCTCAATATTGTTGGCTGTGGTGCCCACTGAAATGCCACTGGACCTAATAATATCAATAATGTTGGGGATAAATGAACGTATAAAATGTGTCTCTCCACACAATTACACAAAGTGGAAATCAAGGCAAATATCTGACAGAAAACAACCACTCATCCCATCCCATGGTATGAATTAAATCTGTCGTCCGTTTGTGCAACACATAATTGCATATAAAGCCATTGAATATTATACTTCATTTTGTTGTTGCTGAGAGCCATCTTTAATAATTTTTCAAGTAGAATACACCGTATAGTATTCCAATTTTGAAATCTGCTCATAGTTCTCAACAGTTTTTTAAACACTTCACTCCTGAATTCAATTGTTCTCGAAACATTAATGTTTGAAACGTGACTTTCCAGTTTGAAATTTAGTATGGATTTTGGTCACTTCCAGTTAAACAATTTGCAAACTAAACGTTATTATTGATTTGTAATTGAATCTCTCAATGAATTCGACTAATAAAAAGCCTAAAGAAAGTTCATTAAGTACCGCTTACCGGAAAATATCGAAGCCTACGAATGTGTTCTTTAATCTTCAACTGCACAATTAAAACAAATTAGTTGCCTACAAAATTATGATTAATTTTTCTTCAAACCACAACAATTATTTTATCAGGTGTACAAAGTGGCCCCCTCCTAAATGTCGATAATAAAGTGCTGTTATTAATAGCTTCCATCTCGTTGATGAAAGTCTGTTCATCTATATCTTTACATGTATCTATTATTCTACGTTTCAACTCTTCTATTGTTTGGTATTCAGTGGCGTATATTTTTGACTTCAGATACCCCCCAAGGAAAAAATCTAGAGGTATAAGATCCGGAGATCTTGGTGGCCATTCTGTACTATCACTCAGGAAAGTTTGTATTGAGAAAGCCTCTAGCCATGCGATCGAGATGGGGAGTTGCCCACGATTCTCAAACTCTTTCTGATTGTTCAAAACAATTTTTCTCATTCAAGGTTTAATTTCAGTTTCTAAATGATATTTGAAAAGAACTCCTGTAAGATTGCCTATTGCCTCTGATGAAACTCGGTCCAACAACGCAATTTTCCAAAATCCACGCCCGAACATTCACCTTTACAGGAAACTGGGTATGTCCCTCTCTAAAAATATGCGGATTGGTATCGCTTCAGTATCGTCATGGAGAAAAAACGTGAGTTCGTCAGAGAAACAAACACTATTTGACAGTTACCAGTTCAGTTTGACAGTGAACAAGATGTTACCAAGAAAACAATTTTTTTTTTCAATGTGAACTTGGCTGAAAGCAGCAGTAGGGTTTTTGGTAGAGTTTGAGGTGACTAAAATGTCAATTTCCAAACGTTAGTATTTCGAAAACAATTGAATTCGTGAATGAAGTGTATCAGACAAAATTGTAAAGAATTATGAGTAGATTTTGAAAATGGAATAATATATGGGGTGTTCCATTTGAAAAAAATATTGAAGATGGCGCTCAGCCGCCATTTTGGAACTTTAAGGTGTGATTTTATCATAAAAAAGTATTATTTCATTTCCTATGTGAGCCCTCAAAATTTCGTAGCGATATACCAGGTGATTCAAATTTTAGTGTGTGGGAACGGACTTTGAACGGGCACTTTATAATATGTATATTAAACTGAACATATATATTATCTTATTATTATCATTATTATACTTTCGAAACTTATTCGATAATTAGTTCTATTTCAATGCGTAACTAGTCTACTACAGAGAAGTAATGACTGACAATTGCTTTAAGTCTTGCATAATATAATTCCATATCGTTCACCGGTAAATCAAAAACAGCTGTATCAGTACTGCCTTCATCATCATAGGGTTTGTCATCAGATAACTGAATTTTCAATGAATTTAAACTGCATATCACTCCAGAAATCCCATAATTCCTCCAGTGCTTTTTCAGATCGAAAAAAGTAAATAATTCCTGAGGATTGCTGCCCAGCTTCGTTAGAAACGTCGAGAAAGATTTGTAGTAGAATTCCAGTAACTCGTCATATTTCTCAAATTCTTCACAGGATCCGGACGAGTACAGAAAGTACGAGAGATCGAAAACAGGAGAACGCACTCCAGACAATTGCCAGTCTATTATTTTGACATCTTGCGGTCGTGTTCGGTCATCACCCTGAAAAAGTCAAATCAAATATTAACAAAGATCGTGGTGACTTGGTGACAGGTGAAATCAGAGATCTACAACTATAAATTTTAATGTATAATCAGGGTTGTGTCAATGTTTATAGAAAACTTGCCCTTATATTGCAGGCATTTTCAGAAATTGATTGTATCAGCTGGATGGACTAGACGCACATACTTCCAGGAAGGTATGTAGCAAATACTACAAAATCTTCCAAGATCGCTAGACCATAAAGATGGTCCCCTAGATCGCTAGATCTGACCCTATTGATATTTACTCATGGCGTCGTATAAAAAACAAAGTGTACGATTGACATCAGCGAAGAACTTGAACAAAAATCGGGAAGCAGTTTCAGGCAATTAAAAATTGTTCATATTATGAAATCGAACAATAGATTAAAGGATCGAACAGTATTTACGAATTTAATGAAGGTATTAGAGTTTTTTAATTTGTATGCCCTTCAGTCATGATGTTAACATTTCTTTTCATTTGAGGCAAGCTTGAATATCTTGAAAAAACGATAAGGTCTTTCAATAATCTCATGACATGCTTTATGAGTATGATACATTTGAAAAATTATTCTAGTTAGATTCAGAAAACCTTTTATCAGTCAGAGCAGATTTCAACCATTGTATGATCAAATTTTTTCATTCATTCATTTTTCGCAAACAAAGCCTCTATTGTAGAGGTGGTGCTTGGGATTTCCCAAAACCAGTTTGTCAACTAAGTGAGTCAGCAGTGTTCATAATCGATAGAAATTGAAAACTAATGATATGTAAATTAACGAAATTTTACATGATTCGCGATGTACCATGATTCATTTGTATGTTATGGTTTCCGCTAAAAATTTACAATGTTCAGAAAACAATAAAGAATAAACCAAAAAGGTTCTGTTAAATATTAGAGGGCAATGCTTCGGAAGAACGAGTCCTGTTCCTAAATCTCCATAAAAATGCTAACAATAAACCAATTGATGATATTTCAGAAGAGCATTGTCCTTGGAAATTGCTTTAAAGACATTGAACTACATCTGATAGGTATTTGTGCAACGTTCTTCCAAAACGACCCAATTGCAAGTGCTTGCGTCTTGTAATTGAACGGAAGATTATCCTGGGAATGACCAAGTACAGACATGCATGTGTCCGTCGTGGTATTAGCCAGGGAAGTAGTTGTTTTCTGACAGATGTATATGCTCTTATTTTTCCACTTGGTGGAAACGCTTGGAGAGAAGGGTACTTTGTATTCATTTCACTATGTTGCTACTCTCCGGAACATCCTTTCGAATTCGTTAGAAATATTACAGTTTACCATTACCGGAGTTTGTGCTGCATAGGAGCGGTTTGGTTCTTGATTTTCCGTGCAGATGGCGCTGCGACCCACTCAGTTGTGGGCCGTAGTTTCATCCGTGGAAAATATTAGTTGAACAGTTGATAATTATTCATTTGGCAGGGACAGGACAATTACAAAGTTGTCCGACCTACCCAGTCACTGATGAGAGGCAAAACCTCGGAATATGCATGTTTGCAGGTGGTCATTTCCAACCAAATAAAGGATAATCTACTGTTTAATTTCAAGATACGCACTTGCAATTGGGTATTCTTGGAAGAACGTTGCACAAATATCTGTCAAATGTAGTTCAATGTCAGTCGTGGTATTAGTCAGGGAAGTAGTTGTTTTCTAACATATTTTTTTCTGATTTTTCCAATTGGTGGAAAAGTGTGAAGAGAAAGGGTACTTCGACTTGGTCGATTTAACCGATTCATTATCGTGCACCAGCACATACAAGAATGTATTGATATCTAGTTAGCCTAGACCAGTTCCCTGCATAAACAAAATATTGCGTTACCATAGCAATGAACAATAACTTATTAGAAGTGTCAGTGTCAAGTTTGACGTCAAAAAAGTAAACCAGAGATACCTAAATTAAAAGAATAAATATGTCCACGTCAATTGGGACGAGAAAAATTGCTGCAAAATGGATCCCCAAATGTTTTAATGTTGACCAAAAGCGTGCTAGGGTAGTAGCATCGCGTTCGATCTGTGCTCGATTTGAAAACGATGTAGACTTCTAAAACCGAATTGTTACTATGGATGAGACTTGGTTACATTTTTACGATCCAGAAACAAAGCAACAATCGATGGAATGGCGACACTCTGGTTCTCCAAGACCTAAGAAGTTTCGTGTCCGAAAATCTGCTGGAAAAGTTCTTGCTTCAGTTTTTTGGGATTGCCATGGAGTAATCATGATTGATTTTTTGAGTAAGGGTAGAACAATAACTGGAGATTACCATTCGACATTACTGACCACTCTACAGGAAAAAAATTAAAGAAAAAAGATGCGGAAAGCTATCCAAAGGTGTTTTGTTTTTGCAGGACAACGCCCCTGCATACAAATCTCAGGTTGCCATGCAAAAAATTCGTGATTTAAGGTTTGAATTACTAGAACACCCCCCTTATTCACCAGGTTTGGCTCCATCCGACTATCATCTCTTTCCTCAACTGAAAAATAGTTTAAAAGGTCGTAAATTTTCTTCCAACGAGGAGGTAATAAAATCTATGGAGGTCTGGTTTGCAGAGCAAGAAGAAACATTTTTTTTGAAAGGTCTAGAGACGTTGCAGGTTCGCTGTAATAAATGTATTGGAGAATAATTCGACATTGAAATTTTGTTTGGTTCTATAGTAGGCTAAGAATTTTTCAATATTTCCTCGTACAGCATTGAGGAACTGTGTGAAGGCCTCTTTGGTTTGTCTTTTCTAGGAGATAACCAACTGCCGAGCTCGGGTTTCGGATGCTATCTACGCGTAGCTTTGTGGACCAGCTGCCTTCGGTCCCATTTGTTGTCTCTTAGCTAGATGAAAGGAGTCGTCGGGTGTGGAGCCAGTGGTTCTTGTCATCTCGTTGGAGACTTGAGAGTAGTTCCCGTCGAAGACTGCCTCAGGACGTCCTCCTCGACTTCTGTTTGAAGTTTTGTCGTTCTCTTGGTGGCCCTTGGAGTCAGTAGAGGGGGGTTGATAAAGGACGCTGATGACGCTGCTGCCCTCTTCACCTTCCTTCTCTTTCTTCCGTCCAACCCGCAGACATTGGTTGTACAATGCCTGATTTCATCTATGATGGATTGTTAAAAATATTCAAAGCATCATCAAAGTCTCTTCTTGTGCAAAGAATGTCGATGTTGTATCACATCCACTGGATGCGTGAACAAATAATATTATTTCTACGTTTATGAAGAACTTCTGAATAATGAGAAAAATATATGCCCTTTCCTTGGTGCTCCCTTGAACATCTCTTGAACATCGAATAACTTCATGAATAGGACGAAGAGATATTATGAGTATGAAGAGGTCAACATCCTGTCCCACGAAAACTAACGTGGGACAGGATAACGTGACAATTGGGACGTGGGACAAGTTTCCTAGATAGCAGTTTGGACAATAAGAATATCAGCATCATCTGATACAGAAAGAGCTTCGATACGAGCATACTACAATTTGTTGTTTATTCGCCAGAGTGTTCAGTAATTTTTTTTGTGGATCTCGTGTATTTTCGTTAAGAATTCTTCCAGCATATATTCGTTTTAATATAGTCTTTATTGTCGTTCAATGACCTTTGTACTCTCCACGTTTTCATAGTAACTGTCAAATACTACGATTACACAATGATCATTTTTTAATGAAAATATTGCAAGCTGTGTAGATTTTTGGAAACGTCCTTTTGTTTTGGCCAAATCACTAAAAGAATTTAATTGCAATATCTGTATCTACGTTCACCGGGATTAATAAAACGTTCTGTAAAAAAGTTCAAATTGTCGAACAGGGTTTTAGTTTTTCCATCAAGCCGATGTCGTTGAACATTAAAAAGGTATTGTAGAAGTGCCTATCTGTTTGTTTCAGTCAATAATAACATCGTGATATTAAAGAATTTGTCTTCTCTTTATTAACATTAAACAACTTCAAACATCATATCTGAGATAAGAACGCGATAAATATTTATAGGACCTAAAAGATTTTTAATGATAAATTTTATAACAAATAATATAATTCGAGAAAATATTGAAAAACTAGCACTTTAAGGATGTTTTCATAAGCTGAAGGGAATGAAGCATCCTTCAAAGATGGATTTGAAAATTTTCAATACTCTATAAATTATTTCTTCTTGATGGCATTCTTATTGCTAATTAACATCGACTACAAGACTGTTTTCAGAATTATCAATATTATTATTATTATAACAAGATGAATAAATGAATTCGGTTTTGAGTACCTTATACTTGAAAAGAAAATTATTGTTCCAACTGTCTCCATGGCATATGGCGGTCTGTGGTTCTTCATTATCCAACATACACTCCATAACTTCATTTGCTGGTTTCGAAAAAGCATTACACAATTTACCATGCAAGATTTTCTCTCCATTTCTCTTTAAAATGTTCAGGGCAGTATTTAAATTATTTTTCAAGCTCCCTATCATCTCTGGAACTTTCATACCGATTTTAGTGGCATGATTGTCAATGAGATATCTGGTAATTTCGTCAAATAATTTTGGTTTCTGATCCCTCATGGCGAAAGAAATGGCATGGAATTTCCCAAATTCTTCGAACACCACTTTCAAATGCCTCAAGTTCATATGCTGTTGTTTATTGTGCATCGTGTATCCGCTCCTCTTCAGATTCTGCATAACGATAACACTTTCCGTTTGTGAATCGACGCACCAATACATTTTGGGGACTGAAGTCAGTCCTTCTCTAATTTCCTTGTCGAAGAGGAACTTTCTTAGTACTGGAAAAACTGTGCTGTATACGTACATTTCTATTCTACACATGAGAACGCAAAATTCCAATTTTCTCCGGCTGTTTTTCAAGAACTTCACTCCTAAGTTGAATAACTTTTTCTTCTTTTCCTTTGTTACCCCAGTGGCAGTAACAAAAACTATTTCACAAACATATCCTGTCTCTGAGTGTTCTGAAAAATCTATAGAAATTTCTTCCAGTTCTTCGTTTTGCAAAGATCTTTTCACCAAATCGATAACTTGTTCATTCAACGCCATCTTGCTATTTCGTAACAATGATAACTATTCGTTCAATACTTTGTCTGCCTGCAACGGTTCCACAACAGCACTAATTATAATTCCACGGCCTTCGATAAGGATAACTATTCCTTCAACATAAAAATTCTAACACGGTATCATCTCATCAACATTATCTTCCATACATAACTTAGCCATAGGCTTATTATTAAGGGGTATATAATTCAAACGAAAAATTTAAATTAAGGAACATTAGTTTGTGGTTTCAATTATTTAATTTATTGTTAATGAATAATGTAATTGTGAACCATCAGCCGGGTTGCATACAGTTTTTCGTTGTGTTTCTCACGAATTCATCCACTATTTCACCAAAGTATTTGAAATTTACGCAAACATCCATTTCGAATCATATTCGATGTTCATCGGAATATCATCTCTTTAAAATATCAAGACATGTAGTTGGCTGGTTTCCGGAAACGAAAACAGCAGCCTCTTGGCGGAGATTAGAAGCTAAGATCTCATTAGCGAAATGACAGATGAAGATCAGCGGTGCTAATAGCGACCCCTGAACAGAGTTGCCGAATCAACTTTAGTGCTAGTAGAACCAGAAGATATGAAATCAATTTCATGATTGAAGGATTGGAATAATAATTATTATAATGGTATAGAACATTATTACTTTATCTATAATTGTTATTGAATTATCTTCGATAAAAAAATTCGATATGATAGTATGTTATGAGTTAATTCACCAGATGGCAGATGAATAATTGAATTTTGAGAATATTATAATGATTGAACTGTGAATATTCAGCGTGACTAATAATAAAACAGATGTATTGCACTGTATCTCAATTGAACAGTTTCAACTAGATTCAACAGTGACCTGGCATAATAAAATGTGTGTCGACTAATGGAGTGGAACCAATTTTTTATTCAAATCAGGCCTTAATATGATGGAATAATAATAAATAGCATTCAGTCAAGTAGAATGGGCAGAGTGTCAGCAAATAAATAAAATGCTAACAAACGTTACAATCACACTTAAAATTTGTTTCCCTCTTATTCATAAGAGAAAATGTACGCTTCACTGAAAAAGGCATTTTAATAATATTCCGTTGTGATAAGATGTTTATATTTTAGCGATATTATCCGTATCGTACTTACTTTTAAATGTAATTTGTCCTTGTATGAAATAAAATTTTAACATTCCAGATGGATTACTTGAAATGCCTCGTGTGGTAATTATGTTCGTTATGTGATAGAAATGGTTGGATTAGTAAAAATTAATACATAATATGGTGAATTTTCCATTTCATTTGAACAGTTTGTTTTGCTTACACCATGCAGGGTTTGTTACAGAGAGCCTGTCACTGGAACCTCTTGAAATTGAACAAAGAGAACATCCATTCAGTGTTTCCTATCGATAATTGAATGAAAAAAGGTGTTAAGATAAAAAACTGTCATCATATTATGTTACGTTAAGTTGGCGACATATAGAAACTCTAAATGTATTATTTAAGAAAAATAAGCCATTCTTCATAAAAAGAAATTTATGTTCTGGAACCTAATTTCAAATAATTGAATCTTAAATTTTTTTCAGTTGAGTCGAATGAAAATTAATTTGTTACAAATGTAAAATACTTCTTTTTATGACAATATTGAACAGTGTTATTATTAAAATTTGTGCAAAATGACGTTGAATTATGTAGTCACATATTCGTCACTAATGGCCAGTTCCACAGGTTACACTCAACGCTTCAAGTGGCACTTGCACTTGAGAATCCGATAGAATATGTTGAATATTATGTCAAATATATCAATACTATCACATTCTAACTGATTCATAAATTGAAGCGTCGCTCAAAGCACTTAGCGGATCTGGTGGAATCGGCCCTCAGAATCATAAAAACGAGATTCTTCTCTATAAGAACACTTCAACTTTACTAACTGAAATGAATCGCTCTCGCAGGATAAGTCAGATAATATTCGCACTCGAAAATAGTGTCACTCTAGAGGGAAATATAAAAAAAAATATCTTCTTCAGATAGTTCTGATTGCGTATTTGAACATAAACAAGAATTATGCAAAACTTCTTCATATAAAAATGTTTGATATTGTCAAAATCTTACTATTTTCTCCTTCACCCTATTGAAACTTTTTGACATTACTCGTATACGGCTGATTTTAGAACTTGATTACCTATTCTAAATTAGGTTCTGGAATATTCAAAACCATTTTTGAGGAATGACCTTCTTCTCAAAATGAAAAATACAGAAATTTTCAATCTGTCGTCAAACTACCTATTTGTACCCAGATAATTGGAAACTAATAATATAGTTAGTGATTTAACTCGTATTCATGCTAGTTAAAGAATTATTTTCAAGCTTTAGAAAAAAGTTGTCAGTATTGTGGCTGACGCAGAATTCAGGGACACATACCGTCCCATATTCAGAAAATTAGGCTCAGTGCATCTTTCTTCAGTACATATCTATATGAATCTCTTCCTGAAATCAACGTGATAAAAATGATTTCACTCAGTCACTCACACTTTCAGCATCGTAACAAGTTTCTGAACTTTTTTTCGTCTGGCAGCCCGTTTTTGATTTCAATCAAATCAATCAATTTGCTTCCTTACGCGATTTTTTCTTCTAGTCTCAAATATTGAATTTTAAAATCTTTAACACCCTGTATCAAAAAGCTACTAGAATCTGGATTAATATATGGCTGATCTCTAGATATGGAATGTCTAATATGTACTCCAACATGTTATCACCTTCCTAATCTGTTTATTCTTTGTCATCATCTATTTAGTAACCTGAAGCAATTGTCATATTGCCTTTACTTAGATTTGCTCAGGTTTTATTTTAATTTATATTCTTACCATTATTTCTAGTTTATGTAGTTTTCATATGATTGAGGTTGGGGCAGCTTTGACCACTGGCTAAACGTGTCCCTTGTTTTGGTGGTCGAATATGCCCCACAGCAAATTTTCATAAATATTCGTATTTATTGTCAATATATTTAATTTTTGAGTGATGTCAATCTGGCATACAACTATTGAACTTCAACACACACTGTTCGTAACCACTTGCTGTCATCACAACTTGATTTGGATTTAATTTCGTAAAGGATACATCCATCAACTGATTTGAGAGAAAGTGAGTTGGAGTTAAAGAAGATTATTTGGCAAGGGAAGATTTCTACCTTGTATTATATATATAACGTCTTACAAGAGGGGTGATCTTGCACTTGCATTTAGCCCTAGATGCTGATTTAATAGAATTATTTTTGTAGCTCTCAAAGACAACATCAATTCTTCTAGTCTGTTCAGAGAAACTAAGCAAATGAGTACGCTAGATCACCGGAAGTTTTTGCTTTACTTGGCTATTCGAGTGCTTGTACTAGTCCCATAGCATCAATGATGTATCTATCATACCAGGTTCTTCTGCAGGTAGGATATCCACACAATTGTTCCCTATCAAAATTGAACCGACCATGGCATCATTCGTTGGGAGATGAAGACATCCGTCACATGTTGCTAGTGACAGTGGGACAGCATGCAATTCATATTGAATTAACTGTTCCAAATCAACATTCCTGCCACTATCAGCAGCAACAACAAGTCTTCGTGATGATAAAGTATGAGACATTACTTTCACGTTATATTTCTTTTTCAGGAACAACTTCATCAAGCTGCATTGGATCATTAATACAATTTTTCAGACGCTGTGAGTTATTCTTTCTGAATGTCTCCTGAAGTAACTTCCTTAGTTGAGATATTAAGTATTTAAGGAGTAGAAGAAAATACATCCCAAACGTGGAACTAATCCTTGAGAGCCATTACATCACGTTCATCACAACTAATCTTTTGCTTCCGTCTTTCAGTGTGTACCTAGTTACTCATCCAAGTCTTCGAGATCTGCCAAACCCACCATCCTTCTTATGTCTTGAGAACGTTTACTACGGCCATTGTATTTCGAACACTATTCAGCACGTGTTGACTCAATACTTGTTATTCCGATCACTCCTCCAGATGTTTTGCTTATTCTATTCACATGTTCTAGAGCTTGATCTATATAGGTATCTGGTTGGAGAAACCTGTGGTAGATTCATTGAAAAAATTAGCAGATTAGAACTCATTGTACACATCAGGCGCAGTTGTGGAAAGCTAAATATTTGTTAGGCGCATTGAGTAAAACGCGAAAAAATAAATGTAGCCATTTCGAAATAGAGATGATGGGTTGTATATATAAATGAATTAATGAATTTTTTTAATTCCTTGACCTTGAAAATATACAATTTGACACCAAGATCAAGTTTTTAGGTTGAGTGGTTTCTAAATTAGGAACAAATATTTGCATTCCCCATTCTCCAAACTGGCGTCCAGAGAAGAGGGTCCCACTCATACACAGTGACCATAGATCAAAATATGATATGAAATAAAATTTAGCATAGTGGTTGCTTGTTAGGGTTCAAGGTGAGCCAACTTTGTAATTTCACATCTTTTACTAAACACGCCTCTTCACTATCAACTGAGTCGGACACAGAACCGCAACCCAAATTTGCCAATGAAGTTGATGCTGAAACGAAGAAGGGTTCAATTTTACTCCGCCAGTTCAGGCGTTCAGGCATAATATATATACTGTGAAGAATGAGAGAAAACGATAACGCATCATTGTCAATAAACCCTTGCCTCGCGATTTGGCAACGCCGTACTAGATGTTTTGTGGCGGCTCAAGTAAGATGGCCATGCCGAAGCAGGAGAGAAATTACCGACCTGTCACAGCATTCCACATCGCCTCATTGTCTAAGTACGGGAGAAAATGAGATATGAATAAAGAAAATCTGCAAATAAAAGACCTGTCAATTTCCAAAGATTTTTCATCAAGCACCATCTGAACGTTGATGTTTCGGTAATGAACAAAAACTTGGTAATGATGAAGGACGGCGCGTTGTGCGCAGATAAGCAGTTGATTAACCGCAGATGGGTTTTCGGGAATGCAAAGCGGAGTTTTCTTGGCGTGACAATAATGACGGCTTGTGGCGTGGATTATGAAAACTGAATTGTATTTATTTGCAGGTGAGATGTCTTGATTATAAATCATGAATGCGAACATAAACGGAACCATTTCATGTGAGTATTTTCTTCCACTCCACTTAAATCGCTACAATCTTACTTAACTGAAAGAAAACAAAGCAATATCTTTTTCATCTCTAGCCAGTATAAACTGCACAGTTCCACAAGGATTGGTGCTTGGCCTAATAATTTTTCTTCTCCTCATAAACGACCTTACAACTGTAGATATTAGAGGAAAATATACTTTATTCGTGGAATACACCACAATATTATGGAACAGCAAAAAAAAATTACTTACAATGTAATATAATTATTTCTTAACATCAAAAAATTTAAAAACTAGTGCGATTCAAACGAACTAGCTTTTAATGTTTTAAAGACTATCATAATGAGTTTTCGATGCGTTCTAGATTCCATACATCTGAATGAAGATAAGATAATAGAACATCAGACACAATCCAAAATTCTGGGGGTGACGATAGATAGTAAATTGATATTCCAGGATCACATCACAAATCTTAATATGAAATTAACGTCTGGCTGTTATGCAGTGAAAGTTACATCTAAATAACTGTCGTTTCTTGCTGAACAAAAGTTACCTACATTAATTTCGATCTTTATTCTATTCTGGAAACTGTTTGCCTGATCAAAAAAATATATAAATGAATTCGTGAAAAACGCATCAATATATCCAACTCATCAGTCCAATGAACTTGGTTTGCCTATCCCCACTTCCACACTTTCCAAATACTCTTTTATATACAATGGTTGCAAAATATTTATTCACTTTCCCAGTCATAATTAAATATCAAATTATTATACCAATTTTAGTCAAATATTGCAGAACTTTCTCATTAATAAAACCTTTTATAGTCTGGAATAATTTTACGATGATAATTTTTAATATTTTCATGGTATTAATAAATTATTGCAATTGTTTTGACATGTATTGTATTTTATGAATGTGATGTGTTATATATTATATTTCATTTATTTTTATGTTTTGACAAATTGGTATTGATACTATTAAACTATTGTTATTGTCTCATCATGAAATTTTATGAATGTGATGAATAAATAATTTTTTATCAATTTTTATGTTTTTACAAATTGTGCTTCACTTTGAAACCGACAGTATATTTTATTTTGTGTATGTTACAATATATATTTTTGTATGTATTTCTGTATTTATATGAAGATTCGTGTGTTTATGTCTTAGACACAGCTTCGTCAATAGGGTATTCCTTATGCATATTTATTTCAATGCGGTACTATTATTATTCGCGAAATGGTCGTTGTGTTCTCAAACCCCACTGTCTGCCATGGAGCTAAATTCACTTGTAGTTAAGCTGTAGGTCCCCGATCTCCCTTGTTCACACTAGCTCGCTTTTGAAGGATTCACCCCTGAAAACCTGGCAGATTCGCAAAAAATATTTTACCATTTCTTTGTTCAACACATGGCAAAACCTAATTTATCTTCAAAATTTAATAAAGGAATACAGACAATGAAAATGACGAGGATACTTCAAAGGACTCTAACAGCAATCATGTGAATACAAAAAGTACAAAACTACTTAAGAAATATTGGCAGAACTACTTATAAATTTTGATGGTTCTTGACCAATTTCTTCGTGTCCTGCGCAATGTTCCCAAATCGAATTCCACAGGCTGGTTCTGGTGCAATGAGAGTTGTTGCTACCCCAGCTCTTGCTAGGACATCTGGGTTCTCATTCTTCTGGATGCCCTTGTAATCTGGTACCCAGACAAGTTTTACCCTCTTCTATCCTCCTAGGTTGTTGAGGTTTTCATGAGTCTACTAATTTGGAAGTAAATATGCATAATCGCCTAGCCGTTATTGCCACCTGGCTGTCAGGTAATAGTTTTTTTTGACTGCACAAATTACCTGGTTCCTGTTCAAATAAAATTTCCGCAGCTGGGCTCCATCAGGATACTGTCATTATCTCCAATGTAAGTTTTTCTTAGTATAGCTGTTTGTTAGACTCGTTGAAAAATACATAAAATAGACTTTCTGCTTCCTTCTTGTGGTGTTTTAATACTTTATTTGGCATTTGATTATACATTTTTACTCAATTTTCAGCGAGGCTTCCTTTTTAAAAATTCTCTTCACTTCTTCCAAAACTAAACAACACCTTTCCTACAAATTTGAAATTCCACCAATCACTATTTTTAATCACTTCACTCACGTCTTGATTCTTTGAAATTTTATCATTTTCAGTTACTTACTAATTATTATTATGGAGGAAATCTATCAACCACTAATTCACATCACTATGATTGTCATAAGAATTAATCTGTTTTGTTGTATCATTAATGACTTTCTTCAAATATTTACACTCTTTTATTCTTTCAACATTTGGCATCCACAAATGTCATCTTTCAATTCCAAGTTTGAAATTTACCAACATACAATGCTTTTTTCTGTTAGTCAGTTTTTTTATTTTTAACAAAATGATACGTTTTCACTTTATTTACATTTATGACATCTAAAGTGTTTCAAAAAGTTTTGTAATGATTTATAATTCTTATTTTTGTGATAAAATGACTACTCTTATTAGAAACGCTGTGAAATTTGATGAAGTCCATCTCTACTACCCTTCTTGTTGTGTTTGTTGGTCTTTACTACACAGGATGTTAAAATAAAGATAGTCCAGTCCAGGTAAAATATCTATTTGGCTTGAAGTTCAGTTTTTGTAAAATATTAAGTTCTACATTGACAATATCAAACATAAAAATTCATTTTTCATAACAATAGATTCGCTAACAGCAATAATTGAACAAGAACATCTGAATGATCTCCTACTTTTCCATTCACATTGTCCCAATATCGAAGAGGGACTTGAAATTCATCACAAGTCTGCCTCCACATCGCATAACTACTAGTCTCTTCGATCATTAACTTTTATTATCGAGAGGATTATTAACGTTGTGGAGAAGGTTCTTGTAAAAGTCTTCAACAACTCATTCCACCCTGACAGATAACACTCCAGAGAACCTCGCGAGTAAGTAACTCAGGTAACATCTAACCAAATATTTGTAGTATATTTCTGAGACAAAATGGCGGGGGGTTGTCACACAAATTAAAAGTTCTGAAACGAGGCTGTTCTCTGAACATATGTTGGTCAGATATTTATTACAGACGAACCGTGTTCCTCGCAGGATAAAAACTCATTTCTCAATCATATTTCAGTGATTTTATTGTTTCGGTCGAATGTAAAGTGGGATACTTGATTGTGTGCAGAATATAAAGTTACTTATTTATCGCGCTGCAATTTATAAGACGCATTTATTATGGCACTGCGTGGTGGTACATCTCACATCCAAACAGCTTCGGCTATCTTTCCTCCTCTTCTTTTTAATCGACTGATCAACTTTAGTGGACAAAATAAACCGTATATTTTAAGATTGATGCATAATTTATCAGCCATAAAACGGTTATTTTATGCTTTCGCTGTCAATTCTGTATCGTTGCCTTTTTGATGGGAATGTTTGTTATTTCCTCTTAATGAGCAAGTACGGAGGTGTTACAATGTTGAAGAATGAATCGCCAATAGCAGTATTCTCGAATGCAATATGGACAAGAATGAGTATTCGAGCAAAGACAAAATCCAAAATCCAATCAACAGAAATGGGTAAAAAAGTAAATTTTTTTATATTATTCATTTTCTTTCATATTCAAAACGCTCATTAAAATGATAAAACTTCGGTTTACGATTGAAAAACTCTCATACTTTGGCTAGATTACTTCTGATTGAAACATTCTTTTCTGTCCACTGAAAAACTTATTATTATTTCTTCTGAAAAAATATTTCAGTAAAAAAAACACTAATTCAATGATGATGATGAGATGAAATCAATCTGCAATTCTACTAGGAATTTCGGTAATTATGTTATTCTGAAAAAACACTATCTGAAATTAATAGAAAATAAAAAACGCAACCTATGATAAATTCATTGTAGAATCTAAGCACAAAGTTCGAGATGGCTGGAGACTTGTCAATTTTGAGAGAAATCATTCACCACTGCGGATTTCATTGGGAAAATTCATAGTGACCCGGGGGATTTTTGAAAGAATTGCGCACACCATGTTTTTTTTTATGAAGCTTGCATTCTACATGAGTGAAACTTGTTTTGACTTTCAAAATATTTTGTACGGGGTGCCCCAGGGATCTGTTCCGGGTCCTTCTCTATTCACTATTTATAGGAACGATATTCTTATAAATGTGTGGCCTATGCTAATGACACAACTTTGCTAAATACTGCTATTGCCAACGTGAAAAGTTTTTCATTGCGCATAATTTTATTCACTCAAAAATGTACAAAGCTGGTTCAGTGTAAACAATCTCAAATTGAACAACGATTAAAACCCATACAAACTTAAATAGGTTTATTACCGAAATAGATGCCCGTGCATATGAAGTAAAATATCATCGACCGTGTTATAATACGACAAATGTGGTAAATGTTCTCAGAAAATCCAGCAATATACCAGAAAATCATCTTGACAATAATGTAGCTGCATGAGAAGTAGAATTGTTGAGTAAATTTCGAAGTATTCTGTACGCTGGGACTATAGTAAATATGCAGGTAGTTGAAGAACTATATTTGAAAATATGTAATTCTCGTGATTTGTCCTAGAGTTATCGAAGGAAAAAAAATTATTTGAAAGCATCGAAAGTAGATAAATTTCAGGATGATGTTTATTTTTCAAATTCGACAACTCCTTCCAAACCCTGAAATGAATGCCTAAAGAGAGTGAAGGATGATTCATTTAGAACAATTATGAAAAAATTTCAAACACGACGAACGAGGAATTAAAGATTCTTCATGAGGCTTCTGTGATGTTGAGAAGAGATGCAGCAAAACCTGATTTGTGGAATTTCAAAGGATCTCTGATAACACCAGAAAGTAAAACAGTAATCCTTGAAAACATGATACAATTTTTCAAGGGGTGTATCAAAGGTTACGATGAAAATTATTGACTGGAAAGGTTTAACGATGCAGCTTTTAGATTATCTCAGGTTTTATTATTCGAATTGTTATCAGATAGGCAGGTCAAGAACAAATCTAATATTAAAAGAAAATCTGGAGATTATCCATTACAAGAAGCAGTTGGGATCATTGCGTTTCATTCAACAAGAAGACAGTTCTTAGTAGAATTCTTGAATAAACTGGGGTAAGATTAGAAACTCAAATCGCATTATTAGTTTATGAGTTTCATTACTCAATTTTTCAGATAAGCTGACGTTTTGGAAAATATTTAAGCAAGCTGATGACAAAATTCACAATGCACTGATTTCTGTCGGGGATAGGCACGCTGATATAAATATCATATCAGTTATTTTGGAGAAATTCATTTCTAAAGTTTATGCATCAAACATTTGCTCTTTAGCCAAGTTGAGGTGGTGGAGTTTTCGCAAATGCAACAGCAAAGCGATCAATTACCACCTACTAAAGGCAGTTTGTATCCAGCTCTGCAAAGAGCAAGGTTACAACTTTTGATTTGGACCAGCTATCACATATCTAGAAACGAATTGTTGTATCCTACGGATTATGGATGGCAAAGTGATGAGACAGGACGAATGATACCTATTTTCTCTATCGAGAATTGCGCAGGAGAGAAAAGAAGAAAAAGAACAAAATCACACAAGTGGAACAGTAGAACACAAGAAAAATTATAACCAATTCACATGGGTACACATGCCTAGAGCAAGACTCGTGAACCCACAGGACGAAGCCTTTATTTGCATTTACGCAATAGTGGGAGTGCTGGACAAGTGCACCAATAGGAAGCAAGGTCAAAAAATAACAGAGAGAGAGAGAATTGCGCACCACCAGAAATATTGAACTTCGATGTGGATGCAGAAAAAATAAATGTAATACAAAATACTGCCAACGCGTAATCAATCAATAGAAATGTACAGAAATATGTGACTGTGAAGCTGAAAAAGAGCATTGTGAAAATTAAGAACGATCCAATATAAATTTAGACTACGACGACTTTAGTGACAACGAAATTCAAAATGGAAAATATCCGTGTGCGATCCAGATAATCTGAACAACTTTCAATATTATGATGATTTGAAAATAGTAATGTAATTGAGGTCTGTGGCGTGTGTTTTCTGAATATGTGGTTGTTGCTAACTATTCTTATTCAAATTATTTCACTTTGGACAAGTGCAAGTATAGATATAGCTCAAAAAAAATGAAGCTTATGGAATGGTAAATATATTCGAACTGATGCATATTTTTTCTAGGACTGTTTGTTTTAAAGTTATTTGATAATGTTTGAAAGGGCTGCATTTAGATTATTAGTTTTTTCGAAATATCTCTCTAAATATTGAACACTCAGAATATATGGATATGTTCAAAGTGATTAATTTTCAAAATGCAAATTTATCAGCGTTTGAACGAACCTGCTAAATAAAATAATGAGCGAGATATAGTCATTTGAACGACGCGTATCTGGGGTGGCCAAGAAGTGGTGTGACGTCATAAATAATGAGTATAAAATATTAAAGTGTATGCTTGAATCATCTCAGGCCTACGACTGTCCTTGGACATAAGTGCGTCCACTATTCGTATAAAATTCAATATTTTTCTTTTCATTTTTAATTGATTTTATTTGCGTGTTTTCATGAAAACTATTGCTATAAATAAGTTTTTGGCCAAGTTACGGCTACTCGAGAACTCTATCAAACGTCTCCCAACACAATCGTCTTCCATTCACCTTTATATAATTCAACGCAGCAATTAAAATGTGTTCGGTACAATTTATCCGAGAAAATATACGGCCGTTTCCTATGGAATGCCGCAGTGAGGAAAAGCTCCAATTTGACTCTGCCTTTTAAATATTTACTGAATCCTCTGTAATACTTCACACCATCTTCTAACCCAGAATTAAAAATAAATTACCACATTCCCCGAAGATTACCTGATTGTTCCATTATAGTTGTCTCTTTCGTGTTTGTATATGTCTTTTACTAGCCATGTATAAGGTCCATATAATAATAATACATTGTGATATTTGTGACTCGAAATGTTTCAAAAACCATTAACGGATATACCGTCAATTTAAAATTGTGGTAATGTTTGAAAATTTGGGTACGGTCCTGGCCAATGCTCCTGTGAACGATGACACTTCTCTAATGTCAAATGTCAAAACTAATCGCAACTAGTAGCCGTAACATAAATGAGAAGTGTGTGTGTATATGGCTGTTGTTCTTTGTTGAATTTCGTTCTTTTGAAATAATGACACATACTCACGATTATAATGAACATTTAGATATGCCGTTATTTCACGGGTAGTGCAAAAATAGTACCTACAGTGATTTACAAGCCGATGTATGTTTTTCAAAACTTTGCCCATCTCAAATTTCGTGAATTTGGTGCAAACGGGTCGTGATAACGAACACAGGAAGAAAACCTGGGAACATCAACAATCCGTATGACAATTTTAAGTAAACTTGGAGTGGTGAAATATGGAGTAAGTATTATTTTCCATGTACAATTGTATTTATGCAATTATTATATTATATTCTTACAATTCCAAAAATTTTGTTCGAGATAGTTAATAAAGATGCTAATACTCCCGACAGAGAAAGGCATAACTAGAAAGAACTTTAACAAAGAATTGAAAATGCTCATGAAGACTGCGTGAATGAAAAAAAGTTATTTAGCTGCATGGCAGTGACTGGTGATAACTTTCATTTTTTGGTCGATATACCAGGACCGTCGTGGGATAATTTTTGAAGAACGTATGATGAAGATATTTATGTGGTAGTTGAGGTTGATATATTATTCGTTTATCAAAATGGTATTAAAATCAATTCTAAGTTAGAATATCTGATGCTTTCGCAAATTGTTGAGGTACCTGCACGTACTACTTACTGCAATCTTCATTGATCTAATTATCAACAAGTAATGAAGATAATTTGGTAAAGGTAAGTTTATCGGACTTCATATGAAAATGAAAGAAAGTGGTAGAACATACGTAGTTTTGTGTCTTAAACATAAATCCGAAGAAATTTCGAGAAGGTTTCAATTACTGTTGAGTACTTTTTGAGTTGTGTCCTGCATCCTCAAAATCTACTAGTTTCAAATATGTCTCACAAAATGCCTATTTTTAAGGATACTTTTTTCAGGCACTAATTAGGTAATTTCACAATAACTAACACAAAATCAACCGTTTAACACAAAAAAGTTACCTTCTTATAACCAGAAAAATAGTTTTAATTTTTGAACGATTTTGTTTAACTTCATAGAGACTGGCTGTCTGTCTGTTTATCAAATCTTGTGAAAGGGAAATATTCAGAACTTTGTAATGAAAAAGAAATAGGTACAAAAATGCGGTTTTGAAATTTATGATCTATCTGTTGACAATACAATTTTATAAACAG
The DNA here is from genome assembly GCA_958502065.1 of Chrysolina americana. Classification (NCBI taxonomy): domain Eukaryota; kingdom Metazoa; phylum Arthropoda; class Insecta; order Coleoptera; family Chrysomelidae; genus Chrysolina; species Chrysolina americana. The sequence goes on from OY293413.1 coordinate 12,935,395, forward strand.
AAATCGGTGGTAGGGGGTGGGTGAGGGGTGTGAAATGGACAAATTCAGAACTTTGTAATAAAAACAGATATTACATACATGCGGTTTGAAGATTTAGGATTTGATGTGGTAACAATATAATTCAATGAAAAAAAAGAGGGTTGTGGGTGGATGAGGGGTGTGAAGGGGGTAAAAGCGGTAAATTCAGAACTTTGGAATGAAAAGAGATATAAACATGCGGTTTTCAGATTTATGATTTCATGTGGTGATGATACAATTTTATTTAAAAAATGGAAGTAGGAGGTGGGTGAGTGGTGTAAAGAAGGTGAATAATTCAGAACTTAAATATCCAACCAATAACAGATAGGCGGTTTTCAGATTTATGATTTGATTTGGTAACAATACAATTTTATGAAGAAAAACGGGAGTAGGGCGTAAGTGAGTGGTGTAAAGGGTGTATTTTTTCAATTTTCAATTTTCATATTCAATAAGTTCGAATAATAAATAAAATAAAAGAGTGGCCGGTGGCTCAGCGGTCTGATGCACAGGCCGTTCGAAACTCCAGCATAGCGATAGTCAGATCGAGCCCGATGTAGGTACAAGAGAATTTTTCTCAACTACTTTATATCGGATCGATAGGCGACTGCATGCATTGTTGAAAAGCAAGTGTATTGTGAGTTGTCTAGATGCCAATCTCGTCTCGTGCTAGCTTGCAGTGCACACCGACCACCCGAGGTGGTGCTGTAGGTTTTCCGGGTTTTTCTACAGCTGAAAAGTGAATACTCCACCAAAAATCAGTGAGTCGCCCGAAGCGCCACGAAAAATAATAATAATAGCCGTTCTCTACCCGCACAGTCTATGCCTTTGGGTACACTCAACGAGTGTTTATGAGAGAGTATTATTTTTATTATTATTTTTAATTTTTATTCGTTGTAGGTCTAAAGCCCGATGCCCAGTTTTCTGCCGTATTTTCAACCCTTCGGGAAAATTATAAATATTGGTCCTACAGTTCCGGGTACATTTTTTTGGAAAATTTCTTTCTCTTTTCGAATCTTTTTTAAATTTGAAAAATGTGAAAGAGTTTTTGAGATATTGTCACGCCACCAGGTAATGGAGCATTCAGATTAGGGTTCTGGTAACCAATGACCAACTCCCCTATATTGGGGTTTCACTCAAAATTACGTTATTTGGCTTTATGAGCCCAGTTCATGAGACAGGGTGGTGAACAATTGAAACAGTTGGATAAATTCAATACATCTAATTAAATAATAACAAAATGCGAGGATAATGATACTTACAAAATTATTAAAATCATTTTAGGTACGGGTGGTGTGTCACACCTTGAGGAGATCCAGCTACCAACTAACTTTTCAAAACCCTTCTCTTTCTTCTTTTCCTTCATCAGCGTATTCCAATTCCCCTTGTATAAAGCCAATAATCTCCATTATGCTGAAACAGCGGTATCGGCATTTCTTGTCAATATTACTCAATACGATGTGAATTGGATACTTCCTGATATTCCTGCAGAGTGTCAAAAATTCGATTTTCGCTACGTTGGGTACTATGCATCGATTTGATTTTAGTGCTCTAATTCGAAATTAAACTGTCTTAGAAATGAACCTAATGTATCTTAGTTGTAGCTCATGAGTCCCTTCATACGAATGAAAAATAATATCTATCAAAGGGTGTTGCATTACAAGACAATGTTCATAAAAATAGATAAAAATCAATACTATAATCGTTTTGATTTTCACTCAATCCGTTAAAATTAGAAAACAATCTGCTAGAATTTGACGTTTTTTTAAGTATTGGTCTTGATCAACTACATGAGGATTCATATGATTGCTTGTCCAACAGTATATAATTTTCCAGGTACAGGGTGACGATTTGAATGCTTCAAATGCTACAGCTCATGAATAAAATTATATCATTACGAATTGTCCATTACTGTTACTAGGATATGAAAGTTAAACTGACTCATAAAATAATCCTTCCTATCACACCCCCCCCCCCCATTATAGCCAACCCCCACCTCCCCCTTGATTTACAGCCACCTGCATTCAATACTTTCAATAGAAATCTCTACTTGTAATACCTCATTGAATAGCTGTTAAAAATTGCCCTCCCCTTCCTTCCTTCTTCCTCTTCATCAAACATCAAATATTATTTTTGTGAACACCTCTTCATATGAAAATGAAATGGAAAAATGCATCATCAATATTTTATTTACCTGAATGGGTATGTTCAAATTCTAATTATTTAGTTACAAAAAATATTTATTTTCACAGATACCTACTTGAAATAGCATTGAAAAATAAACTTTTAAAACATACAAAATGAGTCAGTTTAACTTTCATATCCTAGTAACAGTTATGGACAATTCGTAGTGATATAATTTTATTCATGAGCTGTAGCATTTGAAAGCATTCAAATCGTCACCCTGTACCTGGAAAATTATATACTGTTGGACAAGCAATCATATGAATCCTCATATAGTTGATCAAGAATCATACTTTATAAAAAAATTGTCAAATTCTAGCTTTTTGTTTTCTAATTTTAACGGATTGAGTTTAAATCAAAACGATTATGGTATAGATTTTTATCTATTTCTATGAACATTGTCTTGTCATGCTGTAATGCAACACCCTTTGTTAGATATTATTCTTTATTCGTATGGAGGGACTCATGAGCTACAACTAAGATAAATTAAGTTCATTTCTAAGAGAGTTCAATTTCGAATTAGAGCACAAAAATCAAATCGATGCATAAAAGTAGCGAAAATCGAATTTTTGATACCCTTTACCTCGAAAACTGGTCATAGTATCGATCTGTAAATTGGACTACGTAATGAGGATGCCAAGATCTACAATATATCAAAATTTGAGCAAAATTAGCCGAAAGCAATTTTACGTACTAAATGTGCGGGGTCCTTTCTAGGCCAATGCTGTCCATCTTTGATTGATATTTGAAATAACCCTGAAAAATAGTTCATTATTGATAAAGCCTTGAATATCTTACCGGTAACTGATAACAGATTATTGTTTCTATATTCTAATAACTTGTCACCTCCAATTTTTGGAAATGTTCCTCATGATTAGGACTTATTTATTATTATATGCAATGTCATGGCGATATACGTACACATAATTTGACGGAAAACAGTGAAATATTTTCATGATCCGCACTTTCTGATTTCATTAGCTGGTCTAGACCACGAAGTGTACTCAACAGTTAGAATGGCGATGAGGTCCACATTAGTCCAGAGGCTAACGTCTCTGGTTGTGGAGCTTCTGGGTCGCATCGAACAGAGGTTCGAGGCCTCGGTACGCGAGAATCTTTTTCTCAAGTGCATCGGCTTCTCTAGGCGGCCACATGCCTTGTTGAAAAGCAAGTGTGATGTGAGTTGTCTCGATGCCAACCCCGACGTCTGGTGGTAGCTTGGAGTGCGCACCGACCACCCGTTGTGGTGCTGTAGGTTATTCGGGTTCTCATACAGCTGAAAATTAAATACACCACCAAAATTTATTTATGAGGAAGTATTATTAGTATTATTAATATTTAATAATCAAACCTGTTTCAAGACATATTGATCACAATTCATTTTTGTACTTCATATCATTTAGTTTCTCTGTAGAGAAAAACTGGAATATGTCAATTACAAACTTTTCACGCATATTTCATTCTGATAATTGTTGCACTAAAATACTGGATGGGTCCTCCAATAGGAACGAAAGAACATAACACTCCCATATAGTTACTTTCACCCCTTCATTATAATTCAATATTTTTTTCTTCTCCTTTGACTTCTTCAATTGATTGAATACTGTTTGCTAACTTTCCAATATTTTTATTTTACATATCTCGACATATTTTTCAACGAATTCCTATGTTATTTCAACCAACTATGTGATAAACCAGAAATTATTGTTCTCACTGAAACAAGACAAATTCAAGACCTGAACTTATATCATATAAATGAGTATAATTTGATTTATAATGACGGAAGATACAATCAGAACGATGGCACAGTGATTTTCATCAAATCAAAACTTGACTATACCTGTGAAATTATAAAATTGAGCATTGAACATAACATGATCCTTTGCAATATATATTTTAATAAGAGGAGTATAACTATTCTTGCCATGTATAAAAACCCCCCCTATTACTGTAAGGATTTTGTGATTTCTCTGAAAACATACCTAATGCAATGCAACAAAAAAGCGGATTATTTGGTTTTTCTTGGAGACATAAATATTGACATAATGAATGAGAATATGGATATATCAACAGTTGAATACCTAAACGTCCTAAATGAATTCGAGTTTATATCGCTGATAAACAATTATACAAGGGTAACAGAAAACACAAAAACTTGTCTGGATCATATATTCATCAGAACTAAATTTAATACGGATCTCTTACTACCTATTATTATTGAAAGTAAACTCACAGATCACTATACTACATATCTTCAAATAGTATTTGATAATGAAAAGAAAAAAATCAAAAAGTCAGTAGACAATACTACCGCAGTAGATTATAACAAACTTAAATCGCATCTCCGGACAATTCACTGGGAATCAGTATATCGCGAAACCGATGTGGAATCCGCAATGAATACTTTTTTAAAAACAATAAATTATAAAATTTCAGAATGTAGCTACAAAAAAAAGTTGAACAAAAAAATGAGGAAAATATGGATTACGAACGGAAAATAATGAACTCGATTAATACTAGAGACAGAATTTTTCAAGAACATCATCAACCCAAATGATGAATCCTTAAAAAACAAATATAAACGCTATCGAAATAAATTAAACATTACTAAAAATAAAAGTGATAACTCAAAAATGTGGGAAACTGTCGAAGATATCTGCGGAAAAAAAAGGAAAATAAATAAAATAACAGAGATTAATATAGAAGGAAAAAACACGGATAACATCCATGAAATTGTTGATACATTCAATAATCACTATATAAATATAGGGAAAAAATTAGCAAACGAAATAAAAGCCAACCCAAATTATGAATGTCCGAGTAACAATAATAAAAATTACACGTCAATGTTTTTATTTCCGACTGATTCCACCGAAATGATAAGTGTAATTCAATCATTAAAAAACAAAAAAGCTGTTGGGGTCGATGGAATAAAGGCTGAGCTACTGAAAAATATAATACCATTCATTATTGAACCTTTGGTGTATCTAATGAATACATCCTTCAGCGAGGGTACCTTCCCATCTGTGCTGAAGTTAACACAAGTAATCCCAATCTATAAAAATGGTGATAAAAATCAAGTTATAAATTACCGACCAATTTCTCTAATCACAGCTGTGGCAAAAATCTTCGAAAAAATTATCAATAACCGACTGTCTTCTTACCTCAGAAAATATGACATTCTCTCCTGCAGACAGTACGGATTTCGAGAAGGCGTATCGACCAAAGATGCGATCTTAGATCTAACTGCTGAAATGTTCTCCGCAATGGATAACAAGAAGGCATCACTATGTGTCTTCATAGATCTGTCGAAGGCTTTTGACCCACTCCTCCTCAAATCACTTGAAAACTTGGGAATAAGAGGAACCACACTTAAGATGTTTCGAAGCTACCTACTGAACAGAAAGCAGTGTGTGAAAATTGGTGAACACAAAAGTGACTTCAGAAATATAGAATATGGTGTACCTCAGGGAACCATTCTGGGCCCAATTCTGTTCAACATCTACCTGAATGAATTATTCTCAATCAATACAACAGGAAAAATATTTACGTACTGCACAACTGGACTTCCCTACAGAACAAAGTAGAACTTGATCTTGAAAATATCAAAAACTGGTTCTCGTATAGGCTCCTCACAATAAATTTCAGCAAAACCTTTTACCTGCCAATCTATGCTTCTGCACGAAACTCACCATCTTTTACCTCCCTCAATGTATCTGATCATTTCACGATAACACCTGTAAAACAGATTAAATACTTAGGGATCATCATAGATGACCAACTCAAATGGGAACCCCATATAAACTATGCGATAAAAAAACTCCAATTCTTAATGCACAGATTCAAAGTTTTAAGAGATATATTAGACAACAAAACACTCAAAACATTGTACTTCGCTCTCATACAAACACATCTAACCTACGGGATACTGGCATGGGGATCTGCAGGAAAAACCAATATGAATAAACTAATTGTGACTCAAAAGAGATTACTTAAAATAATATTCAAGAAAAAAAGAACGTATTCGACAGACGCTCTATATTTTGAGTCAAAAATATTTGATCCAGTACAGCTCTTCTTCTGGAATACCAATATAAGATCATTTAAATCGAAAGAAAAACTGCCGAAAATAGAACACGCATACAATACACGAATCAAGCAGACTAATTTCAAAGTTCTCTTTATGAATAAAACTGGACAAAAAAGTTACAACTACCTCAGCCTCAAATTATATAATACTCTACCAACTGAAATAAAAAATTCCAAAAACCAAAATGATTTCAAAAAACGATTAAATGACTTCATCACTGCCTTGCCTCGTGCAGAATTGCATAAACTAGTATATTGCCAAAATACCAATTGAAATAAATATACTTAATTTCAAACTCATTTACTAAAGCATCCATACGGCAAAAATTTCCTCAAAATTATTTCATTATGTATACAATATTCTACATGCCTATATTTGAATGTATGTGTATGTATTCAATTCTATTGTGTTCATAATTAATTTTACTTCTTGCAGTTTGAGCGATTTTTCTTTCATTCATTAACTTATCTCCTTTTACATTGTATTGAAAACGCACCTGATGGAATTAAATACATGTTATCATTATATTAATGTACTATATTTGTCTTGAACTTGAACATTTTAGCTCAGTTCTCCTATTTTAAATCAATTCATTTATATATTTTCTCACAATTTGGTGCAACTTTATATTATATTACTATATCACGCACAAGCTTTTCAAGCTTATGTGATTTTGTATATGTTTATTTTAGATTACAGTTTTTTATATGTTTATCATATTTGAATATTGAAAATAAACATTTTTGAATTTGAATTTGAAAAAATATCTTTCACAAGACTATATACCTTGATAATCTATTGGATATTATCATAAAACACTTGAAATTATTAGTAAAAAATATACACTGATAATTAATTAGCAAAGTTGATATAGCGTTGATATTTTTGATTTTATTTTATGAGATTTAAAAACCCCCTTCAAATCCTATATTTAATACTTAGAAATTTAACTATTTTGCATGTTTTTGCTATCTCTGCCATTTTTTAGTTTATCCATGTAACATGGAAACTTACGGCTTTCGAGTGATTGATGTGTAAATTTTAATGAATTAATCAAAGTTTTACATAATGTTTAAAAAATATTGTGGAATCGAGTTTCTTCTTATTTTGAATTCTGTGAAAAAATTTGCCATACTACCTACTTTATATTTTGTTTATACCATCAGAAAGTGTAGATGTCAACTAACAAAAAACACACTGATTCTTCTTTTTGAAACGTAGATATTGTGTAAAATTTTTCATTGAATATTGAGGTGCTTTTCTGAATCCAAAAAATACAGAGAGTTTGGGACATGAAAAAATAAGTTTTCACCAAATATGGTGGAAATATTTTTTCTGTGGGTTATAAAAATAAAAAACCAAAGTATAGGTGTTTGGATTTTTTTCGATAGGACTCATAGTTCTGCCTGAAATAGTGATAAACCGTTTTCCACCCTCAAAATCTTACCACCTTCCACTTCTCGACCTCAAATCGCCCGTAAATTATTTTTCCTTTTATATTTGATCTATTTTCTAACTTTTCCGTATCACGCTTTCAGTGAATTTGTTTCGATGGATTTCAAAGTCGCATTCAATTATTCGGATGGAAACAGTTTCCTAGCCCATCCTGTACGTGCCGACAATGATGCTAAATAAATTCATCTCCACACCTCGGAGACACTGACTTATGGTTCAATCCATTTCGGGTTATGCTTGATTCCAACCAACCTCGTAAATCCTCGAGAATTTCAGCAAAGTCTCAACTTGATATAAAGTGTATGTATCTAGTTGTGACAGATCAGCCAATATTCTCCCGATTGGTATGCAAAGTAGGCCAGAAATCACTCGTGAAGAAGTACAGCTGTTATTGGAATTCATGAGTAGATCCGTTTGTCCTCCTGTTTCGGTAATAAAGCAGATGTTTTCATTGAACACGACTCTCTCGAGACGTTCGAGAGATCAAAATCATATTTTGTATTCGACGTGTGAAAAATTGCTTTCCTATACCAGTGTGTGAGGTGATTTTTTATCGAAATATGGAATTCGATGTCGGATTCTCAAAAGCCAGGAAAACAACGTGGTGATGGGAGTTTTTGAGGAAGAAAAATATTCTGCACCCTGTTGATGAAGTGTGTTTCTTTACAGAAAGTACGGTCTGACTGTTGTTAACCAATTCATGAAAAAGCCCACAGTTCACATCTTTCGAAAACTTCAAAGACGAAACAAATTTAAACCTTGTGTGATGAAAACGCACTTAAAATCACCAATTTATTTAAAAAATGTCCAGTTGGATAAAATGGATAATAAACTTTTGTGATTTTTTTTTAACCTTCCATCAATTTATGTATATCTATTCTCCCCTTTTCCTTTACAAATGTTGTGAGTTTCTTTTTGAAATTTTTCAGAGAAGTTTCATCTATAATTGTCTAATGTCTATTATTTGTGTAGAGCAAATTACTTGAATATCATATCGGCTTGTTGAGTAGTATTCGTAGAAATCGCCTTTGAGGAACTTCGAGAGCATATAAGTGTGTTCTTGATACTACTCCCGAATCAATAATTCCATAATTCAGATGTGATTCAACCAAACTATGGTATAGGATTTTCTTGTATTTAAAATTCAGAGTTCTAAAATTCATATGATGATCCCATCTGAGATGATTATCTATATACAGTGTCACCGACCACCGTTAAAGTCCGCATCATATGGGATTTTTTTTATTATTCACTTATTGCAAATTTAGATTTCGTGAACAGTTTGTGCTTTGAAAATAATGCAAAATGACGTTTACGATTGTTTTCTATCTTTTGGCAACACCTGTCAAATTTACCATTTTTCAAAAAAATTTCAGAATGTTAGGTTATTTCTCAATATTTCGAAAAATATTTTATGAAAAAGTTGTTCATTTTTCGGTTTCCTACCCACCCACCAAATTTGAACCAGTTTGAACAACTTTTATTTTTTTCGCGTTTTCTTAACCTTACACTTTTTCGGATAACACAAATTTGATGAAATCTGGAAAAAAACAGTTGAGATGTAATACACCCATCTGCTGAAAGAATTTTTTCTGTTTATAAATATTTCTAACTGGATATTTCCAAAAAAATACAAATATGCTGAGAAAATAACATCATACTTGATGGAAAGTGGCTCTAGTTTCAATATTCCATAGCAAAATTTGCTTCAATAATTTTTATTACAATACATCAGTGAAGTAGAAAATACTTTGGGTCTATTGATTTAAAAACAAAATCGATAATTCGAAACTAGAGCCACTTTGCATCAACTATTACATAATTTTTTTAGCGTATTTGTATTTTTTTGAAAATATCCATGTAGAAAAATTTGTTAACAGAAAAAATCCTTCCAGCAGATGGGATTATTACATCTCAACTGGTTATTTCAGATTTTACCAAATTTAAATTATCCGAAAAAGTGTAAGGTTAAGAAAACGCAAAAAATATCAAAGTTTTTCAAACTGGTTCAGATTTGGTAGGTGGGTAGGAAACCAAAAAATGAACAACTTTTTCATATATTTTTCGAAAAATTGAGAAATAACCTAACATTTTGAAATTTTTTTGAAAAAATTAAAATTTGACAGGTGTAGCCAATTGATGGAAAACAATCGTAAACGTCATTTTGCATAATTTTCAAAGCGTAATCTGTTCAGGAACTCTAAATTTGCAATAACTGAATAATTAAATAACGGTGACACTGTATACCTAGATATTTAAATTTTCTGCCAGGTATGATTTTGAAATGTTGTTGAATGTCCAGGGTGTATTCTGGCAAAGATATTGAATGACTGCTAAACGGTAAGTATACTGTTTTGTCGAAGTTAATAGAGAGTAATTTACTGTCAAACCAGTCTTTGATATTTATTAGGTCTTTTTCAATATTCAGTTTGAAATTATACCAGTCATCATTTTTATAGTATATCACACTGTCGTCTGCAAAACTGATGATTTTTCCGATTGTATCTTGTATGAATAAGTCATTCAAATAAATCACGAATAACACTGGTCCCAATACTGTCCCTTGTGGAACACCATATGTAATTTTCTTTTCTGTACTAGTCTGGCTTTCGATTCTTACTCTTTGTTGTCTATCAGTCATATAACTTTTCAACAGTTTGTGTCTTCCTATGTCTTCCAAAGTATCTAAAAGTATAGAATGATCGACTGTATCAAATGCCTTTTTCAGATCTATGAAGACACCTATTGAGGGAGTAATCGAATCTAGAGCTTCATAGATGGTTCTTGTTAGGGCATGAATTGCATCAGTAGTAGATTTAATATTTCTAATTCCATACTGAGATGTTGAAAGAATACAGGGGTACCCTTCTCTCTAAGCGTTTCCACAAAGTGGAAAATGAAGGCAATCATCTGTCAGAAAACAACTACCTCCCTGGCTAATACCACGACGGACATTGAACTGCAACTGACAGATATTTGTGCAACGTTCTTCAAAGAAGACCCAATTGCAAGTGCTTGTCTCGTAATTAAACAAAAAATTATCCTTCATTTGGCTGGGAATGACCACCTGCAGACATGCATGTTTCGAGGTTTATTGCCTCTCATCAGTGACAGAGTAGGGCGGACAACATCATAATTGTCCCGTCCCTGCCAAATGAATAATAATCAACTGTTCAACTAATATTTCCCCACGGATAACACCACGATCTACAACCAAGTTGATCGAAGCGCCATCCGCACGGAACAAGACAAAACACTCCCAAGTAGCACAGTCTCCGGGAACAGAAATCTGTAAACATTCGAACTAGTTCGAATATATTGTGCCAGAGAGGTATCAACAATGTTGAAAGAACACAGGGGTACCCTTCTCTCTAAGCGTTTCCACAAAGTGGAAAATAAAGGCAAACAACTACTTCCCTGTTTTTTTTACCTCACCAATATTCGTTGGTGTGAGAAATATTGAATTTTTGTTTAGGTTTTTTTTACTTTTGAATTTAGGATTTTTTTTAATATTATTTGCTAGGTTTCCTCCTACATTGGCGAATAAGCTATTGAACATGTCAGCAATATTTTTCCGATCAGTGACAAGTTCTCCTTTTGGCAGCGGACTGGTTCAATGCGGTCTTAGGGACCCACATCAGAAATTTGCTTAATTCCAGTAGTTCCCTAGATCAGATGTTCCCGAAACCTCTGCTCCACTTATCTGGGCTTTCCCGCTTGCCATTTTGGGCGAACGGTAGTAGCGTTGGTATTTTCCACCCCTCGCTTCGATTTTGTCCCTCTTTAGTTTTTCTTCTGTACTCCCGGCAAAGGCGGGTGCTTCATGGCCATCCATTCTCGAGGACCTTCACCAACTCTTCAGGTGTGGCCTACTGGGGCTTCACAGTTTCGTTGGTCTTGGTGACTGGCCCGGTGGTCGGCAGCTCTTGGCTTCCTGATACCGGCAAGGGCTAGAACCGGTTCCGGATCTGGGAGCTTTTGACTCTCTGGTTCCGGGTTTGCTGTATTTGTTTTTTTGTGATTATCCATACAGTCCCCACGAGTATTGTCGGAAAGACGGTCGATCCCTGCAGAACCGCTTACTGGGACAAGGCTAGATACATCAGAAGGTCGCCTGGTTTTCGGGAGGGATCGTCAATGACACATCACCCTATGTGCCAGGCACCCTTCAGTACGATGTCTCACAGACGTCACAAGTTACTTTTCATTTATATGAAATATTATATACTTATTAACTGCAAAACACATTACTTCTTAACTGAAACAATGGCCAAATGAACCCCAACAAAAAAAGAAATTATTAGCACCTCCTCTAAAGCAGGTCAATATTTCTACGTTAACGTTTCATGTTATATGAGTAAACGCATTTTGCATTCTTTTACAGAATTTTCATCATCGAACTAGGTGATGGTTGAGTTGATATTAATTTTTTTATGATACCCTTTTCCTGAACTCGTCAATAATATTGTAAAAACAAACTTCTCATATTTTACTTAAAACTTCGCAAATCGAAGTGACCATAAATATAAACTTTTCCCTTTACTTTGTCAACCAAATGAAGTTGACTAATAAAACAAGACGAAACGACCTCATATTTGCATAAAAGACGAAGCAATATCTACAAATTTCTGATACAACTCAAGCTATAAAAGTAAATTTATAATTATGAGGGTGACGTAAGTGTTGGCAATAACTATAATTTATGATTAATTTGTTTTCAAAAGCATATCCCGAATCTAGAGTTTTCTGAATTATACTGATAGCGTTCATTCAAGTTTTTCATTTATGTCTTCGAATTTATTCCATTAGCGTCAGATGCAGAATCGGATCCTAGAGATACAGTTCTATGGAGCCGGGTCGTAAAATACACAGAGAAGATCAGAAGAGACTATAGGCGGTTTCACATTTTCTTCAGTAACCCGCAGATAGAAAACTTATTCACTTATAATCTTTTAAGTAAAGATATTGTTCCTTACTTGGAAATAGAAAAACCCATTCATGTTTTGGTTTTATAGTAGTGGTAGTATTTGTCATTTATCAACTTTATAGTAAGACATTCGGCATACTTGACCATGGCATTATCTGTAAAAAACTTCGTTCTTTCTGTCTTGTTTGTTTAGTTAGGATAACCCTGATAAGCCTGATAATTTGAGACAAAGAGTTATAGAAGATGGTAAGATGTCAGAGGTATCACCTGAAACTTTCGAAGTACCACAAGGATCAATATTATGCCCGTTACTATTCTCCTTGTATATATCTGATTTCCATAATATCACAAACAATAATTATACAATCCGTCACTATGCAGATGATACGCAGATATATCTCTCATTCTCTCCTTCTGGTCCCACTACATAAATAATGACTTAATGCAATTTTCATAAATATTGAGGCAATATATCTATTTTGATTTTTAAATAATTTAGGATTCGTTTTCGCCAATTCAGGAATTAATTATCGAGGTAATACCACAAGGTTTTCATTTCATCAAATAGCCTTTTACTTTGAAAGAAAAATTGATTGCTTTGGTAATTACAAGTTTGGGCGGAACAAAATTAAAGTTTATCCGATGAAAACGAAACCTGGAGTGGTATTTAGTGAAAAAATTTCGCTCATGTGTTGAAATGTCCATAAGAGGTGTGGAATTATCGCTGAATTATAGTGGTAATCCACCCACTATGTGAACTATCAAGGGTAATATAACAAGACCTTGATAAATAGTCGAATATTTTTATTGCATCTAAATTTCGACTGTATTTTATACTAATTTAACTAGACATTATTCTGGCATTAATAATCTGATGAAAACCCGAGAGTGAAGCTCGAGGACTTTCATCTTTGATTATTAAAGCTATAATAATGTCGAGTAAAATTAATAAATACAAGAGAAATTCAGCAGCAATAAAATAGTCAACAATTAATCAAGGTCGTGTAATATTTATGAACATTATTTCTTGAATCCAATTCTTTATATCAGTGATATGAATGACACTGTATTGTCAGGGATTGTCGAGGATTGTAACCTCGATTAGGTACCCTATCTATCTCTTCGTTTTTGGTTTCTCCAAATTGATTTATTTTCAAATACTTATATAGCTTCAACACGATTGATTCTATTTGACGTTTAAAATGTATTTTTTCAGAGTACTGTCAGATGCACGGTTCCTTGATAACATATAGGTATCATGCTGAATAATCGGTGACTATTGTGTACCATGCAAATCGCTAATAGAGCGTGTTGATTGGTCATGTCAAATAGGAAACAAACGAATGATTAGTTGATGATTGATATTTTATAGACGAAAGAAATAATCAGGAGTGATTGAATTTCGCGATAAGTCTGTCGATTTATTTATTCATTAATATAAATACGAACAATGTATAAGTCATAAAAAAAATATTCTCTCTCTCTCTGTATTTATTGGACCTTGCTTCCTATTGGCGCACTTGTCCAGCACTCTCCCCACTACGCAGGGATCCGCCCTACCCCAGCCTGGTTACTGGCGTGAGTAGTGGGGACTTCGTCAGGGAGTGGAGGGGAAATCTTGCTCAAGGCAATGCCTCCACCCAAAAAAAAATGTCAAAAATTTTGATGATTGCAAGTTTAACCACGGTTAAAAACTGTGGTGTACGGCACACGTCACAAACACTTGAAAAATGGGTGATTGCACGTACTAAAGACGGCAGACATCACAACACAAACTACACTATAACATTCACACACATGTACTTGACTTGAGACACGAGAACGCCGTCAGTCCTCCACCATTGCCAGAAGTCGAATGGTAAAAAAAAAAATTTATTAAAATCGTCAATATGTTTTGTTTCATAATTTCATTTGAATTTGCACCGAAGCGACTCATTTTGACACAATGAGGTACAATTAATATTGATAGAACTGCCAAACTTTGTGTTGCCATGGTTACGTCGTTGGAAATACCGAAGCTGATCCTCCAATCAGAATTGAAAGACAGCTGGTGTTATCACGATAAAACGAGTTGTCTTTGGTTTGCGATTGGTCAGATTATGTGAGAATTTTAAGATGAGTGAAATAGTCGCTGTAATTCAGCGCGCTAGGTGACAATTGAAGTGAAGTGACTGATGAATGACAGGACATGCAAACATCAATTGTTGTAGAATCGAATATAACAAAATATAATAATGTGAATCTTTTTGTATTCATGAAACTTTCGTGCTTCAAAAATTAACAAATTGATTCTGTAAAATGTGTTTTTTGAAAAAACTACATTTGGTTATTTTTTCATTGTTTCAAAAAATTGCCCTACTTCTTCGGAATATTATTTCAGTAGTTGCATTGACAAATCCACCGTTTTCGTTCATTTCAAGTCAAAAACATCACTTTGTAACAAATAGTAGACAAATTTGTTGACGCGTCCAAAGATACAGCGGGCGGCTGCAATAAACTCAAAAGACAATTTAAAATTGTTGCCATGGTGTAGGTAAGTACATATTTATCTAAACCACTCAACACCAATTTCGCCACATACCTAATTTTCCCTGTTGAAATCTGAATAACTTTTTTCTGTCGTGAACTATTTGAATTCTGTTCGCTATCCCAGTCCTTCAGTTATGATATCGTACCTCTTCAACACATAAGTTTCTTCACATAAAATCACTACAGGCTGTTACCTGAAACGGTGCAAAATTTCGGAATTTTCAAAAGGATCCCAATTGAAGAATTTTTTTTTTCAAATTTGACAGCAGAGGCCTGATGATCTCATTACCTTGAGATATTTTCCGAATTGTCTTCTTATCTTTTTTATTTACAGGGTGATCTCGAAAAATTTACTTTTTGGTACTGCAGTCATAACTTTTTCCCTCGTCAACCGATTTTCAAAATCTCAGCCTCAATTTTGAGCTGAAACTTTAGATTGAGAGATATGAAGATGACACAAGATGAAGATTAGAGATCAGGGGGTTTCCTCAAAGGTGATCCTAATCTAAAACACCCTCGAAATTCCGGTTGGGAGGAAAATTAAATGAAAATCAACTTGTTTTCAGAAGGATCATTCATTCTGGATACGTCCAGATCACAGGAACGTGGGTTCGATTCCTATCATGGTTACTGATCTCATGCTAGAATTCGCACGTTAAAATGTAAGACCTCGTTGATCCTTGGCTTGCACATATTTCGACTTCTGAGGGCTGTCGTTCTTAGGGAGGTGACAGCTGGTTAACGAAAAAAAAAACAATTTTGAAACCCAACTGAACAAAAAAAATAAAAAAATCAGCCCGTTGTTCTCCTGAAATTCATAGCCCATAACCAAGGTAACAAGAATCACAATAAGTGATTGACAAGCCAGGTTAGACATCCATTTCAATTCGTGTGAAAATAACTGGCTAATATCGATGTCTCATCTAACCCGCGACCAGATGGAAATGATTTCACGAATGACAGAACAAGGATTATCCACCCTCCAAATTGCCAATATGCTTGGAACAACAGTTACATCCGTCCAAAGGGACCACCTCCGAGCTAACGCCAGTACCGATCTAGGAGGCCAAGCAGGAAAACAAGAAGAACTACTCCCCCCGCTCCAGACCGCCTTATTGGACAATTGGTACAGCGGACCCGGACTTGAAGTCACTGAAATCTGTTCTTCGAGCAGCAAGGCGATTGTGGAAAGGAGGATATTAAAACTGGGGAATAGCAGAGTGGAATTGGTGTATGTTTACGGATGAGAGTAGGTTCAACTTATTTCTGGAGGATGGGCGTGTGATGATATGGAGAGGAAGGAATGAAAGAAAGAAAAGGAAATATGGTGGCAAGAGTGGCTTTTGGAGGTGAAGGAGTAACTGTATGGAGTAAAATATCGATGAATAGGGGAGGTGAATTGATTCTGAGAGGAGAGAGTATAAAGGTGGGAGGTATAGAGATTTATTGTGAGAAATATCGTGGTTCCAGATGCCAACTTTCTTCTTCTCGTTGATGACAATTCGAGACCGCATAGGGCTCACATAGTCAACGAGTTTTTGAGAGATCACGGTATTGAGTGAATGGACTGGCTGCCTTTCTGTCCGAATATGAATCCGGCGATGAAATGTGTCTGGTGCTATATGAAATTGAAATTATGAGAAAGGGAAGGGCGAATGGAAAAAAAGGATGACTTGGTGAATGAATTTTTTCTGCTTCATTTAAATCGATTACTGCAATTGTTTTTGCCGCCCACTTCTCATTCTATTTAATGTCATGTACACCCCATACTGTGTAAATTTTTGATTATTTGTCCCATTGTTTTATTCTGCTGCAATGGAAATCATCATTATCATTTCCAGGATTTGGTCATTTCACCTCGAGACTCCGATAAATCTTTTCCGCATCTCGAAGAACACCTTGAACTGCGTTCATGTTGCGAATGTAATGGCAATGTGACGCTGACGATGTTTATATACGCATGTGTAAAAAGGTATGCTACCAACTAGTATCTTGAAAACAGTCTTGGCCGGTGCACTATTGCATTGTATTCGATCCGGAGGCAGTAAATCAGGTGAACAATAGGGTCGGCGAGGAGTGGCAAGAAGAGCGCTCGCTGATGCCTGGCACTGGCTCCTGGTAAAGTCCACGCCGCGCTCCTGCTGTCCGCATCTCGCGATGGATGTTGACAAGATGCATGAAATAGGGGGAACTGGTGCGAGAGAAATGTCGCTGCGATTGCGAATCGAATGCCTGATTTGGTCGTGTGTTCACCTTCGAACACGATAATTTAGAAGCGGAGTGCTGCAACGATTATTTCGCCAAAGGCCGAATAGGACAATTTTCGTTTCTTCGTTGGAATTGAATAGGAGCAGATGAACGAATCTTTCGAAAATTACATTTGTCGATTGTAAAAGTTAGAAAACCAATCACCCCGCAATATCTCAATCAAACAGTTTTTTGTATTCTCGCTTCATCGGAATATGAAATAGTTGAAACAATCTCTTCCTGTAATTGCTACTGAGCCCATACACGAAATGTTCCTTGAATTCATCGTCTAATAACTGCTGATGTAACTATGTAACATGAGAACTGGGAAAGTTAGTTTTAGAAAAAAAAAAACAGTACACAAAAATGTTAAAACCTTCGGAAATGACTATCTTACATTATCCTCTCTCAGAACAATGCGATTCAGATTACATTGAATCTAACCACTAATATCAAATCGTTCTGAAAGTACATTAATGACAAAAAATTTAATTTCAGTGTTCAGAATGAAATGCAATCTGGAGATAAAATTATGGTTGAAAGGTGCACAAAATATTGCTATTGCATTTGCTGACCATTTTGCAACAGTTTATGTCTATTCACAAAATGAATTCCAGAGAACGGTGTCATTCAGCAATATTTTTATATTCTGTCCTTCATTTATGCTTCAAAATATGTATAATAAAATAGATAGCTTGCCACAAAAAATGTGCTTTGGTCCTGATGGCGTACCTAACTAATGTCATCTTGAAAAAGTATATAATGTACTCTAACGTCTCCCTTATGCAATTTTTTTAATTTATCGGGGGAAAAGTTACATTATACCAATTTTTAAGTCTGGTGATAGGAACAATGTAGCAAATTACAGGAGTGTTTGTATCAGTCATCAATTCCCTAAATGTGTGATAGCCTATTAGTGTAAGAACCAGTGAACGGCGGATTTGACATATCTTAGGAAATCCTAAAATTTACCCAAAGAGTCTGTTATACCTACCAACCATGAAATGGGGGCTAGCTAAGCGCGCTCGCGGTGGCCCCAGCTACACTCAGGTGCGACAGGTGTGATAATTTCTTAAACTAAATAAATATTTTAGGAAGGCTGCCGTTTGGATATGTCAAAATATACTATAATGGCTATTTAAAAAAAAAACGACAGACGATTATCACGGTTCTAAAGTGGTGGCAGAAATTTTGAAAAAAAATATTTCAGGAAACTTGAAATGTATATATGTTATTCTTTTGAGTATCAGAAGCTTATATTTCTGAAGGCAAACCGGTACGTCGGTTCCTATGGCCTGGCAGACAGTAGAACCTTTCTAGAACTACATATTATAGTATCAAATCAGCTAACCATTTCATGAACTATTATCAATAATAATATGAATTGTTTAATTGATTGAAAGTACTTACGGTCATTTAATGGATTATGGGGAAAATGGGTCATTATGAAACAATATTAAATTTAAGAGGGTAATAATGATATAACGAAAAGATAAATGACATAATTATTTGTATTTTTTAACCCTTGAACCCGAATATGTATTTGAAAAATGAAGTTACAAAATATTATTTATAAAACTTATAAAAAATTAATTTAAAACATCATCAAAACATGAAAAATTTATATTTTTATTTCGATTTCATCATCAGAATCATCATCTTCGTCATGTGAGTGAATTTCATCATCTGCTCCTTCAGTTTCTGTAACATCACAACTTGTGAGTTTTTCTCGTTGCTGCCGAATGGAAGTTCACATCATGAATATGCCATACAAAATTGGCATAAGGTCTGCGGATGCCGAAGTACCGGAACATTTTGTGGAAAATTGAATTTTCCATATGAAAGCCACGCGGGAAGGGCTAATTTTTTCATTAATTTTGTCAGCACTTTTATAGGTTTCAGTCCTCTAAGAGGCATGAACGAGAAAATCATCAACCAAAATCTGTCACCATCTCCCGGTCTATTAAATTAGTTTCAATGATATCCAAAAGACGGCAGCAAAAAAAAAAAACGTTGAGTTAGAAAGAAAACGACAGTAGTATATCAAACATTGAAAATAAAGACCAAAAATTCTTTTATTTCCCATACAACGTATCTACTACACCCAGGTATACCCGTGGGGGGAGGAAGATTTTCCTTTCTGCCAGGCCATAGGAACCGACGTACCGGTTTGCCTTCAGAAATATAAGCTTCTGATACTTAAAAGAACAACATATATAAATTTCAAGTTTCCTAAAATATTTTCGAAAAAAAAATTTTTTTTCAAAATTTCTGCCACCACTTTAGAACCGTGATAGTCGTCTGCCGTTTTATTTTTGATAGCTATTTTAGAATATTTTGACATATCCAAACGGAAGCCTTCCTTAAATACTTTTTTAGTTTAAAAAATTATCACACCTGTCGCACCTGAGTGTAGCTGGGGCCACCGCGACCGCGCTTAGCTAGCCCCCATTTCATGATTGGTAGGTATAACAGACTCTCTGGGTAAATTTCAGGCTTTCCTATAATATGTCAAATCTGCCGTTCACTGGCTCTCAGACTATATTATACACAGCATGGCTTAGGTCAGGAGAAATCTATAGTAGCTAATCTCTAGGTGTATAAATCACAAATCTCAACAGATTTGAAGGATCGATGACAGGGTGATGCTTTATACACAGATTTTTCTGAACCTTTTGATAGGGTTAATCATAAAATCTTAGTCAACAAACTTGGCATTTTGGAATTTGATGATCTGTTACTCTTATGGTTGAATAGCTTCTTGCCAGATCGTAAGCAAACAGTAGAAAGCAACCATGATTTTCCTTTTGGAATATGTGTTTCATATAGAGTACCTCAGGGTTTTTACTGTGCTTCTGTACTTTTCAACTTGTTCGTCAATGACTTCCAAAATGTTATTACAAACTGTGATTATCTTCTGTTTGCTGACGATTTATAAGACTGTACATTCTTCGTCTGCCCAAGTGCTATTACAATCAAATATAAACAAACTGAATGAATGGTGCAATCAAAATCA
Organism: Chrysolina americana; assembly: GCA_958502065.1. Taxonomy (NCBI): domain Eukaryota; kingdom Metazoa; phylum Arthropoda; class Insecta; order Coleoptera; family Chrysomelidae; genus Chrysolina; species Chrysolina americana. The sequence continues at coordinate 12,955,858 of OY293413.1, forward strand.
ACTTTTCCTGAATTTCATAAATTATATAAACTCCGTGTCTGTGAGTTCATCAACGATCCTATTTTGTCCTCCGCAATTGTCAAGATTCATCAGCAAGTTCTATCAAAACCATATTCGTTTCTCTGGTGAGATCGAAATTAGAATAAGGATTGATTGTTTGGTCTCCAATGTATAATATTCACGTCAAAACGTTTGAAAGGGTTCAGAATAAATTTCTGATTTATTATTCATATATGGCTAAAATAATGTTAGAAAATCATAATTACCGATTCTACAATTATTGGATCTGGAAACTTTGGAGAATAGAAAGACACTTTGATGACGTAACTTTTTCATTCAAACTTTGAATGAGATGATTAATTTTCCAGAATTGATTGCATTAGTTGATTTGAACGTTCCTAATCGCTTCCTCAGGATCCCAAATACAGTCCTCATACCAAAAATTATGGACAAAACTCTCCTATGCATAGATCATTGGAGATAATCAATGAAAGGAATTTTGACGTTTTTGATGGATCAATTATGATATTCAAAACTTTCATGAGAATGTTATTGTATGTACCTAACTTTACGCTAGTTTTCGATTATTATTTCTTCCATTCAGTATATTTCTGTTTTTAATATTTGTGTGCTTTAAGATCATAATTTATACATATTGGATTACCAATTTAGGTTTGGTATATTGCATGTGTCAACGCATTTAACAGTGTATAACTTGTATTTTATATCCCTCAGATAAATTAAATAAAATAATTACTGGTAATGAGGTACGGATGATATTTTTCTTCAACATTGTTTTATATGACAATGGGTACAGCTGTGGTTCTTTCAGTTTTATTCATATGAGTACGACATTTCTTGTTCAAGTAAACCAAAGCAGAAACATTTTGAATGCTTCTGGGGTTTCATCTTCATAAGCAAGAAGAAACAAGTCTCATGAGTTGATTATTTCAACAACGTAGATAACTATAGTCTAGTTCCTGAATGGTAGATAGTGACTAATCGTTCATTTTCTGGTTTTTACGGGATTTGAAAGTGCGGAGGAGATGTACGAAAGTGGCATAGTAAAACTTGATTCAAAGCCAAAGTACCTAGCTTATTTCTGTTATATTTTTTGACCTGCTTTATATGAATAATGAACCGTACAACCGATGAGTCACTATCTACAATATCTGAGATTGAATGAACGTGTTGTATAGAGTATAAAATATCTGAGTGGTGTTCTCTCAATGGCTTGCTGTTGAATATTGCAAAAACTCAAATACTCAGTTTTATTACCAAAAATGTCACAGAAACTTTCGAGAGTTGTGATTGACAATTTGCCTCATTTTCTCACTGGGTGGAAACGTGAGAAGAGAAAGGGTACTTCGACTTTACTCGTTTCAGAACTATTTTCAATTATTACAATTATACTTAGAAATAATAAGTAATGGATGAATTCTATATTTTATGAGACATATCGTATTCGAAAAAGTGTGTCCTGAAGGGAAAACTTATCATTTGAACTCATAGATTATTGCAGCACTTACAAAAAATTAAGATTTTGTCGAATTTGCATTGCGAAGAATTTTGAAGACATTCAACCAAATCGACATTCCTCGTCATCAGAAAATGGGACTCGCGATGGCACGGCATCGAGTGGAATCCATAAAGAGGGGCCTATCAGCGAGAAATCCTCGGATCAGAAAGAATAAAACATATAAAATCGGCGAAGAATCGAAATGAGCAGACACAGCATCCACTAGGCATGCACCAGTACAGACCGAATAACTCAGAGTCGTTTAGATTAAATCTGTTCGCTAACAGAGAAGGGAGTAGAGCTAGCGGGGTGGCAAGCGTTCGTTATTTACTCTCGTTTCGTTCGCTACTTGTTTTACCAAATTACCGGGAAGAAGAGCCACCGATACCGGCTACCGAACGTGACGCTGCAGAAACGCCGCGATTGCGAGACAACTTGCGATCTGCGATGTTCTCTGACTGTTTCTGTCGGTTAGTTAGTTCTCTAGCGTATTCGGTGCTCCACTGAAAGGGGGATATCCCGGAAATCATTTACCTATTTTTTTCTACTACTAGTTTTAGAAGATATCACTATTTATGCCATGTTTGAGTCGAAAAGATCTCCTAGAAGAAGAGAAAAATCAAAACAATTGACAATAGTGACAAAAAAATATACAGTGAGAACCAGAATTCCCCTCTGTAACTTATTTATTTTACATATTACAAAAAATGTAGAGTAGAAAAGTTGTGGGGTTTCATTCGAGGTCTGAAACTGATTCCGTTTCATTTAAATAGGGTGCCTTAAACAAGCACAGTGACGTAGTAGTTTTGTTTTTCTCTGGAAGCTTTTTGCAGGAGGCTTCGTCAGCCAGACCTCAATGAAATGCGCAATCCGATATCTCCGGAAGAAATTCGACAGGCCCTCAAAGGCTCGAAGAACTTCTCTGCTCCAAACCCTGATGGGCCAAACAGCTATAGGTGGAAGAAGTTTCCGAGCACCCACCACCATCTGACGAATGTTTTTAACTCATGGCTTGATGGGAAGCATCATATTACGGTTTGGTTTGTCGAGGAGCGAACCGCGCTATTCCCCTTTTTGTACATGCGAATACTCTCCGCAACTCACCCGGTGTATGAACGGATATATGAGCAAAGAAGCTTAAACAAGAGGATCGATGACTGCAAGGAAAACTTGCTCATCGACAGATGTATCCTCATCATGCATTTCCTTCGATGCCTTGCTGTATCCTATAAAAAAGTCAGATGCTGGAGGGCTCACTTCACAATTACATCTGGTCAAGTCAGAGTCCAAACATAGCAGGTTATCTTTAGAAGAGGCGTATTTCAGAGATACTCTTTCAGCTCTCTTCTCTTCAGCATCTCTCCATTAGCATTGTCCGTTGCACTACGGAAAACCTGCGGATACAACTGCGACCCCCTCAGCAACCGGAACCATGGAGTTACCAATCTGTTTCATATGAATGACCTCAAACTCTATGCCTCGGGAGATGGCTAGTAGATGGAAGCATCCAACATCATCTGGATGCCGGAGATACTTATCTAGTGGTGGAACAAAGCCACTCCCAAGAAGTAACGACTGATGTTAAAAACTATCTCCGACAGATCTGGTCATTAAAACTGTCGGGACAGAACGAAGTTGCTGCAACTAATGTGTTTGCCGTTACCATTCTACTTTACTCCTTTGGAGTGATGAAATAGACTCAAGAAGAGAAAATTCTTTATTCTCTTTCTGTCACCATAACAACTGAACTAATTTCAGTATACATCATGGATTTGGCATGTACTTCTATCAACAAACATAATGATATTATACAATAAATGATGTATACTAAAATGAGGTTAGTTGTCTCGGTGAGATATATAGTAAAGAATTTGTTCGTGGAAGTATTACCTTATATTTGAAGAGTTATTTCATATAAAATATTCAAATAATTCACTCAACAGAATGGTACAGAACGAAGCCTGTGAAATCACCAGAAGTTCAGATCCTCTTCTCTGCTTAGTATACGAAAAAGCAGGGAATTGAGCATTTCTATTTAAGACAGCAACCAGTGCAGCCGATTAACTCGGTCTCGTATTCGATCCAAGTTAAAACCAGTTCAGCAAAAAGCCCACATCAAAGCTGCAGAGAGTGAGTCTCCTACAGCTACATAAGGATGAGCTAATACATGGCATCTTCTCTAGGAACATTGAAGACCTTGGCTTATCCAGAAACCTGACGTTCACATTTCTCGAAAGCCGAGGAATTCATAATAGCCACCAAGATGGTGTCTTTAACACCCGTATCTACCGTAGTCGCTTGATGGGTATAGAGGTTCCTGACACTGGATGCAGAGTATGTCGTGGGGCAGCTGAGATTATTATACATGACGCGGCGCTACTAGTACTACCAACTTCGACCCTGTTATGGTAAAAACAAGACACCGCCCCGTTATGGACGGGGAATATTAAGTCCGTTGTGGAGGATGAGAATTACGGAATCTATTGGAACTGCTTGTCTCCCACCCTTCTGGCGAAACGAACATCGTCCGAAAAGAGGAAAAATACCAAGAAAATATCGAGACTTACTCTTTGAACTCCACAGGGTTTACCCAAGTCAGTCTGTGAAAATGGTGGTTCTGATCATAGGTTTACTGGGTGGAATGCAGGACACGCTGCTCTAGAATCATACCGGCTTGCTGTGATGCGGCAGGAATCTCAGAAATGGAAGGTATCCCGGTAGGTGGACTGGACGTCAAGGTTCAACAGAGTGGCCAGCTTGCTCACCAGACCTGATACCCCTTGATTACTTCCTTCAGGACTATTTGAAATCTATAATTTTTGTTATGGTTTGTGAATCGTTAGATGAACTGCGTAGTCAAAATATTGAAGTGTGTTCAGAGGAATAACACCTCAAACCTTGTATAATGTCAGGGAATCTCTATGTGTCAAGAAATGCAAATATTTTTCACCACCCCGATCCACGTAGGTTCCATAAAAAAAAGTTTTCTAAAAGTTTTGGTTTCCATAAGCTTTGAATTTTGAGAGTAAATTATTCAAGTAAGTACCTGCAAAAAAACTGAGGAAGTTTATCTCAAAAGTTAATACTGAAAAAATTTAATAATTTTTTTATGAACACTGTAGGTATGGCAATACGTCATACCAAAGCTCTCACTTGCCAATAGTTCTGTCCTGCTATTCTTTGAAAAAGAATTCTCATTTCAACAACTGCGAATCCGGAATGATTGGTTGAATCCTCTGTATATTGATTTCGACAATAAATCCTGAGTTATTACAGATTTATCACCTTCCTTGGCCAACTGAGTCATCCTGATTTCCTTCTATATTGGAAAGATAAATCATCAAATTCTGAAGAGGCACATAAAACTATGTCTCCTCAGTTTGAAACATTTGAGATATAAAAGTTTTTGCGATAAACGTGTCCAGTTTCCCAAAGAGAGGGTGATCATAGTTGTAGAGTTCGCCTTTATGAATTAGGTTCATCGAAAATTGGAAAATTGTACTGGTAGATTTTTCTCACAGTTGAGAGCAAAAGATCTGAATATGTCCGAAAAACAACTATATTTCAAACAACATTTCAAACGAATTTTCAACGAAAACGAGTATCTGAAAATGTTCCAATGAACATGAAAATAAAAAACTAATGAAGAATGGTAAAAATCTGGAAAACCGTTCAGAAAAATATTTGTTTTTACTATTTTTGATTCCGTTTCCTGGATACAAACCGATATGGATACAAACCGATATATTCAAATAAAGTTATAACCCAACATTGTCTGCCTGCCAAATAAAGTAACAGTATATGATCGAACTTTCGCATGATAGCTATATTCAACGAATTTAATAGGCATAAGTGGCACCTTCACCATAATTGATAAAAAATAAAACATTACTTTCAGCCACCTGAATATTGACTATTTTTCAATATTGATTATTTTAATTTTTCAGTGAGTAATTTTGTATTCACGTCTCACTCTTGAGAGAGATGAGACACTGTAATTGAATGTTCTTTTATATTTTAATGTTCGCAACCATGGAAATTCTATCAAATGATAAAAGTTTTGGAAGATGACGTGCGTTTATTATTGGTTGTTGATGTGTGTATCAATTTGGGATTCATCTATTATTCATTTGTAAATGAAGGAAAAACTATGTCAAATAAACAATTCCAAATTTATGTCGATTATAAAAAATCACATGGAATTTTAAAAAGAGAAAAAGTACCACCATGTATTTTCCTTTCTACCTCGGCTGCTATATCATTGTCCACTTGACAGATGTTAACTCTTTCTTCACAAACAGTTTCAGAACCCATCGTTGAGTGCGGCTGTGAATGGACTTTGTATTCTAATATTGTGAAATTTCTAGTTTTGATTTTTTTTTACTACTACGAATTTGTCCACTTATTGTGGACAAATTCGTAACGAATACCACGGTTGCGAAAGGCCTTGTTTGAATATTAAGTATTTTCAGTTTCAGGTTCATACATTACCTGGATATTTGGCAAGAATTTAGTGATCTGCAGAACAGATGATTTGCAGGAAAATGAAGGGGGTCTGATGGATTTTTTTTGTGCTGAGTCTGAAAGCATGTAAGTGAATACAAAAAATCTCATTTGTATATTTTTGTCGGAGGCATGTCTCTTTCTTCTGGTAATTCATAAAATGCGAGAGCAGCGAGCATCTGCTTTGATTCCACCTTTTCATATTAATCGAATATTACTGTACTAATCGAATTACCAGCAATCTTGAGTACGTTATGTTAGTTTGTGTTCTCTTCTTTTACACTAAGAAATAAGGTTCATGGCCGAAAACATGGCCAGTCAGAAGAAAAAAACACACCGAATACATGTCTAATTTTCAAATTAATGAAATAAGACTGGCGTGTCTTATTTTCATATCAATGCAATAAGACTAGCGTGTCTAATATTGAATTGATGTGTCGTGTTATCTCCTTAATCATAGTTTTTATATCTAAAAAATTACAGATTCTAGAATCGTGGATATTTTTGAAAACTAATCACGACACAAATGAAATTTTCACTTGGTTTGCAGAAATAAAAAAAAATTTAAACGTTGCGTTCCTTGATTGTTGAAGATAAATGGCATAAAAAGTTGTCTTTGCAAATAAATATGCATAGATCCAAAGTTTCGAACCTTACATTAAAAAATGCCAGTCATTACTCAAAAATTACTTGACGCCGCCAAACTATGTGGAGATCCAAAAACTTTTTCGTCACTAAGGCCGCATCTTCAGCTGGACCAAGAACACCATAACAAATTCATAAATTCCATTCGTACTGCCGCAACTTTTACTAAACTGAAAATACAAGCGTGCAGCAAACTATAAGCAAACAGCAAGGAGATTCTGAAAATCAATTTGTTTATAACAATTATGTTTTCAATAACTATACTTTTACCTAGTGAAATGATTTTCACTTTGCTCGTTAATTCAGTAACTCCTAAATCTTCCTATGACCAAGTCTTGACTTTCGAGACCAAGACCAAGACTCTCCCCCAAGAGTATTGGTATTGGTTTTGGTATCGAAAAAAAAAAAAAAAGTTACCCTATATCTATCTACTCAATACTAAGAAAATTTTGATGGAATATGTTATGGCATTTTACTTCAATCATTTATTTTTCATATGGTAGGATTTTAAATTTTGTTCACTACCTCTTTTGTGATACCTCAAATGAACGGTCTCAGTCAGTAGTATTCACTTTTTCAAGACTCTTTTTCCACCCACTACAGGGTGTAAGAAGAACATAAAGTAGAATAAAATAAAATGTATTGTGTTGAAAGGATATTTTATTTGTTCAGATGTTCAAAATGCATCCCATTCTGTTGTAAGCGTATAACCGATGTTCAAATGCCATTCTAACATTTCGGAACACATCTCTTGGAATAGATCTGCATTCTGCAATAATGCGTTGTCGAAGATCTTCTATTGGAGATAGATAGATAGATAGATAGATAGATAGATAGATAGATAGATAGATAGATAGATAGATAGATAGATAGATAGATAGATAGATAGATAGATAGATAGATAGATAGATAGATAGATAGATAGATAGATAGATAGATAGATAGATAGATAGATAGATAGATAGATAGATAGATAGATAGATAGATAGATAGATAGATAGATAGATAGATAGATAGATAGATAGATAGATAGATAGATAGATAGATAGATAGATAGATAGATAGATAGATAGATAGATAGATAGATAGATAGATAGATAGATAGATAGATAGATAGATAGATAGATAGATAGATAGATAGATAGATAGATAGATAGATAGATAGATAGATAGATAGATAGATAGATAGATAGATAGATAGATAGATAGATAGATAGATAGATAGATAGATAGATAGATAGATAGATAGATAGATAGATAGATAGATAGATAGATAGATAGATAGATAGATAGATAGATAGATAGATAGATAGATAGATAGATAGATAGATAGATAGATAGATAGATAGATAGATAGATAGATAGATAGATAGATAGATAGATAGATAGATAGATAGATAGATAGATAGATAGATAGATAGATAGATAGATAGATAGATAGATAGATAGATAGATAGATAGATAGATAGATAGATAGATAGATAGATAGATAGATAGATAGATAGATAGATAGATAGATAGATAGATAGATAGATAGATAGATAGATAGATAGATAGATAGATAGATAGATAGATAGATAGATAGATAGATAGATAGATAGATAGATAGATAGATAGATAGATAGATAGATAGATAGATAGATAGATAGATAGATAGATAGATAGATAGATAGATAGATAGATAGATAGATAGATAGATAGATAGATAGATAGATAGATAGATAGATAGATAGATAGATAGATAGATAGATAGATAGATAGATAGATAGATAGATAGATAGATAGATAGATAGATAGATAGATAGATAGATAGATAGATAGATAGATAGATAGATAGATAGATAGATAGATAGATAGATAGATAGATAGATAGATAGATAGATAGATAGATAGATAGATAGATAGATAGATAGATAGATAGATAGATAGATAGATAGATAGATAGATAGATAGATAGATAGATAGATAGATAGATAGATAGATAGATAGATAGATAGATAGATAGATAGATAGATAGATAGATAGATAGATAGATAGATAGATAGATAGATAGATAGATAGATAGATAGATAGATAGATAGATAGATAGATAGATAGATAGATAGATAGATAGATAGATAGATAGATAGATAGATAGATAGATAGATAGATAGATAGATAGATAGATAGATAGATAGATAGATAGATAGATAGATAGATAGATAGATAGATAGATAGATAGATAGAAAGACAGACAGACAGACAGACAGACAGACAGACAGACAGACAGACAGACAGACAGACAGACAGACAGACAGACACACAGACAGACAGACAGACAGACAGACAGACAGACAGACAGACAGACAGACAGACAGACAGACAGACAGACAGACAGACAGACAGACAGACAGACAGACAGACAGACAGACAGACAGACAGACAGACAGACAGACAGACAGACAGACAGACAGACAGACAGACAGACAGACAGACAGACAGACAGACAGACAGACAGACAGACAGACAGACAGACAGACAGACAGACAGTTAGACAGACAGACAGACAGACAGACTAAGGAAAGGGGAAATAATGAAGAGATTTCTTCAAGACCACAACAGACTGCCACCTCACGAAAATCAACTTTAATATTTCTCAGTTTAGAATCAATCCAATTATATGTTTCATGTATACATATATTCATATACATAAAGTAAAAAATAAACCCTAAAAAAAATATCACTATTTTAGAAATAGTCATACCTTCAACTCACAGAAACGAGCTGCTCATGTAGTAGTTGTTTTTTTAAGTGTTTTCTGTAGAGATGTATTGGTTTATTTTTGATATTTTGAGATATACCATTGTATACAGCAGTAATTTGATATGAGACAGCCCGTTTGAAAGTCAGTCATATGAGTAGGTGGTGTGAGTGGACCTTTGAAACGAACGTTAATGTTGTGGACATCAGTTCTGAAGGTGATTTTTTTCCACAAATATTGGGGGGATTTGAGTTTGATGGTTTTATGAAAAAGGCAAGCTGAATGCAAATATCTCCTGCGTGCCATATTCAACCAATGAAGGTCATCGAGTTTGTGTGATATATTTTGCCTTCTTCTCACGCCAAAAATGAGGCGTAAACAAGAATTTTGCATAACTTGCAATCTTCGTTTATCATCGGCGTCAATGAATGGACCGTACACTGCGTCGCAATAGTTGAACCTAGAAAGCACCACAGTGTCACACAAAAGTGCTTTAACTTTTTTATTCAAACAGTGTCTGGAATTGTATATCAACTTCAAGTTATAGAAAGCAGCTAAGGTGCGATTTGAATTTGAAGTCATCGTCGAAAGTGAGTCCGAGGTTTTTGGCTTTCTTGGATGTTTTAGTTAACTGATCATCAACTTCAACTTCAACAAGGTCTTTCAACAGGTTTCTATTGAGAGAGTAGGTTGTGTTTCAAAAACGACGGATTTCAAATGTCCCCACAGAAAAAAATTGAGGGGTGTTAGATCGGGAGATCTCGCTGGCCATTCGATTGAACCTCTCCGTCCAATCCACTGACCTGGAAAGGCATCATTCAAAAATTGCCTGACTGACAAAACGTAGTCAATGTCCAACTGATTTTCTATTTTGGCAACAATTGAAGGTTGAATTGTGGTGTTTAACATTTCGAAATAAGTATCGCCATTAATGAATAATGGCCCAATCATTGTGTCACCTAACATTCCCGCCCAGACATTTAATTTTTCTGGATACTGCGTGTGTTCTTCCCTGAAGACATGCGGATTTTCGTCAATCCAGTACCTACAGTTGTGTTTGTTCACTGCACCATTTGAAAATAAAAAGTGGATTCGTCGGTAATACAAATATTTTGACGCCATCTGAATTCTTTCCGGCAAACTGTAAACCATGATGAACAAAAAATAGTTCGCAATCCGTTTGAAATAATTTTAATTCGACGGTTTCCTGACTTTACAGTAAAACCTTGCACAAAGGACAAAATTTTTACCAACATTAATATGTAGGTACGAACCTGATAAAAACAATGCTACTATTTCGAGTACTTTTTATTTATTCTGAAGGAATGCTCACACATGATTTTGTTTTTTGTTTACAACAAACTGGAATACATGTTGACCATCTAATGAAATGAAATATCCTCTTAATATAAAGAATAGAATTTGAAAATCGATTGTACTATTGTTTAGAACTGAATGGACTGCATTTTGAACATCTGATCAGATAAACTGTAATTTTCACACAATACAATTTATTTATTCAAAATATGTTTTTGAGCCACGCAGTGTTGGATGAAAATTCTTGTACAGGGGAATACTACTAAATGAGACCTTTCATTTGAGGTATTACAAAAGAGGTATATAGTGCCATTTAACATTTTACAGTTGGGGTGTGTGTCGCGCCTAAGGGGTGACTCGTGCCTTCACTGAAATATGGTGGTTTTAGTTCCCCCCTAACTCGTTAGCATTTGTGCCAAATGGCGTTTTCCTAACTTTTTTATTTCGCGAGATATTCGCATTGAAAGTTTTCAAATTTTCACCATGTATAAAAATAAATAGTATGAAGCAGGTACATTGTCACAATTATGATAAATACTTATTCACGAAAACAGAAGAAAAATAACCAAAGGGAATAAACAGATATCAAATCAATTGAGTATATTAGTATAAATAAAATTTATAAGAGATCAAATATAATTTCTCATCGTTCCTATTAATTAATCCAGTATTGCTCCAGAAACTCGTGGACATTATAAAACATTCAATCCGTGTTGCTGATACATTTCATTCAATTACTGTTGCTCAAGATGCAAAACTGACGTTTCTATATTAACCGTGATTGTTGTGAATATCGAAGTGTAGAACTATGGAATCATCGAAACACCGATTTGAAGAGTCTTGTTGTGATTAGTTTGAAATGAAGATAAAGTGTGGCTTGAAATGTTTTGAAGAGTGTAGCTGAATAGCATCCTCATTCTCGACATCTCTCAGATCATTCAATCAACTCTCGATGAAAATGAATGAGGCGAAGACATACACCTAGTACGGTAACCAGCTCCTGATCTCGGAGATCCGATCATATTTTAATAAAGCATGTTTTATGCGGTTGTTATTCGACTTTCCCTGGCCCCAAGCGGCATAAGTGCCGGCTTTCCACTCTCTTTCGACTCTTTTCGGGGTGGATAAAGCGGCACGGAGAAACGTCTGAAGCGGCCGAGTAAGTTAGATGTCAATTCCTTCGACATTAGTTCAAAGGAACGACAGAACACAAGGGAAATATGTTTACGAAAGTGTTGAAGGAATGAAACTCCGCGTTAACATCACGTTATTGTGGCTCAGGAGAAATTCAAATGCTAACACCGTTCAATATTTATCATAGCGCGACCGGTTTTTTTCTTCGATTCCAATGTCGTTTCCTGATACCGAAACCGCATGAATAAATGCAGAAATTTTGTCGAGTAGAGCCAAAGAGAATAAATTAACGTGGGAAATTCTAGTGGTGATGAAATCTATCTATGGAAGAGATAGAAGAAAATTTATTGAAATTCAATGTAGAGAGATCTCAATCAAATTGAAAAAACCGGTATATAAAAATCCTGGCTAGCCAGCTTTGCCTGAATGATATGAATAAATACTCAGATGGATATGTCAACCCGACAAATATGGGCGTTAATTAAAGATACTATTAAAAATACGAAAGTGCTACATCACAATAGCTATTTGGAAGCCTCAAACGCAAAGTGATAGATTGTCGCTCGACAAATAGTGTTACCGCAGTAAGATTTTCTTCTACAAACTTAGCTACTAAGCAAAAAACGCTAGAACATCATTCAATATAGTCCCATGATATCACTTCTGAGAAAATCATTGCCAGAAAAAAAAAGTTGTGATAATTGAAGCTATTGAAGGAAATTCAGCATTGAATCTATATAGGAGTATGAATATCGATTTGTTATTAGAATTATTCTCTTCACTCAGTTTTGATGATTTCGTAATTGGTATTGTTTTTAGGTTAAATTGATATGAAATAAAAGGGCGATAGTCAAAGAGAGATTTAATGATTGATTTATATAATCCTATTTTCATGTCCATTGGTACATTTCAAGAAATTCTGGGAGATAAATTTTATCATATCGGGAAATATGATTTTGTTCATTAAGCCGATTTCAACAACATAGTCATAGTGTTGGTCGAATTGAAAAAATTACTTTTTGTATAAGAAGTGTGCGTGATCATTCCAAACTCCACTTCAAATTCTCCTAGTACACAGGTACATTCGCAACACAATTAACAAGAATTCATGAATTCATATGCACACACACATGTGCTCGTATGCCGTTTTAACTATTTCAAGTATATCTGATTTTGTATATTTTACGATTTTTAGGGGTCTATCCCCTAGGAATTTCTTCTAGTAATTTCTCTTATTTTGACGATCTACTTGAAATTCACAGAGTATACCTACTAATTTCATCATTCTGAATCGATTGGCGTCCGCAAGTTCATCTAGAATTTAAAAGAGTAATTTCTCTCCAAAATTAGGTTTTTGGTATTTTTTCATCAATTTTCATCAAATTCAACCTTATTTACATATGCACACACATACGCTCATATGCCAGTTAAACAATTTCAAGTGAATCAGATGAATGTACATTTTAGGACTTGTTCTAGTAATTTCTTTCATTTCTTCGATCTATTTGAAAATCACAGAATATACTAATTTCATCATTCTGAATCGATTGGCGTCCGCAGAACTGCTTCATCTTCAATCGTTCTCGAGACGAAAAGTTCATCTAGAATTGAAAAGGGTAATTTCTCTCCAAAATTTAGTTTTTGGTATTTCTTCATCAATTTTCATCAAATTCAACCTTATTTACATATGCACACACATACGCTCATATGCCAGTTAAACAATTTCAAGTGAATCAGATGAATGTACATTTTAGGACTTGTTCTAGTAATTTCTTTCATTTCTTCGATCTATTTGAAAATCACAGAATATACTAATTTCATCATTCTGAATCGATTGGCGTCCGCAGAACTGCTTCATCTTCAATCGTTCTCGAGACGAAAAGTTCATCTAGAATTGAAAAGGGTAATTTCTCTCCAAAATTTAGTTTTTGGTATTTCTTCATCAATTTTCATTAAATTCAACCTTATTTTCATATGCACACACATACGCTCATATGCCAGTTAAACAATTTCAAGTGAATCAGATGATTGTATATTTTATACGATTATTAGGGGTCTACCCCTTAGGACTTTTTTCTAGTAATTTTTTATATTTCTTCGATCTATTTGAAAATAAAAGAGTATACTAATTTTATCATTCTGAATGGATTGGCGTCCGCAGAATTACTCTATCTTCAACCATTCTCGAGATGAAAAGTTCATCTAAAATTGAATGGGGTAATTTCTTTCCAAAATTCAGTTTTCGGTATATTTACATCAATTTACATCAAATTCAACCTTATTTTCATATGCACACACATACGCTCATATTCCAGTTTAACAATTTCAAGTGAATCAGATGATTGTGTATTTTATACGATTATTAGGGGTCTACCCTTTAGGACTTTTTTTTAGTAATTTCTTTTAATTCTTCGATCTATTTCAAAATCACAGAGTACACTAATTTCATCATTCTGAATCGATTGACGTCCGCAGAATTACTCTATCTTCAACCATTTTCGAGTTAAAAAGTTCATTTAGAATTGGAAGGGGTCATTTCTCTTCAAAATTTGGTTTTCGGAAAGATTTCATCAATTTTCATAAAATTCAACTTTGTTTTTATATGCACACACATATGCTCATGCTATTTTAACAATTTCACGTAAATCTGATGTCTTTGTATTTTTACGATTTTACGTAGGACATTTTTCTAGTAATCTCTTTCATCTCACGATCTACTTGAAATTCACAGATTACACTAATTTCATCATTCTGAATCTTCAACCGTTCTCGAGATGAAAAGTTCATCTAGAATTGAAAGGGATAATTTCTCTCCAAAATTCAGTTATCGGATTTTTCAAATCAATTTTAAAAAAATTCAACATTTTATTTATATTAACACACATACGCTCATATGCCATTTGAACAATTTCAAGTGAATCTGATGATGATTTACCGCGATTTTTAGGGGTCTACCCCTTAGGTAATTTTTCTAGTAATTCCTTTCCTTTCCTTCTTATGCCAATTTACGTGAAATTCACAGAACATACTAATTTCATCATTCTGATTCGATTGCTTTTTGCAAACTTTCTCTATCATCAACCGTTCTCCAGTTGTTTGCTCTTAGTGAAATAAAATTAAAAAAAAGCTGTTGGAATTGGAATAGCACTCAAAAAAATCCTTCCTATACGTCAGTCACTCATCCAACTTGGTTGTGGTTCGTATTCTTGCCAATTATAAGTGGCTATCGGTTGTTCGAAGAAATAAATCATTTGGCTGAATCTGCATAGAATACCGAATATATCAGAGATCAACTGAACCGGGGGTTGAACAATAACGCAAAGAACAATATAATCGATATGAAATTCATTTCTCCCCCCGCTTGAATCCTTCAGGTCTAAAAGACACGTTAGCCTGTGGAATATAAAGAGCATCTGCCTGCGAAAAAGCAGATAGACCTTCGGAATTATATTGCATATTGTAATGATTTATATGTGGGATAAGCACACATCTAGCGGCCATTCTTGTAGGTCCGGGCGTGCTAATGACCATAGCCGCCTGGATCGCGGTCGACGCCACCCCCCGTCGACCCCCGAACATCCCTTACAACCCCCACTTCTCTGACATAATCGGCGCTCGCCTCTGATATTAACAATAACACTTAGTATTTAAATTATGACTTTGAATTGCTCCATAAATAATCAGGCATTAGAAGATTTGCATCCGCTTGCGAAAGGACTAATCATGTTTGAATATTATTGCCTGCCGCTGTCTGGATATTGCCGGTTATGTTTGGACTCCTTACTGGAGTGAAAAAGGACGTTTCCGTGGGGTTGTGAGGATTTATTTTCAACTGAACCCACTCTGCTGGATGGTGTTTAAATGAAGTTTTTGTGATTTGTAGTTTGTGTGAATCATTCGAATTGGATCAGTGATGGATCATGAACCATCAGTCAAGATATTTTGTCCGAAACAAAATTGTTGTAACCGTCATCCGGCTGCACCCCTACGAGCAACCCTTAGAAGTCTTCGATAGAAGTATGCCAGTCAATTATCGAAACGGTTACCGCTCCCACAGTTTTTTGACTTTCTGATTGACCCCATGAAGCCCGCCTAAGGGTGGCCGGGCAATGCTACTGGGGGATTCTGAGCTCCATGGATCTGTCTCAGCTGAGGACTTGTTGACAGCACCAGAGAAGAAATGAGGATGTCCTGACAATTTTTCATTTTTGCTACTAGTGAAACACGCTTCACTATTTTAGTTGGTAGATAACGCTATAGTTTTCCCCTTGTTGGGCGCCAATTTTGATGTAACGGTAATTTGTTCAAACGGAAAAATTTGGTACCTAATACGTGAACACCAATTAAAGGACCCCGCACTTTTTATAGGTAAAATGGTTCTCGGTGAAATTGTCTAAATTTATAGTATGCGCTGTACTAATTAAACGTGCAAAATCGAGTTAAAAATCAATAATGTTTATTTAATTATTTTCTCGGGTATACACATGATTTTGTTGGGATATAAAGGGTGATCGTGAAAATTTTCGATGTTAAAATTTACAAAATATCAAAGTTTCAGAAATCACTCTGTTATTCACCATTAACTCTGTGAAACTCCTTTATTATTATATATTATATTCATCATTCTCTCCTCAACACCGACCCAGAAATTCAGTTTCCTACCATAACTAGTTTCATAGTTATTAGTTGAGAAACTTATTACCATTTGCATGACGAGTTGAAGGAAATTGTTCACGCGTACTAGTGGCCAAGATTTTTCATAAATAATGAAAAGTGAGAATGTGGAGATCAAATTGAATAAATGTAAAAAATGGTGAGGAATATAGATAGGAAATCATGGAAACCTCTATCAGAGTGGAACACGAATTAGAGAAAATCCGTCGATGCCCAGATTCAAATTCTCCTATTAGAAATGAAAGCGTTCTATCAATCATTTTAAACCGGCTTAAACCAACAAAATTCACCCAACTATCTGTACCTTATATTATTAAATTCAACCTCTTTTACATTTAATTTAATGTCCACATTCTAACGATTCACTATTTGTGAAAAATCTTGACCATTAGTAGAATGTACGCGTGAACAAGTTCCTTCAACTTGTCATGCAAATGGTAATAAGTTTCTCAATTAATAACTGTGAAACTGTTCATAGTAGGAAACTGAATTCTTGGGACAGTGTTGAGGACAGAATGATAATAATAATAATATAATAATAATACTCCCTCATAAACACTGATAGAGTGTACCCAAAGGCATAGCCTGTGCGGGTAGAGGATGGCTATTATTATTATTTGCCGTGGCGCTCCGGGGCGACTTTCGGATTTTTTGTGGCGTATTCACTTTTCAGCTATAGAAAAACCCGGAAAACCTACAGCACCACCCCAGGTGGTCGGCGCGAACTCCAAGCAAGCACTAGACGTCGGGATTGGCATCTAGACAAATTACATTGCCTATCGACTCCTAAGAAATTGAGAAAAATTTTCTCGTTTTTCCAGGATTCGAACCTGGTCTAATGCAGGCGGAAGTTTCGTAGGCCGGCATCTAACCACCTCGCTACCAAGCACCCTAAATGATGAATATATTGAATAATACTAATGGAATTTCACTGAGTGAATCGTGAATTACAGGGTGATTTCTGAAACGTTGATATCATGTAATTTTTATCATCGAAAATTTTCAGGATCACCATATGTATCCATATAAATCAGCTATCTTCGGAGGATGATAATTCACTCGAATATACGGGATGTGTAGGAAAAAACTGGATATATATTTCATCAATTTTTCAAATCACCCTTTACGAAATGTATGAATTGTTATTAATGATGAAATAAGAATAGTGTATTGTATGCCAAAATAATTTCAGCAATATTTCAATACTACATCGAATTTTCAAACATTAATAAAATGTTTATATTTTCCACTCTGTACATAATGATATAATCTGCACCATCTGAATGATATTCAGTAATATGAAGGTACGTTGATGATAAGACCGAAAAAAAATGCAGTTGGCATTTTCAAATCCCGTGAAAATAATTAAATAAAACTTACTGATTTTTAACTTGAACACCCAAACGGTTCACACACAATATCCCCAAAAAGTTAATGTTTGGGCAGGTATTATTGGGGATAAGTTGACAGGACCATTTTTCATCTATGGTTCACTGAGTGGAGACCGTTTATTGAATCATCTGAGGAATGTACGTCTTCATCCCGGAGAAAACGGTATTGTACACAATACAATATGGTTCCAACAAGAAGGAGCTCTTCCACATTTTGCTGGGTTAGTACTAAATTATCTAGATGATATATTTGAGACCAGATGGATAGGACGACGTGGTACAATCGAGTGGCCGGCACGAATTCCAGATCTTACACCACTAGACTTCTTCCTATGGAGTTATGTCAAAAGTATGGTCTTTGTCGACAAACCTAATAATTTAGAAGATTTGAAAATTCGGATGAGGCGAGTAATGTCGGAAATTCCTCTAAAGCATATGCTGAATAGTGTTCAAGGCGTTATTCATAGATTATCTTTTTGTCAGGAGAAAAATGGACTACAGTTCGAGCATTAAATACATCAATGTTTTGTGTGAAAACGAAATAAAACATTTCTTCAGCCACCAATGAATTATTTTCAGTTTTCAATACCTTGAATTATCCCGAGCATCGTAAGTGAATTTTTTTAATGAAACAACTTGTGTACGCCACTGTTTGAATCAAATTGCCATATCGATTGAAAAATCAACTGGCGACATTCCCAGATTGAGATTTTTTTTTAACAAATTAAACAATAGCTTGTTATTTATGTGACCTTTGTTTTTTTCTGTAATCCCAGTATCCCAGATATGATTGAATGCACCTCTACACTCATGTCTATATATCAATACAGCAATGATTGTGAAAACATTCCTTTGCATGGTAGAAGTACTAAGTGGCTCCATCCTGATGAAGTATTAGATATTGAGGACTGAATGAGTGCATATTAAACTATTAATAATGTATGTTGTCTATGATAAACAGTATTGGCTGCACAGAAAGAAGATTTCCTGTGATATATTTTTGCAGACAAAAACCGTAGGTATATTCTTCCCATGTTAATTTTCTATCCAAGAGAACTTCCAAAAACTTTACGCAATGAGAGTTGTTAAGCTCTGAATCTTGCTTTCAACTGAAAATCAATGTCTCTTACTTTATTTTGCTCAGGACTAAATTATTATTATTAAAAAGATTGTGTCAAGAAAAGACTGATATGGGCCTCAGTTAACAGCATGTTTACATCTCTATTCAAATGGCCTAACTTGATGTCATTAGTAGAAAAAATGAAATTTGCTGATGGGGTACTATTTGGTGATTCGTTATCATCCATTGGAAGTAGGACCGGACATAGAATATAGCCTTGCGGTACCCCAAATTTAATGTTAATTGATTTAGAGTTGACATTCTTGAAATGTCTGTCAGATAGGACCTAATGATTCTTTGTGCTGTCTGCTGTCGATAAATCAGATCCAATGCCAAATTTGAAACTATTAAATGAATAAAAAATTTCAAAATAGTTTGAATAAAAAAGGTATATTAATCGAAGTCCAAAAAGGCATTCAGAACAATTCAAACATCATCTTTCAAATATTTCACCATCCAAAAATCTCGATACTCCCAATTTGGTTAGTGGTGTTAAATTCTTGGAAAGTATGGACCTAAATATCCTGAATTCATTATTATTTATAAAAATAATGATGCTTGATGTGAGGCAGCCATTCTCTCCCAGAAACCAAAATAAATGAAATATCCACCCGTTACAAACGTTTTCATTGAATCCTGTTATTTTCTATCAGTATAAGGTAGATTAGAAACTAACAGGACTCTTATATTCGTAACTATAAACTGAAACTTTCGAAACATTTCATAGGTTCCTTTCTTGCCTTGAATGCAAGATGGGTCAAACTGATCGTTTCATGAAAAGTAACAGAACATACTGAAGTCTTCAAAAATCGAGGACAACTCACAACTCTTCAGATTCATGCTTTTGATTTTGAAAGAATGATAGTTCTAGATGTGGAATCATACCTAAACGAAAGTTTTTGAGCTGAAACATGTGCAAAACCTCAGATATGACAGTGTGAATCCTGAAAGCAAGACGAAAGCCTGAATAAATACAGCTTACTTCAATTAAATGAATATTTCAATTTTTTCCACATAATATCATTCATATATTTTACAATTTTTTGTTTTCTATGTATTGATTAAAATTTAGCTTGATTTTTCACCAAATTGTTAGTCAACGTTCGTAGGGAACAATATTTGTTTTTGATGGAGACCCATTAGCAAAAATACCAAGTGTATGTGTTTATGCAGAAGACTTGATGATGACTTACTTTATTTTTCATCCTATTGTTCGACAACATAATCAGATTGAAAGCGTGAAATCATCACAGACGAAATGAATGTAATGTACAAGAGTTGTCTACCGAATTGATTATCTGCATCATATACATCGTTTCCAGCTAAAGCAAACACATCAAACATACATCCATCCCATGCACACACATCAATGTGTCAGGCAAGACTCTATTGCGCGTAAATATTGACACTATTAATCAGTCATCGC
Source organism: Chrysolina americana (assembly GCA_958502065.1). Classification (NCBI taxonomy): domain Eukaryota; kingdom Metazoa; phylum Arthropoda; class Insecta; order Coleoptera; family Chrysomelidae; genus Chrysolina; species Chrysolina americana. The sequence goes on from OY293413.1 coordinate 12,976,327, forward strand.
TTCCTCATGATGGACAACTTGACTTTTCACAAATAATCTTCGAAACTGAAAGCTTGTTTGGATGTCTGTTGAGCCACTTGGGACTCATTCCATCGATGAGATCATAAATAAGTCACGAGAAAGCGAATTTATTGGAAATAATCGACTTTCTAAATAAATCCGGGTGTTTTATAAATACCATAAAATATAATTCATTTAAACGCTTCCATAAAATATAGTTATTTACGATGACGGATTCTATAATTTACGAATTTCAGTCTTGATTCTTTTCGTTAATATTTACATTTGGATTGATGAAGCACAGACAATTCTCCGTCCGACTGAATGAAAACAGAAGCACGATTGGCGGGTTGGTTTATGATGCGATGAAGACGATAATGATGGAGTGGATATTTCTCCTGGTCGAAATTGCTACGAAGAATATGTTAATGACTCTTCCATTTCTGGAGACTGAGTGTGAAAGTGCATAATGAGCTTGCATCCAATAGAAATGTTTCTTGCTCAAGTAATCCCTAAGACTGGTCAATCGACTACCGTTTCAATTTGAAATTATCCAATGCAATAAAAATACAGGTCCGTATTTAAAGATGAAAATTTGAGGGTAGCCCGGGTTGTACGATACTTTGTATATCATTTTTATTTGAACATTTGGATAGTCTATAAGAAGTTGCTATGGCAACGTGCCAAAAGTTTTCAGAAATCTTCACGAGATAAAAAGAATAAGTCAGAAAAAGAATATTCCAATTCCAATATTTTTTGTGACCACAATTTGAATAGCCCTGTATATAGGAAACCTCATATCTGTCATATCAGAATTCAATTCATGTAATTATATACAAGGATTTTAATTTGGAAAAAAATCTTTGCAGGGTTTTCAAAAACATCCGAATGACAAGAGATTTTTGACGACACTATTTAATTCCTGATAACATTCATGATTGTACCTCAACGCTTATCACTTATGTCAGCTCTGGTGAAATTTTCAAAGATTCAGTGTTGAAATTTTCGAAGATATGCATAGATACTAGTGCAAACTCAAAATGTTTCACAGAAATCTTGATAACTCGAAATCGTTTGAGAATTGATATGGAAACATTTGATACGAATTGTATCAAAATAGTACGTAGATTACAAAAATGTAATGGAATACAGGGCGTTCTCTTTAAAATAAGGAAGTTTGTATTCACTTTCGGTTCAACCAGAAGTGCTACACTACTGACGACAATTTAGATCGATTATTTATGTTAACTTATGTGAATTTCTAAATTTTCAGAAATGTATTCCAATGGAAACATCAAATTCTTTCAATGAATGCGTTAAGTGATGATATACTTCCCATCATCTTCCGTTCCCTCATATTTCTCGATCGCTTACGCAGGCTCAGCCAATTTCAGTTATGTTTTCTAACGTCTGATTATTCTGTTAGGAACGACGACAACTTGAGATGAGTATGATTATAGTTTAATAACTACACATATGTAAAGATATCAGGAGAAAGGATTAGTCTCTCCAAATCACAATATAATTCATACGTCAATTTTCCCTTAGCCATTCAAGCCCGACTGAATAACCCGAAAAAATATTCAATTGAACTACTCAACATAACAATTTTGTTCCTACCTAATCAAAATTTAAATGGCGATAATACCGCGTTGTTTTATTACTATCACAAGTATTTTTCAAAATAAAAATTGATTATAAATAATTCAGCCCTTTGCCCATTTGTTGGCAAAATTCAACGGCCCCTTACGACAACCAAATCACTTCTGTCCAACGCCTGGCATAGTTTTTCTACAATAACATACTTTCGATACTTTCTGTAACAACCACCAAATTTTAACTGAAAATATGTGGCTATCTGGCCCTACGATGACTGCAGCTAACAGAGCCATCTATAGGATTACTCTGTCTTGTACCCAGACTTCGTTCGATGCCAAAGATACTTATTTTAATAATAATAATAATAATAATAATAATACTCCCTCATAAACACTTGTTGAGTGTACCCAAAGGCATAGCCTGTGCGGGTAGAGGACGGCTATTATTATTATTTGCCGTGGCGCTCCGGGGCGACTTACTGATGTTTTAGGTGATGTATTCACTTTTCAGCTGTAGGAAAACCCGGAAAACCTACAGCACCACCTCGGGTGGTCGGTGTGCACTCCAAGCAAGCACTAGACGAGATTGGCATCTAGACAACTCACAATACACTTGCTTTTCAACAAGGCATGCGGCCGCCTATCGAATCCGATATAAAGTAGTTGAGAAAAATTCTCGTACCTACATCGGATTCGATTTCTGGGGATTTCTGGGGTAATTTAACAATTCCTCGTTTACCAGCCAATAATTTTTTCAATTTTAACAAAAACGATTTTGTTTGAAAATTTATCGAGTTGAATTCGGAGATTTATGTTCTGGATAAAACCCGAGAGCTTTTAAGCTCAAGGGCCTTTGGCCCGAAGGATGAATGTTACCCGATGGGCGTTAGGACCTAGTGACGCTCGTGGTATATACAAGATTTTATTTTTCCCGAAAAAATTATCTTAAACGATGTTCTATACTTCATAAATTTTATCTTTTTCACGAAAAAATTATCTTAAACGACGTTGTTTACTTCATAAATTTCTTCTCATAGTATTTACTGCAATCTGGTCGGCAACTGAGCACAAGTGATCTTCTATGCAATTGCCATGGAAACATTGAAGAGGTTGCTAAGGGTTGTTGAAAATTGTAATTTCTATTTGAGAGAAAATAATTATTCCCTTTTTCATGTACAGTTATAAATAAACTGTAGAAAAAAACATTTAGCGGACGTTATACCCTCCTGGGTCTGATAATAGCAACCGTTGTCAAGGTATTATAAAGCAGTAATGGACAAGTGAAAAATAAATAATTATATTTCCTCATTCTTGAAACGAGTGGAAATCAAAAAGTACTGTTGTCTGCAAAATTACCACTTTGGTGAATGCGCCAATGCAAAATATGTAAGGTGGTCTAACGAAAGTTTTCCACCCACCCAATATTTACTTACAGGAGGCCATACAATCTATAATCATTTTATTAAAGTCAATTACTTGATTTGAATCGCACAAAAGATGAAAGATTCAGTGTTTTCCTTCTTTTGAATTATTCACTCTGTATATATTACAGAAAATGTCACGTCATAATCACTTTCGAGCCAAACTGAGGGTAATCTGCACTTGATTCAGGTGAATGAGCCCTCAAGTAGCTTCATCCTATTTCTGTGAAGATATCGGTTGGCGAGATCCAATCTGCACTCCAGACTTGAACAAGTATATTCCGGGAGCACCGGAACAAGAACGGCCACAGCGTCTGTGTTGGCCGTCACTTCCTGAATAACCAACCAATTTTCCTCGTCGACGCTTCCTTACGTGATAATCGAGTCGAGTTCGGACGAAATTTAATAAGCAAATACCTACTTTTCTCGAAATTTCACTTTCAGCAGGTGAGGAATTCTGAAAATGTGTACTGATTCTCCGCATAGTGTTCTCAATTATTGAAAGTACAGTGAAAAAAGTATCAGGTGGTCTTCTTCAAATTTGAGACTGCTTGATGTAGTACAGGGTGATTTTTCGACTTCGTTGGGAAGTTATACTTTCAGAACTGAAATTTTTGCCATAAAATTGTTCGTGGGGAAAAACTATACAAATAGTGACCACCATAAAATACATAACATTTGGGAAAAAATGTAAATAATTGCGAAAAAGTCAATATAACTAAGCTGTTGCCGACGTTTCGACTCATATTGAATCATCCTCACAATAGGTACGTATTGTGATTATTACACAAAATTGAATAAAAGAGAAAACATTAGTGAGTGAACAATCAAAAATTAAAAGTACATAAAAGTAATAAAATACATACACATTCAAACTGTGAAGTGTCAAATTTTTTTGATGAAATTACCAAGAATAAAATTATGAAATAAATTAAGTAGAAAATACTTACATGAACGGTTCGTTTCTTGTCGTAATAAAATTGATTTAAAAAGGGACATTTTCATATACAAAGTCAGTCAAATGTATGGACCCGCCTCTCAGTTAATATGAGAGTAATCGAAAAAAAGTTTGGATGAAAGTTGGATGGTATTTTGCTCTGCACCTTTTTAGGAATTCAAATATTTTTCAGATGTGCCATTGCTTTTTTTTAAATAGAACCATGTGTCGTATTTAGTATCGCTAGAAAGCTTGTTTTTTTTCTATTCAGTGGTACTGATATTTTTTTTGATTGTCTCGATAGGTACAGTGTGTTTTGTATGTTTGTGTCCACCTCTGTAATTCACTCACCTATTGCTTAATTTGTTAAAAATTTTATTTAGACAGTGGTGTACGCAGGTTTTTATTGAAAATATTTTTTATTTGCAACATTGACAGGTTTCATTCAAAAAATCACTTACGATGTTTGAGATAATTTACGGTATTAAAAACACAAACAAGATTTCATTAAAGAGAGTAACTACACTACTCGACAAAGTAATCAACTCAGACTACCATTACCATTTTCCACTATCGTTAAGTATTCAATTATATATGTATAACGGTTGCAAAATATACAACCACGTTCCAAATCGTATCAAAGATATATCATCCAAGACCCTGTTCAGAAAAGCAGTTAAAACAGTTCTTTCCCATAGAGCCTACTATAGCCTGGAAGAATATTATGCAGATAGAATTGAATAATAAATAAACATAAATTATATAAGTACTGTGATATCAGATTTCGATAATTTTTAATGTGTATGGTTGAAGTTTTCGATTTTTTTTGAAATTTCTATTACTTCTGAGTTTTAAAATGTACGTGACTGTTTATATATGTTTATATGAAAATTTTATTATGTGACGTATTGTTATAGCTTCAATTTATTTATTATACCTGGTTGTGACAAATTTTATATATTTACTAAATGTTATTAATTTACATATTTTTTATTTATACACGCTTTGTCAATAAGAAGACTGAGGAGCGTAGTTCCAAAGTGTACAATCTCCAGTTTATACAAATTTCCAGAAAACAGGAAAAACCTCGCAATTGAAGGTGGTCAATTTGAATATTATGTTATAAAGTTGTCATTATCTATAGATAATTCAAGAAATCCCAGAAAAAAAATGTGTTTTTTACCAAAATTATTTACAAAAAAGTTAAGGAGAGCGTACGTTACGAAATTTTGTAATGGAGAATGTTCATTTGAAAATGAAATACCGTTTTCGAATTCGAGAAAATATTTTTATTTTGAACCAATTAACACAGAACTTAGATAACTAACGTAAATAAGAATGCTTTTGAATTCTTTCTCAAAAATTTTAATGAATTCACTGTGTAAAATGCAAAAATTCAAACCATCAAACCACACTCTTCTTTCCTTGCTTCGCCTTGGTTTCACCGTCCTCCAGTATCTTCTGGTTGGTCTCCTCCTTCCAGTACAAATTTGTAAAATGTTAATCTAGGGTTACTCTTCCATAATATGAAAGGAGAAGATTGTTGACATGAACTTTCTTGATTTCGGTTACTGCATTCTACTTGGTGATTATGGTTGGATCCATAGTAGGGATGCTTTTAGATTTTTTTTGTAATGGGTTTTCATTCCCTAGATCTGTTCTATAATGACTTTCTCCCCAGACTATTACTACCCAATTGGAATTTTAAATGAGTACCATCCTTTTCATTTTCGAAAAAGCAAATACCACTGTCCTGGCAACTTAATTAATTACTTTCATAAAAATATTTGAATATTATGTACACCACAATCTGCAATCCATGAAACTAACCTGTTGAATCGGAATGATTTTAGCGCGAAAGAAATAATGCTTATTTTGAAAAAATCACTCTTGAAAATGTCTTAATATTCATTGGATATTGTACGTTTTGTTCTAATTGACGAGTTTGGAGTTTGTACGGTTTGGACCTTAATTATTTTTGGAGATTGTACATTATGGACCTAAGCTTGATTTTCTACATCAATAATAAATTGGCGATTGATCATTTTGGTATGAAATGATAGTTTATTCGAGTTCAGCGCTAAAAATTACATTTGTTACGCCATCTTCCTCATTTTTAATAAAAATTGGAGATTGTACACTTTGGAACTAGGCCCCTCAACTATTCTTTGATGATAAAGCTTATTTTGATTGGTCGATTGATTGAAATAATGACTCAATTGTGAAGGCTACCTTATAATATGAACTTAAACATCGGGCTGTATAGAATGGGACCCTTAATTCATTCATACTACTATTTTTAAATTTCGTATTTAATAATAATAATATTAACCATTATTGTATTATTTTCAGTTTGTAGTACCTTAAATTATTCCAAACATCGTAAGAAATTTTTTTTAATGAAACAACTGTCAAAGTTGTACATAAAAAACATCAACTGACTACATTCCCCGATTGAGAAAAATTTTGAACAAACTAAGCAATAGGTGAGTGAATTTCAGAGGTTGACACATAAATACAAAACACACTGTCTCTATCGAGATAATTAAAAAAATATATTAGTACCATTGAATAGAGAAAGAAAACAAGCTTTCTTGCGATACTAAACATGACATATGGTTCCATTTAAAAAAAAGCCGATGACGTCACTCCTTCACCAATGGCACATCTAAAAGATATTTGAAAGGTACTGACTCAAAAAAATGGGCGGGTCCATGATTCGAGTTCCTATTCAGAGGAGAGTTTGGTACTGAATGCAAATATCAAGTGGTGTTTGGAAAAGTAATTTTTTATTGGTTCGTGATTTATTTCGAGGGTGCATGATTTGTTATCACTGTGAACTTTCAAGATACTTATCAGGTATGCCTAGGAATTAGGTAGAAATTTAGTATCTATTGTAATATGACTATAATTTTTTAATTTTTTTATGTTGATCATCTCTTGTATCATTCTTTTTTAATAATTTTGTTGATTGCCAAAAATTTCTGTAAATCGAATTTGTGTAGATTTTGGTCTGAATGTTCCGCCAGACCTGTTTTGTTTGTTGTTTTTATGAGGTTTTAAGGTCTTATACTTCGGTCATGTTCGGAAATTCCAGTTTTCAGATATCGTCTTGTCTGTCCAATGTAAATATACACTTTATTGCATTCTCCACAAGTTATTTCATAGATTATACCACATTTGAGTTCTTTTGGCGTTTTTTATTTCGCCTTTTTAGAGTACTTTCAATGGTATTTTCAATTTTGAAATCCACATTGAAGTGCACGTCTGTGAAAATTTTCTTCAACTCTTCTGAAAGGCCAGAAATATATGGGATTTTGTGGAAGAATTTATTTTCTTTCGGTATGTCAGTTTTTCCGGTATGTTCTTTTAAAATTCAAAAGTAGACGGAATGCCTGAAGGTCATTGAAAGACATTGAACGTGTTCAAGAATCCATTATGAATCTGCAGAGCTTCGAGGTATGTGACATATTATTTTTATACAGTGTACAATTATTTTGTAGAGTCAAATACCTGTCACTTTTAAATATCAAAATATGTCTTTCAATATTGCAATTTCTGCTGGATATTACCATTAAATAAAAATGAACGTTGATAATTTCATAACAGAAGTGTTCCTGACTAGCATTGATAACTAGCCATCAGAATCGCTAAACTAGTGAGATTATACCAACCCGTAACAGCACGAAAGTGTATAAATAACCAAACTATTCTCAGTTATACTGTATCCTGAACTGTAACTCCTTCCAAGGGTGGATCTAACGAGGGGTAATTGGTGTAATTACCGCCCTAGACTGATTCGATACATGACAAAATATTGCTATAATAATTGAAAAAAAATCCTTGTTTCAACTTTATACTCATATCGCCCAAACAAAACAAAAAACAAAAAATTCCAGATCTGCTCTTGACCCCTTCCACTGTTTTTCCTGCTAGAAATACGTCAGATCCTGCGACCACTAACATAATACTGCTGTTCCACTTTCGTGACATAAATAACATGATGGTGATTGCGTAAATTGAATGCATTCGCCATGGCCTTATGGCAGAACGTCGCTGTGAGGTGCCATCTGCCAATCAAACCCTACATTCGTGCTGAATTATGTGTCATTCTGATACTCCGAAATGACAGCATCAACTGCCGCTTCTGCTGCATTATGCTAATGATCCTTCATTAAGCGGAATGCTTATAATTGGCGGTTATTTTAATTTTATAGTTATATGGTTTCACGTTCATTTGCCTACTTGCCATAATTAATTCCTTCTGAGAAATCGAGTATTGGAAAAACCAGAACTCGCGGGGTCGTAAATTCACAGATGATGTAAAGATATACGTGTTGTAAATCACTGTCGAGAAACGGATGGTTCAGAATTAAAAAATATTATCGACTATTACCTACCTACATAATGAAATAAGCAATCATTAGATTTTTGACACCTCAAATCACTACTCAGTATATTTCGAATAAAGAAGAGAGATGCGCATTGGTATAGAGAAGATGGCGCAATTATAATTATTCTGAAAATTAGGTTACTCAAGTAATTGGTTTTGGTCAATTGATCTAAAATATTTTCAGTAATGCAGCTTTGTCATTTATACCAGAAAGTAGCATTCCAAATGAGACACCTTGTATATTACTTTCTGATTATCTCTTCCCTATACTCTCCTATACCAATCGTTAACGGTTTTTAAGATATTGATAATATTCCATATTTTTTATCCAAAACATAGCTGGAATTGAATGTTTATTTCTGCGATATTTCAGTTCATCAAGAACATGTATATTGATTCTGTATAGATAAGTTTGTTCTGCGTTATATAGGGTCGTTCAAAATTCATGATGTTACTGATAGATACAAAATGAGTTGAAAGTGCGTTTTTTTCAATGGATCATCCCGTATATTATGAAATATCCTGAGAGATGCCTAAATTCCCTTCGGATTGATATGAGAAAAATAATTCGATTTTTTCAGAAAATTGCTCTTATCTCGGAATTCTGGCTATTTAGGTATAGGAGCATGTATATCAATTCGAAGGGAATTCAATCATCTTTCAGGATATTTCATAATATACAGGCTGATCCATTTGAAAAAACGCACTTTCAACCCTTTTTGTATCTAGCAATCAGATCATGAATTTTGAACAACCCTGTATAACGCAGAACAAACTTCTCTACACAGAATCAATTTACATGATATAGATGAATCAAACGCAAAATTAAAACTTCCTACGAATCCAAATACCTCAGAAATGAACATTCACTTTGAGCTGTGTTTAGGAAAACAAATTTGGAAGAGGTATGAGGCACAAAAAGTTCGAATGTGTGGAAATATACAGTCCGTTTCTCTTATCATGTGGTAACATTGCTATAGTCTAAACCGTAATAGATACAAAGACGATATAATGGGAAAAAATTTAACTATTGTGGTGAGCAGTACATTGGTCAGAGAAAATCTACGGGGACTCTAGCCCTTCCCGACTTATACAGGGAAAACTAATAATGCTGTTTTCGTTTTTTTACGAATAGAATGGTTATTTCAGAAAATATAAAAAAATTAATGAGGAAAGTTTTATTTTATTCAAAATGTACTAGAACTACGTAATGATACATTTTTAATCAAACGTTTCGTGTCAACACGGCCACTATCAACTATTTTTCTCAAATACAGACCTGTCTATTTCATCACAAATATTGATAAATCGATGAAATCACAATTCAGTGGTATATCACACTTGACATTTTTATAGCGTTTCATATAAAATAACTGGCATCATCAGTGACAACAATTACGGTCCTGTCGTTAGTTCTTTTGTAAATTGTTTTGATTTCTTCAAAATTCATTCAACTATTAGGATACTTCAGTCATTACCCAATACTTTCGATATCTTCCTACCCCAACACAACGAACATTCGTATTTTTCCTTTTTGGGGATTTTTTGTATTACAGTAATCCTTGATTCAAGGCTGATTTCTCCTGTATCAATTTTTACAAGGATTATTTTCATAATTCTCAATCCTGGAAGTAATGAAAATATCAGTTTTTGATCAGAATACAAGTGTTGTCTAATTTGGTACAATTAAATAGCATCTCATTTCTTTTACCATATTTAAACACGTAGGCTTTGCTTGATTTCTATGGCAGGAAAAATAAATGAGTTGTTGATATCTGTTAAGATCTGTCAGACATTTAAGCACTCGGTTACATATTAAAGATGTATTCGAATGACGAAAGGACTGATATGCTATTTACTTATGCAAAATCAAATAGAAATCCTCTTTTGGCAAGAAATATGTATGGTGAGCTGCGAATCGTCCCATTCCAAACATTCAAATGTTTAGACGATTAGAAAGACATTTGTGGTGCATTTGACAGAAATAAAACTAGAAAATTTGTTGTTACTGGAAGTATAAGGAACCAAATGAATGTTTTGGGTAATCAAATATTACCTCATAAAGAGTAAAAAGGGGAAAATAACGTCTTTTGTTATATTTAGGATTGGTCAGTTACAAAAATATTTCTAATCAAGATTGTTCTTTACGAGAAATTGCCACGAACTTGGGATATCTGTAAAATCTACCAAAAATATTTTGAAAAAAAAAAACAAATACAAATGCTACAGGATACGCAAAGTTCATCACCTTAATGAAAGGGATTACGGAAGGAGAGTACGATTTGCGAAATGGTTAAGACGTAGAAATAGGGAAGTTCGAAATATTTGTAAAAAAATAATATGGACGGACGAATCAAAATTCACCAACAATGGATGGTTTAACAGAAACATCCATTATAGGTGGAATAATACGAATTAACATTTACATAGAGAAACCAATTTCCAGGAGAGGTTCGGAATGAATGTTTGGTTAGGAATTTTGGGAACAAACATACTAGATCCTTTCTTTTACGATGAGCATTTGAATGATGAAATGTATTTAAATTTTTTATCCAATGAGTCTGATGGCTACTTGGATGAACTGCCATGAAGCACCCGCCGTGAAATACAATATTTTCAACAAGACGGTGCCCCTCCCCATAATGCAGCAATAGTAAGGGAACATTTAGATGTAATATTCCCAACAAAGTGGATTGGAAACAATGGACTAATAGCCTGGCCAGCTCGATCCCCAGACCTCAATCCTTTGGATTTTTTTGTTCTTTAGATAAACTTTTTTCGACACCTAGTACCGATATCGACCATCTCACACAGAAAATAAGAGATGCATGTGCATTCAACAAAGAGGTCGTCAATTCGAGCATTTAATGTAGAATTCTTTTTCTGTATTGGTTTTATTTTCTTCCACAAATTCAATATGAAATAAATTGTTTTCTGTTTGTTTGATTTCTTCTCCTCTTAAATAAGTTTATTTCTGGGGTAAATTGCTATCGTTCGTCTCTGAAACTGCAGAAATCTTTTATGACTTTTTAAGTGTAAATACAATTTTCATAGATACATTCATTCAATACGTCACTGATAATTTTTATATCCAAGCGTTATATTCTGAGAAATTCATAAACAAACTAACGACAGGACCGTAATTAAAAATTGTTGTCACTGATGATGCTAGTTACTTTATATGAAACGTTATAAAAATGTCGAGTGTGATATACCACTGAATTGTGATTTTATCGCTCTATCAATATTTGTGATGAAATAGACAGGTCCGTATTTGAAAAAAATAGTTGATGATGGCGGTGTTGACACGAAACGTTTGATTAAAAATTTATCGTTACGTAGTTCTAGTACATTTTGAATACAATAAAACTTTCCTTCTTCCTTTTTTTTGTATTTTCTGAAATAACAATTCTATTCGTGAAAAATCGAAAAGAGCATTTTTAGTTTTCCCTGTATAAGTCGGGAAGGGCGAGAGTCCCCGTAGATTTTCTCTGACCAATTTACTTCTCACCACAATAGTTAAATTTTTTCCCATTTAATCATCTTTGTATCTATTACGGTTTAGAATATAGCAATGTTACCACATGATAAAAGAAACGGCCTGTATAGGGTGTCCTATTTAAAATAACAAAGATGCTGCTACTTTTCGATATAAGCGGAAACGCTGTATTGATGAAAATATTTCAGATCGATATACCAAAAGCAATTACTTGAGTAACCTAATTTTCAAAATGATCCTACGTCCAGTTTTCCGTAAACGTCTAAGGTACCATCGACAGTGACTCACCCTGTATATTAACAAAATTACTAAGGCACATCAAACGTTAACGTAACATTGGTAGTCACTGAAACTGATGTAGCAGAAGTCGAGGTACCATCGGCATTGTGTATAATTTTCTCAAATGATTCTATTTCATTCAGTCAGGAATTTTTCGCGTAGATCTCAGCTACTGTAGAAGATTTCTTAAGCCCTAATATGTTCATTCCTTCATTTGCTAATAGTGTTACTGACGTTCTCCTCAAGTCATGTCCACTATAACCCTTAAGAACCTCTAATTTCAAGTAATTGGCAATTTTTGCCAGCCAACTTCCGATAGTTCTTCTTCCCACCACCTTATACTGCATTTTCCGTTTCGATCGTTCAAACAGATAAGTATGATTGTTGTTTGCTTGCATTGGTCGCAGCGCCATGTATTTCCTTAAGAATTCTTGATAGTTAGTTGATTTCTGCATGAAGTTTATTTGTAGATATCACCATTGTATATTGATTTTAGGGTTCAAAATTTTCACAACTACGATTTTTTCATGATTTTCTATGTTTGTTCCTTCTGCAAGCTCCTGCTATTGTCAGTAACAGTCCTACCTGAAAATAAAAATGTGTTTATTTTTTTCTGTCCTTTATTGTCTATACCTTCTGACAATGATTAGAGATTCACTGTCAGGAGCTTGATTTAAAAACTTTTCAATGTGTGTTCTGCCAAATACACCAGATTTTTCAGGCTGCGCCCAATATTTAATCTGATTAGAGAGGCAATCAAGGTGGAACATTTTGAAATATCAACAGCATCCTTGAGGAATATTGTACTCTTCAGTACAGAATATTCTGTCCAAAACTACCACGTGATTCTAACGTATCGCCAACGTTTTTTCATTTCGATATATCGATGTTTGTATTTTCCTGTTATTGTTACAGCACATCGAATCTCACAGTTACTCATGTTTAAAATTTTGTCGGTAGCGAGGCCGTTAGATGCCGGCCTTCTAAACTTTCGCTTGCATTTCATAGGAGTCGATAGGCACTGTAAGTGGTCTAGATGCCAATCCCGACGTCTGGTGCTTGCTTGTAGTTCGCGCCGACCACCCGGGGTGGTGCTGTAGGTTTCCCTACAGCTGAAAAGTGAATACGTTACCAAAAATCAGTGTGTCGCCCCGAAGCGCCACGGCAAATAATAATAATAGCCGTCCTCTACCCGCACAGACTATGACTTTGGGTATACCCTATGACTGTTTAAGAGGGAGTATTGATATTATTATTATTACAAACGTTGAAAAATATTCAAGTTGAATTCAATAGCTCATTAAGTTTGTCAATGAGGCAGCAGGCACACTGAGCAACCATGACCGACCATCCGCGACCCTCCAACTATGAACAATATTTCCAAAAGTGTATTCTTTTCGGATAACTCACACTGAATGATCGTCTTCAGCCGGTTTTCGAAGACCATGTTCAAAATAGCAATCTGTTGAAAATTTTGGTCGATTAGTGTGAGTTTGAAAGTTTTTATTGATCCCTATCAATTTTTGGTCGTTGCTGGACGGTCGCGGACGGTCGATTCTGGTCGGTCAGTGTGATTCCTAGCTAAAGTTAAATAATATCATGGAAACATCTCCGAAAGCGTCTTAATTTTTGATAGAAATGCATTTTGAACAGGGGAAATGGGGACACAAATATATAAATGCCACTTTTGAATCAATGTCATTTTCAGGTTTTCAGTTATAAGGAAGTAAGTAATTAATTAATTTTAATCAAAACATATTTTCCTCAATGAACCTCATAAATAAATCTCAATCATTCTTTAATGATCAAAACTAGGAAGTCTATACTGTCTCAGCAGTGGGAGGATCAGATGTGTCACAAACAAATGCCCTGCAATTTTATTACCAGTTGGTTCATTGAATTTCAGCCTCCGCTGCCCCTTCACCTTTGAAGCTCGTGGTAGGTCTTCGTTTCCCACGTCGTCTTTTTTACTTATTCTCCAACATCAGAATCCACTAATTTCCTGCTAGATATCTCTTTCGTAAGCATTGAACAATTACTTAAATATTCTACATTGCTCAAAACATTGCTATCCAAAAATAATTGTGGCGTCATTTCAGTTGGATAGCTGAATATATTAAATTAGAACATCGAACTGAACATGAAATAGTTAGAATGTTACTCCAAAATAAAAGGATAATGTGAATCTTTCACATTTCAATTCTAATTCTGAATACTTCCTACTTTTCTGAAACATCAAAAAGAAAATGCGATAACTGAGGTGTCTTTCCACGTTCCAATAAAAATTCAAATATAACCATTTCTTCTCTCCGGATACAACTGGACATTTGATTTCTCGTACAACAGTTAAAAATCAGTTTAGGTACCTGTGACACTACCATCTACTTCTGAAATACTCAAACACTAAAATTATTCGAAAAATTGAAAAGTCCAAAGGGGTAGACCCATATGTTAGGTTAGGTTAACACGATGGTCCGGGATGGAACCCACGTAGACTAGAGGCCCGTTGTGATGCCGTATGGGGTGGTTACCACCCCCATCACCACCGTGAGAACCAGTTGCTGCTGTAGATGAACAGCATGAGGCTTTTGATACCAGCCGACTAAATGGGGCTGTCCCAGAGCAGAAAATCTTTTCCTGGATAGGGCAGGGCAGTGACAGAGTAGGTGGACCATCGTCTCTTCCTCCTCTTCGTCTTGACAGCTTCTACAGAAGTCATTACGTTATAGGATTCCCATACGTGCAGCATGGCATCCTCCAAGCCAGTGTCCAGTGATGACCGCAATCGCGTTTCCAATGAGTTCCTGGAAAGAGATAAAATATATTTTGTGCGTCGCAGGTTGAGCTCTGGCCATACCTGTCTTGACAAGGTGCAAGAAGGCACCTCCCGCCACCTGAGGTTGGTTAGGCGGAGTACTTCCTTCCGGAGGAGCAACCGCGGTTGAACGATTGGTGCCAGGTGCCCCTGGTCTAGTGTTAGCGGATATAGCCGTGAGCGTCGTACCAGCTCTTGCTAACTCGTCCGCCATACAATTGCCTGCTATGTCCCTGTGGCCGGGTACCCAGACAACATTGACTCTTACTTTAGTCGCCAGCTCATCTAAGGCTCTACGGCATTTGAGGTCAGGTAGACTCAGTTTAGAGACTTAATGGCAGCTTGGCTGTCACTTAGAATAGATACTTCCTTGGACTCAAGTCCGGTTTGGAGTACCCATTTGGCTGTTTAATTCATAGCTACCATTTCTGCCTGGAATACACTACAGTAGTCCGGCAAACCAAATGATAGGTTGAAGGGTGAGGACTCTGAGAAGACTCCACTTCCTACTTTCCCCTCTAGTTTTGAGCCATCTGGTTTAACTAGGTTCGCCGTCCATTTTTTTCTGGACCGAGAACGTACGGTCGAACATCGGGGTGGGTATTGTGTAGTCTATGTTGTTTAGAGTGAGATTGAATTCCTTCAGAATTTTGGAGTAGCCGTAGTTTACCTTAGGCCATGGTGAGACTGCATTGAGTCTGAGAGCAGCGCTAGCCTCGCACTCCTTCCCATATAGGTCTAATGGAGTCAGATGTAGGATCACTTCCAGGGCTTTAGTCATGAGAACGGCAGCTAGTCGTTGTACCTTTCCCACCCTTTTCCGGATGACTTCTTCACATAGGGCTGGCCACCATACTAATGATCCATATATGAGTGTGGGTCTTACGACCGCCGTGTATAACCAATGGACAATGCTGGGTCTCAACCCCCATTGTTTGCCAATGGTTCTTCTGCAGGTGTATAACGCAACTGACGCCTTTTTCACCCTTTCTTCTATACTTTCTCTCCATAACAGCTTTCGATCAAGGACAATTCCTAGGTACCTACCTCGTTCGGAGAGATTTATTTCTTGGCCCCCTATATTGGGAAGGCAAAAAGAGGGTATTTTATGCTTCCTCGTGAAGAGAATTAGCTCCGTTTTGCCCGGGTTCATCCCTGGGCCGCATTTGTTGCACCAGTGCACGAGGGTCAGCGGATTTTTCCAATAACTTGAAAAAAAGGTAGTCAATAGCAGTGGATAGACCTACTGTCCTTTGAAAAGGACGGTGTTGTTTCTTGCCATTTATTTTGCAAAATTCAAATGAAAATTCGAGGTTATCCTAATGAAAGGGTTCGTTTTTCTTTAGTTCACTTAGAAATGAAATTTAACGATCGTAATTACTCTTATCAACAGCAATCACCTACACAGAGTTATTCATCGTCAATGGTCACTGAAATAACAAACAAACACACGTGTCTAACTGTCGGCAATATATTAGTTACTGGAAACTTGTACTGTAGGTGGCTTCTCAACACTTCATATTCTGTGTTGATCAGCTGCCACCAGTACTCCAGTAACAGAATTAGTTGGAAAGAAATAGTTAGTAGTGCGTCCTTTTAAAAGGACGGTAGGGCTATCTGGGTAATGCTTGCATGTTACAAATTCAAATGAATCATGCAAAATGAACAAATTATTTTGTTAAATATTGTCCGTTTCTCATTACCTACATAAGAAAATTAAAGAGAAAAATTTGTTTTAATTTATTTTGCACGAAATAATAATAATAATGATGACCGTTGTCTATCCGCACAGGCTATGCTATTGGGGAATATTATCATGGAATCAGACAGAAAATAAGGCCGCTATGGCTTGGGACATTTTTCATCATGCAGTCACTCTTCAGCTCTACAACAAACAAAAAGTTATTGAGCGACACGTAGTAAATGCCCAATTGGCCCCATTTGTGTATTTCCCGGTAGGCCCCCTTGCCAACATTCTACGCTGGTCATGTATTGTCAGCTGTCCATGTCATTATTATTCTGGTCACGCCCCACAGACAACTATGTTAGAAAAATTCGAACTTTATTTTTCATTTTTCTTCTGCATCCTGTTTATTTTTCTAAAACTTATATCCCGAACGACAAACCTTAAAATCATTGCTCAAATCTTCAATAGCATCGAATTGCGTCACTTTTACACACTGTACTTATATCCCCAATTTTGTCAAATTTAATTTGACTTATTAAGAAACACAGTCCATTGGCAAGACTATGTATGATATGTCACTCACTGATACAAACCTCTCACTTTGACGAATTGAGAGAATTGCACGTCGCGTCGCCGTCGGTAAATATAATAGCGCACCGAAATGAGACCATGTCAAAACCGACCTCAGACGTCATAAACTAGAAACAAGTAAGCACACGACAAACCTCAAGTAAAATTGATGTTCCTTTTGTGACAAGATGTGTCAGAGTCGCATTGCATCACCGTATCAGTTCCAGAAGACACCAGACTGCATCTTCAAAGGTGGTTGTCATGTCACATTAGCTAACTATACACCAGCCCCTATGTACGACATGTAATGTTATAGTGTCTCCGACACGAGGAACTGAACATTAGATGCTTTGGAGGTGTTATGATCGTCTCGCGTTGAACTTTGGTGACACTAAGTTGGAATAAACTCGTCAAACAAATTGTGTAGCGTTCTGATGGAATCATATCTAATGACATTAAAATATTTCTATGTAGTGAGCGGTGGAAATATATTTCATACATGAAATTGGGTCAATTCTCATTAAGTATAGTGGGGCTCTAACGAAGTCATTCATTTTCACGGTCGATGGTAGGTATCAAAAAGTCCTAACAACTTTATTTTTTTAAATAGACACATAAAAAACTAATTTGTGTTAAATATGGTCCAAAACATAGCCCTAATTGAACTTTAGTACATCAGTACTCTCAATTCGTGAAAAGTTAATATTTTGATTATAGTTTGGACAAACTCAAGGTATTTAATTAACATCAAAAATGTATTCCCCATCATACAGGGCGTGCTAAAATTACTGGTATTTCCATAATACATAAAAGTGGTGAAAATATATGTTTTTTATATGAAACCCCCTGTATAGTATTCGATAAATTGGAAGGTGATGAAATATTATTTAATATGACATGCCATGTCCCTATAGCTGAATCATCAAGTTTACTCAATAAAGCCGTTTTTGTGGAAAAATAGTTATTTATGAGACCTTTAAGTGTTGAAAATGGCATTTTATTTTGAGAGTTGGAAAAATTCCGAAACGATCGTCAGCGAGTGGAGCAAACCCTAGAGTAAAATAAAATCACTCTTAACAAATGTATCGTACACGTTTTTGAAGATTTGGGTGTAGCACATGCTTTGGTACAACAAATTTAGGAAAATCACGAAATGCATCTGTATAAATTTACCAAAGTTCAAGCACTCAAAGCAGAAGACTTTTTTCGTAGAATGCATTTTTGCGAATCCCTTCTAATACATACATATATACGAAGATCGGGATTTTTTGTCAAAAATTATTTGTAGCGACGAATCAAAATTTACGAGGGATGGCATTTTTAATAGAAAATTTAATAGAAATGGGATTTCAAGAAAAATTTTACCTGAATGTTTTCTATATTTTGAAGAACAATAAAATTAGCTCTTATATTTATGAAGACACACTAAATACAGAGAAATATCTCCAAATATTAAGGACGACTGTTACCGATTTTCCTCGAAAATTTGTCTTTAGAGAAATATATAGGAATTCGTGGTTTCAACTTGACGGACTGCCAGCTCATTCCAACCAGGAAGTTTTCAGGAAACTTTACGAAATGTTTGACTATCGTTGGTTTAGGCGTTTAGGGCCGTGGGAATGGCCACTGAGATCACCCGATCTCACGCTACTTGACTTTTTTTTACCTAAAATCGACTTCTTAAAAAGCGAATTTATCAAGAAAACTTGATGATTTATGTATAGGGACATGATATATCATCTTCATACATTTTTCATCATCTTTAAACTTATCGAGTAGTATACAGGGGGTTTCATAAAAACTGATCCTTTGAGCACTTTAATGTATGACGGAAATAATAGTAATTTTCGCACGCCCAGTATGATATGGAGTCGATTTCTTGGTGTTAATTAAATATTTCACATTTATACAAACATCATCAAAATATCAACTTTTCATGAATTGAGAGTACTGATGTTCTGATTTCAATTATGGCTATATTTTGGACCATACTTAGCACAAATTATTTTTTATGTCGAAAGTATAGGTCATTATTAACAAAAAAGTATTAAAATGAAAGAACGATTCCAAAATTGTGTTAATATACGAGATGTTCTATTTAAAAAAATTAAGTTGCTAAGTCTTTTTGATAGAAGTGGCAACGCCGCAATATTAAAAATATTTTAGATCGATAGAACAGGTAACGAAATGTCCTGCATTGCGTTTACCATAAACATCTAACCACCGACCGTGAGTCACGCTGTATAGTGTGATAGAGTTTTATGCACTTCCAAAGTGTACAGAGCGAGTAATAAGTAAATAACTGAACAGAATTAACATATTTCGGAAATAAGATCAACAGAATGGCTTTCAAGATGACAGTTTGATGAATACCAATCACTGTCAAAACATTCAGAGTGAGGAATAGGAAAAAGATAACTTCAAAAATACACTACAGAAGTTGTGAGATATTCTACAAAATTTTTGAAAATAAAGAGAAACCAAATTAACAAACAAAAAAACGATTCCTACAAAATATAGAAAAATACCCCGATAATCAACTTCTGAAACAAGATTTCGAAGATTGCAATAAGCGATTGAATTATCTGAAAGACACTGCTAAAACTAATTTCCATTAGAAGAAAATCGAAAAGTACCCCAATAGCTATACCCACCTATAGAAAACTATTAAATAATTAGAAGTTGCCAAAAAGGAAATAAAAGTTAACAAAATGAAAAACTGAAATAAAGACATTTTTTTGACTGATTTATCGGAAATTGCTGAAATCTTAGCAGATCACTCCTCTAGTATAGCAGAAAACATGTTAAAAAAATAAAAATTCCAACATTAAGTTTTCAAATTCAAGATTACCAAATTCAATCATTATGCTTCCAACGATGGCACTATGGGATTCCGTAAGGAACCATTTTAGGGCCTATGTTATTATCAATTCACCTACGTGCGGAGACATAATCAGCTTTGCTGATGATACTGCCGTTTTTTAAGAGAATAGCTCTTGGGACACCCTGAAAAATAAAATTAAAACGGACTTTGGTACTAATATAGTCTTTTTCAGTAGTAGAATTCCAACCGCAAACGATTCAAAAACATATTTTCTGCCATTTGCAAGTTTTAGCACATACATAAAAACTCAGCACACCCGTTAATAACCCAACCATGGCAATCACATCAAAAAATTAAATTAATGCATTGACATCGATTGCCATCTAAAATGGAACAAGCATGTTGCAGTAATAACGGATAGGTTGAGAGGTATCACTCCCATGTTTAAACTCTGTCAGAAATTCGTTGATATTTTATTAAGCAACTGAAAATACTTTATTATTTATTTATTAGTGCAGTCTCAGCCATCATATGGAAAAATCGCATGAGGAGATCTCATGAATAAATTTTGCGAAGAAAAATACAAAATAATGTTCAAGAAAGAATTCAGGTACTGTTCTGAAATGCTGTACCAAGAAAGTTGCGTTTTCAATATCAGACAATTAATTATATTGTCAGGCTGTACCGTCACATCAATTCCGGGATAGAAATACCAAAGAAATTTTTCGCAACTATCCAACAAAGTATAGGCAGGAACATTGTTGATTTTTTTTTTTCATTTAAAACTTTGACCAGGATAGTCCTGGGTGAAACAATTCTATAAGAACATGATCATCAATGAAATGTTTTGACTGAAGTGAAGTGAAAATTGAAATTTGACAATGTATGAAAGGATGACACCGACAAATGACATTTGTGGCATGGAATTGAAATCATTACAACTAGTGTTCTGTGATTGTCAAATTTCATACATTGTCAAATTTCAATTTTCACTTCACCTCAGTCAAATCATTTCATTTCTCTTCAATGTTGTTATATTAGATATGTTACCTTGTATAATGAAACAAAAAATTCGTTTCAACTGCTCTGAAAAATATCACGTATTTGAGTATTTCCATCTCAAAACTTACAAAGGGATTCTGGCTGTCCATTTGTTTACATCCAGTGGCGACGCGTTCCTGCACTTTTAAAAAGTAAATTTTTGGTCTTTGTTTCCCTCAATTCTTCACTTTTTTCAGTGGAGAGTGCACACTTTATAATTTATAGTAAGTGATCGTGGTTCACCCTGTATATGTATATGCATATTCCTTTGATCTGGTCTGAAGGCGATATCATCTCTTAGGGCTTATACTGATTTTTTTTTTTCACTTTTTAAAGTCTTATATTATAATCGCGTTGATAGGTATTGTCAAACTCTAGTACGAAATTAAATTAACCAAGGAATATCCCTTATCAGTTTGATTGCTCTATGTTGGAACAAAGAATAAGAAATGACATCTAGATATGAACCGCAAGCTTTCCACGTTCTTTCGCACAGCCCAACCTAGCTCGCGGCATCCATCAGCTGTCACGGAGAATAAGATATTGCAAATCGAGCAGCGGAGATATGATCTTTCTTGGTGCATCGGCATAAATACGACCAATACTGTTGGTATGGGATGGAGGATGGCCGGTATAAATAGTAGGAGTCGCGCTGGACTAAGATTTATAAATAGCATTACGAGTAATTTATGTTTGCCGCGATTGGGCGGACTCTACTTTTGACATTCTCGAGATTTATGTCGACCGAGTTGATGGGAGGTGCACAACATTCAACATTCGTATCAGTATTCTCTCTTTTTTGGTTTCACCCTTCGCTGCTACTCCCAGAAAAAAGGTAATGGATTGTTCAGTTTCGGTTTATCTTCGAACCAGATTTATATTTCCTGAGTAGTCACGAACTAAGTTTTGGAAGAAATGAACATTATTGGGAATAATGAATGGATATATAGCTGAATATAGAGGCACGTACGTGAACAAAAATCGAATAATAATCAATATGACATAGAATTTACACCAAATAGAAATCAAAAATTTGTGACTATGGAACTGAATCATAATCGTCACCAGTACCTACTGAAAGATGACAGTAGTATTCAAAATCGGACAATATTCAATATTTCACTAAGAGAATAAAGTGTAAAATCGATCAAAGTCCAAAGGTGTACCGAGAGATTTGAATAAATTGAACGATTAAATCCGAAAACTTTGTTATACTCTTCACTCCATACATTCCCACAAAGTGAAAAAATGAGGCAAATATCTGACAAGAAAACAAATACTTCCTCATGTTCTTCAAGGATGACACTATTTGTGCAACGTGCAAATGAGAGATGATATTAAAGAATTTCTGTACAATTAGCAGTTGCAACAGTATCTTCCTTGAGGACATTGCACAAAAGGATTGCAGATGTAATTCAATGTCTTTCCTCAGGGAAAGGTAGTTGATTTCTTTCAGATGTTTGCTTCATAATTTCCACTTTGAGAAGAAGAAGGGTACTTGGACTTACATGTATTTCATAAAAAATTCAAAAATCCATTGATGTCTTAAATTGAACGTCTAAGTATAATTTTTATGAGTTGAGACTTCGAGTTTTGTTAGTCGGTAAATGATCTTCAGGTGAATACTAGGATAATATTATTCATAATGATGAACCATCTTCAAATTTGCAAATGAAAATGAAAAGAGTCAAACATGATTTATGATCCAATAAATTGTAAATTTTGGCTAAAGGCTATCTTCTACATTATAATCTCTCACAGGGGGTATCCAGGGTGTTTTATCATTGAATGCTGATACTAAAGGGTATAAGATTTGGATGATTTTTAGAAGCATTCTTTACATGAACATCGTTCACAACTGCTTTATTTTTGAGATATTGACAGGCTGTTGATATTCAACAAAATAATCGGATATTTCCTGATATCTCTCAAACAGCTTCATACATTTTTCTCTATTTTGATATATGCGAAGTGGGCATGAAAATATATTGTTTCCAATATAAGAGCCCATTTAATTTTCATCAGTAGCGTCCCTGTTACTATGCACTCTTATTAAAAAATAAAAAAAAATTCGTACGTTGGACGTTTTTTTTTTTGGAATACAGTGATTTACTCCCCTATGCTAATTTTTCTCCTTGTGTCAATGGATTATATTGTTCAACTCCAAGAAAAAGAAAACTACTTTCATGGGAAGACAGAGGACAATAAAAGTTATATTAATTTGATAAAAAAAATCAGTGGTGTATCATTATTTTCATACTAAATTTTCTGCGCTAGTCAGAATGAATAAACTAGAAAAAAACTTTTACTTTTAAAAAGGACCCCGCACATTTCTTATGGTAAATGGCTTTCCGTGAATTTGGCTGAATTTTTGATATGTTGCAGTTATGAGCTAATCAAAAGTGTCTATAGCCACAAAGCTCACAAATGGACAGATTTCGAGATATGAAGCTTTGAAAATGCATTTTTTCCATTTTATGGGGTATTTGCTCATGCATTGGAGAGCTCTCATTTCTTGTTGGGATGGAATTTCAATATTCGATACCTAGAACCCGACTGAGAAATGGTCTTCCTCAGTTATATTGGGGACCGTTATCAAAAATTTTTCATACTCTGCTCCACAGTGCCTATGAAATGAGGTACAAATTCTAAGATCTTCCAAACACCTTTTTATGCTCAGGATGACGCTAGAATAATTTATATTTTTGGAAAATGATATATTTCGGATATTTTTTGAAGAGAAAAGATAATAAAAAAGAACATCGATGAATATTATTATTGTTATTATTATGAATGTTATTCTCACTAATATATTGTTTTCGATTCATCTACTTATTCATTTTGTAAACAATCATATGAATAGATTTTTTTGAGATAACTCGGCAACGCCAAAACGGAATTCAAATTTGAAAAAATAATTGAGAAGCCATTGAAACAGCGCCGGTGGATCGAAACATGAAATTATACTGGGTGTTTCATATGAAGAAGATCAACTTCAGATAGCTACGCTTCCATGATGCACCCTATATGAATGTCAATAATTTTGCAAGATAGTCACATATGGTCTGTTTGTCAAAAACAAAACAGAAGAAATCGAAATAGTCATTTACAACGGAGCAATTGGCCACAGGAATCTTGTTGAAACACCTGTATAATTATTGAACCCAATAATCACTTACCACGCAGATGTGTGAGTGGCGAAATGATACCAGCCAGAAGAAACCAACCGTAAAGTGATCCAGCAAGATCCTCTTAAACGAATCTTCATACGCAAGTAGATTAGCACTTAGTTTTAAATGGCCCATCCCATAAGAATATATCCAATATAAAAATTGGCTTGAGTAGAGCCTGCGGCGTTAAAATAGCAGATTTCAGTATTTGTAATCTCTTTTCAGGCATTTTCTATTTCACCTGAAGTGGAAAACGCCAAGACAAAAATCGTCCTACTAGCAAACTTACCAAAAGGGCCTATTAACTTTTTTTTCAATACGAGTTTTCCAATGACTTTTTAATTTCAAGAATTAATAATTCTGGTCATTCAATTTGTACCCTTCGCTAAAAATTCTCGTAATTACTCATTCTAGAGTCTTTGCTAACGAGGAGTGCTAACTAGTGGTCGGGTGTTCATTTGTGAAGAAATATCGTTGAACAAAAAATGTTCATTGTTGGGCCACTCTAATGTTGTCCGACCTACCCTAGCAATAACCAGAGGCAGGAACCACAAAAAATATCTGCAAGTGGAAATTTTTCTTCAATTACAACAAGCAATTGTAATTGGGTTGTCTTAGGAGAACTGACACTAATATGTGTCAGATGTAGTTCAGTGTGAGTCGTGGAACAGGGAACTGATTCTTCTTTGTCACATGTTTTTGTCCCATATTTCCCACTTAGTGTTTGGAGAGAAGAGTACTTCGATATTGTTGATTTTTTCATATCTTTCAAGAGGTCCTGTGAATGAGCAAATTTTTCAGATTTATTTTATTCCAAGCATATCATGGTTTCCAAATAGCAATGCAAGAAAATTATATGGAACGAATGGAACGACCTGTTCACCAGAAACCAATTATCATACTGTACATGCACCTTTCTAGTGTCCCGCTATTACAATTAGTACGAAACGTCGATGAACCAGTGAGTTGCATTTATTATATTCCGCACAACTCGACGAAAGTATCCGATGCTATCGAAAATATAGATCCATAGATCCAAGAGGCGATCATCTTATCTATAGAGAACAATAAACAAAGCATTAATAGAGAGATGACGAGTCCCGCCATCCAGCGGTGACGCACGACCGATCACCTGAGTGACATCACAAAGTGATCTGCGATCGCAACTCAGCTCGGATGACAGATACTATTAAGGAATTCTAATTAAACATCGTTCTTTGGTTTGGCGTGATTTCAACAAATGAGGTCGAGGTGTACACTTCTAGGAAATCGACCGTGGGATTGACAGTTCTCATAATTTCTTCGCCCTTCCACCTGGGACACGGACTCCGAAGAATAGACATTTCCTTATTGGGGGTCATTCTGCATGTCAATTCTCACTCATTGGAATGGTCGAAGCGATATTCTTATTTAATCTGATATGGAGTTGAATAATAGTTATGAAATGGAAGTAAAAAATCGTAGAACTATCTATTGCATATTCATTTATTAATTATTATTATAATAGTACCTAAATATTATTTTTATGTTATCCTTTTAGTCATTGAATAGATTAGACATGACAATATACAGGTACGAAAGAACATTAAGGACAAATAATATCGAGTAGTAAACAAATTCAATAATTAATTCATTGATAAAAACGCACGATTCAATAAAATGTGGTATCCTAGCTTTAATCCAGTTTCCTAGCTGCCATAATGTGTCCCATGCTGTAGTAGCATTTAGCCCTTAGTAAAGAATCAACTCTATTTCAGGATGATTTCACGTCGAATTACTGAATGCTTATGGCAAATTATTATAAAACAGTACTTCTTGATAAAATTTTGTTTAAAAAAACTTTCAATTTTCTTTAAACGGCTACACCCGTAGGAGAAACCCAATCGCCAGTCGTTTTTGATATACAGCAAGCAAATACAAAGGAAAATGTAAGTAGGACATCAATAAAATTTTGCTTATAAGCAAGGTAAACACGGTACGAATTATTCTTTTTTTTATTGGTGCCCCATTTTAGACATTTCAAGCACGCGTGTTTGAATCGAACTTTCAAAAACGCGCGTTTTTTATAGTTACCATGGCAACATCAACAACTCGAGAAACAAGAAGTCTAAATGACAACTTTTGATGAATGATCTGACAGCAGTACCTTCTAACGTCTAATAAAATATTACTAACCAAAACAACCTTTATTCAAACATTATACAACAATTTTAATTTTATAAATGAAAATGGAAAGTACAGTTAGTATTGTTTGATATATTAATATTTCAGTTTTTCAAATCGGAGGAAATGGCATTTAAATTGATACTGTTAACATTCTGAGAACTCAATGAGGTTGAACTTCCATTAATGGCACTCCCTATAACGTGTGAAACATTCTTCTTATTGCTAATGCTCTCTTCAACGTAACCACTCGCCACAGCTGCCAATTTCCATCCTACTTGTCGTTGGATTTGATCTATTGTCATGCCACTATTTGCCATAATGGTAGCGGACGTGCGTCGAAAAGCATGTCCTGTGTATTTCTCAGGATCATCCAATTTAAGATAACGGGCAATTTGCGAGGGACATGATCCAAATGTATTAATACCAACCACTTGATTGGTACACTTCCCCTTATCATATCGTAGGAAAACTCGGTCTGTACTCACATTTTCTGGACGCAATGATAAATACTGCTTCACTAAACGCACATAACTAATTGCTTCATTGTCGGTTACAATAAAACGTCGAGCCTCTCACTGTCTTAGACGGTAGGATAGTAATAACCAAAACACTTCCTTCTTCTTTGATATCATGTAAGCGCAAATCGCATAACTCACATCTTCTACAAGATCCAAAAATACCGAAAATGGCAACCACTTTCAAAAATAGATAGGTAGGTAATGTCTGGTGCATCTATGAAAAACTTCCGCAAATCATCTTCATTGAATATATATGCCTTCTTGGCTACGTTAATCCTACTAATTGCCTTCATGAATGCATGCACTTTTACAAATGATTTTATATCGACTCCTTTGTTTATCCTCAACATACATTGTAATTTTGAATGGATAGCCCACATAGTCGACGCCTTGTACTGCTCCGACATTTTCTGAAGGTAAGCAAGCACAACTCGTTCATCTATTTCAATCAACTTTTGCACTTCCATCCAGTATACGAACTTGTCATATTATTTGTTACAGGCTTCTCTAGATTTTTGCGGTTCTGCTTTTTTACTATTCAAATAATCAATATAAGAATTCATTTTGAAGGACCGCGGTGACAACTATCAATCTTTGATGACAAGTTGCATATTTATTTTTGCTTTTTTCATTTTTGTGGCAACGAAAGGTATACTGATTTTACATCACGAATTCAACCATTTTACATTATTAGTTCTTATTTCCATGTTTTGTAGTAATAATAACAGTATTTATGATTTCAAATTGTACCAATAAAAAAAAAAAAATTGCGTTAAGTATGCGTGGATAACTGGTCTTTCAAACACTTGCTCTATTTCGAACACTCCGGCAGAGCCGTCGTGTTTGAAAAATCGCGCGTGTTTGAAAGACCTATTTATCCATTTATACTTTAATATACTATTCTGTGCTATGGAAATTCTATGACAGAGTTTACCCAGATAATGCCATTCTAAGTTATGACATAGGAATAATAAACTGTCAGCAATTGACTTTACTGGCAGACAATTTCGAACGTGTCATTGTTAATCTGTCAAATTTTTAATTCTCACAGCGATGTAATAATATCAATTAAGAAGATATAAGTGGATAACGGTGCCATATCACATGTTTTCAAAAATTACTTATTGCAATTTATGAACATCTCTGGTATCTATAATTTAACCTCCTAATAAACAGATAATTGTGAAATTCTAATATTTTCCAGGAATTTCTTAATGATGAGGGTGCTATGTCACACACAAACAGTATCTTCAGAGGATACAGGTGTTATGTTACATTTATGCTACATAACACCTTCAACCACATAACAATTTTTAAGTTCTGTTGACGACAGACCATGGGCTTCGAATCCATTTATGGTTATTATCATTATGTGGGTAGTGTAACTGTATTATCCATAGAAAATTTGGTTTTAGATGTAAAGTAATTGGGAGACAAAAAGTTACGTTTTTTCATTTGGGCAGCAATTTTTCCAGCAACTGAAGTTTGATCAAACACTAATAGGTATAGTTTATTATGATTCATGATCAGAACAGTCGCTGATAGTAATATAGTAATACTATTCTGGCTTAGTAGTTGAATCTTCAAAATATTGTCAATGTGCCTCCGTAGGAATACTCAAATTCATCCTATAAATCTTACCTGAGCATAATATACATATAAATCATTTATTTTTGGAATCAACATGAAATTTTGCCTATATTGGGCAATTTTCAAGTGAACCTAATGATCTTGTATTTTTCATGATTTTTACGGGACTTTTTCAGTTTTTTTTTCTTAAATCAATCTACTTGAAATTGACAAAGTACTTATACTAATTTCATCATTATGAATCGATTGGTGTTTACAGAATTGCTCTATTTTTAACCGTTCTCGAGTTGAAAAGTATATCTGGAATTGAGAATGGTAATTCCTCGCCAATTTTTTTATATTTCGGCATTATTTGACTTCCATAGTCTGTGAATTTCTTGAAAACGCGAAATCAGCTCGTATTTTTGAATTGGTATAACCATTTCACTAAGAAAATGTTTATTTGAAGGATGAGTGCACTGTTTCGACTAAAAACCTTTCGAAACTTTGTCAATTTGTCTAGAAGTTTATTTTTGTGGTATGGTTCGGAATCAGCTCGTCGAAATACAGTTGAATGATGTTTGCGATTTTTGAAAAAATGGAAAATAGAAACTAGTCAGGGAATTATTGAGGTTTTATTCTTCGAATCAGAGCATATAAAAATCATATTTTCAGAATCAGCATGAAATATTGCGCATATAGTGCAAAATCGAGTATTTTTTTTTTCGTAGATCAATTTGCAATTCACAGAGTATACTAATTTCGTCATTATGAATCTATTGGTGTTCACAGAATTGATGTATCTTCAACCGTTCTCCAGTTGGAGAGTTCATCTGGACTTGAGACAAGTCATTTGCACTTTTTAAGACCTTTGGTATCGTAGTACGTCAATTTTTGCCCTTGTGTTCTTTCATGAGAACATTTTTTCCCTTAGTGATTTCCCAGTCAGGAGAGCTCCGATACTTCAGGAGGGTGCGCTGGATCATAGCCACGGTACCTCAAATTCAGCAAATGCACATCAGTTCTGAAGCGGATTTTTTGTGTAAGACATCCCATAAATGAATCTCACTCAAACTAGACTGTATTGTTGCATTCTAATTCGATCGACAGAATGTGCAAAATCAAAGTTCAGAGGGTAATTATTTTTACAAAGTTTGTTAGAAACTGTATTCCAACGAAAATATTTGTGGAATTTACTGATCTATTCAAGAGAGG
This sequence comes from Chrysolina americana, assembly GCA_958502065.1. Lineage (NCBI taxonomy): Eukaryota > Metazoa > Arthropoda > Insecta > Coleoptera > Chrysomelidae > Chrysolina > Chrysolina americana. The sequence goes on from OY293413.1 coordinate 13,006,029, forward strand.
TGATTCGATCATCGAATAATACTCATAATTGACCTAAGTGACAAAGGTCACATATGGAAAAGTTTTTATTTTTATCGAAATTTCATACTGATCGACTCCAAATTCAAAGTGTATATTCAAAAATGGTTGAATTTTACGAAAATCATTAGAAAATTGTCTAAAATTAATTTGTGAGGGAAATGACATGTTTCAACTCCAGATCAACTTTTCAAATCCAGATCAACTTTTCAACTCGAGAACGGTTCAAGATATAGCAATTCTACGAACGCCAATCGATTCAGAATGATGGAATTAGTATACACTGTGAATTTTAAATTGATCGAAAAATAAAATGATTACCTGGAAAAATTCCAAAGGGGTAGACCCCTAAAACGCATGAAAATTACAAAATTTTCAGATCTACTGTTAATTCGCACTATATACGCAAAATATCATACTGATCGACTTCAAATTAAATAAGCATATTCAAAAAACGTTGAGTTTACGAAAATTATTGGAAAATTGTTGAAAACAAACTTCGGAGGGAAATGACCTCTCTCGACTCCAGATCAACTTTTCAACTCGAGAACGGTTTGAGATAGAGCAATTCTGCAAACGCCAATCGATTCAATGATGAAATTGTTTTTAGATAGAGATGGACTAATCACACTCAGGTTGTTTAAATCACTTCGAAATTGAAACTGATCTTTGATTTTTGTAATTTTTTTGAAACGCCCAGATATTGAAAGTATTCTGAGTGTGAAACGAATAGTTAAATACCATATCAATGAGATAAAAACAAAAGCGATCCTAAAGGTAGCTCTCATTGCACTGATTTCATAGGACCCAATATTTCCAATTCTCAGTCCCTGCTGTCGACAAATTGAGAAGTATTTTAGACGAGCTAGAATGTGATAATCGAATCAAACAGAATTCAGTTTATTCATTATTATTTCACTACAGACTCTATCAAATGCTTCAGAAATGTAGTAATATACAGAATCAGTTTCATTCGACTTGCCAAGCTTTCTGATATTTGGGTTATATTTATTTTAGAATATTTGTTATTGTTGATTCAACATTTTTGGAACTGTGTTGTTGATTCAGAATTAATTCCTCACAGGACTTTTCAACTGATTTGAATTGAAATGAAGGGCAAAGCTTTCGGGAATTGACGGTTTCTAATGTCTTTTCTATCACTGGATTTGACTACCTGGAGTAATTCTACTATACCAGCATATTTCTACTATGAACACCACACTATAAGAAATCTAATTAAAATCTCTTTACTTTCGAGAGGAAATGATTTTTAAAAACTGATGGGCACTTCGGAAACAGACATCAGATCCCCTTCCTCTTACATCGTGGTATATTAAGGGCTTTGTGTTCCGGTGGCGTTAATGAGGTTATGTCAACAATTAATGCCAAGCATGTGCTTTCGCAAGAAGTAACCAAATGTTGGCCGTCAACTCTCATTTCGGGTTTCAGAGGCATCATAGTCAATAATTAACGTGGAGAATTGTTTGTTGCGTGCGGCTTACGACCACTGAAGTCCTCTCACACCAGCGGCCAGTCACATCGACATTATTTTTCTTATAAAATGTAATTATGTGAAACATATACACGGAACAACACAAGTTAGGACTGAATTGATTCTTTCATTAGAAACTGTAACCTTCACGATTTCTCTAAAGAAAGTAAGTCATTCGAACATCAACAGAGACAGAGAAATATACTTTATTGTCTGAAGAAGTTGTTCTCATTGACAAAGCTCATCTCTCAAAATTAATATTGAATTTAATAAATAAATTAATAGCAAAAATCCGCCACTAGTTCAAAAAATAAAAGCAACAACAACAAATAATTGAAATTTACATAAACAATATTTAAGAATATACATAGAGGTCATCACAGAAAAACTCAGACAAGCTAACATCAATAGGCAGTTTATGCCCTTCCTGAAACTCTCTACCAAACGGATTATTTTAATTCCATTGGAAGATGGTTATATATTTTGCAACCATTGTTATTGACATTCTTTGATAACGTAGTTGGTTGATGAGTTTGACGTGTGTTTCTTAATTATATATACTGGAGGGGATTGCATGAATCGCAATATTCAGATTCACTCATTTATGCAATTGCACGTTTTTGTGGAATAAGTATGGACTGCACATTGATTTTGTTCACTCCCCAAAAAGCAATAATAAAGAGGACTATTGAACTTGAGTTTGGTGTAAATTTGCATTCCGAAAAATTTTGCTTCACATTTGTTTTCAATGACTTCCTAGACTTACATTATCGATCTCACATCTGAAGCCAAATACGCTGATATCCTCATAAGTCGACAAATTCAGGTGCATACTGTTTTGAGTGTGCCATACTATGGTGGTATCATCGGCTTACAATGTGAAGTTTCCTGAAAATTAGATTTCCAGCAGATTTTTAATATATATCAAAAGAGAAGGGGGCAAGAATCGAGCCTTGTGGTACTCCTGAGTGTATGGCTGCTTCATTAGATGATTTTGAAGTCTCTACTATCGGGCAACGTTCAGATGTATGAGATTGACACCAATCCTAGGCTACTTCCCTGACTCCATAATGTTGATGTTTTCAGAGCAGTATTCTATGATTAACAGAGAACACTGCTGCAACCAATTCACCATGATTCGAGAACGACTTATTATGAGAATTGGAAAATGTTTTTGCCGCTTCGGAATCCAAATCGACAGTTTCTAAGTGAGTTATATTCATCAAAAAAATTTATTATTCCTATTTCCACTAATCTTTACAGTAATTTTGCTAGGCAAGGAACGATAGCTATTGGTCTATAGTTGAAAGAGGAGACTTATGACCGGGATTTTTGAAAATTCTGGAAATATACCTTCAAAAAAAGATTTATTTATCAATTCAACCTTGAATCCAGCAGACAGTCTGCGATATTTTCAGACAGATTTAATAATATTAACGAATTTGTCACTATACTATAACGCATTACACGACGATTTTCATCCTTGACTCCAAGCTGAACTAGAACCACTATATATCGAACATAAAGTTCAGACAGTCACAGCTGCTTCCTAGGCAAGCAGAAGGGCATGTGGCAGTACGTGAGGGCTGAGCGCCAAGGTTATCTACCGGATGAAAATGTCTCTCATACGCCCAATGATTACATAAGGAGCGATTTTAATAGGATACAGAGACTAGCATGCCTTGCGACAAGAATTGTAATGGAGACGGCACCCACTAGTACTGCCTCCCGTGCACCTCTTCATTTAACATGAGGCACGCAAAGCCATCACTTGTTTGAGAAGCTCCTACCAATGATGGAGCAAGGAAATGTATGGGACATCCTCGTCATGTCGACCTTTGAAACTTCTGCTAGCGCTGAGTCAGACTCGATACCTGAGTCTGGGAAAAGTTCTTCGGAATGGATAGGCGATCACATGCCCTGTCGAGAAGCAAGTATGACGTGAGTTGTCTAGATGCCAATTCTGACGTCTGGTGCTTGCTTGAGTGCGCACTCACCATCCGGGGTAGTGCGGTAGGTTTTTCCGGGTTTTTCTACAGCTAAGTACCTATGGGTACACTCTATGAGAGTATTAGTTTTATGGAATCAAATAATTGTCCTCTCCTTGTGATGCCGGGTAACAGTTTTTTCACCTATCGTACGATTCAGCAGAAGGCCGCAATTAACCGTTCATAGAAGGGTGGACTGGAAGTTGATCGAGCACCACCTGATCCTCATCACTAGGAATATTCCGTGAAGAGATGGTTCCAATATGAATGAGTCAACCGGCGTCATGATTACATACTCGCCGGTGTGAGAAAAAATATCGAAAAAGGCTACCATGGTCAGCAAATCACGATAACCGAGTGGATATTGTGGACCTCACATCAGTAAGTTCGCTACTAGGGTCTGCATGCATTGGTGATATGCGATATCTACCACCATTAAGGTAAAGCTACTTTGGATCCTCAGTCATTTTGAAGTGCCCGGAAACGAATAGTCCAATTGGTTGGTCAGACAAGATGCGAAATTCTCAACGATTGGACCAAAATACCGGAAGGAAAATTTCAATGTGCATGGAAAGATGTCTCAGGCATGAGACAATTAAAAGTATAGGTCAACTATAGTGAATATGAAAATTGGAAGGGAACTACAAAAAACTGTAAAAAATTTTTACTTGATACAAAACACGTCATGAAGTTCTCTTTCTTGCAATTTCTACATATTTCACAAACTGAAAGATCTTGATTCTCGAATTTTATTTCAAAAAATATAATTTTTATCTACAAACTATTACGTTTTTTTGCACCGGTCCAAAGTTCATATTCCGAATAGATATTTCCTTTTCCTTTCAAAGCCACCTTTTAGTTGATAGTTTCTTTGCATCAAGTTATGACTAACTGGTATTGTTCCACAAGGAATGAACTACGACCTGACTGGGATCACCCATCGGATCTAATCGGTATCCCATATGATTATTTTACTATCTTGTTACTATTTTTACAATTGTATTACTATTATATTCACAGAGGAAATAAGGTAATATGAATCATTGTTATTGTATTTCACTCATAGATTCAATGTCAAACCTTATGAAAAGCATACAATAGGTTTGTTTTGGTTCGGAAAATTATCAGTCCTGGGACGTCAGGATCATGCGCAGTTGACGAGAAGTGTGCTCTTTAGGTTTATATTCGCTCACTTTTTCTCAAATGCGCATGATCCTGACTTACCCTCAATCGTAATGAAAAAAAAAAAAAAAATCTAAATTCATTCGCTATTCACTCGTAACAGCAAAACCTCTTCAATTAGAAATCCATTCGAGTTCATCCGTCCAACATTCGATCCATGGCGCAAAGTCATCCCCCAATTTCTCACGGATGATCCAGCATGGGGCGAGACGTAGGAGAGCTTTTATTGTCTTCTGATGTTTATGCAAGTTGATGTGCTTTACTTTATAGAGGCGAGCTTTCAACACACTAAACTGTTTGTACTTAACGGTCTGATAGGTGATCTCAGGTGTTTGCATGCCATTAGCGCCATCCATGCCTTTACGGCCTCACGTCAAGCTACTCTCCTTTCATAAGGTAAACTTAGGTAACCGTTTCAATTATTAACTTCGGTAATCTACGACATCGAGGGTCCGTAATTTTTGGAGTGGAGAGGAAGCGACTTTCACGTCTTGCTAATTTTACGGTCTTTTCATATCGGAATTCATGTCGGACATATTAGTAATAAGAAGCTTACAGGTGAAAAGGAATTATACATAAGTGATACTGAAATCCTGATTCATGAAATATACTGCACATGTCGATGAGAATTCTATGGTATTGTTACGAACCTGGTATTCGATAGAATCAACGTGAAAGATTATAAAAACGCCGTAGAACATCTAGAAAGTTTCTAGATTAAGACAGTTGAAAGTTGTCGACGTTACTCAATAGTAGTTATGTATTGAAGTGAATAGTAGGCCTCAGCTGATAAAAGCTGTTATAAAAATGAGTCCATTTGGTGACAGCGATGGAGCGAGTGGTACAGAAGAAACATGCATGGAGCAGATTTCTAGTATTTGTAAATACTCGAGAAAAAATAATACCGAGATGGCAACATTAGTGGACATACTTCAGTTTCTGAAAGATTAAGAACAAAGAGCTGAAGAGAAAAAAAGAAAAAGAGGGACAAGAGCTCTTCCACCAGTCACAACATGGTGAACTTTTGCTACGGTCAAAGTCAATAGTGCTTCCAGAATGAAGTCACCGACATATTCCAGGAGGTCCGAGGTGAAGTCCAAGGAATCAGCAAAATGGGAAATTTATCCTGATAGATGAACAGATTGTACAAGAGGTTGACAAAAAATTCAAAGAAATTCAACGAAGTTACCCAGTTGAAGATTATCTCTTATTTCTGGATGGAAAGCGAAAGTCTCAATTTTGTAACTATTTGGTTGAATGGAAGAACAGCTTTAAGCTGACCTCTGGCAAGTATGATTAAGATTGATAAGGCGCTTATGTGCTACTAGGAGCCTCTTCTAGTTATTTAAGAGTTCCTTGTCTTGACCCATCCTAAATAACTAGCCTCCATAGGCCAGACCTCAGGTCCAACATATATTGGGAGGGTTATGCAGTTTTTCCTTAATTAGCGCATTGCCACAGTATGTGTGCAGAGGTTTCCCCATATTCTTGTCAAAATATTCATATTGTTAGGTCTGCCAATATGATGTTGCTTGTGTATTTGTTCGGTCTAGAGGGCCCTGTTAGGAGCTCAACAATAATCCTGGTTGTTCGCCTGTTCTGGGTCAGTAGGTACTGCTTGAATTTTGATGATCGTTCTTCAATGAACTTTTTGGCCTTTCTCATTCCCTGAACTATTGCTTTGAGGCCGTGGTCGGTTCATCTTCGTAGAGGCCGTTTCCTTGAACGTTTCATCCAAAACTATGGTGAGCATCTTCAGCATGGATGTTGTCTTCTCGAAGAGCGACTTAGAGGTAGTGGATTTTCTCAAGAGCTATGACTCATACCGTAGCAGAGGACAAATTTACGTATCGGCAATGAGTGTGACTGAGAGATATAATCAACGTCATAGCTCTTGAGAAAATCCACTACCTCTAACACAGATACCTCCATTGAAAGATCCTGGCTAATTATCTTGTTTTGATTTGTCAATATATCTAGGGCAGTTTGTGTATTCTCCTAGACTGTTCCTGCGAATTTGCTATTGGAACGATCGCAAGTAAAATAAAGTTTATTCTTTATAATTATTATTGTTTTTATCAATATATGCTGAAAATGAAACATCTACACAAACAGGCACCCTTCAAATCAACAAGATTTATACAAGTGAAAACTTCGCAGTCTCCAACATTTGATAGCCCATCTCTGTGGGATATGTGTTGACATCAATTTGAAGTGACGGCAGCTGATTCGGAAGAAAATTGCCATTTATAAGTTCTCTGTCTACAAGGCCAAACATTTCGCAACCTTCAGAACAAGTCTGGTTGGTGAACAACCAGGATAATATTTACAGCAGTATCAGTTTCATCGTCTTCTTCAAACGACGAATTAAGAGATACTGACGTGCAGTAAGTCCCTTCACTAGGACGTTTCCAAACCATTAGTGCAGCGCTCATAGAAACAATGGAGTTCGATTAGGGGCAAATATGCTTCAAGAAATAAGGGGCTAATGTTACAGGATATTCAATTCAGTTGAGATTATGTTTTGAGTGAGGTGGTCTCAAATACAATATTGGACTCCATATCAACATTAAGCCACCAAGTGCCTTCCGAAGAAAAAGTCATTGTTAACAAGCAACGAAGCGAGTTCAAATTCTTCGAGCTCTGGAAGTATTGTCATTTCATTCATACCAGTAGGTAGATCTCCGACACCTGACAAAAGACCAAGACAAGATACCGATTTATTCATTGAAAAGAAATGGACAGAGTCTATATACTAGTTGAACACAGAAAAGGAAAAATGCATCTTGAGGATAGATACAGGAGCTTCATAAACACTCGTTCGCCCAGACCTTGTACAAAAATTGTGAATCTGGAAAGAAGATCTATGGTTTTGAAATCGGCTACGGGATAAACGGCACCAATCCTCAATAGTCTAGTCCCAAGAATCTCGTATATGGACTATAGAAGAAATCAAAAGAACGATAACAATTTGGAGTTGGTATCGAGCTCACTGAAAAATGCAGTTAGACCTGAGTGATTATTCAAGTTTGGTGTAGTTGCCATAGGATACTGGGCTCCATAGAACTCCTTATGTACTAGTGTTGACCTGTCGCATCGCAAATGGGAGAGCACAGATAGAGAAACTGAGCATATTGAAAATGTGCTCAAACTTAATGGTAGTCGTTCAAGTGCATACTTTGGAACCAAGAAGGCACAGGTTCAAACTCGAGAACGATTGTATCGGCTGAATTACGGTTAAGATGTTCAAGAGAATGAATGGTGCAGGAGATGTAACCTACGTTCTACAACAAAAACTAGAAGGTATGAAAAATGGCGCAATACCTATCTAGTAAACCTTTCGGAATGCCATCTAGAAATGCAGAGGACTGATTCGTTAGTCCGGTAGACATCGTCTTGAAAATTCCAATAACAAAACCAAAAAGAGGTTTGACAGGAACACCCTATATAAGCAATATAAGATTTGAAAAGAAATTAGTAATGGCTGAAATTTGTTTAGAATAGTTCAAAGTTGTAATATTGAATTGTGATTTTGAACTACCAATTGGCAGTGTTATCTAATTGAGTTTTTGGCCTTAGCTGATAATGGCAATAATCCTATACATGTCCACTCACCTTAGACTAAGAAAACGCAATAGTAAAATTAATTATTTCAGAGTAGTATTCATTTCTCTTCAAAAGTATCTCAGAAGTTAACAAAATCAAGAATAGTTGATGTATCGTCCAGAAAACTTCAGATTTTAATGTGTTAACACCTATATGGGAACATATTCTTCTATATAATTATTTTATTATTGATTTGTTGTTTTGCGATATTTTTAGTCAGACCAGTGCTATAATCAGGGTTGGATAACGCTACTCCTTACGCAAGATGACACTTCTTTATTGTTTTGAAGTTTTCAGAATGATTTCCGTTTTAACGGCGTCTCCGTTACACAACAGAATTTCAAAAATATTGCAGTTGTCGTTCTGATTGAAATATTCTCAATTAGTATTTATTACTGATCATGTATTGAAAGATTGTTTGGATATGAACCCCTTTTTACATTTTTTATTACTTGGAGTAACATTTCACAGTTCTCAAAGCAACTTGAGAAAATACTCTGAAATTAATCCTTAACCTGAATAGAGACACTTGAAGAAAAGTTCAGTTATGTCCCCTAATAATCAAACATATTGAATGCAGGCCAATTGCGGATATTTTGAAACGTAGCTTCGAAAATAATATTAATTTAATTTTTTTTCTTCGGAAATCATGACCTCTAAAAATGCAGGGTGGCAAAAAAATACAGTATTTGTGTTTGCTTGAAAAAGTGACTGAGAGTTGATAATTCCAAATGGAACACCTTATATGTTATTGAAAATTCGGAAAGCTGCTGAAATTTATTTTCTTTCTTTGTATAGATATCACATTTATACTCAACTAGTCAAGCTTCGGACTAATGAGCGTTTGTTTGTGAAAATGTTTCTTCAGAATGGTATTCCCATTCGGTTTTTGATAAGCAGGCCATGGTCACTATTAGACTGTAACGTTGTGACATTGTCCTCATACCTACATCGAAATTTTCATATGTTGCAAATACTTAAAAACGATGGAACAAATCTATTCAAATGAAGTTTTTATGAATTGGTTTATCATTTTTGGACAGTGTGAGGAAATATCAGCAGCACATGTAGAAAATTCTATGAAATGTATCCGAATCTACCGCCAATGTACCACAAGAAATGTATACGAATCAACTTGGAAGCATCAAGAAACTTGCCTGGACCCGTAAATTTTGAAGACAACCAGGTTAATGTCTTAGCATTTCTCGACTCATTGATAAGAAGTGCTGAAGAAGATTTTGTGTATAAAATATTCATTGGTTCGAAGAATCTTGCGAAAACATGAGATGCATGATTATAAATTCACCAAAATTCAAGCAATGAAGCTGTAAGACCCTCAACAGAGAGTTGAATTTTGTGAAAAGTTGTTGACAGGCATTCATTTATTGAAATAAAATTATTTGAACTGAAATTTTCGAGAGAAGGGATTTTCAATAGAGGAAATTTTCATTATTGGTCCAGTGAAAATCCTCACGTCACAAAAAAGCCGAATTTCAAGAAAAATTTTGTTTTAATGTCTTCTGCATGTTAATGGACAACAAATTGGAGTACGTGATATACGAGAAATCATGAAGATCCATATACTATCTGAATATTTCAGAGAATACTTTAGAGAGTTTCGTCGGTTATCTGCTACTTGAAGAATATCGAAACTGTTGCTACCAACTGGATGGAGATCCTGCACAATGTACAAAAGAAGTGACTGCAGAACTGGGAAGACTTTTTGACGATCGGTGGATAAGGTGGATTGTGGATTGGGGCCATGGAAATGGCCAGCGAGATCGCCCGATCTTAATCCATTAGATTTTCATCTGTGAGGAATTTTTGCAGAAAAAGTTGACAGAACACCCATGCGCTCCAGAGATGAATTGTTAGACAGGATTACCCAAACATTTGAGGATTTCCATCCTAATGAAATCAGATCTGCCTCGACGAAAGCATTCAATACCAGCAATTCGAACATATTTCGAAATACTCCACATGATTGTTTAATTTTTTTATAATTATTCATTTCAATATTTCCACTTTCAGGTTTCTGCGTGCTTTTTTAAAGTTTATTCAAATAAATTGAAATTGTTCTAAACTCGCATAAATTTCTCGAGGTTCATTGGCGGTTAATTTGGATACATTTCCTTATGAAGTTTCTACAGTACCTGATGATAATTTTATCACACTGTCCAAAAACAACTCTGACTTGCGTCTCTGTCTTCATTTTTATATTCGTACTTATAATCTAAGATTAAACGACTTACCTGTAAGGAAGTTCAATCTTGATTATATGAATAACCACTTCATCATAGACCACCTTGTAGTTACGCTCCTGAGCGGAAAAACCGACCACTAGTTTTTACAGAGAACAAAAGATAACATTCCGTACCCAGAACTGCCATGCCCTCGCTGATTCATTATGATTTCTAGTGTCCCAACTTTAGATCGCGCTATAGGGATACACCAGAATGAGGGGATGGGTGGGGTGGTCTATGATGAAGTGGTTATTCATATAATCAAGATTGAACTTCCTTACAGGTAAGTCGTTTAATCTTAGATTATATTTCATAACCACTTCATCATAGACCACCTTGTAGATGTTGAAAGCTTACTCGAAGCGATCTAAATGTAAATAATAAACTGTATTACACGATAAACAGTTTCATTGAACAAGTTGTGTATAAACACACAGAAAAATATATTGAACAGTCAAAAACATATTATGAATATGTTCCACATATCTATATAAAAATAGAAAAAATTATGAATATGTTCCATATATCTATATAACAATAGAAAAAATTATAAACATATTTGTCAACTTAAGTCTATGACAATCAAAAAAAAAAAACATTGTCATCTATTAAAGTTATTTATCATTGTTTCGGCGAAATTTTTGCCATCTAATATAGGCTTGTTATAAAATTTCGCAAAAACTTTTGATTTTTCAGACCACCCAGCTGCATTTCGAATAATCTCTATATTTGCCCCACCTCGTTTTGCAGCTGACGTTGAAGCATGTCGCGTAGAGTGGGAAGAAAACTTATCAGTATCAATACCGCTTTTTGTCAGAGTTATTTTGATCCATCTCGAAAGACTCTGTGTAGATGCCGCGCGATATGGCTTTTTATGTGTGAGGAAAAGATAACTGATGGTACTTCGTATATTGATAGTTCGTAACAGATAATCAGTTACACAGTTTGCTACACAAAGTTCTGGTTTGTCCAAAGAAAAAGGTAATATCATTACAGGCTGTTGTTTACCTGGAGCCGACGTTTTTATAACGTCAGTGATGATGATATCTATCTTGGTAGCCGATTTTGTTACATTTGTAACTTTTATTTTGGATAAACTCTGAACTCTTCTGCAGACACCAGAGCTAGAAGAGTTACCAACTTATATATGAGGTTTTCTAATGATAATGTTTGGAGGGGGTATAGTTTTGACAAATATTCTAGTACTTGGGAAGGATCCCAAGTCATAGAGTATTTGGGAAAAACCGGCCTCATTCGAAATACTCCTTTGAGAAATCGTTTAATGAAATTATCTTGCTCTAGTGACACAATTAACTTCAAAGCAGATCGATGCGTATTCAGAGTATTATAATTCGAACCGCTATCAAATTCTAATTGTAAAAATGTGATCACATCAGAGGACGAAGATGTTGAAGGATTAAGTTTTTTGGCCTTACAATATAACCACCATTTTTTGAACGAACTGTTGTACTGTTTCCTAGTATTAGGACTCAGCGATTCTATTATGGTAGGGATACCAAACTCTGGAAATACGTTTCTTAAATATGCTTCCCTGATAAGCGCGCTGCAACCAGGGTAATCATCGTCCATATTGGATGACATTCTCTGAAAGGACTGAGAATTAGATCAGGTTTTGGGTGAAAATAAATGGGCTTAGAACACATGAGTCTTGTGAATATAGGATACCACGGTTGCGCTCGCCAATCAGGAACCACTACAATTCCTTCCGCATCATCAGCAATTATTTTGTGGAGCATTTTCAAAATTAGTGGAAAAGGTGGAAAAGCATAAAAACATAAATTGCACCAAGATAAAGTAAATGCGTCCACATGCATGCTGTCAGGGTCTTTCTTCCAAGACACATAATCTTGACATTTGGCATTGTACTGTGACGCAAACAAATCGATGGAAGGTTGACCTAATGATCTCGTAATTTCACTGAAGACCTTATCATTGAGTGAATGAGACAACGCGACTCGTCGTCAGCATCAGCATTTTCTTTGGAGGAAATGTAAGAGGCAAAAATCCACAGATTTCTGGATTCACACCATTGCCAGATGTTATGCGCGATTTCATGAAGCTTAGGATATTTTACACCACCCATTCTATTAATATAGCTGATGGCAGTTGTATTATCTATTCTCAACAATATGTTGCAGTCAACTTCAACTTTTGCAAATGATTTTAGGGCATTGAATGCAGCCAGAAGTTCTAAATGATTGATATGTAATTTTTGTTGCTCTTGACTCCAGAACCCGCGATTTTTTTCATCCTTACATACTGCACCCCAGCCCTGAGTGGAAGAATCGGAGAAGATTTCTAAACTGAAGTTTTTGTTTTTCAAGTCCTCACTAGCGTTGGGTATAACAGAACACCACCAAAGAATGTCCATTTTTACGGATTCAGTAAGAACTAGTTCCCCTTCGTAATCTCCCCAAGAATTTTTTAAAGCTAAATACTTTGCTCTCTCTAAAGTTTTGTTATACAGCCAACCGTACTTGACTGCTGGACACAGAGAAATTAAATATACCAACATCTTGGCAAATTCTCGTATATTACTAACTTTTTGGTTCAAAAACTGTTGAGTTTTCTGTATAGCGCTAGTCTGTTTTTCAACAGGTAGTGTAATTGACATATTTACGCTATTGAAATTAAATCCTAGAAATTTACACGACTGCTGTGGGTCAAGAGCACTCTTTTCAGAATTTATCAAGAAACCCAAGTCAACCAAAAACTCTTTCACTATGTTTTTGTGTTTTAGGCATTCATCGGCCGTTTTACCAATAATTAATAAATCATCCAGGTAGCTCAATAATATGATACCCCTGTTTCTCAAATGATGTAGTACAGGTTTCATGAGTTTCGTGAATACGAAGGGCCCTGTATTCAGCCCATTCGGCATTGACGTGAATTCGTAAAAATTGCCTTTAAACCAAAATCTCAAAAATTTACGATACTGTCGTTTGATCGGAATCAAAAAGTAAGCATCTTTGAGATCTAATGTACACATGTAACAATTTTGAAAAATGAGATTTTTGACAGATTTTATATTTTCCATTTTAAAATGGAAACATTCAATATTTTTGTTCAGCTTTTTCAAATTCAAAACAAAGCGGTATCCTCCATTAGGTGTGGGTACCAAAAAATATGAAGAAAGAAGCTGATGCCCATTATGCGTACATTTTTCAATGGCTCCAATCATTTCTAATTTAAAAATGCTTGTTTTGAGAAGTTTCAGTTCCATGCCCATTTTCTTTTGAAGTGGAAAAAATTACTGACAAGGTTTTTTCGTAAACGGTAAACTATAACCTTGTATCCACTTCAGTACAACTTCATCAGAACATCTGTTTTGCCAATTAGAAAGATACAGAGTGAGTCTTCCCGCATATCGGCCATTTACCTGAACTATCTCTTCCTGAACTGCTGCTTCTTTGGACCCGCTTTGTGCCCTTTCTGATGATACGATTCCCTGGCCCTGTTCTTGTATTTGTATTCGGTCTGATCCTTCATCCTGTGTTTGTAAAATGGGCGTGTGGAGTTTAAATACGATGATGGTTGAGCCGAGTATGTGTTCTTGACTGGTTTCTTATAATCCTTACAAGCATTTTTGACTGCTTGAGCTGTCTTACATTTTTCGGCAAAATCAGCGCCAAACAAGAACATGTCGGAAACCGACTCCTCAGCCACTTTTTTGACCAGCTCATTCAGTACGGGCAAAATCTCATTTTTCCTGTGGCTCGAGATCAAAAAATGCGACTCACAAAACAATTTTGCTGAATCCACTAAAGAGGGTATTAATATTTCCCTCGAAATAGCAGGGTTGTCGTCTTTCAATAAAGAATCGATGACTTGACCTAACGCATTGAGGCCTTTACCCATTTTATCCCGAACAGTATACAAAAAGGTGTCTTTTTTTCATTTGTAAACTTGTAAACAAACCTTGGAGCTCATTATTCAGTTTTGGTCCATTTAGCATAGGAATATTTTGAGAAATGCGCCACTTCTCAAACAAGGAATCTCGGACTTCCTTTTCAAGTCCTTTACTCAAGTAAGCGGACCACCTAGACACAATATCATCACGTAAGGCCTCACCCCATACTGTACATGAAGATGGGTCGTCTCCAAGGAACGTTACCATGGGCGTGGGAGCATTTGACGCCGTTGTTGGTATCGGCGTATCATGCTTCTGAGCAATTGTAGTGACTGTGCAAGGAGTTGGCTGTGCAGAAGGTTCGTTATCATCTGAATTGCTATCTGATCCCGACTCACCTGAAAATATGTATCAGTCAACGCACTGTGAATTGAGGTTCCATCTGGGCAAGGTAGTAACTTAGCCCTAGTTTCATGACCAAAAATCTAACAAAGAGAATTTTTGGAATTTCGTGACTAATATGGTATAAAGGGATGTGAACTGCCAAGAAATATTGAGCAGTTTGTCACATTTCATAGCCAACACATAATTTGTAAGCCAATCTTAACTATCCATGAATCATTTCGTCATAACGTAGGTACCTAAAAAACAAATAATTTCACTTACTAGAATCTGAAGCAGTCTTCAGAAGTTGTTCAATTTTTCGGATTTTCTTTTTCAATTTGTATACTTTAGCGGAAACTTGTCGTTTACTAGTCATTTTAATTTTATATTAAATCGAGTGATCAGTCTCGCACTAGAAAGCATAATGAATCAGCGAGGGCATGGCAGTTCTGGGTACGGAATGTTATCTTTTGTTCTCTGTAAAAACTAGTGGTCGGTTTTTCCGCTCAGGAGCGTAACTACAAGGTGGTCTATGATGAAGTGGTTATGAAATATAATATGTGTTTTTAAAGTGATACACTATCAAAACTACGCTGTTATCAACACAATGAATTTTTGATCTATTGCATTGAAACGAAACAATCTGATTCGGGAAAAAGACATAACAAATTCAGACAGTTTCTCCCTATCTGGTACTAACATAGCTGGGAAACATATAAGTCAAAGTGGATACGAATCTACAGAAATACGCACCTGGTCCTCCCAGTTCATTATTACCTGATAATTATAAAGCGAGGATATAAAACAAAAGGCTCGCAACGAAAATTATCACCCATTATAATACGAAGAGAAGTCTCGATTCCAATATCTTTGATGTATTGTTTCATTGTAATTTATGGGTATCCATATGTTATATGTAGTTTATGGGATTGAAAATGATAAGAATCTTATGCGGAGATATTTATTACGGCAGCTCTTGCCTCGCAGAGAAATTTCTGATCTTTTCGAATCACATATCAAGGCTGTACCGGGTGATTTAAGGTTTCGGTCTCGTCCATGAGAAGGCCGTTTTTTTATTCGATTAATTATAAATTCATTAAGGTCTCTTCATTTCGGAATAAAATGAATCATTATACCAGCAAAAAATGTATTAGTAGTGTAAATTTCTAGATTTTTTTCATGAATTTTTGATGAATGAAATCGTTTTAAACTATTTACAAACCACTGGAGATGTCGATATGATTGTTACATTTTATGGAGGTATAGTAAGTACTATAGTATGGAACTATATAAAATGGTGTCAAAAAGGAAGAATCTAACAAATAAACTTCAACGGTCGTAGGGGGTTGTAGCTGTTTTTTGTTCGGGACTCATCAACAAAGATACATATGAATTTGTTTCAGGAGACTAATTTGTTTTAGTCGGGTACGAGAATGGTTTTGAGAGCGATGAAACTGGAAATCAAGTTGTCGGTCGCTTTCGAAAGAAGAGCTTCAAACTAAACAGGGTGTTTCATAATTGAATGATGATCCTAAAGGGTGCTAATCGATGGATGATAAAAAAAAAAACTTTTTATGAATGTTGGTCTAAAACCGCTTTATTTTGGAGATACGGGGTGTTGAAATGAAATTAATATTTCTAAAACCGTTTTGTATCTTATTTAAAATTTTGCTATATGCAAAGTATGCATTAATATTAACTTTTTTTCAGATTGAGTTATTAATCAATTTGCATCAGTGGCGTCCCTTTTAACATGCAAGCAATGTTTTTAACAAATTATTAAATCGCTATTGGTTTTCTGTAGAATGAATATTATTTTTATAATAAAATTGGCCTCTTTCTTCCCATGTACATGGTCACTTAATTTTTTTTCTGTAAGGTAGGCAGTCTTCGAGTAATGAAATGAAATCCTTCTTTTACCTGTAATTATGAGATTTTTTCTCATTGAATGCATTTTATTTTCAAATAGAAAACTATCCGCCGGAAAAAAAAGTCGAAAGACTTATAAAAATAATATTTAGTTGGAAAACGAAACACAGTGGCGTGTCATTGCGAAATACCTTGTTTATAATAGTAATAATAATAATAATATCCTCATCAACACTCGTTGAGTGTAACCAAAGGCATAGCCTGTGCAGGTAGAGGACGGCTATTATTATTATTTGCCATGACGCTCCGGGGCGACTTACTGATGTTTTACGTGATGTATTCACTTTTCATCTGTGGGAAGACCCGGAAAACCTACAGCACCACCTCGAGTGGTCGGTGTTTACTCCAAGCTAGGCACCTAGACAACTCACAATACACTTGCTTTCTAACGAAGCATGCGGTCGCCTATCGATCCGATATAACGTATTTGAGAAAAAATCTTTTGTACAACCGAATATCGCTATGCTGGAGTTTCGAACGGCCTGTGCATTAAACCGCTAAGCCACCGACCACCGTAAATATCTGCATCGAATTATGATACAGAAAATGAACAGTAAAAAGTAACATTTCTTTTTAATCATAAAGGACCAAATTCAAATCAGAAAAGATAGTGAAATGGTCAACTGAAAATTCTGATTTAATAGCTACTACATCATACCACAGAAGAATTCAGCTATCGAACTTTATACAACTTCATTTGTCGTAGTTTTATAACGGATAACGGAAATTGACATGACTCATGCCTCAAAACCATAATCATTTGGATCTTCATCCATTAATCGAAAAACAAAATACTCATAGAAACTATCTGTATTTTTCACAAAAGTTTTTATGATATACTTTCTGAGAAATACTCCAGTGCATTCACCACTCGGAGTGGTGCTGTAGGATTTCTCCTTTTTTTTTCTCCGAGTTGAAAAACTGATACGCCACCAAAAATTATAGACCTATATCTATCAAAGGTAACTTCGCGAAGATTGAAAAATGTGTCAAAAATAGAATAATGAAATTTTTTGATGAACATTCAACTACTATGGTACTACTATGGTAGCACATTACAAGACTTGCTTGGATGAACCTTCGCAGATGAGATGGAAAATATAAATGAATGTGCTCATGTGAATAATAGTGGACCCAACACAGTTCCTTGGGAACACCAAGTATTACAGTTCTCGCTTAGCTAGTGGTTTCATTTAGGCATACTCGTTATTGCCGATCTGGTGAATAATTTTTCAGAAGTTCATTAGTTTTACCTCTATTACCATATGATTATAGTTTTGCAAGTAATATTTTATGACGCTTTAGACGAGTCTATAAATATACATGAGGCTGGAGTTAGTGCACAAATCAAATTTTCTGTAGACTTCTCCCTGAACCTATATTGTCGATTTGAAATAATTTTATGTAGTTTTTCTACATCGTAATATTATACCACTCCACTTCGAAATACAATGGACTTCTACCTCAGGTTAATGTTATGTAGGCTCAAGAAATTTGTTTGTCTCTCAATTATTTTGAATAATGTTGAAATTTGTGATATTGGTCTGTAGGTATTAATATCTGATTTTAGCATTTCCCTCATGTAGTGGCTTGATAAGACCAATTTTTAAGGATTTCGGAAAATCAGCTGAGTCAAAGCATTTATTGATCAGAAAGTTCAATAAGATAATGAGATCAGAAATTTGTTTCAGAGTTTCAGCCCTCAGTTCATCTATTCCGAGAATTTTTTCAAGTATGAGACTAGGAAACAGGTACATTGTATATATATTTAATTATCTCGGAAAAATTAATAATAATAATTTAAAACTTATAGTGATCTGGGAAATTTCTTTCAAATATGAAAAACACGATAGTAATTTATAATAGGTAAATTATTGAATAAACTCTGGTACATACGATACGAGGTGCATAATATTATATTGCGGTTTTCTCTGATGTTTTGGCGCGTGTGTTTTTGAGTGGGAAGCTATATCCAGCAAGTTCTCTGTTTTCTCTCTCTCTCTCTCTCTCTCATATAATGGACTAGTTCTGTTTCTTTTTAGGTTGATATTTGATTTAAAATACTTTCCTCCTCTTTGTCTATATCAGTATCTCCATCTGATAGGCTTTCTGAATTTTTATTTTCTAATTCCTCCACAGAGTACAGTTTCCCATTAATTTCTTGTTTGAATCCACCTATTCTTGCTTCCTTGTTATTTTCTCGTGCAAGTTTTTGTTTTTCACGATCTTGGTGACAGAAATTGTTCACAATAGATATTTTTGCATTTTCCAGTTTTGCAATATTTTTGAAAATATTCTTTTGGTTCATTGACGAAAGAAATTGGATCAACACTCTCTTAATTCCATCGTTTTTTCCGATTTTGTATAAATTATTGATATCGTATTCTTGAAGAAACAATCCTAGAAAATCATTGAGCTTTGCTATAGTTTGTTCCAATAGCTTTTCTGGAGTTTGATTCAGTCCGAATACAATAATATTGCTTTTTTTCAGTTGTCTTTCAGGTTTCTTTCTTCTAGAACAATGATTCATATTCCGTTTTTCGAATTCTTCTTTAGTTTTGTTGATTTCTCTGGTAACTGTGGTTGATTGGCATAGGTTTTTCTAAATGAAGTCTGCTTCCCTTCTAGTTTTGTTCGTTGTCTGCCACTAGATATCAGTAGTAATTGTATTTATCTAGATGAGTCGAATGGCCATCGACCTAGCCCCATCCGCTAAATCTGTTCTTGTAGGCTGATTCATTATTGCAGTTTTGGCAATGTGTATGTAAATATCACAAACTATTGTTCAAATGCTGGCTCCACCACATACTTGATGCGACCTTTACTATCGAAAAGGGTATTTGAATTTGACATATTCTAGAATGAGTCATTAGTACTCGCAGCTTTTCGCGTTTCCATTTCTAGCACGCCTGTGGTGGTTCTTTTTTCTTCTCTTGATTCATTTGCGGCTTCACTGACATTATTATTTATTGACCTCTAATAACAGGTCTTCGAGACATAAACCTCTCGGGCACACGCCCACTTGTCACTCTAACTTCAGTTCGTGTAAGATATTACGCGTTCTTGTTGTTTTTGATCGACTATCCATCATCATATACTCATTTCATTATCTGGTAGTTTGTAATTTTCTGGTTTCCTGACTTCTGTCAGGAATCCTCACTGATTATAAGGTTGGCAGAACTTTCAGCCACTATTTAGTGTTGCTTTATTGTTGTAATTTTGGTCAAAACTGAAAATAATGATACAGATGAGTAATATTTCACGGTGTTCAGTGTCGTGAGGTGAGAGAATAGGTAATCTACTATGATTCATTACGAATGTTCGATAGACATGACTGACCTCATCCAAGAGGACTTGACTTTGTTATGATTCAAATCCTCCGAGAGAAATCACTCCGGTAGATCAATTAACTCTACCATAATCAAACAGAACTCAATTTTATTGCGTTTCTGAATAAACAATGAATATTTGTGAGGTTTCTTCGAACTTTCTTCGGTTTTAATCTGATAATGAAACACACTGTGTTTTCCCGGGGATCGGGTGTAGAAATAATGTACGGTTCCTGTCGTTAGATGCGACTAAAAGACTACACATACAAGGATTACCGAAACAGGGACCTATGAAACCCACTCAAGGGTAGACAAGCCCACCGTCCCAAGGGAGCTGACCAGTAGGTGCGGAAGGTTGCCACTGGAAAAAGAGAACAAAAGGAAGTACGCCCAGGATACAATTTAAGGGGAAACCTCCCAAGAGATCCCCGAAACCACTTACAAAGGGAATCATAGCAGGAATTTCTGGAACCCATTCAAGACGAGCCGAGCCAGGGTGCTCGATAGCGAGGCGGTTAGATGCCGGCCTTTGAAACTTCCGCTTGCATTAGCCAAGGTTCGAATTCTGGGAATGAGGAAATTTTTCTTCATTTCATAGGAGTCAATAGGCAATGTAATTTGTCTAGATGCCATTTCCGTCATCTGGTGCTTTATTGGAGTGCGCGCTGGACACCCAGGGTGGTGCTGTAGGTTTTTCAGGTGTTCCTACAGCTGAAAAGTGAATACACCACCAAAAAGTCGCCCCGGAGCAAGGCAAATAATAATAATATATAATAGTAAATTGAATGATGATAATTGAAAAGGAACCAAGCGCCAAATTGCAAAAGTTGAGATAAAGGTTTCAACCGACTGCTTGACATTCATTTCTTTTGTGTAAAAGTATAAGGCGCGTACTAGAACTCTGGCGACATCCATTTACTAATGATTCAAGCGACTTAAAAGGAAAAAGCAGTTTCCCATGATAGAAAAAGATTTTTTTCAATTATCATTATCCAATTTGTCCTCGAAGCTAATTTTTTTATGTAATTTGGAATCAGCTGATCAAGACACATTTGTACATAATGGAAAAAAAATAAAAAAATTTGATTGTGCGAGGGAATTATCGACGTTTTATTACTTTTTTATGCTGAACCTTCTATCTGAGTTCCACAAATTACATTTTTTGGTATCAGCATTAAAATTGAATTCTTTAAAATCATTTACATGATATAGGACACGTCAAGGCATATATTTGGACAGTTTAAAATAAATACAGTTTAAAATGAAAATAGTTCACAATAAATATAAAGATAAATAGACATGCACGAGAGTTAATTTATTAAGAAATGACATGTTAAAATTTCAAGTTTAAAAATTCCGAGACGCTATAGAAACTTTTCTTGCAGATATCCTCTCCGCTTTGATTTGAACAAATTTTCATTTTGAATTTTCTTCAATCTGACAGGAAGATGGTTGAGAAATTTTTCTGTATGAAGGGCTATTTTTGAAAAATTATGTTGAGTTATGAATTGGAATTCTGAAAAGATCTCCGTTTCTGGTAAAGTAATTGTGGTATTGAGATACTGTGTCATACATATGTATGTGTTTCAGAAACATCATGAAACAATTAGGAATGTAAATACACGGAAACGTTGAAATTTCGAACTTCCTATTCCACCGTTTGCAGGAATCTCCAATTTTCAAATTGAATATTAGTCTAACAAGTCTTTTTAGTGACACAAATATCCTGTTGCAATTACTGAAACAGCCCCATATGTTTATATTACAGGATTTTTGAGGATAAATGATAGCATAATGAATATTTTTGAGTTGTATTGAAAAAACTTTTCAGCTGAAGAATAGCATACCAGCCACTGCTTAATTTCTTTCAAACAGCATCAATATTTTTTTTTCAACTCATACCACTGTCTACAAAAGTCCCAAGGAATTTAGTCCTTTCAGAGGGACCTATCCCATCATGCTTGATTTTAACTTGGATATTCTCGATCCTGGTAGATTTGTAATAGAATTGCATCCACGTAGTCTTTTCGGAATTTACAATCAGATATTTTCTCTCACACCAGGTAGTGCGAACTTCAAGTGAATCTGATAGGTAGTGATAGGTACTGGCGGAAATTCTGAAAATTTTCCGTCGTTAACTGTTTCTCCAAGGCAGAAAGAAAATCATCTCCGTAGCTGAAACTGATAAATGGAAAAGTGACACGACCAAGTGATCCGACAATACAAACACTCAAATGCGTTGTAGATCCACATCCGCTACCGCTCGTGGCTTGGCGGAGTCCCAGCAAATTGCAGATACCCCCACATAGCCGTAGGAAGGTGATTTTGGTTAAATTTCTTCAGAAGAGGTTTCGTAAATAATCTGTATGGTTATTAAGTATTCATAGACAAGATGATGTGTAATTTTTCTGAACTGCATTGTTTGGAACCTTCAGTTAAGTGATAAATATACTGGAGTTTTATTCCAACTACTATTTTCAATACCTCAACATGTGTTTGCAAAGAGTTGCTTTGAACAAATTTCATATGCTTTGCTGATCATACTAGAAAATTCTTTCAGTTTTACGTAAACAAATATAATTCTCTATTAGGAATATACGCCTATTTCTAGATTGGTAGTCGACACTATTTCACAACTTTGAATCTACTCAGAATATTGTTTTTAGTCATTCTCTTTTTGATGTGATGAACAATTTCATTGGCGTTCATCTCTTGGACCAACACGAGTGCTAGGTTGTTGTTTTCTTCAAAATTTTCAGTAAAAAGTATAGAAAAGATTGTGTCCAAATACTCGCTTTAATCATAATATTTTCCAGGAATTCCATAGCACATAGCACAATCATTTGATCTGGATGTATAGTGACATTTGATGACGAAATCGGAAAAATTGGAAGCATTCAATTGTTTCTCAAAGTCGCCGACATTTTGGGAATCGCTTAGGTTCGAAGCTGTAAAAAACAATGAATTTTTATTGCTTTCACAAATTTAACTTTTCTAGCAACTTTTTTCATTTTTTCAACCACTACAATCTTCGTACATCTTTGTGGGTTGAAGGAGAGGTATCCACACTTGCATGAACAAAAGAGATAATACTGCCAAGGGCAGACCCATGGGGAACTCTTCGTGTAGCTGGTCTGTTCGAAGAAAAAGATCGTAGCAATCGGATGATATGCTTTTGTTTTTTTGAAAATTCTGACTTCCTCTTCAATTATTGATTTCATTACATTGGAAGGAATGGATTGAAGACTAATGGACCTAAGTTGGTCGGATTGAGTTCGTCGCCATTTTCGAAAATAACAGTGCATACGCTTTCTTTCAGGAATACATTCACAACGGTATGGAAGTATCGAACAAGTTGATAGGTTTTCTGTAACCTAGTAGTTACACAAGAATTCACTGATACAAATATTATAAAAAATTTGTTTATTACAATAATAGTTTGAGGAAATCTAGAATATGCTTGTATTGTACAGAATACAGAATAAATTCCTGAAATATTTCGTTAAGTTTCCCCTATTAGAGAAGATTTTTACGTAAAAACTCTTGAACGTAGCAGAATACTAATCAGCTTGATGTTTCTTGCTAAATTGTGTATGTGATGGATGGATGGTTCCTACTTGGTGAAGTATTCCTTACAAGTTACAAGAGGATTTTGAGTCACCTTGTAAGATAAACTTTGCCCTCTGCTTTCATGGAACATTATATACTTTGTAGAACCTAAGTATTTTCTGCAACTAAAGTCGTCGATGAAAATAATAAAAACGATTTTTTTTCAGCTGTCAAGAATTTACCAGTCAGGCCCTGCCTCTAGAGCCCCAATACATCCGAAGGGCGCGATGGTGTGTCATAAACCCAAGCAAATACTCCCCACGTCCGTGGGGTGAGTGATTACTGGGTCCGAGAATCATGTGCCTGAGTAGGCGGAGTGAATTGAGAAAAACGGCCTTCTGCATTCTTCCGGCTGAGATTTATGCCATATTACGGCAAGCTGGTATGGTTTTTAAGTTTGAGAGCAGTCCACCAAAGACTCCTATTATCAGAACCACCATTTAAACATAATGGTTTGGTTAAAGCCTGCGGAGTTCAAAGAGTAAGTCTCGCTATTTTGTCCGTTTTTCCTTCTCTTTTCGGACGATGTTCGTTTCGTCAGGAGCCGAAAACTTCATGATGAAAATCGTCCTACTCTGATTGTCGAGTAGGACTACATCAGGCTTCTTAGCTTGTATCTGCCTGAGGGTGGGGAGTGGGTAGTTCCAATAGATTCAGAACTTCTCATTCTCCACAACGGACTCAATATCCCCCGGGGCATAAGGCAACAACGGTATCTCGACTATACCGTACGAGTTTAGTAGAGTTTAGCACGGGTTGCTGCCTTGAAAGAAATACTCCAATCCCTGCTCTTCATGACCGCATACCAAGCATTGAGAGGGATCTGAACTCCTGAGTCCACCTCATCATTCCAAAGCAGAATCAGATCGGCAAGCATATTAGTTGCAGCAACTTTCCGACAGTTCTAATGACCAGATCTGTTGGAGTTCATGTTGATACTTATCGCTGAGAGAGTTTTTAACAGTGGTTACCTCTTGGGTGTGACGTTGCTCCACCCCTTGGTAAGTATACGTCTCTCCGGCATCCAGATGATGTAGGATGCTTCCGTCTATGAGCTGAACGTCCTCTCCGTATTCCTCGCATCGTCTTCTTTTGAAATGAACCGTGTCACAATTGTCGATCCTGAACTCTATTCCGATAGAATGTGTGCACTCTTATACCACCCTCACGAACTGATGAAGATTCTTTTCTCCGGAGGCATACAGTTTAAGATGTAGAACAGATGGTTGATCTTATGCCTCCGTTTGCTGGGGGTGGTGCAGTTGTATCCAAAATTGGCAGAAGGCAGATGCAGTTGAGAGAAGGGCTGAGGGAGTTTCCCCAAAATACGCTTCTTCTAAAGTTCACCTGCTATGTTTGGACTCTGACTTGACCAGATCTTTCAGAAAATATGGAGTAGGTACCTGTAATTGGGTCCTATATACCCAACCAACCTTGTTTTTATGTAGCGATCGGTATACCTCAGTGCCTCACTTTTTAGATGGTTTTTCTTAATTGTTGCCAAACGACAATTTTTAATGATCACCCCAAAAAGAAAGATCCGTTCAAAAAAGAAGAGGTCGAGCATTTCCAATTGTAGCTGAGTAAAATGCACACATTACCTACCTTTTCGCATATAGCTGTAATTCCCGCGGTTTAAGTAAAGACGATATTAATTAAATGTTCTACAAGGTACCAAAAATAACAAAATGAGTTGCATTTGGGACAAAAGTTAGTTTCGGGCATATAATATGTAATATCTACTGGGGATATAAGTGAAATTTTGAAGGTCCTATTATCAATTAGCTCTCTCAACATTAGTGACCCCAAAGCAAGCATTGGGCTCAAAATTATATTAATTATCCATCATTTCGAACACTACGAATCTGATATAAGGGAAATTTCACTTGAAGTTAAATGCAGAATTTAAAAATATTGGAACATACAAGGTGTTTCATTAGAAATAATGGTATAATCAGATGTACCAACATGCCTGTCAACCCAAAAAATCCTGTCGGGCTGAGTTTCTACAGTCTAGTCTGCGTGATTGAAAAATCCATCTCGAATAAAGAGATTGTACTCACAGCGTCTCTTGACATCATATGCGCCTATCACTGCATCCCTCAGGGAAAGAAACGTTACTTCAGTCCTGAACCAACGGATATCTGCGATGCTGAGCTGTTGGATAGTACAAGCCTTCCTATTCGGGGACACGATGTACGTAGAAATCACGAGGGGCTGCCCTCAGGGGGTTCACTATCTCCACTTTTGTAGAACCTCGTGGTAGACAGCCTCCTTATATTATAGACCACAATCGGGGGGGGGGGAAGTATAAACCCAGGGCTACGGACGATATCGGCTCAACCACAATTGTCATTTTCACCAGGAAAAGAAACTTTGAGCCCAACAAAGGTCTTGGAATCTTTGGTGAAAGCTTACTGATCTCAGGAGAGTCGAGATGCTTGGAGTTGAACTTAGACACGAAGCTAACCTGAAAAATACATCAGGAAAAAGTGCTAACAAGGGCAGGGACATCATTGATGATGGCCAGGCGACCCTTTGGCAAAACATGGGGACTACGACCTAAACAATCACTTTGGCCATACACAGCAAAGGCAGAACAAGCTACAACCAGAGGAAAGCTGGCTAGTTAGCAAAGACTGGTCCTGCTCGGAGGTCACTGGTACAATGTCCAGCACGACGATTATCCCTCCTCTTGTATCTTCACATTATAGCGGAGGCACTACCAGTGCTGTCAAGAGGGCAAATCTGGTACACAGATGGCTCTAAGACAAGCCATGTGCTTCTATGTCTATAGTCATTCTTTCCGTCAGCCAGGCGGCAGTAAAGGCTCTGCAATGATGCAGATTTACTTCCAAATTAGTTTGGAAAACTCACAAAAACCTCAACGGCTCAGGAGCACAGAACAGGGTAAAACTTATCTTGGTACAAGGTCACAAGGGCATCCAGGAAAATGAGAACGCAGATGCCCTATAGAGAGTGAGGACAGCAACAACTCTCATTGAACCAGAACCAGCCAGTGGAATCCTATTTGGTGACATTAAGCAGGACACGAATAATTTTTTTTCCGAAGACGCCACAGGCAGTACTCGCACGTTAAAATGATCTGGGACTTCCTCAGGAAGGTGCTAGGACTAATAACAGGACACTGGCATTTGAGAAAACACTTGCACATATTGGGGATACACCAAGATTCCACACACGGTAGATTCTGTGATGGGTAGGACGAAACTGCTTCACACATATTGTTTGAATATGAAGCTCTGGCTCTCATACGGACGAATATCTTTGGATACTGTAGTGAAGAAGATATCATCCCAGGATAACCTCGTGACAAATCTCCAGGAGTTCATCGGAAGATCCAGAGTACTCACGAGATAAACCTGACAGCAGGGAGCAGAAAGGTTCTTCGCGGTACTACCTGCATTTCTGCCGCATAGTAGTAATGAAGATAATAATTCCTGAAAACCTACAGACGGATATCTATACATCTGACTTGAGATCAGAAACGCAAGGAAACATTCAAGTTATGGTTTTTCAAAGTCTTTGGTGAAGATGTCAATCTTGATATTAAAATCTACTGGGGAAAAACAAGTGTTAATATGAAAATTAACTAGTGCTGTAGTAACAGCCTCAAATATATGTTTCGTAATTATACCAATTACCCTAATTCCAATGATTAATCAACAAAAAGCCTCATTTACCGATCATATGTGGTTTCCATGACACAACGGTATGTTTATAATTCAAATAGTTTCGAAATATCTACTTTCAATTTTCAGTAGCACACTACATTTTTCCATCACCGTTTAGAGCCGCCTATGATTCACAATTTCCGCCGGAAACCAACGTATTCATCTCCCGGTTAGCCAGACGTCATTTACAAAACCGATGGTATCTGCACGCCAATGAGTGTTTGTATCAACCCTTGAACTCCCGCTAACGTTGATGGATGAATTCGCAAACAGTGCATCCGTTCCCGTCGACAGCGTTTGCAAAACGGGTCCGTTCGTGGGACCTGTTGATGCACCGGGACGGGAATAGATCTTGGGGTAGGCACATCTCAACGTCACGATGAGAAGAGCTTTTCATTAAGAGTGGAAACAGATCAGTTTTTCAAAAAACTTGTGGAATGTGGAGATGGAGTAAGATTGTTGGATTTTAGATAAACTCCATCCGTTCGAATCATCTTGGAAATAATAAATAACCACAAGAAGATAATTGTTATTGGGTAGATTCGTCTCATTTATATCAACAATTTGACTACATTGACTCATTGAAGGATCGTTACGGGTATATCAGGCGATCACATCATCGGACGCTTTTTCATTGAAGGAAATTTGTACAGTCTCCTATACGAAAAAGTACCACAAACACAGGTGAATCTTTGTATAACTTCAGTCGTTCAAAACAAATTCGGGTTGTTCTCCACTCGGTATGGAATTACTTGCGATTCTATTGGCTGCTGAAAGCCCATAGAATGGCCATCAAGATCACTAGATCTTTCCCCAATCGACTTTTTATAGTCCTTGAATCTATAGTTGACGATACTCAACCCGAGTCTGTTTCATTCCTACTCCAAAGAGTTGATCGAGTTAATCGAAGAAAGCCTCTTACGAGAGTAACTGAGGGAACATTTTTCGAACTACCGTCAAAGCAAAAAAAAGATGCGAAAAATACAGCAGAAGACGTGAGCTCAACAGAACAATCATTTCCATTAGAGAATAAAATGAAAGGATGTCCATCAAAAAGTACCTATTTACTGAGAAGAATCCAAGTTTTCCCTAAAAGCGAACGAAAAAGGAATCTCAATGAAACAGCTGACATGAACACAATGGCCTCAGCAGCAATGCTAAGCAAAATCCGCTCCAAACATCTAGAAAGAGTGGTGTGTATTTTGCCACATTGGCGGAAGAGGCACGAAGAACTTGACTTTCTCACATTTCCTATGTAATAATAGATCCTCAAGGAGATCTCAGATGGACTACGAAATTGCCTGGTTAGTGACAAGGGAGGAACTACGATAGACCGTATCACCTACCTGCCAGAGGTTGGTCGGAATCGTCTTCTTCCCAAAGTTTGGGAAAAACAACTACTCACAAGCCAAACCATATCAGTCTATCAGCATGAGTTCTGTCAGGAAAAAACTGATAGACCGACTGAGTAGAGAACAAAAGCTACTGAAAAGACCTTTCACCACCTCATTCAAAGTATAGAGGACGTGGTGAACAATTCGCTATGGGGCATTGAACGATATGGAAGGAGCTTTCGACAACATGTCAAACCACTGCAAGGCCTGATCGTATAGATTGAATCTGAGTTTAGTGGGAGTTACGTGACTGCCAGCATATAAACTATGTTCTCTGGAAGGGATATTATTTCCTCTACTACTCTTCCTGGTAATCAACGGACCTCTGGATAAATTGAATGAATCAGATATGTACGTGACAGCAAACGCAGAAGATGTAGTTACCATGGCTTTAAATCAATCGGTGAATCTACTGGAATGATTCCTTCAATGATGTTGTGCCAAAGGGTCAATAGTCGGCCCAAACAAGGCAAATTTGATGTTGTTCACCAAAAAAGCGCAAAATACTATCTATCGAAAAAATGCCTTCAGTACAAGGGGTCAACAAAATAACTTGGACATCATACGCTCATGACCTAAAACGAGCATGTTTGAGAGATTTCGGAAATACGTAATGTTTGACACCCAATACCCTATATTAGATACATAAGAGCAAGGACAGAAAAAACTAGACCAAGTTTAATGGCTGGACTGCTTGAGAATGCGCAAGCCAGTGGCTAAGAGGAAAAACTGTAGACACTTCCTAATTTGAAACAAGGATCAGAGGAGCTGTAATATCCCACTGATAAACATGTGTAGCACACTGACAGTTTAGAAGAATCTGGAGCACGAAGCAGTGGTTCAGGCTAAACGATATGCCATAATCACTTGCGTCCAAGAAAATCCCAACAATAGACTCCAGAGACTTATTGTAATCTGCTCAGACAGTAAAGCAGCAATACCGAGTGGAGAAATGTCTTGGTAAAATAAAGAAAACTCGGTCTCGTATGAGTCTCAGAACACTCATATCTCATCAGGACGAGGAAGCAGATAGGGCAACCTAAAAGGAATTTGGTAAACTACCAGTTGTACCAGAACCTTACTTATGAATCATCAAAATTCTGGCTGCTGCTGCTGCGGAAGATTGGATTACGTAATCCACCATATTTCATTATTAGTTTTATGGTCTTCCGTCAAGTGGTGTCGCCCCTCTTTCATGATGTTTCTGGCTTCATATTGAAGTCGACACGTAGTCGGAGTGCATTTCAAACTGGAACCCAGAGATGGCGCTGAATTCATACCTCAGTGTTTGTCTCAGGGATTTCCAATTAGGATGAAAGGATTTTTCGATTCAATTGGGTCGAACTAGCCTTCGCTGATGATTGGCAATGACCATGAAACCGGTACGGAGGTGTTCCCCCAATTAAATCGAAAAATAATTTCAGCTTTGATATTTGAAATGCATTGCAAAGTGGTTCTTGTAGAAAACTTTGACAAGTATTGAACAGATATAATTCAATGGTCGTAGGGGGCAGTAGTTGTTTTCTGTTGAATACTTGCCGACGACCATACCTATTGTATAGGTGTTTTTGCGGAAGATTGGATTACGTAATCCACCATATTTCATTATTAGCAATAGAAAAACTGCTACAAAATCAGTTTGTGAAAATATGACAAGACACATCCGGCAAGAGACAATAAACAAGTTTCGTATATCTGATTGGACACAATTACCTGAATAAACACCTTGCCCTCGTTGGGACTGCAGGTAATCCTCTCTACAGGTGGTCCTTATAAGATGTCGAGATTTTCACAGAATACTCTCAACTGATGCATCAAAAAAGACCGCAATTGGAAAACCCAGACATGTTATGGGGACGGGGAAGCATATAGCCCAGGAAGAATCTGGTAAACTACCATTTGTAAAAGAAACAAACTTAGGAATCCTCAATATCCTGGCTGTTGCTCCTATGGAAAAACTGCTACAAAAACAGTTCGTGAAAATATGACAGGACACCTCTGGCAAAATACAATAGAAATTCCTCATAACTGATGGGATACAATTACCTGAACAGGTGGGGGCAGCAACAACTCTCATTGGACCAGAACCAGCCAATGGAATTCCATTATGGGACATTGAGAAGTACACGAAGAGAAAGGTCAAGAACCATAATCAATCTTTATGGAAAAAGGCTACAGGCAATACTCATGGGAAAATGATGGATATGGGTCAAACTGACCGGCTATCAAGGCATCTTCTTGAACTGAGCCGAAACTCCCTCAGGAAGGTGGTGAGACTAATAACAGGATACCAAGACTCCACACTATGGAGGTTCTGTGAAGAAGAGGGTGGAACAGCCTCACATATTGATTGATTACGAAGCCTTGGCTTGGTTAAGGATGGATATCTTTGGAGATATCATCCCATAGGATAATGTCGTGAGGAATCTCTAGGAGTTCATCAGGAAATCCGGAGCACTCACTAGATAAACCTGACAACGGGGAGCAGAAAGGTGCTACCTAAAACTACTTGAATTTCAGCAGATAGCCAGCCACACCGCATAATAATAATAATACCTGAAAAAACACTTTTGGGATTGCAGGTGATCTTCTCTTTAGATGGTCCTCGAAAGATGTCGAGACTCTCTCACAGAACTGATGCATCAGAGGAAGGCCACATTTGGGAAACCCAGAAGAAATTGAAATGATGAGTTGAGAATGCTGCTGAATTACGTCCGGGAACCCCAAGGGTGGTTGGAGCGTTGCAGCAAACGGGAATGGCGACCCGAGGGCCCTAGCTTACCACACACCGACGTCATAAACACACATGTTTCCCCAACACTTAACACATACCCACTCAAACATTACACAGGGAAACTTGAAAATCTGCCTTCAGTGGGAACTTGGGAGGGGCCTCGAATTGTGTGTTGCGAGACTAGTAGCCGGTGATGAATCACCCGCAGCCGCCGCTCCACCTGGTTGTGAACCAGTCCTACCAGGGTGTAAACGAGGAGACGGATCGAAGAAACTTGCTTTGGGAACTGAAAAATCTGGTCTTTGGTGGGAGCCAAAGAAGGACTGGTAGCCGGTGAATAAATCGCTTGCGGCCGCCGCACCATTCGATCGAAACCTCCCTACCAGGGCTTTACCAAGAAGGCGGGTGGAAGGACCTTGCAGTGAGACCTGGAGAACTAGTCTCCAATGAAAGCCGAGGAGGGGCCTCGGATCGGATACTGCGGGTCTGGTAGCCGGTGATGAAAGATTATTGTTTAAGCACGAACACT
The DNA here is from genome assembly GCA_958502065.1 of Chrysolina americana. NCBI lineage: Eukaryota > Metazoa > Arthropoda > Insecta > Coleoptera > Chrysomelidae > Chrysolina > Chrysolina americana. The sequence continues at coordinate 13,038,032 of OY293413.1, forward strand.
CAATAAACTATAAATTTGTATGAACACATTTTAAAAAGTAATCCCATAATGTGATGTGAACTTCAATGGTGAAAATAGTGTAGTCGGTAGTTTCAAATAATCTTAGAACAGTGTTTTTTTATTGAAAAACCTAGCAATTTTGATTCGAAGGGGGATCAGTAAACCACCGCGGAGGCTGTGAGCATCGTTCAACGAGAATGAGATTTCGACTGATGTGTATATTGGTGAGTGACTGCAGATTTTCTTGGTGTAAAAATGCCCCTTGATATATCTATCGTGGACTTGTTGTGTAGTCACACCTTCACACAAATGTCTAATGCGAAAGTATGACCCTTCAGTGACCACCGCCAACTCTCCCGCTAACCAGTTCGAGAATCCAAAGCTAGATAATCCGGTGTGAAGGAGCAGAATAAGGGTGATTATTAGAGTCGCAGGCAATATGTCAGTATTAATTGTTAAATATCGTTTATCGTCGGTGAAGTAACGGGGGATGACAGCTATAATTAATCTGCGTTATTTCGGTGGCTAAGAAGAGGCCGCTGTCCCTCAGGAGCCATCGCGCTGCCGCTGGATGTTTCAGATGGACCTCATCGCCTACTCTGATGCGAGCACACTCCCGAGGGAATTTACGCATTCACTCTGTCCGGTTGAGAAAACGGAAATATTCGGACGTTCACGACTTAGTGGTCTCAATTAAAAGTTAGTGCATTCGAAAGCGGAATCGTCATCTCGAAAACGATTTTTATAAGAAATGAAAACATTCATTTCATCCACTTAACATACTATTGAGTATAACAATATTCACATTGCATTATTGAATGATATTTCTTATGACATGTGATTGATTCTAATGAATTTTTTAGTGGTGAAGATTGTTAGGATATTTTTTTATCGGCTTTATCAGTTAGCAAAGGCTAGCCAGTCCCAAGGCTATTACTGAAATTTCATGTCAATAATTGAAGACATGATTGGATGAGGGTGTTGTTACATTTTAAAAGTTTCGAGTGTATCAATAAAACATGATTTGAATTGGAACTGTTTATTTTTATTTCCGATTCAGATAAGTGCCTGACCTCTCTAAAAATTATGTAGTTTTTTTATATCTTCTCTAGTATTGAAAATAAACCAAGAAGCATTTAAAAATATATATTTTTTTGTATATATAACCTTTATTCACCAATACTAACAAACCAGAATTTCGGATGAAGGGGTCATGTCGCTTCTAACTCTTTGAAGGGCAGTACTTGACAAAGTGTATCACTGAGGATTTCGGCTAGGTGCATAGTGGTACCAGAAGTAAACGATTATTTTATGATTTGTCTACCATTATTTCAATCGTGCGAATATCTGAGCAACCTGTCTGTTCGAAAATTTGGTTCATCCCTTTCAAGCAACCTGCGAAACCTCTGACATTACTCGTCTTTTCATGCTTGCTTCACAATATTATCACAAATGTGATTTTTATATTTCTGGGGAGAAATGATCCCTCACAACTCCCGATGAACTTTCCAACTTGAGAATGGTTGAGAATAGATCAATTTTGCGAACACTAATCGATCCACAATGAAAATTTCAAGTCGATCGATGAAAAAAATACTCGAAGAATGTCAGGAAAAATACAAAATCATCAGATTTACTAGAAATCCTCACTGAATATGCAACATTTCATACAAATTCCGAATATAAATGTGCTTTTTACGTGCTCAGATAAAAAGTTTACCAAAATAAAAAAAACGTAAAAAATTCTTTCGCGTGATTGAAATTTTGCAAATATCACTCTAATGAACCTCGACGAGGTAATTCAGAATCATACCACAAAAATAAATGTTCATAACGAATTGACAAAATTTCAGATTATACTTAATCGAAACAATGCACCTATTGTCAGAATCAACATTTTAATTCAAAAATATGAGCTGAACTCGCATTTTTTAAAGATTCACAGGCTTCTGAAGACAAATATTGCAATATTTAATATTGAAATAAATCGAATTTTCGCTAATTTTTGCTGTTCTTTTTCCAAAATGTCGAAATGTTCATTCAAATGTATCTCAATGAGCAAATTATAAAAAAAAATTGGCGTTGTTAAAAAGATTTTCTGAACACATATTCGATATTATTTGACATCAGGTATATTCAGAATTATTTCTTTCAATTCATCTTCAAAATATGCCCAAACTATGTTGATTTCCGAAAATCAAAATCAACGTAGGGATATTTCGTGGCATCTATAGATATGGAAAATTTTGGCATTTGTGTCACTTTTCATGGACAGTGTATAAAAAATTATGAATGTGTGGCCAAACAAACTGAGAAAGACGATTTGTTAGTCTAGTTTTGGGAGCCAAAAATTCAAATTTAGTCTCAACCCGAAATAAGAACTCTTCGATTGATGAATAAATACCACAAAAATGAAAAACGTCCATTTTCAAAGCACCATATCTCGAAACACGTCCATTTTTGATTGTCCATGGACACTTTTGATAAGCACATCAGAAACTATAACATATCGAAAATTCGGCTAAACTCACGGAAAGCTATTTCCATAAGAAACGTACAGTGTCTAAATAAAAAATTCGAGCTGATTTTGAATTTTCAAGGGATACGCAGGCAACTGACACCAAATTTTCGAAAATTTTGGATTTTCCAAAAAACTTGCAAGCAGACACTAGTAGGTTTTGCCCAACTGCTAGATACCTTAGAAGGGCAGGACAGAAAACCAAAAACCCCCCACATATAAAACCAATACCATGCCATCCTGACCCTTGCGGCTTAGGGATGGTTATGATTTCATTTATTCATACGTTTTTGTGAGTTGTTTATTTATATTTTATTGTAAATTTAATATTAATGGACTTTTTTGTATTTTTCTTTGGAGAAGTTAGTTACACATATACCGGGTGGCTACGGAAGTATTGCCTACGGAATATCTCAGTTATTGTATGAAGTAGGTTTGTGAAATTTGGAGCGTCGATATAATGACATAAGAGCTAGAATTTGAGCATATTGACATGTCAAAGTTAACTTCCGGTCTGACCGGAAGTAACATCAACTTTCTTATTTTAAATGGAAACCCTATTTTTTTTCTTTTCGCTTTATTCAGCATTCAATTCCCTTTCTAATGACATAGCACAAGTTGGTATCTAACCAGAAACTAGATCAGAAAAAAATTATTATTGAAATTCACCGAGTAGGCCGTGGAAGCAAAATGAAAGCCAAAAATTGAAAAGTTGGCTATGGAAACCATACGTCACTTGATAACAGTTCCTCTTGCTCTATTATCGCCATACGCAAAAATAACATTTAAAATAATGTGGAATGATAAATTATATCCTGTAGGTTCTAGGTTAAATATACATAAACGTACTTGGTCTGTGCCATTGTCCATAGATATTCTAATATCTACCTATGGACGATGTTTATGCTATTCAGAAAAATCATTCCATTGCAATAATCATTCGAATCAAAATATTGACAAGTAGGCTGATTAAGATGTATTTTGTAATGAAACAAAGAAGAAATGAGAGCTCTCACGAACGCTGCTATCCATATTATTTTGACGTTCGAAGTAGTGTTTTTGATTCTGCCATTTTAAAAGGGTTTGGAAATCGAAATCAGTTAGTGGAATATTCAAAAAATGCCCCGTTATTCACGAACCGAACAAATTGACATGCTTCTCATTTATGGTGAATGTTTAAAAAATTCTTATGCCGCTGAACGATTGTATTTAGAGCGATATCCAGAGAGGCAGCAACCGTCAAGAAGGTATTTCCAGTGGCTTGAAGAAAAATTAAGAACTGAGCCTGATGTTCACGAAGACCAAGAAGCATTTGTTATTAATGAGGAAACTGAAATTAATGTATTAGCTTTAGTACAATATGATAGCACAATTTCCTCAAGGCAGATTGGCGCCGAATTAGCTATAAGTAAGGACTCTGCTAGGAAAATTTTGAAAAAACATCGATTTAAATCCTTCAAGTATCAGTTGCATCAACATTTGTATGAAAATGACGGTGAAAGGCGCCTGGAATATTGTAATTGGTTTCTTCGACAAAATGCTGAGAATCACCTATTTAACTATATATCTTGTTTACGGACGAGTCAAGATTTACCAACAATGGATTATTTAACAGGAATAATACAAGGTAGGTACTGTACTTTATTTGGATTATTGTCGATAGTCAAAGTGTAAAGTGCTAAAAGTGTGAACGGTCTTTTGTTTCAGGTACTGGGCGATAGAGAACGAGCACTCGACAAGGTGGCTTCCAGGAGAGATTTGGTGTGAATGTTTGGGCAGGAATAGTTGGAACTCATATTGTTGGCCCCATTCTTTTTCAAGGCCAACTAACCGGAGAGAGATACTTTAATTTTTTAACGAATGAAATTTCGGAATTCATTAACAACCTACCAGCGGAAATAACTGAGAGAATGTACTTCCAGCAAGATGGCACCCCTCCGCATAATTCAAGAATAGCGAGAAATTATCTTCAAAATCGCTTTCAAGAGAGACTTATAACAACCCATGGTCCAGTCAGGTGGCCACCAAGGTCACCTGATCTTACTCCGTGCGACTTTTTTCTATGGGGGCATCTTAAAAATAGGGTGTATTCCACACAGCCTACAACTCTAAATGAGCTAGAAGTGAAAATTCGTAGAGCTTTCGAAGATATCACGCCCCAAATGTTGAGAAACGTTTTACATGAAAATATCACCAGAGTCAATAAATGTATTGACGCTGAGGGAATGCATTTCGAACATTTGTTTTGAATTTATTTTATTTTTAATCCTATCAATTTGAATATTTTTTTTCGATAAATCTGTATTTTTGTTATTTGAATAATAATAATTGGATTTTTTGGTATTTCATTTCAAAAAATTACTTTCTATTATATCATTAGAAAGGAATGGTTATGCTGAATAGTACAGGCAAGAAAAAGTTGTATGTTCCTATTTAAGTTATGGACCTACAGAGTATTGTTTTTTTCCCAATTTTTCCAATATTTTTTTTGGCGGCTTTTTATAACGCCGACGAATGAAAATAAAATATCACAGTAGTAGCAACTGTTATCAAGTGACGTGTGGTTTCCATAGCCAACTTTTCAATTTTTGGCTTTCATTTTGCTTCCACGGCCTACTCGGTGAATTTCAATAATAATTTTTTTCTGATCTAGTTCCTGGTTAGATACCAACTTGTGCTATGTCATTAGAAAGGGAATTGAATGCTGAATAAAGCGAAAAGAAAAAAAAAATAGGGTTTCCGTTTAAAATAAGAAAGTTGATGTTACTTCCGGTCAGACCGGAAGTTAACTTTGACATGTCAATATGCTCAAATTCTAGCTCTTATGTCATTATATCGACGCTCCAAATTTCACAAACCTACTTCATACAATAACTGAGATATTCCGAGTTCAGATTTTGTGATAATGAGGAAGAAACTGCCTCTCACATCATCTTTCAATGCAACGCAACAGTTAGTAAATGGACTACTAAACTTGATGACGACCCAACCCCTTATGACACATCTTCGTCTGAAATAAAGTATTAACATCAACTGGAGTGATTCTGCTTCTTCTAACACAGTTGTTGGTAGTGTCGACTATATCTACTGTTATTATGCAAACTACCGTTTATCTCGTAAGTCGAATCGAATAATGTCCTTCAAGATCCGATTGATTGATGAAACAATATATTCTATACGGGCTCAAATATTCTCTGCGGCAATGAAGTACGACCATTGGACAGCTTAGATTGATGGTATTACCTTGAGAAAGTATATATACCGGAAATCATTGAGATTCATACACATCACGCTTGAAAATTTCATAACGTTTTCTTTCGTTCCTCCCGTATGATTACCCACCTGTCTGAAATAATACCTAATATATAGTATGATGTAATTATTGATAAATTGATTGTACATTTTACAGCTTTGCCCGCATTTCCGTATTTTCTTGATGTAGTCACATCTGACATAAGTTAGATTATAGCAATCGACAAGACTAGCACAAGATCTAATGTAATTTGTGATAAATATGATTACAGAAGATACGTTCATCCACTCAAGTTTCATTGCCCACTACATATTTTTCTGGATGACTCATCTATGTCAAGCTATGGAAATGGTCTCAGTTATGATATAACAAGAAACAGAAAAACAATTTAAAATTATCTGAGACATTATCGACCTCTCGTGTGGTATTCCGTATATTCCATTTTGATGTTATAATCATAAACACGTGATTTTGTTTCATTTTCTACTTTTCATGCGAGTTGATGATAGACGTTGAATCACCGATGAACAAAACGCCTCAAAGAATGTTTACGGTAATTTTCCAGGTAGAAAATTTGCACTTATAATCTCCCTAGAGCATGAATTATTTCCGGAAATTTTCTGGAAGTGAGAATTTATTTAAAAAATTCGCAACTGAGGAAAATTTCCGGAATATTGATTTATGCTCGCGGGAGATTCGGTATGAAAATTTTATACCGAAAATTTTTTAGAATTGAAATTAAATTGGTGACATACTTAGGTGACATATTCTTATCCATGTAACGAACATCATAGTAGGCCGTTAAGGCTTTGTCTCACAACAGCGAATTGCGAATTATATCAAATATTTTAATTTCCCTACGCTCTAGTGAAATGTGGTTTGAATAATTAAATAGAGAAGCAAATATTCTACCAATTCCCATAATTTTATAGTACTAGAGGAAAGGGAAAAAAAGTTCTTCTTCTTCTTCTATAGGACGCTAATGAATTACATCGGCGGCACCTTCATTTATTATTCTCGGATTTGTTGTCAAATATTGTAATTTCCCTATGCTCTATTAAAATGTGATTTAAATAATTGAATAACAGATAGACCTTAGCAGTCGATGCCATAACACCAAACCAAAAAAAAAAACATGTACCTATAATTAAGTTATAAATATCTTTCAAAGATATTTTACGTAACTGTGTTTATGACAGCTGCCAAGCCAGAGGGAGATTTTCACTTATTAATTTCCCTCTACGCAGGGAAATTTCCGAAGAAATTAGGTTATTGTCATAGCAACATGTCAAAATGCAGGCATCTGCTCCTGCTCCTGCTCCTGCTCCTGCTCCTGCTCCTGCTCCTGCTCCTGCTCCTGCTCCTGCTCCTGCTCCTGCTCCTGCTCCTGCTCCTGCTCCTGCTCCTGCTCCTGCTCCTGCTCCTGCTCCTGCTCCTGCTCCTGCTCCTGCTCCTGCTCCTGCTCCTGCTCCTGCTCCTGCTCCTGCTCCTGCTCCTGCTCCTGCTCCTGCTCCTGCTCCTGCTCCTGCTCCTGCTCCTGCTCCTGCTCCTGCTCCTGCTCCTGCTCCTGCTCCTGCTCCTGCTCCTGCTCCTGCTCCTGCTCCTGCTCCTGCTCCTGCTCCTGCTCCTGCTCCTGCTCCTGCTCCTGCTCCTGCTCCTGCTCCTGCTCCTGCTCCTGCTCCTGCTCCTGCTCCTGCTCCTGCTCCTGCTCCTGCTCCTGCTCCTGCTCCTGCTCCTGCTCCTGCTCCTGCTCGTGCTCCTGCTCCTGTATCCATTCTTGGTGAAAATCGATATTTGACTGCCTTGTAGAAAAGGAAAACTATTATATACTTATTATCATAAAATTTATAATCAATCCCTTTCCATTAGTGCTACAGTGTACCTCATTTTATATACATATAAGTACGGCTTTGGAGAATTCAAACAATATTTCTAGGACCACTGGAAGATCTCATCACGGTAGAAAAATCAAAACAAAAACCAATGTATTTCGATAAATTGATTTGAGATTTCTATTGTCGATTTCACAGGCAGGTTAATTCAAATTTCCGGAAAGCGACCCAGTCAGAAACATATTGGCAAAACCGTTTTAAATTCATCGAATTTTTCTCGTGGCGAATATCTCGCATTTTTTGGATACGAAGTTGGCGCAACAGGTATCGGGATGATGGAGCAGCGTGTTAAACGTGGAAAAGCTGAATTTTGTGCACTTTCCATGAGCGTATCCGAGATTTATTTTAATTTTGGAGACCAACATATGATTAAGACATGAAATTAAAAATCAATCGGACTGGATGAAATTGATAGTAAGACGGCCTCTCAGGTTTTTGGATGATATCAATTGATAAGGAAAGTAGTGACTTTTTTACTTTTGAGACTGAATATGGAATTCCTTACGCGCAAGTGTTGTTTTTTCAAATCAAGTATTAAACTGCACGCCAGCAGCGATGGATCCACAGATACGTAGGGGGGGGGGCAAAAAAAATCAAAGATATCTTCAGATTCGTAAACAGAACAATAATTTTACCGCAAAGGCAATTTGTTCCTAAGAAAAATCAGTTTTGAAAAATCTAAATTAGTCTCAATTGTCATAAAAACACCCCCTGGAATATTTGACGTATACCTACTTAAAAAACTGCGTCAAAAATCTTACCAAAGTTCCATGACAACTAACACAAATTTGTTTCTGATTAGGAATCCGAAGGTATTTTTGGAAATTACGGAAGTTACAGTGGTGTTCCTATGAGAAGTGAGCGTGAGAGTCACTGCATGCGCTGATGAAGTTACTTTTAACAAAATACCTCAATGGCATCTCAGAAAGTTTGGGATATAGGTGTCAAATTTAATAAAGCTGAATGATATTTCAATTTCCAGAAATTAAAATATTGAAAGCACAGTTTTGGCGTTTCTGGAATAAAAAAAATCAATCGAAATAACGAGCTATTTCTGAGATGCCTACAACCTATAACATACTCATTCTCGCAGAAAAAGAACTTACAAAAAAAGTAATTTTTTTCAAGGAACAGAGACAATAAATCATTGATCAGTATTGTAAAAAACTAAATAAAATTTAATATTATTGAATCTGTTACTATAAATTAAAAACTAAGGACTTGGTGCCAGATTCATTGTAATCTGATTAGAGGTCAGAAATGAAATAAAAAAAAATAAAAAAAAATATATGAATACATGAAAACTCGATGAGAGATTTAATATGTGTTTCTTGAAGTACTTTAATTCACAACTTTTAATTGAAATTGAAATTAAATTACAATATATTCAAACCAGTGTATCTCTCTTTTTATGAAAACCCCCCATAACTTTCGTTTCTAGTAGAATTCTGAGTTTTGTAGCGTCGATAGATTCATTGAAAATGAGCAAAATGATGGGGTTAAGTCAATTGATGTACACTGCTCGTCATCAGCGACGGAACCACTGAACTTCCATAGTAGGAGGCAAATAAGGCCAGAAGTGTCTTTAGATTCGTAATCGGAATAATCATTTCAATGCTAATCCACTTATTTCCGGAAAAAAAATTTGTTCTGAAAAATCAAAATATCTTACTCACGTAAATTTTTGAATAGAACTGTGAAATTTGCAGAATCGATAGATAGAGCAAAAATATCAAAGGAAGCATAATCGTAGAACAGACGATTTGGGCTCCAAAGGAGTAGAGTGGAATTGAAACAGCAAGCATATTAGTTAGAGCAATTTGTTCTTTTTTGACAGTTCTGACCAGATCTGTTCGAGTATATGCTGATACTTTTCAACGTAATTTTTTTTTCCAAATGATCATTGACTTCATATTTGGAACTATGAAGAATAAAATAACGCATGAAATGAAATATATTATTTATTTAAATATTTTTCTTCGCTGATCAACTAGAATTTCACAGAGTTATTAACTTCATCATTGGCGTTCACGAAATTGCTTCCACCGTTCGCGAGTTGAAAAGTTCATCTGGAGTTGAGAGAGGTAAATTTTCGCCAGTTTATAAAACTCGCAATTAGCTCGAAACACATTTGAAGGGATCTGGTAATTTTTTTAATGATGAAAAATAATTTTTTCCAAAATATGGTTTTCTTCACGATAGTACATTGCATTAATGGACTTTAGTCATTTGTGAACCTCTTGAAAAGGCGAAATAAGCTCGTATTGTCCAATTAGAACGCCAATTTACTTAGAATATGTGGATTTTGTGGATAGGTTTTTTTACGAATAAACATCTTCTGAATAAATTTGTTTCAAGTCGAATCACTGGAAATTCACAGAGTTTTCTAATTCCACCATTCTAAATCGATTGGCGTTCGCAGAATTGCTCTATCTTCAATCGTTCCCGAGTTAGAAAGTTCATTTGTAGGGGGGAAGGAGTCATTTCTCTCCATATTTTTTTCTACTTCAATTTGTGACATTTTTGATGTTGTCCTTTTATTGGCCGATTCTTCAATCTGAGTATTGACAAATCATATATTTTCGGAATCTTCATGAAATTTGGCGTATATTGTGCGGATTGCGAATTAATCTGCCGATTTTGTATTTGTCACGATTTTTAGGGGTCTACCCCTTCGGACTTTTATCGATTATTCGAATAATTCTGGTTCACGTCGAATGACTCGAACTTCACAGAGTATAGTAATTTCATTATTATTCGCAGAATTGCTTTATCTTCAACCGTTCCCAATCTGGAAAGTTCATTTTTCTGAAATCTAGTATTTTAGTCCGTTGCTAAGCAACGAACTTTCCCGGACCGTTTTCGGCACTAGACTGTACGGGAAAATGCTTTCCCGTATCGTAAACGATCCGGGAAAATTTTTGACGGCTTGTATACATTTTAGACAGTAAATGAATGCACGCAAACAATAAGTATAATTCCTTAATTTATGATAATGCTGATTGCGATTTCAGAAAAAATAGTATGTGTACCTCGTAGTAAAAGCACATTCCCAGCTTTCAATGCTTGTTGGCCTCGGCTGATCGCCTCGGCCAACAATTTACATTGTCTTCCGGGAATATATTACTTTCACTACTAGATACACAATAAACTATTGTGGGGAAAGGAGTCATTTCTCTCCATATTTTTTTCTACTTCTATTCGTGAAACGTTGTCCTTTTATTGTCCGATCCTTTAATCTGAGCATTAACAAATCGGAATCTGCATGAAATTTTGCATATATAGGTAGTGTGGATTGCGAGTGAATCTGCCAGTTTTGCATTTTTCACGATTTTTAGGGTTCTCGAGTTGAAAAGTTCATCAAGAGTGGGAATGAGTCATTTTGTTTGTATATTAAACAAACAATTCATCCCCTTGATGCCTGTTAATAAACCTTCCGAATGAAAACTCATGTACGCCTCTGTTATCGTGACGAAAAATGCTTTTTTTAACTTTTCAACAGGTTCTCCTGTTCCACATGTCCACCGCCGATCCTATTTGTGTGTTGAACAGCTTTAGTTGGACTGAAGCGCGGAGATGGATGGATGGAGTACATCGTTACCAAATTATCGCCCTTTATGTTTGGCTACTTCGTAAAACAAATAACAGGCATTCATTACTTCTTTATTAGACTATTGTTCGTCAGTCGCTTTCGGAGTGGCTCAAAAATTGGTACGGAATTATTGAAATATTAAATCTCAAATAATTACAAATGCGGGGATATTTGAAAAAATTATATTTATATTGTTAAGATAACACAACTGAATGGTAATTTAATTTTGATTTTGATGTCATCGTCCCAACTGAAACATTTCAAATTTATGATATTAACTTGTTGTATCATATGAAACAATGGTGATTTGATTAAAAATCTCAATGAAAAAGACGTTTGTGACAATATGATAATAATAAAAATAGATTTTATTGACAGGGATAGCTATAACAATTAAAATTGAAGTGGGATTCAATGTATGATCATGTTAGAGTAACATGATCAGACCTTGCCCTTCCGTGTAACCATATCACTGGGTCACCTGAATCAACTGAATTGAATATCTCAACCCTTAACGATAACATAGGTCTCCAAATATCTCTTGGATTATTTGACGAAAAATAAGCATAAAAACCATGTGATCATTGGCGACATCAATATCAATCTAATGAAAGACTGATTCTATTGACGATTATAGAACAATTTTAAATTATATCACTCCTAGACTTACTTGGATCATCTTTTTAACTCAGATAAATTTAGAAACATTAAATCATACCATTTCACACATGATTCAATGGGTCATGACCCCATAATTCGCACTATATCCTTCCACATAATGAAAGAGGATAAAGAAATACTTTAAAAAATTTATCGATCTTAAAACATTGAGAAATGCTCAGATGAGAATCATGGGGTACTACGTTTATGTATATCTAAAACCATAGATAAAATAACTGATTCATTAATTGAAACTTCGATCAATCATATCAGAATCTGTGAAAATCTCTTCGATACATAGAATCAGAGAGCTCTGGATTATCAAAGTCAATATCAACTAAATTAAATTGTACCATATCTTACGAAAAGATCCGAACAATATCATTTTAAAAATGAAAAATAAATCCTATAAAAATATACTTGAATAAAAAAGATTATTTTAAAAAATTAATTGATGATAATAAAGTGTTATCAAAAAATTTTGGACGTTTGTGAGTAATAACTGACAAAAGGAAGAGAAAAACGAAAATTTACAACAGTTGTATCAGAAAAAAAATCAATTATAAAAAGTAATGGCAAATGAATTCAACAATTTTAAATGTGATCTGGGTAAGACTATGCGAGCAAAATTGAGGAACAAATCGAGTTTCAAGACAATATTTCTGCTTGAGTCATACAATGCAACAGTTTCCTCTAACCAACAGAGAAATAATCAATACAGTAAATAGTCTCAAACCAAAAAAATCTTACGGATTGGGAGCTGAAACTCTGAAACAAAGTTTTGGTCTCATTATCTTACCACTGAACTCTCTAATCAGTAAACGCTTTGATACAGCATATTTTCGAAATCTCTAAAAATTTGTCCTATCAAGCCACTACATAAGTGAGGTAATAAATCAGATATCAATAACGACAGACCAGTATCACTAATTTCAACTCCATCTGAAATAATGGAGAAATTGATATAAAGTAACACAAAATATTATTTCACATCAACAATATTATGGCTTCAGGAAGGGATAAAGTCAATAGAAGAGCGATCTATTTATTAACATCACTCATATAAGGCAACACATAAAAAAATTCCAGCATCAAGTATATCTATAGACCTGCATGCCTGAATCGTTCTACACAGGAAGTAATAAAATTATGATCTTCTGAAAAGTTATTCAACAGATTGACAACAACGAGTATGCCAAGATGAAAATATTAGCGAACCCAGAACTGTCACATTTGGTGTTCCCCAAGGCACTGTGTCGGGTCTCCTATTGTTCACAGTTTATGTGAATAGCCTCTTGCATATTGATTTCTGAGGGACACTTGTCAGCATTGCTGATGATACGGTACTCTTTTATACTGCTTGTACATGGATAAACTTGATATTCAAATCAGAAAATAACTTCAAAGTCATTAAGAAGTGGTTCCAATGTAACAAACTCAATGAAGGTACTGCTCACTCTTCCTGTGTCTGTAGCCAGTGATAAAAGCGCAGTTTTTCAAAGTGTAAACTTATCGACTACATGACTCAAGAAAGATTCGTAAGTGGGACTGTCATTTGGATCAATATAAAAAGTAGCTGACACATTTTATTACTAGTTCTTTCCGCTTTTACCAAAATTGAGACAAGAAAAATAAATTTTACCTAACCTAATGTTTACTATATGATACTTCTTTGCATCAAGAAGGGAAAGTGTTTACGCTCTCCTTCATGTAGTAAATCCGTACTCTGATTTTTTTATAAATCGACACAATCTATCGTTCACTTTATTGTTTGATTTTTTCACAAATTTACTTAAAAGTTCGCCATTTCAGCCGTTGACCCCAGTAATGCTCGGGCCGCTGGTGGATATACATAAGGCCCATAATTATGCATAATTTCCAAATGACGTGAGAGAAATCCGGGTACCTCTAGCTCGTAGACGGAAGCATCCTTTATCATTTTGTCCTAAAACATTTTGGAACGGTTCCTTGAGGAGATCACAATTGAAAGCACTCTCTCTCCTAAAGAACAAAGTTACTGCAACGAATTTGCTATCCGATCTTCATCTACTCCATTGAAGTGGTCAATTGGACTCACGAACTCGATGTAAATACTTGCAGAATGATGCACACTCATAGAAGCTTGTATTTGTACAACGATTGTACTCTTGCTTTTGTTCATGAAACAGGAAGGCCTCCTTTGTCTGGATGGAGATCCTTTTTTTGTAAACTGTGAAATGATCGTGGTTTTAGACAGACTGGGTTCGATCCCCAGAACAGCCTGCCACTGAGCTAAAGTGGTTCGGAATCCACTATGATTTAAACTGTAGGTCCCGGATCTCCTTTGCTCGCACAAAGCTCTGCTTTTGAGAAGTTTTCTCCGAAAACCTGGTTGATTCGTAAAAACAAATTTTACAAATAATTTTTTTAGTGGTTTTCACACTGAAGAAAATCCTGTGAGAGGCGAAGGAAAGTTGGTAGGAATTCTTGAATTTCTGCAGGATGTATGGTGTTATTTCATAAATAAATCAAGTGTTTAGCCTTATATCTTGAAAACGACGCGACAATCTCAATATGTTTACGGGAACTTTTCTCCTTGTTTTGACGTCAGTTACAAGCCCCTGAATTTTTCAATATTAATTTGAAGCTATACCAAATCATTTGACAAACTGAAGGTATTCTCGACTATTCCCTGTACTCTGTACTTGAATAGTCCTACGACGCTACACTGAAATAAGCAAAACACATTTTATCATTCGGAAGACCCAAATTTCATCTTCATATTTCATAAAACAGCATACACCCTCCGTTATAATGAGATACACCCAGGCTCAGTATCGTCACCTCAATTCCACGGCTCAACTTAATTAGCGGAGCGGAGAAAGAAACTTGGAATTGTGACAGAAGATGGCTTAAAATTGACAATATTGCAGGAATCTCCGGTTGGCAGGCACGTATTAAGAAGATATCTATGTAATTTATGTGGGACAGGGCCCTTGATTCCCATTTCTCCCGGTAATATATTCGAACATTAGTCCCACTAATGTCTGGCAGGATGTTTGAGTGCGGCAGATCTTCTACTCTTGGCTTTGTGTCGCTTCATCGAGAAGGTGAATGTTCTATTCCCGAGGGTAGCGCAAAGTTATTCATCGTGAAATGGTGAGATGTGTTTTTGTGTTTATTCTATTTCGTCTTCTTCATTTCCTTCATTATTTCCATGTTTGGGGGACGAATTTCAACAAGATTTTCAAAATGGATTTTGACAAGTTTTCGAAATTTAATTTCAATAAAAAAAGTAACGTATCCAACAGAAACATTTTTGACTTCCAAGACACCAACAAAATCTAAACGAGAAAATCTCTAGGATTTCGTAAGTCGGAAGAATTATTCTGAATTTCATGACCTAGACAAAGTTGTGACTCAATTCCACTTAATTCCTTTGGCTGAGATGTAGCAGCAGAAAAATCTGAAAAAGCCAAACCTCATGAGTCCGAATACAATGTACTGAACCTTCAGAAATAACATCTAAGGGAGCATTGATATTCAAAGAAGAAACAACAAATGGCTTGAAAAACTGTAATCGATCTCTGTAAAAGAATTACTATCACGAATATCGTGAAAATCTAGTTCAAAATCGTGATTCGTCTCCAGGTTAATTGACAACATAATATTAGATGGCTATGGAATACTTGCCTATCAAACTGAATCGCGTGAGCATTGGCAAGTTTGACAATTTGTTCTGGGTTTTTTCAGTGAAACCGTTAGTAGCAGTTCTTAAAGTTATTTTTCAAATTGATAGAGGAAAAATTAATGATAAATTCATCATTGGAAACCAATTGGACCTTTTTCTAGTTGCGACGTTGTCGAAGCAGAAATGCTATTGAACGAACGGCATCCCAACGAAGATCTACTCCACTATGAGTAAAAGTAGTGTCGAAAATTAATCCAAAAACCTCGTAATTCTTGGGATAAATTGAGGAGAGCATCAAATGCAGATCATGCAAACACCAAGATATTGTAATGATGAGCTGTTATGCAGAGACGAATAGAAGAAAAATTATCATTCATCCATCGTTAAGAAGTACAACAACATGCATTTGGAGTCCCTCAAAGATCTATCCTTGGACACTCACTATGTTTGATTGATATTCAAGATCTGATGACCAGATCTGTCGGAGTTTGTTCTTATACTTTCTACATCATTTTCAACTGAGATATTATTATTATGGTTCACGAAAAATCCTCATAATCCTTGGGTGAATTATAGAAAGCCTCAACTGGAAATAATGCAAACTGTTGTCGATAAATCAAGAGGAGTGATGATCGGCTGTATTTTAGTTTTTGGGTGTGGGGTGGATGAAAGATAGATCATATTGTGGAACAGTGGATTTGGTTAAACTCAAAGATCTATCCTTGGACACCTACTAGTTTGTGCCGATACATGCCACATAATAGGTTCATAATATGTTTTATATGATGGCTTACCATAATGACATCGTCAGGGCATTGTATTTTAGTGACATAATGCAGTTTATTATAGTCGTAGAACCATAATAAAGTTTGAAAAGTTCAAAGCAATATAATGAAATTGAACTGTAAAAACTGTAAGGAAAAAAGTACTCAATTTCAGATAATTTGAATACTGTTAGAATCACCCCATTTCAAAGATAACACTACAAATCCAATTGAAAGTAGTGTGTGTTTGACAGTAAATGAATAATTTGCTATTGCATTGTCAATGAAATGGTAAAGCACAGCTTGCTAAGTATTTTTCATAATTAATAACTAATATATCTAGAATTTCAAAAATGCAAATTAAAAAATTTAATTATTTTTAATAGTGCCAGTATGTAATTCGGATCATAACGATTATTATAGTATACACCGTGTTAATGACATATAATGATAATGTTAACAGCTTCTACCATGACGATCATCGATTTTATATAGTCCTCAATGATACAGTGTGCTCCGGCGAACAGCAACTGTTTTTCATTTTCTATGTTTGTGGAAATTCATCTATATATCCAAACAATATGGCAAGTACAATTTTTAGTTCTCTGAGGTCTATTAATATTCATTAATTCAGAATACATTCATTTCAACTTCGAGAGATCTCATAAAGCAATCTAGACGAGTGAGAAACTACGAAACAACTTTCTGCTGATGATGGAGCTCTCGGAATCAAAACAAAAACAGTCTCTTCACTTTAGCACCTCATTTATATAGACACTTTTACTTGTTTTCTTGGTGAATGAAGTTTATCATTATTACTATTGTTTGTTTTCTCGTAGATGAATTCATGGCATTCTAGATGTCCTCTTACCCTTTCTGGCTGGGTCAGGAATTTCTCATTTGATTCTAAAAGTAGATTAAATTTGAAATTCTGTATACTAACCAGGAAGTTTAGGTGGAAATGTATGAACGAACTTTCATTTTAAAATGCCAAAATTAACATTGAAATTCAATTTTATTCTGTTAATTACTGTTCGTTTGAATAGTTTTATTGTTCATTTCATCTTTAGGTTTCATATATCATGTGGTGTTTGCTGAATTTATCGAAAATTTTCAGCCAAATGATACTTAGTAGGTACTTTTTTTCAAGAAACTGATCATCCTCAGTATATCTGACAGGGACTTGGTAGATTTTAAAATGCTGATAAATAAACTGGATTGTATACCGATACCAAATAGCTATTTTCAATATCTCTGGACACGTGTTTCAGTTATCAAGTGACCATCTTCCGGAGGAAAGATTACTGAAGCTGCTAAAAAATTTGTTTATTTAGAAATGAAGGAGCTTTTTTTTATTGCGGTCTTTTTGAATGTCACTGATTAACTCAATTACGATGTTATGAAGTATTTCCGTTACTTGCGTTTGTAAAAAAACATTAATCCTATCACAAATTACGGTTTAACCTCTTAAATACCAAGAACATTTAATTTAGCTCTAAAAAAGATTTTTTGTGTTTTTTTTTCAATGATCAAACTGAACACATTGATATAAAAAAATTATCATTTTTAATTAATCCTAATCCTAATTATCCTTGTTTGTTTTCTCAATTCGAATTAGAAAAGTTTTCTATACCACTCATTTATAGATGTAGAAAATCACTACAGTTCGTATCAAATACTGTTTCATTTTTTGCAACTCGATTATGAAATCATGGTACTACCTTTATCAGGCATATCTTTTAGTGATTAGGAAACCATAGCTCAGCCAACTCCAAGCATAAGCGACTCCATGGTCTACTCAGATACACGAGCTTGATGTCGCAGAGGTGACATCTAGCGCAATTCTAATCCTTTTAATGGCCACGTGATAACCCCGATTACTTAAATTGGCTCCCTTTACACGTTGAACATAAATTCTGTCGGAATCTCTGATGGATTGAGGATAGACGACAGTGGTATTCCGTTGGTTGAAATACAATTGGAATAAACCGGACCTAGTTTACAACGTTTCGCTTGATTGTGATGGAATTTACCGAATTTGCAACTATTCGTAAAAAATGCATGTGAGTTGGAGGTATCTCCATTTTGATTTACTCTACTTCAACTAATCTGAAGCGGTATTAAAAACCATTTGATTTTATTTAGCGGGTTCGTGGCTCTCTATAATAATGATGATAACAATATTAAATGGAGTAATGAAATGGATTCGAGATGAGCTGCGACAACTCGACGTAAAAACTCGCGAAATGATGCATCTTCATATAGGAGCTTGCATCCTAAATCGTCTGTTCCGCGGTTAAACTTCCGTAGACAACGGGGAGGCCGTGGACTTTTGAGCTTGGTGTGTACACAACAGAATGGTACTGGATGGAGCCCGTAAAGTCATCAGAAGTTCAGATCTCTGTCTCTAGTATGCGATCATGAAAAAACAAGGATTGGAGCATTTCTTCTCAAGGCAGCAACCCTTGCAGCCGATGAACTCGATCTTGTATTCGACGCTGAACGGACGAACTTAAACTATGTCACCGAGATGGAACCCGTTCAGCAAAAAGCTGCGGAAAGTAAGAGGCTCCTACAGCTACATAAGGGTGAGCCAATGCATGGGATCTTCTTCAAGAACATTGAAGACTTTGACTTATCCAGAGACCTGAACTTCACTTTTGTCAGGTCAAGTGGGCTGAAGTCAGAAACCGAAAGATTCATGATAGCCTTCTGAAATGGTGTCTTTCAACACCCTCGTCTATCGTAATCGCATTATAGGTATATGGTGGGACAGCTGAGACCATATGGATTTGCTGTCATCCTGTCAGCCTATATCCATAGACATAACGCGGTGTTATGAGTGTTGTAGTCTTACCTATGACACTCGTTAATTATTGATAGACACTGGTGTTGCCTTATGCTCCGGGGTACATTGACTCTATTGTTAGGCCAAGCAATAGAGCCACAAATGATTGCTTTTTGGACAAAATTACTACCTGGAAGCCACCTATGCTATCCCGTGCAGGACAGTCCGTAGTTTATTCCCACCATGTCCTTAACTCGAAAATGCCATTTTTTAATTTGTTATAAACAATAAACAACAAAAAATCGCGTTTTTTTTAGTTTTTTTATTGTAAAATGGAAACTATTGAAGCAGTGTTAACGGTGCAAAAGGGTGAACTGTAGAGAATTGAATTCCGAAGAGAATGACGGATAAAACGATACGATCAGATAATTAGAACCGAAGAAAAGTGGGAAAAACCGGAAAATTGTGTTTTTCTTTCTTTAATTCATAACTCTGCCATTTTTCAATATTATGAGCTGAAACAACAAAAGTCTATTCTGATTTTTCGATAAAACGCGTTTAAGTGTGTTAAAAACTAGTGAGAACATGAGGGAAAACGGCCGGCGGCGCGTTAGCGATCTTGTGGTGGGGGACTGTGCGAATCGAGGAGAAACGTATATAATATTAATAGGCGCGCGCTGCGCGCAACTTATAATTCTTTGCATTTTTTGTTAATCTCGGCATGTACTGCAGCTATTTGATTGGTCTTTTTCATGATTTTGGGGTATCTGAACCTGAGGAATTCGATTCGTGACTCAGATTTCATGAGTGATGAAAGAATAAAGGTATTCTATGTGTTTTGCTATATATCTTTATTTATAGACAATATATGAATAGATAGCAGCTTTTTTATTACCAAAATTAAAACAAAATCCTGCTGAAGTTCAAATTCATAGGACTTGAAGAAAATCATTTTGCAGTAGTATAAATATTACAGGGGCAACCAATAAACTTGCAAATTCTGCTGTAAATGTTTGTGGTAAATGTGGCACCCACAAGAAAAATTTCCTAATTCATGCTCGCACTGGAACTGAATTTGGGAAAAAACAGAATAACAATTTTGAAGGCAACTTTTGGACGTGGTGATCCGGCAATGATGGAAAAATTGGAATTGTACCCAAATTAATTTGTTTCCAAAGCTATGTATCATCGTCCCTCATACTCTGAATACACAAAAGACTGCAGTACAAATAAAAAATCTGATTCAAATGGAAACTATGCCCCAAAATCAATGGAAGAATCATTTACTATTTACACAGTATGTATCATCGTAGGTAGAAAAATGAAAACCGTTGCCTCTCTTGGTTCAGTTATTAAAAATCATCAAAAAACGAAACTTATTGATTGTTGATCCAACTCCAAATCCAAACTTTCTGCGGAAGTCTATAGAAAACCACTTTCTTGTAACAAAATAAAAAAAAAATCTGTAGTTCCCAATGAGCTTATAATATGAGACACAAGATGTCTGTAGGACTTCTTATTGCTAATATCCTATAAAATAGCAATATTTGGGTATTAGAAAATAACCACTTCCTGGCTAATGCCACTACAAACATTGAATTACTTGTGATAAACGTGGCGCTCTCAGTTTGGATTTATCTACGGTGCGGACGCGTTCGCGGCTTTTGCCCTGAAATGGGATTTACATCGAACCATTTGTTGCAATAATTAGTTATTGACTACTAGACCTACCCTATACTGATGAGGGGCGACACCCCGAAATCGGTCTATAGGTAATCCGAAAATTTCGATAAACATTCCCATGCAACAAGCACTAGAGATTTCTAATGGCTTTGAACACCCTAATAAAAAGAGACGAAAGTTCTTAATTTTCCCGTCCTTGTTGCCAGGGAATGTACTCTGTGATTGGTTACTATAAGGTCAGGGAGTATTATTGTCATTTTCAACTGTAGCTGTCATGTCGTTCAAACTCCCCGCCATTATGGTAACCAATCACAGTGCGCGCCCCTGGCAACAATGATGGAAAAATTAACAACTTCCGTCTCTTTTTATTTGGGTGTCCAAAGCCATTAGAAATCTCTATTGGAGAGGAACTCTGCAAGGAAATTTTATCAGATGTAATTCGATGTTGGTCGCGGTATTAGCCAGGAAAGTAGTTGTTTTTTGATGAATTTTTGATCCAAATACTCCTATTGTATAGGATATTAGTAATGAGCAGTTCTACGGACATCTTATGTCTCACATGTAAATCTGGAAAACCTACAAATCCTACAATTGTACATTCTCCAGATATCGTTTATGATCTTCCCAATTGCCAATTCCATATTGGATATTCATATGATATCATCTGTGAATATTTTTATCAAGCAGTCTATATAAGTGATCTGTTTCGAATAAAATTAAAATTAATTGCACATTTCTTGTGAATACTTTCTGTAACACCGTGTAAATATATAATGAATTGTGTACAAATATGTTTCACAAGAATTAGGAACTTCAATTCAATGAACTTTATTCTATTTTCAAACCTTGACGTGAAAACTATATTGTTTTACTTGACGCCAGTCGACAGTGGTTTACGAATATTGCTTCGCCGATGGTATGTTTCGTCGTCGTCAAATGGCTGCAGCCAATTTATTATCAAGAAAATATTTATATATATTATACATGTAATGCTACTTGGAAAATTGCGCAGTTTTTAGTGAAAATAGAATTTTAGTTGGGTGAATCATGAGTGACTTTCAGCGTGTTGAAACATTAACATTTTATTGAAAATTTTATCTCAGCACAAAATAAAGCACATTTTCGGAAAATGCTTTTTTTCTTTGGAAATTTTTGGAGACCCATTCCAAAGTACGTGAATAGGCATTTCTAACAGTGAAAGAATTTTTCAAATAACTCTAATACCAGAAGTTATAGCGAGCGCTTTCTCAATTTTTTTTTTCGTTTTTTTCATGTAATTTTTGTCACGACCAAACTGGCGTGTCGTAAATTTTCATTTCATATGTGGAAAGACATAAGGAATCGACCTGCATAGGTCCCATTTTGACATACCGCAAAAATGGGTCAGACTTTAAAACAGGCGATTTCGGCGCTGTTCCCACCGGACTATAAACGTTTCTCCTCGATTCGCACAGTCCCCACCACTCGATGGCACACGCGCGGTCGGCCGTTTTACTTCATGTTCTCTCTAGTTTTTATCACACTCAAATGCGTTTAATCGAACAATCAGAATAGACGTTTTGTTACTGCTCACGTCTACTTTCCAAATCTATTTTTTAAATTTCAATCGGACGACCTCAAACGCATCCAGCTCTCCGCGAAAATATTTCAAAAAAAAAATTCAGATGAGGATTGTGCGAAAACTATTATTCCGACTGAATCCAGATTCTGCACACATAAAGTGCACGTCAATAGCTACTATCGTGCAAAGTTTCAGCTCTTAATATTAAGAAATGGCAGATTTATGAATTTAACAAGAAAAAAACACAATTTTCCGGTTTTTCCCGCTTTTCTCCGGTTCTAATTATCTGATCGTATCGTTTTATCCGTCATTCTCTTTGGAATTCAATTCTCTACAGTTCACCCTTTTGCACCGTTAACACTGCTTCAATAGTTTCCATTTTACAATAAATAATATAAAAAAACGCGATTTTTTGTTGTTTATTGTTTATAACAAATTAAAAAATGACATTTTCGAGTTGATGACATAGTGGGAATAAACTACGGACTGTCCTGCACGGGATGGCACAAGCGGCATTCAGGTAGTATTTTTGTCAAGGACAATATCTCTATTGCTTGGCCTATGTGGAGAATGAGAAGTGCCGAATCTATTGGAATTACTCATTCTATATCACCAGGCAAATATGAGCCAATAAGCTTGATGTAGTCCTTGGCCATCAAAGTAGGACAATTTTCGGCTACTGGCGGAACGAACATCGTCTGAAAAGAGAAGGAAAAAAGGACTAAAAATCGAGATCTACTCTTTGAACTCCGCATGCTTCAACATTCTGTGAAAATTATGGTTCCGATAATAGGGGTCCTTGATGGAATGATGGACACATTGCTCTCAAAGTTAAAAATCATACCGGCTTGCTGTGCCGTCTACACTGATGGCTCAAAAACCAATGAAGGTTCAGGAGCCGGCATATACGGAGCCCAGCCGAAGATACGAATCTCACTGAGCTTAGGCAAATATGCGAGGATATTTCAAGCAGAAATCGTTACAGTACATCATTGCGCGCAGGAGTTAATGAGGCAAGAGATCTCAGGAAAAACCACTGTCATTTACTCAGACAGCCAAGCGGAAATAGAAGCAGTCAACTCTATGCAAATTACCTCAAAACTAGTTTGGGACTGCATAGTAGCCCTAAAAGAGCTGGGGCAATCAGAACAGACTCACACTAGCTTAGGTACCAGCATACACAGGTTACAGAGACAATGAAGAGATTGATTCACTAGCTTGAGAAGGAGCAAGTTAGGTTCTGAATGGCCCAGAACCGTTTTGTGGTATAGCAAAAGCTTTACTAAAAACCAGCACCAAATCCTGGATTCAGCAGAAATCTCAAGAATGGTGGAATGATTCACCAGGAATGAGACAGGCCAAAGAGTTTATTAAAAAACCTCTGCCAACATTCACAGAATATCTTCTAAGCCAGAGAAAGAGCACTACTAGAATAATAGTTGTTCTCCTCACAGGGCATAGTAGGTTCAATAAACATATGAGCATAATCGGTCTGGCAGGAGAAATGCTATGCAGGTTCTGCCAGGAAGAAGAGGAATCATCAGCACACATACTACTACCACTGCGAGGACTTGTCAAGGCTGAGGAGAAGAAAAACCAGAAGCTCCCAAATATATGGGAGTTATAAAATCTAGCCTATGGATTCTTGTGATGAAGACAAGAATAAACGATTTCGATGGCACACACAACAGATCTGCAAAGGTCGCGGTGTAGATGCTTATGGCACAGAAGCCCCAACCTAATCCAATCTAATCTATCGGCTTGCCGTGAGGTGGCAAAAAGATTAGCCGGAAGAATGTAAACGGCCGTAATTTTTAGTTCACTCCGCTTACTCAGCGCACATGATTCTCGAACCCAGCAATCACTCACCCCACAGACTGTGGTTAATAACACACCAGCGCGCCCTCCAGTTGTATCGGGGCTCTGGAGACAGGACCTGACTGGGATATTCCTGATGAAAAAAATTATAATCTTAATTCATTTCCATGAAAGTATTACAGTACATTACAGCACATAAATCGAAGTAATGTTTATGAAATACAAATAAAAAAGGTGTAGAAAATCAAATCGATTAGAATAACATGGGTACTATGAATTTTAGGAGAAACTTGTCCATTTACTCATGTCATCCAAATCTGATAATATATGCGAGCAAACTCCTCAGCAAAAAAAGTATATGAATAGACACTTTCCCATAATTAACCGACATTTATCCTTTGGGTATCAAATTATTGAAAATTAACTTTAGTGACTGAAATTAAATTAAAGTAGATGCTGAGAAAAGAAGGAAATAAAATAACAAAGAAAACTCAAAAAATAAAGAAAGAAAGAGCGTTTTGACAATTGAAGTAACTTTGATATATTTGGATTTGGAATATTATGAATATACTATCTTTTCAAACATCACAACTCGTGTTTCAGTCAAAAATGATTAATTACCACACTGAATGTTTCAAACAGTGCAGTGCAAATTCTGATTATTGTGTTCAATTCAAAAATGTAAAATATGCAGAACGTTCCATATTTATAAATTGAATGTTTATATTATTTCTGTAAATATCAAAAGACAAACATTCCCCCAGTGTACAATAATAATAATAAGACTTTTAATGATAAGACATTACACATTCATTTTTATATTTTTTTCTTCAATACATTCGTCAATCTTATCAAATGGCAGAGTTCACCCACTTGTTGACATAAGTGCTTGCTCTTATGAGTGTTATATTCCATACTACCTCTCTCTAAAGTCGAGAAAGGTGGAAAGCAGGATCGAGAGTTACCACCTCATCTCATTTCTTAGTACGGTAGTAAGTTGCTGGACAGGATTCTACTGAAAAAGTTACTGGAACTCGAGGAAAGAATCAAACTTTTTCCGGAGGAACAGCTTGGCTTCCAGAAGGCATTCAACGACCTCCCAGGTCGCTTGATTTGTCTTCATGATGAATCAGAAATAGTGGCAGGAACACAGTGATACTCCCACTGAATATACAGGAAGCTTTTGATATCGCTTGGATAGAGGAATCATTAATTAAGATGTTGAGAGCGAGATCAAGGAGAGACCTTTCTAGCAGGCAATAAACGCCAGAGAACTACGGATCAGATATTCGGGTCATTGTTTTTCTTTGTAATCAAATTTGAATTTATCGGGATCAAGTACAAGACCTAACCCATGGTAACAGATGATTCAGCTACACAATTATTTTTCGAATGAAGGAGATAGCCAATAATGGTCATTTCTAATGTTAGTACTGGTAATGGGAAATTATTAACACTAACTGAACTGAAAACAAAGACAAAACACCAACAACGGATTCGCTGGAGTCGCTAACAAATAGCTTCAACAGTTAATGCGAAGTAATGAATACATTCTACAGCATTATGGTTTAGATTATACACCGACTATCAAGTTCGGCTCCCGACGACATCAATCACTCGCCCTCTGAGCCTGAGAGGTTGCCGCATCCCCTGCGACCAGCCACCCCCAACTCAGCCAACTTTGCATTTCGTCACTTGGAATTGATACAGATTATTGTCGACAACGAACAGAAAGATGTCTAGATGGAAACTTTCTTTGAAAACTCTATACGTGTGCTTAGTATAGAGACTTTTTGCATATAATAAAACATACTTAGAATGATTAAAAGTGTAGGACTTTCTTGTTCGGCAGATCTGCGATAAAAATATCATTCACATTGCCCCACATATTAGGTATTATCCTAATAAGTATGGAAAGAATACCTCTTCAGCATGCAACTCCGATACCCGAACGACGGAAAGCAGAGACAGTGGTTACGCGCCAAAGAAATCTCTGACTTTTGAAAGAGATGAAATTTTAAGATTTTAGACAGATGCCTCGGATGTAGATTATTTGTATATGAAGGTAAGCTCTTTCAGTTCATTATTCATGAGGGATTTTAGAAGGACAATTCATAAAATTGGTTGGTCAAGAAATGTTGTATTAATAGTGGTCATATTTTTTCTCAAAAATCAAACTGACTTCTAAGGATCTTTGATTATATTATAAACTGTGTATTTTTTTTTTGTAAACTGTTTTTTTTTTTCAGGTTGTTTTTCTATTTGGCATTCTCGGGGTATGCACAAGCGAAGAACTATATTGAAATGGACGTTAAAGACCATGATGATCGTGGCAATATGGTAATAGTTATCCTTCCTAGAAAAAATGCACCTTAATTGTGACAAAATAAACGGAATGTCCGCCTAGGCTTCATACCGAAAACATAAATTCCTACCGCCTATCTCATAGTTCTCACACTGTTCACCGCTCCTTCATTTGCTACAATTTATTTCCATCATCTAGGTGAACATCTGCTGATGATTTGAAAATCTATTACGGATGGCTGTAGTCGAGGTTGCTTGACTTTTGTTATTGACAGTACCCGGCATATTATCTGCTACAACTGTCAATATACAGTATTATACAATCTACAATGAATGGGCGACGAGGATGAAGACAATTTGAAATTTGGTTGACAGATGTCAGCGATATCAGTTACCGAAAATAAGAATTCTCGGTAACTATATTTCGACATTTGTCAAAAATATTGCGAGAATTAAAGGAATCCAAACTAGATTCATTAAACGTGTGAATGCAAAACGAATATTTTTTAATCCAGTTCCTTTAGCATTACTTTTAAAAATTGAAAATTAATCAGATATACTTGTTGAAGAAGTGGATTACTCTGATTGGACAACACCATTGTGAAACCTAATAGAAGAATTAGAATATGCGAAGACGTCAAAGTAATCCTAATCAAAGTATTATTGTTTGATGATCATCCGCTTTCTACAGTATTTATAAATAGATTAATAAATACGCATAAATATTCATGTGAGTGTTTACGCTTATTGTAAGGAATTTCTAGTGCTTCTGCAATATGGTGAAAAAAAATTGAAATAATATTCTGAGATGTTATCTGAATTTAATGGCCCATCCGATAGAATTCCCATTGAAAGGTTGGATTTGCTATGGTCTGAATTATCTTCAATCAACATAAAAGTTAATTTGAATAAATATCAGCTTATGCTTGATTTCATTGAAAGATGTGAATACGTTTTAGATAAATATTGCATCCACAAATACACATCTGAAATTGAAGCTTTACTCTTGAAGCTAAAAATGAAAGTGAGGTTATAGCATTTTAACGTTGAGTCAATTATATTGCCGTTCATTTAAGTATTTAAGTAATACTGTATTTCCTTTGAATAATCGTCTGAGGAATACTGTTTAACTTGAGTGGAATGATGATTGTTTTCAAGCAGATAATATTTTGGCACACTTTGGTTCTAAATTACCGCCAACATTAACAACAGATGCGAGCCCATTTGGTGTGGGAGCGGTATTATCTTACGCTGATACCAATAGGCAATAATAAAGAACTTCCACATCACTTTTCTTCCGAAATATTATCTACAACTCAACAGTCATTACTGGTTTCCTATCATATTATCGTATGTTATATCACAAGACCTATAAATTTAATCGATTAAACTATGGAGTTTTCACTGATGAAAATCAATATTAGATCATTCAAACGATTAAGCAATTATTGTTTTTTTTAAACTGTTGCCAAGAATTGTAAGAATCCCTGAAAAACGACACAACGAAAACCAATATGGAGGACGACAATTTAATCGCGATCAAAAGCTCTTATGAAAATGAATAATCACTTATTTAAACAAAATATATTCGAAAAATGGTGGTGTCTGATGGTCTATTTCATCATGAATGAAATAATCAGATGTATTATAGATGAATATAGAACAGAGAGGCCTACAATCCCAGGGTAGGGTACGGGTTTTGTTATATGCCTTTCAAATGTTGAAGACGCTTGGAAAGTTATTCCCAAATCATCTGTATCACGATACCTCTCTAATTTTTGATCGTTTATGTGATAACTGTACCTACTACAGAATATCTCTTAACTTGTCAAAGCTAACCATAAAAAATATACTGAAATTCAGTAATGTTTGGTTTTTTCACACCACATATGAATAGAACTAATATTTTTGTAAAACCGTATGATCCTTTCGATTGTAAATTTTTCAGAAAATTCTAGTTATCTGCATACAGAAGACAATCATATGATCAGTGGTCAGGAAGATCATCAATGAATAATAAAAAGAGTAGCATGGCCCAGTTTTGATCCTTGAGGTACACCAGACTTTGCAAGGAAATTTTCAGACACTTTGCCTTTATTCGCAACAACCTGCATTCTTTCAAAAAAGTAGTTAGTGAATAAAATTATCAGTGAACGTTTTTTTCAGAATTATTATCGGTAATTTTTTAATCTCTTATGGTATTATACCCGAAAATTCAATCACTTGTGGTATAACTGATGAACATGGTTCAAATTTTTTGATGAAACAGCCGATGCAGGACGTAAGTGAGCTAGAGACTCTCACCACCCCCGATAGAGTGGCACTGAAATGAGGGTGTTAGTGCTTGATCGTTTGTTTGGTTCGTAGTAATATGGGATGTTTAGTTGTATTCTTGTAAGCTTTGTGCTGTTTCTTGATAAAATATAAATTTGGGTAAATATATTATTTTAGAAGTGAGAAAAGTTTCCTCGCAAGCTTGAGGGCATGTCTTATTCCAATATGAGCAAAGATACATGAGTTCTCTCAATGACACGATCGAAAATCCAATAAATTCTCATCATGAAATTTCGACACATTCCATCTACTATAAAACGGCATCGGGCTATCGTAAAACCTTCCATCGAGAGGTAGAGAAAGCTGCCACACATCCTCATCATCAACCCTTCCTAAATCCTAACCTGAAATCCACCCCTCGAACTGCAAACACATCAACAAGAACAAATCACAGAGTAAGTACAACCTGATGAAAAGTTATTCGGAGCAATGCAGGGATTACCGACTTCATTCGGCTGGTCTATGTGTTATGGGGAGTGGACAAGAATATCTAATTTAGCGTATGAGGGTGTTAGAAATGTTTTTCATATCAATATTGATGTCGTTTGTTATTCAAAAGAAGCACCAAATTTAATAATTTTCAATTGATTGAACAATGAGTGACATGTTTTGAGATTTTGGATGAATTCTATTTGTAAGAGTAGTAGTGAAGAAGATGGAATTAATTACAGAATGATTGTAATGGCGAATATTATACAGTTTCCTTCATAAAATTCACATCATAGCGGAAAAACTTTTATTAATAATTTATTTTGAAATTCGACTTGGGCGTTAGGTTATGCTTTGAAAATAAGAAAAATGACCTATTCGGATTTGGTCACGTGACTTTCGCTACATGTCAAAAGTAATATTATATCAAATAATTGCAATAAGCTTATTAATTTGAATTTGAAAAAAATTAAAAGAAAAAGTTGTCACCAATTTTCACTTTTTGGCATTTTTTTTTATTATTTCGAAACCGGAATATTATAGAATTTGTAGCTCTGACAAAACCAGTAGCTCTAACATGCGACTAACTTTCAATTAGGAATAATCAACAAAAATATGTAGAGTGTAAGTAAATGAGAATTGTTACTAAAACTTTTTGTTATGCTCGATGCAAAGTTGACGCATCTTCAAGCATTCATAGTAGCAATTCATTCATGTGGATTTTTTCAATATTGAAATAATACCTGTCATAATTCAAAATATATACTTTACGTATCTAACCAAAGTTTACGACTTTTTACTAGGAAACTTTCGTCAATGTGGTGAAACAGGCTACAGAGATAAATGAAATCAGTAATCTATGATAAAAATTTAATATGTTTGAACTAATTCACAAAAACAACAATTGTTAATTAAGAATTCAAACAAAAAATTCAAACAAAAAAAATTTAAACTTATTTATTTTAAAAACGTAAATTGTGAGAGAATTTTCTGAGCCACACTCAAATTCACATTTGTGTATGCCTTCCTCCCCTTTCAATATACAGCATGGTTCTTCTGTGTATATCTTTTACTGTATTTCTGATGAACTGTGGCTATATGTTCGTTACACATTCCCAAATGGTCTGCTCCAAGTGGCCAATATCGTCAAAATGCCGGTGCTTGTACACTTGCTTCAGATAGTCCCACATGAAAAACTCCAGTGGGGTAAAGTCAGGAGAACGAGGTGGCCAATGATGTTTCTAATTATTGCCAATTATTTTATCTCTAAACGTTTCACTAAGGAAATTTCTAACTTCTATGGAATTATGAACAGGTGCACCATTCAACTGAAACCACAAATTTTGAATAATTTTTAAATTTCAATCAGTACATTTTTTTTTTAAATCAAGAATTGCGCAGCGTTTAAGTTTCCTCTGAAAAAATATGGTCCAATAACTTAATTGTTCAATATACTACAGAAAACTATCATTTTAAACGAGTACTGTTCACTACATTCAATAACAACCACTTGCAATTTTGTAAGCTAACAGCTCTGGTTGAAGTGAACGTAGCTCACAATCTTTTATATGGAAATCTGTAATTTTCATTACATTCTTCCTGATATCAAGCTGAAAACCCATATTGGACATCAAAGTCCCTTTCCTCCAGGATATTAATAAATTTTGGCTTGTTAGGTCTAAATCAATTTTTTCTTAGGATTCTTAATACACTACTCTCGCTTACATTCTTACATTCGTTCTTTTGCTAATTTGAAAAATACTGGACTCACCATGCTGTATAACATCTAAATAAACATTTAGTTGCATTTTCTGTTTTTCGAAGGATTATGAGGTTTTTACCAATTTCATCATGAAAAATAACATCGGCTTCAAACAAAGTCTGGGTACTGGTCGGAATCTTTATGTGGCTTCTATAGATGACTCTGTTGCTCACTTTCTTAGTGGGTTCCGGAATTATCGTAGTGCTAGTTAACAAAACCGATTGGAAATCGATTACATATTGTGGCCGAGTCTGTACTGATGAGCGAGTTGAATCGCGAAACTAGTTTGCAGATGCCACATGACGTTATCGATTGCCAGTTACTAGTTGTTACAGGAAGTATTGCAGAGTATATTCTTGTAGAAAAACTTTGCAGGGCGTTGGGTAGACGTGATTCGGCAGTCGTATGGGGCTGTTGAATTAATTCAGTTCGACGTTTGCCGACAATTTTATAGTATAGGAAAATATGCTGGCTGGATTATTTTTATAATCAACATTTTATTTCAGAATGTATTGCCTTTTGTCAAGTGCTCCCAGTTCTACATGAGAAATATTCAAATATGTTTCATGATGAAATTAGATTAAACTAACAGTGAATATTTTTTGTGGGTGCATGTCATATTTTGAAATCTTCAGCGACTTGTCGATGAGGTGTACTTTCTCCACACATTAAAACAATCTTAATTTTTTTCTTACATTATTATTCTTACTCACAATTTGTGTTTTTTCCTATACTCAACTCTCCCCGTTTGTAAGATCAATATTCATCACCAAAGAAACGTATAATTTTAGTAATCCAGAATAAGTGACTACTCATTAACGTTACTACACATTTTCCAGTTGTATTTCATAAAGCATCAACTTTATATCAGAAAGCGTCAACTGGATTTCAGAATAGTTACTTATATTTCGGAAAGTATAAATTGTATTTCAGATTATTGACTTGAATTTCTGAAATTGATTTTCAGAATAGTGAGTTGAATTCCAGAAAGTGTTAGTTAAATTTCAGAAAGTCAGTTCGATTTCAGAAAGCATCATTTGAATTTGAGAATTGTCAATTGTATTTCAGAATAGTATATTCTGTAACAAGGTTAGAATGAAAATTCGATGCGAGTGGAAAGTTCCGAGCGCGAGCCGAGGGCGAGCGGAAGGAACCACGAGCATTACGAATTTTCATTCTAACCAAGTAGCAGACTATACTTTCTCCACGATCAAAAATTTTGAAATATTTTTTAATGGACACAAACAAAAGATAATTTCCACAAGAAATAATAACTATTATTTAAAAACACTGTTTATCAGAAAGGACTAATCCTGTACTAACCAGAACTAATTTTTTTATCGCAAAGATACATTAAGAATAAACTATTAAATAAAAAAAATACTTTGTCGGTGGCTGAACTGACCTCTCGTCTAATATGCCAATGCTATCTATACATTCGGCCTCTCATTAAAATATATTTGATAAATATTATATTAACGGCAGTAATATTTTTCATACCCATTCTTTGATTTTTTTGGTAGTAAACTTTCCAGTATATTATTTGTACTCTTTGTAATTTCAGATGGTGTATTTTCACACTATGATTCTGGATCACTGGATAAATTCATGATACTTTTTATATTTTCGAATGAAAACGGTTAGAGCAATAATTTTGACACTACTGAAATTTGCCACTACGGTGACAATCAACTGCGTCAATGCTAATGTTATTATTGCTAACCAGTGTGAGAATATTATTCTATTACAAGAGAGAGAATGTTAAAACATTTGAATTGCATGGGGGCAGAGGTGTTGCACAATATTTCATCAATCTCAAGAGAGAGAATTCCAACATTCTGTAATAAAATTTAATTTCAGAATTAGCAAATTCTGTGATGATCGTGGGGAAAATACCTACCATATGTATTTCGGAGTTATTCAAAATCTATCACTTTTGAGGAAATTCAAATTTTTTTTTCTGAAATTTTTCTTACATTTTCTGAAATTTATTTGTGACACAGCGAGCGAATTTCAAGCCCAACTTGCATATCTTCAATGGCTATTGCAGCCTTATGGTGTCTGGTTGAACTTCGTGCTTGCTGCAATCACCAATATTTACCAAATCGAGCCACAGAAATTCAACGTATTGTTGTTTTAAATTGCTTTTTCCGTTAACCAGCTGTCATACCCCTACGAACGACAGCCCTCAGAAGTTGAAACTTGTGCGAGCTTAGAATTAACGAGGTCTTACCTTTTAACGTGCGATTACTAGCACGAGACAAGTGACCATGCTGGGAATCGAACCAACGTACCTCTGATTGATAGACTAGCGCTCTACCATCATGACCACTGCGACACATGTATGTATGTATGTTATATATTTTTCCTACAAGCGTGCGTGATTCACCCAATACCCGCACGCAATGTAGTTTGAGAGGTGTCATTTTCCCGCACGCTTAAGTTACTTCAAGTGAGTTATTCCCGCACGCGAAAGTTTGTTCAAGAGTGCTACTAATTTTTTTAATTCGCTTGTAGAAAAATTATGGATCCTAACTCATACGGAAAGGTACTCTCCCGGACTCGACTGCTTACCCGAACTCCGCTTTGCGCTTTGCGTCGTTAGGGTAACGGCAGTCGCATGCGGGAAAGGAACTCTTTCCGTACTTGTTAGAATATTAACTATTACAAATCATGCTTCCTGAAATTATTTTCATGTTCTCTGAAATAAAATTGGCACCGAAATTCATATGATATTTTCTGAAATGCAATTGATTTTCTGAAATAAAATTGATGCTTTCTGAAATAAAATTGATTTTCTGAAATTCAACTCATGCTATCTGAAATCCAACTCACTAGTCTGAAATACAATTCACGCTTTCCGAAAATCAACTCACTTATCTGAAATAGAATTGATACTTTCCGAAATATAAGAGGCTATTCTTAACTTCAAAATAACGCTTCCTGAAATACTACTGGAAAAGGTGTAGTAATGCTCCAAAAGAACAAATGAATCACGTAGACGTTCAACTTAAAATACATGCACGCGAGATACCATCACCATAGTATTCGAATTGAAATTATTGGTTCGGAAGGCAATGAAGTCAGTTTTTTTAGGCAAGGCCATACACAACCCTTGAATAATAATTAATTGTGAATGGATATTAATCAAATTTAGTAATTTCTGAAATGGTCCGAAACAATTATCGATTCAATCCCATTCTTCACATAATATAAAGTCAACTCTTCGGCTACGTCGAACTCAATAATAAAATACGGAACGATAATAACGCGAGAGAGGGGCACCGCATCCTAATGAAGTAACGCGAAGTTTTAAGTGGGCACTGGCCGGCGTACAGTTGGCCGGAATTGTCCAACTGAAAAAGTCCACCACGTGTCGCAAATGGCAAAAGACCGAATCGTAACAGCATAATCACCAGACGAAACCATATAAACAAAATTGTAGATGACAAAAATTAACCGTAGTTAAATGTGTTCGGTAATGAGACTAAACTGAAAGTGTGCTCACAATTGCCAGGCTCGGACAATGGTAGTTACATGAATCCCAATTTCGAAATCCCGATGTATAATCACCCCTGGTCGCCGCATTGATATTACTTTAGCTCCGTCTCCTTTTCGAGGACCCCGACTGTGATGGAGAAAAGGACAGGCTGGCAAAAAGAATGGGTTACGAGAAAAGATAAACATTAGGCCCTATTGCTTTGTGTATATGATGTGCTCTTAATGAAAATTATTATTTATCGTATGGGCGAAAATTACGCCGACTCGTATTGTTCGGCCATTCCCAGTTAATGAAGTCATAGATTCGCGTAGACTCCCTCGCCATTTCTCCGAATGGTTTATAATAAAAGAAATAGCCTACAAATGTGCTGACGAGTTTCGTAATCTGATGCAGCCTTGCATATCTGACTAACACGAGATGCAAGGCGATGAGGAAATTGTTTCAGATGATTTCCCCGTTATATTTAGTCTTGGATACCATGCCGTAGTAACAACTCAATGGGGAAAATTTCTGAATTTGAGTTATTACAGCAAATGTAAGTTTGAACTGGATAATTTTAAATTATCACCATGAATTTTCCAAATTTGATGCAGAAAATTTTAAACTGAAATTTTCAAATGAGGAGTTTAAAATGTTACATCTTTTTTACATAATCAGCCACAGCGCGTAGTGGGCCAAAAAAATATATAATACAAACTACACGTACTTTTTGTCAGTATAATCTACCTTTTTTGTTAATGCTTTGTGACGTATTTGTTTTCATGTTACTTAATACCTATCCATCAATAAATATGGGCCGTGATGGTTATGATGGTAGAGCGCTTGTCTCTTAACCTAAGGGTCATGGGTTCGATTCCCAGCATGGTCATTGGTCTCGTGCATGGCATCACACGTTGAAAGGTAAGGGCTGCGTCTTCCCTAGCTTGAACAAGTCTTTCGAAGACTTTTGAGGGTTGTACTCGTACTATTAAGGGTGTGCAGCTGGTTGACGGATATAACAACAACAAAAACAATGTTAACAATAACAATCACTTATTATAATAGCTATAAATTTTCTAAAAGGAAAGTATGTTCTGTAGCCGTTTGTATGAATTCTCAAGAAGGGAGTCACCTGATAGACGGCCTCCTTATAGACCTTAATCGGGGAGTAGTATATTCCC
Organism: Chrysolina americana; assembly: GCA_958502065.1. Classification (NCBI taxonomy): domain Eukaryota; kingdom Metazoa; phylum Arthropoda; class Insecta; order Coleoptera; family Chrysomelidae; genus Chrysolina; species Chrysolina americana. The sequence goes on from OY293413.1 coordinate 13,073,722, forward strand.
AGGGCTACGCTGAAAATATCGTAATAATGGTCCTTCGGCAAAACATGGGGACCAGGACCAAACAATCGCTTTGTGGCCCTGCTGTAGTGACCAAAGGCAGGACAAGTTACAACCAAGGGGAAGCTGGCTAGTTTGCAAAAGACTGGCCCTGCTCCAAGCAACATAATGGAGGTCTCAAGTTATCTAAGACGCCGTCAGATGAAACGATCCCAACTTACTACTTTTATGGAACATCCACCACCATCATTCAAGAGAAGTCACGTCAAGGGCCCTACCAATGCTGTCAAGGAGGCAAATCTGGTACACAGATCTTTCGTCAAGCAATGGGGTATGGCATACACGGGCAGAGACGAGACCTAGGCATTTCATCAATCTAAGTCTCGGTACTCAAGCCTTCGTATTACGAGGTAACAGCTATTTCCGTCTGCACAAGAGATAAGTAGGGGTCCTAGAAACCAACCCATAGTCATTCTTTCCGACAGGCAATGAAGGCTCTGCGATTATGCAGATTCACAAAAACTTCAACGTCTTACGAGAACAGAGCAGGATGAAACTTATCTGGGTACCAGATTACAAGGGCATCAAGGGAAATGACAACGCAGATGCTTTAGCAAGAGCGGTAGTAGCAACAATTCTCATTGGATCAGAACCAACCTGTGGAATTCTATTTGGGGACATTAAGAAGGGGACGAAGAATTGGATTAAGAACCATCATCAATCTTTCTGGTTAGATGCAACCGGCAATACTCACGAGGAAATAATGGTGATTGGGTCAACTGACCGGCTGTCTAGGCATTCTTGAATTGAGCTGGAAGTCTTTCAGGACACTGCCACCTGAGAAAACACTTGCACATATTGGGGGACTTAACACTATTGAGATTCTGTGATGAGGATGACGAAACAGCTTCACTTATATTGTTTGAATGCGAAGCTCTGAATCGCATGATGATGTATATCTTCGGACACTGTAGTTCATAAGATATCATCCCATAGGAAAACCTCGTGAGAAATCACCAGGAGTTTATCAGAACATCCGGAGTGCTCACGAGATTAACTTGACAACGGGGAGCAGAAAAGTTCTACGCAGAACTAATTACCTGCATTTCGGACGATGGCCAGCTCCGCCTCCCAATTATAATAATAATTAATATATTTCAGTAGCTAAGAAAGAAGGAGAAACTAGAAAGTCAGATGTGAAATCCACGATGTCAGAAGTGAAATCAGCAAACTGATCCAAAATATCTAAAATTGACTGCCCATGCAAGATAGAATAATGGGTAGCACCAGTGGTGGACAAAATAATAAAATTGGCTAAGATGTAGAGTCTGGAAATGATATCTGAAGGTAGCAGCCATTTTCCAGCGGCGGTTTTGTCTAGCTGCCAAACGACCAGTGTCATCGGGTGAAATAAAAAATTCAACTATCTCCAGAAGATCAACGGTATTGAATGTTTTGATCATGAAGATGACAGTATGATACACTTGCTGATTTGTGATGATGAGTGATTGAGATAGATTACATTAATGGCTTGTTTTACTTGAGTCAACAATACATACATTACGTTTCTCATCCTCTAAAATATTTAGCCATACTATCTTCAAAGAATGGATCAAAAAGTAGAAATAGACCGAAAGTGGCTCAACATTTTTTTTGTGAACCTTTCGAAAGAGTGGCAGTAGACATTCTGGGAGCATTCGTTGTTGGTAATCATGGGAATAAATACTTTATGGTGACCATGGATTATTTCTGTTGCTTGAAGTTATGCCAATTCGCAAAGGCTTTCATAGAAAATGTGATAGCCAGACATGGAGTTTAACTGGAACTACATTCTAATCCAGGACGAAACTTCCAATATGAATGGAGGCAAACCGTTTACAAATGGATTGGTTCTAGCAAAAGAAATATACTGGAAGGCTTGATTGTAAATTATTGGTTTTCGAATTTTTGCAATGCCTTTATATAAGAGAACATCGTATAAGAGAAATAGGGAAATCAAATGACAGTAAAACTTTGTATTCCTCCGTTGAATTTATTTGAGTTTCATTAAAGTTTACTCTTCCTCCAGAAGATAGTCACTATTGAGGTGTTTCGATAGTGGTTTGATATTGGTATAATACTCTACTGTATTCATTGATGTATTTATCCAGCTCTAGGTCGCAAAAAGCACAATGACTTTTGTGTCAAATGATTTAAAAAATATTTTATTCCGAGTCATAGGCCTTGCTTGATCATCCGCAAACACATAGGTACAATAAATATTTTCGTCAGCAAGTCTTCAACAGAAAACAACCACTTTCCCCAACAACTATTGAATTATATCTGTTATATTCTTGGCAGGTAGGAAATGAGTATATTAATGAAGAGTTTTGGTGAAATGTAGACATTGATCATCAAATCTCTCGAAATATCAGATGCTTTGACGAAGTACATAAAATATCTTTCATGAGATGTGTTTTCAGACCGTTCTTTTATTATTTTTTTGTTGATATTGCTTTCTATGGAGTTGCTCAAGCGACTCATATCACTTTTATGACATTTTATTTATCACCCAACGTCGATATGTTGCTCCGTTCAGTAGATAAATGGTGGGGGTCCAATTTAGACCTCACTGTCTTGTCTATTAGTTTTGTAAGAGCATTAATTTGTAATGTGTACTCTATGGAGTTTGACTGAATCATATAACGTGCAAAGCAATGCATGAGCAGTTAGGAACTGTGCTATAGAGTTTGAAAATAATTTTAGACGTTTTGTAGATATTCCAATTTTAGAATATTCGAAATCCTTCATGCCTTCTGTGAACTAAACGAATCAACACACGATGGCATTCAGGACACTGTATATGGCATACTGAAATTTCACCAATCTTCCAATTGATTTGTATGGGATATTTACAAATAAATGCAGTCGTAATAATAATGTGATTGTAACGAATTCAACAAAAATTCAACCCATAAATCAATCCCAAAATGAAATGCAAATGCTATCTGGGAAAACACCACTTTGTATCAGGTGGACATTACAGTATCACACTCTGAGGGCATATTATTTCTTCAACAATATCTGCTTCACCCTATGAATTATTTTCAATAAAACGCACGGCTTTAGGTGGAGTAAAGAGACGAATAATTGGTTCGGTTCTGACCATTTACCTACTCCCAGTCAAGATACTGAGCCCAAATTATTGCCCATAAATCAATTTGGGGGACACCTAAGGATTGATAAGACTGAAACAGAATCCATTCTGAATGATCCACCGAGAGAGACCGAATTTGATCAGGCCCACACGCGCGATATATTCCAGATTAATTAAAGCAACATCACGCTATCAACGCGAAGATCTATGCTGTCGTAATAACTTTATAATTTAGTAGAGTTTAGGCAAAGTCGCCCCGGCATCGTTGATTCGCTGCGCCAGGGCTGAACTAGACTGAAAGACACTCGGATCGAACATCGAAGTTACCTTCTTGATGAAGGAAATTAGGTCTGATTCATCCTCGAGATTTTTGCCATTCGTCAATGCATATAACGAAAACAGGTGTCGTATTTCTTTACAACCAAGAAATTCCTTGCGATAATTTCACGAAACATCATGAATAATATTAATCATAGTTGAAAATCTAGGGATCAAGATTACGATTTTGATATCAAGACCAAGATCAAAACTCTCCCCCAAGAGTATTGGTCTTGGTCTCGAAAGAAAAATGGTTAAATCTACTCAATATTAAGAAAATTTTGATGGAAAATGTTATGGCATTCTATTTCAATTATTCATTTTTCATTTGGTTATTAAATTTTGTTCACTCAAAATCAGAAATACATTTTTCAAAGTCTATATGGCAGTTTTACAGTTCACAACAAATAGGTGTATGTTGTAAGGTCGCAGTGGTTGATAAGTATTGCACTTTCTTCGGGATTCCGATTCCACCACTCTGCCGCAACCGCATCTTACTGTTCATCACACAATAATCCATTGTAAAATGGTCAATAAAAACCTAATTAACATTCCAATCATTATGAACCTTTTTTCTGGTTTGACGATAGTCGACCTTTGTGCTGTATGGGTCTAATTTAATATTCAATTAAAATTTCATAAAAATTATATTCTTTTGGTGAAATGAAAAAAAATATTTTGCCTATTTCAACCGTACAAATTGACAATTGGTGAAGACTGAGAAATACGAAATAACTATTATATGCATAAAAACTGTTGGACAATTGAATAGAATAATTAAGATTTTTAGACAAATTTTGATCCAAGACCAAGACCATCAAGACCAAGACCAAGACTGAGCCTTGGTCTTGAAACATCAAGACCAATACCAAGACCAAGACTACATTTATTTTTCGAGGCCAAGACCAAGACTTGGTCTCGCGAAACCCTAGTCCTCATGTTATATTAGAGTTCCTCGTCTAGACCTGTCCTTTTTACTAGACTCCATAGGCCAGATCCCAGGTCCTCTATGTCTTGGGATTTTCCTCCCCAATCGTCAAAAACCTTAGCCTACTCAGACCATCGCAGTAGCACGTATGTGTGCTGATTTTTCCTCATCTTCTTGGCAAAAATGTTAATATTGTTTTGTCTGCCAATCGGATATTGTTCATGCGTTTGTTGAATCGACAGTGCCCTATTGGGATTCCAACCAGGATTCTGGTTATTCGTCTGTTTTGGTTCAGTAGGTGAATTTTGGCGATGGTTCTTCAATGAACTCTTTGGCCTGTCTCATTCCCAGCACCTTGTTCCTCCATTCTCAAGACTGTCTTCCCCAAGTACCGTTATCTGTTTTTCCAGTATTTCAGCTGTACCACAGAAAGTTTCTGAACCAATAGCAGCTTGTCGTGCTCCTTCTTGACAGTCTGTTTTGGCTGCCCAAATCTTGTAGGCTATCCAAGCAATCCCAAATGGATTAGGCAATAATCTGCATTGAGCTGATTACCCTTTGGCTGTCAAAGTATTCGGTGAGGATCTTCTCCTTGAATTCTTGCCCCATTAACTTGCCTGGAATATTGTCAGGCCTTTACCTTCGCAGAGTGTCTTCGGCTTAGCGATATATTCCTAGTTTTTAAGCCATGTGTATGTCAGGCCATTTCTGCATTAATCCTTCCTTTCATTCTTCTTTACCTTTTATAACTATTGAAATTTTCCCCGAAGATATTGGGCAGCATCTCATCTGATGGCATTCTAATTATGGGGTCGGTTTCCAACATTTTGTTTACGTGCAGTATTTTCATGGGTGCTTACCCTGTGGTCAATACATTGTTGACTGACCTGCTTTCCCCTTATAAGTAGAATTGAAGTGTCGGTAAGTTTAGCAAGATCCAACCACCCAACCATTATGATATCTATAGAAACACTGGATACGATTTCAATCAGAACGCGATAGATGCTTTCCGTAGAATACCTCACATCTTTGGACCATCCATTGATTCATCTAGAGATTTCGATTGTGTTGACCATGAACTCCTATTGAAAATTGAGCTATTTGGTGTCAGAGGATAAGAGGATCTGCTTTGAATTCGATGAAGTCATACTTGGACGGCAGAATCCAAAGAATTGTGATTCAGAATTCCATAAGCCAACCGGCAACCACTGAACAGGACGTCCTTAGAAGCTCTATACCTACTTGGGTCTTTACTCTTTCTTCGGTATCTTGCTAATGATATCATGAATTATTTCAATAATCTTTCATAAATGAATGTCTCTCATGAAGAAAACTTAAATTTTCTTTGGTAGAACGTGGAAGCTCTCACAGAACTAACACAAGTTATCTATGGTCAAGTGATATAATTTTTCAGCAGAATTTTTTTTGTGGTATTTTCAATACCCATTAAAATACCAGTTTACTTGGTATTTACTACAGTGGGCTATTTGTAAACAGTTCAGTATTCTTACTGATGAAGTAAACTTGGTTAAAGTAACGCACGCCTTGAAATGAAATTACTAGTGTGGTGAAGAGGAAAACCACTTTTTGATCTCATTGAGTGACACCACAGGCGTCCAATACCTCTTTTTCAAAATCTTCTCTAGTACACACATTCAGAATTGTTTACGTACCTGTCCGTATCTGATAAAACATTACAAAGAACTGGAAGGAATCAATTCTGTGTTTCTATGTTTTTCATTATATTTTCATTACCTAACCATCGCTACTTGATAATGCTATACAAAGAATGGAAAGGGATTGAACTCCGGACTTCATTTAGACTATTATTACATCTTGTTAAGGAGACAGCTGTAGTGATAAGTATAGATAGATGACGCCTGACTTAAAGGGACATTTTCAAAACGAGTTTTCAACAGTGCTTGGGATCGCACACCAAAAGGCAATACCCCCGTCATTCCTAGCTCGAGCCAGTCTTCTGGAAAGTTCTGACGGTTGCTCGTAAGGGTGCAGCCGGATAATGGTCAGAACAAAACAAATAGACATTTCCGCACGCGTTCAACAATGTCATGTTCGATATATTTCAGATGAACGACATTTTAAACATTTATTCTATGATCACATTGAAAAATATGTTCTGCTGTATGCCAAATGCGTAAACTCACCCGGATGGCCTGCCTCGTCTGTCAGATATACTAGTTCCAAGTCTGCTTTTTCGGAAATACTGGAACATTCTTCGAACATTGTGATTCACTTCAAACTGATCTAAAATTCATGCCTATGAGTTCAAGTCAATATTCATTGGTTTTCATATCCGCGAAGCCTACAATAGTTCTGTTTATAAAAATGATGCTGTCCTATGACTACATTTATTTGCGTTATGTTTCCCGAAGATTCACTACTCTGTAATAGATGTCGCCACAGGTCTCACTGTAATGTTGTTTACGATTTTCAATCATAAAATTATATTTTTTGACTATCTTTTGAGAACCCTTTATTTATTCTTAATTTTGTTAAGAAAAAAACGCCAAAAACGTTTTTTTTTTGTTTTCAATATTTTTATGATTTTTATGAAACTTTATTACGTAATTTTTTGTGTTTCAAATAAGCTATAATTTTTTCGAAGCCTAATATTTATTTTTCGATTATATACGATTTGAAAAAAGAAAATCTTAAATTTCAATAAAAACAGTTGGTTGACAAATTTTCAATTCATACTTTTCCAGTACTCATTCTCTTCGTTGAAACCTTGATTTCAAGATGGTATGACACAAAATTCATTGTTCGTATCGACAAATATCGTTTCAAATGAATAATAAATAAAAAATAGATTTTTCCGTATTTGATTTTTCACTAATCAATTAATAGCTAAGGATTGGGGATGGAAACGTCATGTTAACAGTACATGACTACACTCAGAGAAAGAAATTCCCAATAAATTTTAAAATTATCTGCTGTAGCTGCGAAACAGGATGCAATAGTGAAACTGTGGGCGTTATGAGCAATAATTGATTCCGAGGAAACAGAAGACGACTATTTAAAAAAAATTCTTATTTTATGTTTTACTGTAATAAAACAATTTAATATTTCCAATTTTAAAAGTGACATGTACATTATTTACAATTTATGTATAACGAATGAAAAAAAGAAGTCTAATTAATAGCTTTCGTTTTGAAATTTTTTATATATTCAATTATTGTTTAAACAATGATTTGGTTATTTCAAAACTATTGACAAATCATTTTTCATCAACTTCAATGCTTATTTGCATTAAATAATAATAAATTTTCAAGAATTCTGAAAAATTGATTACTAAAAACTCGTTTTCTCTTTCGTAATTTTCATATTTAACAATATTTTTCTATAGGAACAATTTATTTTCTCCATACCATCTCAAAATCGAGGTTCCTACGAAGAGAAGGGCTTAGTACTGAAAAGAAAGGCTGAGTACCGAAAATGTATAACTAACTTTCCGATTGAAAATTAGGCTTCTATATCAAAAATAAATAGTGGGCTTCAGGAAAATTCAATTTGATTCAGAACACACAGAAGAACGTTTCCACCGAGTTTGAAACAGTTTTAAGCGTTTTTATCCCTAATGTCGAGGTTTATTGAGAAATGATTGATAAAACAGTTTTATATTTTAAATTTACAACTTATGATCGAGTTTTTTTTTTTTTCAAACATTGTCATTGCCCTCTCAATTTGACTAGGTATGGAGACATTCGTGAAAGTTATGAGTAGAATCAAAAACTTTCGAATGACACTTGATTGAATAATATCAATGAACTGAAACAAGTCCGTTCCTGCATTGTTTCATCCCACGAAGACATTTTCTTCGTACGACTCACAAATGATACGCTCTGGCCTGGTTCGAATTGCACCGCCTCATACATAATAGATTGCTTACGTTTTACTCTAAACTTACCTTAAGGTGTTATCTTCGGTTCAATAGATAAGGCTGAGATCAGGAAGGTTAAGCAACATTAACTGTTTATTGCAATTCACTGCGTTAATTTATTGTCTAAGTTTGCCTTCAGAGGAAACGGAGTTTGGATTTGATGAAGGAAGTACAGTAGACATTTGAATCGTGAAGAAAAGTGTAGTAGTTCATTTATTTCGAAAATAAACATCGTTCTAAAAACGGAATAGTTGGTATATTTTTTCCTGAAACGATTAGGCTGATGTGATTTGTTGGATTGGACTTTCTAGAAAACAAATTCTTAAGATTTATTTGCGCTGGGTTTCATCAAGTTCACCTCATCACCATTCTGGGATTTTGGCCAAGCCCATATTCATATACTTCTCATTATCACCAGTTTATTTTCGTTCACACATGTTGATAAGGAAGCTTTAGAATCAAAATAGGTTCAGAATACACTGTCATCAACTGCGGACAGCAACAATTTAATAATGTTTGAAGTAAGAAGAGTATTGATGGTCGAATGGATCCTTCAGGAACACCGGCATTTATATGTAGAATCTCAGATGAAGTTTCATGGAGTAATAAACTAGCACACAACTGAGGAAGCAAGCCATTGGATAGAAGCTGGGTGCCAGTGATGCTGTCACTATATCTATTACCACAGCCAGAATGTCACCATATCTCTCGATAGATAGCTGCCATGTGCAGGGATTATCACACAAGTTGTTCATTAGTGAAAGACTATCAATATAATTTGCCGTGGCGATTCAAGGTGGGTAACATGAAAAATTGCTTTAACAATTTCTATTGAAAGTCCATTCACTCAAAATCATTGAAAGAACTTGTCTTTTCAACGAAAGATGTCAGAACTTGTCTCAATTAAACAAATTTCTGAAGAATGAAAGCACAATTCTTATATACTGTAAGGAAAATGCAATTAATAGAAACCTCCTTAAGGTTTCAATAAATCTTTCAACGAAGACACCTTTGTTTTGTCGTTGAAGGACAGCGACATATGCGATGTTAACTGGGATTTATGATTGCTACGCTCATGCCCAATTTTCCTTTAATTTCGGCATGTTATCATTCTCTTCTCAGACAACATTTTCTCTAACACGTTTCTTATGTTAGCCTCCTGTGGATCACAAGTCTCTTTTGCACTGAAGAGTCTGTTAGTTTTTTCAACACGGATACTTATTTATCTTTGAAATCCTACTTTCAACACTACTGTTGTAAAAATGCACTCAACTATAATCCACTAATTTATTTTAGGATTTATTTCAATAAAATAAGGTCACTATTACTGAGCCAACTCTGTCTATTTGCTAACTATGGTTCAAACTAACTATTCGTGAACTGTTATCTACTGCGCGAGATTTCTGTATTTATATCGGCAACAGGCTACTGCTGGAACATTCTAAAAACGGCACCGGCATTAACAACGGTTTGGAATACTTATCGTCTAGATGTTTCTTCCATGGTTCCCGTTTCTTCTATAATGTGATTGAAGCAGTGATAGTGTCATGCTTTGTCAGATCCTGCTCCAGAATAGTTACAAAAGCTTGAAATTATTGAAACAGATTACCTGGTATGAATTCTTTCTAGCTCATGATATAAGTTAATGGGACAATAAATGTCTTCAAGTTATTTGAGATTATTGTACGAACTATTGTAGAAATTCCTTCAAATAAACTCCTCAAATGGTTTGACACTTCCATGGCAACATTGTTACAACACTCTGGCCCGTTTGAGACATTAATATGACCTGCTACAAATGTGAGCTTGCATGAACGTAATTCATTAATCATGCCTAGCTTATCAACAATAACAATCAATTAATTATTCGCCATATTTCATTTAATGAATATATTTTATAATTTTCATTGTTCTGGATCATCTTAGTGTATCGTTACTTACATTCATTCAAATAAAACGAATTATAATTTTGACAAAGTCGAAATACCCCCTTCTCCATACTTCCCAACAAAGTGGAAAATGCATGGCAAAAAGCTGTAAATAAACTTCTTTCTCCTACGAACATTGAATTACATCTGACATCTTTTTGTGCAATGTTTCTCCAGGAGTACTCTATTGCAAGTACAAATGGTTATCAACCTTGGATACTATCCCCATCTCGTTGGGAAATACTACCTGCATAATTACATATTTCAGGGTTGTTTTCCTTCATCAGTGCTATAGCCCAGACAATATTAGAGTCATCCTGTTCCACTCAATGAACGATAATTTTTAAAGCTCAAGAGCAAGAAGCACTCCTTGGTAGCCCACATTGAATATACTGTAGTTTTTTGAATAGTGGTTTTATGTAAGAATGAAACTCCAGTATATTATCCATTATTTCACCAAAATTCCTAACAGTGCAGTGCAAATATAACTTCACTCGATTCTGTTGAAATCGGCAAAATCAGAATTCTGCTGAGAAATTCGCATGAATCATATTGATTGTTCTCCTTTTTATTAATTCCCTTCATTTTTATCTCCTCTTTCCAAGGACTTCAATATTTCACGAACCTCACCTGATATATCGGCAGGAGAACTTTCAATCACTGTCAGCCAATCAATCGTCCTTTGATGTTCGATATTTGACGGAGACGGGAGTGATGGCTCCTCTCTTCTATTCCTCGAGAATACCTGACAAATGTGATTGATTGAAATCGATTACGGATATCTCAGAAACACAATCTATCGTGAGCTTTACCTCGTTTTCTATGAGTTGCGTTCATACACGTTGAAATGCACCAAAGTTTAAATTAGATTGAAGGAAGAATGAAATCGTGTTACGGTTTCGCTTTCAAGATATTAAATGCTGGATTAAGGGGAAGATGATAGGAAAATTGCCGGGAGAATATATCACTTCGTCATTACACAGACAGCCGAATAATATCACGGTTTCAGGAAGGTGTTTCATAAGTCAGCTTGAATGCACAAGCTACAGTCAAATTTTTTCACCTATATGTGAAGACCAGACTGTTATATTTTTTTTTTTTGTAATTCTGAAACCTTGCTGATAGTATAGAATACATGGCCGATGTTTTCACTTCTGTTCTGTTTACAGTTTGCAATCAAAAAATCCGTAGCACAGAGTAAAGTAAAGTAAAGAGATGCATTAAAAGCACGACTGACGAGAAACTATTGCTAACCTTGGACAGAGATACCGGAGCATTCAATATGATTAGCATAAGAGAGGTGGGACAGGAAACGTCAGAGATCATAGTTATACGTCAGGGATGTGTTACCATATGCAACATAGACGGAGGTGGTTGCAGCTTTGAGGCAAGAAATTGAGGCGTGACTGCAACGTCAGTGAGATCTGGTCAACTCCGAACAATATATCTGCAACCACAGTGGTATTACCAAAAATAATAGCTGTTAGGAGTATACCAAAGGATAGGACTAGTCAAGTGCAGGCTGGAGAAGAGTTTGAGGGTAAATCAATGCACGAGGTGCTGGTCCTACGAATACAATAAGGAAGACGTCGTGCTAGTAAATCTGCCTCTTCATTGCCTTTATAATCTGTATGATCTAGTACCAAGCTGAGGACAGTGTAATGGCTGTTCAATTTTTGTAGAGTTCCAAGAAAACGAGTTTGGAATTAGTATGCATGAAGCTGATTGCTTTTATAGCCGCTTGGCTGTCGGATTATATGGCAATGGTGTTTTTCTTACTCAGTAACTCTCCTGCATAGTGATGTACTACTGCAACACCTGCCTGGAATATTATCACGTGTTCATCTAAGAACAATGATACTCTTGTCTTTGGTTTGGAAATAGATATATATTTCTGCTCCTTCACCTTCCTCGGTCTTTGAGTCATCTGCATTAACAGATGGCCCTTCCTTCGATGCCTCTCTTTCTGTTATAACTGTTTTGGCATTTATCTCATCTCACCGTGCAGTCTGCTCAAAGGTGCTTCCACTCCAGTCCATTTATCGTTGACTGAAATGGTTTCGCCTTGTATGTTCAGCAAGACTTCTGAGTCATCTGTTGGGGTTGTCCTTATAGCTTTCGTGGCTGTCAGGCCTTTGGATGCTACTTAGCCTTTGGATCGTCCTAGGCTATACAGTATTCGTCCACCATTCCACCAAACCATATGCTATCATGGGTCTTTTGATATATTGTTATATATCCATACGATGATTGTCTGTTGTAGCCTCCAGTTTTCTTCGTCTTCTGCTCAGATTGAGGGCTATCGTGCTTCTCTAGATCATTTTTCGTAGGTGTTGATTCCATGTTAACTTGTAGTCAAAGATCACTCCCAAGAATTTTGCTTATCACTGGTGACTTCAGTCTTGTCAGTACGTCTTTCTTGGTAAAAACTACCGTCGTTTACAGTTAGTTCTTCCTCTTAGCAGCACCTGTTAGTTATATAGAGAGCAGTTTGTATATTGTGCTCCGAGACTGTTCTTGCAAAATTGCCTTTTGTAATAATTTTGTGATAACAGACAGCTCCTGCCAGCTGTAGCTGCTACTGTGGTTTCGCCAATAGACAGAAGCAGTAGAACCCCTTTTCTTAACAACGGGCTTTTCTCACCTATAGAGCAATTATACTGCATCGATGTTTGTTTAAAATTTCAAATATCCAGCTCATCGGATACTTGACCTAAATCGATTGCAGAATTTGTATCAAACAGATGAACGGAGAGAAAGACAAAAAAGCGAGTCAATAAAAATTTAATTTTATTCATCACTGTGTACATAAAAATACTCGAAATGTGAAGGATATATTACACTTCCACAATATACATAATCTGATGTGTCTGTATATCGGACTCTCCTTTGTTTGGTCACCCTATGGTCCAAGACATTTGAAAATCTTAAGCCGTAGACACAATGGAAGTTTTATGTGATAAGTTTCAAGTTTTGAGATTTTGGATATCAATTTTACAAATATAACAAGATGCAGAACAGAATTGAAAAATGAAGCTTGAATTTTATCAACGAGCTTTTTTATGAGGCGTAATCAGAATAATAATGGCAATGGTAGTTTCGCGTTAAAAAATATCCAAAATTATGAAAATTAAAACTAAAAACATAAAACATCCATTGTGTTTCAGCCTTTACTGTGTAACTGTCCATTCAGTAGATGTCTCTTCAGAAGAAATAAAGCCCGTATGACGCATACCACCTCGTTGATTCCGAAGAAAACAGGAACTGGAAACAAAACACGCAGTCGTTCACCACGTCCACAACACCATATATCTGAAAGGCTACAAGACCTCCATACATATTTGAAGGAAAAAAACGGGAAAACATCGAATTAAGTCACAATTTGTCAACCTTCAGATCGGTAAACAAAGGAGATAAATTTGTCCGAACAAGAGTCAGAAACCATTCAGATGGACAATTTAGTTTGTTTGATAGCTCAGTGTGACAGAGTTCGATCGCAGACTAACGACTAGAATATAGACGGCCAAATTATGAAAATGACTTTGTATGTCGTTCAGACCCTGAGACGGTCGAGAAATAATAGCACACTGCGATTTACCAGATTCGGAAAGTTGAATTTGTACTGTACAGTTGAGAGCGCAGACATCGCAGATTTCTGGATATACAGGATTTTCTGTAAATATATCAAGGAACTTTGGGGGTGTAGAATTTCAGAACTATATTGTTATGATTTGTGAATATTGTAAAATTTTAATTTTGATTAAATATTTCAATGATGTATAAAATACCCTGGCTAGCACTCTGTTTTACCTGTTTACCTTGTAGTTTCCAATCAACCAGACTTTAGCTCAGTCTACGACGCCAATGAAGAGCTGATTGTCTTTCTCTCAAGTGGATTGCAGCTAGACTTTATCTTCTTTTCTTGATGTCAATGAAATTTGTGATATTTTTGTAAACAATGAAATAGTCAATAGATATGTAAATTTTGTGCTGTTTTATTACCAAATCATAAACTACTCAAATTTCTATAAGGTTTTCTCAATACCATGGAACAAGTTATTAATATTTCAAATTTACCCCACTCTAGTAGATACCTATCTTATCTCTACTTCAAATGGTTTCATTAAATTACCAAATATTAACTCTAAAATTGTCTCTAATCATAAAATTAAGAAAAGTCTTTTATATGAATATCCGGCATTAGTTCTTTCTGTCTATAGTTCTGATTTCAATCTGTGGAATATTACTGGAATTGTTTTGAATGTTGCAAATTCTAATGGTTCGGAGGTAATTTTGACGATATACAAAAATTCTCTGTGTTTATTTGGATGGAATACCTGATATTGGTTTTTCTAGAGATCTGCTACTCAAGAAGGCTGCTTCCTTGGATAATTTAGTTCAGTTACTTACTCTTCCTTAACTTTACTGCTTTAAAATTTTGCCTAACTACGTTCTGCTACTAATCCTGCATACATTTAATTCATTTCCTTATAATTTTGTCATTCTTTCATATAACTCCAGATTAGTCATTTTTAATACTATTTTCACTTCTTATAAATTGATTAAAAACATTTCTACTTGTCTTTACTTATTCTAGTGTTTTAATAGTAATAACTTGCTTTCTGTACTCTATTTCTTTTTAAATTTTATTTACATTAGTATTCTTCATTTTCCAAAACTATCACATTTTTCTGTCATTCTTGTGGTTCATTTGCCTCCCTAGCAATGCTATACTGAATGTTTTTATTTTTCCTTTTGTAAATTTTGAATTATTTATTTTAATCAAATGTAAATCACTAATTTTAATTTATTTACTCTAAAGGTTATACTTGGAAATGAATGAACTACATCGAAAATTAAATAATTCTCAGCTGCCACCTCTCTGATACACTGAAACGTGGCTATGGTTTCAATAAAAGTTACAAATATCCAGGCAATCGCAGGTTCTCATACATTTTCACTTATTCGTATGACTAGTTCTATTTTTGACAAATTCCATATCATAACAATATATTATTATGTAATGAGCCTGTGATGCAAGGCATTACAGGGCGGAAAATAATTTTTTCGCAAAATACAAAAACACGTCAAGATTGTTTATAGCAAAAAGTACGGGTGTCATCCCAAAAATGTTTTCAAACGGAAAGGTGATCAAGTGATAACTCATCAGAAAGGGCTCGTCATTCCCTTAACAGTGCTTCATAGTTCTGAAAAACGATCCACTCTTTTAAAAAATATGGAACGTTGAAACTCTAACAATGTGTAGCGAAAAATGCAAAAATTGATTCAATTGTACTTTAAAACTTATATAATTATTTGAATAAATGCTCGAATTGCTGTCCGTCAACCTGCATACAGTGGTACAAGTTATTTTCAAACCTTTGTCGTACATTCTGGAGCATTTGCGGTGTCACTTCGCGACATACGTTAATAGCTCTTCTTTGTAACTCTTCTGATGTGTCTGCCGGTGTTTTCTAAACAATGCGTTTTTTATGTGTCCCCACAAAAAAATCTAAAGGAATTAATTCGGGTGACCGAGTTGGCCATTCAATTGGGCCCCGCCGTCCTATCCATCATCCTGAAAACGTGTCATTCAAATAAATGCGCAAATTTTGGGAGTAATGCGGATGAGCTCCGTCTTGTTGGAAAATTAGTTCCTTTTCACTGTATGTGGGATTATTCTTATTTGTTAGAACTGGGTCGATGGCATTTTGTAGTAAGTCGCCTGTTAAATTGGAAAAAAAGTCCTGCGATGGAATTTCCAAAAATACCCGTCCATACATTTAACTTCTGGGGGTGTTGCGTGTGTGACTTTTGAAAAATCCTTGGATTGGTGTCAGCCCATTAACGGCAACTGTGGTGATTCACTAAACCATTTAGGAAGAAGGAACACTCGTCCAAAAATCACACATCAAATAAGAAATTACCTTTGGTTAAAGCTTGCAAAATTACAAGCGACGATCAAAGTAGTCTTCATTTAGTTCGTGCACTGTGCGAATTTTATGAAGATGGACACTCCCGTCGCCAATTGTCTTATACTTAGCGTACTATCTACTGCAACTTGCTCTAATACTGCTATCTCCGTAGATTCATTTAGTATTCGATTTTCAAGTTGCCTCTTTCTGTTATGAACCGAATCCGTTTCGAGAAATTTTGTCACCAAAATTTTTCTAGAAGTATGTTTTGTCAGGATACCATTGGTTAGGTAAACAACTCCATTACCTAATGGGATGACTACTTAGGGGACTGGAGGTTTTACTTTGATTTTTGCGTCAAAATGTGTCTCCCTGACGAACAATCCTGGTATGTTTTTGGATTTTGCCAAAAACATTTTTGCCGCCTTGTAATGTTTTGCGGTACGTTTTCCGTGGGCCACCCTGTATATAACTCAACAATTTCAGATTCTTAAAATTGAAACAAAATTATATCACACTTATATAATTACTGTCTCTAGTTTGAACCTCTAGTATCTATTGCTTATATCACCGATATAACTTTTGTGGTCAAGAATATATTGAGAATCATACTATACAGTGTGTTTCACTTCTCATGGAAACACCCTCGTATCTTCTGTAATTGTTGACGAAATATCATGAAATTCTCAGGATCGATAGATACACTAGAGATGAACCTTCTGCACGAAAGGGGTCATCCTACGTGATATACACTGCTCGCCAGCAGCGATGAAACCACCCATTTTTCCGGAAAGTAATACTAGGGAATAAAATTGGCCAAAAATTCTTTCGGATTCGTGTTCAGGATCCCCAAATCACTACCAAGGTAAGCTCGGGTAAGTGTGACCGTGATTTTCATTAGTTCGCATTTAATTTAGTCCTTCTGATGAACCTGAACTAATATAACAGTGAAATTTTGCAGGTATTTACTTCGAAGGGCAGTCTTTGTAATACGCCACAGAAAACTGTTGAAAAACTATTCTATGAATTTTATTTATATATTCAGATATACATCTCCATAGGTCACACTTCCCCAGAAATTTGGGGCAAGTGTGATTCTGGCCAAATTTAAAGATATTAATGCACGTAAATCTCTCTTTGGGGCAGGTGTGAGTAAACAGTAAAGGAACTTTCACCACAATTTATTTGTTTCGAGATATCTTTATTCAAAACATAGTTAGGAACTTTTTAATATTGAATATGAAATGCCCCATTGAAAAAAAAAACAAAAAATAATCGTGAAAGTGAACATTTGCTGAAAAGAAAGATTTACAGGTAGAAATCGAATGAGAATTTCATTGACCCCATTTTCTGACGAGTGGTGATGGAAGCACAGTTGTTATTTCATCCTCAGAAAGTGTATCAATGTCTTTCACATCTGGCCAGGTATATTTCCGTATATAATTTCGTAATATAGCTGAAAAAATATTACTGTTTAGATTGGCCAAATGACCCAGGTTCTCACTTACCCCGACAGATAGGTCACACACTATCCCCAATAAAATTTAATTACGGAGTAAGTGTGACATGCAATGGAAAAATGTAAAAAAAACAACTTCATGAAAAAGCGACAATCTAGTCAGATTCATTGTTTAGGTAGAAGAAAAGGGTATAAAATGGTTTCTTACCTTTGATTTTAACAATACCTTAAAGCTTGAAATAAACTCGTTTTACTCGTTCGGGTTGATGAATTGTAGGTTAGAAAATTGCGGAAAATATTTGGATTTCACAAGATCTCTTTGGTATTTTATATGATAGTTATGGATTCATTATGAGTGTAGGCTTTTCGTCAATAGATGGCATTGGGCTGTCGCCCGGTTTAGCGAAGATAGCGAGCAAACTCACACTTGCCACAAATTCACACTTACCCGAGCTTACCTTAATATACTTGTCTCCTGAAAAAATTTCAGTTCTGAGAAATTCAATTTTTTTTCAGATATTTCACGGATGATGACCCCTTTCGTGCAGAGAGGTGGTAATTTCTAGTGTATCTATCGATCCTGGAAATTTCATGGTTCTACGTCAAAAATTACGGAAGATACGGGGGCGTTTCCATGAGAAGTGAAACAAGTTTGAAATTTTCAGGACTGAAACTTTTTCAAGAGACCGAAGGAATTTTAGGCTAATTTTGCCCCCTAATATAAGTTTCTGGAAAAATGGATGGTTTCATCGCTGTTTTCGTGCAGTGTATATCTCGTAGGATGACACCTTTTTTTGCAGCGAGTTCAATTCTTGTGAATCTATCGATCTTGAAAATTTCATGGTTCTACGTTGAAAATTACGGAAGATACGAGAGTGTTTCCATGAGAAGTGAAACACACTGTAGGTGACAGTAATATCAGTGTGACATAATTTTGTTGGAAGATCTGGAGTTTGGCTTGCCTATCAATCGTATTAGGATGTGAAGACTGCAGTACATCGAGGTATTTATAAATCTGTCCTTTTTTTTCAAGCTCTGTCACGGTGTCAAATAATGTGAGAAATGTGAATTTTCAACTAAAATTATATTCCATCAATAATGCAATCAACAAATTAAACGAATTCGTTATATTTTTAATTTTCAAATCAAAAAATTCCCATTTTTTGTCTTCTTGGCATTACTTCCTGTTGGAGCGTTCAAGGAATGTGTTCTTTTTCTGTAACTAGCCAGAATATTCAGCTACAAAAATTTGTTAATTACTGTTTGAACTCTACTAGTACTCAACAACAAATCTGTCTAATCTAATTGATTAGCTACGAGGTGCCAAATTTGATGGACATTTAATGTTTCCACAAACTTTCCACAAGTATCTGTCAGATATAGTTCAATGCTCGTCATGGTATTAGCCAACGAAGTAGTCGTTATATCAGATATTTCACTCACAATCCACTCATAACCCACCGGATTATCGAAGAGACATGGTCGGAATTATTAGCATGCTTGACGGTTGTTCTATGGTTGAGTTGAAACAAACTGCACAGGTTGAAAGAAAGTCTTTTGGATTTCAAAGTGATTTCTTTAGAGAATATAGTATAATTTTCAGTTTTTAGTAGTTATTTTCACACAGCAAAATAAAACAGGAGAGAAATAATAGGAAAGCTCTTCACTAAAACTGAGATCTATATCTTATCTAATGTATCAAATCTAATAAACAACTTCCATAAATTCATCACACACGTGTGTTCCTGATATTAATTTTTAAGTTCACCTTGTTTGTTGTAAAACAATCACTTCTCCAAGATGATAAAATCACTTTCGGGGCTTGCAACTGTACTTGGAGAAGAATATCTCTTTCACTCTTTCACATTCGTGAATTTTCATTCAGGATGGAAAGGAGGAGCCAAGCAGTGATGGATGCAGGGACAGACGACAGATAAAGGCAAAACACTTTGATTTAATGCCCCGGATTGTAGTTTGCTTAGAGAAAGAAGTTCCTTTTTTGTAATTAAAGGCTTTTTATGGACGAATTTGTCGAAATTTATGGCGCACAAACAATTTTTCGCTAATGTAACTGCTGATTTACTTTCAATGTGATTTATTGAGATTGTCGGATCTGCATGGCGGTCTATCGTACTGATATGAGAAGCGAGGAAATTTTCTGATTATGGGGTCGTGATCTTATTTCTTCAATTGTCGGAAAATCTAGAGGGAATAACAAGAAAAAGTCAGCTTCTTCAACAAAGGCTACGAAGTTTTTTGTCATTTCCATCACCACGATGATATTCCAAGCAATGCCTACGGTAAATTGAGTAGTTACAGAACAGAAAACTATTGAGTAGTTACAGAAAACTATTGAGTAGTTATAAAAAACTATTGAGTAGTTACAGAGAACTGTGTAGTTATAATTTGATCATACCTCAATACGCGAAGTGTATATAAATAGTTCAACCAATAAACAGTTCCTGGACAGACTTCTGCGCACACTTATTTTGATTTTATGGACGTGTTCCATGATTTTTGGAGATGGATATACCCGGAAATCCTGTAATCTGCAATGGCAGCTAACTACAGGTCATAGCGTGTCTTTTTGTTTTCGCTCGTATCTCGATAATGGTTGATTCTACCAAAGAAAAAAAAACATTTTCACCAACAAAATTGAAGATCACAAAGTCAAGGATTAACGAGGTCTTACATTTCAACGTGCAATTCCCAGCACTTTCTCAGGCCATCAGGGAAATAAATTGAAATCGTTGGGCTTTGAAGTCACACGACCGGCAGCCAGAATGAATGAAAAGCGGTGATTCTAACCACTCGGTTACCTGGCCTCGTAATATTTCAGTTCCTATGTGTACATTTGCGCTTAAAAAATGGGATAATTGTTATTTTTGATATTATTCCATCTTTAGTTACTGCATCTTTATGCGGTATAATAATTTTCCAATTTGGAATTGTTTGAAAGATGTCAAAAATACAATGTTGCCATATGAATTGTTTGAAAGATGTCAAAAATTCAATATTGCCATTCAAACAGCTAGGATTAAACAAAAATCTGCTGTAAGAGTTGTGCCATTTTTCATTAGCCGCAACTCTACGATGTCACCAAAATGAAAGTACTACTAATACTTAGAAAGGAGGCACAGGAGCCATCTCTAGGAACCATAGAATGACAGGTTCCTATGCGGAATGCTATCTGTGGTTTCTGTGCTTACTACTAGGTAGTACTAGTAGGTTATTGTAGATCCATTTGAAAAAAGCGAATGGAAATTAATTGCTTGATGACGGATATGTGTATTATCTCTCTGTCATACCTGACGGGGTCTGCACTGATGATCGGCATAAACGTGGAAGAAGTACGCAGAAAGTAAACTGTTTTGATTATTAACTGCTAGTAGTTGTCACAGAATGCATTGCAAATTGTGTTCATCTAGAACAAAATTTGCCGGGTTTTGGAAAGAGGTTATTCAGCAGTCGCGTATGGGACAAAACTCCTTTATTAGAAGATGAAATTGACAAAATGACTGGATTTTCAATCATCTATTTTTATTTCAGGTCTCCAGATAAATTTTCAATGCTTCCATCAACAAGGCTGTAAAAGTTAACTCTTATACCATCTCGGAATCTGAATAAAACGAGCAAATTAATATTTTTTGTCGCAAAAACCATAAAATTTTTATTATTGATACTTCAATGAGCCCAAATAAACAGAACATATTTTAGAATCCGAAATTTCGAAAATCCGTTCTGCGTTTGTTAGAACCACTTTTCAATAATATTAATCGAAAATGGGACTTCACTAATAGTATTTCTGTCTGAAATAATCACTTGAGATTGCGGTTTCATAATTTCTATAAAACTTTCAATATCTTCACAACTGTGGGATTTTTACTGAGGACAACTTGCTGAGGGTACCCTGTTTAAAAAGAATCTATGGTAGAAATCGTGCATTTCCGCTGATCACAGGGACTGCATTGTTCAAATTTCACTTTTCACGTATATCGCGACTGATCTCCAGCTTATAGTAGTCGGTTCCAGTATTTCAAATAACTTTCATACGATTGCCATATTTATTCAGTCAGATATGGCTAACCGATTTTACTCCAATTTACATATGAAATGGTCTCGTACGTTCTCATTAAAAGCTATATGCCTCCGAAACAGATAACAGTATAAATCTTAGGTTGAATAGGTAAAGGAAAAACGATAAAGGCATTCTAATATGCCGATATTTCAGCAGATACATTGATGGTATTCAAGCTTTGGAGGTTTAGAAATATACGGGAGTGAGTGCGGGCGTATATTTACGCCGTACACCATCTCATCTAATGAAATATTCACCCGCTATTGTTTCCAGATAAATAATTGCCACTCGAACATTCCCGGGCACAAAGGATACTACGGATACCGGAGATTTATCACGAATTACATAACATTACGGCCTAATCTACATATTACATGATCCCGTCGAAATATTCTCCGATATAAAACTATCAAACAATTCGCTAGGAGCTGGCAGTATAAAGAAAATGTATTTTTAGTTATATATAATATATTGCTATCTTTAACCAATTATCTCAAAATCGATCAGAAGAATAGTGCGAAGCATTGGGTGATAGATGATATAAGAACTTGAAGAACTGAAATTTTTCTGAAAATGTGTTAATATGTCCATAATAGGTGTGGAATTATCGCTGAATTACAGCGGTAATATACCTACTATGTGGACTATCTCTGAAATTCAGCGCGCTAGGTGACAATTGAACTGAAGTTACTGATGAATTACAGGACATATTTTTTTCTTTTTCCTCTCGGATTCTGGATTTTTACAGCACCCACTCCGTAACTCTAGTCCCCTGTACCAGTCTGTACAGCCTCGCATTCTGAGAGTACATGTTTGGCTGTTTCCTTCCCTTTACCACATTGTCTGCCGAAAAGTTGTCCGTTGTACAGCCCCATTTTGTGCAGGTGTTTTCTCCTTGGACTGTGACCAGTGACAAGGCTGGTTGTTATTCTAACTTGATTCCTGCTCAGCTTGAGTAGCTCTTCAGTTTTGTGTTTTGACGGTTCTTTAATGAATGTTTTTCCGTGGTGCATTAGAGGGGCTTCATGCTTGACCCAGTCCCAAATGCATCCTCGAATATCGGATTTATTAATCCCAAGTGCGGGTTCTGGGCCAATATATGGAGTTGATGAACCCCCTTTGGCTAGCTCATTAGCTTTTTCATTGCCCTCGATACCGCAGTGTCCTGGAACCTACATCAAAGTTAATTTGTTGTGTTCTGTGAGAGTACTGAGTTCTTCTCGGCATTCCCAAAGCAGTCTTGATGTCACTTTCGGGTTCATAAGAGCCTTCCGTGACGCCTGGCTGTCTGTCCATATTTTGATCCATGCGTTACGCATTTCCCTCATATTGATTTATCTCGCACATTGCAATACGGAGGTGTTTGTTCCGAGCAAATCCAGAACCGGTTCCTTCCCTGGTTTTGGATCCGTCCGTGTACCAGATAATACCGTAGAAAGTATTTTTAGAAAAATAAAAAATTGAGGGAATCAAAAAAACTCATTAAAACAGCAAAAAGCAAAGGTAATAATCATAGTATTCAGCGAATATTGAGGCACAGCATGCTCACTATTCTTCATACACGAATAGATCTGTAGATTCAAAAATACTAAACTTTGAATTTGAAAAAATTTATTATTATTGGTCACATCTTTTTCAAGAAGTATTTTTATTTGAGAGACGAAACTAAGCAGACTTCACTTCATATTTAATTCATCAGCTAAAACTAAATAATTCCACGTTAGGTAATTGAGACAGAGACTTTCATGAACTGTTGAGACAAATTCTTGAATAATGAATCGACGATACTTCTTGCCAGAAAAACAGACTGATCGATAATGATTTCCATTATGTTTAAAATGACAATAAATACACAATACAGTATTTGAATATTCTATATTGTGATTTCTGATCATATCTTCATTTCTTGTGCAGTACATCATGAAATCTCCACTCATTAAATACAATACTGAAACATTTATCATTGTTATTATTTATCCTTCTCCTCATTATAATATAACCATCTGACTCTTGAGACATATAAATGAGTAGGCAGTGCTTATCACGAGAAATAAACCTGAAATATTTCTGTTATTTATCGAATTATTGACTGCCATAAGTCAATACTATACACCACCCTACTCATTTATCTTCCATTGTTCATAGCTTGAGGTATCCAAGTGACTCAACAAAAAAGACAGCTCACGGACATCAGTGGTGGTTTTGAGATAATTCTACCCAATAGTTTTGCTGAAAAACTGCGGCAATTGTTCCAAACGTGATTTATTTTGACAACAAAAAAAGTCTCATAGTGCTTTGATCTCCAATGATTTAGCAATGATGCCTTCAGTAATACAGCGTTTGTTTTGTATTATTAAAAATTTTCAATCGACCACTTTCGATTTTTATTTCTATAGTATTCGTTTTGGATTATTTCTCAATGTTTATAGCGGCATTACTCTTATGAAGCATTAGTCATGTTTGCAGATTTTGTTTTACCGTTTCAATAAAGAAGAATATGATTTTGAAATTTGTCCAAAAAACAACAGGAATAATGTGTAAAAAATAAGAAAAACATGGAGTCCATAATTCAACCTTTGGTAGTTTTCGTATGATTTACATGGTTGTCGGAAATCTGATCGAAAACTATTTGGTCGAAATCAATTAATCGAAAATCAATTGATCGAAAAATTAAATAATCGAATAATCAATTGATCAAAATTGCAATCGGCCGGACAACATTAAGATTGAATTAGATTTATTCAAAAATAATAATTATATCGAAATTGAATAACTAGATAATCAACTCTATCACAATAGAAACGAAAAATATTCGAGGAAATTAAACAGTTCTTCATTATCGCAGTCTTGTTGCAATTGGTTCGTGATATGTCTCAAGCGACATTTGAGGTCTTTGCATTTCTTTTTCTTGACTGCAATATCGCCGGTAGCAGATTTTATAATTTTCAACTCTGTAAAGGATTGTTCTTTCTTCAGTCCATCAATGAAGTTCCAGAATGATGGTTTCTTAGCATTTATCTGTCTCAGAAATCCAAAATGCCACCCTTCAATAGAGTTATTTGTCAGAAGAAGATTTTCAGATTGAATACTCTCGAAACAGTTTCACATTGATGGTGCAAAGTGTGGCTTTTTGTATTTGTTCAATTGAGTTATTTTTCCAATCCAAGTTTCTTTGAAGTAAACAGCATATTCTTCAATTTCGTCTGGTAGCGAATTCCGTATGCACAGAAGATGAAATGCTCTTGTGACCATAGTTTCAGGAACAAATGCCAAATTATTGAATAGTTTCAGTGCTGATGAAAATTCTGCATCTGTGTCATACTTTCCCTTCGGTCCAAGAGATTGAATTTTTCTATATAAACATTGACTGAAATGGAAATGGCATCCCTTGTGACCTATTCCTGGGAAAACTAGGCTTAAGGCATTTCCAATCGACTTCTCAAAGTCATCATTATTAACACTACCTTAGGATTGATAATCAAATCTTTAATCACTTGTAGCATCCTTATGTACGTTTTTTTTTCCATTTTATTTATAATTCTGTGTGTATATTATATAATTGATAAAACAAACAAGGGACAGTTTGAAACGTGCCATCCATCAACCATGAGATTCTGACAATATTTGTAAATTTTTTGGAGTGGCGAATAATAAGACTCGGTCATAATTTTTCCAGAATCATACGCCAAAAACTGTTTTCCCTTATCAGTAACCTTATATTCTTTTGGCATAATCAATTCTGTCAAGGAATTTGGTTGTGAGGGCAGAATGTCTTCTTTTTTTCTTATATTTCTAATAGTTCTTTTCATGTTCTCTACTGAAGGCAGTATGACACATGCACATGCTTTTTCAGTTATCTCGCTGGAAGCATCCGAAATTATTGTTTTTTGAGCTTCCTTTGATGTGGACGCCAACTCTCTGATTTCTTGAAGAACTATCCTTATTTCTAATCTATCAGATCTTCCTTCATGGGAATGGTCACTCTCGCTCTACATGATGATTTCTAGTGTTCTTCACATTTCCAATGTGTCGTGTCATTGCGCTGGTATTCTTTTACATAAAAATATCCATCCAATATCAATTTTTTATGTCCAGATTGACTATTTATGTAATACATATTTCAATATTTCGTACAACAGAACTTTTCATGTTAACGACTCTGACATTAATTCTGAAATGTTGTTGATTACTATAGTTATATAATCACATGATAATTATAATATTGGGATGAAAATAATTCGAAATTAATTTGAAAGAGGAACAACCAAACCAAAACTATATATTAT
This sequence comes from Chrysolina americana, assembly GCA_958502065.1. NCBI lineage: Eukaryota > Metazoa > Arthropoda > Insecta > Coleoptera > Chrysomelidae > Chrysolina > Chrysolina americana. The sequence continues at coordinate 13,099,668 of OY293413.1, forward strand.
TCGATTCAAATGTTGTTAGATCGATTTCAATTTCGTTCCATTGACTATTCGATCATTTTATTTTTCGATCATTTTATTTTTGATCAATTCATTTTCGATTAATTGATATTCGATCAATTGATTTTCGATTAAATGATTTCGATTAAATTTCCGACAACCGAAAATGTTTGATAAAATAGTACAGACCGAAAATTAAATTAGTTATTTGTTTCTGGGAGTAAATTATATCAATTCTAATAAAAGCCGTTTATAAGCAAAAAAACCAAATCACCTCATCGTCTGAAATAAGAGAAAATCAAATCTTGCTGGAGAACAGTTGAAGAAGTTATTGAACTAACTTTGTCATTGTCACCACCAATAAATCTAATTGTCAAGAAACGATTCAATAAAATTAATGATAATTAAATCGATAGCCTCAACAAAAAGTGAACCATAATCATTTCCTGAAAGTACACAGTCGTTATATCAACCAACCAAACAGCTCTCGCGATTTGTTCTATTTGCATGTCCCATTTAATATTCAACATAAACAGCACTGGAGCTCGTATATTATTGAGTTAACAGTTTTATTCACGGGTGTGTAGCGGAGTACCCTTTCCCCTGCAACTCCTGCGAGAGAGAATTTCGTAGCTGATATGTCGTAAGTTATAGTTGTGCTATGATTTAAGAGGGCCTTAATGGCCCAATAAATAGCGCAACTTCAATACATAACGATCACAAAGATGGGCATCATACCAGGAGGATGGATAAATCATTCGAATCGCGGCCTATGGTGGTAATAGCCGAGAAAAAGTTGATCAGTCTCTGTGTAAAAAAAATATAGTGATTATGGTAGGAGACATATGCGCGGATTTTTTTTTTGTATGAAAATGGAAGATTTCACGTTCTGCTGAATCAATATTCCGTCAATATTCCATACTATATCCAGAGATACTGCAGATTCTTGAAAAAATAGATTAATAATTCCGCAAATAATGATATTACTCTTAAAACCGTTGATATACATCTTTTCGTACTCAAAAGCGTCATGCAAATTTTTTCCGTATATGGGAACGTGGATATATTGAAAGTATACAGGGGTAGAGAAGTATTATTTTCTAAGAAAAACACCTAAAAGAATGCAGTGTTATAAAATTTGATGCTGTGAATTACATGTTTTGAAAAACATAACTTGGAAAATACACTCATGTTAAAAATTTTATTTTTACTCAGACTCCCCTGGCTAGATACTTCACCTCTCTCTTTGCAGTCTCGTACCTTTTTTCTTTACTCCTGTTTCAGTACCTCAGCTAAGTCGGTTGTCCATAAACATGCAGTGCTCCTTCTCAATGAGAATTCTTGGATAAGGGTTTTGGATGTTTCTGGTATTTCAACCAGTAGCAATCATTCGGTTTTATACTGATGAAACTGCCTGGTCCTCGATAAACCGTTGTTTACCTTTGAACTGTCAAAACTAAATAGGGTTATCTGCGTCGATTTTAGGACCGGGTTATATGAAACGTTATAATGAATTATTATATTATCAAAATGAATGAAAAGTTACCTCATTATCAATGGTTATTCAGTTTTCAGATTGGCGAAAAAAATACAACTCGTTCTTCAAATTTTAACGATACTTTTTCATTTTCATCACTCAAACACGTTTATTTGGCAAAAACATTCAAACAAACCGAATTCAGTTTGTTTTCTTATTTTTGCCAAAGAATTCTCGTGGAAAATAAAATATTATCAATAAAATTTTAAGCACTCGTGTAATTACCCTTGATAAATGTATGATAAGTTGTCAGTTATTTATAAAGGACATGACACTGGATATATGTATTCCTGGGGCTCGATAGATTTTTATGATTTTTTGGATATATCCTTCTACAGATCAAAACAAGCAACTTTCTTCATTAGACTTTTTTTCTGGCTCTATAGCGTGAGCTACAAAAATGGGTTAATTATCTAACGCTAATTATGGAAAATATTTTCGGCGAATGGATTTTTCTTCATTTTATATCATGTGAAAAATACCAATTTCCTTTGATTATATCAATTATGGTGAACATTACTACAGGACGAGGCAGAAAACGCGATTTTTCTGAAACTCGTTTATTGACTTCTCGCCCAATTGTGGGCTTTTCGTTGAATTTCTTGGAACCAAAAGTTCTCCCAAAGTTGCTCGTGTTAGCAATTTTGTTTTCTACATGTTTGTACCTTTATATACAAGTTAAAAAAATTAAACTCACTTCATCAGCTTATGCAACCCCTAAGTGTATTGATGATCAAAGTATAACTATAAAGTGTTCAACTATAAAACAAAATGATTGTTGTTATGGTGACTATATAATCTGTCAAAATTGACAACAGTTGCTCATCATTGAAAAGTCATGGTTCGTTGCTACATATGAGATATACCAAATGCTCAATACCAGATATCCGTCGATCAATGGCTCCTCGAAAGGAGGCAGGTAATATTTAGATTGCATAGAGATAGATTTGGATTCAATCCAGCCGAAATACACAGGGACACATGAATTTGCCTAAAATGTAGGCAACGCGTCAATAAAGTTATCGAGTCAGAAGAAGATCACACTGCTATCCCTATGGAAGTTGTTATTTCCAAAAGAAAAAAGTGTTTTGTATGTAATACGAATTTTAGTTTCAAACTGGAATTTGATACGAGGTGTGATTTTTATGTGAAAACGGGCAAGTATTTTCCAGATAGTATTCAATGCTGTAATGGGCATTTGACTGATTTCGGACTGACCAATCCAGAGTTTTTGGAGAATCAGAATTCAATACCAATGGGAGTGAACATTAATGGAGCAGAAATCGGGCAATGGTTCACGAAGATGAGAAAATCAGCGAATACCGCAGTAGAAGAGAGTTTCAACAACGAGGAATTCAAATCTATGACATCACTGAATAAAAATCAATTTTTAGAGTTATACCAATACTATAATCATGTTTATGTGAGTAATAGTTTTAGAAGGATTTCCTTATTAAGCTCCCACAAGGATTGTCTCATACTTTTTTTGAAATCTCTCATGCTCCATTCTTCTAGGCAGAATGTTAGCATGGCCATAACCCTAGTGAGGGATAGCTTGATGACTAGATTTGTACCAGATAATTTAGGGTTCACTTCTCAAGAAGTAAGACAAAAATCGATTCATAGCGAACCATGTAACATCTTTTGTGAATACACTGTGTAACCCTCACCCCGAAGAAGAACCACGAGCAATATTATATACAGACTGCACGTAAAATCAAAAAATCTATCGAGCCCCAGGAATACATGTATCCAGTGCCCATGTCCTTTCTGCAAAAAATCTCACCTCTACCTATCCTGTGAAATATACCCTATACTGAATTGTTTTTTCAATAATTTTGAATACCAACATGTGAATATACCACAGATCTTTACTCTTTCCATCCTTGCTTGTGGAATAGACACGATTCAATGTGAGTGTCTAATAAACCGTTTTATTATTTTTCTTTGTCTATGGTAAGTCATTTTCCTGATAGTCATGAAGTTTTCTTAATACAGTACAATTGGATTCAATTTTCGAAGTTTTGGTAAAATTCTTTTGATTTCTTTCCTAATAGCTTCCCAAAACAAAAACTCTCCTCAACAACCTCTCTTCTCCATGGTGGCAGTTTTCTGCCCTTTCACGATTTCTTTGGCACACACAAATTCATTAACTTTTTTGTTTATTTATCGTCACTTCTGGTAAAATCGCATTCTAATTGTTAAAATTTACCTTGTCCGTCTTAAACTAACTCATGTCTAATGTCCCCCCAGCCCCTGACTCATACTAAAGCACACATTTTGACCATTTCAAACCGAAACTCACTAAGCTCACTTTAGGTAATTATGTCAAATCGAATGAAATCAAAGTGTACTTTACTTTATTCTCTTGAGAAATTAATTGTAATTGACAAATTGTGAAACGAGTCGAATAAAATCATATAAATTGATATCAAATAATATCAAGAAGACAGCTGCAGTGAATACGTCAGGTACTATCGATAGCTGAAATTGAGCAACGCTTACCACGACTACCCAACCATTTGGATATGTGACCGACGTATTTGGACGATTTTAAATGATAGTAATAAGTGCCGAATCTATTGGAACTACTCATTCTCCACTCTCAGGTAAATAAAAGCCAATAAGCCTGATGTAGTCCCCCTCAACCATGAAAGTAGGACGATTTTCGCAATAGAGTTTTTTGCTCCTGGCAAAACGAATATCGTCCCAAAAGAGATGGAAAAACGGACTGAATATCGAGATCTACTCTTTGAACTCCGCAGGCTTCACACAAACCATTCTGTTAAAATGGTGGTTCTGATTGTAGGGGTCCTTGCTGGAATGACGGACACACTACTCTCAAACTTAAAAATCATACCGGCTTGCCGTAATATGGCAGAAATCTTAGCCGGACGAATGCAGAAGGTCGTAATTCTTGGTTCACTCCGCCTACTCATGGCACATGATTCTCGAACCCAGGAATCACTCACCCCACACGTGGGGAGTGATTACTAAGGTCAATGACACACTACCGCGCCCTTCGGATTAATAGGGACTCCGGAGACAGGGCCGGACTGGTAGATTCCTGAAGAAAAAAAAATGCTAAATACTCCCTCTTAAACACTCATAGAGTGTACCCAAAGGCATTGCCTGGGTGAGTAGAGAACAGCTATTATTATTATTTGTCTAGACGACTTACTGATTTTTAGTGGCGTATTCACTTTTCAGGAAAACCTACTGCACCAGACGTCGGGATTGGCATCTAGACAAATAACATTGCCTATCGACTCCTATGAGAAAAAAAAATCTGTTCCCAGGATTCGAACCTGATCAAATGCAAGCATATGTTTCAAAGGCCGGCATCTAACCGCCTCGCTACGGAGCACCCATTGATTCAAAATTATTACTTGTTGGCAGTGGCATACGTCCTTTTTTACGAACAGGATTTTTAAATTTCACCTTGGTAGTTATATTTTTATATTAATATTTGTATATTTATATTTGTATTTACCAAATTAAATTTTTTGCCTATCGTTCTGAACCCTTACGAGTGTTGCTCGTAAGGGTACAGCAAGAGAATGAGACAATTGGTTAGGTATTTGTCACTGCAGTTGTAACGATTGAATCTTACAATTAACTTCGACAGTTTATTCACAAACTGCCAGTAGATCAAACAATACGACGAAATAACCGGGCTGCTCTCAATTCACGATTTTGACTGGTGGTCGCTGTATGACTAAGACATCTTTAATTATTTCTTGAATTTAATTGAGTTTTTCACTGCTGACCGACTCGAAGGACCAAATTTCACATCTGAGAATTACTGTTTATCTGGTGAAGTGGAATTACTGAAAGAATCGATGACATTTTTATTGGAGAAACTAAGAATTGTTAATTTCTACAGCATTCAGTATTTTCTTCCCATTTGGAGTTTTGCTGTTACCTAAGTACTTGGAACAGAACTTTATTTGCAATAATGAATGTGAACTGTGAAGTTAGAGCACTGAGTTTTTTAATAGCTTGGCAGTGAAAATCCCAGAACATGGAAAAATAAAACAGTCCCGTCTCGAAGTATTGCAAATATGCCGGCAATATGGTCCTCTCTTGAACCCCGCCGGCCCCATTTCATTCTGATTCGATATGGAGATAAACCATTGTAGATACTGTTCTCTTTCATGCGACCTATAGATCTGTCAACGAGCAGTCATTTATGTCGAGCTCCGGCGATAAACAAATCCATATCGGAGCAAGCGACTCAAATCCAGTCACGACCTATAATTTGAATACAATACATGTCATCGGTTACGTCGTACCCATGCTGTTCTACAGAGCATCGTCGGGTATACTTCGATTTAATACACTGGTACGCATCTAGAGTGCTTCGAGTGGATTTTCAATGCCTACTGTAAGAAGCTGCTTACCGGAGTCGTTCGATGTCACTATGGAATTTAGTGTGTGATCGTACCGACAAGAGCGGGTCTTCAGATGAAATCTTGCTCCCGTGTTGGCCATCAGCGAAGGCTGGTAACATATTCAGCAAAACATCTGAATCCGAATTGGAGTGCACTGGTGGTATGGGTAGGGCTAGTCGGAACTCGTTTTAATGAAAGGGAGTCATTATTGAATAGGAAGAATTTCGTATCGTGACTTCCAATTTTGACCAGAACCTTTTCAATGAACATATGTGGAATAATACTTCTATATAATATATAATCTAGATACGGTAGATGAAATGGTAAACTTTCTTAATCACGGTTTAATCGACCTATTTAATCGCCACGCTTTTCGAAGTATCATACTAACTAAACCACCAACATCGTGGTGCACTTACAATATCAAAGAGATGATAAAACTCTGGCTTAAAGCTTTCAGCAGGTACAAGAAATTAAGAACTACCGCATCTTGGAAAAATTATCCGGACTTGAGAAACTATATCACCGGAGCTAAACGCCGTGAAAGAAACCATTTCTCGACCATCTATTGCGGAGAAAGAATCCTAACGAAATCTACAATACAATCAAATCACTCGATGTCCTTTGACAAAAATCATACCTTGTATTCAAGAGCAACTGAAGAATGTCAATATAATAAATGAACATTTTAGTAGTATAATGCATCCACATAAATCTAGCCTCTTTTTTTTCTTCGGTGAATATAAAAATTAAAAAAATTGACCTTTTTTCCCTTTTCGGAAAATTTCACCACATGCGGTTGATTAATATCAGAAAAATAACGCAATTTGGGAGATGACATATCTATTTATCTTTAATTGAACACATAACTTTTATTTTCTTACTGTCAATACTACTACCAACATGAGCACATATATAATCATATAATTGAAATCATGCACTAAATACTCCTTTGGCTAAAAGTAATTCTTTCAATGAGTATTCTGATCTGAGACCTATAATAATATAATCAATATGAAAACTTCCCACCCTTGATATCTTTCTTCCAGTAAACAATATGAGGAATCTAAAAAACAGGTCAATTTTATTTTCAAGCGGGACACTTTCAAGAAATATTTGTAGCCTTCGTGGTTCAACCCCCTAGTTCAACCCCATAGAAGGGGTTCATGTTACCTTAGAATTTTAAATGGGAAGGGGTGTCAAGTGGCACATCATTTTTATTGGCGTTCAATTCTCTTTCCAATGGTACATTGACTTACTTTGATTTTACGAAAAATGTCGTTCTGAACTAATAAAATTAATTATTAGAACTTGCCTTTTCTGAGATGCATGGTTCGACCAGAACTGGTTAGAACATTAGGTGGAACCCTTTCAATCCTATATTAGGGGTAACATTAGCCATTAGTTCCAAAAAATTTATAATTCTGTAACATCTACCACTCCTAGGAGGTTGAACTACGAGTGCTACAAATATTCCTTGAAAGTGCCCCCTTGAAAATAAAATTTACCTATTTTTTCCATTCCTCTTATTATTTACTGGAAGAAAGATATCAAGGGTGAAAAGTTTTCAAATTGAAAACATGTATAATCTTCATTTCATGATATATTCCATGATTTTGTAAAGACAAATGATCTAAAATAAAAAAATTAAATAGTCGTCAAAATAACATCACAGTTGAACATGTGTGTGCATGGAATTAGAGCTATGCGAATGTACTTAGGTGATAATTTCCAAGGGAATAAGCCTCAAGAAAAGCCTTGCTGTAGAATTTATAGCAATTAAAATGTTCGGACAGTTGAATTTTTTAGCTTTTTTTCGGAAATATTCATCGATACTTGTACGAGATTTGACGTCATCGACAATTTTTTTGAACATAAACCTCCATTTTTTATAGCCGATTCGGAAAGACCTACTTTTTTACGAACGATACGCTAATTTTTGGTTTCCCAGGTAGTTCGTTGAAATGGTGAAAGATTTTCTGGGAAAAACGCTCGAACACTTAAATTTTTATTTTCATTCTTGCGCGTCTTCTTCAATTTTTATTGGGAAATCTGAAATAGTAAAATTTTTTTTCGAACCTTTGCATAATTTATAATTATATAGTATTTCCCTAATCCCGAGTTGAATTTAAACAGTTTGGGATTTAGGCCTGGTCCAAATTTACGTATTCGGATTTATTTAAGTTACAGAATGTCCCAAACTGATTTAGCCAGTCTCTAACCCACAATGCGTAACAATTGTGAATTGTAGAACCAAATTTAATAATTTGTGGACAAAGATGTACTAAATCATAAAAAATGAAGTTGTTCAAAAGTTTCCCCATATAATTTTTGGCAGTAATGCAGCGTATATTTTTTGTTTCTTTTCTGATTTCTTGCAACATGTCTTGATCAATAGCTTCACAGGCTTGTTCAACTCTTCATATAGTTTCCGAAATTGAATCAAATTATTGTGTGGATTGTAGGAGGTTGAATGTAGCAACAAATTCGGATAGACATCCATTACCATTTTAGAATTTATTAGAAATATTTGATTAAGCATTTGCAAAGAATTATATCATTGCATATGAATATAAATAAATAGAGCGAAGAACATCTGAGGCATACAGGGTATTTCACAACGAATCTGAATTATTTTAAAGCATATCTACCTATGCACTTCTAAGCAATGAGTCGATTTCTCGGAGAAATTTTCATACCGGTCCAACATAAAACTTGATAAAAATTGAAAAATTTTGTAACAAGGGGTTCAAAGTTTTCTCCATTAATCTATTTCATCGTACTAGTTAGTATGTTGATAATGATAATAAGAGGATTTCAAAATACAAAAAATGGCGAAGTTCAAACATATATGGTAAAACAATTTCGGAGAAGTTGAGTAAAATTTACATGAGTTCGAACGAATTGATAGACAAGTTCCTATTCCTGAATCCTTATATGAGAGTCAATTTGAAATTGGCAGTCGATCAGAAAGAAACCTTTACCACCAACGCCAATGTTAATCGATATAATTTCCCCATATTTTTCCTATTATCTTACCGTTATGATTAACGGACCCTGTCAGAAAAAAATCCATTTTTTACTGTTCCGAAAATTTCACTTTTTGTTTGGCTCATGCTCGAATTTCCGTTGGTGTCCACTCTATTATAATTCTCACTGGGTTTGACACAGTACTTTTTCATCCCAAGGGGTATATTGAGTTCAAAAAACACTTCAAACTTATTTTCCATATTTTCTAAGAATTATAAAACAACCCACGCTTAAAATAATGCGAGCAGCTTCCCCGTACTTACACTTTCACCATAAAAGACAGACCTTCATAAATTTCTGATAAGCCACCAATTAGACTTCCAGCCATTCAGCGGCCCACTTTTGAGAAATATTAGTGAAAAAAGCACGCACCGTCGTAATTCTGGAAGTATCGTGTGTAGATCTAGTCAGCCATGACAGCGCTAATTCAACTTTAAGTGGCAAGGTGCACTTATCACCCGGACCCAGCTTCAATATTTAACGAAGGATGCGGTAAAATCGTCCGGTAGAGGGAGTGCTGACATACCGCATCTTTTTAATACCTTACTTTCATTAGAGGTGTCGTATAAATCTCTATTGTAACGGAGCTAGGATCTGAAACATTGGTTATTATCAGGACGTTGCCGTTAGGGGAGAATTTATGTTAATGTTCAATCCAGGCGGAGGTGAATTGTATTCAGTATTCTCCAGCAAGATGCTGAATGCGTTCGATAATCATTAGTTTAAAAAGTACTCAGATATTCGTACAGGTATGTTTGTGCCTTATTGCGATGAAAAATTTTGATTTCTTTCCCTAAATGGGAATTATCGTACGGGGGATGAGGGAATGACTATTTCATGGTGAGGTGGGAGAATGGGGGCCAGCAGGCACAACAAAACATACAATGAGAAACACAAAATCATATCTTATATTTCATTCCTTCCCAATACAACGAAACCTACCGTCATACTGTCACAACTTAGAAAGGAATTTCTGTACTCCAAGCTTCTGGAATTAGAACCAAAGCAAGCAACACCTGCTTCTGACACCAATTATTTACCACTAAGAGTCTCCCAAGTATAGAACTGGAGTTTCAATCGGCCTGTGCATCAGACCGCTGAGTCACCGGCCACCACACAAGACAAGAAATCCAACGAAGAAGTGAATACGATCAAGGAGGAGGCTGGAAATGATGCTCTATCCTTACAAGCGGACAACCGCTGCACATAGGAGTATTTACCATAAAAACCTGGCCAAAAGTCGAATACCCAAAGTATATTAAAATTCAATGCAAACGACTTTTTCTAATACTCAAATAAATTGTTTATGACATTTCGCCTTCATATGCGCCCTTCGCTTCACACCGCACAGAACATACGTGGTCGGAACTCAATTGTCGCTGTCTTATGTGCTTTATTGTTGCTCGATACTTGTATTGTTTGTAAATCACATCTGCATCTGCAGTAGTTTTGTGTGTATTTTGGGTGATAAATCAGTGGGATATGGAAGGTAAGGGTATGTACTTTGTTAGTAATCAAAATACATTTGATTTTCAATATCCACAATGTTTTTATAGTTAATGAAAGCACTCATACAATAGTCGTAATTTTTTTGCAAAAGAAAATTAAACGTCAATGTTTTTGTATGTGTTCCAGGCACTTCCGAGTAATTTACACTTACTTTAAATGAAGTTTAGGCTTTTCTGAAGAGAAATGCTAAAGAAAAAGTTCCGCTTTGTTCTGCCATTTTGTTCATCAGACGTTCAAACGTGATGATAATAAATATGGTATTTTACATGGTTTACAATAAATTTCATTTATTTTAAGATTCCAGTGGGAATTTCAAGAATATTACTAAAAAGTAGTTATGTGATATAATGCAAGAATGCCTGGGAGAAAGAAAATTGATGATAAAATGATATTTTTGGAGCAGAGTTATACAGCTTACAAAATGTCCTAATGGTGAACTGAACAAAATAAATCAACCTTTAAGTCATTTCAAGTGCGATTTCAACGCATGAACGTTGTCTAAAAAATAACGAACAGGGACTTAAAAACACCTACCGCAAACCTGGGTCGACCATCAAAAGAATTTGGGGAATTGGGCGATAGATCAAAGCGAATGGAAACTAAAGATTTGAGAGAGAAAGTATCTTCGGGAGAGTTAACTTATGCTGCTCAAATGAGTCAACGTGCCGAAGGAAATAAAAACGTGCCTAAAATAATAAAAGACGTTACTTTGACGCCAACAAGAGCTTCAAAGTTACGAAAGGCGATTTCTTCACCAAATCAAAATAAAACAAAGAGGCTCACGCCATCTGTGGCATTGACTATTTTTGTTGAAGGCGCAAATAAAAATATATATCCTTGCTACATACTCATTGATAAAAACAGCACAGAAAGAGTGTTATCCGAAGAAACTCTCAATGAGAGTGACAGAAACATGTGCCGAGGTTATGTTACAAGATTTACTCAATCACACATCTTTAAGGCTCTAAGTATCTATAGGAAGTGATAGAAAGCTGTCCCAAAGAAGAAAATAAACATTTTGAACTAATCATTAAATGGAGCTCTGATGGATCCCACCATAAACAATACAAACAAAAATTCCGTTACGCCTACAAACAGTCACTACTGGACAAAAGAGAATTATATGACAGAATCCAGTGCCTTCATCTCCAATTAGAATATGATCATTGACGATCATTGCAAGAAAATTATGCGAACTGCCACCATAAGGATTGTTTTCGAAGAATCAGGTGAAGTTGGTGAAAAGCTGGCTGAAAATGGAATTAGACCTGAGTGACAGGAAGCATCTAGGGTCCAGAAGGATTCAAAACTAGAAGAATGGCGCAATATCCTTCTGATGAACAAATTTGTGAACTGAAATGTATTTGAGCTGTGATTGAAACCTGTTTAAATCAATCTAGTGACGGCTCCAGGATTTCCGTTCCACAGGAAAATCTGCTAAAACAATGATTAATTTGCATTATTCCAACAGAAAATAATCAGCGTTTAAGCGTAGTGAAATTTTCTGTTATGTCCCATTTAGAATTTAACAATGAACAGTACTTTAATTTGATATTCTTATTGAAAGAGTCTATAGAACCTTTCTTCTGCGATATCAGGATAGACCAAAGCACACTCATGACACCATGATGCAGATCATTCATAAATTAAAAACACATAGGCAGTTTGTTAAAAAGGGAATCAAAATCAAACCTGTGGTGGACAATGGACGCGGATCATCCACAGTCCTAAAATATACACAGGAACAAAAATAAATTGGACAAACTATAGTCGTATTGATGCCACAATTGATTCAATTTCAAGTCTATAACGAATGTAAATAATATATAGGCTCGCCAAACAAAATTTCACCCTGTTTTTTGTACCAGACCAAAAATCATATTCCAATGATATTTATAGAAGGTATCGAATTTCAAAATTTAAACGCCACTTATTAGTTGGTAGTTTCATTACACGAAGTTGCGACTAACGGATATCGTTCCTCAAACAAACAATTATCAATGACCTGACTGGGAACCAAGTCGTCTCCCATCGGATCCAATCATTGTCCCATATGATCGTCTTACTATTTTATCTTTATACAATGGTCTTAGCATAGCAATATTTGGCTCACTTACCTTAATTGAAAACTGGAGCCCTTTAGTTATATGATTTTCGAATAAAGTTGTATTGAGAGTCATCGCATATTTCGAAAGTATGATGTAAAAGAGGATGTTTTGTTCAAAAAACAAAGTTGAGGTTCACAAACGGTATAACCCGAAGTCTTACACAACTGAAAATATTTCAACTGAAACGAACTCCTCAAAATTTTCAGTAAAATACTTCCAGTAGTTTCCATATACACATCGACTATACCCTGCTATACCCTGTATACCAAGGTATTATAGGAAGGACACTTACCCCCTACTTCCTCAACCGAAGCCGCCTATGTCCTTCATACATGCATTATATTGCAAATCATTATTTTTTTGTGTAAAAATAGAAGAGATGCTCTTCACATTCCGAGCTTAAGTGTTGAGTCAGTCCTGCATACATTGATTCCTGTAAAAGTGATTCATCGATGGAACATGGCATTCATAAATATTCAGCCCAATCTTCTCGAATACATAAAATATATTTCTAATTACATTCTGAATATTCAGATTGCATTAACTTATTGCCTTTCTCCCCGTTTTCATGGGTAATTTATTCTTCGAGTGTGAATTTTCGTCGGAGCATCCGCGTGCTGGTCGTAATTTTAAAATTATTCGACTGCTGTATCTAATACAAATATATCTCCTTCATATTTGAATTTAACATTTGACATCGTTGTATGTTATCGAAAAAATGAATAGCTTTCAGTTCTTCCTCTGGCTCCGTCAGAGGGTCGAAAACTCTTCTGTTCCGTTCGCTTTCGCGCTCTTTATCGCGTCAGCGGGGTGATACATGGCGAGCGAAAATGAAAAAATCACCCACTTATCTTTCGGTTCGTAAATAATAAATATGGAAAATTATAGCAGTGTAACTCGTGGAATATTTCTTTTCCGTGTGGTAGGGTATGAAATCAATACTACAGTCATAGTAATACCGTTCAATCAAAGAAGAAATCCTCAGCTAAAGGTATTTGGAATCCACAACTCAGTTTGTAAACTTCAAAGTAAAACAAGAAAAGGGTTGAGTGTATAAGTAAACACATCTAATGTTTCACTTTGGACAGACAAGTGGAACATTCAAGAAAAGAATTACTGAACATACATTGAATGTTTGCTACCAATTCATTATCGGATAAATAAAGATTTGGAACCTTTAGTTTAAATAAAACTTATGAAATGGAAACTACCCAAAACACCACAACAACGTCAATACCTCTCGACGCGTGTTTCGCCAACAAAGTTGGCATCCTCAGGAGGAAAAAAGCGTACTTTCCACTAATACTAATCGTAGTCTCATTCATACCAAGCATCTTTGGAACAATTTGAATGTAATGATTGGCAAAACGAAATTCAAAGATATAAAAAAAGAAATCAAATGAAACGGAATTACCATAAACTACCCAAAACAAATAGCAGATGTTTTCTGTGTGGGTAAAAAATTGGCGGATTGTTTCAAAGATAAAACTAAAAATACTGAAACCAATAGGTCGCAAATCTCAAAAAGAATGCCTAACTCAATATTTGTAGAGTTAACCGATAAATCTGAAATCATCCGCACAATTGAAAAACTGAGAAGTAAAAAATCTACCGGAGTAGATGGTATTGAGTCGGAAACATTGAAATATCTGTAAATTCTAATAATAATAATAATAATATATTTAATCCAGTCAGATCATATTACATGATATTGGACTTGTCAAAAAAAAAATAGATATAAGTTATATATACACATACATATATACATAAACACATTTAAATATAATTATTCACATTAAAAGGGACGGTAAAGAGGCCCTGAGATTTATAATATAAATAATATTAAAATATTCCTTCCTTGAATAAATCTGATGATTAATTAAAAAATAGTCAATACAAAACATGAATCAAACATAGAAATCGTCGGTGTAAAATATAAAAATGAAAAATTTTAAAATAAACTTATCAGACAAAGCATCTTTGAATCTCATCACAATTATCACGAGACGTACACATTACTATTTCAAGAGTTTTCCAGATATTCGTTAATAGAATAGAAACTTCTTTCCCACAAATATTTTTCAACTTCCTGTTTGAATAAAGGAATTTCTGAAATATTTCTTATGGCTGATGGTAAACATTTGAAGAGTCTTGTACCTGCTACAGAAGGTAACTTTCGAAACAACGCAGTACGGTGTTGTTATAATTTTAAAAGATTTCCGTTTCTAGTTGGATATATGTGACACTTTGCGTTAGTTTCATCCTGTATTCATTTTTTTTACATAAATATAAATAGAGGGTAATGTTAAAATATTTTTTGCTTTAAAAATGGGTCTGCAGGATCCTGTATAACGAAGACCATATAATACGCGAATAATACGTTTTTGAGCTACAAAAGCTCTTTCTATGTTTGTTCCTTCCCCCATACAATTATATTATAAGAGAGAACTGAATGAACCATTGCATAATAGACATCCTTCAAACAGTTTTCATCCAAAACCTTTTTCAGTTGTAGCAATGCATAAAAACTGCAGTTTAATCGCTTACATACATAGTTTATATGAAATTTCCAACTTAGTCCAGAATCTACGTGTAATCCTAAAAAGGTTGTTTCTGATGGATATATTGTTAAGTTGGTAATTTCTATATTGAGAAGTTCATTTGTATATTTCCTGCCAAAGAATTGAATCAAAACTGTTTTTTCTGGATTATCTATAAGCCTATTTCTGTGACACCAATCTGTGAATCTTTCACTAATAATATTGAGTTTACATTGAAGTTCTACAGGACTATCGGCCTCTTGTGAAATCGAAGTATCATCTGGAAACAATGCTACCGAACTTATACCCAAATATTGTGGGAGATCATTTATGTAAAGTAAAAATATCAATGGCCCTAAAACTGAGCCTTGTGGAACTCCAATATTAACCTCACACATATCAGAGTCAGTATTGTCCCATCTTACATATATTCTCCTATATTTCATATAGGAAAGTACCCAAGCTAGAAATTTTCCACGAATACCTATAGTGTACAACTTATCAGCCAGTAAATCAAAGTCATGGAATCGAAAGCTTTGGATAGGTCGAAGAAAAGTGCAGCAACAAATTTTCCTCTATCGACACCACTATAAATAGTTTCTAAGAAAGCTGCCGCCGCACTTTCCGTCGATCTTCCTGGTCAAAATTCATTTTGGTACTTGCTGATTATATTGTTTTTTACCAATAAGGGTAATAATTTATTGTAAACACACCTCTCTACTACCTTACTCAAAACACTAGGAATGGTCACAGGTCGATAGTTATCAGTATCAAGAGGATCACCGTTTTTAAGTAGCGGAATAACTTTTCCTATTTTCAACAAGTCTGGAAACGATTCCTCTTCAACAGATCTGTTTATAATGAATGCTAAAGATTCAACGATATACTCGGATACAGATTTGATAATTTTCGTGGAGAGACAATCTATTCCAGTAGAATTTTTATTTTTGAGGTCAGCAATATCATTGAAGACTTCTGAAGAGGAAACAGGATGAAAGAAGAAGCTATTCACGGTTGAAGTCAAATCCTATCTTAACCCCTATCTTATATTATCAATAAAGCAATAACAGATAGTTTTTCCGTTAGCCCTCAAATTGGCTATAATCACACCTATCTATAAAAATGTAACTGACATCAAACTACTGCCCGATATCAATAATATCAAACTTCTCTAAACTCTTCGAAAATATTATTAAAAAACGCACAAGTATTTGAAAAAGCATTCTCTCAAAACAACAATTTGGTTTTCGAGAAAATAGGTCAACATCATCATCATCAGAATCTATAAACAACTTAATTGATAAAAAGTTATCATCTATGTGTAACTTTATAGATCTGGCAAAGGCGTTTAATACTGTTGATTTTTTCCAGAGAGGCATTTTAAAAGCCTTGTTTAAGCTACACCTATTCACACAGGAGATGCCTCATTGAATAGTATAACATTACATTGTGAAGCCATACGAATCGATCAAATGCTATTTCAAGTAGACTTCGCAAACTATGAAAATGTATTAAGAGAGAAGGGGGTCATATCGAGCAGTTTTTGAAGCAAATTTTTTATTTCTGTTTGCTGTTTATGCTATGGGATCTGTTATGTTAACGTGTTTGCATTATAAGAATTCGGTACGAAGATTTTATCTATTATTTCTATCATCATTAAAATAAATATTTTTGAATAATGGTAGACATACCAGGTTGAATGTCGTCGAACAAAAGTGCATTTTTATCAAAATTCGTGGCTCTGATCGATTTTTTCCACGAGTACATTCATTCAGAAAATTGTTCAGGCAACCTTATTTAATTGAAAAATATTGAAAAACATCTATCATTTCCACGTTTTGGGGTGTGAACAATCGGGGGCAGTCTATTCCTGATTGTGTAGCAAAACAATTATTGACTTATTGTTTAAATTGTTTAAAAAAAATAAAAAAATTGTTGTTTAAGAAAAATTGTTTAAAACTGTTTTTCCGTTAACCAGCTGTCATCCCCTTACGAACGACAGCCCTCAGAAGTCGAAACTTGTGCGAGCTAAGGATTAACGAGGTCTTACCTTTCAACGTGCGATTCCTAGCATGAAACCTCTTAGAAGGAATTAGTCAATCACCGAAATTTGAAAGTTTTTGAATAATCCCTTGAGAAGTAATCAAAGAAAAACAAATTTCATTTTGTAACTTCGAGGGCCCTTAACTTGGTAACGAAAGATTTTAGGAAAAAAGTTTTATGAAGTACTGGACAGGATACAGGATGTATATCTATTCATAGCAACGCAATAAACTGAAAACAGCCCTAGGATTCTCTTTTCAGTGTAGTGTTGTTCTGACTGGTTGCGTTGAGTGAGATGACCCCAAGTTAACTCATTTCATTGGAGTTCTACTTGAGCAAAAACATCTCCATTGCCCATTTAGATCAGTCTACTTCTAGGAGTTGAATAATTTCGTATTTACTTTTATCTTTCATCCGTAGTTCTATATCGGTTTCATGCGATACAAAAAGGCGTCGGGGTTGAAATCTTCCTGATTTGGTTCACCCCTTCATTAGTAAGTTGCGTTAATTGTCGAAGTAAACAGCGCTACGGAGGCGACAGCAAGACTTGGTTCATCCAGAGCATGATACAAGAAATCGCCTCACGCTCGCTTGCTTGTCGTTAGTAAATCACTTACCAGGGTTGAGTTTCCGCCATAGCCGGTCAAACATTGCAAGAAGAAGCTGTAACGAATAGCCGGCCAGTTCTAAGGATTTAATTTGATCAGTGCGGACATCCAGATTCATAGCGCCATTAGGACCATGATTTAAGGTCCTTTTAGACGCAGCCCGCCGCAATTCAAGACGCCATCCACATTCATGCTCGATGCTCTTCATAGCCTGAAAACTGCTGAAAGCCACCCAACACAAACGAAGTTATGGAACGCGAACGGTATTTATCGCTGGCGATCATTCATTCGGGTAATAAAAATGTTATGTTGTACTCGTAAATACAGTGGAGCTAACAGAAATATTACAGCTGAAAGGGGGTAATTCCTTTTGGAGGTCACTCAAGACGTCCATCAACATGCAGAGCGGATTTCTTGGGAAAATCATTCTCGCAAATCATCTACCGGTGAGGCAGGATTCTCCTACACAGCTATTGGTGCCAACGTGGCTCGAGGCCACAGGAAAAGACAAATGATTTAAGTCTGTTCCGTTGTTGTATTGGTATTCATTTTTCGGAATCAACACTCTTTCACACATTATTCACTTCTACACTCCATCTAGCAAAACGTAGTTTCCAATTCCTTCTTCGAGAACTATTATCTTCATATTTTTTAATGTATGAAGTTGAGCTCCATAAATCAGCTAAAGCATCTGTATTGGTGAAAATTTTCTTGTGTGGAAACTCATATCTGAAAAATTACCACCCAAGCCAATTACTTTCAATAAACGAATTGCCTCTACAAAAACTAATGATCAATCAATAACGAAAATAAAATGGTCCAATCCAAAATTTGTTCGTGATGGGTTTCCTAATTTAAATAATTTCCATAGTGAGTCAAAGCATTCGATAGGGATCCATCCATCTGGTCGAATACATTCGTCACTACTCTGTCGAGACATAATATGGGAAACACACAATCAACTCGTCATCGTTGGTCGCTAGAGGCGCTATTGTAAATGTCGCTCGATTCTCCTAGTAATACGACATTTAAATGCATGAAACCAAAAAATAAAGAATATATATTATATATATACAGTGCGGTCCAAAGGTATGGAATAAATTCATTTTTAGCGTTATTATGTATTTTATGAAAAAATCCTGAAACAGGTCAATTTTTATTGGCAATTTGACAATTTACAGTATGAAAATATTACCCCCTTCTTGCACCCCCTCTGAATTATGAGCACCCCCTCAAAAATTTTAAATGAGAAGGGGGGTCGTGTGGCATCTTGTTCGAAAGGGATTTTCATTATCTGTTCAGCAATACTAAGTGTTTCATATTTGGTGCAACCATAACTGAGAAATTTTTTTATTAAAATTTAAAAATATTGACACTGTAAATTATGTATCCGTTGAAAAAACCTGAAACAGGTCGATTTCTATTCTCAATTTGACAATTTATACTTTCTTATCTGTCTTGCTAAAAAAGTCAGGAAAAAGTCGTTGAAGACACCAAAAAATTATTCACAAAACCCATAAATAATATGATGTCAATCTAGTAGACTACTGTTATTTTGATATTTGTGAGTTGCTGGCAGACGTCAGTGTATTGAAAAATATTTTTGTGTGTATTCGATTCATCTATGGCTCATTTATCCGAAACTCAAAGAATAGACATTTTAATTATGCTTGGATGCGGTAATAAAACACGAACTCAAACGGAAGTTTGTGAAATGTTCAATAATAAATACCCTGGTCAACACGTATCACAATCTACAGTTAGCAAAATAGAAACAAAATACCGTGAAACTGGACATGTAAAAACTCGTCAAAAACCAGGTCGAAATGCTGCATTGGATGAGGAGAAAAAGTTAGATGTACTGTTAGCGATTGAGGAAAATCCGCATATGACAAGTAGACAACTTGCCGCCGACAATGATGTAAGTAAATCATCGATATTGAGAGCTTTACATAAAGAAAAATACCATCCTTATAAAGTTCAGTTGGTTCAGGAGTTAAATGAGGATGACCCTGATAGAAGGCAACAATTCTGTGAACTGATGATGGATAGAATCGAAGCAGATTTGCAGTTCATAAACAAAATTGTGTTTTCTGATGAAGCTACTTTTTATTTAAATGGAACGGTTAATAGACAAAACTGTAGATATTGGAGCAGAGAAAATCCTCATTGGATGTGTGAGGCTCACACACAATATCCCAAAAAAGTGAACGTTTGGGCTGGTATCATTAAAAACAAAATTATTGGCCCCTATTTTTTTGAAGGCACAATTAATGGTGAGGTTTATCTAGGTTTTTTGATGAACTTTTTAGTGCCTACATTAAAACGACTTTTTCCCGATGTTAATGATCCAAATGGAATAGATAGATCAATTTGGTATCAACAAGACGGAGCTCCACCGCATTACACACGTATTGTTCGAGATTATTTGACAGAAGTTTTTCCCAATAGGTGTATTGGCAGACGTGGACCGATTGAATGGCCGCCTAGATCCCCCGATTTGACTCCTCTCGATTACTTTTTATGGGGTTATTTAAAATCAAAAGTATATTTCAATAGACCAGACAATATTGCAGATTTAAAAACTAGGATATCGGAAGAAATTAACAACATAACCCCTGAGGTCCTACAAAATGTTCTACGAGAATTCCAAGATCGCCTTGCTTATTGTCAAGAAGTGAATGGTGGTCATTTTGAACATTTAATTTAACTGTAAAACAAATTGAAATATACTTCCTAAACATTATGTTACATTATTTCCTTCAGTCTATCAACATTTGACATATTCAGAATAAATTTTCTCAGTATTGCTGAACAGAGAATGAAAATCCCTTTTGAAAAAGGTGCAACACAACCCCCTTTCTCATTCAAATTTTTTGAGGGGGTGCTCATAATTCAGAGGGGGTGCAAGAAGGGGGTAATATTTTCATACTGTAAATTGTCAAATTGCCAATAAAAATTGACCTGTTTCAGGATTTTTTCATAAATTACATAACGCTAAAAATGAATTTATTCCATACCTTTGGAACGCACTGTATATTATATATTATCATTCCACTGAAACAAACTATGATGCGTCTTGCAATGACGCTGCATTCTAGTACATAATGTCCAAACTATCTTCAGGATGGCAGCCATTATCTCGAGTAGGGAATCAGGTACAGAAATAAAATTTTCAGCCTTATTCTACCAAACGACTGATATTTATGAGCTGATACATTCTACAGCTCTCAACTCAGATATTGGAAAGTTTTTTTAAAATCTGGGACGGAAAGTTTTCAATGTTGTCATTTGCTTAACTATATACAGCCTTATTTCTAGGCTGAACTTTATCTTCATCACATCACAACACCTATTCCCAACCTCAATCTATGCTCTAACTCCATCAATTCCAAGTTGAAGTTTGAATTCGCACAAAAATTTGCCTTCAAAAATAGAACTTCTTATCCGTTTTTCTGCATTCCTCCCTCCTAAAGAGAGAAGCAAGACCCACGAAGACCAATGATTGCTGGTTTTTCGATGGGGAGTTTAGAGGCTTGAGCTTAGAATATGTTCAGAAATAATGTCCTTCAATATTTGTATCAATACATACATATGCTCGGTAGCAAGGCGATTAGATGCTGGCCTTCTAAACTTCCGCTCGCATTTGACCAGGTTCGAATCCTGGAGAACGAGAAAACATTTTTCAATTTCTTAGGATTCGATAGGCAATGTCAATTGTCTAGATGTCATTCCCGACGTCTGGTGCTTGCTTGGAGTTCGCGCCGACCACCCGGGGTGGTGCTGTAGGTTTTCCGGGTTTTCCTACAGCTGAAAAGTGAATACGCCACCAAAAATCAGTAAGTGGCCCCGGACCGCTAAGGCATATAATAATTATAGCCGTCCTCTACCCGCACAGGCTATGCCTTTAGATATTATATTATTATTATCATATTCATGAGCCCCAGGTAGATTGATGTAAATACAATTGAAATGTGTGTAGGGGAGTAGGAAAATCGGCACTGAAGGTGCACTAATTCATCAGTAGCGTTTCCCTCCCTATTTTGAGTAGGTAATGTTATCGTATGAATAATTCTTAAATTCTTTAGATAATACGTGGTGATGTTTATTATTAAAATATTGAACATTACCCAAGTAGCACCTCATATTGGGTAAATCTTGATTTCATATTGGGCCAATATGGATATATTGTGAATGTAAAAATAATATCCAGCCAATATGAAAATACCAAATCGCAATAATATTACTGGTGGAATATTGGCTCAACCTATTCTGAATGTGGATCGTAACTATAATTTGGGTCATTGATTGAATTTTTTTTACCAATATCGATAAAAGTTATTGTCTATAGGTATATATTATTTTCAACATCTAGAATAAATATTGCACTTCAATATTTCGCTCGTATAGATTTTAGGGATAAACACAATGTTGATTGAATATTAATTCACCAATATTCAACAAATCATAATAAACTTCCAACAAAAACCTCATGCCAATTTTGAAATGATATTATTGATTCTATATTACAACAAAAACCTATTACCAATATTTGAATTTGAATATTGGTAGAATATCCAATAAACAATAATGAAATGAATTATGATCAAACCTGTGCAATAAACCGCTAGATGGCTCTTCATATATCAGCTGAAACCTAAAGAAATATTTGCAATAATTTCCACAACCTGTTTTCAAAACAGTTCACTCAGTTTATGGCGACCAGAATGAAAACTCTGGTGACCCCTTCATTGAAGGAGAATTGTAATCGTTGAAGTTCTGAGTCATTCCAGAATTTTTAAGATAATTCATTTTGATTATTTTACCAATAAGTAAGAATAAGTAAATGTTTTGATTTTGTTACAGCAAAAACAATATCATGATATATTAATTTTTTTTTCGCCATTATAACGTTCAAAAATTCTTTCAATATTTTCATCATATTATACCAATATTATTTCAATATCTCGAAATGTTCATATTTTTGTTCTCGCCAATATTGATGCGTTTCAATATTTTTCCAATATTTCCATAATATTTTACATATTTCATTGAATAACCATTTTCCATTTTCAGACTGTGAAAGGTTGAAGTTTCCAAAAAATTGTGTATGAAATGAATGTACCCCACAAAAAAAATCAATCAATATTTCACATTTTTATATTTGGTTTTGAATTCATTCAGTTGCTAATTCAATCCCTTCCAATTGATTTTTTCTTGGTTGGCCTTGTCAATTTTCACAGTTTATACTGGATGTTAATTTTTATATTTTAGCTCAGTAGTAATAATTATCATAAAATTTTATATTTATCATTTTTACTTCCTTTTATCATATGTGAATTTTATTCAAGCGTCATTTCATTATAAAAATTTCTTTCTAGCAAAATGTGCTGATACTGGATGTTTTTTATATGCAGCATAGATACTACTACAAAAAGTGTTGCTTTTTCTGTTTCAACTGTATTCTGATAGCTGTTGTGGATGTTGCTGTACTAGTAAAACTCTTCAGAATAATCAGATGTGAGTATAGTATTTGCGTAAGTTTTTTCTATTATATTTCAGTGATTCAAAAGGAAATTAAACTAGTCCTATTTTACATGCAACAATTTTCACAACAATATGTATGAAAAGTAGTTGAGCTTGAGAAAGAATACATAACTAATTGTATCACCAATAAAGGCAGATTCAGATTGCGTGCCAATGCAGTGTTTTTGAAGCACGGACATTTTAAACGCCTTTTAGTTACGTTTCTATGACAAAAACATATTTCATTTGGTTCTCTAATAATTTTGTCAATGCTATTTGAGTCTTTCAAATAATCCCGATGTATGTTTCACTGTATCTTTCATCTCATTTAGGGTGGGTACGCATATGTATCTGAATCGGCCTTAAAGGCAGCAAAAAATACATCGGGATTATTTGAAAAATCAAATAGCATTAGTTCAGCGTTGACAAAATTATTCCAGAACCAAATAAAATATGTTCTCGTCATAGTAACGTAAGTAAAAGGCGTTTAAACCGCACGTGCTTCAAAAACCCTGCATGGGCACGCATGTATCTGAATCGGCCTTAACACATTCAAAGCTTCATGGGAGTGAATAATAATCATAATACTCCCTCATTACCCAAAGGCATAGCCTGTGCGGGTAGAGGACGGCTTTTATTATTATTTGCCGTGGCGCTACCTACTTATAGCAGGAATTTTTTGTCACTTTTGGTAGAAATTTACTGCAAATGAAGCAGCCATTGTTATTTCTCTGTTACTTGAAATCTGGAAAAATCTAATTTTACGCCTGTTCAAGAAAAACGTTTTTCTATGCTGAATTTTTGGGAATGATATCCAGAGTTGGTAATAAATCTTCCAAGAACGGTTCAACGTGTATGCATGTGAATTTCAATCAGCACCTAGAAAGAGAGAAATAGAGAGAGAGAATCACCCCTATGAAAACAATTCTTTAATATCATTCCAATATGAACATGGCGTTATGTAACATCCACCCTTCAAAAATCTTGGAGAGAATATAACTCATTCCTGAAGTTTTGCATTTCCTTGCCGGGTCTGGCCTAAACAAAAAACAATTCAACCAATCGAAGCGCAGAACATCTCCCAGCCGACTTGACAGAATTATAGCACACACAATTTATGAACATTTGTAATCCTATTCAAGGTTTTATGCAGATATTACTCACTCAAGCAAGGAATATGAGTTTATCAAGCTTTCAGACGTAAATCATGGCCCGCTCAGTTTATCTGTAAATTGCACTTTCCAACCGTCCTGTAGTCCTCATCGTTCGTTTGTTGTGAAGATCGAGAAATGGGGAGGGGAACGCGAAGAGCTAGCTGATGATATTCATGGCACAAATCACTATGTTATTCTTAAATCGCAGATGTGGAAAAATTGATTGCATTTACGAGGGGGATGCGATATGATCTAAACATCGAAATGGTACAAATACAAGAATGAAAACATTATAAGTTTCCCCAGTTGTAATAATTCATGATCAGCGAAAATTTACAGGAATGGTTGTATCAGAGTGTCCGTCATGAAGTTGGCCACATACAGAAAAAAAAATAGTGATTGAAATTTCTGAAAAACTCTAAAGGCGGTTCATTTCTGCATGTCCAACAACTTAAAATCCGTTGCGACTTATTTCACGTGACCTTAGGTGTGGCGGGAATTCAAAAAAAGTTTCTTGTGGTTCTGAAAAAATAGTCAGCTTGACAAGATATCAAAAAATACCAATTTTGAACCACATTGAAGAAGAAAATTAAAAATATAAATTTTTGTTTTGTCTGAAAACAGCTTCAATGAACTTGAACACATTAGTTTGAACTGGTCAAATATTTGTGGAATAGTTATTTTGTGGGCGTCATAATCCATGTACACAGTAGGTACTTGCAAAAATTTTGGTTAGTATGGGTGAAAATGACTTTGATTTACATTTGGTCTAACTGAGGTTTGAGAAACTCTTGGTGTTTCAGTGACGGTCATTCAAACATTGTCAACACTAATTTTATTATCAATAACAGGCTTAAGTGAACACTTTTATATTTGTTTCAAATCGAACCATTTTCCTTCAATTTTTGATATATCTTCGACACCATAGTAAAATGCAAATTTTTGTCAAGATGACTTCCATTGATAATGTCATGTACTTCTCTCGTGATATGAGTTTTGCCACATAACAATTTCAATTTTTTCTTGCATACTCAGTTTTGTGGCCATTTCTATTGATAAATTGAAAAATACAGAACGACAGCTGTTCTGTTGTTTGTTACTATAACAGCAAAAGTAAAGCCTCCTTAGAAAATAAAATAATATAGCCAGTTCAAAAGTTTAAATCTATCAACCAATATTGAATTTAGTGAAGATAAATAATGTTTCATTGAATTTAATCACAAATTTAGTTGGTTTATATTTTATTTGCGTGTTGAGGATACTGAAACAAACTTATGTATTTGAAGGCTATTAAAGCTGCTTCTAGATAAAACAAGAATGTATAACACGTCTTAGTATATAAGGGTAGAGGAATAAAAAGGATTTTTTTTCGCGGTTCAAAATTGTTATATGGGGACCTCGTCGGATTCCCAATACAAATTTTGGATTTGTTATTAATTTGACTCATTTGGAGTTTTTCAGAAAGGACCCCGCTCAAACGTTATGGAAAAGGGAGCTATGTGTGGGATTTTTATATTGTTCAGAGGACGTCTTCCTGATTGAAAGTCACTATTGCGCTTTTCTGTATGTGTTCTCCAAAAACGAGTATTATCTAAATGGATGCATATGAATCTAATTGATTTTGATGATATGAATATCATCGATGCCGTTTTATTTTCCTTGAGACTCTATTTAATAGCACTGAACCAATCTGAAGGATCTGTTTCTATAATATTCTTAAAAGATTCATCAGCTCCGTTTCTACCATCTATCCTAATCCTCTAAGAGAATTGTAACAACAATCATGGATGATGCTAAATCACTTACATGAATTGAGAACAGCAAGGGATCCAAAATACTGCCTTAGACAATTCCATTATTTATTAACCACTATATTCATCATTGTGAAACACTATTTGCTTACGATCTGACAAACAAGACTGTTGGTCGCAATTCTCTCAATTCATAGTGTCCAAGTGTTTCCAACAAAATATATTTTGAGACACTGTCAGAAGCTTCACTCAAATCAACAAAAACCGATAGAGTCTATACTGTTCTTCAAATTCTCAAATCCCTGGCCTCTAAAACTAGCCAGATCCTTAACTGCTTCTGCTGTGTTCTTTCTCTTCCTAAAGCCAAACGCCGCTTTTTTATTGAATCATGTTTCTCAAGAAACATGGTTATTCTTATATCAATCATCTGGATGATGATAATTGAAAAGGAACCAAGCGACTTTGATCATATTCTATGAACGGTATCGATATGTTGGAAACTGCTTTTTACTTCTCAGTCGTTTGAATCATTAGTAAATAGATGTCGCCAGAGTTCTAGTAGGCGCCTTATACTTTTATACATAATAAATGAATGTCAAGCTGTCGGTTGGAATCTTTATCTCAGTTTTTGCAACTTGCCGCTTGGTTCTTTTTCAATTATCATCATCCATCTCTTCCTCCTTCCTAGATGAGTAACTCCCCAAGGGTGGCTGAGGCGTTGCAGCCAACGGGAGTAGTGACCCGTGGACCCAAGCTTACCGTACACCGACGTCAAAAACACACATGTTCCCCCGACACTTAACACACACCCACTCACGCATTACAGAGGGATGCGAGAACTTAAAAATCTGCCTTTAGTGGGAGCTAAGGAGGGGCCTCGGATTGGGTATTGCGGGACTGGTAGCTGGTGATGAATCACCCACGGCCGCCGCTCCGTCCGATTGAGAACCAGCCCTACCAGGGCTTTCACGAGGAGGCGGACCGAAGGAACTTGCTGCGGAAACTGGAAAATCTGGTCTTCGGTGGGAGCCAAGGAGGGGCCATGAATTGGATGCTGCGGGACTGGTAGCCGGTGAATGAATCGCCCGCGGCCGCCTCACCACCCGATAAAGAACCAGCCCTACCAGGACTTTCACGAGGATGTGGATGGAAGGAACTCTCGTAAGAACTGGAGAACTAGTCTCCAATGGAAGTCGAGGAGGGGCCTCGGATCGGATTCTGTGGATCTGGTAGCTGGTGATAGAATCACCCGCGGCCGCCGCACCGCCCGACTGAGAACCAGCCCTACCAGGCTTTCCACGAATGGGCAGATTGAAAGAACTCGCTCCCTTGACAATCACCCACACATACACACATATAGTATAAGGAATAATTTTGAGGAGAAAGAGGTTATTTTAAGAGCATGTGATGGCTTCATTTGGCAGGGATAGGACAATTATAATGTTGTCCGACCTACCCTGTCACTGATGAGAGGCAATAAACCTCGAAACATGCATGTCTGAAGGATAATCTTCTGTTTAATCACAAGACAAGCACTTGCAATTGGGTCTTCCTGGAAAAACGTTGCACAAATATCTGTCAGTTGTAGTTCAATGTCCGTCGTGGTATTAGCCAGGGAAGAAGTTATTTTTTGACATATGTTTGCCTTTAATTTTCCACTTGGTGGAAACGCTTAGAGATAATGGTACTCCGTATTCTTTCACATTGTTGATATCTCTCTGGCACAATACATTCGAACCTCGTTCGAATTAAAACAATTTTTTGTGTTTACAGAGGTGATGTTAAAAATCAACAGCTCTCGGTAGCTTCAATAAATGAAAAAAATATCTGAAATGAATAAGACTTCCTCCTTAATGTGACGTGACGTGTAGGTTGTACGTATTTTCTCTAGGTCAAACAGTATTTTTCGAAACTGCGTCCCAATATCATAATCGTACCCCATTATATGGGGTGAACTACCACTTCTTACCGAAAATTAAATGGGGTACCGGTCAGTTGTATGAGAAAGCATACAATAACGCCAAGATGGACAGTTTCTCTTCGATTATTATCAACCTCAGATATGATTTCAATGTAACCTGAGCCAGGAAAAAACTGCGTTCAGCTATTGCTATTGAATAGGACAGGGGAACTAAAATGATTGAATTATGACGAATATCAGGAAAATTATTCTATCCGCAATCACGATATGTGCCTATGGCAGTATCAATATTTTGTTCAGTGAAAATTTGGGAATTTTTGTAAAGAATTTGTCCATAACTTCCGAAATTGATGGATCTCCTGCCAGACACCCAAATTGTTCTGATTTGACAAATTCATATCAGTGTTGCCATATCTCAAAAATTAAGTAGCATATCTCTCATATAGGGGGATAATTTCAGAATATTGATAATATGAGCAATTGGTTTCGTCGACGATTCAAAATTATTCCTATTGAAAGATCGTCTGTATCAGTAGTATAATTTTTGAATAATTTGATAATATCTGACACTTCTGTTAATTCTCGTCATTAGATATGGAAATGCGGAATATCATTCATTATTTCTTCAGCCAAAAATATTCATTGAACCCGACATACGATCAACTTCTCGTATTACAACACGCAGCATCGTCTACGGAGTCAGAGCCCTAGTTGACGTTCTCGGCACCCATGAATGGACTTGCTGTCTGAGGGCGGTCGTTCTGTCCGGAGCAATAGTCCGCGTTGAAGATGGCATCTTTACATCACAATGGGTGTAATATTTAACCCAATGTCACTCCGACATGTGTGTGCATCTGCTGTAAATCTTGACTCATTATAAAAGTAACCAAGACAACTAATTTATCTGTACTAATTTATTTGATGTTTATGATAATTCACGGCGTGATGTCCATGCGATGTGGCTACCGTACCACTCACATTTCATGCTTATTTGTCATATTTTATGGGGTTGCAGCAACTACACAAAATACCTTCATCAAATAAATACTGTATCAACAAACCTGGTTATTTTACATATCTGCATAAATATATCAGGGGGCTTAATAAGATATGACCGAGGATTCTTCGGCTGATACGATTAAGATGACGTTAAAAATATGGTTATTACAAGGAATTTCGTGTAACTAATCACAGGATCAAGAATCATCATATCTCCGATAGTGACGAACATCGATCGGGCTTTTTATCTTTTTCGAAATTTGTTTTCATAATCATTCTCATGTATGTTATAGATAATGAGGCTTGAAAAAATTGATTTTCATATATGGCTGGAATATAAAAAATTTCCATCATATACAGGATCGCTTATATGTGAAGGAACGATCGATTATCTCTTGAAGTGAGATGGCTAGCGAAAAATATTGAGATATGAAAGTTTTATGGTTTTTTTCGAATATTTTACAGTAAATAAAAATTTAATATACAGATTGAGAAAAAAGTCATTGCGAAACAAAGTCGCAATACCCTGTATTCATATTTCATAATATCATTTCATTTTTCAACTCTTCCATCAATTCTCCAAAGAATTGATGCAGCACATCATATTCTATATATAACCATTTTAGAGATTTCTGAATTTTCATAAAAATTTTACAAAATATTTTAGTCCATAGAAATAATCCATCAAGTGAACTTTGAAAGTTTTGAGCTCCATAACAACGCCACTTTGTTGTTCAGTCTATAACAGTCATGATCTCGACAAATCAAATCAGAGTTAGTGTGAATAATTTTCGCGCAAAGCATAGAAATTTTAATAATTATAGGATATGGTGTAAGAAGACAAAGTTTTGACCAAGTAGTGGATATTTTTAATGTATTACATCCTCTCTTCCTCAAACAAAGATCGGCCAACAAGTGGAAGACCACACGGCCAGCTAGGTCTCCCGATATGATCCACTTCATCGGGGTCATATAAAAACTAATTACTATCAGAAGATAATTGGTGAACACTTCGAGCACTCCATGAAATGAAATTCCAGAGAATATATTTGTTGTTTATTAAAACTAGTTGTCTCTCTTTTTTTCTGGCATAACTGTTGTTTTCATAAAATTTTTAATATCCGGAACATTTATTAAAAATTACATTTTTTCGTTACATGCATTTTTATCAACCCTGAACCAGTGAAGAGTGGAAGTAACAAAGGTGCTAAGTGCCATAATTTCCTAAATTGATATATTGCCGTAGAACGGTGTTAAACGACATGCTTTCTGACCTGACAAAGGCGGTAAGTGCCATGAGTATAATATTATGCTTCCTACAACAATAATTAGATGGAGAGCTCAAAAACAAAGTAAGTGAAATGTTGATCGCTTAGGAATGGAGATAGAGGGAAGTTGCAGGGATGGCCTTTAGGGTAAACCGTTTTCCTATTTTTTTTGTCAGATTAGGCGAATCCCTCTAGATAATCGCCAGCTTAGGAGACAGCACATCTAGGACATAAAGATGAACCATATATATCTTAATCTGACACGCTTAAGTACCTATTTCAAAATGGCGATTTTTTTTCATATTTTAATAATTGCCGCGAGTTTGCGTCACATCGACATCGTCAGATTATTGCATGGGAGCTTTTTTTTAGGTTCACTCAACACCCCCTAAGAAAATCTGACGCGCTCGTTTAATTTTTTTTTTCATTTTCAACCCTTACCTACGACCACCCCCATCATGCAAACGATCAGATTAACATACGTACATTATTAAAAATATGTAAGACATTGATGCTATCAATATCTGACGCGCTCGAGTATGTCCATGCAACAGTTTTTTTTACAAATTTGAAAATCTATAGTCGTTTCTCCCACCGATGAAAAGGTATACATTACATAACATTTCTTTCTTCTTATTATCTAAGCTTTGCTACCCAAAAGGTCTCTATGACGCTCGAGTAAATCCACATTTAGCACCGTGGACTCCCCTACTATTAGGAAAACTGATAGTTCCTGACACATTTTTTCTTATCCCACTTAAGTCCACAAACGACCATTAACGAGCTAGTTCTGGTCCAATGAGAGTTGTTGCTGCCCTCGATTTTCCTAAGGCATCTGCCCTCTCATAGCTCTGGATACCTCTTTGACCTGGTACCAAAATCCAAGTAATGAACATATTTTGCTACACCCTACTATTGATGATCAACAAGTCTGAAACACGTGCATACGGTTGGTTTATAATTGGACGAACTATATGGACATTCACAATTATTAATTCTGGTGGTGGTTATTTTATTGTGATTTGAATAACTTCATCCATGGCAACCTTCGTAGTTTATTCTAACAGAAGCGACAAATGCGTAGTTGTCTTCTGATTATTGACCGTTTTTTTTGTATTTCACATCGTTTTGCTTCGGTACACCGTAATGATGATGAACTAGTATGGAACACATGTTTATAGCTACTCTACAGTTTACACCCAATATATTATCCGTTTTATACATCTTGAGATTTGAGAATTGACCAAAAAGTCTGAAATACATGTTTACTCTTTCTATACAATTGTAGAATCCATAGATATCATTCGTAATAATTTTTTGTGGTATTTTCAACAAATCTGATGATCTGCACACTACTCCTGTAATATTCGATTGTTCCTTATTTATACAATCCACTCACCACTGCACTGGTGGATTTTTGAATTCCTCGCCCTGGAGAGTCTCCTTTTTCTTAGATGGAAAATTAAAAAACAAATTCTGATGCCTATTGGGTTAGTTCTCACCATATGTCAGTTACTCACCTTTTCTGCGTTGGTAAGTCTCAACCCCGACACATATTATATTTGATAACTCGAAAGTTGCCATCGTTAATTTTTTCAGTTCTGGAATCAGCCAGAAGTTTTCACACTTAAGAATGTATCTTTCCAACAATTGTCGCGTATTTCAGAAAGTTTGCCGCAGTGGTGGCAGTTATTTCGTCTGTTTGGAACAATCAACTTCTCGCAATCAAGCTCAGTGTTTGGTTATGTGGAAGAGGAGACGAGACAGTCGGCACTTCTGTCAATACTCTGCCACCCATAAAGGCCACTCGTGTCACCGATAATCAAGGAAGTTACTTATAGGAGGTCGTCGTCGTTCCATGCATTAATACATTGTATTCGGTTTGAGAAATGACTTGGTTTATGATTCAACGATTGTATGGAATGTTGATTTCGTGAATATTTATCCCAATAGTGAAATGAATACGAAATGCCCTTCTATCGAAGCGTTTCCACCTAGTGAAAAAATAAAGGCAAACATCTGTCTGAAAACAACTACTTCCCTGGCTAATACCATGACGGACATTGAACTACATCTGACAAATATTTGTGGGAAAATTATATCCAAAACCGAGTCAAGAAGCATAGATCCCTGTATATACTAATTCACATTACATATTTGATATTAACTGAAATACTGATTATTGACCTTTATTTCCTAGCAGTTATTCGTTCATTGGATGCTACACATCTATGAACTAAATTCGTTTTTCTCTTCAAATATTTTCGAAATTCACTACCTTGCAACTGAATTCTCATATAAATTATGACAAGAACATAAATAATGAACGATTGTTATAAATCTTTGTGTCAATATGATTCGATTTGTGAAACGGTCGCAAGTCAGCGCTATCTAGGAGATAAAAGAGATGAAGTTTTATAACGAAATCATCGTTCTCTACAAGACTGGTTCATTATTCGCTCATCCCCTCCACACTTTCTGCTAAATTTCGGTTCTAATCATTTTATTTCTCACACATTCTCTTTTAATGGATTTTACATTACTACAAATTGATTTTCGTATAATTTGTTGGTTTTACGTTTTTAAACATAAATAATGATGATTTGAAGAAATTGTATTTCGTACATTTCCGAATATGACGGTTTCATGTCATGAAGAGCTTATTTTGTTGAGATTACTTAGTGTTCTCATTTCAGTCACTTTCGTTTCCCAATGAATACAGATGTATGAAAACAATTTTTCACGATGTTCGCTTTTGATGCTTTATTGATTCTCGAAAATGCATATTAGATGGATTTCTTTTCGGATTATTAATCATTTCTGTACATTTCCTTGTAAATAAATGATTCATCATTTTATTGGTTTTACATATTAACTGTTTTCTCATTCTTTGTTATTACCAAATAAATTCTGCTCTTCTATGGCCCACCAACATAACTCTTGTTTCAAATTTGATTTTGACATCTCAAAAACTGAAAGAGCTATGGAGAAAAAAATTAAAAAGTCCGCACAACATGGAACCATTACCTGAACTACATGCCTATAGTTTGTAATCCAGCTAACTGGTGTGATTATTGGAAGATTGTATTTTATTCGCATTAAAATTTTGAATACTCTGCGGTAGTATTGTCGTTCCTACTTATTCAGTGGCGTACGTTAGTATTGAAAAACAAATTTCTGTTGGATATATTTCTCTTTTCCAGATATGATCGATTTGAAATGAGTTTGTTACGTTCAAGAAATTATATATTACCACATCGGCCATTCATGAATCTTACTTTCACAACATCCATGAACATCGAGTTAATGATCGATAATATCGTGTCCGTCATCAGAGGCCAATTGGTGATTTGTTCACTCATGTCTTATATGAAGTATGTCTGGAAAATATGGTAAAACTCTGGCCATCACATTCGGTATCTTCAAGGTATATGATCGTCTTTGGCACTAGTGACTCTCCAAGCTTCCATCTCATGTCTTTCCCCCCATTAATATGTTTTTTACTATTTAGCTTTCTTTCAGGCAGATCAATCCACGTGGTCATTGATGGAGTTTCATCCGACACCCATTCTATAAATGCTGGAGTTTCGCAGAGATCCATTCTAGCCCCAACACTGTTTCTTCTTCACGTCAATGACTTGTTGGGAGCTACATTATTCCCAATGCACAGCTTTGTATGTACCGCTTAGTTGGTATTAAGACCCAAGCAAAGTGTGACACAAAATATCAGGTCATTTGTACCAGTATGGCGGTTCTTCAGAGGTCAAATTACGGAATGACAAAAAAGAAAATGATGGTCATAGCGCTGGTATCGGCGGCCCAATCGTGTGGGCGTTAATCGAACTTGTCGGATAAATAACGAGTGTTGAACGATTTGTTCCACAAAAATGCTCGTATTTTCCGATAGTCGATGAAAAAAGAAGTAGGCGGTAGCGTAATCCCATACTTCTCCGGTGTGACTTACAGCCCACCATACCGACACGAATACATTGATTAAGAAAAAACAATTTAACCATTTGTACCATCATCAAAGGGGTTTTCGTGGCCGAGGCCAAGTCATTTGTACCAGGATAATTTTTGCGCAGCTAATCATCGTCGAGTAGCCATTCACGGAAATCACCTTGCCATACGTTTCCGACGGTTCCCAATGGCCGCCATACCACCGCAAGGGAGTAATTTTTTTTATTTGCTAAACGATTTGTACCAGTATTGCATTTGGATTTTTGGGAAGTATTTGATAAAGTGTGACCGTTATTATATTTCCCATACGTCTATTAGGGGCAAAAAGTGCTGCCATTTATTTGAAAAACTTATTTATTCAACACATTTTGAAAATCCGACTGTAAAATACGTAAAATCAATTTTTACATCATGGAACCATTGTATTCTGTTCGTTTGGATGTAATTCTACCTAAAAAAAATTATTCCAGATTGTAACCATGGGGCGGACGACTGTCGGACTCAAGCCAAAATGTTAAAAAAAATTAAATTTGATTTGAACCAGTATGGAATTTGGATTCTTGGAAATTATATGATACAATGTGACCATTATTATATTTGATATACTTCTAGTAGAGGAAAAAAGAGGCGCTATACTTGAAAAACTTGGTTTTTCGACACGTTTTAAATGTACAAGACATAAAATCATTTGGTAAAGTATGGCATCATCGTATTCGGTTCGTTTAGATAAAATTCAACCTAAAAAAAAAAAATTCCCATACTGCAACTATGAGGCGCAAGTCTGTTACACGCGTGCAAGATATGAAAAATAAATTGAATGAATTGTAATATTATGGCATTTAAAATTTTCCAAACTTGAAAAAAAATTATTAAATTTTTTTTTAGTGTTGAAAAATATACCTATACCGTGACCAGGGAGGGGGCTGGAGCTGCCACACTCGCTCTGATAACTCGACAACTCATACAGTTTTGAAACCATTTATCGAAATATCCCACCTGTAATATCGTGACAAGTACTTGTGAAAAAAATTATATGCAATATCAATATTAATGCAGTTTATACGACATAACATCTGGTTATAAGACAAGATTGCCGCCACCTAGGTGTTGGAAATTTTATATTTATATTCGTTAAACCTCAAACTTAGTGCCATACTGGTACAAATCGTTCAAATTACGAATAAAATCTTAGAATTTTGAAAAAATATTGTACATATTTACCACCTCCCACAGGTATGACATGATCATGACATGTTAAAAAAAGTTTTAAGTTGGTACAAATCGTTTGGCAAAAAAAAATTTATTTCCTTGCGGTGTTACGGCGGCCATTGGGAACCGTCGGGAACGTAAGGCAAAGTAATTTCCGTGAATGGCTACTCGACAATAATCAGCTGCGCAAAAATTAGCCTGGTACAAATGACTTGGCCTCGGCCACCAAAACCCCTTTGATGATGATGGTACAAATGGTTGAATTTTTTTTTTTATTATTGTATTCGTGTCGGTATGGCGGGATGTAAGTCACACCGGAGAAGTGTGGCATTACGCTACCGCCTACTTCTTTTTTATCGACTATCGGAAAATACAAGCATTTTTGTGGAACAAATCGTTCGACACTTGTTATTTATCCGACACGTTCGATTAACGCCCACGCGATTTGGCCGCCGGTACCAGCGCTATGACCATCATTTTCTTTTTTGTCTTTCCGTAATTTGACCCATGAAGAACCGCCAAACTGGTACAAATGACCTAATATTTTGTGTCACCATCTCCCTGTCTAACATGATTGAAAACAAGTATATAGAAAGGCTTCAGTAGCGTTTCTAAAATGAACACTGACTTCGATAAAAGTTCAATTTACTTCTTAACTGAAATATTCTACACAATTCGTTTTCTGAACACTGAATTCTGAACGAATTCCTAATAGCAAAGCCACTCCAACTAAATCTTCCAACACGCCGATTCCGGACCCCCGAGCGCAATCCATGACACAATATTTATAGTGTTCCATAAAATAATGAAGATATCAATATTGTGCATTGCTAGAGCCAGTCGATTATTAATTAGAAGAGGATGTTGAAACTGGCCGGCCAGTCAGCAAGATTGCAGAATGCCGAGTAAGTCGTCCAATTATCTCCGATTATTTTCTATTCTAGCCGTTGCCTGATGCACAAACATGAAATATGGCGATGCTGTTTTAAGGCTGGTAATTAAGCAATCTATCAGATGATGTCCGACAATCGATACATGACTACGGAACTTATGCTTTTATAACAAAACCGTAAATTGCAATTATGTCGCGAGATGAGTCCTGGCGGTGAATTAAATGCCGATTATGCTTATAATGGGGAAACGATCTCATCCTAATTGAAAAACTACAAAATTTAGAATGGAAAATTTAGTTGCAGTTGAATTTGATCTTGTAGTAATCTGCAAGGATTGGTACATGGACTGGATCTATTTCTAAGATTTGTTGATGATCTGGCAATATGCTAGCACAGAAGATATCATGATTTTATTTCCATAGATCACATTCTTTTTTGTTGTAAAGACTACTGTCATCGTGAAAGCTGTACACATGAGGTTATTCCCAACAAATCGATTTGGATTAATACAAACATCTTTTATGCTCAAATGGTACTTAGCGTTCACAATATCTATTAGTATCCTTTTCTCTGTCAATGCTTCTTTATATAATTACATGGTTATTACCCTCTAGTGAAGTTGGTCGTGGTGCTAGAGTATTTGCTCCCACCCAGACGGCCCGGGTTCGATCCCCGGGACAGCCTGCCACTGAGCTAAAGTGGTTCGGATTCCACTTTTATTTAAACTGTAGGTCCCGGATCTCCCTTGCTCGCACAAGCTCTGCCTTTGAGGGGTTTTCTCCGAAAACCTGGGTGATTCGTAAAAACAAATTTTACAAACAAAATTTTACAAGCATTTGATCGGTATCATCAATTCGAAGGCTGTAGGTATATACGAGTTACAAGTAAAAAAGCTACTACTATATGCTGCCCTCGAATTATTTCCATTTCAACTCACTTATTCAATACACGCTTATCCCAAAGCATTTTTCCAGAACATTAGAAGGTTTTCCGAAAAAATCAAACATTTCAAGTTTCAATAATTTGAGGCCGATCTCAATCTTGCTTGTTTTCGTCCAAAGTTTTATAAAAATTTATGAAATTTCAGACTGTAACATGCATTGATAAATATTAATATGTTACCCATTAACCACCCCGATTTCAGAAATGGATATAGCTGCACTATGGCCTTATTGGATGTTACAGATTACATTTTCAGGGATATTGTGAAGGAAATTCTATAGCATTGATTCTGTTAGATTATTTGAAAGTTTTCGATACTTTAAATTACATCACAGTTCACTTTCTGCCATACCCACACATTGGTTGTTTCTTTCCAACTTCGATAATTGCTCTCAAAAGCTCTGTCGCAGATCGCGTAAAATGTGTTGGAACCACTTTAGGAAAATCTGATATGAAAAATATTTTTTGTCGAATGCCTCATGGCTCCATTTTTGGCCCTATACTGTTCGCAACTCACACTTGTAATTTTATTGATTTTACTAATGTATGTAAACCTTTCATGTTCGCTGATGATACCCAAAGTAAATTCACCCTATCAGAAGTTGATATTGATTCAACAAATATCGTAATTAATGAAGAACTATCTAGCTCGTATAAGGCTGAAACACAAATTTTATTATTCCGTGAAAATCGAAAACAAATTGGAAAAACATTGATATTGAGATTTTTGGTAATAATATATCATGTGACATAGAAGCTAGAAAGGACCTCGCATAGGATATAAGCCCACAGTGAGATTTGACTGAAATTTAGGTAAGTTAATGGTATTGAGTTTCTGATCAAATTTCCTCATGAGCACAATCCTCTAAGACCAATGATTTAGCTCTCAGGACCGTATTTATTATTGGTATTGGTAAGTATGGATGGTGACTGATGCGCTCCGACCTAATTAGATCCATTGTGCCCCGTCTTCTTCTGCTAATTCAAGGTGTTCTCGTTTACAGCAGCCCCTCAAGCCCCAATTCCTTGAGGAATTTACGGATTTTGAGGGGGTCTATTCGTGATATTTCTCCCACAGTCACCTGGTGTGATCCCAGTATATTCAATCTCTTGTGATGAAAAGCATAACACTCCATCAATATATGGTGTGGTGTTTCTGGATGTTCCCCACATAATCTGCAGGTATCTCCTCTAAGCATAGCTTCCTTAGGTGTTCTTTGAGTCTGCAGTGCCCCGTCAGAAATCCCGTGATTGTCTTTAGAGTAGATTTGCTGAGGATAATCAGTGCCTTCGATCTTCCTCGGTTGAAGTTGCCGAGGAGATCTTTGGCCTGCCTTAGCCCTGGAAGTCTTTGCCAGTATGTTGCTCTCATTGCTTCTTCACTTCATTCAGTTCTTCTTGAAAATAATATTTTCCAAGTTCTGGCCCGATCAGTGGCGTTGATGCCCCTTTCCATGCCAGGGTATCTGTTTGTTCATTGCCCTCCACCCCGACGTGCCCCGGCATCCAGAGAAGGATCACCTTGTTGTTCCTGCCCAGATTATGAGGTTTGTCTAGGCATTCCCAGACCATCTTTGAGTTGATGTTATATGAACTAAACGCTTTGATGGCTGCTTGTTCCGGTATTTCCTGTCGAGGTTGAATTGAATGCACCTTTCTATAGCCGTAGTTATTATAGGTGCACAACAAACAAAAATTAAAATTAATCGAATAATTTATAATAATTTACACTTGCGGTTCAAGTATTATGATGGTAAATGCGTGAAACGAGCCTACGCCATCTTGAAGATGTTTATCCCCATCGTCACCTTTCGGAGAAATCATGTCTTAGATATATTTATGGCATAGAAAAATACGAAGCCATATCACATAAATTGAAACACACGGCTTAGTATGTTTGCTAAGAGAAAATTTCATTCAGTGACCTTATTTCATAAAGTTATTCACCACAAAACTCCTCCCTACCTTTACAACAAAATAACATTTCATAGTGGTGTTCACAATTTGAATACTCGCTTCAGAGGAATCACCTCATCGAACTGCTGTTTTCAGACGGTCCTTCACTTACAATATTCACCATCCTTACAACCAGATTTTCGAGGCTTATAATAATTGTTAAACCACTCAAGAAGACATTGCTACTTACTAATAAAATAAAAATAATTTTTTTTTTCTTCTATTCACTGCAGACGACACCTATATCAATTCAACTGCTAGTCACTTCTTTTTTGCGGCATGATCTTAAAAATATTATTATTATCTATGTATCATTCTGCAAACAAATCAACAATATTTATATTATTTTATATAGTTCATTTCATTATAATTATTTTGTGATATGCTAACAGAT
Organism: Chrysolina americana; assembly: GCA_958502065.1. NCBI lineage: Eukaryota > Metazoa > Arthropoda > Insecta > Coleoptera > Chrysomelidae > Chrysolina > Chrysolina americana. Next base: position 13,139,407 of record OY293413.1, read on the forward strand.
TATTAACAGAGTTCATGAAAAAAAGACGTCATTAAATGACATTTTGGGTGGAGTATGCAAGGCACGATTCACACACTAAATATGGATAATCATGAGGAAAACATGTATGGTCTAGACATAAGCAAGTAAAAAGAAACCGTTCTGTTTTTGGGTAATTTGTCACAGTTCCACTGAACTTTTCACTTCTGTGGTTGAAACATGTAGTTTCCCCTACCCTGCTCTTTCTATGGATTTATGTTAGACGAGTTGATGAATGAACATATAACGAATTTAAAGCATGTAGTTTTGGTTCACACGGTATTATATTCCATTTCCATATTCTCCATGAAATTAAATTTGTGGTATTCGATGTCACTTGGTTAGACTAAATCAGAAATTCTCTGTATATCGTTTGTTATTGTAATGTTATTATATTACTGTTGGTCTCGTGAAAAGTTTTCCAGAATATGGATAAAATATTCGCAGCGACGACTATGGCAACGTTTAACACAGGCAGAGTTTTTGTTCAAATAGAAAAAGTCATTGGTAGGTTTCTGATTCGATGCGACCACGGTAATGAGAACTGTTTTTAAAAATATTGTGTACAGATAATTCGAAAGAAAATACGTTTAAAGCGGATTTTTCGTTCTATCGTACTGTGAGATGATGTGATTGGGGCTATTTGTATGATTGGGCCATCATCTATAGACATAGTTTGGATTTAATGTTTGAAGACATTACATCGAAACGCTTTCATTGACATAGGTTTTTGCACTGAAGGTGAGTTTTCTCAAAGGTTTGATGGTTTCTACTGGTACGGGAGTGACATGAATTATATATAAGGCATTTTATGACTAGGTTTGAATAGTGACAAGAAGTCGTTTGGTGGAAGGCTAAAAAGAAATACCCAATAGCACACCCATTGAAAGAGCTGATTCAAAATTCGGAAAGAGTAATAGAGAGAGACGGAGAAGGCTGAGAGGTTCGGAAATCAACAAAGCGGTGAGTACCACATAGTGGCAGTTCTTATAAAGTGTTTTCACCATATTCACTTATTTCTTTTGAACATGGTCTCCCCTCTTTATGTAAGGGAGACATTTTTCGGTTTTCGGTTAAATTTCCTGAATTTTTGATGTTGTAGATTTTAATTTCCTCAGCAAAATTGTCCATGGGCACAATATACAATCGGCCTACTAGTTTTCGAGATACAGGGTGTCACAGTTGAAAAATGAGGCTTTTTGTTCGATATTTTCAACAAGCTCCTATTTATTTATTCTAGAAATATCCTTCCCCAATGATGGTACAATGTCACCTTGATCTCGTATCCCTTATACTTATACAAAAAAAAGTCCAATTTGAATAAGTTTGACCTAACCAGTGTGAGTTCTCTGATAATAATTTGGAGATTCTATTTAGCCTGGATGTGCTTCCTCAATCTTGATCAATACTAATTGAGAATATTTCATTTCATACAGGGTGGTTCAAAAAAAGGGGTACGTCAACCCCTTGGAAGAAAAATGAGGTTTTTTGAATGAATACCCTGTATTTAAAAGACGAATCTGTTAATTTTCATGAATTTTTGATATAATGTACGGTTTGAGGAGTTCGAGATATTGTCATCAATATCAGTATAGGTCGTTTGTCGGCTACATACTTTTGAGTATACGGATATTATTGATACCACATTCATTCCATTGAAATCCGTAATGGGCTATTTTCAATGAAACTAGAGAAAATTGAAACTCCCGGTCCCTCCTACTACTCGACCACCTATACGGGCTCGGCCGTTTTCAGTCATATTTGCAAGCATTTTTCACCCATTTCGCAGCCTTATAGGAGAACTCATTTTGTGATACTATACTTCTGCTTTCAAAATTTTGTTGGGAAATTGAAGTCGATCACTAGAGCACCAAGACATGCTGCAAAAATACTGATAATCCGTCAGTGTTTGTTTTGTGCACACAAAGTACAGTGATTCAATACTCTTTTGAATAAGACCAACTCTACAATTCAAAAAATAATGGAGTTACGAATTAAAAAAAAAACAGTTTTTCTCCGATACTATGATCCGATCAGGTAGTAAAATATCTCACTTCGTTCGTATTTCAATTCTCTACAACTTTTCTAATTGGAGCAACCAGATTCCTGCATGAGATTTCATTTTATAAGCAACACATAAAAAAAACACATTTTTTGTATTTGAATGTGTATGAAAAATTATTAAATGACAGTTGCGAGTTCTAAACGTAACAGAATATAACTACGGGCTGTCATGTGATGGCACAGTCGGTTTCCTACTAGTGTCTTTGTTACAAAAATTCTCCAATGATTGGCCTATTAGGGAAATTACTTGGTGCCCTTTCATATTGTAAAAATAAATCACTTGCATGAAATACTTAATAAACCCACGGCTGACACTGGTTTATTTTGTCAGAGCCTACCCCCATATCAGGGCAAAAGAATTTACAAACCTAACAAACGTTATAAAATATAATTGAGAGGGCAATTGGAAGAAGGAGTCAAGTAACACTTTCTGAAAATATTCTGTTATGTCATGGAAGAAGGTGTTATGTGCATATGTAACTTTCCCCGTCAGGATTTGCTTCTATTCTTCATATCTGAGCAGATACACAGTGGTAGAAGGGGCTATGTTACATAAAACTTCAAGAACGCTAATCTACTAAAACCTATTTTTCTCACAAACAAATATTTGTAACATAACTCCCTCCACTTGCCCCTTCAATTATGATTCACAGGACAATAATAAGGAACTAAGCAGCGTGGAACCAACAACTTTTAATCACCAAGAGATCAAAGTCAAACAAAAACACTTTTGGTTACATCAGCAGGAATTTCTTCAAAGAATTGTCAAATGTCTCATCTATATTTTTTATGACAAGTAAATAAAATGTATTGTTCATGTAGTATTTGATGAATTTTACATTTTTAAATATTTATTGCTATTATAAAAGGAGTGTGGTAATGAAAATGCCTGCACTACTAAGGTTCTTATCAGGTTTCTTAGATCGTTTGAAGAAAAATTAAATACTTCCTGAATTGACGCATGTTAAAGACTTCAAAGAGTGAAGTCGAAAATACCTTCCATAATAAATTCGTATGCGAATAAATTAACGAACCTAGTGATATTTGTTGGTAACCTTTTTTTTAACTAAAAAAAAAATTTCCTAGCTTTTTTTGAATATCTAGTGTGAATCTACATTGACGTGAAAGTAGAACTGATTCCAATTCATGCACGTGTCAACTCACCTTTACTTCACGCCTTTGGCTTTAGGAATGTCAATACCAATTTCGAATACTCGTATAATATTACAATTCAACTGGTTAACATCGACAACTTATTATCGACTACTGAAACAAATATCATTAACATGCACTAATTAACAACTCTGGTCGTCACCATTTGAAAAACTTATATGATTTATACTGTGATTTGCTTCATTCTATGTATAATTGTTGCCTACCACTCTCACTGTACACTCCTTACAGCAATGGTAAATAAAATAATAAATTGCGGAAAAATTGTTTTACTAGACATTTTTCGATTAAAAATCTTGAATTAATTATACGTCTGTGCAACATTGACGAATATATGCATTTAGAAAAACGCAGGAATCGATTGAAACAATGTATTCTGATAAGTTTTCAATAAATCGACAATAATTTATGTCTAATTATGAAAAAACATTTCTTTATCATTTCCACATCAATAAATGTGTGTGTGGACTGACCGAGTTTCGTATTTATAACTAACGTATACACCATGATGCAGTTTCAATAAACAACATTAAACCGAACATTCAAATTAAGTATGTTACCATTACTACTGGTTCAGGTTAATCCTGATTGATATTCATTAACACATACGGATGGTCATACGGTTTTTTCTTTATTTACGGTGTCTATAAATTGAAGGGTTCGTCAGACTACGATGTGGTTATCAGAGCAGTCAGTGGTGGCGAAGATTTACCTCCTTTTAGGAGATTCTACCACGCTTATTGAACTCCATTGAGTTTGCGCAATAGAAACTAGAATCAATCAGAGCCGGTCTTATAAGAATTATGTCGGTGAAGTTCCTTGAAAATTGCACAAAATTCGAATGATCAGATTTTTTCAGTGTCTGAGATTTTCGTGTGCGATTTCAATGACTTTTTTGGAAACATACTTTGAGCATTTTGAAATTTTAATTAATTCAAGTGTGTCTATGGTAACTTCGAAATATAAGCAGCTCAACCTATAAGTAATTTATCTTTGAATCCACGTGAAAAATAAGTATATTCTGAATATTTGAAACACAGTTATCATCACCAGATTGAGCTTTTTTCAAAACATTATTATCATGAATGTCCCATTTTATAGGGCGGATAACATAAATAATTGAATATTTCACTCTCATTGATTGTATATTGAATTTTCCTTTTCTGGTAGAAATGTTTAGCCTGTTATATGTAGGTTAGCACTTTGTGTGAAAAGTGAATGGAACCTAAACAGATATATCAACAATAATGGAAAGCAAACCATTCAATGATATTTTTTAAATCGATTTCTGAATTGTTTTTGAATATTTCGTTGGAATCCACTTTGTATAACTAATTTCGTCTCCTGTCTGTAGTTCATAGAGATCGTTCAAATATATATTTCAAAAATCGGACCCAGGATAGTACCTTGGGGAACGCCACACTTTACTGTTCACTTTCACTAATTTTATCCACTATCCCCACGTATCAATTTCTATTATTGATATAACTTTTCAGTTCCTTTTCAACGTTTTTACTGATTTTTTATGTTAGATAATTATTCATTGGGTCTTGTGTTGATTCACTTTCTCTAAAGTCAAATTGCCTTTCTGATGATATATTTTATTTATTGAGATATTTATCAATTTTTAATATAGTTTTCAAAGATTTTCCTTTGATTCGATATCAGAGATATGGGTCGGTAGGTCAGTGCGTCCACTGTGTTCCCATTTTTGTAGACTGGTCTCAGTATGGCGGTTGAAAACGTCTATGCATTTTCCACTACAAGATGTCCAGTTTATTGTGCCATTCCATATCTTTATTATGGTAATATATGGATTTTATCATCAAAATGATATTATATTCTGAGCTTTACAAAACGAAAATGAATGAAAGTTACACAGGTTGTTCAATTTTCTCTGGGAGGATTATCTACATGAGAAATAAAAGGTACCCACTTCATATAGGAACATCTTTTTTTCGAAAATATTGGCGGTATTCAAGATTTCAAACAAGAAAGCTTCTAAAGTGCGTCACTAATAAAATTTCAATTTATGAAGTTGTTCCAAGTCACATTAAAATCAATTTTTCGTCAAATATTCTTTGGTGACTATCTCAAACGATATGATTAAAATCCACCTGTGATGTATAGGGTGCTACAAACAGCTTGCCAAACATTATATATAAAAATGTGCAAATTCTTCATGATTTTATAAGGTACGAACACCCTGTATATTATCGATCAATGAAAAGCACATACAATGAGAATTCCTCATATTTCTTAATAACTGCGATCGAGTAATGTATTACAAACATTTAAAATCCGACCGCACTCCTCTGAAGATCCGGCAATGACCTTTGATAATGAAAAGTTGTTATTTGGACACGAATATATGTACTCTGACCAACCACAAACCGCGCCAACTCAAATCCTATTTTTTAGATCACTTCAAAATGTTCAAAATCCGACCGCACTCCTCTGACGACCCGGCAATGACCTTTGATGATGAAAAACTGTTATTTGGACATAAATGGATGGATGTATTCTGACCTACCACAAACCGCGCCAACACGAATCCTATTTTTGAGATCACTTCAAAATATTTGAAATTCGACCTCACTCCTCTGACGTCCCGGCAATGACATTTTTTTCCCGTTAACCAGCTGTCATTCCTCTACGAACGACAACCCTCAGAAGTCGAAACTTGTGCGAGCTAGGGATTAACGAAGTCTTATGTTTTAACGTGTGATTCCTAGCACGAGACCAGTGACCATGCTGGGAATCGAACCCACGTCTCTCTGATTGATTTGATGAAGAAAAGTTGATATTCGGACAGGCATGACAGTATTCTGATCCACCGCAAACCGCGCCAACTCGAATACTGTTTTTTAGATCACTTCAAAATATTTAAAATCCGACCGCACTCCTTTGACGACCCGGCAATGACCTTTGATGATGGATAATTGATATTTGGACACGAATAGATGTAGGTATTCTATTGTAGAGCCTTTGCTTCTTATGGGTCGATAATATACACTTTTCTGTTATTGATGCCCTTATGTGATAAGGAGGACGATTTGATCATTGATACCTCACTTACATAGCATAGTTAGAAACATCGACAATTACTTTACAAAGGCAAAACATAAATGTTTACCAACAACGTTGATGACTTTAACATCCTGTTAAATGAAGGTGAAATGAACCGTATATTGAATATTTATGTAAACAAAGTGATCGTGACACAGATGATGTGTTATCTTGACAACTGAAAAAGTATAGAGCATAAAGCGTGAGGAACGTAACGCGGGTTGACGGTGTCATCTCATATTAACGCAAATCCATGAAGAAGCATTTTCTACCTCAATGAGTGGAGTGACGCTTCACGTTCTGATCGAATTATCTAGTTACTGAGGTAGGCTGATATTATTTCCAGGTTGCGTACAACTATTTAACAAATACATTTGGTTCACATAAAGATTGTTACTCCACCACAAATGTTAATACTCTGTCCAGGTTTCGTCTGAATCTTTCAAATGTTTGAATCCAGACAATAAAATATAGTTGAGTTAACATATAGTACAAAAGTATTTTAATCAAAATCAGAGAAGATCTGGTCAAAAACTTTCGGTTTCTACAAATAAATATTGAACAAAGTCGATTATGGACTGAGGAAAATAGGAAATTATTTGATCCAAAGCTACCTTTCTTTCCAAGATCAATTCGACAACGTAGGTACAATTGTAGGTGATTCGAAAAACAACTGATTGGGTTACATCAAGTACCCATCTCATAGCCTAGTGGAAAAGGTACCTGAGAATATTTAGAAGAAAGTTTGAAATCAGTATAGATACACCAAATAATTAGAAGCCCCAAATAGTCACGTAAACACAGTAATCTTTGGAAAAATGTTGTTACATATTTGATAGTAATTGACAACATACAAAAAAACAAGCATCAAACATTAGAACCATTATTTACGCTCAATCCAGGGATATCAGCTGAAATGATAAAGTCTATAAATATCGTGATAATTTAAAAATTCAATAAAGAAAAACTACTCCTTTCAACTAAAAGAAAAATTATAGAAATAGGCGCTGCAAATAAAATAAAGGATACTAACAATTAGTAGATACTACAAACACAAACTTCTTGAAAATTTAAATAATCATAAAATATGTGGCAAATATTGAATAAAACAACAAAGATTCGTTGGAAGTCCAATAACAGATCACTATATGACAGAAATAACTGAAAACCAGTACAAATCCTTTTTTTTTTCAATAATCATTTCGGGAAAAATAGAAGGGAATATGGCAAAAAATATAGAAAATTACTTCACGAAAGTATTTGAATACTGTGAAAGAATATGGGGTACCATATGCTCTCTCAGCGTTTTCACCAAGTGGAAAATAAAATGCAAACACCTGTCAGAAAACAACTACTTCCCTGGCTAATACCACGACGGACATTGAACTACATCTGATAGATATTTGTGTAACGTTCTTCCAAGAAGACCCAATTGCAAGTTCTTGTCCTGTAATTAAACTGAAGATTATCCTTCATTTGGTTGGGAATGACTACCTGCAGACATGCATGTTTCGAGGTTTATTGCCTCTCATCAGTGACAGGGTAGGTCGGACAACATTATAATTGTCCTGTCCCTACCAAATGAATAATAATCAACTGTTTAACTAATATTTCCCCACGGATGACACTACGAAGTACAACAAAGTTGATCGCAGCGCCATCCGCACGAAACAAGACAAAACACTCCCAATTAGCACAGACTAGACGGGAAGAGAAAACTGTGAAAATTCGAATGAGTTCGAATATATTGTGCCAGAGAGGTACAAACAATGTGAAAGAATACGGGGTACCCTTCTCTCTCAGCGTTTCCACCAAGTGGAAAATAAAAAGCAAACATATGTCAGAAAACAACTACTTTCCTGGCTAATACGACGACGGACATTGAACTATATCATATAGATATTTGTGCAACGTTCTTCTAAGAAGAACCAGTTGCAAGTGCTTGTCCTGTTGGAAACGCTGAGAGAGAAGGGTACCCCATATTCTTTCACATTGTTGATATAACCTCTCTGGCACAATGTATTCGAACTTGTTTGAATTTTTACAGTTATCTTTTCCCGGAGTCTGTGCTACTTGGGAGTGTTTTGTCTTGTTCCATGCGGATGGCGCAGCGATCAACTTTGTTGTACTTCGTAGTGTCATCCGTGGGGAAATATTAGTTAAACAGTTGATTATTATTCATTTGGCAGGGACAGGACAATTATAATGTTGTCCGACCTACCCTGTCACTGATAAGAGGCAATTAACCTCGAAACATGCATGTCTGCAGGTGGTCATTCCCAGCCAAATGAAGGATAATCTTCTGTTTGATTACAGGACAAGCACTTGCAATTGGGTCTTCTTGGAAGAACGTTGCACAAATATCTGTCAGATTTAGTTCAATGTCCGTCGTGGCATTAGCCAGGGAAGCAGTTGTTTTCTGACAGATTGAGAGAGAAGGGTATCCCGTATTCTTTCACATTTTTGATACAATATATTCGAACTCGTTCGAATTTTTACAGTTCTTTGAATTCTGTTTTCAAGAAACAGTACTAAATTATTTAGGTAAGAATGACACAATAACGAGGATTCAATTTGGCTTTCTAAAAACCTTTGTACTGAAATCGTTAATCATAAAGGCGTTGGATACCACAAATAAATGTTTAGCGGTACTCTTAGACCTTGTCGAAGCATTCGATACGGTATCACTCATCATCTCATTAAACAAATTGTATAGAAAAGGAGTGAGAGGACCAGCTCTTGACTCATTTCATATCATTTTATCAAAACACATTGAATTACCCATCAACAGTAAAAGTAGGAGTTCCAAAAGGCACCATTTTGGGTCCATTACTTAGAAACTTCGATGGTAAAATAATTCCATACGCAAATGATAGGTAGCCAGAACTATGCCATATCACAGTTCAATCATTTCTCTTATTTTAACGATAAACTCGATAAACTGACCTTCAGCACAAAAACGTTACATGACGGTTAACGTGACAATAAGTATTGATTTGACAATGTGACAATTCAAGAAATAATAATAAGGGCGAATATTATACAAAATAAGTGAATATATAATATGTCAATTACATTTATGAAAGGATATTACGATGGGAATAAAAGCACATTGCTTTTGGTTTCGGGGTGTAAAGAGGATAAATTGAACCTAAACAAATACGAACATGCGGTTTTCAGATTTTTGATTTGATGTAGTGACAATACGATTTTATGAAAAAAATTCAGAAATACGGAGGTGGGTGGAGGGTGTAAAGGGGAAAAATTCAGAACTTTGGAACCAAAGCAGACATAAACATGCGGTTTTCAGATTCATGATTTGATCTGATGAAAATACAATTTGTTGGAAAAAAACGTTGGGGGTGGTTGAGTGGTGTAAAGGGAGTAAATAATTCAGAACTTCAATATCCAACCATTAACAGATACGAACATGCGGTTTCCAGATTTATGATCTGATCTGGAGACAATACAATTCAAGAAAAAACAATTTACGCAAGTGGGGCGTGGATGAGTGGTGAAAAGGGGGGAAATAATAATTCAGAACTTTAATATAAAACCAATAACAGATACAAACATGCGGTTTTCGGATTTACGTTTGAGGAAGGGCAAGTTTATGTTACCTTGAGTTGTGTGGGATGGCTTGAGGAATTGGCTTGTACAAAATTGACAGGAAAGGATGAGGCATTGCTAGAAATGGAAAGGTTACTGAAGCAATAATCTTTTTAATTCAGACTAAGAAGTAAAATATAAAATAATAATTTTTTTTATTTAAATGGCATTAATGGCACATTGTATATTTTCAAAGTTCGATATAATAATATATAATATGCCATTAATGTTAGTGTAAAACCTAGACTGTAGTTAACAGAGATCTTCCAAATTACTCTTTACTTTTTAGTGCAATTTTTTAATGAAATCGTTTTACTCAAAAAAAATTAAGTTTGAATAATACGATAGTAAGTCAATACGAAGTGATCTCATACAGTGTCCACCATAAAGTTGGCTGCATATGAGACAAAAATTGTTACTTATTTAAATTTCCGAAAAACTGTAATACCGATTTGTTTAAGCATGTCTGACCATTTAAAAATCCGTTGCGAAGTATATTACGTGACCTCGGATTTGACGGGAATTTAAATAAGCTGTCAGTGGTGCCAAAAAATTTGTCATATTGACACGATACCGAAATATGTTATTGAGAAAATGTGCTTGGAATCCAACGGCGACCCCATAATTCTATTTTGAACTAGAATAAAAAAAATCAGGTATACCGTTTCATTCCTCAACACTTATAACTAAGAAATATTATACATCCTTGTTTTATGTGGGAACGGCTTTGATAACCTAACACATAAGTTTTGGTCAAAACTAATCAAATATTTGTTGAATAGATATTTTGCGGGAGATTAAATATGAAAACGAAAAAAACACGATGACATTTCTTAATATTACAGTATTTTCCTTCTGGTGAGGGTATTTGAAAAGATAAAACTCAATTGCCGTTACCATATATTTCCGGAGATAAACCATACATGTTAATCCAGCTGTTCAAGAAAAATAACGTTCAATAAAATACCAAATTTAACCTTTAATCATGCTATAATTTTATGTCTTCATATCCGAGACGATACCAACTGACTATAAATAATGAAATAAAAATGTTAAGTGACTGATTTAGAGGAATATCAAGCTTCCCATCAGGTCGGATAGGCAGCAAAGACCCAGCATTCAATACTGCCGAATATCTGAGAGAGTAGCAATTAAAAGGTCGATTAAGAAACATATCTTCAGAAACGCCTCATCACAAATCAAGGCACCTGTGGAATAAATCACTTGAATCAAAGTAACGATTTCGGGTTATTAACTGGTAGACCTTGTGGTCAAAGGCGTTCGCCTCGATTGGTTCAACGGGCGTAAACGCTGTGCAGTAAGGGCCTTTTACCGGTTCATGGACAATATTCAACAGTAAAGCACCAATCTGGACACACGGTCTTTGAAAATATGATACAGGCTAGTTTCTCGGAAACAAATAAAAACGAGATTGCAGTGCTCCGTTTTTTTCATAAAATTTGAGGTTGGCGTCTCTTAGTTGACCTCACTGATGAACTTTGTCAAAAATGAACCCATGAACCCATATAGGTCAATAGAAGTTTTTCTCAAAATGAAAAGTAATTGAACGAATTTTTCTGCATAAAGGAGGACTGAAATGTTCATTCACACTCAGATTTTTAGGTATTCGAATTATATTCCTAACGTCATTCAGGCTCTGCAATATTCTTCTGATTCAGTCTTCTCTTGGACTATGTATTCCAGCATAACAGCTGCAGGTACCACTGTTCAACTTTGTTTATCCTTCCGCCCAGGTACGCATACCCATATGGGTTACTGGAAGTTTCTCTCAGAATAAAATCTAAATGAAAAAATGTAAAGTCCAATATTCTAACCATATGTCTAGGAATGTCTGCATCTTCATGACGAGGACCTCGATACAGACGGCATCGGGGACTGTATCGAATGTCTTCTATTTATTTAGCTGGACCCTTACTGTGTTGCACTCTATATTGAAGCCTTCCTTCACATTGTGGACAACTAGTGCCACATAGGAGGTCGTCGATTGACCTCTGCGGAAGCCGGATTGATTTTCTGGGATAAGTTCAAGCTCTTGTTCCAGAGCACAAAATCTCTTCAATGGGATTCTATCGACCATCCTGGCAATCGTACTGAGTAGTGAGATGGAGTGATAGCCATCAATTTTCGTGTCCGGTTTGAGGATAGGGATGATCACCTTGTGCTTCAAGCATTCAATTATACGGTTCATTATATGAATCAACTATACGAGGGACTTCCTTGGCAGGTTTCGCAGTAGAGTCGCATCGATTTCGTCGGTCTCGGGCTTTGTTCCTAGGGAGCCTCTTTAAGGGCCCCCGAACCTCCTCGAAGTTAGTTATTACCTTCGCAAGGGCTCCGTCGTCCATTGGGACCTTGAGTGCGTCCCTGAAATCCTTGGCTCCATGGTTACTTCGGCGTATTCTTGGGCGACGCCTACTCTCACCTGGAAAGTTCTAGAAGCGTATTCTCCGCACAGCTCTTTTCTGGATTTATCATGGCCTGCTTTCGGCCGTTCCTATAGCAGGGATGACGTTGTGCTTCGTGCGAATCCACTTTGACATCTGCCATAGGACATCGTTGGTGTTTAGGCTTCCATGCTTCCTCTTCCGTACTTTATCCCGGTGATTTTATATGAGCTGGTTAACCTCCCGCCAGGTTCATCATGTTCTCTTGATGAACCGGGTTGCGGGTGATTTGTCACTTTATTCGCTCTCTATTGTTGAGCTTCATCAAATCCAGGATGAAACGCGGCAGATGATACCTGTCATCTCTTACAAGCGTCTTCCTGCAACCCTCAGAAGTCAGACACTTGTGCGAGCTAGGGGAAGACGTAGCCCTTATCTTTCAATACGTGTGATGCCATGCACGAGACCGGTGGCCATACTGACACTCGAACTCATGCTCGTGACTTTAGCATTGGACCGACGATATTACCCCTCAATTATGATCGGAGACCATCTTCTGTCCTAAATCTCCCTATGTGTCCTCGGTGGGATTCCCGCCTTCATCTTCTGCTGCAGCAGCGCTTCGTCTGTTCGAGTTCGACAGTAAATCATAATTCTCCAGGAGTACTTTTCTTCCCGATGTGTTGTTTGGCTTCATCCTGTGAGCTAATCACGCAATCGCTGTTAGACTTTGACGACTCCTGGGACTCACTTGAAGTTCTGGATGATCTCCATACCGGATGGCTTGTTTATGATTGATTTGAAGAACTTTCTTCTCTGTTGCGAGTTGATGTCTTCTTGATTTTGGGCTCGATTGAGCTTTCTCTGCTTCAAGTACATAGGCACTTGCAAAACTCGCCTTTTTGCGTTTTGAGTAACGCTTGTCGACGCCTCAGGCGCCTGATGGTTCTGCACATGCGTGACTTTCGCTGCTGCAGCGGGATTTTTCCTCGAGGTAAAAGTGGATATCTTCGTGAGAGCTGCTGCTCAGCCTTTTTTCTGGTCCCCCGGGGTGGAGAGATTATGGGGGAGAGTGGTATTCCACCCCCCGGGCTGTCTAAAATTGCTAGTACTTGTCCCTATGAGAACTAGCGAATATGTCCATTCGTTTTTCTCATTTGCATTGGGTGTAGCCCATTCTTGCAAAGCTTTGTCTAGACTTGGGCTCCCAAGAGCTTAGGAGAATCCCGCGGGTTCAATCAGAGGATCTCTCCTGCTCACCCACTTTCGTAAAAAAACGAAAAGATTTTTGGAAATTATTCCAGATCGCGCATGTACTCTGTACACCGTTCAAGTGTGCCGGAGAATCTGGGCCAATTGTAAACTCTATCAAAAGAGTGTTCTAAAATTGACAAAATTCAGTTTCCAAACAAGGAGTTACTAAAATTCAACAACCCGACTGAACGTTCTACCACATTTTGATACCGAATCAATTCGGTGTTCCCATTTATGAATTGCTATTTTATATGCTCACTCAGGTACATACAGGGTGTTAATTAAGTACATTTTGAGACGAAAAGTTCATATAAATTTATGTCTCAAACGGATTGGTTTTCGAGGTACAGGGTGATGAAAATTTGGAGTTAACTTGAAAAAATCGTGAAAAAAATTTATTTTCATGACCCTGTATCTCGAAAACCAAGCCGTTTGGGACATATGTTTATACGAACTTTTCTTCTTGAAATCTTTCAAAGAATCAGATCTTTAAGTTTGTCAACTTACTTAATCATCACCCTGTTTCATTGCGGTTCAAGTCGACAGCTGAAATTAATTTTCGAGAATACCTTGATATATCAAAGTTATATATTTTCTTGGTACATATTGATATTAGTGGTATATTTTAAAATAATGTTTCCTGGATCCACTTCCATTGACTACTACATTTCCTTTGTTATCAACCCAATGGTGTAGTTAGATTTTACCTGGAAAAATCGTGACTTCAATTTTGAGACTTTCATTTCGAAAAATAATAGTAGTTGGTTCTGAAAATGAGGACTCATTTCCAAAATTTGTCATTTCGTTAGCTTTTTTGAATGTCTACGGAAAAGATTGACAACAGCTGATTATAAAATAATTAAATTGCCACACTCCACATATCTATTTAAATTTAAAAGTTGCTACTATCGTTGCTATACATGTTCTAAAGGAAACATTCACGAAAAAAAATATATATTCATATTTTGTGTACCTATGAATAGAGATATATGTATATACATATATTTTCTATTTTATAGCCCCTCTTTCAACCCTCGGCCTCCCGGATAAACTACCTAGATACGCCTGTAAACACACCTCCCAATTTTTTTAACCTGACGTATGTCTGAGAACATTGTCGTTCCATATGAAAAAATTAATTTAGAACAGCATGCCTCGAATGTATTGTAGTAAAATGAGAATTGAGAATTATGTGCAGCGCGGATATTATTGACTATCTGTCTCAAACTTATAATTTACACCCTTACCATCCAGGGTGTAAAAACGGCTCCCAGTCTCGAACGCATATGAATCATTATGATGAATTAACGACAAACATTTAGAAAACACCCCTCAACCGACGGCTCCGCGTCCTCTATTCCGAAATGACACTAACGGCACTTTCTACGTAGATCTCTTCTTTCACGTTTCGATGGTTTATTTGGTAACTTCGGGAAAAACCGAAGTAACGGCTGTCACCAAGAAAACATAGATTTGGATTATTCTGAAAAATGAGTTGTGGTTCTTTCTCTACAAATTGATTTCTTTGTTTCAAAATTAATGAAAAAGGACCATAAAACTACAAATGATTCTTTATGATATTTTTTCCAATATTAGTCATTTTTATGATGACATAATACGCATAGGAGATCTTGATATTAGTATAATAATAGAAAACAACATAGATGAAAATCTTGATATACTCTAATAATGAGTTTTGAAAACCAAGACCCCACTAAACTAGCACAGGTGAAACTATTGATAAATGAGCGAGAACTTCACAAAAACTTAAAACACTTACTGACTGGTTGAAAAATTAAGAACTGCGAAATTGCAACATGTCGATATTAGAAAACATAGAATGCCATTAGCAACCTTGATATTTATACAAAAACTTATCTTGTAATACCTGAAATTCTTCATCCAACATAGTGGTGAAAGAAGATAAAGTCAGGTCAAGATATTGATACTACTGTTTACTAAGTACTATATGATACGTCAACCGATGAAATCAGATCAATATCAGCGAAACTAGAACTTCATCATGAGACCTTGTGTCTACTTTTCTTCGTTATTACTATGAAAATGCTTTTGATAACGTCAACATTTCATTTTGAAATTTACCCTCGGAACATTTTCGTCAATCCTTACTTCTATTCAATCTTTCAACATTGAATAAAATCGATAGGATTTGAAAAAGTAAAGCCGTCGAAGGTAATGTTATTCTAAACTTTTTCACCACACACACGTGAATTGTACTCACAATTCAATGAAAAATTAATAAAATCTGGAGAGTGTGATTAACTAACTGAATCAACTTTGAAAATTCTTGTCTTGCTAGATCACATCATAGTATTCGATAGTATAGATCATGAACATTTTCACCACAAATAGAAGTACTTTGGCTTTGACAAAAATTCTTTCGAGTTAGTAGATCATTACCTGAAGGGAAGGAAGCCAATGGTAATTTATGATTTGAAGGCGCATATGAACCTCTAGATCTAGATCTGGGGTACCTCAAAGATCGATTCTTTGACCCTTGTTCTCGTCCTTTCACGTTTCTGACTTCCATTCGTCTATCTACCATTGTGGTATACATTATTTGGGGTCGATATTCAGTGGTATAAGTATCTTTCGTTATTCAACCCAATATTAGTAATATCATACATTCTGATCTCAAAATTCAATAGATATCGTGAAACTCTACTGATTCTCCGATACCTCAGAGCTACTTACTAAATCCTTCACCTTTATGTAGGTCACTCAGGCTGTTTCCTCCGGTGACACTTAGACCTGTTGGCCCATTATGTATCCAACCCAGTACTCTCATGGCTTGTATGAGCTTCCAACAGTTCTTTACTGAGTGGGAACTGTATTTTTTAGAATCGCCAGAAAGCTACACAAAAATTGCGGTCCAGTGCCTCGCAACAGTATGGGTGTCACTGTTTCTGAATCTTCACTCTGAATCTTCACCCCACAGTATGCTGATCAGTTTTCCATTACGCAGTCACATTTTGCTGAGGTACTCTTTTACTGATGCGTGACAGGTCAGGAGCATCGTACGGTTCTCAGCTGGCTCCTGTTGATTGCTAACAAGTCTGCCGTTCTTTTGTAGCGCGCTCCTTTTGAGAGTTTTTCCGGACCTTTTCTTGCAAGTTTGTCTGCTTTTCCATTTCCTGAAACCCATATAAGTTCGGCGTGAATTCGGTCTTGGGTATCTTCTTTGCAGTCCCATACCAGTTTGGACGTCACTTCCTTGCTGCACAAGGCCCTAAGTTCCACTTGATTGTCTGACAGGATGTCGATATGCGGTTTTCAAGGGTTTTCCTATTGTTCTCCTTCGAGAATCGAATGGTAGCGTACACCTCTTCCAGAAAGACACAGGTACTTATGGGTTCTCAATGTGTTGCTGATACCAGCACTCAGGTTCCTGAAGAACACTCCTGAACCTGCCCCATTTCCAGTCTTATATCATCTGTTTAACAGATTTTCCCCTGTAGAATGTCTTTAAGCTGTAAGCCGTCCCGCTCAGTTCTGTCTGGTATCAGCCCCTGAATTGGTTATTGAAGCAGTACTGTTGTGGAATGTGGTTTGTTCTCGATCAGAGCGCGTTCCTGATCACAATTCTAACGATGCTCATATGTCCCGTTCTTACGTTCAAGTTGTGTGTGTTCTGCAAAAGGAAGACGAGAGGCATACCAGTACTGTCTTCATGGCTGCAGTTGGTGTTGATTCATTGCTCTCTGTAATTCTAAGACAAAAGAGAACGTTTTGGGCCAACATACCACAGATGCGTATGTAATGAACTGCTGCTAATGATCACCGTGCTGTACAACCAGTGCAGTATAGTTAGTTTTAGCCCACATCTTTTTCCAAAATATCATCTGACCTTCACTAGTGGTGTCATCGCTTTTTTGTTTATTTGTTGAATGCTGATTCTAAGTCAGCTTGGAGTCAAGAATAACGTAAAGATATTTGAATTTTTCTGCATGTCCTCCCCTCGAAGTCGTATAGGTTCCAAGCCCATGGTTTTTTGTCTTCTGGTGACTACTATGGCTGTCTCAAGGCAAGTTGTACACATAAGTTCAACCGAACTGAATTCAGTTCCTGAGAAAATAGAAATTTCATTGGGTGATCCCTAGCAACTAAACTTAGTTTACTTGAACTGTTGGTGAACTTGCATTGTAAAATCCGCCCTTACAGTTGACGTTCAGCCCCACCGAATCCATCTATCTCGTAACAATGCCTTCTGCATGCGGTTTTTAACCTATGCTACGACTACTTTCGTCGTCAGCATATACAAGGGCATCAGATTCCACAGAAGAGGGGATGGTACCCCAACTGATCCTCTGGTCGTCCTGACTACCATGGTCTCCTCTCATCAGTATCTAAGAGTTCTGGTGATTGAATTAATAGAGGTGTTGTCGAAGCCCCTTTTATGTCCAGAAAGGCCGCTAATAGTATCTCATTATTTTCTAGCAGACATTCCACCCCCCTTACTAGTTGGTGAAGTGCTGTCTCCGTTTTGACATTTTTTATTTGGTGATATTTATAAATGTGAAAAATCTGTTCTCTAATAAGTGAAACCATGACTCAATAGTACGATCTTAACCAGAAATCAGGCGATAAAACTTTTCAGAAACATTAAATATTGAAATTCCAAATCCTCTGCCAGATACTTGGCCTTCGTTCCTCTATAGATCGAGAGTAGTCTTTCCAGAGTGGAAAATCATATGGAAAATTTTCTCTGCACAAGGTTCACCCAAACAAAAGTATCCTGAATTCTCACGATTTCATTAAAATGCTGTTGAAACCGTAATGGAAGTAATAAGAAAAATACCATAACATTTGAAATGATAATCGAATTATAAAAAATACTGCGTTCCTAAAAATGGAATCTTCTCATTAAAAATTTGTTTTTATATTGCATATAGTTTCATAAAAAAATAGGTCATTGACTTCAGAGAATTGAAATGAATCTAGAAGTTCATGTAGAAGTGGTGTCCTTTAAGAAACTGAAATCATATATTCTTAGGAAGTTGTAGCGTGAAGATCTTTGTGGTCAGAAACAAATTTTGGTTGAAAAATTTGAAACTCCTGTAAGTGCCCAGTTTAGGACGGTTTTGAATCTCTTCAATCTGACTTTTGCAATAAACAAATTTGTTAATATAATTTGTCATTTGATACATATCTGAAACACACTCCACAATTTTTTATATAGGTCTGCATACACTTACCAACCTGTCTTCCGCCACCCACAACTTTCCTCCGTCCAACAGCAAGAGAAAACAACGTAAGCCTCCCGACAGGAAGATATTCTCGAACAAAACAACAAATTATGAGACGTGATTATTTACTCTCACAGTTTTGCAGAGGATGTGACAAACTATTTATGATTGTCGTAAGTAATGTGACATGTGGATAGAGTGTTCGTAGGAGATGTGTAGTGACCCCTGGCACGACACATCACTCAGGCCCAAGGCCCAGCCCATTCGACAGAAAGACGGTCCAGGAGAGAATGCTGTTTATTATCGTCTTCACAAGGCAAGAATGACATCGACTTGCTCGGGACAAATTATGGCTGAAATATGCTGCAGCCACGGGCTTTATTCATGGCTTCACTAATGTGTGGAGTTTTATTCGGTTCTTGAGATAATCATTGGTTATATGGGACTCAGTCGATACACTCATGAAGTAATTGCTCGGAATTATTGGTTGTCGGTATATTCTTGAAAATAGCTCTACAAATTATAATTACGATACCGTACAGTCATTGATCAGTTGAACTATCCTGCATAATTTGACATAAAGTCGGACAAATCCATAAATTAATGATCTATACAGATATTTTTAATTTTTCTTCATTTCAATCATTAATGAAATTAGTCTTGTGAATTGAATTTCACGTCAGAAAAAGAAGGAAACGACCCTTTATCATTTCTAGATAACAAAATTATTAAAACGCCAGACAATATCCCGAAAGTTGATTGGTTTCAGAAATTTTTTTAAATTACCACTCACAAGACGATTTCAGACAAAACAATAACATCACTAAAATTCTAAAAACAAGAGCACTTGCAATTTCCAATCCAGAATCCCATAGAAAAACTTTTTTGTTCACACTAAAGAACAAAAAAAACCCAAATGTGGTTTATCCAATTAGGTGGGAAAACTTTCCAAAGTGCTATATAAGACAAACTGTACGTTATCTGAAAACAAAATAACAATAATGAAAGGTACCAAATGCATTTGCTGTCAGCTTCTGCAGTCTCAGCCTATATCCACAGGCATAATGCAGCACTACGAGTGTTGTTCTATATACTCGTACGGTGTCGACGGGACACCGGTGTTGCCTTATGCTCCAGGGGATATTGAGTCCGTTGTGGAGAATGAGAAGTGCAATATCTATTGAAACTACTCATTCTCCACCCTCAAGCAAATACAAACCAATAGGCTTGATGTATAATACTCCTCGACCAGTTATCTAAGACGAGTTTCATCATTGAGTTTTCGGCTCCCGGCAAATTAAATTGTTAAAAAATTGGGAGTGGTAGTTGAGTCAAGTAGTTTCCATTTGTTTCATTATCTATTTTGAAAATGTTTTGTGTGTGTAAGCATAAAGCGATACTAAGGAGGCGGTATTTCTATTATAAGTTCTTCGTCTTAATGACATTTATATGTATAAATAGTTCAGGTGAAACCATCGTCAGTTATTTCTTATGAATTGTTGAATGATGTTCATTTCTTGGTGTGAAATTTTCTTACCGAACCCCCCCGCGTGCTTGAATTAATTGCCGAAAGTTTATTTATTTTTAATTCATGTACTCAAAAATTTCCGGCAATAATTCAAGTACTTGGGAGATTATAAGTGAATATTTCCCTCATCTGTCAGAATGTATGTACCCACGATAAATGTTGTTCAATTAATAGCACACAATAGCAAACGAAAATAATTCCAAATCAGGAATCAAACACACGAAATAAAGTTGAAGGATAAAAGAGGTTGGGATTCGTTAAAATAATTGAAACGATGTGTTTCCATCATCCTTATAAGAGGTGTCAGTAAAAATGAGCTACTAAAAATTGTCCGAGTGGATAACTCGAAAACGGATAGGAATATCCCCAGGGACGTACATACAAAAAATATTCGCCTCTCAATCCTATATTACATGGTCGAAAAATATACGGAGTGTTCCATTTGAAGAACTCGAGAAAATTCAATTCAAAAACTTCCGAATTAAAAATTCATTTTCAGTCATCCTGTATAATTTTTGGGAATGATAATGATTCAGAAATATCACTCATATGTCTGACGAATAGGATTATAATCATGACCTCCTGCATTCCATAATCTTGAGAACGGTGGTTGTTGCGGTATGCATCTGCAGATAGCATTATTTTGCCAAAAAAAATCATAACTCCCAAGTGGTTGGGAGATAGTAAAGGATATTGGAGGTGTGAATGGAGACCACTAAAATGCTTGAAAAAATGGATTGAAGTACATAGCATTTCATTTGAGAAAAATACAATTGACCCTGTAGATTTTCATTCGTTCACCCTATATATCCGACAATAATTTCTGGATATAGACACATTTCTCTAGTTATATTTGGATTCTGAATTATCGTCCTAACTATCTTAGAACTCAAGCTATCGGACTCTGACGCACTATTGCCCCACCCTGTATATATCTCACTAAAAAAAATTTCTACTTAATTATTACTTTGATAATAACAACAGACGTGACAGATAATAGGGTAAAAACAAATGGATTAGTTTGACAAGTGTTATTTGATAGAATCGAAGCTAACTAAAACTTTTTTTAATGTTATGCGAAGTTGTGACATAAAGTATCACATGTCATACATCGTTTGAATCAGAATGGAAACTCTATTTCAATTCGTAACAATTCAATATGACGCCTATGGAAAAAAGTAAAGTTGATGATGATGGCCAAGAGACGAAACGTCGGATGGTAAATCTGAAAATACCGTCGTATAGCGGGGACAAAATTGCGATGTAAATTTGCTGTTTATTTTAATATCATCATCAACTAACGCCAAAACAAAATTCAACTTGGTTTTTAAAATTTCGGTTTTTCCCGAATATCTCCGGATATACTCAAAATTCTGGAAATTTCAGCACATTGCGTTCGTCCATCTTTGTTACCCCTTATTATGGGTTCCGATATTTCAAGGGTGGCACTCGAATTTGAATTACCCGCTATAGGTTCTCCTTACGACACAGTTCCACAGTTTCTGTTTGTCATGCTTCACCTTCATATTCTGCTTTTACCGATGTGGCTCCAGCTTCTTCACAAGATAACCGAACGTTTATTAATTCTCCTCACTCTGAACTCTGAACTCAACTTCATAAAGTTTCTCATGCAAACTAGTATTAAACAAACATAACAGAATTTTCACTTTCCTGTTCATTTTTCAATACCCCATGTTTGAATAAAACCAGGGGAATTTTCTGAATTAATTTTTATGTGCTTTTCATACTCTCAGAACAGAAAACTTTTATGAATTTTTCAGAAAGAAATAACTATTCATTTTCTTTTCAAGTATACCATTATTGTATCACAGTTAACCGAATAGACTATATTTATTCATTTCCCAAGACCAAAAATCAAAATCGACATAGTTCATCTGGAAGAATGTAAACATTGTTGGTTATAACTGCTGGGAAAAGTTTCGTGATATTTATTATAACCAGTAAAGACATAAGCTAAATCAATTTTCGAGAACTGCTACCATAACAAATGAATGAACGCCAATATCAAAACTTCAATATGACACACTTCAGATCCTCAACTTTAGGTGACACAGACATCAAAACTCACATCTGCACCAAGAGTTTGGCACATTCTCTGTGGACCCTTTGCTCCCTTTCCTATTAAACCCTCCTGATGTCCTCATTCTATCTAATGTTCCAATTTGTCGTCTTTCGAACGGTTGCCTCCTTTTTTTATTGTTTGATATTAAGTTTAGCGTGCAGTTGCTTTATTGTTTTGTGAACACAATCGCTGTCTTGATGCGAGGTATGCAAAACTGAACTTGTTTTCTTTATCTTCATGAAGTCTTTTTTATCGATTGCAATCCATCGAGAAGGGAAGAAATGATCGATTCCTTGATACTATTTCTTAATAATTGATGTATTATCGAATGATATATTTTTTCCACTTGTTTTTTCTCTTGTTGAAGCTGTCGAGAAGCTTTGTTTGCATTGACGACTAATGCCGATTAGGTGATAGATACATTCACATTCTCAGAAGAGAAAAAATATGTTTACGATGAGAAATAAATCACAATTCCGTCTCGAAAAATGTACTTACATTTTTTGACTCGACCATTCATCGACCCATAAAGTTTCATGATGGAAGTCACATGATATGTACTATCAGCGGCAGTTCAGGTAAACAATGAAATATGAGCGGCAAAGTTTTGACATACGGTTTTCGAACGTTTTTTCCTACGACCACATGGGAAAGTAACATCGCACTGTAGAGTTACACGAAAAGAGGCTTATATCACAAGCGTGCGAAATATTTTCCACACAGGCGCGGAAAGTAACTTTCCGTACGCTCCCTTCGCTCAGTTTGTAGAGCAGCGGGACATATTGACTTCTGACGACGAGTATGCGGGTTCGATCCTCGCCCGCGGATACTTTTTTTCTTTATAATATTGAAAAAAATGACAGTTTTCAAATAGATTGCTTCAAATATTTTGTATTTAAAAGTAATTATTAAAAATAAATGAAGTCAGAATGGTTCTCAGTCGGACTATTCATTAAATTTTCTTAGACATTAAATTGTTAAATAGATAGTATCTTCTTGCACTAAGCCGGTGAAATATCCAAAAAATTCTGAATAATCTAAACAAAGCAAGGAATTTTCAAAATGCATGTTCCTTTTCGTTAAAAAATAGTTTCATATATCAATTCCGTGTACCTAGCCAGTCAATCATGTAATTATCTTGCTGAGTATTTATTATATATAAAATGCAGGCTTTGAACAATTTATGTCAAACGTCAAAAGTTATTTTGAGTATGTAGTGAATGTTAGGTACATTAATTGTGCGTGGAGGCAGCAAAAACATTCTTCCTAAAAATCCTACCAACAAAATCTTGAAGCAATCTATTTGAGAAGTGTAATTTTTTTTCATCTTCTTAAAAAAAAAAGTTTCCGCGGGCGACGATCGAACCCGCGTACGCTTCGTCAGAAGTCACGTACCAACTGAGCTATTGGACCCATATTATGACAAGAAAATATATTGTATTTGAGTGTATCTTGATTAATAATTATTATCAAAAATAAAAGATGTCTAATTTTTTATTCAAATTAATTTTTAAAAATAAATGAAGTCAGAGTGGTTCTCAGTCGGACTATTCATTCGATTTTCTTGGACAGATGTCAATATCATCTATAGTTCTTGGAGTTTGATTTAAACAAATATCTATTTAAAAGCATTCTGAATCATCTAAATAAAGCAAGGAATTTTCAAAATTCATGTTTATTTTAGTTAACTAGTCATATATCAAATCTCTACTTTAGTCAGGCAATGTTTTAATCCTCTTGTTAGTTATTTACTGTATATAAGAAGCAGGCTCGTCTCCTTGGTAATTCAATTTACTGATCAGACCGAACGCCTTTTGTTCTCGAACTATATTTAAAACTGCACTTACTTATGTATGATATACTCTTGAACAATAAAATCTATTATTATTATTATTATTATACATTATTTGGTAAAATTATTATGTTGTCGTAGGAAAAATAGTGTACATTACTAGTGCGAAAGTGATTTTTCACACTCGTGTGATTGCCGCACTCGGCTACGCCTCGTGCCACAATATTTCCCACTCGTGTGAAAAATGTCACTTTCCGCACTAGTAATGTAATATACTATTTGAAGTCATAGAGAATTATTTCATATCTGATTGATTCACCCAAGCCAATCCTTTTCTACATCATAACCTTCTCGGAAACTGCCATAATCCTCAAAGAAGTCTTCAAATTAGCGCTTCGCGATACCTAGAGATAGTAAGTCTTGGTCTTGTCTTGGTCTTGATACAAGACCAAAACCAAGACCAAGATCAAGACTTGATAAATCTTCCATAGATCAAGACCAAGACCAAAACTTGACTTCTGAGACCAAGACCAAGATCAAGACTCTCCCCCAAGAGTATCGGTCTTGGTCTTGGTCTCGAAAGAAAAGTTAACTTCACTAAACTCTACTCAATGTTAAGAAAATTTTGATGGAAAATGTTATGGAATCTTATTTCAATTATTTATTCAAAATCTGTATTGCAGTTATACAGATTACAACAAATAGGTGTATGTTGTAAGATCACACAATAATCCATTGGAAAATGGTCAATGAAAACCTAATTAACATTCCAACCATTTTGAACCTTTTTTCTGGTCTGTCGACATGTGTGCTGTGTGGGTCTGATTTAATATTTATTTAAGATTTCTTAAAAATTACATTATGATGGTGAAATGAGAAATTTTTACTTCGATTACTTAACCCGTACAAATTGACAATTGTTAAAGACTGAAAAATACGAAATAACTATTATATGCATATAAACTATTGGACAATTTAATTGAATAATTAAAATTTCAGACAAATTTTGATCCAAGACACATCAGTCTTGGTCTTGGTCTTGGTCTTGGTTTCGCGAAGCCCTCCTTCAAATTAAAAAAGTATTCGTGTTTATTACATATCGGTTATGGATAAAATCATGCAATGCATTACATGTTCTTTCATGTTTCATATAACTATTATATATGGGCTGTGACGGTCGTGATGGTATGTAGAGCGCTCGCTTCTCAATCAATCCCAGGTATTTTCCTTGCTCGCACCACACTCAGGAGCTTTTGAGGGGTTTTATCTCCTTTAGAAACCTGGAAGATTCGTTACAGAAAAAAAAAAGGCGCTCATGCAATGAAAAAATAATAGTTATTCTCCAGTTACTTGTAATTCGTGACTAGTCAATTCGACCATTCTATCAAATAAAGCTCTCGTGAGTTATTCCGATTATAACTGTAAATTGTCTTACTACAAAGTACTCCAGATAGAGTCAGGAAGCAAATACTAGTCGTCATGTAGAGGAGCGACACTACTTGACGCAAAACCAAATCTAATGATGGAAAAATGGTGGATTACGCAGTCCGAATCTTCCGCAAAGAATGATGATTGGCAAGGACCATGAAACCGGTACGGAGGAGTACCCCCAATTAAATCGAAATGGAATTTCATCTTTTATATTTAAAAGGTGTTGCAAGGTATTTTTTGTGGAAAATTTTGAATTTTGCCAAGTATTAAACATATTTCATTCAACGGTCGTAAGGGGCAGTAGTTGCTTTCTGTTGAATTCTTGCCGACGACCATATGTATTGTATAGGATTTTTTTGCGGAAGATTCGAGTTGCGTAATCCACAATTTTTCTTCGTTATTAAATACTAGTCGATTATTTTTCATGGTCTTACGAATATTGTCCTAAAGCCACCATCAACGAACTATCAGACGAGTTTTATTAAGTCTCAAATGCAACAAAACCAGTAGATATAAAGAAATTCTGATGATCATTTTCAAAATTATGCCACTAAATCTAACTTCTATTTTTATATTCCCCCTGACAATTCCATTTTCTAGTATATTCATGTTGGTCAGATGGTCATGCAGGTCGCTATAGCTGCCTCCGTGGCAACTTCAGATATTACCCTGAAATTTCAGGGCTTTCTAAACGGCCGCTTCAGAAGCCTTGCTTAGCATACCACCGCTCCACATAGACATACAAGCCGAAGCCGAAAAGGTCAAGCGCCTATCAAAGTAATAGGTAACTAGTCTGAATTATACCAAACTATTTACGGAGTTGGAAAACGACCTGACAATAGGAATGCCATCGCCTTAATATAGTTTTGGGAAACATTTTAAAACAACTATATAAGGCAAAGAAGCGTAGAAGGAAGGTCCTACGATTAATGAAGAAATTGCCTGCTATAAGGATGACTTAAGAACCGAAGGTGTGAAAGCAATCCTAAGACGAAAGTCTCGTTGGGCCTAAGTAAACTAGCTACGGTGATCTAGGCAGGAGTTGCAGCAATACATCATTGTGTATAAGGGCAACTAAGAGGCTGATTGGTATGAGAAGCTGCAGGAAGTGCTCTCATTGGCCCAGAAACTGCTTGTGGTTTAGCGAGAGCTCTGGAAAAAACTCACAAGAACACGTGTATGAAGACTCAACCTCAAGAATGGTGGAACTAGGCGTCGGGAATGAGACAGGCACGAATTTTCATTAAAGAACCATGGCCTTCTTTTACTGAGTACGTCAGAGTAGTTCAGAACAGAAGGATAACCAGGATTGTGGTTAGGCACTGTAGACTCGAATGATATGGAAAACATCAGATTGGCAGAAACAACCAAAAATGTAGGTTCTGCCAAAATGATGGAAGCGCTGGGCACATTGTATCAGTGTGAAGGTCTGACAAGGCTAAGGTTTTCAATATTAGGAGAGGTTAAACCACAACCTCACTGGATCTGCAAATATCTCTCATCCAAGTATTACACATCCTTGCACTCGGTTACATAGGCAATGAAATCACCAAAACCCAGGAAATTTGCGCAGGCAAACGGATCGAGATGCGGTTTCTTTCATTCGAATCGTTAGCTCATGTAAAAACTTTGTGTGTATTTTGTTTTCCAGATTTCATGAAAAATGCATTTGTACATCGGAAGGTGCATTCTTTTAACTGTGTAATTTCATATCTACCACAAAAAACACCCGAACTGTACAAAATTTGGCACCCGGGGGTTCCTCAGGTCGCGAAATCTAAATATCATGTCCAAATCAGCCCCTTGTACACCTAGAGGTCAGGACGGCATTAGGAACGTCATTCCCTGGAGTTCCTGCCTAACTTGTGCTAAATTGCTAAATAACGAGAAACTCGTGCCCCGGGAGTTTTGTAGGCTGCTCGTCACGAATTTGACATCGGTGACCTGCCCCGGAGGACCTGGTGCACCGAACGACCCGACTGGAGTTTTGAAGAAATAACTCACCGAATCGTTGGAAAAGCTAAGTATTCCGTCGGAAGATACTTTAGTACGTCGATCTTTTACTGGACAATTCAAGGATGGCCTGAATCCAACAAATTGGGGTTGGAAAATTGTCGACGGACGTTTAGTGCCCACAAGAATAACCCAGCGTGCGGGTCCAGATAACATCTTGAAACTTGTTTTCTGCAGATGTAATGGTGATTGCGGGCCTATCTCCTTATGCATCTGCATGCAGAATGCACTCCCATGCAACATCGCACGTAAAGTTTGTGCTGGTACGAACTGTACCAACGTCGACATGGTTACTGCCAAAGATATAATTGCCACCAAGAAAGATGTTCTCCAAGAATCTTTTCAAGAAGTTCCCCGAAAAGATAAAACTTTCCAAGACGATCCTCAATATGAGAGATTTATAGATGAAGTCGGGTGCTTGTAATTAAAAATTTCAGTTATTTTATAAATTATGCGTATATATTATTTGGGCCCATACCTTGTCTTTTCCCTTGCACTAGAATCTATTGAATTCATAAATAATTTTAAAGGGTGTTATAACAAATTCCTGACAAGCGACCCAAAAAACCCCCGGACCTCGAGTATCCAACGATTCAAGTTTTTCCATCAAAACTCCAGGGGATGACGTTACTAGTCAGGTCATCCGGTGTACCAGGTCCTCCAGGGCAGGTCACCGGTATCAAATTCGTGACGAGCAGGAACTTCAGGGAATGACGTTCCTTATGCCGTCCTGTCCTCCAGGTGTACAAGGTGCTAATTTAGACATGATATTCAGATTCCGCGACCCGAGGAAACCCCGGGTGCAAAACTTTGCACAGTTCTGGTGTTTTTTGTGGCAGATTTGAATTTTTTTCCATCAATTGAAATCATGCAGTTGAAAGAATGCAATTTTTGATGCACAAATGCATTTTTCATGAAATCTGGAAAACAAAATACAAACAAAGTTTCTACATGAGCTAACGATTCGAATGCAAAAATCCGCATCTCGATCCGTTTGCCTGCGCAAATTTCCTGGGTTTTGTGCCAAATTTTCTCGCCTAATACCGTTCTGATGATAATGAAATATCTCAACCACGTCTTCATGGTTACCTTTCCTAATGGTTTTCCCATGATCTATGTGTAAATTTTTCATATCGTCTCTCACTATGTAATGAATTACGTTATGGTGTTATTGTCATTCATACTTTGCTGGCTAGAATTGTCAGAAAGGTGGCTGCATCCATGACTACCCCAGTTATTGCATATATCTGACAGAAAACAACAGAACTGTTGCCCTGACTAATACCTCAGCGGATATTGAATCATTTATCAGGCATACGTGCAAAGATTCTTGCTACAAAAAAACAATTTTGCTATTCCTCTCTGAGACAAACAGAAAGACTTCGACTGATCCAAATGTAAAACCAATGGCAGACTAGTTTCGGAATGTATGTTCCCCATCAGTACAGTCTGGACTGTGACGATGTAGATAGGATCCATGTCGGCGACAGATTTCAGCATTTCAGAACGACATTTCTGTTCATAAAATAATAGACACCAATCCTTCCAAGAATTACTATAACTTTGTTAAGATAATATAGCATGGAATACCTTTACATATTCCTCAACATTTCGGAAGTCATTATAATAAGGCCTGAAGACTGATCTTCTTCATTCAATCCATATCTCTCCAAAATTGTCGTCTGAGAATTGACGTTCAGTGCTACAAAATGGTCCTTCCCAATTATGTTGCCTCGATATTATTCAAAAGTAATTTTGTCCTGAAAGAAGAAAAAAAACTCTAAAAAATACCTGAGGTGATTTATATCAGTTTTTTTCATTGTCATAGCTATCCGTAAAAAAATTGTTAATTTTTAAGGGCTATTTTAAAATTTTAGTCAATATTACTAATCATTGCGTGTCTTTTCAGTTTTTTTCATATTATAATTCATTCCATAATAGCTGTAACCCATAATAGACCATTTGTTATGACATTGAATTTCTGTTATACAGGCATTCTGTTGACAATATGAAATTATCATCATTAAAAATATATCGTTTCTTTTACGAATGATCTGTAATTCACAATGTAGCAATTTGTAAAGAGACGAAACTGCTTCATTATATGAAACGAGAAATTCCTGACAATATTATTAACATTTCTTCTCCCCCAATACATCAACATCAGCAAAACCTACCATTAACTACTTGCAATCAATAAATTCATCCCATCGCATCGGTTATTACAATTGCGTGCCAAACTGCGTTCTATAAATCACTTATAAAAGACCATTGCACATATTTTGCTCAGGGGTACCAGCATTCTATTAGAAACCGAACAATGAGGTATCGTGAATTATTGCTTTTCAAAAAGAATTATTATATCCCGTTTCGACATATCATATTTCAGGAATTCATCGTTTCAACTGATGTGTTTCTTCACACTGATAAATGAGGGGAGAGATGTAAAACAAAAAAGTTGCGAGATACTGGGGATTCGAGTTTCATCATGGTCCCTTGAAAACACATTTCTTTGCAAAAATTGTGTGATGTGTGTAATGATCTGTTTCAAAGTACCAATTGGTAAGATATTTAAATAGAAGGCAACATGTTGAAACTGGCAAAAGCAAAATTTCGGAATCGGTGGTTCCCCAAAGAACCGAACGGGCCAATTCTGTTCAATATATGTCAATGACTTAATATCATAATATCATCACAGAAATATTCATTAACAAAATTAGGTTAATTTCAGGCAAGAACACATCTGGAATCAACATAAAAAGTAAAAAGAATTCACTGAAAAAATGGATCACCAAAGGATTACTCAACTCAATTGATGAATAAAACTGTCTCTATGAAGAACTTCTCAAAAACCCACAAGACATACAACTCAAACAAGTATATAACTATCACAAAAGTAAATAAATTAAATCAACAGGAACTGAAATAAATCGAAAGACCAATCACCGAAATGAAAAAAAAAAAAAAGAATTAGAAAATGAGATAATCGAAAACAAAACTGATATATCGAATGCATACAATGCACACTACAGCGAAATAGGACATATTAGCAACATAAATAACATGTTTCGGTTTTCCACATGTTAGGAAGTTATTGATTGAGGAATATTATACAGTTGAAACCTAAAAATAGTCCTAGAGAAGACAAGATATTTGTGAAGATATTGGAACATATAGCAGATCATCCACTTGCAATAAGAATATTATTTTGAAAACGGTATTTTCCCAGATATCCTGTAACCTGGTGTGGTAAAATCACTGTTTAGATGCGGTAACAAACTACAAATTATTAAATACAGACCTATACAATTGATTTCGAACGTTGCAAAGTTAGTGGAGAAAATTAATAAAACATAAATAATTCTTTTTGTAAAAAAAATTCAATATTTGTGGGAACAAAAATGCGGGTTCCGAGAAGGAAAATCGACAGTTAACATTATACGTTTACGAATTATTGAATAACTCCAAACGATCTTTATCCATCTGAGTCGATATTTCAAAGGCCTTTGATACGGTTTGTTACAAAATTCTTCTGAAAAAATTGGATTGTATTGATAAAATCTTATCTGACAATCCGAAATCGAATTGGACATATCGATATCAAGTAGGTACCCCAAAAAATAATACTTATGGTGTTCCCCAGGGCATTGTTCTGGGCCCTATTCCCATCACGATATATGTCAACAGCTTTTGACACAAAAATCCAGTTTTGAGTTTTGCAGATGACACAGTAATTCTGCCGTCCTAAGCAAAAATGCAAAATATGTGAACATGGAGATATTGGTTTCTGTAGTCTTGAAACACTATAAATTTAACTTTTTCCAAAGAAAAAATTACGTAAACTAGTTTTAATTAGCCAAATTTAATCAATCATTTTGCCATTAGTACACAAGTTTAAGACTTTTCGTACTTAGGATGGTCGAAATTACAGATTCTCAGCTTCCGAGTTTTTGTAGATACGGCTTTTTTGCTTAGGACGGCAGAATTCTGAATAGGGCCGAGACTTGGCAAGAACTGAAAATAAAAGCGGAAGAAGATCTCAGAAAGATCATGCAATGGTTTCAGTTAACTTTCCAGAAGCCAGTGGCGCTAAGTATCTGTGTTCGATCATTCATTGATTTTTGAGATGGTATTTGCAAATATCCTACAAATAAAATACAAGGCTGTTTATCCCGTTTCAACCTTCTGAAATTGTATCTCGAAACTTCGCTCCTGAAAACAGTTTATTCTCATCTATTATTCTCATTCAGTCTCTAAAATCTTATGGTTTGATAGGATAGGGTGGGCTAAATGAATGCCATTTATACTGTAAAAATTCGAACGAGTTCGAATATATTGTGCCAGAGAGGTATCAACAATGTGAAAGAATACGGGTACCCTTCTCTCTCAGCGTTTCCACGTTTCATTACTTTCCACTTGGTGGAAACGCTGAGAGAGAAGGGTACCCCGTATTCTTTCACATTGCCATTTATACTGTCTTAATATACATAAAATATTGAAAATAGTATTAGGAAAATAATGTACTTACTCCACTCAGAAGATATTTATGGAGAGTGGGGTTATGGATGTAAGATAAGGATATTGTTACTTGGAATTAAAAAACAAAATCTACAGTTTGATTATTGTATCTTTACACATGTGTCATCAATTTATGATCGAAGAAATCACACATCCTCTATCGAACATCTCTTTCTAACAACCGCTATGAGCGATTCAAAATTCGTTTACAGTTGTCTGCTAAGCTAAGAATTATGGTATTGTGATGATGACGCACGGGTAAAGATATAATATTCGAACTGTAATTGTCAACTATAGAACACCCTTATGATACGAGAGGCAACTGTACTAAATTTTTAAAAAGATTAAAATCAGTTAGACGGAGACAAAGCAGGAACCTGGGTCCAAAAATTTGGAAGATGTTCCCTAAAACAAAAAAACCATTAAAAATATTGACAATCACAAATGCCAAACAAAAATATAGATAATAAATGTTTGCAGTAATGAACTTCAAGTCTATATTCCGATGACCGGAGATCATGACCATGTACAAAAACGAAAAAAAAGGGAGAAAATGTATTAAGTTCGTTTTCATTATTGTTTTTATTTTCATTTCCGTCAGGAGTTTACCAGTCTCGGGAGCCCCGATACATCCGGAGGGCGCGCTGGTTTGTCATTAACCTCATTAAACACTCCTCACGACCGTGGGGTGAGTGATTACTGGGTCTGAGAATCTTGTGCCCTGAGTAGGCGGAGTGAACCAATAATAACGGATTTCTGCATTCGTCTGGTTAAGATTTCTGCAATGGTTAAATAAATTTTGACAGTTGTCATTTTTCCCTGCAGAAGAGGGAAGCTTTTTTGAAAAAAAAACATATAGAAAATAGAGGAAACCGATGAAAATTACGTTCCTTATGGAAGCGGAAGAAGCAGCGAAGCAGATTTTGCCAGAAAAGTCCCGAGGTCTTACCTTTCAATGTGCGATTCCTAGTACGTTCTCAGGCCATCAGAAAAATTAATTGAAGTCGCTGTGCTTTGAACCCACAACCGGCAAGCCAGAATTATTAAAGAGTATTGATTCTAACCACTCGGCTACCTGACCTATGGACGAAACAAGCAATGCTTCGCTCGACTATTCACCTTTATAAAAAAAATTAAAACGAGCCTTTTGAAAAGCAAATCACAGGGAAATAAACCAAAGAACTCCAAGACATCAGAACGACCTGAAATAGAGAAGTTTTTAACGAAGCTCCCGATGACGAGTATTTGTTGAGGATTATCGTTGCTTGTGGATGCGATGAATTGGTCAATTTGAAAATAGAAAATATTCAAGACAAACGGAAATATTTTCACGTTTTGCCAGTTACTAAAACTAAGAAATCGAGAAGTTTCACCATACTTGAAGAAGGATTTCCAGTCTACCCGATCAAGTTGTGTAAAAAAAAACATGTCTTTGAGATCAAAGAATACTGGTTACAAAAATGGGAGGTGTACCAGCCAGTGTGTGGGAATAGATACGTTGTCGAACATTCTTCCAAGAATTGTAATATTTTGGAACCAGCGCTCTATACCGGTCACTGCCTGAGAAGGTCTTTGGTGACCCTTTTGACCAATGCAGGGCCTAACATGACTACTTTGAAGCGTCATGGAGGATGGAAGTCCTCGACGGTAGCAAAAGGATACCTAGAAGAATCGGTGCATAACAAAATACATACTGCAGAAAAAATACAAACTTCCTTCCAGTATGGGGTCTGGTTCCAATGAAACAACGAATTTTATAATGACTTCAAATTCGAATAAGTCAAGTTTTATTAATACGAAATTAAGAAAAACTAATTCAAAAGTTTTCGTGAAAGTATGTGCATGCGTCCGTTAAGATTTTCTATTCAACAAAAAAGAGTTTTCTCACGAATTAAGGAAAAACCAATTCGTAACACCTTGTCAAATTCTGTGCATACTCCGGCTAAGATTCTATTCGAAATTCTTCTTCCTCTGATATTATTGAATTTTTCATTACAAATTAATGTAATTGTAATCTATCAAACAGTAAAATAACCGTTCAAAAGGTAGTAGGTAAACAAACTCATGCTGCATTGATAAAACATTGGTAATTTAAAGCAAAAATCATGTTCGAAGATGTCATCGTATGACGAAACATTTGTTGTGGTATTTAAAATTCTGATTCTGAAAATCTGCCTATAATATAAATTCTGATACGAATTTCAATTGTTTATACCTATTCAATTTGCATCTACATTCATAACGGTTTTTGATGACATTTCGAAAAGAACTGTGACTTCATGGCAAAAATATGCTTCGGTTGCATCATCCATTCGGCAGTACGAAAAAATCAAACTGGATTTCTATACTCGAAATGTGTGACTTATAGGCAGTTAACAACAGATAAAAGGAAAAAGCAAACAAAAATCATCCTCGTCGTTATGTGATTTCTATGCATAATGGATTCCGGCTCTGAGACGTGGATATGAAAACGTGTGTGAGACCATTACAGCAGTTTGATTTACCAAACCATAAAATTGATTTATTGCTACTAATGCATAGTGCGTTAGGTAAAATACAAAAGGATCCAGTGACATAAATCGTTCGGATCTTTGTAGCAAGCTGTCATAGTGAGCGCTGACGACGGCCAATGCCTGCTTGATACGTCATGCGGGTCATGAGAAAACCAGATTGAGGGGGATATGACGCGATAGCTGTGCCATAAATTATATTTTATATAAATTAGAATCTAGACCCAGAACAGTAAATTATGTTCTTTAATAATAAGTCCAATTCGAGCAGCGGGAAAATTTTAATTTATTATTAGGCGTATTGATTGAACCTCTTCTGGGATGAATTTAACGGTTGAAGCTTTTTCTGCGTACCTTCTGCTTTGCGGTTCTAGAAAACACTGGGCTGTTACAAAAAAGTAGAGGTTGTTTTGCACTTCATTTGAGAACAGTAATGAGAAACAGTAAATTTATAGGTAGGAAATACGTTGATGATCAATGGATTTACTCTATGAATTGGAACAAACAAAGTCCTAATTCTGAATGACGTGAAACCTTTGCAAAGGGATGATAATTTGTACCAATTTTGTCATCATTTCATATTGTGTTTTATGACTTAGTACGCATCATTAAAAAAAATATTAGAGTTTTTGATAACAGAATTGAAGTTATCAACGCAAAATTTTCTAGAAATGTTCTGTTTCGGACGATGAAATATAACACATTGGTACATTTTCCAATCGGTTTCAAGGACTCTTATGCAGAGTGTTTCAGAAAAAATATAAAACATGAGATGATCATGTCATTTTTTATCAGTATTTTTTATTTTAATCGCATTTGTACTTGTATATGAATATCATTACGTGTATCAATGTATTAAGCTTTCTGAAAATATTTTCATATTGGGACACAAAAATATACAGTGTGGTCCAACGAAAACTTAACACCTCGATTTTCCGGCTTTAAAATGAAAATGTGGAAAATCGCTCGGACCCGTCAATTTCTAATACGAGGGGGAACAACTTTTCCGCTGTTTTCATCCCCGTAACTTCAACCACCTAACGGGGGTGAGCACAACTCCTTGATTTTGAATAGGGATGCGGGGTGTTGCGATACCTCATTTTGAAGATCTCATCGTGTACTATCTGACCGTAAAACTTCGCTCCAAAATATCCATCGATAACGAAAGGACAGGTAAAGTAGTGGAAGAGTACGTACTTTTGTGATTACTTTATTAAATGCACGAAATGGGCACCATCCACTTCCATGCAGTAATATAAGTTTTGCTGAAAACGTTCACGTACATTACTCAAGATTTCTGGTGAAATTTGACGGCATTCATTAATGATCCGAGTTCGCATATCATCCAGTGACTCAGGCTGGGTAGCGTAAATCTTGGATTTCAGGTGGCCCTATAGAAAAAAGTCCAGTGGAGCCAGATCAGGTGATCTGGGTGGCCACTCAATATGTCCCCTTCTTCCAATCCAGGCGTGAGGAAAATTGTCATCTAAGAACTGACGCACCGGTTGAACAAAATGAGGTGGTGCGCCATCTTGTTGGAAAATGATCGTTTGATGGTCTTCTGCATTCTCCAATACTTGCACGAGGGCTGGATAAATAGCGTTCTCCAATAGATCGAGATAAATTTGGCCTGTGAGATTACTGGGTATAAAAAAAGGGCCGAATATGTGATTTCCATATATACCCGCCCAAACATTTAATTTTTGGGGGCGCTGTGTATACACCTCACGAAAGAATCTTGGATTTTCATCTGACCAATACCGACAGTTATGCCGGTTTACAATGCCGTTAAGGTAAAATGAACACTCGTCCGAAAAACAGATATCGAACATGTAGTTTTGATTGCCGTTAATTATTTCACTGATCACTTCACAGAACTGGAGTCGGCGATCGGGATCATCCTCATTCAGTTCCTGAACCAATCGTATCTTATAAGGATGGAATTTTTGTTGTTTCAGGATTCTCATGATTGTTGTGCGTGAAACACCAGATACATCGGACAATTTCCTAGTACTAACGGTCGGATCCATTGCTATATGACCTAAGACAGCCACGTCCCTCGCTTCATCTCTTTCATGCACCCTCTTTTTGTTTCCAACTGAACCAGTAACGTCAAATTTGGCAACCAGTTGCACAACATAAGCAGCGAATACATTTTTTCCAGGATGTCGTTCGTTAAATAAAGCCGCTGTTGTGCGCGCAGAGTCGTTATTTCGGAAAAATAATTTTATCATTTCCACCCTGTCTTTTACGGAATACACCATTTTAATTCCACTACCAATTTACAATCGCTTTGACACACTTGTACCGTTCTTAAACATTCACGATAGACTAAGGTACAAAAACAAGGTCCGTCTACTTTTGTGGACAAAAAATTAACGACTCAATACCTTTGAAATGCGTCGGATACGAATACTATTCTCGAGATAAATTCCATATTGCCTCTTTCACTATTTTCGCTGTTATTCCATTATCCATGGATATTTTGAAGTGAAATTTTACGGTCAGATAGTACACGATGAGATCTTCAAAATGAGGTATCGCAACACTCCGCATCCCTATTCAAAATCAAGGGGTTGTGCTCACCCCCGTTAGGGGGTTGAAGTTACGGGGATGAAAACAGCGGAAAAGTTGTTCCCCCCCGTATTAGAAATTGACAGGTCCGAGCGATTTTCCACATTTTTATTTTAAAGCCGGAAAATCGAGGTGTTAAGTTTTCGTTGGACCACACTGTATATTGTTTATTATTACAATAGCCTGTATTATATTTCACAAAAATTTTATTACGGCAATCTGCGTTGATTAAATGATCGAACTATTAATTTTTTATATTATTTTACAATGACAATTTTTTGTATTCGAAACATTGTCAACAATATTTCATCTTTGAACCATAA
Source organism: Chrysolina americana (assembly GCA_958502065.1). Classification (NCBI taxonomy): domain Eukaryota; kingdom Metazoa; phylum Arthropoda; class Insecta; order Coleoptera; family Chrysomelidae; genus Chrysolina; species Chrysolina americana. The sequence continues at coordinate 13,176,978 of OY293413.1, forward strand.
AGTATATTCATCAATATTATTATGAATTGATTAAATTAAATTAATTATTATTTGATACTGGAGAATCAAGATTTATTGGATGAACAAAGAGAATTAATAACTACAGTATCAACCGGTTAATATGAATATTTCAATTCCGCGGTAAAGAGGAAAAAAGGTGGGCAGTTAATGACAATTATTAATTTAAATGTGAGAAAAAATTTCGATAAGCTACTAGTTTATTTAGAGTGAAAAACAGAGTTTATAGACGTGACTTTTATATTCCCAATTATAACCTTTACTATGGCTATGTTCCGTTTCCAAAGTTGGCTAAGTATCCGATAGTTTATTGACATGTCGGACTGATAACTGAAGGTTGACAGATAGGTTCTGTTGATTTAAAGAAAACGTGTTCCGTGAATGTTCAGCAAAATGTGGTGACTCATTCAACCAGTATATACGGTACGGGGTACGGGCGATTGTAACCAACCTTGTTAACGGAACATAGCCTATAATGACTCAACCAAAAACCAGAACGATGGATTGTTCGTGTGTGTCAAAAGTTGTTTTCAACTGAGGTGTATGTCGTGAGTTTGACAGATACAAATTCAATCACATTGTCATTGTGTATTGATGACACTTGTATTGGTATAACAGAATCTTGCGGACCTCACTTCATTGATCCAAATATTTATTTGTATGACCTACAAAACAGTAACTCACAGAAAAAAGTATAGAAATATCAGTGGGAGATATTAACATAAATATAATGGACAAATCTACCAATGAGATCGTCAGATACCTGAATCTTATGTCCGAAAACGGTTTTTCATTTTATAAAAATGAGCCTACCAGGGTAACTGAAAATACCTATAGTACAATTATGCAGCCAGTACACTGAGCAACCATGACCGACCGTCTGCGACCGTCCAACTACTATAAAAAATTTCAACTCGTTTATGCTTAGCGGGCAACTCACACTGAATGATCGCCCTCGACCGGTTTTCAAAGACCATGTTTGAAATTTTAATCTGCTGGAAATTTTGATAGACCAGTGTGAGCTTGGAAGTTTTCATTGATCCCTTTCAATTTTTGGTCTTTGCTGGACGGTCGCGGACTGTCGGTCGTGGTCGGTCGATATCTAGATTAATAATTTTTTTGTATCAAATAAGAATATAGAATTCAGTCCAATTGTTTTTCGAAGTAACCTAAGGGAACATTACTCAATATTTCCCAGGGTATTCAGTGGTAAAGCAGCCATCTTCAAACAAACCACTGAAAAATGTTATGAAAAACACTGATATCATTAAACTCAAAGCCAAGCTAATTTATGAAAATTGTGAGGACACGCAAATAGCTTAGGACAAATTCTTCAAAATGATATAAAACTATATCCATCTCTCTACTACGACAAAAAATATAAATTTCAGTAAAATTATCTCTAAAAGAGTCTTACAAAGACAAGTACACAAGAATAAAAACATGATTACACATGATATAGAAACAAACTAAATCAAATTATTAGAAAAACTGAAAATCAACATTACATCGAAACAATCACTCTACACCCTGCAGTATACCTATCAAAAACTCAAAAGGTGAAATGATAGAAAACAACACAACGAAAACAGATATTTTTAATGAAAACTTCGCCAGTGTGGAAATAGAAGTAACCAAAAAAAATTGAAAATAATTACACTCTTCCTGAGAACCTTCTCAATGATCCATCAATTTTTCATCAATTTTTCTTCAATCTGTCATGCACATACAATGCGGCTTTCAATATTCCCCCCCCCCCTTGTTAATTTTCAAACAGTTTGACGTACACAAACTTTCAAAAAAACTTTTGATACTACATTTTGAAATAAAACACATTGTCATTGCTTCATAGAGGGCATGAGGGGCACATCAACTTAAAAGATTTAAAAATCGTGGTGGTCAAGTGTCACGGAATTCGAAAAAATTTTGATGGTTGAAAATAGAATTGAATTTTAAAATTTTTCAGTTGATATCCCCCCCTCGCCTTCCACCTAGCAATCACATTGTGTTTTATTTTAAAAAGTAGTATCGGTGATACCCTCCAAACGGTTTTTTATGTTTATACGTCAAACCATTCAAAAGTTAACAGGGGGAGCCTATTAAAAGTCGTACTGTATAATGAGATCATTGTTCTGATTGCCAACTTGAAAAACAACTGTGCTTCCGATCCTGATGGTGTCACTAGTAAACTGATTGAGTTTATTCAAAAAGAAATTGTTTTTTCTTTGGTTCATGTTATCAACCTTTCTTTCAAAAATGGGAAAATTCCAAGGCAAGTTATATATTTCATCAAACGTCAGGTAGCCTTTCCTTTGTTTTCCACTGACTTTATCATGAACTATTTAGTACTTTCGTTTTTTCAATGACTTTTTAGAAGTCAACCTTTTTATAGTATCCCTTGGTTAGTCCTCTACTGAGTATTTCAAATTAAATTCTTTTATTGTTGCATGAAACTTTGATAGCAGCTGATAATCGTGACTCTGAAATATGTTTACAAATATTTCTGTTCTGGCATGGTTCTATTCAACAATCGAAAAATGATGTTTAAAAACAAGCAATATGCTCTATTACCATCTGAATTTTTGTTATTTATTGAGAACCATTGGCAATAAGTATGACTGGTATTGAAATTTCCCAATTTCATTTATGGTGCACCGTACAGTAAATCTTGTAGAAAACTTGGACAAATATGCATCAACAGTCGTAGTGGATGTTATATATTGTATAGTATCAAACAGAAGTTCCATTGTTAACATTCAATATTTTATTATGAGCGAGATTATTTGTTCACATAGTTTGTATAAATCATTCCGTTTGAACAATAGTTTTTAAGATACTTGCAGAAGTTTTCACTTCATATTTGTATAACTAACATCTGTCAAGCAATGAATGTTTTTCAAAATTCTGACCGTGGGGAAGAATATTCTGGTTTCCAGCCCTGAGCGAACAAGTCAGCTTTTATACCGGAGTTCTCAGCTCAAGGTGCCTTAATTGTCAAGTATAAATTTGTCAGTCGTTATCACGTGATAAACGGAAGTGTCTTTACGACCACAATTAAATTTCACAGACATTTCTTTGCCTTCCAGCCTCTGAGACAGATATATTGTGTTTTGTAAATTACGGATATTATTTATTTAATAACAGACTGATGTGAAAATGCAGTGGGTAACGAACGCTTAGGTATATGATTGTTATGTAAATATTGCTGGGTTCTATGAGAAATGAAGTCACCTGCAGTGCATCAACGTACAGCGTAGTGAAAGTGGAATGAAACCAAAAGGTTAACCAGAGAAATTGTGTTTTCCACGATGATAAAATATTCAACCGGTGGTAATGTATATGTATTCGATTAGATATATTAATCTCATCAATAAAGCAGCGAAGAGGAAATTAAAATGAACGGAATGAGAGGAATAATGACTTGAAGATGTCAAAATGTATTGATTTTAATACAGCAGCTGATAGTAATAATAAAGATAGGCCAATGCAAAGAATCTTTTTCAGGAACATTAAAATTTCGCCTTTTTATTCCTCCTCAGATCAACAGAGCTGGAATCGAAGGTCAAGGGATTTATAATGCCTTGCTCTTCAACAGCCTGGCCCACCGTGATGGCTTGATGGGTATAGAGGTCCATGGCACTAGATGCAGAGCGTGTCGTAAGGTACCTGATACTATGATGCATTTGCTGTCAACTGATCAAGTTTGTAAGTTTTCAGCCTTTATCAACAGGCTTGACATGATGCCATAATAATTGTAGAACTGCAATTTAGACATTATCTGGGTATGAAAGAATTTCCACAGGGAAGCATTTGGGTCCACTACTGTTTTTGGTGTATACAGCAGATTTCGCGTCTTTTTTGAAAATTTTTCAGTCACACCAATATGCTGATGATAATCAGTTATACTTTTCATTTTCGGTTTCAGAAAGTTTTCTTGCGAGTGTTGCTGTTGACAAAGATCTATAAGTAAATTTCTTCAGTTTCAGAGTCTGATAGATTACTACCTTCGATCAAAGAACCCAACCTAGATGAGTAACTCGCCGCAAATGTGTGAAACTTTGCTTGTAAGGGACATCTTCCCTAACCGGCAGTGTCGTGCGTTGTTTACAGAAATATTGAGGTTCAATAAAATAGAAATAATGGAAACCCAATATGGACTGGAAAACTGAAATTATGATGGAAGAATCTCCACAGGATTTTGAGAACTGCCGATGCTCTAACTGACATGTTTTTTCATAATTCATTCATTTTACTCTTTTCCATTTCGGTTTCCCCTTCTCGATAGTAACGACTTACCCATGAAATGACATATTTTGATTTTCAGCTTCAAATGGTCTTTTACACATTTCACAATGCTTCACCATTGCTTAATAATAAAAACTAACGATAGTTTAGCACAATTTAACTCAAAATTTGAACTTTATTCACAAAAAACACTCCAATAAGCCAAATACGAAAACAAACAGAACATGTGTTGTTGTTATGTCAAATATCAAAGCAGCGTTGCCGCACTGACCAGACTATATCGACAACGAATAATCTCCATTCCGTGATGGAAATGCTATGGTTTTACGTGCTCCCAACAAGCTGCAATGAACGTTTCAATTGCCATCTTATTGTAATATATTTCATCCAAGACATTATTTTTGGGTTTTCGTTGCCTTGAATATACTCGATAGAAATCAAAATGCTGACTTGCTTATTGTATCCTTAAAAAATTGCGACATGGCAACAATGTCATGATTTGAGGGATTACATTATGAAAAGATGTTACCTTCAGTACTTTTTGAGTATTACTCATCTAGTTTTGTGTTACTTGATCGGAGATTACTACCTACTAAATGAATCGAAAACAGAATCGATGATATTTGGAAACAACAGTGACAAAATATCCAAGGACCCTAACTATGATACACAGTAAAAAATTTTAGGGTGTACTTTCAATCGAGTGGATTTCAGAGCCAACTCCGATTGAAATCAACACCTGAATAGCAATGTATTGTCAGTTTTATTAAAAATCTCATAAGAAGGTGTTCAGTGGTGTCAATTTTGACCTCATCAGTGAGAACTAACACGGATGAGGTGATTTAGAGTGATTCTGAAATATTGAATCAAAAGAAACACCAAGTGGTTGAAAAATAATACACCCAATAGTGCTTTTATTCATGTTTAATCAGAAACTACACTCAATGTATAAAATTTTCACCCAGTTACACCGTATCAAATCACGATTGAATAGAAACCGTGTATGAATCATGAAATTTGGTGCTAATATATACTCATGAAATCTTGCATTCTCCCTGACTGATTTTTGACTGCCGCTGGTGTTGAAATTACCTCCTAACTCAATGCAGCACCCAATGGTTAATGGAAAGAAACAGAGTGTGCTGCTACTATGTTTTACGAACTCCATTATAAAGAGTCGGGCTAAATATATAGATACCAGAGTAACTACCTATTTTTTGAATCACAGGTAACAATAAGCCTACCAGATGATTTCTAGAGAATAATAGATAGATGAAAAGTTCAAATAGAAATCGTTAATTTTTCGTAGTAATTACTATCTACCTATCGCTATTAACTTCACCAGATTAAATAAGAAATCACCGTAAATGTTGAGATTCATTGAACTTCTGGTGGAAAAATATAAAACACTGCCTATACTTTTTGCAAAATAATAATGAAGTTTTCACTCAGCTTACTCAGTCAGCTATAGTTATTGTTGTACCATATATATTGGATTGGGTTTTTTCAAACACTCTCCATGGCAATCGCACTTCGTAAATCCGTATCTTCTACATCATGTTCACTGCATAGTCGATCATCTCTCTTGGTATAAGTAAAACATTAAACAGTCAACACAGTTGCCAATTATCAGGTAATAAAATGGAACCAGCAGTAAAGGTATATTTGAAATTTTTGTTATCTGATTTAATTTTAGTCCTTGAATTGCGCTACCTGCATTTTTCTATTCAATACATTCACTAGGATATTTGGAAAACGAAATTTTGAATCAAACAAATAGGTATTCAGCTGGAAACTTATATTTGCTTCATCCTTGAAACTGATTGAGTGTGTAATCAGTGATCAGGTTTGGGTAAATCAGCCACCATCTTGTGAAGGAGGTTTTCTTGATAATCTCATAATCGGTCTCACAACAAAAACGTTTTTTTTATGAAAAAAACACCATTCCACAGTTTTCATCGAAAGTTATTCAAAATTATCTCATCACTGCAAATATTGATATAGATTTTTGAGGAAGATTTTTATGTTTCTTAAAGATGATGTACCGTAACATCTCGTAATACTTCCTCAAGCTCTTAAAAAAAGAATCACCTAAACAGCAATTTTAAATGAACCAAACATGAGCAAAGTAAAGATATTGTTTTCTTTCAGAAAAATGACAAATAGTGTATTTGAAACAATTCAAAACTGACAAGAATACCTACTTGACACGAACCACCTATGTGATTTCTCAACAAAAAGTCAATTTTTTCTTAAATAATTAAAATAAATTGATAAATATGATTGGTGCGATAATTTTAATTAATTTAGATAGTTTCATTCTACAAAAATGATCATTATATTTTGACATTTCAAAAATCCAATGGGAAATCATGTAACCACATGTATCGTTTACGCATTTTTATATTGAAATATCTACTCATTATTTCCGAGAGAATATATTGAGGTGGTTATTTTATTTTCAACAATGGACAAAGGAATTTATTTGACATCTGTAGGTAACTCATTTTAATGAAAACTATTGAAATGAACCAGAACTGGTTCAGTACATCTTTTTTTGATACAATCACAAAAAATATTGTTTTTGATTAAATTTGTAATATCAAAAAATAATCCATCGAATATCATAGTAGAATTCTATGATAAAAAAAAGTTATTCTATAAATGTTTTCTCAAACCGGTTGCCATTCGACAATAGCCACTCGAGTATTCGGTGGTTAGTATCTTTTACCAGACATATTTTCAAAAATCAGTCACATTATTTTCACTTATAATTCGTAAAAAATGCTGACATCAGGCAACCCTGTACCAAGACGGTGATTCCAATACCCTCCGTTAACAAGTATTCAGCTTCAGCATTTGCCGCGGAACTACCGGCCAAGCGGTGTCAAATTTCAATCCATTTAGGCGTCATTTCATTTGTTATATTTTGCCATATTCCCATGAATCCAAAGATGAAGTGTCTGAAAATAAACTTCAGGGCATCGGAAAGATGGATCGTGTATGGAGAATCAGCTATCGAAATAATTACTGAAGGTAAGTGGAAATATTTTTGTTTGAAATCTTTTTGAGGTTACAGGTACATACTATTCATTCACATTGCTGGACTTTGGATTATGTCATTCTTTTGATTTTAAAATGTTCCATAATCAAAACAGATCGGAAACTTAATGTTAATTGCTTCTACGCAAATGATTTAATTTCATGTTTTACATTGGAACCTTCGTGCTATTATTTTACATTTCAATCACTGGAAATATCTTTCGGTGTGATTCGACACGAATAGGTGAGATTCGACACCAACAGGTGTGGTTTGACACCAACTGGTGTGGTTCGACACCAACAGGTGTAATTCACCACCACAAACACCAAGAAAGTGTTATTTTACACCTTGGAAGTTAGAATAAATTGAAAAACTCGAATTGTTTACTAAATGATCAATCGGACCCGAACAGTTTCCTTTAGTTAAACTTATTCTTGAGTGGTAGCTATGTTTTTTAGATTTCCTGGTATAGGTACATTGTTATTGAGCCCTATGCTGTATCACTTCCGTTAAAAATAATGCAATAGCAAAATAACGGAAATGGCGAATAACGGTGACGATATTTTTAACGAAAGTGATACAGCATAGGGCTGATTGTCAATATTAAAAGTTATATGGTCCGGGGGATTAGCGATAATTCTAGGTAGGCCTTATTATCTTGATTGATAAGAAAGGTATTTAAGTATTTTCCAACGAAGAATAATTTAGTAAGTATACTACATTCCCTTGAAAAAGATACTGTGTATCGAAACATGTCGCGAAGACAATAAATCTGTTGAAATTTAATCGTGTTTTACCTTATTGTCATTTCATGAATAAAACAAAGCATTTTTTTTACAGTAAAAGCAAAAATTGATTATGAAGAGGATACATAAATTATAATAAAAGATTTCACAGAAATTGATAAAGAAGTCTTGGAGTCCTGTAAGAGCAGAGCGGAACCGTATCTAAGTGTATTTTTGGCTTCAGATCCAATAGCCGCGTTTGCACCACCTCTCGGAATATTGTCAGGTGAATACTTTGCTCTCAAAACGAGACTTTCATAGGATTTTCGTTCATGTTCATATGAATTTATTTCATGTTCATATAAATTCAATTCCTAAAGCAAGGTTGTAACCGTTTTTCAGCTATTATACCTGTTTCAGATTTTAATATTGAAAATGGTATTAATTAAGGACGCCAAAATTATTGCTGAAGACAATGACACCTTCTTTGTCAACCACTACTTCATTGTCCACATTGAGTAACCATTCCGTGATCCGAGAGGAGGCCTCGCCAGAATCTGATGTAAGTGATATTTAGTGGGACATGGAAAATAATATGGTCTCTGAGCGACCTCAGACTTTTCGATATCCAAGTATTTCAATTGAAGAGATGCATATCATTGTTCATTTGAAAATGGACATTTTTGATTGAAACTTCTCTTTGTTATTAGGATATACAGAAATGTACGTGCTGGTGGGCAGTATATTATAGACCAATATAACAAAAATAAGATGCTGACTGACAGGTGTCGCATTATTAGTCAATATTGTTGCTAATATTCTCTTTGAAAAGTTTGGAACTGCTGTATCAAAGAGGACAAAAATGGAATATGCTAAAAAATTAATTGAAGCCTTTCCCACTTACCTAAATTAAGAGAGCTCCTGTGGTAGACATGTAAGTAGCAAAGAAGTAAATTTGTTATGATAAACAGTATAATATCTCTGAATTTTTAGGAAATCTTTTTCTTTGAGAACACTCAATAGGATACATAAACTTGAAAGAACATCTTCAATATCTGTGCAACAAACAAAAGCAAACCATAGTCCTGTACGAAACGAGATAAAAAGAATACCTGGCGATATGGACGAAAAATTGAAAGATTTGATGGCAACCCCATCCACCGAGAAAGAGAAAATAAAAAGGCTGTTTCTTGAAACTCATTCGTTTTTTACTGATGGAAATTTCTCTTGTTTCCTTCATGTTCCACCAACTTTGGAGGACATTTTGTCAATTCAGACGAGGACAACAAGCAACTCTCACCCGTTAAGCTACTGTGGCTTTAGCTTGAATATTCAGTCGTTTTATGCTCTACTGAAAATGCTTCCGCCTTCACCAAAGGGAAAACGAAAGAACGGTCTGATACCAACCACTAAATCATTTGAAAAAATAAGATATAACTAATTTTCTCCCAGCTCAGATTTTCTTTATGAATTATTGTGAGATCCTTCTATTTTTATAGAAAATCATATTTTATGTATAGTCTTTACATATAAAATATATATCAATGTTGACTTGATTATGCATTTATTTATGTTTCGTTTCTATAGAAAATCTTTTTATTTTTCATATAGAATACCGTGTGACCCACGAAAGATATTCCAGCATTATTTAATAAATGAAAATTATGCATAAATCTTTTGTTACATTTCGATTCAACCTCCCCCATTCCCAGATGAACTGTGATATTTGGTGTTTTTCTTGATGCTGAATCATATTTCAAGGAAATCCTTCCTTGCTAGTTTTTACTTTGAGCACGTTCATGCGATTTTTTTTTATTGAGAAGAGGGTGAAATGAGTTTTTATTTCTTTCAATGGGTTACTCTATTCTTTAAAGGTTTCTTCGAAACGGATGAAAATTCATTACCTCCTTCCCCATCGAAAAAAATTCCACATGAACCTGCTCAGAGTAAAAACTGGCAAGAGAGGGTTTTTTTGGCATCGAAAGAAACACCAAGTGATTGTGTAGTATATCATTTCGGTGTCAAATAACACACACGGAAATGTAGAATTAACATTCAATAGGTGTATCTTCCCACCAGAGAAACAATCTCTTGGTGTAAAAACGCACCAGGCCGAGTTTATTCGAAATATAAAAGCATCAAGGAAATCACCAAATTATTGTGAGGTACACCATTCCGGTGTTAAAAAACTTTTACTTTCACCAGAAAAACATTCGCATACACTTGCTTGGTGTAAAAACTCACCAGGGATGGTTTCCTTGAAATGTTATTCAGCATAAAAAAAACACCAAATGATTGTGTAGAACACCATTTCGGTGTTCAATAACACACGCGAAATGCAAAATCAACTCGCACTAGCTGTTCCTTCTCACCAGAAAAACATTTTCATTCACTTGCTTAGTGTGAGAACGCACCAGGAAGAGTTCATATGAAATATGATTAGGTAGAAAAAAAACACCAAATGATTATGTATTACTCCATTTTGGTGTCGAATAACACTTAAGGAAATGCATAATAAACACCACCGAAGTGTTCATTCTCCTCAAATTAGCACTACCCTAGTGTAACTTCCCACTGAGTATGATTAATTCTCTACACTGTACAGAAGAATACATGACTCCCTGCCATGGTGAAAATAATGCCGGTGCTGATTTTCACTAAAATAATCAGGACCTGGTGGGACACCGGATGGTGTTAGCTAGTGTGAGTTGGTGTGAATAATTTTTCACTGTGTATAATACCGAACGGAAAAAAGTTAGAAATGTGATGCTATTTCGTAACATGTTACATTCAAGTTTTTTATAATTTTGAATACCTGGAAAGCCTGTGAACGTGAATGAAATATGAATATGTATTTTTAATTTGAAAATCTGGAAAATTAAGTAGATATCTCTAAAGGTATGTTTCCAGAGTAACGTCTGTTTGATGATCCTAACACATAACTTCAATGTCAAAATTGATGATGTAATGAACTTTTCCTAATCAGTTAGGAAAAGTAAACAATTTCCTAACTGGTAATGAAAAGTTGGACGTTATGAAATTCACGTCAGTTTTCAAAAGTGTCATTTTATATATCAAAATCATTTCAAACAACTGACATTGGATAATCCGGAAGAACAAATAGTTTATGGTTCGATTTGTCAATAGTGGGTGCATATACAGGGTGAACTATGGCCACTTACCGGGAGTTATATAAATAAAAAATAGTTCGCAGACCACAAACACAATATGAACAGAAGTTTCAACATATATAGCCCTTATGTTTTTTTAAGAATATTATTTTGATCTGATCTTCATAACGGAGCATGAAAACAGTATTGTAGAAGCAGTAACTTATCTGATCCAACTGATTCATTAGCCCTAGACTTCTAGACTTCTAGATTTCCTTGAATGTACACAGAGAAAAATAGACGAGTTACAATGGTTGAATTACTCCTAAAACGATGTAAAAATTACTCTAGTCAACATGGGAAATAATTTCACAGCGACGTTTGCCTCTAAAATACAAAATATTTCTGTTAAAAACAAAACAACTAGAAACTTTAATGGTTATAGCGTAATTTCACAAAATGTTTGTAATATATCTACAGTACACACGGAAGAGTACAAATCTTCGTTACATTCTCACAAAACATGTGTAAATAATATGTGACTGATTACCAAACAGAGATGTGATAACACAAATACAGTTTGGAATCACAGAATCGATGTGTGATGGCGAAGAGCGTTATTTATTATTTGTCAATTCCTTCTTTTTCAAATAAGTTATGTAGTTTCACATAACTATTGTAATATCACTACTTTCAGTTCGCATGGAAATTTCGGGTAGTAACATCGATATTTCACTTTAAAAAATGCTTCACGAATATTACAGAAACACTGAATTTATTCACAAGAATTATATTAATATATACAAAATTTCTGTGTTTTCAATAAGGATATGTAAATATCTGTACATATATTCAGTCAATTTACAGAACCACTGTTGTAAATATGTAAAAGGGTCTGTGAATTATTTTCTTACATAAGTGAAAATATAAAGACAGTGGTAAAGATTTACAGGACTGATGAAATGTATACCTCCCCCTTTGATGGCGTGACTCTGACGTCAGGTCACATGACAAGTGGCCTTCTAATAAGGGAACAAACAACACAAAATTGTACGGATTGTGCCATTAGAAGAGTGGATTAGAAGTGTCTCTGTTAAGTTCGTTACATTTTAGATAATTGATTATCTTATCACTGGTGAGTCCTAATTCATGATGTAATTCGTTATTGAAAATTATGAAGAAGTATGAGTTGCATCTATGGTACCGCTGAAATGCATGTTTTGTTAGTTTTAAGTGCATGGGGTTGGATTGCAAGTACCTAGTCTCCAAAATGTATGAAAAACATACTGTTATAAAAGATCTCATAATCGATTTAGCTCTGGAATCCACCGGATGAAGGGAACTCTGTACATAAAAGACAAAATAAGTGGACAGTTGTCTTAAAGGAATTGACGATCATATGACATTTCAACAAAGTGACCAACGTCACACACAAAAAAATAATTTCTTGGAATAAGCATGACTGCATTGACTCAAGTAAATAATTTGTTTGTATATAACGAAAGAGATGGTTGTTTTGTTTCAAAGAATTAATTTTCTCAACAAATTTCTCAATTGAAAACAAATATATGCTTATATGAAAACATTTTATATCTCGAGTGGAAAATATAATTAATTCATAGTAAGAAAATTATTTACTTACTTCAATAAAACAATTGTTTTGAAGTAGAAACAAAAAATATCCATTGAAGATGGATATTTTCTTGATTTGAAACTATGAATTTCTCGTAATGAAGATTACATTCATTCACTTCAAGAGGAACGGTTTATTTAGTTACACAATGGTTACTTCGACTTGATGAAAGGATATTATTGATCTGAATATATACATTGATCAGAATGAAACTTAGGTTCGTTTTCTTTAACAAAATTACTCGTTTGAGGCAACATATCTATTACTTAGATTATGTTAAATATTGGTATTGATCCGAAAATATGAATTATTTATTATAAAACTTTGAATATATAGAGTAATATTGTGGAATCAAATATATTAACTAATCAGAATGAATCTTTCGTTCATTCCCTTCAACAAAAACATTCAATGAATTAATTCAATGAATTATAAATAATGAATTCCATCGTACGAAAATAATTGAAACAAAAAGGTCAATGAAAAAAGTTTTATTCAACATAATTATCATTCTTACATGAATCAAAACAATTCTTTGGTTAACAATATTCTAACATATGATTCAAAAATCCTTATTATCAGTAACTTTGGATATGAACTGAGAAAAAATAAAAAAACCTTATTTCACCAGAAAAAAAAATAAACACAAATAAAATTTTCTACATATCGATGCCTTAATTCGCAAACCCGCTAACTCCACGTTTTATCAATGGAGCAACTGGTTTGCGAGTTAGGGCATCGATATGTGATCAAAAATATGAGAAAAACATCAAGATCTTCAATAAAAACAGAATTTTCTGTCCATAAATCTCCACCTCAGTATTTCAGTCATCGGCTCAGTCTTTCAGTCTTAGGCTTGATTGAGTCTTTGAGTCACTTGGATTTGATTATGAGTCTTTTCAGTCCCACTTTCGAGTCTCTAGTCTTTCAAATATCTCGAGTCTTGTATATATTTTAGCTAGATGTTTCCTCCTTGCTCTGTATATATACCGTAACATGTACAAGAATGCTTCTTGGCATTCTACAGTAGAAAATTTCTGTTTCATTATTCAGCTTCACTTTGCCCCTAGGTGGAATCGTTGAGGCAGCAGCAAAATCTGTTCGATGAAGTTGACGTCTAAAAAAAATTTGCACCTATTACCTACTATTGACAAACTTGACATTACAAGGAATTAGAAATAATTGAAAACCCAAAAATTCCAAACCGAAAAATTGATTAAGTTTAGTTCAATTAAGTTCACGGAAAAAATAATTTAAAAATATTTTCTGGTACACTGTTTCTTTTGAAATAAAACGAAGAAATGCACTATTGTTCTCTAAATCATGTCTTTCAATAGAGCGTGAATTTCTCTGAATAAATAATACACATAAAATTACCTGTATTTTCGGTGGAATCAATTTTTTCGATCAGACTCCCAACACTTTTTCTCTTGCAGTTATTTTCTTATATTGCATAATGGGGTTGTAAAATGGTGCCTATTTTACATAAAAGTTCATAATCGATGCAGGGTAGAGCCTCTCAAAGTCCATGTCTATCTAAAATGATAGACAAGTTAATGAAGATGAAACAGTTTTGAAGAAGTAACAACAATTCTATCGATACCAATTTTTATTTCACTTATTCATCCCGTAGAAGGATCCTGTTACGTTGTCCTATGAGAGGAAACTAGCTAACTTCTTCAAATATTCCTCATTCAGGAAAGGCAAATCTTCGATAGTTACTTTGTTATCTGAAATAATGCTTATTTAATAAATTCAAAATTCAAATGAAATCATCAATAGTTTCTCAGAAATGTTTGTTCTTCATGAAAGTTTGAATACCTAAATTCTCAAACGTAGAGCTCATCTAAATAATTAAGGATTCAAAAGAGGTATTTTTCTAGCTTTCTAACTTCAACAGTTTCTCAAGAAATGAAAATAATTCTTTAACCACTGAATAATTTTGATTCTATACAGAATGGCTTCATTATCCCCATAATACATTTTATTTTCTTTTCAATAATATGTTTGTGTTCAAAGAAATACATATTTATAGTTTTGAATCAAGAATATAGAAGTATCAAAATACACTGACGCAAGTGCGTCTTATTCCCATGTAGGTACATACCTACACTTTCCTCTACTTTTTATACCTATCGATGCAAAGTTATTTCTTCACATTTGTTGGTTAGGTATAATGCCGAAGTACTATGAATTATTTACCCATTAACTTTTCTATAAAACTGTAAAACAGCCTACCACCTTTTGTAATCCAGTATCCATGGGGTTGTGCCGGTCATCTTTTAATACTCACCTACCAAGGAAGTTTGATACAAGTACTTAATCCTTCCATCAAGGTTGCACAGTTTCAGAAGTTTTTGGATATCCATGTTTTTGTTTTCATAACTGTTTCTCACAATTAATATGAAATATACCAACTCCAGTCCGAATGTATGTAAACGCACAATGGCACAATAAGCACATTAACCTCAACGAGACCTGTAACCTGCGAACGGCGAGATCCGAAAAACACTTCTAACTACAATACTAAAGCAGACATTACACCCCTCACCCCCCTCACCAATTGCACAACAGCCTATGGAATCCGTCAGGGCCGGTCCTAGAAGAATGATGTCAGTCAACAATGTTAGAAATGTATTGAACATTTGCTGCACCTATCTGGGATCCACCTCAGATCTCTATAATTTTTGTGGGACTCAACATGTTTTTAACTGCTGAACAAGGCTATGGAAACAAAACCCTGCACTTCAGCATACTATCGGAATAATGGCCCTTTAGACGTCTATAAGGGTAATTCGAGAAATTTTTTACAACAATTTAATCACAATTTAGCAATACTTACTGTGGTTTTACCATCCAATTTTAATAGTATCTCAGCTTCAAATGTAATGTATGAAGTTGAAGACATTTAATTTTTTCATTGAAAGAAATCAAAATGTATATACTATTATTGAGAAAATGAAGTACTGAAATAAAATTTTATATTTTTTCAATTGAAAAGAGTCAGTAATATCAACTTTAAGTATTTCCGTTTTTTAATTTGAAGAAATGTATATTTATATTCTTAAATCAAAAAGAGGAAGCATTAAATCAATAAATTAGGTTTATTCATTCCGAAAAATCAACCATATCAAGCTGAAGAAATTACATTTTTAATTTTATAATGGTGTTCTTGGATTGAGCAAATATTTCAATAAAATTATATCCTTGGCTTGAAAATAACAGATGTTTCGATTCAAAGAAATATGCTCAATTGAAAAAAGAGTTTTACTTGAATTTTCAAAGAAATGCGTTTTGTCAATCTGAGATAATTTTTTTTGTGTGCAGATCAGATTACAAAAAAGCTTTGAATCTAAAGCTGAGAAAATTGTTAAATATGCAATAGATAAAAAAGTATTGAATGGGGAGAGTCTTTGGAAGATATCAATAGATCTTTAATACAATACTAAACATTTCAAAAGTTGAAATTAGGTAAAGATCGTAATATTTTCAAGTGACATCATTGTTATATGTCTTTATTTTTCAGGACTGTTTCGATAGATTTGTTTATGGATCAGTACCGTACCTAATTCAGTATAGTAGTAAGTTGATGTAAAAAGCTGTTTCTATTTTCTCTTGTGAGGAGAAAGAATGTTATTTCATATCCAGGTAAATCTAATTCTGTTTTTGAACTCACAAAAAAATTGGGCACGATTTGCATTTGAATTAAAAAGCAAAGTTACTAATTTTGAATAATTTTCAGGTTTATGACAAGAAAAAAAAATCCCATACCTTTTGTTTTTATTATTTCTCATATCCTTTCTTTTTTAGATGATCAATATTCAAAGTATTCGACAATAGAAAAGAAATATTGAAATCTAACAAATTTAAGGAGACAAGTCATTGATGTTCGCTCGTCAATAAAATTGGAGCTGCACTGGAAGTGATACAGCCATATCATATAAAAATTCAACTGGCTAGTGGAGGGAAATCCAAAAGAACTGAAAATGAAGTGAAAACTTGGGACTTGCAACTATTACTTATTTTCAAAGTTGAAGACCCGTAATGTTATCAATTTATTGTATACAAATTGATACTGTCCTTTGGTGAATAGTCATATTATAGTGGGGAGAAAAAATCCATCACGAAAGAGGTAAATATCTTGTGAACTATAAATTCCACTAAAAAAATCTGGAGTGCTCATACTCTTTCATCACTATTTTTTTATGTTATTAGTAGATAATTCAAGCATCAAATTCTTATTTAACACGTTGAAAACTATTAAAATTTGTTTGTAGGAAAATTCAATTGAAAATAATCAATAATATTCTTGGAACAAACGTATATTGCTTCTCAAATTTTTTTCTGTATTTATGAGTGAATGATATAATACTATCAATATCTACTCTGGAACTTTTCAGAAAAGTTTCGAATTTTCTTGAGTTGAATTTTTGTTTTCATATTTTTTTTAGATGTTTAATTGGTTAACTGTCAAACCGTGTTTGTTAAAATGTGACAAAGACCACTCGAATTATCTTATGTTTTTATGTTGTTTGTCGACAGTGTTTTTTTATTTTATCATAAGTCTATGAGGCAATTTTTTTGTTTGGTCATTCATTTTTCGCAGTGTGAGAGTTACTGAATGCGACGAAATATAGCATTAATTTGAGTGAGCACAAACTTTCAGTTTTAACGATTCAATTTTTGATTCTTGACTCAAATGACTCATCATGCCGTATTCAATCATTAAAATTATATTTTGAATAACCTTTTATGTTTTCGTGTAACAATTTTGATATTACTGACCATAACATCATTTGTTACAATATTTTTTTCGTTTCATTCAATCATTGCCTTTTTCTATCCCCGAAAATCGTATTGTCATTAACAGTATTTATTTTTAAAATCTTATGAAAATACAGAATATCCAAGACATAAATTCTGTGAAAGTACAGAATTTTTATAAAATCACATTTGCAAAACTAAAGATCTTTCATGAAATGAGTTCTGTAAAAATATAAATTATTCTGAAATTACAGTTGTCAAAGTATATATTATTGGTTTAATAAAATAAATAAAATAAATAAAATCTGTTGATCTACGTTGGTGAAAACACAAAAAAAATCATAAAATAACATATGCAACAGTGAAAAGTATTTGTGAAATCACATTTGCCAAAATACAGAAAATATGTTGAAGTACATTTGTGAAAATACAAAAAGATGTCAATTGCCATAATACAGGAATTGGATAAATTACATTACTTTTGTGAAAACACAAAATAATCAGGAAATTACATCTGTAAAATAACGTGTGTAGAATTACAACAAATTGATTGAAAAGATTTGTAGAATTACCGGAAAGTACTGAAACTACAGTTGTGAAAATACAAAATTAAATTGAATAGCACAGTAAAAATTCTGAAAATTCTCAAAGGCCCAGTGAAACTGAGATTACAAGACCACAGTAACCTCTACAGTGAAAATGTAAAATTTACATAACCGTTGGAAAATTTAACACGATAATCGTTGGTTACATGTAACCAACGATTTTCGTGGTGATTTTACAAATTTCTTTTTCTCTGTGTACATCCTTTTTTTATTTTCTTACTGTGTTGAGTTGGAATTCCCAGATGTATATGTCAAAAAATCTTATTAAGTACAATCATTTTGAAAATACACTTTTTAAAATATCTCTGGTTTGCTGTGCTTCATTGTATAAAGACTTTGGAAGCACAGGGGGGATCTCTGGCAGAAAAAGTATCATTGGGCAGTAGACAAATGAGTTGTCAAGCCATGAAATGGAAGCATAGAAAGACCTTGGCCAGAGTTCCACCATACTTGAAATTGTTATTGCATAATTCACGGTGGAACATTCTCAAATAATGCATTGATTATTTTCTTTCATAATACCCCAGACCATCCAGAAATACCCTTAATATTTTAACATTTTATAGTGTTAACAACTAAAGTCATATTCCTTTTAGTGGTTGATGGTGCAGTCCAATGAAAATTATTCAACAGAAGTTATTAAGGTTTCAAAGTGTTTAATGAAGTGCACTGTATTTTATTTTAGTTTTCAAAATGTCGATTCAATGTTGCAAAGTATTGTTGACTATCAATAAAATCTGTACACACCTCGTGTATCAATGAATACAAATATAACTTTGGCGTTCATTCGGCTCTTTGTTCGTTTTACAATTCCAGACACGGCTTTTTACTTGAAAACAAAGGAGTATTTATTGGGAGTCATAAAACTATAGCGAAAACAAAATATTATGATTTCTTATGATAATAGTTGATTCAACACGCTTTAAACGCAATCTATAAGGTTTTCAAGTTTACCGAAAACCAAATTTCGTTAATTAATATTTCATAAAACATATTAATTTATATATGCTCAACACATATTTACACCCATTAGCTAAACAAAAGCGTCAGTGGAGATGTATTAACTAATAATTTACCTGATATTATTGTGCGGTATTATGCTAATAAATATACACGATAAACATAGCACGGTCGTACCAATTAAAATATTCAACAGCAAAATCAAGGTTTTGTTATTAGTTGATAAAAATTGCCAATGAATTATAATATCTATCGTTGACATGATTCCTATCTAACTTCATACAGGGTTAGGTATCTCGACGAATGACTAATTTTGACTGTGTTGAAAGTTCTATTCTCGTCGAACATATTTCCAACAAGAGAAACATGCATGGCATACGTAAGCAACCATTTCCAGTAGTAATTTTTGCCCGTGCTTAGGCTCGCTCGTTAGAAGGTTAGGCTCTCGTCGCCTGAAGACTTCTGAGGGTTGCTCGTAAGGGTGTAGCCGGATAACAAAAAGAACAAACTTAAATTCTCCACAAATTAATCGGCGAATTACTGTTGAATAGTTGCATCGCTACTTTCGGGTAAACGAGGAGCACTCCTTTTGCAAGTTATGCAAAATTCTTGCAAGTTATGCAAAATTCTACAATTTATGCAAAATTCTTGTTTACGCCTCATTTTTGGCGTGAGAAGAAGGTAAAATATATCACAAAAACTCGATGACCTTCAATGGTTGAATATGACACGTAGGAGATTTTTGCATTCAGCTTGTCGTTTTTCAAACCTATCAAACTCAAACCCCCCCAATATTTATGGAAAAAAATCACATCCAGAACTGACGTCCACAACATTAACGTTCGTTTCAAAAGTACACTCACACCACGTACGCATGGACTGAAACTTTCAAACGGGCTTTTACATATTAAATTATTGCTGTAGGGGATGAGACAAAAGAGGAACCCTCAGCGAGAAATGGAGAACTATTCTCCATTAGAAGCCGAGGAGGGGCCTTAGATCCGATATTGCAGATCTGGTAGCCGGTGATTGAATCACCTGCGGCCGCCGTACCGTCGGATTGAGAACCAGCCCTACCAGGGCTTGAGGAGGACGATTGAAGGAAATCGCTTCCTTGACAAGCACCTACACACTACACCCCTATATATATTGAGGACAGCAGTTGGAATCCAAAGGTAGGCAGAACACCGTTCATGAAGAAAGCAGGGGATAGCAAAAAGGGCCCATGGGGGCCTATTTGCTTGGCTTTGACAACAGCCTGCCCATGAATACCAGTACCACTACATTCCTGTCAGAGAAAAAAAATGCAAGTGCGTCATGTAACCCTAGAGCAGATATTATTCCTCATTTAAGAGATGACTACGACTTGTAGACATGTTTCAAAAATACTGAAGTATTCGTTAACCTAACCAACGATAAGCCCATTGTATTGATGAAATGAGACTGTGACTCACAGTAAATTGGTCGCAGGGCTACTCGCAGAAGGCAGAAGCGGATTCTGAGAAAAGTTACTCGTACAACTGAAAATTTCGAGAGGTTCTCGTACTACTTTGAGATCATTTTGGGATAATGCTTTCAATTATGCGAAATAAATGCTACGCATTAGTGTAGGCGATGCCCCCACCCCTAGAGAACTAAATAGTTGATATTAATGTCAATAATCAAACCAGAGTCGGAGAGAACCAAATATATTGTGCACCTGAGGGAGAATAAAAAAAACAGCAGAACAGTTGCCATTGATGATGACAAAAAACTTCGGATCAGTTCAAGAGGAAACTGAGAAGGGAGGCTTTCAAAGTCAATTCTTGGGCATCCTCCCTACGCTTATAACTGTTGAGATGGATAACTAACTACTTGCTAGTTGTATTAGACTCAATGCGATTGTTGAGATGGGTACCTACGTGTTAGTTTGCAACAGTCTTAGTCACAGATTCAACTTGCAACACGTTCAAGAAAGAGAAAACTGTAACTGATGGTTTTAACGGGCTCAATCACAGAATGAGAGTAACCGTTAAAAATAAATTCATTATTTGATATCCATATAATAGTTGAATATGAGTGAGTGCTATTTTTTTCTTCCATCAGGAATATACCAGTCTCCGAAGCCCCGATACAACCGGAGGGCGTGCTGGTGTGTCATTGGCCCTAGTAACCACTCCCTACGTCCGTGGTGTGATTTATTACTGGGTCCGAAAATTATGTGCCCTGAGTAGGCGGAGTAAACCAAGAATTACGGCGTTCTGCATTCGTCCGGCTAAGATTTCTGCCATATTAATGAATATGAAGCTTAATAGCAGTAGGTCCATCACGGTTTGGGTAAAGCCTGCGAAGTTCAAAGAAATCTCGATATTCAGTCCGTTTTTCTTTCTCTCTTCGGACGATGATCGTTTCGCCAGGAGCCGAAAACTCTGTGACGAAAATCGTACTACTTTTATGGTGAGGAGGACTACATCAGGCTTATTGGCTTTTATTTGCGTGAGGGTGGGAAATTAGTAGTTCCAATAGATTCGGCACTTCTCATTCTCCACAACGGACTCAACATCTCCCGGAGCATAAGGCAACACCGGTGTCTCGTCTATACCATACGAGTGTCATAGATGGTAGTATAACATTCGTAGGGCCGCGTTATGCCTATGGATATAGACTGTGATTGCATAAGCTGAACAAGCTTACAGCAAATGCATTCTGGTCTCAGCTGCCCCACGACATGCTCTGCATCTAGTGTCACGCGGCTACGGTAGAGGAGGGAGTTGGAGACACCATCTTGGCAGGCCATTATGAATCCTTCGGTTTCCGACGTCAGCACAATTGACCTGAGAGAAGCGAAGGTCAGGTTTCTGGATGAGCCAAGAAGAAGACCACATGCATTGTTATCCTTATATCGCTGTTGGATCCTCTCATTCTCCGAAGCTTTGATGTTAGTTTTTTGCTGAACGGGTTCCAACTCTGTAACAGAGTTTAGGTTCGTCCGTTCAGCGTCGAATACGAGACCGAGTTCATCGGCTGCACGGGTTACTGCATTGGAAAGAAATGCTGCAATGCCTGCTTTTTCATGATCGCATACTAAGCAGAGAAGGGGATCGGAACTCCTGATAACTTTGCAGGCTCCGTCCAGTACCATTCTGTTGTGTAGACACTCCAAGCTCAAAAGTCCATGGCCTCCCCGTTGCCTGGGAAAATATAACCGGGGAACGGACGATTCAGGATGCGAGTTTTCACGTCGAGTTGTCGCAGCTCTTCATATGACCTTTTCATTACTCCAATGGAGTAGATTAGAACCGGAATGGCAAGCATATCAGTTGCAGCGACTCTTTTGTTCCCCATCAGTTATGAAGACAAGATCTGTCGAAGTTTATGATGGTACCGGCCACGGAGAAAGTTTTGACCAGTGATCACCTCTTGGGAGCGGTTTGTTCCACCCCTAGGTAAGTATACGTCTTTACTGTATCAAGATGATGTAGGATGCTTTAGTCTACGAACTGAACGTCCTTTACGTATTCCTTGCATCGTCCTCTTCTGAGATGAACCGTTGCACATTTGTCGATCCCAAACTCAATTTCGATAGCATGCGTGTGCTGATGAAGATTTTACTCGCCCGATGCATATGAATTGGGATCATCCGTGTAAAATAGATGAGTGATCTCAATCCTGTGGTTGCTGGAGATGCTGCAGTTGTTTCTGCAGGTTTTATGTAGTGCAACGGGCAATGGCAATAGGGAGCTGCAGAAGAAAAGAGGATTTGAAACAAGCCCCTTCTAAAGCATCAGCTGTACAATACATCTCAGTATTTGATCGGGTACCGCAAGGCATCTGAGGAAATGCAGGATGGGCTCATGCGATGTTGTATCAAATGTCTCGCGGTGATTGATCCAGGCCATTGAAAGGTTACGCGTATACTGTACGAAATCCTTGACAGACTAATCCGGAACCTGTTGCTCCCTATCTAGCTATGAGTTTAAAAAAGAGTTCTTCGAGCCCTCTCCTTCCGGAGTTATAGGATTGGGCAGTTCATTGAGTTCAGCTAACGAAGCCTCCTAGAGAAAGTTTCGAACTGCGCTGGGGTTGGAGAATCTTCGTTGGGTGTCTGCAGAATGTCGTAACTGTTCCTCGAGAAAGTTTCCACTCGATCAGTTGCCCGTCGGATTATCCACAGCACATGGAGGCTTTAGAAATAAGCGAGAAGGTTTATCGCCGTACTTTATGTTTTCCGCGATGCTTCTCGCCTGCCTCATTAGTAACTTCTTTGTAGCCACCAACATTCGTATCCTATCAAGACAGTGCTGTTTAATGGTAAACAGCACGCCTTGATGTGTAGTGAGCTCATTTGTGGCAAATCGCCACACTATAGGCGTGAAAGGCCTATAGGCCGCCACGTAGTCCACCACACATTGGATACGAGAAGCGTGTTGTCTTGGCGATTTGATCTTGGCGTCCATCTTGTGTACGCGCCGCTCATGCCTTCAAATCCGAAGGGTTGTATCCCTCCTCTCTGTTTGGGACAGATGTCAGCCTCGTCTGAAAGGACATCGTGAATATCCGCACCAACCGTACCAGTTGTTATCATTATTGTTTTCATTTTTATTACAGCAAACTTTTTCTTAGTAACGTTTTCGTAACTATGATATAATTTAACATCACTAGTTGGGAATTGAGAGCATTTCTTGAATATCATGAGGGAAAATTTCATTATCGGATTTTTTAAACTACCGTGCTACTAAAAGACCTGTCGCGGTTCTTTCTGTGAATGAAAAGTTGGTTCACCGACGCTTATGTCGCCATATCACAATGTTTGAGAAGCGGTGGTATAGAGGCAGGCGTCTGCAAATACTCTGACGCCCATTTAGATAATAGAAGTAGATTTAGAGCCTTTTCGGCTTACATCACATGGCAGGGCCATTGCCGCTAATTTATGGATATGGCACAACGGTCCCCTTTATGTCGTGTGCCCCCTCTTAACAATGATCTTTTCTCTGGCGTATTTTACA
This sequence comes from Chrysolina americana, assembly GCA_958502065.1. Lineage (NCBI taxonomy): Eukaryota > Metazoa > Arthropoda > Insecta > Coleoptera > Chrysomelidae > Chrysolina > Chrysolina americana. The sequence continues at coordinate 13,201,066 of OY293413.1, forward strand.
CATTTTGTGATTTAGGAGCGACATGTATGTTTATCAGTTGGGCAATCGAACAAGGCATCAAGGCCCCGTCTACAATGTATTTTCCTGGTTGGAAAGGTTCATTTAAGGAACACATTTCAGCAGTTGTTTATCAATCACTAAAATATAATCGTTCCATTCTTTTCAGAGCTGTTTCTTACAAACTTTTGATTTCAAACAATTTTAATGGTGTTCAATCATACATCCAAACACTATACTATGTTCCCGAGAAGCTTTCATTATTCATATGGTAATATACAGTACGATGCAAATGCATGGAATAAATTCGTTATTTCAAATATAGGCGATTTCTGAAAAAAATCCAAAGACACATAAGTTTCAATTTTTGAATATCCAGCTTATGATATACAAACAAGAGACCTTACGTCACTGGTGTTAGCGTGATGAGGTAATTGACTATTTTTTAGAATGCAAACATGGTTCATGTGAGACCTCATTCAAAAGGTCTACTAAATCATTCAATGGTTTAATTATTCCAATATCTATTTATACAGGATCAACAGAAATTATGTATTTAGAAGATAAACATTTATTTATATTCAACGAATAATCATCAAAAAATTAAATTTCTTGAAATTGATAAATAAGAAATATGCTGACTATAAATATTTGATTTTGCAGGCAAAGTAATATGTTTTAATTTCAAAAAATGAGCAGGTAACGAATATTTTGATGTATGGTAATACTTATTTCTGAAATAACTGTGTTATGTTCAACGAGGTTGTTTGAATACCAAACAAAATTGCTAATATTGAGCTAACTACGTTTGAACAAATTGATTTATTATCTACAAAAAAAACCTTTTTCTCGGTGTAATTCATATTTTTCACTTTTAATGTCTGAAAAGTAACAAATTATTAAATCATCGATACTTCTAAAAAATGAGCACGACAAATGTAATTTTCATTAGTTATGCAGAAATTTATCAAGAGCTGGTAACGTCGATTTATACTCTTTTGATTATTTCCCATAATTGATATTTGACATTCGATAGTTTTATTGATGTCAAAATAAGTAATTTTCAAATTGAATATACCAATAATTTTGTATTTAAATCATTATTCTGTGTATTTTTATGTGCAAATCGCTTCTCATATGGTTCTAACTTACTATTTTATTGTGCGAATTGAAGATATAATAATAGAGAATATTTCAAATTGCGACTATTCGGGCATTTTAACATGCTACACTATAGAAAACTTTTTCAAAAAAAAAAAGTATTTGCCAGTCATTTCCGCAGAAAAATTTCAAGGTATTTATCGTTTTTAGTGTGTCTGGAATCATCTGCAAAATATTCAGCCAAATCGCTTTGGTTAACATATTGTGCAGTTTTCCTGTCTTTCTCATATTGACCACCCAATCTTTTAGTATCATCGCCAATTCTTTTGAGCTTCTATGTTCATTTAATTCGCACAAAATTCCATAAATATTGCCCAAATATATTTGTGACTGTAGGTTGTATTTCTGGGAATTTTTTCTTTGATCAGCTTGTTTATACTTTGAACATTCGCATTGCCAAAACGTGACATTTAGAAATTTATTTGGAATGAAGTTGTCAAACTCAATCGTGTTGCTGAATGCTGAATGCAATTATCAGTGTGATGTTGACATGATTGGGTGAAATTGTTTCATATGACACAAAATGACTAAATTGTAATGATTGTTAGAACTGTCAAAAAATTTTCACTAGAATTCCTTAATTTTCCCGAGAAAACTGTCATTTATCAGTACATTCTTCAATTAGCCATTGCCACAACGAGTATAAAATAATAACCTAGTTAGAGAAATGCACTTTTTTCACTGGAGGGATATTCAAAGTAAGGCAGAAAAAATAAATTAATCTCTCTTGTCAGACTATATCTCGACGGGGTTTTTAAAGGCAGTTATACGGTTCGCATTGCTGGCAACAGAAAGAACATTACGGTGATTTGCAAGTGGGCTATCAGCATCCGCGCCCGTTCCATACGGGCCACGCCACTAAATACTTCAACGATCGCCCATTGTGAACTCGAGGGACACAAATCTCGCGAGAAAGACGTTTCGTCGTGCCGTATCGCCGAAAAATGCCATTCCATCGCCCTATGGCAGCAGCGGAATCCGCTTTTTTATCTTTGCCAGCGATACAAGGACAAATCAGTAATGAAAAGGACAATTGATGGTCGTTGAGATGATTGTCATTAGTATGGACGTCGAGATAATATTTTATTCAACCATTTTACTTGACCGAAATATTTTTATTTTCGTTGATGTCCTGGTTTGAATCAGTCTGGATGCAATAAATAATGATTATGTCAAAATTAAAACTTACCTGTATCTGTTCTTGAGAATTGACCGATGAATCCAAAAAACGTAAATGTGGCTGTCTGATAGTTGTTTTGGTAATGATATTTATTTTATGTGAACCTCTATACATTTAACACATCAACGACCAAGGATACCATGTAATGGTTGACCCACTGGACCAAATTATACTTTTGGTAGAATATGAATGCATTTGTTGATTTAATAGAACACTTGAGTACTTTCTTTTAGCGTTTAAATCCTCAAAAATAACGAGCGGTCCTTAGGGACCGCTTTGGTCCCAGAGGAAATATTTCTAATTTTAATTGTAGCGGTCCCTTGTCGGTCCCTTCTCTCGCTCACATAGACTAGACTAGATCTTTGTTCAGATTTCTATTATCGATTTTTGAGAATAAATATATTCAATTAAAATTTTTTGAATTATATTTTGAAACAATTAAAAATAATAATAAAAAAATTGTCTGGAAAAAAAATTACTTTGCGGAAAAAATATTTTCACAATTTTCTATTTCGAAGAATAAAAAAATAAAAAAATAATTTCTTCAGCATAAGTGCGTCGGTATATGTAAAAAAATTTGGCGGAAAAAGTATTTTCACAATTTCCTTGACTTGAATAGGTCAATTCAATCCCGTTCGTTCCCAAAATTTTTTGAGTCACTGAAAGGTCCATAAAATTAAAAACAAAAATTTGGCAGGAAAAACATTTTTACAGTTTTTTTTCAAACAATCAAAAAAAATAAATAAATAAAAATTGTCGAGAAAAAATTTAAAAAATATATTTTGGCGGGAAAAATATTTTCACAATTTTGTATTTCTAAGAATAAACAAAAGAATAATTTCGTCAGCATAAGTGTGGATGACGTTGGTAAATGTCGTCAGCAGATGTTATCGACAAATTTCGTCAGCAAGAATCTTTGGCAAGTGTTGTCAGCAAACGTCGTCGGCAACTGCAGTCGGCCAATGTCGTCGGCGATTGCCGCCGGCGATTGTCGTCGGCGATTTTCTCTGGCCGATTGTTTCGACAAATTTTGTCAGCATAATTGCGGATGTCCTTGGCAAATGTCTTCGGCAAATGTCTTTGGTAAATGTCGTCGGCAAATGTCTTCGACAAATTTTGTCGGCAAGTCTTTCTTTGGCAAATGTTGTCAGCAGACGTCGTCGGCGACTGCCGTCGGCAAATGTCGTCGGCAATTGTCGTCGGCGATTGTCGCCGGCGATTTTTGTCGTTGATTGTCCTAGGCGATTGTCGTAGGACGATGTTTTCGGTAAATATTTTTTTTCATACCATTGAAAAAAATTAAAGAAAAAATTGGTAGGAAAAAATATAAAAAATATTTTGACGGGAAAAGGATTTTCACAATTTCCTTGACTTGACAATGTCAATTCAATTAAAATTTTTTGGGTCACTAGAGGTCTGAAAAATTAAAAAAAAAATTGTCGGGAAAAATATTTTCAGAATATTTTCAAACAATTAAAAAAAAATTGCGGGAAAAAAATAAAAAAAAAATATTTGGCAGAAAAAATATTTTCACAATTTATTATTTCGAAGAGGAAATAAAAAAACAATTTCTCCAGCATAAGTGCTAATGTCGTCGGTACATATAAAAAATATTTGGCAGGGAAAAAAAATTAAAAATATTATTTTGGCGACAAAAATATTTTGACAATTTCTTTAACTTGACGAAGCCAATTCAATCTTGTTCGTTCCCAAAACTTTTTGAGTCACTGAAAGGTCCAAAAAAATAAAAACTAAAATTTGGCAAGAAAAATATTTTCGCAATTTTTTTTCAAACAATTGAAAAAAATTTAAAATTAAAATTGGCGAGAAAAGTTAAAAAAAAATTTTTTGACAGGGAAAACATTTCACAATTTTTTAATTCTAAGAATAAATAAGAGAATTATTTCGTCAGCATAAGTGTGGATGACGTTGGTAAATGTAGTCAGCAGATGTTATCGACAAATTTCGTCGGCAAGAGTCTTTGGCAAGTGTTGACAGCAAACGTCGTCGGCGACTGCCGTCGGCCAATGTCGTCGGCGATTGCCGCCGGCGATTGTCATCGGCGATTTTCTCCCACCGATGGTTTCGACAAAATTCGTCAGCATAATTGCAGATGTCGTTGGCAAATGTCGTCGGCAAATGACTTCGAGACATTTTGTCGGCATGTCTTTCTTTGGCAAATGTTGTCAGCACACGTCGTCGATGATTGTCGTCGGCTATTGTCGTCGATGATTGTCGCCGGCTATTGTCGTCGGCGATTTTTGTCGTTGATTGTCGTAGGCCATATAAACAAAATTGGGGGAAAAAAAATGGAAGAAATGATTTTGGCGGGAAAAGTATAGTCACAACTTATTTGACTTGACAAGGTCATTTCAATCTAGTTCAATCTAGTTCGTTTCCAAAATTTTAACAAATGTTACCAAATGAAAAAAATCATTTTCAGCGGGAAAAATATTTTTACAAATTTTTATTTCGAATAAATAATAGAATAGTTTTAATCAGCATGAGTGCGCATGTCGTCGGTAAATATGAAAAAAAATTGGCGGGAAAAAATGATGAAAATTATTTTGGTGGTAAAAGTATTTTCACAGTTTCCTCGACAAGGTCAATTCAATTCAAATTTTTTTGGTCACTGAGAGATCCGAAATATAAAAAAAAATTGTCGGAAAAAATATTTAGAATTATATTTTCAAACAATTGAAAAAAATAATAAAAAAAATAGTCGGGAAAAAATTAAAAAATTATTTTTGGAGGGAACAATATTTTTAAAATTTTTATTTCGAATAAATAATAGAATAGTTTTATCAGCATGAGAGCGTATGAAGTCAGTGAATACGAAAAAAAATTGGCAGGAAAAAATTATAAAAATTATTTTGGCGGTAAAAGTATTTTCACAGTTTCCTTGAGACAAGGTCAATTCAATTCAAATATTTTGGGTCACTGAGAGGTCCGAAAAATTGAAGAATAAAATTTGTCGGGAAAAATATTTTCGGAATTATACTTTCAAACAATTGAAAAAATGAAAAAAAATTACAGGAAAAATTTTAAATTGTTTTGGCGGAAAAAATTATTTCACAATTTTTCATTTCGAAGATTAAATAATAGAATAATTTCGTCAGCATAAGTACGGATGCCGACGGTAAATAGAGAAAAAAAATGGGGGGAAAAAAATTGAAGAAATGATTTTGGCGGGAAAAGTATTTTCACAATTTATTTGACTTGACAAGTTCAATTCAATTAAAATGTTTTGGTCACTGACAGGTAAGAAAATTTGAAAAAAAAAATTTGACGGGAAAAATATTCATAATTATATTTTCAAACATTTGGAAAAAATTAAAAAAAAATGGGAAAATAATGAAAAAAATTATTTTGGCGACAATATTTCATTTCGAAGAATAAATAATAGAATAGTATACAATAATAGACAATTCAATTCAAATTTTTTGGGTCACTGACAGGTCCGAGAAATTGAAAAAAAATTGTCGGGAAAAATATTTTCACAATTATATTTTCAAACAATTAAAAAAAATAAAAAAATTGACGGGAAAAATATTTAATTTTTATGGCGGGAAAAATTATTTTCATAATTTTTCATTTCGAAGAATCAATAGAAGAATAATTTTGTCATAAGTACGGATGTCGACGGTAGATATGAAAAAAAATTGGCGGGAAAAGTATTTTCACAACTTATTTGACTTGACAAGGTCATTTCAATCTCGTTCGTTTCCAAAATTTTTTGGGTAACAAATGTTACCTAATGAAAAAAATCATTTTCGGCGGGAAAAATATTTTTACAAATTTTTATTTCGAATAAATAATAGAATAGTTTTATTAGCATGAGTGCGCATGTCGTCGGTAAATATGAAAAAAAATTGGCGGGAAAAAAATTATAAAAATTATTTTGGTGGTAAAAGTATTTTCACAAGGTCAATTCAATTCAAATTTTTTTGGTCACTGAGAGGTCCGAAATATAAAAAAAAAATTGGCGGGAAAAATATTTATAGAATTAGAGTTTCAAACAAAAAAAAAATAGCGGGAAGAAATGAAAAAAATAATTTTGTAGGGAAAAATATTATCACAATTTTTTATTTCGAATAAATAATATAATAGTTGTATCAGCATGAGTGCGCATGTCGGTAAATATGAAAAAAAATTGCCGCGGAGAAAATGATAAAAATTATTTTGGTGGTATTTTCACAGTTTCCTTCACAAGGTCAATTCAATTTAAATTTTTTTGCTCACTGAGAGGCCCGAAAATTTAAAAAAAAAATTGGCGGAAAAATATTTAGAATTAGATTTTCAAACAATTGAGAAAAATAAATAAGAAATAGTGGGAAGAAATGAAAAAAATAATTTTGTCGGAAACAATATTCTCACAATTTTTTATTTCGAATAACTAATAGAATAGTTTCATCAGCATGAGTGCGCATGTCGGTGAATATGAAAAAAAAATGCGGCGGAAAAAATGATAAAAATTATTTTGGTGGTAAAAGTATTTTCACAGTTTCCTTGACTTGACAAGGTCTATTCAATTCAAATTTTTTTGGTCACTGAGAGGTCCGAAAAATTGAAAAATGAAATTTGGCGAGAAAATAATTTTCAGAATTATATTTTCAAACAATAAAAAAAATTGACAGCGAAAAATTATAAATTTATTTTGGCGGGAAAAGTATTTTGAAATATTCATTGACTTCACAAGGTCAATTCAATTCAAATATTTTGGGTAACTGACAGGTCATAAAAATTAAAAAAAAGCAGTAAAAAATTTTAAATGTAATTTTGGCGGGAAAAATAATTTTACAATTTATTTGACAGGTCAATCAATTCAAATTTTTTGGTCACTGACAGGTCCAAAAAATTGAAAAAAAATTTAGCGGGACCGCCTTGAGTTAAGAATTGTTGATCACGTATAAGTACCTTTTGGGGATGAGGTCTTGCATACAATTGAATAAAGTTCATTGCCGATTTTTTTAATCGTTAGAATTATTACAGATACTACACGATGAGTTGCATTTGAGTGTTTTTGTGTTATTAGGCAGTGACTGTTTGAGTTTTCAAAATTGGACTTATTCAATCAATGGTTATTGGAAGGACCCTGTACAAAATTTATGTTAATTGGATCCCGCTCGACTTGGCTAAAATTGTGCACAAAGTGATCCTATGGATAGTTTCAAAGATATAGAGGGGGATGTGTGTGATATTGGCTATGAGCTTGAGTCACCGTTTCTGAGTCTCTGATATTAGTACTTGAAAGATGAAGGGTTCAGTGGGTTCCAATCAATGATGTATTAGTACGCAAACCATCGTACAAAATCTGAAGTGGATAACCAGCAAGTTGTAGCTTTGTATACTGTTCAAGTGTGTCAAATCTGACAAGATGTCGCAGGAAGGAAACCTTGAAAGTGGTTAGTTTTCCTTTGTCGTCAAATCGACATCTATGGAGCATCGGACTGCTCAAGATCCTTATTAATTTTGTCGGGCAATGGTGCCATTGGAAATCTCATTTAATTTCTGTATTTTCCTAGAAAAATCAGATTGCTGCCTATCGCCAACCTAAGTAGTTGTATCGACACGTTTAGAGTGGGGAACAACCTAGAAGTACCGAACATTTTTGTCTGATTTTTTTGGGATAATACAAAAATTTAATGAGATTTTCAATGGCACCATTGTCCGACAAAATTAATGAGGATCTTCAGCACTCCGACGCTCCAAAGATGTCGATTTGGCTATAATGAAAAACTCCACTTTCAAGGTTTTCTCTCTGCTGCGACATCTTGTCAGACTCGTCACACTTAAATAACACCACCTGCATACATGGATCAGAGAAATCAAAAGAAATGATTCCAACTAGGGCCGAAAATACACTTCTCTCCACACATTTCCACAAACTGGAAAAATGAGACAGATATCTGACCCAAAACAACTACTCCCCTTTACGGACATTGAAATAGATGTCATCCATTTGTGCAATGGTTCTCAAGGAGGATACTATTTGCAAATGCTGATTGTAATAAAGCCATTGAATATCATCCTTCATTTTATTGGAAATGACAACCTGCATATATACAGTGCGGCCTTTAATACTGCCGTCCTAAGCAAAAACGCCGTATCTACAAAAAATATGATTATTGGGATATTGGACCTTGTAAAATAATTCATTTATTTCTTCTACCATCTAAATTTCTTAGATTTTCGTTAATACGTTTTTTCACAATATGCCTTTGAAATTTCAGAATAAGATGCGGATCTGGCGGTCCGAATCCCTTTTCTTACATGATCACGATAATTTTAAATGGTTTGATATGACATAACGGGATAGAAATTTTTTTTGGATGGAACGGAATTCTGAAAATTTTTTGATGGTTGAAAAGAGAATTGAATTATCTTTTCAATGATGTGACGTATGCCCCCACATGCCATTAATTTTTTTTTAATTGATGTGCCCCCCTGTGCCATCTGTCGAGCAATCACAATGTGTTTTATTTCAAAAAGTTTTATCGGTGAAAACCTCCAAACGCTTTTTTTTCATGTCTGTTCGTCAAACCGTTCAAATGTCAACAGGAGGGGGACTATTAAAAGCCACACTGTATATGCATGTTTCGAGGAAATAACCTCGAAACATGCATGTATGCAGGTTCAAAATCAAGAGACTCGATCATTGATCATTAATCCCTTTTTTTATTAAATTAATATTATATTCTGACTTTTTGAAGCAGTTTTTGTTATGTTTGAGTTGTATTAGATTTTCGTTCTACTTTAATAAACATTCTTATTATTTATATTATTTCTTGTTTTTCTCTCTTACTCAAAGATCGAACGGAATATTCATTCAACTATTAGCAGGTATCAAACATTTCACTTACCTTCAGATGCTTTTCCAGAATTTTCCATGGACGTATATTGCACTTTTCATTCATCATAAGTTATATAATAATGATATTGTTGTCGTTTATTACTTGTGTTTGAAACTTCTATTATTAGAATTTATTTTGATTCAACACCACACTCTAATCAGTATAGAATTTCAGACTGTTTTCACTTGAAAACAGTGCGAGATTATATTCAAATTGAAACGTGTTCGAAAAAAGAAATTCGAAACACAAGAAATCAATTTACATCATTATCTGACACTTCTAATGTTGTCCGTATGACAATAATGAAGCCGTGCTTGAACTTTCACTTCTTTTTTGCCCATTTAATTTTTTTTGTTCCACTAAGTGATCTCTTTTCAGTGTTATACTAATGTGACTCAACAAATTTCTTATTAATTTGTATCAAAAATAAAATGCATGGAGTGCGGAATACATAAGCGTATTTAGTTGAACCTATTTAGCATTAGGCTTATCCACCACTGATTTCTTGGGTGAAATTCGAATGGGATTCCATCAATACATTATTACCATATAGCCACTGAGGAATGATTTTGAATTTCATCGAGATTTCTCGAATTATTTGGAAGATATTAATAGAAAAACTTATATAGTGTACAATCGAAAATATTTCTGAAATAGAAAAAATTGTTTATTTGTACAGATTGGCCAGATCACTGAGAATGTTTAAAATCGTCTACTGAATACCTGGCCTTTAATATATTGAAACATTTTAATCGAACAGAAGAACAATGAAATAGTTTATTCTTTTCATTTAGCTTCAACAGTGATGTTTATGTGTTGTGATAAGAGCCAGATATTTTTGAAAACGCCATTATTGGACATGGAGTTCTATTCAAAAAAATTCATTACGGCGATAGGATATTCATTATCTTGAATGATAGTCTCGCATATTGCACGACAAACTCCATTCACCAATCGGTGAATTCAATCAAAGCAACCTGAAAAGATGTGGGTATCATTGATAGACACAAATTCATAACATGTATTTATTTGAGCTTTTATCGCGATCAAATACAACAAAATATTAAATAAAGTTAAATTTTTCAAAACATAAAAAGAGCTCTGCCGTGAATATCAGCTAGTTGCGTATACATTTTTTGTATTATTCAGTATAGTATAATAATTATTGATAAATAGTCATTCAAAAACTTTTATGGAAGATGAGATATTTACGATATACGTATACTTAGTGTTTGTTTTCCTCTGAAACTTGCAGAATTTTTAACTCAACAAATAGTTACGAGAAAATCAATCATTGGTTTTTCGACAACTACAACTTTAGTACTTTCCAAAACTTATGGCTTTACGTACCAACAACTATATTTTTACATCTAAAACGATTAGGGACTGGAATATTAATATCGTAACCTAATCAGAAACTAAAATCTTAGTACGTATTACTTTGACACTTGAAACTATTAAATATTTTGATTTTTAGTATCTGATTCGATTTGCTCTGCCCTAAGAAGAAAAGTATACATTCTTACAATACTGACTTATTTTCAAAATATTTACATATTTTTGTGACTTAAAATTCGTATAACAATTACAATCACTTGAGATTTCTGTTACTTCGCAATAAATATACATTTTCGTATCACGAACTCCTACCTTTTATTACTATTGGTTGTATTACGATATGATAACATCACAAAATACCGCTTTGAGCGGTCATGTCTTCAAGACTATATTTCAATTTTACAAAATAGGAATGTATCTCGCAATGAACACTATTTACACATATTTACTAGATAACTGTTTGGCTAGTTCTGTATATTTGAGGAACTTCGAGTGTGGGCTTTCCTCGAATCCCCCCGGTGCCGGAGGACTTTTCACCCCTGTCACAGCAGATGCACTAGACACATTAGGTGGCATGGTGCTGCTCTTCAGAGGAATTCCTGCACTTGATGAACTCGGCTGGGGATTCTTCAAGGCCACCGGATCCGGTATCACTCCATCCTTAACGAAGTGCATTTTCGACAAGTGGTGTCTGTACGCCCCCTTGGAGATGAAGGGGGTGTCGCAAAAAGCGCACTTCATAATGGAGTCAGAGGTCATCACAGCATCATTACATGCCCAACTGAACGCCAAAATAGCCCCCGGAGTGGTACCGCCGGATGATGTGGACGCGGTTACAGGATTCACAACAGTGGATACAGCATGACTTCGGTTGTTGGTGTGGGTTTCAGTCTTATCGCAAAGCTTTTGCAAGGCCGCTAAGGGGTGACTAGATCCGCGCTTGCTCCCTGTTTGATTCGACTCGGTATTTGCATTCATGCCAGACAAGCTGTCGAACATTGAACTGAGAGCTCCTAAGCTACCACCAGACGCCGGCTTCCTATCGCCGTTGGTGCTCCGTGGAGTACCTGATCGATCGCTACTGGCCGGACTGCTCGTGGAGTTTCGGCAAGGACTATTGGGATGGCCACCTTCGGACTGTTGTCGGGGACTGGTCAAAGGACTACGCCCCTTATCATCGTCTTCCTTTGAAACATCTCCATTACTTCGGAAACTGCTTCTTTCATCCTCATCGTTTTCCTCAACTTCCCGCTTGACCTTGAACTCGTGATTTTCGCCTGTAGAGCCATCTTCGTCTTTGATTTCATTTTTAACCCCGAAGTTCTCGTTTTTCATCTCATTACCACCAAGCTTATCCATGAAGGGTGACTTCTCCCTTTTGATGTCGGGCGTCGACCTCGGAGTGCTAGTTATTGGTACACCAGGAGGCTCCATTTTGCGCTCCGGTGTCAGTGATTCTACCCTACTACTACCTCGTTCGGACATGGAGCTTGATTCGCTTCCGCTTCTCTCCCTTCTTGCGTAATGGTGTTGCTGCTGTTGGTGATAGTTCCGCAATAAGTTCATTGTTTGGGCATCGACTAGGGGTTTGGTATAGTCGACACTTTCGTCGATTCCTAGCCGCTTTAGAATACTGCTTCCCATTGGAGCCTGGGTCGGACCATGTCCTGGAAACCCACTAGGTTGTCGGGATCGAGAGTCAAAACTTTTCTCTATCAGTTTCTCAATAGCGTTCAATACGGAAGGGGAAGATCCGTTATTATTTTCTGACGTCCCGGTAGCTTCTTTGGAGCTTAAGTCATTCACAGGCGATTGTTGTTGGGGTGAAGGAGACTTATCGTTGGGAGTTTTCAGTTTTTCCCTATTGGGACTTTCCGGAGGTAGAATGTTGCTGGACATCAGCGCACTTTTGAGAAAGTTCCTTTGATTACTGGTCATACCACCGACACACTGTCGAATGTGATCGACGAACTGGGATGTTTCAATCTTATTGCCACATTTTTCACAAGTTATTCTTCCAGCACCGGTTGGATCTCGCATTTTCTCGAGCAAACCAACACTATCGCCGTTTTTGAAGTCATGTTGCGCTCTTTCTAGTTCGAGCAGCTTTCTCACTGGAAGAGACTTCTTTCGTTTCTCTCTAGTCTGCCTCCTTCTACCCCCACTTTCAGTTATTGATCTCATAATGTGCTCTTTATAGTGGGAATTCTTGACCATATGGTTGCTCAGTTCTTTCAAAGAGCTGAATGCCTGGTCGCACACTTTACAAGTTAGGACTGCACTCACATGGCTGCTAGCTCCTCCTGGAGGAGGGTTTGGCCCCGACGGACCCCCACCTCCTCCTCCCTTTGGATCGTCACTGGACCTCCAGGAGATTATTTGTTCTTGAGATATTATGTTGGTGTAATGCTGAGTTTGCTGCATGTGGCTCGTCATTTCAGCTAGCGACCTGAAACTCTGTCCACACCACATACACTTAAGTATTTGTCTGGTTTGCTCAGCTCCTTTTCCCAACCAAACATCCTGTCCCCTGACCAGCTTTCTAGGCAATGGCATAGTTTCTTTTATGAGCATATTGAGATCGGACTGATTTGGTTTAGTCGAGTTCGAAGATGAGGTACTTGTATTCGTGTTGGAAGGCGAAGTGATTTGTGGTTGAGGAATTAGATTACTTGATTGCATAGGAGGGACGGGAACATTTACGCCACAGTGCTTTGCTTCCTTCATGTGAGTTGTCATCGCTGCTAAGCTGGGAAAGCTCTGTTTGCACCATACACATTTGAGGACATCTTTCGCCTGCTCAGCACCTTTGTTCAGCCAATGAGATTGCCAGGCGCTGTGTCTATTACTCGCTGAGTTTCCAGGGGCAGCGTTGGCCATGGATCTGAAGAGATCTTCACCCCCAAGTTTGCTGAGTTCGCTCATTTTTTCTAGAGCTTTGGTGGCATCGCTGGGCGCTGGTGTCACATGTTTGATTTTACCATTCCATAGCTCGGCAGAATTGTTCTTAGGCGACAGTCCTGCTGCAGCCACAGCGGCAGCGAAGTATGGCAGATGAGAGGCTCCAATCGGAGGAGGCCATTGCGGCAGGGCCGGTTTGAAGTCGGTTCTGGGCTTACGTTGAGGCGGTTGTGAGTGCACGTCTTCCGATGTTCGTTTACGACTGCTCACCGATAAATCTAGAGGTGTGCTGCCACCTTCCCCACTCGGAGGCGAATCAGGTTTGTTGAAGTTCATCGCGTCTGAGTCACTGTCTCCACCATCGCTCTTATTTTGACTGCGTCTACTGAAATCCAGTATCCCATCAGCTGGCGGTGAATGTAGGGGATGTTCCACTGGAGAATGGTTGTATCGACCAGGAGGCGACGACGATGATGAAATGAGCGGAGACATTGAGGTTCTGGGAAAATTCGGTGGTAGTGGCGACGTCATCATGAGTCGGTGAGATTGCTGGGCCACCGCAGCTGCGGCGTTCAGATAAGCCGCCATTGCGGCTGATTGCGGTGGTAGAAATGCTGCTGCCGCCGCTGCTGGTAATGTTGGAGGAAGGGCAACTCCCACCGGACTGAGGGATGTACCAAGCGGTATCCCACGGAGTAAGGCTGCTCTTTCGGACAACATTGATTCGCCTGACGGAGATTGAGGATGTACTGGCGATTCTAGGGACTCGCGTGAGTTGCAGCGAGAGTTTGGATTTCTGAAACAAAAGATATCATTAATTTTGTTTGGAGGTGCATTCAAGGGATAGCACTATGAAAAGTTTTATATTACTACAGGAAGAGAAAATAGCTATTCGAAAATATTCATCTAGTCGAAATATATTTTTTATTTACATGAAGACTTTTCGGTATGTTAGGTCGACGTTGATTGCGAGTTTGACTCGACGTTTCGGCAACACGTGTCAAGTTCTAGTAATAGTAGTAGAAGCGGGGTGGCCGCTACTGCAGCCAGGAAAGTAGGCCCCTTTGGGCCCTTTTTGCCATCCCCCTATCTCCTCATCAATGAAATTTTCTTATATCAACCTATCTCAGTCTCCAAGTGGCCTCCTCAAAATAAATCCTTAAACTATGTTTGTGTGTGTGTGTGTGTGTGTTTGGGTGCTTGCCAAGGGAGTGAGTTCTTTCAATCTGCCTAATCCTGAAAGTCCTGATAAGGCTGGTTCTCAGTCGAGTGGTGCGGCGATCGCGGGTGATACCATCACCGGCTACCAGACCCGCAGTATCCCATTCGAGGCCCCTCCTCGGCTTCTATAGGAGATTAGTTCTTCAGTTCTCACCGCGAGTTCTTTTCATCCTCCTCGTGAAAGTCCTGCTAGGGCTGGTTCTCGATTGGGTGGTGCAGCGGCCAGGGCGATTCATTCACCGGCTACCAGTCCCACAGCACCCGATCTGAGGCTCCTCCTTGGCTCTCACCGAAGACCAGGTTTTCCAGTTCCCGCAGCGGGTCCTTCGAACTACCTCCTAGTGAATACCCTGGCAGGGCTGGTTAGTCTAGGCTAACACCTAATGTTCCATCGATGGTCCCAATTTGCACTATGTGAACGCAGGAGATTTTCGAGTATCGCATTGAAAAATTGTCAAAAATTCAATTTCTTAAAATGGCACTTATTTTTTGACGCCATTCAAAATAAAATTGAATTTGATGATGAGTTACTCAACCACCATTCAATTAACATCAAGAAATGCCAAAGATATTTTTTGCTTTTTATCATGGAAACAATAAAATTAATTGTAATAATTCAATCAAAAATATGGATTCCTATTCAATCAAACAAGACAAATTATTATTAATGAGCAATATATACGTAAAAATTCGAAATGACCACCATTTTTGATCAAAGATTGTATTATTCTGCTTCTGATTTTGTCAAAAGTCTGAATTATTTTGAATCTCAGATCATCTATATTGTGAAGTGGTGAAGAATAGACCAAATCTTTGACCCTGCCTAAACTTCGTACGCCATTTTCAAATTCGAGCACCATATGTGGATTTTCAGAAGCACAAAAAAGTCAATTTCTCCTATTGTAAACTCCCTGCTTACGAGACTTTGCCTTATCAGTCCAAATAACGTTAAAAATCCAGCTTGCTCTTGAATTTTGAGTAATAAGTAGGAACTTGCAAAAGTTTACATTACGGTGTAATTTTCGCAATCTTATTAATATAAAAGGATGTAGCGCGTATGTTCCATTCAGAATAAGGAAGTTGGTACCGACTTCTGGCATACCCTGTATAAATGTAGGACCACAAATATTTTAGGTAGAACGTACATGATCGATCATGATAGCACACTAAATTACAAATTACCCTGTATACTGCAGTATTGTCCAAACTGTTGTGATGAAAACCTGCCCCAAAAACACAATACGGCGATTACAGTTCGTATCGTAGGTAACTGGAACAGGTATATGCAATAAAGATGCATTGATTCAAATAAAAGATCATCTATCACCGTAATATCACCTAGATATGCAGATACAATTGCGTTTGAAATTTAACCTGCAGTCATTTTCAGTTTTCAAAGTGCCATCTGTAAGTGATATATAAATATCTAATATCACAAAAAGGTTTTTTATTGAAACAGAATTGATGTGTTTTCAATGAATCCAGTGCTCAGTAATAAATTCAAAACTGTTACACCTCACCCATTTGAAATGAATCAAGTCATACCATTTTGAATAATCATGATTTATAATATAAGTATGTAGTTACGTATAACCATTGACCGCTAATGGATCTTGTACTAATGAAAAATAAACTGCATTTTACTGAAATCACACCAATAAAGTCAAGAAAAGGAAGGGCGGATGTTTTTGAGTAAAGTTATGTCATACCCGCAAATATTCGGATCGTCACTAGGAGATCTTGGACTATTCGGACTCAGTACATCTCCAGGAGGCGGTGACAAGGCTTCATCTTCATTGTGAGCTGGCGAAGCTGCAGAAGTTGGCGTCATGGAATCTATATCTTCGTCGCCTTCTAGTTTTTCACCTTCTTCGGGGGATCCTTCCTCTCCACCTTCCCCTGTAACAAAGAAAAATAACGATAAGTCAAGTTTTAGACGTTATCCATACGATTGACCTTAATATGGTGCGGAATATGCATAATGCCAGTAAATTTATTTAGGCATAACCATTTGAGTTGAATAACCATTTATAGCTGTTAATGTAACAAGATTATTATACGACATATAATAATCGAGGACGTTGCCAGGTGGCGAGGCACTTCGTGCCGAGTTTCCTGATGCAACGTCCGAAATTTATTCAAATTGCATAATAATCTAGTTACATTCAAAGCTTTAACGTATCATTGTTAACGATGATGTGGAAATAAAATCAACAACTTTGGTAATTGTCACGTTACTGTCATTTTACCATGCCATAAAAATTAATATAGTCTTAATTAAAACTTATTCAAAACTGTGGTGAAAATCATGGCAGATATGGATATTCCTGAAAATATACTTGCGGCTGCTAACACTATATCAAATCAAAAATCCATTACGAAAAATAACCACCTTCAATTTAGTGAGTGGCGAATTACAAATCTGGTTCAAAGTGCTGGAGAAACAGTATTACTTGTTCATTTTGTGAAATTCTCAAATGAATACTCTCCATCATCTTTGTGGCTCAAATATTCTATATAACGAGCTTGTTTGGAATTGACGAAAAGAGTAGAAATTGACAAGTATGGCGCTTCGATACGATTCATTGAAAAAAAAAAGTATCCACGAATGAGCAGGTATATAAGTGAATTTGTTCGTACTGTCACAGACAAGACATTTTTGATGATGAAATTGCCCTTTTCAATTACAATTGGCGGAGCTTGGACATTCTAGAAAGCAAGCTAGTCATTACAATTCCTGATTCAAAAACACACAAAGAAAGGTTTTTTGCGGAGACGTTAATCCTGTGTAATTATTCAAAAAATATATAGCATTACGTCCAGCTCATACTCCACACAGAAGACTGTTCGTATCATACAGAAACGTTAAATGCATCGCTTAGCCTACTGGTCATTGTTTTAGAAAATCTTCAGCAACTTTGCTTGTTAAAGCGGGAGGAGAAATATTATATTTAAACAACTTGGTATTTGAAAATCGAGCAAGAGAGTATTTAGAAGATAACTTGAGTAAGATTTCCATTGTGCGAAGAATTCAAGTTGGAGATGAATCTGCAAACACTGTCTCATATACGAAAGATACCATTAAACTAAATAAGAATGTTGCTGGTTAAGGATCAGTGGACATGCTCATCGCTTTGGACAAGAATTGTGCAGGTGTATCTTTCAATTTTGAAAACTGTCAAAACATTCATGTCAATTTTCATTAATAGATCTTTAGATAGAGTTGGTATTTATGAAGTAACTAATGTTTTAATTTTGTAACTAATGTATTATGTGTTGTTTGATGTTAATAATTTGTAATAAAGATTCAACTTAAAATGATTCGATCAAGTTATGAATACTTTCAAAATAGGTTGTTGCACATCAGAATTAAAATGGGTAAGAAGTCAGTTATTACAGAATGTCAAACAACGATCAAAAATCAAACTGTGGAAGGTTAGTGTCCAATCGAGAGAATAAAAAAACGGGTGGTTGGTGGTTGAGGGAGTCGGCATAGTTATCATGGAAAATACAAGTGATTGTCAGATAATCTGTTTAAGTTTTAAATGATAGAAACATGCAAAGCAGAGTAAGGCGGAATCTAATAGTAATCTATATTATTTATACATCTGATTCTCACAGTTTTGTGTACAAATATCATTACACCTGTTAAGTGGGGTTTATAGATGAACAGTAGTTTTTAGATTTATCATCACAAGACTAGTCCAGGTATTCACGATCTGCTCACAAATCGCATCTCAAGTGTACTCAAGGAACTCTTTGTAAGCCTGGGGCCCGATTCTTAAATGTCTTTTACCCTTTATCGCATGCGACAAAATATTCCCGTCTTTTTTCAATGCACATTTGACAAAGGCGATGGATATATTTTGTCGCAAGCGACAAAAGGTGATAGACATTTGAGAATTGGGCCCATGGGTGTCATTAGGTCAATTATAGATTGACAACTGAAATATTTTACTTGATAAAGTTGTGAAAGTTAAAGGTTACAGTTTGTAACACGACCATCATCGATTCATCACTAAACTTTCACCAGACTTGATTTATCTGGAGTAAAATCATAACTCAGAATGAGCAAAAGTCGACCTTTTTACGAGATAGAGCTTTAATCACAATAAGACCGTTAATAAAGATACCTATTGCAGCGGTTACATTAAATCACTCAAGAAGTGACATCTGCTGTTTGCCTTGAACTATCACGATTTCGTCGACCATATACCAGGTGTTGCCGACTTATAATTGATTGCCGTACTTCATTTTCCGTGTGATTGTGTTTCATTTCGAACGAAATGATAGAAAAAGCCCACCGCATGATTAATGGCGTTGTCAATTATGCAGAATGCCGGAATGTGGGTAATAACTGAAGCAATGGCGATACTTTTCGAAAACAACCTCGAGTCAATCAACATTCCCGTTGCTATGACGATGACGAAGTGTGATGATATCAAAATTTATGGCGCTAATCAACTGTTAACGGATACAGAGGTATACACAGCTTCTTTCGACGGAATATGTTAAGAACACGGAAATATGTCATAAATTTAAATTAATTCCAGCGAAGAATTACTGTCCGGTTGGAATTCATATATCGAAAATTTATTGGGAATGTAAAAAAAAAGATAAGAGTATCTATATTTAATAGTTCTAATCTTGAGAGAGCATATTTTATATAAAGTTTGAGGGCTAACATGCAAATTTCATTCATTTAAATAACATTTCAATTATATATAAGTATATATTCACAATTTCATCCACAAATTCCATTATTGAAGTAAAATTGTTTGGATTTAGCTGTTTTTCCCAAATATTTCTGCAATTTCTCTCACTCCTTTTCAAATAGAATGACAGTATATACTTATTTCCACAATATTCTTGATTTGTCGAGGAAAATAAGTATTTGAATTTGTAGAAAATAAAAACTGAATTGTGTGTTTTAAAATATACTCTTAGTAGATTTTTCACTTCATGACGATTGGTTATCACAAATGTTCTACGTATGGTTGCGGAGTTATTCTTCAAAACACAGGCAAACTAAGATTTTAGAAAGAAATGCCAGTAACCAAATCCTCTGTATGAAGATACTGTTCAAAGAATTTCGAAATCTTCTGATTATATTTAGAGAAACCATCGGTGAGGTATTCACAATTCAAATAAATTGGACGTTCGTGTATATTGAGTATGCGATTTTTTTTTATTCTAAATTTTATTTAAATCTTTGTCTCTTACTGATATTAAGGTGTCATCTGCAAAAGGTTTATATAGGTCACATTCATTGATTTATATTTCCAATGGGTCAAGAATACTTCCATGTGTTTCAGTTTCTGGAGTATAGCATTTTATGTTTCATAGTTTCAAATGCTCGTCTTATATCCAAAAATACACCCACAGTATACGTATATTCATTCACTCATATTTTTCTTTTAGTCGGTAACAGTTAACTGAATGGCTGACTCACATGAATGATCGGATCACAATGATTGATTCATAAAAAAATATTATTTTCATTGAAATATTTTAATAGATGTTGATAGGCTACTAGCTCTAACTATTTCTTAGCAATTTTTCAATTGGAGTAGCAGTACTAATCTTCTATTCTGTAGGAAAAATAGGTACCTCTGTTTCATGAAGTATTTATGAAATGACACCAAACATGACCAATTACTTGAAAACAGCTTTTAATAATTTTACTGTTGATTTATTTCATCAATAGGTGAACATTCATTATCGTCTATTTCAGATATTATTTTTTTTAAACCTTAGTATGTCTATCAATATAAAGGCACTGAAACTATCTTGATTTTCATCAATATGGCAGGCCACACGCACTATACTATATATATATACTATGTATAATATTAATATTACTTAGAAAGTATCCATTAAAACAATTTTCAATCTTATTAATATCTTTTACCAATATATTTTCTTCATTCTGTTCAAAATATACACCATTACAGAAATGATTATGTAACTTTTTTGTGTTTATTAGACTCTCCAAAATTTTTCACATTGAACGTGGATTTAAATAAATTTCTAACAATTTGATTGAAGTGAAATCGATTCTTCTTTCCTTTGATGATATTGATTGATTGATCACCTGATTTTTGTTTTGAAGATTTATATGCCGAGTCTGTATTACTAACTACTTGATTTTCTAACATCGTGAAAAAATTTTTTTTGAGTTACACTATTACTTATGTGTAACGGACTGGTCTCTACTTTAATTCTAGTTTTTGTGTTAATGAAATATCACGTATATTATATACATTACTTTCCATTTCTTTCCATATCTTTTGATGAAAGGGCAGAATTAATGGCAATGGGTAACAGCAAGCGGGAAATAATGATTCAAATTATCACGAATATTCTTTAAAATTTATTAACTTTCTGTTCACTTGTTATATTTATATATTACCTATCATTACCCTCATTTTTATAGTGATACTGGCCTAACTCATCGTTGAAGAGTTTACCTATTGTGTTGAATCATCCTCCTATTTATCCTATATCCTATATCATCATCCTATTTTGAAATATTTGTATCATTGTTATACTAAGAGCCAAAACAATTATCATCTCGATATAACTAAACCTACTTATGTTTTCGAAAGAATGTATATTTTTTTTCCCTTTGATAAAGGATGGTATGTAAAAAATATGTTTAATCAGTGAAAAATATTATATCATTCAAAATATTTCAATTCCATATGTAACATCACCAAAGCATTAAAAATTAAAAAATTCTTACGTGCACTTGAAGATTCAGACAATAATTGTATACCTACCTATAGTACGGAATTAAATGATAGATTACAACTATCATAGCACGTTCTTTTTTCATGAAAATCTAGATTTTTTTTGTAAATGGATATTTATTGGATATGTAGGTACTAATGTTTTTCATTCAGTCGACAGTCCTGTTTGTTTCTAACGCAGAGGTTATTTTAATATTTTTTTTTAAAGATTAAAATTTTTATGAATTGTATATTCGTACTGACATACTTATAGGGAAACTACTGACTGTTGATTTTCTCATAGGTGATATTATGTTCATATTTTGAATGAAGTAGGTAGGTATCGAGCTTCTTTTTCTTAGAGCTACGTTTTTAGAAAAAAAAAATTGTGTATTTCGGACATAAAAGATTACTGCCGCTCTCCAAAGATAAACACTGAATATACAAACAGTCATATTTGAGATTTGGGAAGTAGAATTAAATATTGAATAAACTAAACTGAGCCAACGTTTCATCCAATTTCTATCGGCATCTTCTTCAAGACAATAGGAGGTTTTCAATATTCAGAATTTTAAAGTACAAGAAACAAATCTCAGACACGTTGAAATTTGAACGAAATAATAGAACAATTCAAAAATATATATTGAATTATCTAAACTGAGCCAACGTTTCATCCAATTTCTATCGGCATCTTCTTCAAGACAATAAGAGGTTTTCAATATTGAGGATTTTAAAGTAAATGAAACAAATCTAAGCCACGTTGAAATTTGAACGAAATAAGTGATTAATTCAAAAAAATATAGATTTCTTCAATTCATTTACTATACCTTTATTAAATGCACTTTCTTCTTCCCTTCTGTGAAGTGATAATATATAAGTATTACGTAATAAGAAAAAAAGTAGTTTTTTTCATGAACAAAACGAAACATTAAATTCTGAGTTAGAAATAAATAAAATTAAAATCAAATTGTGGGAATTCAAAATTTTTAATGAGCCAAATGATATGATATCACTAAACTGAATTGTTTTTTTCGAAACATTTATCTAGATTGTCATTACTATGGTAATTTTTCTTTGAAATACATTTATTACAATACCGAATATTCTTATGTAAACCGTAGAAATTATAGACAGTATTATGGAAATCATAGTGAAATTAAAATTATCCCCAGTTAAAGATATTTACAACAAAAATTACCTATATATTTAGAAAGTAACGCTGATTTTCAAAGTGAACGCCGTAGTTCAGCTTCCGAATTCCACAACACCATTCTTGGTATCATTCCCGAACACGCGAACCCAACACCATACCCGAATTTCAACTAAATTCCTTTTTTACGGAAATACCTCATAACTCAGTTTGTTTACCTTGTGCGCCCCCACTCCTCCGTAGGTGCATGTGTGCCAACTTGAGGGCCCTCCGCCGACGGTGATCGTCCATCGGGAGGGCGTGCACGTATATCTGCCGAGAATACGCTGTCCAAACACGGTCCAACAATGAACAATGGCAACATAAATCAGCGTAATTAGTTTCAGTAAGCTGTTGTATCTACATGCTGAGTTGGATCGCCAACTCATTGGTTAGATTCGGCCGGATATACTCCGCCTTTCGCTCCAGTCCACGATGTGCAACAATCCTCCGACACCGCCGCTCTTCTTGTGACGACGGTATCGGGGTTATGCTATGCATTAGCGCAGGTGGGTGATAGACGGATTGGTTGCGACTAGTGATATGGGGGCTCTGTACGAAGATAGGTTCTGTGGTATAGCCAAAAAGATTAGATATAGAAATTTCGGTACAAGCACATATACATTTCACGTCATTTCTTGTAAGGACATGTGAAGGAATCGCACATTAAAAGTTGAGACCTGTAAGACCTCGTTAATCCTTGGCTCCTTTCGACTTATGACGGCTGTCTTTCGAAGGGGGTCGTCAATTGGTTAACGGAAAAAACAATTTCAACAACAAACAACAACAAAAACAATACCATATTGCGTGGACTTGTAAGTTACATACGTGTGGGCAGATTCCCTGTATCATATAAATACCATGAACACGCGAATCAAATTGTGAGGACAGTAAGTCTTCTAAACGTCATTCGTACACTGTATTCACAATAAATTGTAAATACAATCAATATAAGAACCCAGTTACCATAGTAAATGCTGAACAGTTTTCATTAATAACATTGAACTATCCTAAAAGTACATAACCGGTTTATATTAACAATTCAAAACTCAACCTATTTAGGTACTCTAATAACAAAATTTAAAAAAATTCATTTACAAACTTAGCCAATTATCTTTTATTTCTTTTCATTGTTTTTGACTCTGCCCATGTTTTTCATTTCCTTTGAAATATGCTTCCTAAAACTCTTGTGACTTTTTTAGATCGTTTCAGATACTTCAGCTCTGCTGCTTGTATTTTAATCCTTTGGCTGCTCAACACCCAAGATTCACATCCAAATGTTAATATTGGTCGATATATTGTTTTGAACACATTCATCTTTGTTTTCTGTAAGATTTCTTTTTATTTATAAATGCCTGATTCATTGTGTAGTTTATTGTTTTCTCTACTGTATTGTTGATTTCTATTTCTTGTCTTCCATTTTCTTCTATTTCCTGCACCCCCAAATATTTTAATCTTTCAACTTGTTTAATTTGTACATTTATCTCTTTTTATTTCTTCCCTAGTACCATAATTTTAGTTTTTCCTTCATTTATTTTCATTCCAAATTCTTCACAAACTGCATTTCTTTTCTTTTTCTGCTATAATTATATCATTTGCTGTATCTACTCTTCTTAAATTCCATGTCCCACGTATAGTTTTGCCATTCTCCTTGTGTTGAAGAAGCTTCTGATGTTTTGCTTCTGTATATTACACAATCAAGTGGTTATTGTAGATGTTATTAATTATTCCTATTATTTTTTTGTCGACTTCCCTATATCTTCTAGTATTCTCCATAGCTTCTATAGCTTCTCCCGTCTCACAGAATCGAAAACCACTTCAAGATCCATGAATCCCATATGAACTTGTATTCTTTGCTGCGAGAACTCTTTGATCATTTGTTTTACCTTGGTGAAAATATGGTCCTGTATAATACTTCTCTCTTATCTAAATCCACTTTGTGACTCTTCAAGAATATTCTCTATTGTTTGTCTTATCCCACTGCCTATAGTTTTTTTTATATATTTTCTTTGCTGTACTAAGAAGTTATTCCTCTATAGTAATTACCAGTGATGCCTGTCCCTCTTTTTATATGTTTGCACTATTGAGGCTGATTTCCAATCTTACCGGTATATGTTCTTCGTTCCACGCCTTATTAACAAATTTAAGAGTATATTTATTCCTTTTTCCTCCAGATTTTTGACAACTTTGTTGCTAATTTTTCTGTTCCCGGTGACTTTCCATTTTATAATTCTCTTATTTTTTTCTTGCCGTTCGTTTATGGTTATTCCTTTAATTTCAACCATTTCTCTGTTTTTATTCTGTATTTTTTTATTTCTTCCTGGTAACAACTGGAATTATTCTTTCCATCCATCGATTATTTCGTTTTCATTTGTTATCTTTCCCGTCTTTATTTTTCATTCAACTTATTTCTTGATCTTTCTCTTTTCTTAGCCACTTTGAAGTTTTGTAAAATAGCTTTCGATTCGATTTACTATCTTTTCCATTTCTTCGCCAAATTCTTTCCACTGATTCCTTCCTGTTGCTGCTACCATCTCTTTTACTGGTTTTCTTTTCTCCTTGTATATTTCATATCTTTGATTCGTTAGAACGCAACTTAAGTGAAGTCGAAAGTTATTCCAAAGTGACAGAATTTCCCAAATGGTGTGTCTGAATGGCATTTGACAAAAAGGAGAATACCTTGGAACACTCCTTGGATTTTCAAAATCATGAAACCATTGGAAATTCCAAATGGATCAATATTAAAAAATATGGAGAGCGTTATCGGAAAAAATATATGTTTTCATTCTTGTGACCCTCGTGTACAAGACAGTACTTGCTATATTTTGAAGTTCAAGAGATGTTCAATGTTCAATGTAGTCATCCTACTAGACTATAGACACGCTATAGACTTCAAATAATGATTTGAAATAAATTAGGCCTCAATCGAAATAGTTTTAAATAAACGGTGTGCGTTCCTTATTATCTTTGTGGAATAGGGAATGAAATGTCATTGAGAAGAAGAATATGCCGAGACAAATTTTCCTATAGGAATTGTACTCCGACGTCAGTATATTGTGGGGACGTATTCGTGTCCCCAAAATAGACCTCATAATATATGAATACCTACCTATATCTCCATACTAGTATACTTTTTGGTAATATTGTAGAGACATATTTTCAACAATAAGTTCGTTATAATCCAAATTGTTATAGAAATTGTACCCCGCAGTCATCCTAGATTATAATCATTGAAAAAACAATCATAAGGGTATCTTGTTGCAAAAAAATATTACAGGGGCGTGTTCAGGTCCCCCGAATAAAAAATTGTAGAAAACACGAGCAAAACCCCACAATGGACGTACACACAACCACATCCTAGATAGAAACAAGAAATTAATGACATCCCAATTGAAATAGAAGGGAAAGGTTATTTCCTGCACTAGTCTGCCTACCCGAACTCTGCTTTGTGCCTTTCGGGGGTAATACCACGAGTGCTCGCAATACTATCGATAGTAATTCTGTCGGAAATTAACAAGATCAAATTGCTTGGTAACACCACGAGTCCGCTAGGACGAGTGGTGTTACCTTAAAGTAATTTGATCGAGTTTAAGATTTCTGACAGAATTAACGATACTATTGTGAGCATGAGTTGTATTTATTGAGATAATTTCAAGAGCCAACGAAGTTAGGAAAACGTATATTCTTGCTCATTTTGGTTCAATAAATAAAAGCTGTCAGACTGACATTTGTTATGTCATCCTTGCTAGCAAGATATATCTATCCTTCATTGTTGTTTGCTTGCGTGGTTGCCCATGAAAACGTGGTATTACCGGCTCAAAAGGAAGAAGCACCGTTTTTATTGGTTCTCAGGAGATGCGAGTTTCATATAGTGAAATTATCGGGAAAGGTACTCTTCCATATCAACACTTTCCTTTGTGAATATCATCTTCCAACTCCAAAATACATTGTTTATAACATATTTTTCTTTTCCACGTTGGCCTTGTGCTGTTTCTTCATCATTGAAGTAGCAGAAAATAAAAGATTCATTCAGAAACTATGGTTGAATAAAATCTGGATAAATGATTCTATTGCCAAACCAAAGATAATCTTAGAAAGACTTTCATCAGTGTGTATTGTCTTTAGTCCCAATATGATATCATCCTGCCCACCACTGGTTTTGTTCGATTCGCGGATACCTGCATGAGTAGCGTAATGCTCTGTGTTGGTACAAGCGTGTTACAGCCACTATCAAATGACGGCATCGCACACTGTGCCTTCGAAAGCAAGGAGTAAAAAAGGAAAAGAAATGAAGAGGAAAGATTCGAGCTTCTTCCTAGAGATGCTCAGCTAGAGATCTTTCATGCAAACGGGTTTATGTTGCATGGTTTTGTAATGATGAGCGTGCATTTCCTCTTCGGCTTTGGTACAGATCGACTTTTCAAAGATCGAAACAGATTTTATTAATTGGGACTTCGTGCTTCATGTTGACATTGCATACCTATTGCTTTGTAATGGATACAAAATATGCATTGCGACATGTATAATAATTGAACAGAGACTTCTTAATCATTATGTAAAATACCGTAAATGTTCTTCGCGTTCTTGGTTAGAAAAAGGAACACATTTATGCTTAAAAAATTCACAGATAATAAATATGATTTTCTACTTACGCATAATTGAAATGACATTATTAGTAGGGGTCATATAAAACAAATACTCTTCTTTCCATTATAAAGGTAACCTAAAATTACAGGAGCAAACTTATTATGGAATCAAGAATACCAGAAAAACTTCTTTTAGTGGAAATGTTGCTGGAAATTTCAGACGATTCAAGCTAAGTGGATATTATTGAATATTATAGAACAGGAAGAATAGAGCTTTTCAATATCCTAGAATTGAAAGAGAGAGACAAAGTTATAATGCTGATATAAATGTATTCGGGGATCATCTTCTATCTCAAAAGAAAAATATTATTAATGAAAGATTCTTCTTTTATAGCAAAGTGAAAAAAATTTGTGAAAATGTGATCACTTTCTGACAGATTCAAAGGAATTATATCTGAATTGTGATTTTGAAGATGAAGCAGATACCATGGATTCGTGATCGAATAGTATTGGTCATCAAAGACATTGAACAAAAACTGTTAGGAAATGGAGATTTGGCTACTAAGATTTGTCCAGAAATGAGGTATCCAAGAAACAGATCAGAGATATACATAATGAAGAAAGAAATAAAATACAGAGATCAAGGAAGCGGAAGCAGTACTGGAAATAGGTTTGAGAAGGATTCAATGTTGAAAGAAAAGATGCTGTATATTAGGTAATATACATATAGAGTACTGCTCCTGCTCCCTATATTTTATCATGACACTTTTGAATGTGAAATTAATTTGTGAAGCACTTCAGAATAAACATAAATAAAAATGAAAGTGATAAATATTATTTTGATCAGAATGCTAAAAATAAAGAAAATAGATTTGTAGTCTTAAGGGAAAATTATGTGTGGAAGCCATCTAATATAATTCAAAAAACTGAAACTACTAGATCGTACTGGGTTGAAAAAAAAAGTCAAATATGTAGTCAGAAGAAACTGTCGTCATTTGAGAAATAATCATAATGGTGATTTTGTTTAGGTGATCAGAGTGACTGTGGAGAAGGGGAAGGAATTGTAAATGGAATGAATGAAATCAGATACGAGTTGAATCTGAAGGGTGATGAGTGTGCAGATAGAGGAATAGAGAATGTTAGAGAAATGGATAATACTGAAGATGAAAGTATGATTGATCAACATGAGATTGGTGAAGGTATTCTTAAGCGGTAGAAGATTTGAAAGACGCAGGGAGGGTCTTCCAAAGAAGTTCGAAAATGTAGGAAGGAATGTAGGCTTTCACGGCTGGCGTCAATGTTTTGGTTGGTTTCCGGGTTTTGCCGTTGTCTTCTTTGGTTTAAATCTCCAAACGTTTCAACTGCAACTGCGGCAGTCATCTGAAGATGATATTATAAAATTACATACTTTCACACCGAACAACATTTTATGAACATGAACTGAAAATGCATAAAGCTTTTGTGAATTCCAATTGATCTGGCAACTCCGCCAGGATCTATCACAGACTTTGGCGAGCAAACTCACGTAGAGTACGGCGCCTTCGCGATTCCACCGCGGCAATTATTTTGTCTTCCCCGCAGCATTTTAATGTAACATTATTACCATTGCAACTTTGCCATTCTGTTTTACGGGACGTTTGATTGATGTTTGAAGGCTGCTGTGGAATTTTTTATTTGCATATCGTTTGCGATATGAATATGCATCGAGGATTATGCGCTTTGACGCGACGAGGTCGCTGACGTGATGGTGATTTGCAGTCGGTGTGCGAAGTTTGAATGTCGTACGGAAACGACTGTCTGGTATCATCCTCAAGCTTTGATTTGTGCAAAACTGCCGTCGAAAGCAGTGTGATTGCTTTTCTTAAGCACAACATTCCACCACCAGAAAATGTTTCAATCGAATTGTAATTTCATCTTCCACTAGGTCGGCTGTTCACCGAAACTGTTGATATTTTCTTCAATTCATCCTTCATAACTACGGGTGAATTACGCCAATGACGAAGAAAATTCAACTGAAATGAACTCAAACATAGGGAAAAAATCCGACAGTTTCGGCATTTTTATACTAGGAGAAACTGTGATAGGTTTTTTTTCAGCATGTTCGAGAATTGAGTGAGAACTGACTGAGAATATATCTTAAACCACGATGAGCCATTTCTTGCCTTCTATGACTATCACACTACATCCTATAAAAATGCCTCCTCTTTACAAAAACTTCCAGAATCCAGAATAAAAGGCCAATGGGTAACTGAAGGAATAAAAATTACATCAATAAATCTATGATCTTTACATCAAATACGAAAATTAACAAATGGAGAATGTTTTTAGAAGTATTTTTTAAATATCGCACCACCCACAAAGAAAGAAGTCTTGAAAAGGGCAAAAAACTACTTCACGAGACAACTTTAAGAATCTACTAATAAATTTAATAATAGTTGTCATATAGTGATTTCAGAGGAGAAAACAACAGAGTAAGTACATTGAGAAGTGATCCTGTCCCTAAAGAAACTTAATACCTACTACTGTTCGGTTGCTGAAAATCTGATCAAAAATTTGTCTTCGGAAATCAATCCCATAGAAAACTTTGCAGACCCGAGGATTGCAGATTCACTTATAATATCATATATTGAATAAACATATAATTTTATAAACTGAATAGAGTGTTTTCGATTCAATTCCTAGAACTCATCATCCCTGGACAGCGCTGTTTCGTACTTTCCTACTCATCAGCACGGCTTTATAAGGTCTCTCGAAATTGAAACGAATACACTCTGGATTAATACCCCACGCAAAGACAATATAAATGAAAAGTAACTTGTGACATCTTCAATCACTAGTTGATGATTATCTACTAGGAATACTATATGCTAGGAATCGCACGTTGAAAGGTAAGACCTCGTTAATCCTTAGCTCGCACAAGTTTCGACTTCTGAGGGCTGTCGTTCGTAGGGGATGACAGCTGGTTAACGGAAAAAACAATTTTAAAACAATTTTTTTTAAAAACAATATCGACAAGTAGCCAACAATTCGTTGTTCTGACCAACCCAAGACTCAGTCACTGATTCTGTTTGCGTTCCTCTTAACGCACGGGAAACTTCATTGAGTCTTGGGTTGACCAGCACAACACACCTTTCCATGGTTCGTTACAAATTAAATTCCAAACTATATAACGGGTGTCCCACATTTTATGTGACAGAATATCTGGTAAAACTTTTGTATGAAATATTTTTGTATATCTCCTCTGACAAATCAGATATTGCCTGTCACATAAAATGTGGGACACCCGGTATACATATATATAAAATATGACACTAACTTAACTGAAATTAAACATAAGTATTAACAGCTTGATGAAAAATAATTTCGAATAACTAAAAATGTCCAAGACTGCATGCTGGAAATTATGGTGGAATTAATGAATGAATCCTTTCCTGAAGGTACATTTTCAGACTTTTTAAAAACCTCGGTTTCAATTCCCCACTACAAA
Source organism: Chrysolina americana (assembly GCA_958502065.1). Taxonomy (NCBI): domain Eukaryota; kingdom Metazoa; phylum Arthropoda; class Insecta; order Coleoptera; family Chrysomelidae; genus Chrysolina; species Chrysolina americana. The sequence continues at coordinate 13,231,711 of OY293413.1, forward strand.
GAAAATTCTCATAAAAGTGGAAAAAACGAATAACAAAATAGTTAAATTAACATAACTAACTGACAACCTGTTGTAATTTTTTTTGTTATAATTGTAATTTTCGTCAACCAGCTGCACACCCTTAAGAGTACAACTCTCAAAAGTCTTCGAAAGACTTGCCCGAGCTAGAGAAGACGCAGCCCTTACCTTTTAACGTGTGATGCCATGCACGAGACCGATGACCATGCTGGGAATCGAACCCATGACCCTCAGGTTAAGAGACAAGCGCTCTACCATCATGACCATCACAGCCCATAAACTGTCAATTTGAATTCAGAAGTAGGTAGCAGAAATTAACCATGCTATTCCAACTGTTCATAAAAACAATTTTCTATACTACAAGTACTTTTCTCTTGTTTCAAATTCATCGTTTTTGATAAAACCCGAATAAGGCTGAAGATTTCAAGGTTGATCTAGACCAAGCAGAACTCTTAATGAATAATGACTTCTATTCCTAAAACTAAAAATAAAATAAAAGAGTTTTCCATATGTCGTTAACTTAATACTACCAATATAACCAAAAATGGTAAGAATAAATTTTTTTTATACTGTTATCAATAGCAAAGTTCTCTCAATAGCTATCGGTCAAAGAACAGATTCAATAAACTTTTGGTTTCATCTATTTAGCTATTAGCTGAAAATCAATAAGACGGTTTCAAGAAAAATATCAATATTTTTCAGTATGTAACCAGTAAGAACAGACAAATACCGTTTTATAAAAATAATGCAAAATTAAAGCAAGATTAGAATAGTTTAAGAAATAAAAAAAAAATGGTCGATAAAATTCGAAATCACCAATTGATTTTACAAAATATCTTGGCAATGTGAATCGTAACCAAAAACATTATTATTATTTTTTTCATAACCTTCTAACAGAATTGATTCTATGATAATCTTCGGCGGTCAACATTGTAACTATTGACTTTTTTGAAAATAAATCTGCAGTAAATTCCAAATTTGCGTTTAATGTCGACTTTTTTTTAATTGTTAAACAATGAATAAATTTACCAACATTTAATTTTAGTGAATTAAATGGCACCATATGAGTTTCGTTGCTTCAGATATTTCGTTCATACGTTCCTCAAATCAACTGAACCTGAATGATTTTTTGTCTGTGATTTGAATTTGGGTCAAAATATTGAATAGTGTTTTTGATTTCACAATATATCACACGAAGTTGATGTTTAGATCGAACCTTTGATACGTTATGAAAATTTACATAGATATTCGATCATTTTCACAATATCAAAACAATGTCTTTCTCATATCAAATTATAATAAACTATACCTGTATCCTTTCACTTCGAAGTGTCTGACAAAACACAAAACTGTCATTAAACAAATCATTCTGCTTCACTCTGATGAAATATTTTTACCACTGTGGAGGCGTTTGTGTTATTGCCTGAACGATTTTAATTTATTAATGGAACTCCAAACTTTAGAAAGGTATGTGTTGTTCTTCGTTCTTCGTATTGATAATTTTTATAGTTTGATAACAATTTATAAAGCATTCTTTATGGTATTGAAAATTTAGCAGAATATGGAAAATAGTGAACGTGAACTTTTAATAGAAAAATCGAATTCAAATTGAATGTTTTTGGAAACTTTGAAAAGTCAACGCTTGACAGTTTTTTCTTCTTCCTTTAAACGCATTGCCATCGATGCAAAATAAACAGGGTGACTTGAAAATATCTAACAGTACTTAGTCTGTTTTTTTCTCGCAACAATCCTCACGAGCCAAATCTAAGTTGATACTTACCGAAAAATACCTTTTGTTAGAAACATCAGTAATATACACGTGGTATTAAATGAAGATTGTTAGAGGGGAAGCTATAGCCATAAATTTTTATTAAATAGAAGTGTTAGATAACATACTTGTTTTGTGATTTTTTCCTCGCTTCAGTCCTCACGAGCCAAATCTAAGTTACTGTAACACGGAAAATCAGCTGAAAACCTAAACAAAAACCTCTCCACACAAATGAAAAAGTTCTTTTGTTTCATCAGCGCCACCATTGAAGCCGCGCTGCATTCGCTTGTCTTTGGACCAAAACGCCAACTTTCTTTCAGCGATTTGTATTATTTTCAGACGAATAATAACCATCAAACAGCTCAATAGTGTCGTATCAGTGTACATTAAAGGAATTCAGTGGCGTTTGGGACAGTAAATTCAGGGAAACGGGAATTGTAGGGTATGTTTTGTGCTTTAACGTGCTTTGCTGTCGTTGGAGTTTTATCAGAATGTTGTTAGTGAATACCCCTCCGGCGTGGACAAAGCCAAATGGGGTAGTAAATTCGTGCCGGCATCATGTAACAATGTAATAGGGCCGTCGTGAGCCGGACCCAGGACATGCAGAAAGAGCAGGAGTGTTAGTAATGGGCCGGTGGAATTGCTGCAGAGTGTTCAACTAGGACATTATGTTATAGTATCTAATCTTTTTGGATGTACTTATTCACAGAATGGATCTGCTGATCGTAGATTAGATGCGATGGGACATGGAAAATGAACATTCGTTCCCAAATTTGAGAGCAGCTCGAGTCATTAATGCACGCGGGAACTTATATGCAGTATTTCTTCAAAATATATTCGTATTTGTATATTCGAACACGAAAACAGTGACACTTCTTCTGCACAAAGTTGAACGGACTTTTTTTCTGAGGTCACGGATATGCCCAGAATGTTCTTTATCGACTAAAAAGAGAGCGAGAAGTATGTGGGGCCAACTAGAAGGGCCATAAAAGTACGGTTCAAAGAACATATTGCTCATATATCCGTTTTTCGAGACCAGAAGAATAGAATGTGGCCCAACATACTTTGGACCACGATCACCGATTTGATGAAACAAGACTGAAATTATTTAGACAGATTAATGATAGCAGAGCCTAGAAAATTCAAAATGTGAAAATAATATGAATGCGGATAAGGACTCAATACATGTAGCCCCTTATTCAGGTTCACAGTTCAGTAAAGAAATAATTATTCATTTATCATTCATCAGTCATTAATTCTAAGAATGTTGTCATTGAATCCAAAACAAAAGGTAGAAATAGAAACAGTTTAGAATTTGAACAGCCTGATATATCAATAAAAACATCAAGTGTAATTAGGTAGGACAATTTGATGAATTAGAAATTTAGAAACATATCAATGCAAACTTTATTTATGAAACATTAAAAATAAACACATTTTTTATTTGAATGTACAATTATTAAAATCGCAGTTATTGAAATTCATACTACGAACAGTGATGTCGCTGCGGATGCCACAGTTAATCGTTTCTGTAGTAGATTGAAGTTTTTTCTTTTTCCATTTGAATTTTTTGAATAATACTCGAATGATACTCTTTTTCAACTTGTTTTATTGATGATAAATTGCTCTGTCCTGTTATTTTATTAGAGCTTGTTCTTTAATTCCGCTTTGAGTGACTTGTGATTTTGACACATCTGACATCTATACCAATACGTTGTGCTGAGCATTTAGTCCATTTGGAAATTTGATTAATTACAATCGGCACATTCTTATACCTACATTTATCATTTTCTTTTTTCAAAGGAATTTGGTGTGAGAAATCTATCTAATGTTACAAAAGTGTCTCGTTTTTCTATTAAATTTTTAAATAAACGAAGCGGGCAAATATCTTCCTCTAAAATAGTAGGCTTAATCCATTTGCTGTCACCTAATTCATTGTTACCGTCCTGTCTCGTTTCCAAAAATAGAGGATTATACTCGATATGTCCAGTTTCTCTCCCATTATTTTCAATTTCAGATACGAAATAAGTGGTTTTGCTGTAAGCTGCTTCTCCTCCGCGCCAATCTAAATCAAACTCCAAAATGTGATATAATTTCTTTTGATTATAAAGTCCTGATGAATGAAGCATTAGGTTTTCGATGGACAAAGTCGTCTGCCTATGTTTCAACAAAAATCGATCAGACTGTATGTAGGGATGAACACATTTGTGTGAGGTATATCGAGTAGCAAAGAAGTCAGCAGCGATAACGGAGCAACACCATACGTCATTGATTTTATCAACAAATTGTTCATGTTAAAGGCCAGTTACACATAGTTGTTCGGTTCGAACTCCGCCGATTCTATAAATTGGCAAAGATCAGATCGGCATCCATAGTCTCACATTCATTAACAGCCATCAGATAGGGTGCTCGATATTGAGCTTCGCTTAACTCGTGCCTGCTGTTCGTATTCGCGTTTTTCAGAATTCCTGGAATTAATTGCGCTTCTGTGGCACTGACAGACGGACAGTGCCCCGATAAGGAAGTTACTCGGCTAAGAGGCGGGCACTAGATAGCCATGGTGAGGCATGTATATGCGCACGGCGCTCAGGTATTCCACAGGTACAAGGAGAATACCGCCTGGAAATATAATAATTCATTTCATATGCCGTTGGGAAGATTCATATGTCCGTTTCTGAAAAATAAATCAATTGCTCGGAAAAGGAAACAATTTTCAGATGGGACATTAATAAAAGGTAAGAAACTCATATAATCAGCTTATATTTTGAACTGAAACTGATTGATAGTTCGGAAAATTTCATAAAATAAAATGAAGGTACAGATATTGTATCTATATGTGGTGGTCACATGGAATATCGGCCGTCTTCGCCAACAAATTGGCGAGGAGATGAATTTAATGAAGCTTAGAAGAATTAGCGTTGATACTAAATGATTTGGCGCTCAATATGAGAAAGGAAGACGGGACCATATTTAAAGAAGCAACGATGAAGACAATGTGGAACGTTTCGTGCAAACTTTAGCAAGAAAAGTGCTATAATGACTATACTATAATATTATAATTGACCCGTTTAGTAATACAGTAGTTAAGCCAGCCTGAAATGCCCGCGATGCAATCAGGAAGAAACTACAAGCAGATCCATGTAAACCGTAAGTCCAGTTCAGTTTCGTTAAAATTTGTCTGAAGTACAAAATAATATACCCATAGGATGAAAATACTCCTGAATGTCTTGTGCGTAAATTTTACCATATTGCTGCTGTAGAATTAACGTGGCGAGGAGGAGAGGCAGTTGCTTGTTTGGTGGATTTTTTCAAATCAAGAAAAATAACGATGACTCTCCAACAATTCGCATTGAATACAATCCGGTGTTCAGAAAACGTGCCAAGGTGGTTCTAAAAGCTGTGCATAGTAAATGGTTGGTTTCCAATAGTGAAAGATAAACCTGCTCCGTACGTCTTTTTCATAAACTCTCATATTACCTCTTCACGTCTGTTCTTAAAACCAAACCGACACTGGAAAAATGAAACTGACCAATGGTACGATAATGTACCTGTTGTGAAAAATACAGTAACTGGATGGACTAAATCTGCTGCTGAGGCAATTGGCTTGAATGTAAAGAACAAAAAGATAACAAAACACTCGAATAGATCAACTGCTGTTAGCGAATTGGCAAAAAGTGGTGTAGAAGAACAACAATTGCTGAAAATTACTGTTCATAGCAATCAAAATCCTATAACACCATACTTAAATGTCGATCAAGTACACCACAACAAGATCATAAATATTATGCGTGGTATCAGATCTTCTATAGTAGAGAACAGCAACGAATCTAATGTTAGGTTTAAATAATTGTACTTTCACTTACTGTACTTTTGATAAATGAATAAATGTTTTGTTGTGTTAAGTTATACATTTTTTTAAAGACTCAAATCGAATCCAAGTGACTCAAGATTGGGAATGAAATGACTGAAAGACTCAAGATTTTGACTGCAGACTCAAAACCAAATCTCAATAACTCAAAGATTCAAGAATGGGAATGAAATGACTGGAAAACTCAATATTGTGATTGGAAGGACTCAACTGAAATTCCAATGACTCAAAGCCTCAAAAATAATCATAAATCATTCGAAGTAAGTAATTTGAAAATACTAATCATTGAATTGATTCGAAAATTAAGAAGCAACCAAAAACACGGTTCCTTCAATTGAAAATGTGTGGCATCACTGCTCGGATGATGATGGATGGATGAGTGCTGCTGGTCATGTACCAACTTCATTCCCAAAAAAATATGTTCGGAAAGCTAAAAAAATGGTTCGAAAACTGCATTCATTACGCCAAACCAACTGAATTGAACCCTGTTTTACTGATTCTTGATTCTCACTATAGTGACAAACGCAACGTTGATCTTATTGACTATATTAGAAAAAAATCATGTAGTTATTGCTGGGTGCAAAGTGCAAAAGTTTAATAAAGCGAATAAATTTAAATATTGATCCGTAGTCAGAACAATCGTCCCCTAAGGACTTTTGATGTCACTGAATTACTTAGCAAAATACGCCTGATTTTTGAGCAACGGATGTCTATCCTTTAAATAGATATAAATTTTTGGTTCTGCTGATGCTACTTCCACTGATATCTTCACAGAATTATTCTTCTCAGAACTGCAAAAGCTCGGATTTGTGTCTTTGATCCAGATCACCCTTCTTGTTCGAGCACAGTAAATGCTCAGGTACATTTTCCTGACCAAGATCAATCTTTCTGTTCTAAATCAGTCTGCTCCAACACTTGGCAGTTTTTTTTTTTGAAATCATTCCACTCCCTATAATAAATCCCAAAAACACAGATATCAGAGGCTGTTGCAGCTCCTGTGATAATATAATCTCCTTAAAAAAAAAATTCAACGAAGGTGAAAACGGAAATGAAGAGAAGCTTATCATAAAAAAAATATATTCAATTTTGAAATGAAAGGAAGAGGTGATGAAACAACTCTCTGAAGTAGCCGAATTTGGACAGTAGGTAAACGTCCAAAGTTTAAGATTTTAGATGAATTCAGTAATGATTTAGACCTGATGACACCAGCGCAGATATTTTGTGTCAAAAAGAGCTATTGGCTAGCCGAAAAGCTGAACTCTGAAGTTTAGTGATTGATCTGTTCCACGTAGGCTTATAATTGCTAATAAGTTCGTATGTGCTGAAATAGATGATTATAATTTTTTCGAGTTGATTTTGACCATTTTTCGAAAAACGAAAACCAAGCTGCGTCTAGTTAAGTGCGTGAAGTTAGATTTCAATTTGGTTTTGGTTTCGTACTTGATATGCTTTTCAACAAAACAATATGAACTATTAATAAAATTATTTCAAAACGTTTATTTTTGCAATCATAGTATTCGGGTTGCCCCTATACGCCGCCTATGTCGAGGGACAGTAGCAACTCGTGAGATACGGCGAGTCAGCGCGAATACCTTATACGAGAAATATGCGTCTAAATGAAAGACAATAGCGCATAAATTCTCCGCTTGCCACTATTGGACGGACATGCCGTATTGTTGTAGAGTTTAGGAGACCAGCAGCACAGAGATCTTGTGCTCCTGAACTTTACGTGCATGATATAGAAGTGAGACAGAGTACACCTGTGCTGCAAATATTGTGAAGTGTGAAAGTTTATATCATCTGCAATGTTGCTGAAATGTTCAACATTCTTTAAGGCTGGGTGGTTGGTTAAGAAGAAGATGTGTGAAGATTCAGAGCTCATAGTTTTTCGTGATGTGGAAAGGAAAAAGTTGGGTCTAATTCTAACTTGCTTTCTTTAAAAAAAGCACGTTAAGCATTCAATAGAAAAAGAGTTGATGACGATCCGAAAAACCAAACTTCGAATTCAGTTTCGATGAAATCACGAGAGAGAATATCATCACCAATCTATTTATCGTGGAACACTTGGGAATTTCAATTATTGTTCCAATTCTCTGGAGAATAGCAGAAGTTTTTGAGGGTTACACGTAGAGGTGCAACCGGTTGACGGATAGAACAATTTTAACAACAATTTTTTTTTTGTTTTCACGATACAGTTTGTGAGAAGTCAGAGTTTATGCAGGGTTTAACATTGAAATAAGCAGACGTATACTGATTAAAACTATAAGCTATAAGAAAACTCCTAAAAGGATTGTACCACGATTTCACTGAAGTGTCTTATTTCTTTCGGTACTATATTTCCTTAGGTGATACCTGTTAATTACGTCAACTGTAATTAAAATTACTCCAAAATAACAGGAAATGAACAAAACCACCGAAAACAAAAACTACTAACTACTGTGCAACCCATTTTTACTGGATATATAGCTACTTGAATTTCAAAATTCTGGTTTGACTCGATTGACACTCGTTAGCTGTTCACTGAACCACTGAAAAATAAAACTGTTTACGTATCATGCAGGAAACATTAATTAAGAGAGGAAATACCGCATGATATCGTCTTCTTCTGAAAGCGATTATACTAATTCGTATCCTACCGACAAGCAGGTGAGAGATGGAATGAATGAACTTTCCCACTTGATTCAATAACAATTCTACTCTTGAAATCAACACAAAGCAAGCAGCGTCGGACTGGCCCATTATCTCAAATGATATCGCCAATCACACTGTTAGATGTAAAACATTCGAAATGAGTGTTTTATCGTACAATAATTGAAGAATGGCCGGTTCACACCAAAAAAATTGGACAGTGAAAATGATGATGGGTGCGGAATCCCTATGTTGAATAATAGTCGAGATCTGGATGTCACTCGTGGAACATTGAAGTTGAGAAAAGCAGAGTTGTTGACAATTTTATACATGAATATTAAGTTAACTTTTTCACGGTGCAACAGTTGTACACAAGATAAAAGAATAGAGAATGTTCGTATAAAAGAATAACTCACCAGTGGGCATTTTTGTTCGAAATTTTTTTTTCTTTATATCAATCACAGTACAAAATATGAATTAATCGTTCGCTGACGCATGTACTGCTCGCGTCAAACTTCATTCTCATGGGTAATAGCAATCATAACACGCTTTTTGAATAATATACCATTTTATCATTAGTAAATTGTCTTCATTTTTATTATCAGTGCCCGTTTCCTGGACCGATATTCAAACGTCAATCTTTGTATGAAAACAAACGGTACGACTGACTTTGTTTTTGTACTGAACGTAAATGAGTGATGAAATGAATTATAACTAGTAGCTTATATCCAAACATTGTAGATACAAACACACTTCAAATCACTTCACAAACCGTTTGTATCAAATAATTACTTTTGTGGCATACAAACAGTTCTGTTGTTTTGATTCTATAGATGAATAAACTAGATATAATTAGGGACCTGATCGATCGTCCGATGTACCAGCATAAACAAATGATATATGGGTCAATAGCCGACAGCGCCGTCCGGAAATTCACACTATGAGGGTCAAGGTCATGTTCGTTGTGCGATCCAGTAACGAAATGTTGAAATTCATGGACTTTTTATAAGAGTTCAATACATAATTTTTTTTTTGATGGACTACTTATCCTGATATGCAGTCCAAAACGTCAATTTACCTCCCCAACGTTACAATGTTCATCTAAGGAACTCATATTTCAACATGAACGATTTATTTTCTATAAGTTGAGTGACCTTCGCCGATGATTTGGTATAATCATATAAGCTGTACCTAGGTGTCCTTTCTTTTGAACATTTTTGGCTATGAGATTAATAAGACTAATGCAAAGTACTTGACAACTCAGCCAAGAATAGAACAGATATCATTCAACATTCGTAGAGGGCAGTCATTGTTTTCTGCTGGACACTTCCCAACAGATATATTTCAATAACTCGAAGGATTCTTTAAGTAGAAGAGTGTATAATTTTTTCATTATGAAATATATATGGGTACAATAAAATAAAACACTGACAGCGGAATTCATTTAGACCCATAGCAAAGAATAATTAAGTTCAGAAAGTATATAAGATTCGTTCGATAAAGCAAGCCTGTTATAGATAAAATATAATCATGGCTATTGAGTTATTTGATGAAGTATTGTATGTATGTCAATTCTCGAAAGACAACTCATATCAGCCAATATTAAAACTTCACGGAAATATTATTATTACCTGTTGATAATTCTTGAAACGTGTTGATATTTTTGTGTTATTATGTAATTCGTTGATCTATTGTTTCAATCCCAACAAATTGCTTGCCTATCACTTGTATTTACGTAAAGGAATAAAGATTATTATGAATGTTTTTCAGTTTGTTATGGTCTTCTTCCTTAGTTGTTGCTGGCAGACTAAAAAATCCCAAAAAGCTTTTTGTGAAGATTAATCATGCAAATGTTACCCATGTAAAACTTCAAAAATAAATTTCAATCGTCTACTGCTCTAATCCTATAAACCTCCCCAGCTTCCACATTTTATGTGAGTTTCTACCGTTGAGATCATTCTGAGATGATTGACATTAATAGATTTGTTTATATATTATTGAATGTCACTAAGGGCGGATCGTCCAATACAAGTTCACCAACAGTTCAAGTAAACTGAGTTCAGTTGCTAGGAATTAGCCAATTAAATTTCTATTAGCAACTGAATTCAGTTTAGTTGAATTGTTGGTGAACTTGTTATGTAGATACAATCCGCTCTTATACGTATAGATATATTTCACTGCGTCATTAATCGAATATCATCATTATCATTATTTTGATTTTGTGCCACTTGCAGATTCTAGATATGTAACTACTTTAGCATTTTCAATCGGAATGAATTACAAATTTTCATCAATACTGGTTACATAAGAGGAATAGTGCTATTAGGGCATTAAAGAATAAAGAAAACCGCAATTTTTATCTATTGTCCAGTGATTCTTGGCTTAGTTGTTTCGACAGTTTCGTCTTTTACACCATATTCAATAATATCTCTTGAATATTTAATTCAGAATGAATGTTCACAAAAATGAATTATCAATTGACCAAGTTACAAGAGCATGTTAAGTTTTGTTTGCTCCAAGCCTTTATTATATTTCCAGTACTTACTTTCAGATGTCTCTCCACGACTTCATTGTATTAAGAATGGACGAATCATGTGAATAAAGAATAGTTTTCGTATGTGTGAGTACCTAATTGACATGTGTTCCTGTGTTATACCAATCAATGTATGATCTGAAGAACTTATATATTCTTGTACTGATTTCAATTTATAATATCTAATTATCTTGATGTAAGATCGCATACGTCAATTATCAGAAGTGGTCGTGACGGTAGAGCGCTTGTCTATCAATTAGAGGGGCGTGGGTTCGATTCCCAGCATGGTCACTGGTCTCGTGCTAGGAATCGCACGTTGAAAGGTAAGACCTCGTTAATCCATGGCTCGCACACGTTTCGACTTCTGAGGGCTGTCGTTCGTAGGGGTCGTAGGGGGATGTCAGCTGGTTAACGGAAAAAACAAAAACAAAAACTTTTTCGGACACGATAAGATTAGCATTTATTTCATGAAATTATCACTTTTGCCAATTCGGACAAATTTATTATCATCGAAATCTTCAGTTATTTCCCTCAACAAGTTCTGCGCTGAGCCAGTCCAACCCTGAACAAACCATGTATCGTCTTTCTACCGTAAAGAGATCAAACCACACATTATATGCCTACAACAATACGTCCCAACATGACAAGTGAAGTCCTTTTCAATCATGGAATATCGCTTTGTGTGAAGTCCATCGCAATTATACCAGTAGATTTCCACTTAATAATTAAATACAATTCAATCAATCATCGCGGTTGTTTCACGGCCACCTGAGATCAATCATCCTTATACTTGACAATCCCTAACAGCGGACTTTTACCTGCCAGCACTGAACAATAATTATGAAAGGACCAGCAAGTCATGTCTGACGAGTATACAGACAGACGTGGCTTGTCGCGTTTTCAAACATACAACCCGTCAATCAACGGATATCATGTTTGGATTCTGTTAATCATGCTCTAACCTTCGCTGACAGTGGCGTGGGCAGCACTGATTCATTTATTTGCTTTATTGAGTGCATGAGAATCATTGCATATTGAACATATACAAGAAAAAATAGTGCTCATAACAATAATAACAATTCACTTGGTTGGGTTGGGTTGAGGAAAGTCAAACAGATAACAGATGAGATTAGATTTGCTTCCGGATACATCAAAAATCCATCACGAAAATGAACACCTTCAGTTTTTGAGTGGCGAATCACAAAAAGGTTCAAGGTGGTGGAGAAACAGTATTACTTTTTAATTTTGTGAAACTCCCAAATGAATACTCCCCATCATCTTTGTGTCCCAAATATTCTTTATAACGAGCTTGCTGGAGTAGAAGGAAAGAGTAGAAATCGACAAGTATGGCGCTTCAATACGATTTATGAAGAAAAAAAATGTAGGATGTAGGATATTAACCAAAAAAATCGAAAGGATTCACGAATGAGCAGATATATAAGAGAATTTGTTCGTACTGTCCCAGACGAGACATATTATATTATGAAAGTAGCTTTTTTAATTGGAATTCCACGTAGAAGATTGTTTTTATCATACAGAAACGGAAAATGCATCGTTCAGCATTGCGGTATTCATTTATTTTCTAAAATACCTGAGAAAATTGCTATATACATATCTCAGATTCAAACATCCAACTATGTATTATACTGGTCATTTTATTAGAAGATCTTCAGCAACTTTTGTTGTTAATGCGGGTGGAGACATTAGATTTACAAGAACTTGGTATAGTTGGTAATCGAGAAATGTTTTAAGAGGGTATTTAGAACTTGATTAAGAAGATTTCCATTGTGCGAAAAATTAAAGTTGGAGACGTTTCAGTGAACACTGCCTCATGTACGGAAGATACCATAGAACTAAATTTCTATCATTTTGGACTAGGATATGGTGCAAGTGTATCTATCAATTTTGAAAACTGTCAAAACATCCATGTCAATTTTCATAAATATATTTTAGAATAAAATTGGTATCTAAGGTATTATTAAGTAACTAACGTATTATATTTTGTATTGTATTGTTGTGATGTAATGTGGTTAATTTGTAATAGAGATATAACTTATAGGAAGCTTCATTTTCAACGATACGATAAACAATATAAACTTTTTAGGATGTTGACATAACTCACAAAGAACAACCAATGTTTTTTCTCAAAATATAAATTCTTCTCTAGACAAACTGAGACTACATAACTGTTATAATTTTTCTGAGGCATAGAATTGAAAAATGTTTATTTTTATGAACAGAATATCCTACACTGGAATTATATTCCTCAGAGTTTTATTCAATTTCGAAAATTACCGATTTTATTTTATTCCATTGCCCCTAAAAATGTGATATGTCACAAACTTACAAAAAACTATCTGACCCTCCTGACTGTTCAATTCACTGGCTCACTTTGCATAAAAAAGTTCTAAAGTAGAGCAATTATTTCTGGAATATGACTTTGTGATCGAAAGCAGAGAGACTATTTTCACTTAATCATTCAGGAATCGCCTTCATTCCAAAATACTGTCCCTTTACCAAATATGGGAATAATTGTCAAGGTAGGCAGTTTTTTGTGATAGAAGTTTTAATTTTGTCATCTACTTTCACAATGTTATTTTGAAATACCAAGACTGAAAAATTCCCTCAACACTCTAGGTATAACTCGAAAGAACAAGATGAAAAAAGCACCAATCCAAATGAATGTTTACCATTAAATTACAAGAAGGATATTGAAGTGAACTAATTCCAAGGTCAGCTTACACAATTGTGAAAATTGTGAGGCTGTACAATCTATCAGAATACATAGCCCTTTCCGGTTTCTCGTGGTTGATGGTTCAACACGAGTGGGCTCTGCATTACCTGGAAAAACCGGAAATTTTAAATAAAATCCCTTAAATGGGTATATATATATTAAGTAATTAATTTTGACATGTATGTGCGTCCGATCGAAACCAATGTTAACCATGGTTTTGGTGACTTTTTATAAGTATTGCTCCTGTATAAATACCTGACCGAGTATAGCACCGATGGTGGCCTAATAGCCGAAAGCGCTTTGCGATTTCATTAAATTCTTACACGAAATACAACTCTTTCATTGCATTAAATAATATATTTCCATTAAAACTCACATTGTAAAAATCACTTTCATGGGATCTCGTTGATGCTTTACAATAATTACAGTAAAAGTTGCTGCAAACTTCCTTCACAATTATTCATTCGTATTTCTCAAGAACAATTGTTCCAAAGTTCATCAAGAGGCAGCCAACTACCCGATGAACCAGTGTTGCCAACATCGTTCTTAAAAATTCCGCTCACTGCAGCACATCGTCTAAATTCGATAAACTCCCCTTCAGGATAAACCTATCATTCTATAATTTCTCAATAAGCTGAGTGAGTTATGGGTCTAATTTCTATAAAAAAAAAAAATCCAGAATACTTCAAACAAGTTCAACTCAAAGCCAGTTCCAACTGTATTTTCATTGTACCGCGAATAGGGCCTCAAATCAATCAAATAATTTGACATTTTGGTTTTTCCTATGGATCGTGAATGCACGAAAAAATTAAAACAAATCGTTCTATTTAGACTACACCTATTAATGATTTGAAGTGACATGAAAGTGATCTATAGGACTATAGGAGTTTGAGTAGAAAGTATTATTCTTCTATGAATTTTTCCGAAACTTGTGGCGCAAACTTCTAACTTCTTGGTTTCTGAAAACAAATACTTCAAATCAATTGAAAATTAAACAATCCGACACATCGTCGATTCCCCACAACCCAGGAAGACCATCCGAGTTGGCAACGCTGCTTGCCACGCTAATTTTCTTCGTGATTACGAGAGGTATAGTTTTGTGTTCACCTGTCTGCGTTTGCTAAAACAACCAATTCAACTGTCAGTCAAGCCGAGCCACAATGAGACCTGTCACTCACGCATCTCTCTTGTCTCTCACAACGCCCTTCCATGTCCTTTGTTCATCTGCTTGTCTTTCTATTACGGAGAGCTTCCTCTTTCGCCTCTTTTCGTGATACTCATCAACTGTCTATCTCATATCGGGCTGTGGATAATAATTCTTTATTTCGAAAGCAATTCGTTTTGAGACTAGGCTTTGATGCGTTTGGTGTTGGCAGACATGCGTCTTCATTTTTATTGACAGTGTTTCGGTAGAAAATCGAAAGTGAATCTCGATTTTACTTGAGTGAATGAATGAGTGAATGTTTTGTTGCGGAAGTCCGAGTATAATATCTATATTATTGTTCCTTGGAAGAACGAATGAAGCTGAACTTGAAATACACTTACATGCAAAAAACGCAGCAAGTTAATATTTGGTCTAAGTCTCGTGGTTTTTTTTATTTTCAGTTCAATTTTCAAAATGTTTTCATCAAACTGTAGATACAATTATTAATTTTAACTTGCACATTCAGGCTTTCGTTAAATGATGGCTTATTAGTCATTATAAAGAGTTAATTAGAAGTTTTTTGTTAAACCCTAATTTTAAGGAATCCTGTGGAATAATGTCGTGGTCAAATTCTTTCAAAATACTATTCCTTTTCAGCATTTTGTTTTTTTGTTCATGCCTTTGAGTGCACTAGTTAATTTTTAAGAGGGAAATGAACTTGTCGGTTTACTTTAATAAATATAGTATTTTGAAGAGGCTTTGCTCGTTGCCCTTATGTCATTTCGACACTGAGAGACCTAAAAGAACTTCAACCGTAGAAAACTGCGCAAAAGCTGTTGCTCTTGTTGAAGATAGACGTAATAATTATTATCAATATGTTGCAAGAATAGTTCATGTTCATCGCTCTATTCAATAGAGTAGTCGAACGTTGCAGACGAACTGGTAGAAATAAGCGTAGTGCTGGTAGTGGCGGAAAACGAAAAACGACTGCTATTGATGACAGATTTCTTCACATGAATACTCTACGGGATCGTCATTTAACATCAGTAAAGTCTGGAAATCAACTTCAAGAGGTGCGAGACACAAATGCTAGCGTGTGGACAGGTCGCCAAAGATTGAAGGACTTTGGTTTGAAAGCAGACCAGTAACTGGACCCAAATTAATTCGGCGTCACCGAGTAACTAGACTGCAATTTGTTTCTGAACATTTACATTGAAACTTATGCCAATGGAACAATGTTCTTTTCACTGATGAATCTAAATTTTGTTCACATTCTCCAGATGGACAAAAAAGAGCATGGAGAAAGAAAGGAGAAAGATTTGCAGAGTGCACGTTCAGTCCCCGTCTGAGTTATAGAGGGGGTTCAGTAATGGTTTGGGCAGGAATATCCCGGGAGGCCTGCACTGAGTCGGTGGTCAACGATGGATCCTTGACGGCCAACCGATATATTGAGGAGATATTGAGCAATAACGTTGTAACGTTTAGTGGACTTATCGGCGATCACTTCATCCTGATGAAGGATAATGCGCGGCTACATACAGCAAGGTTTATTACACCATACCTCGCGGAAGTAGATAGGTATTAACAAAATGAACTGGCCAGCATGTTCGCCTGATCTCAACCACGCGAGTCAGGAATCGCGAAGTAGCTCCGGCTACGATAAAAGAGCTTCGTTTAGCAATTCAGGAGGAATGGTAAATATTCCTCAAGATGCTATTCGTAACCTAATTGACAGTATGAACCGACGTATAATAATAATAATAATAATAATTGGTGCAAAACCGGACCGGCAGCCATTGCGCACCCTGGAGAGAATGCTCATTCCCTCTGATGTCGGCCGTGGGTATACTGGGTTAACCCCCCGGTATACCTCACTACTCGGTTCACGATGGACGAGAAAGAGGCCCCCACAACCGACCCCCTCGGTTTAGGGGTCATAGGCAAGATGGTGGGGCCCAGAACGATGGATTGCCACTATATAACGAACGCAATGAAAACGGACGCTTTGAGTGGACGGATGAACTAAGGGACAGTCTTCTGCATTGCTATGAGAGCAGTGAGCCCGCCCGAAGAGGATACATGGCGAGAATGCATGCTTTGTGGTGTGAAATACACCCAGAGCATGCTGCCTTTTCCGCACAAAACCTGAGGGATTATGTATCCCACCTTCGGGTTCGAGGCTATGTTAGAGCCCCTCCTCAGCCGGTTAACGCAGTGGCAGAAGTGGCAGATATGCCACTTGAAGACCTGGCTGTAGAGGAGCCCCGCATCATACCACCAACGGAAGGCATCAGAACTCGCAGGGCGCTTCATAACACGAAGCCCCTGAAGCCACAACAACTGGCACGGGTGGTTGCGGATATTCACGATGTCCTTTCAGAAGAGGCTGACATCTGGCAGATCAACTCTGCCGTGTATGACGCCGCTCTGGCCCTGTCCCAAACGGAGAGGAGGGGTACCAACCCTCTGATTGGGAGGCATGAGCGACGCATTCACAAGATGGAAGCTAAGATCAGTTCAGCGAGACAACACGCGTCTCGTATCCAGTATGTGGTGGACTACGTGGCGGCCAATAGGCCCTTCACGCCCGCAGTGCGGCGAATTGCCGCAAATTTAAGACGAGCTCACCACACACTAAATCAAGGCGTGCTGTTAACCATCAAACAGCACTGTCTTGATAGGATACGAATGCTGGTGGCTGCAAAAAAGTCACTAGTAAGGCGGGCGAGAAGCATCGCGGAAAACATGAAGTTCCGCGATAAACCTTCTCGCCTATTCCAAGAGCCTCCACGTGTTGTGGAAAACCCGCCAGCGGCTGATCGGAAGGATATTTACGAATTTCCGCAACTACTCAACGTAGATACTCCAGCCCTAGCGCAGTTCGAAGCTTTCTGCAGGAGGCTTCGTCAGCCTGAACTCAATGAACTGCTCAATCCGATAACCCCGGAAGAAGTTCGACGGGCCCTCAAAGGCTCGAAGAATTGCTGCTCCAGGTCCTGATGGCCTGAATAACTATTGGTGGAAAAAATTTCCAAGTACCCACCACCATCTAGCAAGAGTTTTCATCTCATGGCTGGATGGGGAGCAGCAGATTCCGGATTGGTTTGTCGAGGGGCGAACCGTGCTAATCCCCAAAAACGGAGATTTGTCTGATCCGAAAAACTACAGACCGATAACATGCTTGAACGCATGTTATAAGATGTTTACACGCATCTTGTACATGCGAATACTCTCCGCAGTTGAGCCGGTGTATGAACGGATATATGAGCAAAGAGGATCAAAAAAGGGGGTCGCTGGCTGCAAGGAGAACCTGCTGATCGACAGATGCATCACGCAGGACTCCGTGCAGAATAAGCGTAACCTTTCAATGGCCTGGATCGATTATCGCAAGGCATTTGATACAACATCGCATGAACTCATCATGCATTTGCTCAGATGCCTTGTGGTACCCGATCAAATAGTGAGATGCATTGAACAGCTGATGCCGCTCTGGAGGACTCGATTTACCATAACATCTGGTCAAGTCAGAGTCCAAACAGAGCAGGTTATCTTTAGAAGGGGCGTGTTTCAGGGAGACTCCCTCAGCCCTCTTCTCTTCTGCATCTCACTACTGTTATTGTTCGTTGCACTACGGAAAACCCGCGGATACAACTGCGGCACCCCCAGCAACCGGATGCATAAGGTTACCCATCTGTTTTACATGGATGACCTTAAACTTTATGCCTCCGGAGAAAAGTTCCTTCACCAGTCCTTAAGGGTGGTGCAAGAGTACACGAATGCTATCGGAATGGAGTTTGGGATAGACAAATGTGCCACGGTTCATCTCAAAAGAGGACGATGCGAGGAATACGTAGCTCGTAGACGGAAGCACCCTACATCATCTGGATGCCGGAGAGACGTATACCTACCTAGGGGTGGAACAACGCAACACCCAAGAGGTAGCTACTGTCAAAAGCTCTCTCCGCGGCAAGTATCAGCACAAACTCCGACAGATCTGGTCTTCAGAACTGTCGGGGAAGAACAAAGTTGCTGCAACTAATATGCTTGCCGTTCCGATTCTACTTTACTCCTTTGGAGTAATGAAATGGACTCAGGAAGAGCTGCGACAACTCGACGTAAAAACTCGCAAAATGATGCATCTTCATAGAAGCTTGCATCCTAAATCGTCTGTTCCACGGTTATACTTTCCCAGACAACGAGGAGGCCGTGGACTTTTGAGTTTGGAGTGTCTACATAACAGAATGGTACTGGATGGAGCCTGTAAAGTCATCAGGAGTTCAGATCCCCTTCTCTGCTTGGTATGTGATCATGAAAAAGCAGGGATTGGAGCATTTCTTTTCAAGGCAGCAACACGTGCAGCCGATGAACTCGGTCTCGTATTAGACACTGAACGGACAAATCCAAACTCTGTCACCGAGTTGGAACCCGTTCAGCAAAAAGCCCACGTAAAAGCTGCGGAGTGTGAGAGGCTCCTGCAGCTACATAAGGATAAGCCGATGCATGGGGTCTTCTTCAAGAACATTGAAGACCAAGGCTTATCCTGAGACCTGACCTTCTCATTTCTCAGGTCAGGTGGGCTGAAGTCGGAGACCAAGGGATTCATAATGGCCTGCCAGGATGGTGTCTTTAACACTCTCGTCTACCGCAGTCGCGTGATGGGTATAGAGATCCCTGACACTAGATGCAGAGCGTGTCGTGGGGCAGCTGAGACCATAATGCATTTGCTGTCAGCTTGCCCAGCTTATGCGGTCTCAGCCTATATCCACAGACATAACGCGGCCCTACGAGTGTTGTACTACCATCTACGACACTCGTATGGTGTAGACGAGACAACGGTGTTGCCTTATGCTCCGGGGGATATTGAGTCCGTGGTGGAGAATGAGAAATGCCGAATCTATTGGAACTATTCATTCCCCACCCTCAGGCAAATACAAGCCAATAAGCCTGATGTAGTACTCCTCGACCATCAAAGTAGGAGGATTTTCGTCATTGAGTTTTCAGCTCCTGGCGAAACGAACATCATCCGAGATCTTCTCTTTGAACTCCGCAGGCTCTACCCAAACCATTCTGTCAAGATGGTGGTTCTGATAATAGGGGTCCTTGGTGGAATGATGGACACACTGCTCTCAAACTTAAAAATCATACCGGCTTGCCGTGACATGGCAGAAATCCTAGCCGGGCGTATGCAGAAGGCCGTAATTCTTGGTTCACTCCGCCTACTCAGAGCACATGATTCTCGGACCCAGTAATCACTTACCCCATGGACGTGGGGAGTGTTTACTGGGGTTAATGACACACCAGCGCGCCCTCCGGAAGTGTCGGGGCTTCGGAGACAGGGCCTGACTGGGTAATTCCTGACGGATTAAAAAAAAAATAATAATAATAATAATAATAATAATAATAATAATAATAATAATAATACTCCTCGGGCGGGCTCACTGCTCTCATAGCAATGCAGAAGACTGTCCCTTAGTTGAGCGTACCCAAAGGCATAGCCTGTGCGGCTATAGGACGGCTATTATTATTATTTACCGTGGCGCTCCGGGCAGACTTGCTGATGTTTTAGGTGATGTTTTCACTTTTCAGCTGTAGGAAAACCCGGAAAACCTACAGCACCACCTCGAGTGGTCGGTGTGCACTCCAAGCTAGCACTAGACGAGATTAGCATTTATAGTCTAGTAAATTGTAGATAGTGACTCATCGTACATTTTCTGGTTTTTCCGGGATTTGAAAGGGGGATGTACGAAAGTGGCAAAGTGAAACTTGATTTGAAACCAAAGTTCCTAGCTTATTTCTGTTCTATTTTTTGACCTGCTTTATATGAATTATGAACGGTACAACCGATGACTCCCTATCTACAATTTAGGAACTAGACTATAGACAACTCACAATACACTTGCTTTTCAACAAGGCATGCGATCGCCTATCGATCCGATATAGAGTATTTGGGAAAAAATCTCTTGTACCTACATCGGGCTCGAACCGACTATCGCTATGCTGGAGTTTCGAACGGCCTGTGCCATTAGACCGCTAAGCCACCGGCAGGCAGTAATAAGAGCTAGAGATGGTAATGAATAATATAAATCTGAATTTGTTCTAAAAAGTACGTTTCTTCAGGTTATTTAAGATTCATTTTGAATTTGATTTGAGTAGGTTTGCGTAAATAAATTTTGCAATAATGACTCATTATTATAACTAAACAATATATTGTTGCCTTCTCATTGCTAGACTCATAAACTGAGCTGTCAAACTGGCATTACTTATGGTACAATGAGCAAAGCCATCTCGTCAAAATATAACAATTCTTAAAATTGAGTAGACTGTTGTTTGGAGTTCAGTTCTCTCTTGAAAATGAACTGGTGCACCTAAAGCCCTGAACCAAAAAACAAAATTTTTAAAACGACTGGTTCCCAACAAAAATTGGTATTTCGAAAGAATTTGTCCACGAAATTGTTCCACATGATGTTTTAAAATTAGAGTTTAACAACAAATTTCCAATTAACCCTTTATAATGACTGATAAGCCAGCATCTAACGAATAAATAATTTTTTTTTCTAGAGTTTGATGAAAAATTTTTGAAAATTTAACTGAAAATAAAAAAAATATGCGTTTTTTTGCATGTAGGTGTATTTTCTAATCGGATCATTATATTCATTACAAACATAGCCCAATTCTCATAGATAAATCCCTAAGGATATTTTTTTAGTTTAAAATTATCAACCTTATCGAAAGACAAACAAGGAGAATGTGTTAATGTGTTTTGAAGGGGGAGGAAACTATATATCCTCAGCTGTTTCATAGAAGTATTTTTACAAAATAAGGATTTAGATATAGTTTAACTCCACAACAGTTAACATCTGTAATCAAGATGAAGTCAAAGTTTGATCACACCCAAGCACGTCAAGAAGAACATCATTCAATACACCCTGATGGTAAAGCAGAAATTGCAATCAAGGCCCTGAGATCAGTTCAGAATCAGCTGAAGCTACAAAAATATGCAAGAAGGCGGTCGATTCCTCGAAAGAAACTTGCAATACTAAGTTACGATCAATCTTGTATCTTCCAGCTCATTTCTTCCCTAAACCACGGAAGATATGATGCACTAGTAGGAAATGCACATCGTCCAGTAGAAAAAAAGTATTTTTCTAACATGTTTGCTGAAAATTCCGATAAATCGAGAGGACGACACTAGAACATCATCCCTATCGCATATGCCTGAGATTACTTTAAATTGCTTCAAATTAGGCATTACCAAACGTACCTACCAAAAATCACCACTTTGTCACTGTACCGATATTATCGTTATCTTGAAAGCTACAAGGAATATGTAAGTCACAACGTGTTTTTAACAACTACTCCTTCCATTTGACAACTTTAACATACGTGAGTTAATCTCGTCTTCAAGCATATCTCTTCTCAAACAAAGGCATTAAATCTTCTTCTTTAAATAAACTATACCGATAAAAAGAACTTCAAAGTAGCGAATATATGACTTCAAAATTAGTCCCGACTAGTGTCAATAGTGAAATGTAAATACATCATTAAACGGCCCCAACAAAAGATTATGTTATAAATAGCTTAGTTAGTGAACGCTATAAAGAAGAGAAAAGATATGGCGGTAGCTATTTAACTTCATACTGTTGGGCTATACGCCGTATTTTATTGCCAAACATTTATGGTTAATAAATATATATGTTTGTTTGTTGTTCGTTATTAGTTCTGATTTATTTCCTGTGCGACTTGAGCAGAACATCGTCATAGACTCATTGCTCAATGTAAATTACACTTACGGATCTTTTGAGATGTGAAGCTTGAACTTTATGATCACGCAAACTTAGGATCGTGAAATACGAGTTATATCTCTTACTGTATCTATATACTACAAATCCATATTTATAAATTTGGTATGCATACTAATTAATTCTGAACGTATATCAAGTAGGTAGGTATCTAGTCTACCTACCAGTTATCTAATTAAAAAGGAAATCTAGCAAAACGACAAACAAATATTAGATTGAAGTAGAATACATGTTTATACCATCTGCATTGTATGGTGATGACATACAGGGAGTGTATGTGACAAATAACTCACTCCCTGTCTGTTTTTTAGGAATTCGTTCACATGAGAGAAACATTACTACATCAAATGAATACCTAAAATTGTATAAAAAATTCAAGTCAAGATTCTGTGAATTGCTGTAATGTGCAAAGCAACTATATAAATATTGAAGAATTCGATCAACTTTATATCTATCAATCGTGAAAAGAACAAGACAAGTGTTGAAATTATTCCACCTGTTTGGTTTTACTACTGACACGTCTGCTAATGGTGTCCTTACAAAATAATTATACGCACACGGTTAGAGGACATTTACTGCACTAGTGACATATGACTAGCAGGTGTAAACGTTGATGCCAAGTGCAAAATTCAATAGCATAGGTATTTCAAATTAATTAGTGGTGTTTTATACTAGGGCCGATGTAACAGCTAGAGTGAGGAACCAGAATATATTCAGTGAGTGAAAATTTAATAAATAACTTGGATGCCGGACAATATATTCTTAGAATTGAATTGGCTTCCTGAACCATTTATGGTGAATGCTAGGTATGCTGTCAGCAGTCTACCTTATAAGTTGCCCTTAAACAGTTTGATCAGAGAAGAATGGCTAGTAAGGAACTGATTTGCCTTTGTTCTAGTATGATTTTACTCGGAAAGCATTTTAGTCAATCCTTGTTCGTCCTTAGAATCGCACGTTGATATCAAGATTCTTGTCTACCTCAGCTCGCACAAATCTCAAGAACATTTCTGATTGTTGCTTTTGGGAAGGAAAATTTATTGTAACATGTTTTGCTAACAATAAGGATAGATAATTGAAATCAATCACTGTAAGTCACCTCTCCAATTATTGAAGTTGATTAATTAATGAAATAGCAATCATGTGTGGGTCGGTCCAGTATGGATTTGAAAAAATGCTGAATGGAAGTGCAAACAGTGACCGGCTAAGGTATTGAGTAAAAGACAAAATTTCTATATTTACTTATTTCAAACAGGAGACAAAACTACTAGAATTAATGTAAAAACAGAGCGATACACGAAGTTTTCAACGCTAATTCTATGTCAATTTTTCCCGGCCATGCATACACATCTGTTTCATTTCGCGAGAGAACGCGAGCTTCAAATAAGTTTTCGGCCGTTCAAATTGAACTCATTCAACGCCGAACTGGAAATGTTTGTCGCCCACCCCCCATATAACTTTAGAACTGTTTGACGTAAAACGATCCGTGGAAGAGTGTTTAGCATAGCTCAACAGATGGCGTTGACATGTACACAAAAATTCGAATATCATGGTGAGAGTGAGCAGTATAACACGTTATTTTGATTTCATCACCTTCACAATGATTGAAAGTTGATCAATAATGAAGGATCTCAACTGGATGACATATCAAAATGTGTCTTTTCATCATCGACCCAGCAAACACACTTGTTACATTTACGAAAATGTGACATAAAATTAAAGGAACACATTCATATAAAATAGTTACGTGAATACACATTTCCAAGATACTTAAACCACATATTTACGTGAAAATTGTCAATAAGTATACATACAGTATCGTTTTGTTTTTACTCAACTGCTACGTAGAGTTGTTACTTCTATTGGAAATTCAACATAGGGCGTACTTCCTCTCGTGTCGAGATTTGAAACTATACATAAATACATCGTAATTATTGTATTCGTCAAAATTACAATTGCTAATGTTTATACGCATTTTGTTGAATATATGGTTATTATTGATAAGTTATGAAGTTTTGGTACATAACAATGTTACCTACATGCACATTTCGATAACTAAGATATCATTATCACTAGGTATAATCTACACATTGACAAGTTTAGCTGCAACACTAGCAGATTTATTATTTTTGTAATACAATTCAACAATTTCCAGTATCTTGTATAGGTAACCACTGTATACAATTTTAAGAATTGTAGTAGCTTCTGTTGAACTGTTTCTATGGAATATGTAAAAATAATTATTTATTTGAAGAAAATAAACATTTTTGTTTTTTGCAGAAATATACGTTTTTGCAAGTGTTGCTGGATGATTAGAATGAATATTTGACATTGCTTTCTCACATTTTGTTATGCTCTAAAGAATTTCCAAAGACAGTATTATGAAGTACATATAATGCAAACATTACTTGATTTTTTGTAACAGTCCCATATGCTGGAAGCTAAAATAATCTGTGATTCCTAAATAATTTACTAAACACTGTAAGTAAGTATCACTTATGTTTGGGATTACCTCATCAAGAAAAAATTGAAATTCGAAAAAAACACGGGGTGTTTCTTTAAGAAATGCGAAAAATCAAGATATCAATACACATGAAGTCCCCCTACCCCTTGGATATATTTCTTGACCTGACATTACATAACGAACGGCTTTTTTGAATTATTCAGAATTGACGTAAACGGTCGCTGAGCCTCTGTTAGTGATGAGTTGAATTGATACCGGCCGACGTTCCAAAAACATAAGTTAAGAAAAATTTAAACATTATAAAATATGGGCTTCGTCAAAGTATGGATGTTCGTTTGAAGGAAGGAAATTATCACCGTACTAACATACGAACATCTATGGACTCAACAGATCAAGGATTGGATCAAAACAATGGGACTGGAGGAATCTCCTTCAGAATTGGTTCAAAAAGGAGATTCAATATCATTCACTTTCATGCAAGAGTCATTTTGATTGAAAATTATAGTGCCAAATTCTGTTGGACGTGCTATGCAAGATCATTCACCCAGGAGTAAATTAAGATAATTTTCGTAGGTAATACAACAAATGTATCGGTGACTATCGAAATAGAAATTCCTTCGATTTTGAGTAAGAAATTATGTTGCTTGTCATCATAACTTGACTTTTCCATGAAAAAAAAACGTGCATTCATCTGAGAAAATACACGTTTTAGGAAGCCTTGTTCCCTTCAAATGTTCTTGTTAACCACTCACAAAATTCAAAAAAGTATTTCTGAAAATTCATTTTTATCAACATTGTTCATGAGTAAACATATCTCCACTTTCAAGTACAAATTTTTTCTTGGTTTCATAAAGATTGATGAAAGATAAAAAACTTTTTGCAAGCTGCCTATGATGACCCTTCTGAAGTTTGAGAACCAGTTCGCTGTAAATCAGAGCAGTACAAGTGTTGAAGCATATCCCTTCCTACTCAAAATAGTTTTTGACAACAGTAAAAAATCAACGTGAAAAATAATTAATCAGCGCTCCGGGGCGACTTGAATGATACGGTGGCGCATTCGCTTTTGCAGCTGCATAGGGAAACCCAGAAAAACCTGCAACACCACATCTGAAGAGTTGGAAATGATTGAAGAAAAACTATCATCAAAGTGCCAGTTCGTTCTCTGTTTTGCCAAGTTATAATAGTGACCAGAACCGCAGTGAACGATGACTGCATAAAGCTCATAACGGTAATCAGCTATAGATTGGTATGTTCTTCTAGCTTGATACGTTGTAATGATTTCATACTTCTGAGAGTTGCTGAATTATAACTGAAGAGTTTCAGAGTTAGGATCAGATTTGCAGGTGCTTCAACTATATTCTTTATTTCATAGCTGTCGGTTTTTTTGGTACATATTCGGCAATACACTTTACTGTCACCTGTTAGGTGTTCGGTTCTCAGGTAATAAATGAGTAAGTTAGTTCTGCACGGACTAGCGAAAGGTTGGGTATCGCGAGCTCTAATTAAAAAAAAACCACTGAAGTTTCCGCTATCCATACTGCATCTACTACAACGTAAAACTGTAAGGATTTTCCCTCCAAAAGACTTCTGTACTGAAGAAGTGATAGGCTCTGTGCGATCAGAGAGTCCAAGAACATGAAATGAATTATTCTCCAGCTCACGAAGTGTATTCAGCAGGTATTCCAAAAACTCGGAACTATCTTCTTGTCTGACGAAAAACTTGTTGGCTCCAAATCATGTGGAGAATAAGAAGAAACTCTTTCCGAAAATGTGAGTTGTTTGGCCATCTGTTACAACTCAAAGAATAACTGGGAAACATTATTTTTGATGGTTAATATATCATCCAAGAATGATTCTCTCATAAGTAGCGCTTGTAAAACGCTGTTTTTATAGCAAGTATTTTTATATATTTTTTGATATCAGGTAGGGGGTAGTATGAGCATACAAGGGTTTCAATAAAGATCATTGACTGTCAAAGTACGATTCCAAACCGAAGCAATTGTTATTCTACATATTGACTTCTTAATTATCTTTACTACGTATTTAAAACTAAATGAAGTGGGTATTCAATCTCAAGTACCTGACATAATTGTATTGCCATCTGTACCAGATTTGAAATGACATAAAATAAAACTGAATTGAATTCTCCACTTTATACGAATAACTGGTCCCATTTACTCTGCTGGAAACCCGGTGATGGTAACTAGTGAATGACATCATGAAGGCGACACAAAGAATGCAAGAATCAATTCGAAAAGGATTGGTAAAGCAGTCAACCTGATTTGAGTTTGTTTTATTCATGGTAGTTGATCGGTTTTCCGATTCAACCGCAGCAGGACACCAAGCGTTTATATGCAATATCTTCAATCAGCGAGGAATTTATAGTCGGCCATGTTGCAGGTAAATGTGACTTTTTTTAAAATAAATAATTAACGACGATATTGCGCCCATTAGCTTTACGTTCTTGCCTGTCCGTATATTTTACATATTATATTTCAGTAATAAATTTATTTTATCTTCAAGAACAAGAGTACTCGAAACCCAACTTCATATTTCCCCAGTAAATCACGTGGGAAAGAGAATTCACGCTTGAAGTCATTCTACCCATATATGTGAAGAAGTTAATGTCAGAGGTTGGTCATTTTGATTCCGGTTTGGAAAAATTATCGATTATTGATGATTCAATTCATCAATTCAGTCAGAGTGATATTACTCAACAGTTCTAAATGGAAACGGGTTTGTGAAGAATCATTCATTTAATATTCATTCAAGCAGAAACTGAGGATTCGTAATTTGAACTTGCGATGTTATCACCTAGGCGACAGGTGGGTCTTAATCAAATTATACCACACCATAGAGTGATTAAACGAAATTTAAGGAATCACATAAATTTTTTTTCACAAAATCACCGTTACATGATGAAAGACACTTTTTTCACCTACTACCTGGTCACTTCTTACGTTTGCATTCTATAGCCAGACGAATTATAGACTTTCAATACAAATTAAATAATAAAAATCGTTATTACTGTTGTAATGTTGAATGTGCAACATTATGAAGTATTTTCAATAGCTCAGCTACATTGCGATGTGAAAAACCCTATTGTTTAGAAGATACAGGGCGAACAGAATTTGCGACAACCATATTGGATATTTGTTGAAATCATTAATGTGAATAATTGCAAGGTGTGCGTCACGAGTTCATCAAGTACAAAAAATTTGATTTTTCAACAACATACCGGGATCGCTGGATTGATCGAGGTGGGCCACACGCATGGCCTGCTCCTCGGACTTGAACCCCCTGGATTATTTCTTCTGGGGATATCTGAAGTCATTAGTTTACACTACTCCATTGGCGAATTTGAATGATTTGCAAAATCGAATAATTGCTGGGTGTAACTCAATTAGAAACGTCCCTAGTGTGTTTGAATTTGAAAGAGTTCGGCAGTCCATGACGAGAAGATTAAATGCTTGTATCCAAATGAGTATCTATACATTTTTTAAACATTTCATTTACATTAATTGGACTTTTAATACACTGAATTACTACACAAAGTGTGAAAGGATTTAATAGTAATCAAAATCATATCGAATCTTTTTCTTTTTCCATGAAAAAAAGTATACGGAAAGTTGTGTGTACACCTTGAATAAAAAATTATTATAAAAATTACCTACACCTAAAATAAATCTGTTGAAATTCATTCATATTATAAAAAAACACGTTGAAGGAGACATTTCTATTTAGGTATGCTTGAATATTCGAATATTCATCGAATTTGTGATTGAGGTAGGGAGACATCTGTATATTTTTGTATAATAGATAATATATGAAGATGTTATTTCGATTTACATTCATTTCGAAGTTTGGTAACATATTTGAATCGTACTCATGAATGTCAGAATGAGTTACCAAAGTATATTCATTTTTGATAATCATCAATCCGATCAAATAACAACCTAGATGAGTAACTCGCCGCTCACGCCTTTGTTTGTAAGGGACATCTTCTGAGAGAGAGAGGTCTATTATAGACGAAGATAATAATAGCCTTTTCCCTCACTCAATAAAATAGAGATAATGAAAACCCAATATGAAATGGAAACCTGAAATTATGATGGAAGCATCTCCACATGATTTTTGAGAACAGCCGATGCTCTAATTGACATTGATTCA
Source organism: Chrysolina americana (assembly GCA_958502065.1). Classification (NCBI taxonomy): domain Eukaryota; kingdom Metazoa; phylum Arthropoda; class Insecta; order Coleoptera; family Chrysomelidae; genus Chrysolina; species Chrysolina americana. The sequence goes on from OY293413.1 coordinate 13,260,834, forward strand.
TTCATTTTACTCTTTTCCAATTAGGGTTTTATTTCTCGATAGTTACGACACTGGTAGCTTACCTATGAAATGACATATTTTCATTTCCAGCTTCAAATGGTCTTTTACACATTTCACAATGCTTTCACCATTGCTCAATAATAAAAACTAACGATAGTTCAACACAATTTAACTCACAGTTTGCCCTTGACTCACGAAAAAACACTCCTATAAGCCAAAGACAAATACAAACAGAAATGTTTTATTGCTTTTTTTCTCTCAAATATCTAATGCAGCGTTGCCGTACTGACCAGACTGTATCGACAATGGAGAATATCCGTTCGGCGAAGGAAATTTTATCTTTTTTACATGCTCTCAACAAGCTGCAATGAACCTTTCAATTGCCTTTTGATTGTTATATATTTTATCCAAGACAGTATTTTTGGGTTTTCGTTGCCATGAATAAACTGGACAGAAATCAAAATCTAGCTGACGTACTTATTATATCCTTAAAAAATTGCGGCATGGCAACAATGTCACGATTTGAAGGATAACATTATGAAAAGATACTTGATCGGGGAAGAATACTGTGAATTTAGCTGAAAGACACGATTTTGGCAGACGAGAACCCGTCGTCCAATCGTTAGAATTGCGAAAATTGTCTTCGAGAGTCTTTTACTGAGTTCAAATATTCACTTTAAATTGCAGTATATACCCATCCCTAGTAATTTAATATGATCTAAACTTGTAAATGTTGAAAACTAAACCTTAGCTTCGCATTCCTTTGTTAAACATGGGTGGCGATGGAATTTTTTTATGTATCCGTACCCATGCAATTATCACATTAATATTTATATTTCACAATGACGTATATTAATAGAGTCTCCCAAGATAATTAGCTACTAACTTGTCTTAAATGATACGTAAAGACTATATCCTAATGGTTCTAAATGTATACCTATCCTACTGATGAAAGTCTATAGAATACAGAGTTACACTTAGTCCTTGAAGGGATTTGCAAGAATGTATCTCAAGAAAAAAAAGTTATAATAAAATTTGTGACCAAAATGGTAATTTGTCTCATCAATATTCACATGACAACCAGTCAGTATCAGTTATGATGGGATAAAAATTTACTGGCGAGTAATAATTCAACACCTACGTAGTTAAAGTCTCTCGGACAAGTTGGCATAAATCAAAAACGGAATATCAGTTACCATGATATACGGATTATACGAGAAGTTATTTCTCGTCCACGCTGATTTCGTTCAGCATTCTCAACTTCGTGTAAAATGTGAGTCAACTCGTAAAGTGGCCTTTCTGGCCTCGACAGGCAACGTCAAAGAGGATAACAACCTCCACCCTACACAAATACGGAGCCTTCACCGCTGTCGCCTGTCCACCTGTCCACTTACCTTTGATTTATTGTAATTATACGTTATCATGAGACCGTCCATCCATCTTGACTTGCGTCATATTCTCAAATGTTTGGTTTCAACCAAGCCAAGCAAATACATCGGACCCTAAATTAGAGGTATACCGCTTTCGAAAACTACTTAAATGTAATGTAAACATCGCGCAGACTACCTGGTGGATGCATGGAGAGCGTACAATAATATCGATGAAATTTGACCGTCAATGTATAGCATTATGCAATGTAAAGCAAAGAGGGTGAAAATATCGAACATTTCAGCCAACTTTTGCTTAGTAACTGTTAAAATATTAATTTATATAAAATTTGAAACTAGTTAATGAAAAAATTACGATTCTTGTTCACTTGATTTACTTTTCACTGCTGTCATTTGTTGGTCGTCGATTTAAACGAAGACGACAGTACATGCAGAAGTATGCAAGTTACAAAACCGTTTATATGGTTTCAAACAAGCTACTAGGATGTAGAATCAGAAAAGACCCTGCACGGTTCTTATGGAGAAAGAGCCCCAGTCAAATTGGCTGAAAATTTGGTGTCATAATAATAATATCAATTCTTCCTCATAAACACTCATAGAATGTACCCAAAGGCATAGCCTGTGCGGGTAGAGGACAGCTACTATTATTATTTGCCGTGGACAGTTTTTGAGATACAGGATGTTAAACATGCGGTGGTAGGGTCGATACCTATAAAATCAATACTGTGATTATTTTGTTACAAAAAGTTAAGGATAGCGATTAGAAAGTTAATATTTTCGACAGTTGCAATGTAGACTCCGTATACAGAGTTAGTCTCCTTCTACTATAGTCAATGTTGAGATTTCTAGGTAAATCTTTTAACAAACTCAGTTAAAAGCTAAAGCCCGGAGACTTGCAAATTGAGTTCATATCATTTGATTTTGGGTAATCTGAGGTTACTATTATACAGAGTCACTCAGACTGAAGCGAAGATTAAAGGACTGAAAATTTACTCAAAGTTTCTAGTTGTACAAGATTTGAAGTAGATGTTCTCCCTTCGGTTTTTTCTGACAGCGCACATCACATTGGATTGTACAGTCTGATGGAATCCTTGTCTACAGAATCCAGTCTGATAAAATCCGAATTTGATCAATTACGAATCTGCGTAAGTACACTTCTGATGTATTCTGATAATTTCGAAATAATCTGCATTCTGTTTTTACCAATGTACAGTTTTAATGTTTTTACAGGATGCAGTCTGCATTTTCATGTTATAGAAGTGTGATTTCCTGTTAGGATATATTTGCTATACTTGCATTGGACAGTTGTAAAACATATAGAAATCAAGTAGTATCTTGATTGATTTTCAGTATATTGAAACTACTGAACAGGTTGCAGATAGATATCTTCACCAAGCCTATATCATTTGAGAAAGAATTTGGGACTAGATTCAAGGGAATAAATCAGTGTTGAAATATTAATTTACTGATATAAAATTTGTTTTATGTGTTGTTCACTAAAATAACTTACAGTTCTTGTTTACTTGTCACTGCTGTCATTTTTGTTCAGTAAAAACTTTCTACGTTTTCTTCAGTTATTTACAATAGTACCTATATACACGTATAGTGAATTTAAGAAGATTATGACAATTTTTGCTCCTAATCGCGAACATTTCTGGGGTCGATATTCTATAGCATATCGATGGGAGAGTTTCCCAGATTTTCTTACGGAAGACCTATTCTATTTAATTGTTGAAATTCATGTAGTAATGTGTACACAATTTAAAAATTACATCAATGAATGTCATAGTTTTGGTCATGAGATCCTGAATACAAATTTCATGGATAAAAACAGGTTTTTAGGGAAATCTTTTCAGGTTTCCATTCCATATTGAATTTCCATTATTTCTATTTTATTGATCCTCAATATCTCTGCTAACAACGCACGACACTGCCGTTGCGGAAGATTTTCCTTACACACAATTATCATTGCGTGTGCGGCGTATTACTCATCTAGGTTGTGTTATTTTATCGGAGGCTATAATTCAGCGGTCGTAGGGGGCAATAGCTGCTTTTGTTGAGCTCTTGTCGACGGAATCCCTACGCTATAGAAAGTACCTAGTTGAAGGTTCTCTTCCTTATCTATTAATTGGTCTTCTTCACCTTCCCCCCATTCAATAAACGAAAGTTTTAAATTTTCAATTAGAATAATTCAAACATTTGTTGATGATTCATGAAATTTCTGCCTACCGTGCGGTTGTCGAAAGCTGTTGAAAGGTTGATAACATTGCAGGAGATAAAGTTATTATTGTATCACTTTTGTATTTTTATTTTTCAGTCGAAATGAAGAAGTAACCCACAAATATCCCCCACTCACACTTACTTCATGATTGAAACACACAGACTGATATGATTGGGATCTATAAAATATAAGTTTTTATCCGAATTATAAACCGAATGCAATTTTTTCAAAGTTTCATACTTTTGGCAGACTTTACTGAAAGAAATAAAAGATACAATCAAGCATGTGCAACACCATCGGAATGTAAAAAAGTCACGAAATTAGAACACAAGTGAATTTTCGGGTAATACTGACTGACAGACCAATATATTCATCTCATTTCAACATAAATTCGCAATTCTATCCAGAATATGTTAAACTCAATGTTGACTTTCGACAAGTCCAACTGTTACTGATCTATCAAATGACTGACGTTCCGTTTGTGAATCGAATTACTCCACACAAATTAGTGAAATTGGAATGAATATTATTTCGTACGGTATTTTCTATGGATTTTCTTGGAAAGAGAAGGCGCGGAACGACAAATTTTGGAAAACAATTTATATTAGAGTACGCCTTCATTTTTTCGATTCTTAAAGTGTTTCTGCTAATATTTTAGAAAAAATCAGCACAAAAACTTGAAAGTTAAGTCTGAGCATCATTCAAAATTGACCGCCTTCACCATTTTTTGATAAGTCTCATAGGAAGGGGTTGTAAATTGCATAGTTGCCAGGTATAGAAAAATTTTGATGCAAAATGAGAATCGATTATATCAGCAAACGTTTTCATTTCGTAAAATTTGTACAATGAGTAGAAATTCAGATGTTTTTTATTAAAAACATCGATTTACCATTGGACAACGTTGACTTTAGAAATTTCAAACTTTCCCTTCACCAGCAAAGGGTATGGGTATGGCTAGCGAATTATTTGTCAATCAAATATTGATTGAACATTTATTTGCCAACGCAAATATATTTTAATTGATACAAAAAAGTATTCAAGTCTATAGCAACATCTCAATACGTTCACTATGTAACTGTTCTCTTATAGGAATGAAAATTCTCAAAAAAAGTCAATAATGAATTATTCCCATTCGTTTCTTAATATCATAATACTTAATAATAAATAATAATTCGTTGCTGTGTGATCAGCTCGTCCAGCTTATGCGGACAAGGCTCTATACACTACCTACGATACTCTTACGGTATAGATAAGACACCTGTGTTACGTTATGCCCTGGGATTTCTTTTGCTTTAGAGGACCTTATGCTTATGAGGCATTTTGAGCCTGTTGTGAAGAATGAGGGATGCCATATCTGTTCGAACTACTCATTTCCCCCTTTCAGGCAAATACAAGCCAATGAGCCTGATGTAGTCCATCAAAAAAGACGATTTCCGTCATATAGTTTTCAGATCCTGCCAAAATGAACATCGTCCGAAAAGAGAAAGAAAAACATACCATATATTAAGACACATTCTTTGCACTTCGCAGGTTTAACCAAGACCATTCTGTTGAAATGGTGGTTCTGATAGCATAACTTCTTGGTGGAACGATATAGATGGAGTAGTTTCGAATCTGATAATTTTACCGGCTTACCGTGATATGGCAGAAATCTTAGCCGGACGAAACAGAAGGCCATCATACTTCGTTCACTTCGTCTGCTCATGGCACATGATTTTCAGACCCAATAGTCAATTACCCCACTGACGTGGAAAGTGGGGTTATTTGGATAATTGACACTGACCGACTGGGGTATTCATAATTGATGAAAAAAAATAAAGCTTTTATTGTAACGTATAGCATTGAGTTAATATTCTAACAAAAGCTAGGAGGAAACATCTAGCTGAAATGAGCTCAAGACTCAAAAGATTTAAAAGTCTTAAGATTGGGACTGAAAAGACTCAAAATGAAATCCAAGTGACTCAAAGACTCAATCAAGCCTAAGACTGAAATACTTAGCCGATGACTGAAAGAATGAAGCTACTGACAATTGACTAAACATTTCTAGTTGTGATTTAAAGTAGATGTTTCCCTCTTGAACAAAAGGCAAGATTCAATGACTACACGTGATGACCTATGACAGGAATTGTTCTTTCATGCAACCTATAACTGTACAGCCCGTAATTGTTCCAATCAGAGTGAAACGCGCCTAAATTCTAACTTGATAGAATCCAGTCATCATTTAGAGAAGAATACAGAAAAATCACGACTGATAAAGTTCATATGAAGTTAAATGAGACACTATAAACTTTGAAACTTGACTCACTATCGGAAAATTCTTCGTCAAATATGGGTGACTATAGAAATTTTCATATTTCCGTGCCAATACAATATCTCATTCCTGCCCATTTCACTATGATGTAAATTAATGAAGCTCTGTAAAAAAAATTAATGGCAGAGGTATCAACTGATATCGTACAGATTATAACTGGACTTCCCAATGGGGTACCAAGTATTTGTTTCATTATTATATACTCATTGGAAAGGCCATCATAAATATTACCGACCCAAATTTTGGTGCACTTCTACGCTCTACGACAAAAAGTGCATCAACATAAATAACAGTTTGACAAAAATTTATTTGCAGTTTTTGCCCAACTTTCTCGGAGTAAAATCCGACGCGAGACCACAAAATACGTACAATTCCAGAGAAATATTAATCACCACCAGCTGCACCAAACCTTGGAGCTATCACTATTTGCACTCAACCTTTCATACATAAATCCATCAAAAGATAATTTAGAACCGTCTGGCTGTCCATTATATCAGTCAAGTTTCGGGCATCAGTTTGTCACTAATCCTCAATTCCCGCGTGTCATTCGTCTGTCCTGAGCCGTTCGGACGAGAGCGATTTATGTCAAAAAGAACATTACGTCAACGACACATTCTCGTTGGTGGGCATTAGTCAAATCGTATGTAACATCAACAGAGACTAAGAACCGCACTCTAGATAGGGTGGATAACGAAACGAAGCGAAACCGATGCTGTGGTAAGCAAGACCACAGAATTATATCTAAAACACAAGTTTACGTTGCAAAATTGAGTTCATATATACGAAAAAAATCCTGCAAAATGATGATAAGAGACAGGAACCCCATTATGTTTTGGCGAAGGAGCTTAAATAAATGATAAAAAATCAAATAATACCTATCACCAGATATATTTTTCGATTGATTGTGATAAAATGTGTGGAAAGTTATAGTATTTCATCCACATGTACCAATATTGATCAATATTGTTACAATGTTATTGGTGTATCAATATTGCTCAGATATTCTACGCAAATTCAATGTCAATTTTGGCATTGAATGCAATATTGTTAAAATCTGTGAAAAACTATATTATTTCATCCATACGTATTATTATTGATCAATATTGTTACGGTGACATTGGTGTATCAATATCGATCAATATTGTTACAGTGATATTGGTGTATTGATATTGCACAGATATTCTACGCACATCCAGTATCAATATTGGCATGTAGGTATTGAGATCGAATATTTACTTGTCCAAAAATACTGTTATAACACTACTGGTTACATATTGGTGTGAAAATGCATGGTTAATATTGTTCGTTTGTTAATTGATGTTACCTGAACAATATTGGAGGTTGATGTTTGTTACTTGGGTAAGAAAAATAACAATCAATATCGGAAGTTAATAATAATGTCGCCCGAACAATGTTGATATAATAATAATAGTTAAATTTAGGTGGTATCAATTATGAACTCGTTCGATTGAAGACTTAATTATTTGTGATCATTTATTTTGACTTGATTGTGACAAAGAAAATTATAACATTATAAACACTTGATGGTTCGAATCTAACCAACAGTTGGAAGTTTTTTCAATTATTTTAAGTTTGGTTAGGAAAACAAATTCTGATGTAGGTGGAGACTTGTCATTTAGGTGTTAATATGAGGGGAAGGTATCTTGATTGAATTTCAATCACAGGGTTTCGAAATAAGTCTCAGAAAATTTAAGACCTGAAATCGTCCGATATTCAATTGAAAAACATTTAGTTATAACAGCCCAATAGTGTTCAACTAACATCAAATTATTTTTAATGTAATATACTGCCTTTAGTTAATATCATTTTATTATCAGATTACCGATGGGTCCAAAACGAGTTCATGAAAGAGTCTCGGATCACTTTGTAACCTCGACGTTTCTAAATTTGGCGGGACTGATTTTGGCTGGTGACGAGCGTTTCATAAACACGCCATCCGGACACGATTTATTTGATTTAATAAAATGGTGCATATATCATCGAGTTTTTGGAAGGATGGACTGCCAGACGAAAATAGTTCGTTTGTGCTCACTTCTTGCGTGCCAAAAAGGAAGAGACAGCACAGTTCTTCATCATTGCTGCACCATAAATCTCTCACACCAGAACAACAAAGCTAATGAATAGTTCAGAATTTATTATATGATCTATTTCGGTGGAGCTGCCGATGACAATAAATTGACTGTTGAATGTGACAACGAGAAGGTACACTTTCAGAAACCATTAGTTATTAAATTTTTTTCGAATGAAATTTCAGTTGCTTTTGAATCTGAAGTAAATATAACCCATTATGAACACTTCTGTTCTTCGGCAGTTGAGTTGTGGAATAGACTGATTTGCATTTTTCCCACATAAAAAAACACTTACTGGCAGTCACATCAAGATACGATTCTAAGAACCAAAATCCATTTTTTTTTTTTCATAAAATTGTACTTCTGCATGTAGACTGTTCTCCTTTTTCTTTGTTCTAGTTCCTACGAGAAGGAATATCCTGTGATGTTCAGAAAACATCATGAGAGCAGAGGAAAAGGCAGGTAAACTTCCAGATAAGGTCTCCAACGTACTTTTTCTACTTCACTAAGGATAGAAGTAAGTACAATGAACCCCGCTAACAAATATACATATACATGAACATTAGATTACACAAAACCAATCCAGAATAATACAAAACCACCTAAGGTCACCCTTAACTCGTAATCATAATAATCAACGATCTGCTAGTGAAGAATCATCTTCCCAAATATGACCTGGCGTACACGAAGGCAAAATAAGTCTGATAGTTGGTTCATTGGCGAAAGATAATCTCGAACATATGACAGTCAGTTGGAGGGATATTCTGGAGTTGTTTTCCCAGCGAGCTCAGGGTAGAATTTGCAGTAAACATGTAAAATACAGGCTTTTTCCGAATATGTCAAAACCAAATAATTCCAAAATTGTACGGCTTGCCAAAAATTCATAAACCTGGCAATAACATGAGACCTATCGTATTTGGTATAAATTCCCCCACTTATAAATTGTCGAAGTGGTTATCGAGGGAGTTTGGCCTTATATATCCACAAGCAGATTCTTTTTACAGTTCTCGACTTATCGGGATTATAGAACGACTCACAGAAGCGAATAGAAGCGATCGATTTTATTCTAGTTGTTGATCTGCTAGCCAGCACAAGCTGTTTATTTAAAAGTCGAGAGTAAATAATTAACTAGGCGATCAGTGCCGGACTCGAAATCGTTGCAATATGATGAGAGTACAAATACGGAAAATTTTACACGCATTCTGAAAAAGTCACCTCCAACTTTCAACAGAATCTTTCGATTGGGAAAGCAGAAATAATCTTTTGGAGTCATCAATTCCTTCGAAATGAGGACATTCAGGCAGGAAGGAGGCAATATAAATTATGGACGAATCGTGGGTCAGTATAACTATTCCATTTTTCGAAACATATTTTTTACATTTTGACTTTTGTAGAATATACTTTCGAATGACCGTTCTTTTCAATTTACTTTCCTCATATACGCTATAACAGATTAAAAAAATAATGAACCTTTTCGTTGTGGCGCAAATATGAGAATACTTTGCATAATTTACATACATATAACTTCCAGAAATTGTTCAATATAAACGCTACTGTTATTTCAAAATATGTTCCCGATCAGTAACACTCCTACTATCTAGCGTACCTGCGTGCGGTCCTGCCCTTTACATGTCATTAATGCCTCTTTCTGATGTATGAACTCCGGCAACAGTGTTATCCTATCTTGCATTACTGACTGAGCATCTGACTACAGGAAGTGAAAGTACAACTATTAAGCCTGTCAAGTGTCACTAAGAATGCGTTTTTAATGTTTTTGAAGAAAAAGTATTCTATTGAATCGACGTATGATACTTATAGTGCTGATATCTTCAACATCTTGTTTGTGTACGAAACCAATTCCCACTCGAACTCCATTCAATGGCATCACCTTCCAAAGCTATCTAATCACCCAACTCGTTCCTCCAATCCCAAACATCATTCGGAATCATTTCGAATCTTATATGGAGCTCACATTTAAGTGAACGAGCTCAATAATTCGATAATAGGCAGTGTATTGCACCAATTACGGCTAGTCCGGTATCGAGGAGGCTCGCACTGAGATCACGACGTAATTACACATTTAGATTTACAGTGTATACCCGATTAACGTCACCATTAACATACTGTATGGTGTGGAAAAGCTGTACAGGACACAGAACCGTGCCCAGGATAAGAGCTGATACTCCCTTAATCGGTTTGGGTAGTCAAATTAATCTGATATCTTGAGATGTATGCAAAAAGACAGTCCACTAATGTTCAAGGAATAATTCATTTTCAAGGTGTCGACGTGGAATGAATGAATTCCAACTGCGCGAAATAGCCGGGATGCTAGAGCAGTGGCCTTTCACTCAGCTCACCCAGGTCCAAACACCAGCTTAGATAGATATATTCATTTAAATCTTTCAATTCAAACAGTTAAAAAACTCAAGTCGTGAGTTACATTAAAATAACCGATGTTGCATAATATAAAATACAATACAATATACCAATATCTCTTAATATAACTATAACTACACCTTTTCCAGTATTATTTCAGAAAGCGTCATTTGAATTTCAGAATAGCCACTTATATTTCGGAAATTATTAATTGTATTTCAGATTATTGAATTGATTTTCGGAAAGCGTCAACTGTATTTCAGAATAGTAAGTTGGATTTCAGATAGCATCAGTTGAATTTCAGAAAAGTCAATTTTATTTCAGAAAGTGTCATATGGATTTCGGAAAGTGTCATTTGTATTTCAGAGAACATGAAAATAATTTCAGAAAGCATGATTTCTGTAATACAGAAATCACAAAGTTGAATTTGTGTGCCTCGATTTGATAAATATTGGAGGAGATTGTGAACGTGCAGCACAACTTTCGACACCATGAGGCTGCAATAGCAACTGAAGATATGCTAGTTGGGTATTAAATTCACTCGATTTGACACAAATAATTGGGGATTACATAAAATTATCGGTACAGAAAAAAACCTACGAGCTCATATTCTTATTGATATATTATTTTCAATTCAGTAAGAGTAAAAATCAGATCAGAAAAAATAATTTGAATTTATACATTTGATATTATCTGAAATATAATTGATTATTTCATTCACACATTGCTACACCAATGAAATTTCATGACTGAAGTCACATGATATATGATTTGAGCGGCTATTTAGGTAAACAACCGGATATTTAGGTAAACACAGATATTCATGTAAACAAAGCTTTCTTTTGTTTGTATAAGTATCAAACGTTGACAACTCAGTCGCTCAAAATTGAAATGTCTCGTTTTGGGTTGTCTTCTATGACAGAAATCAATGCATAGGATAAGCAAATCCATCCCAGAAAATACCGTGAAGAGTAAAGAGTATATGAACGAGTATATTTGAATGATTTTATACTGTTCATGAAATAATCTTCCTGAATATCACTCGACCATGACAAATAGAGACTATTATTGCCTTTAATTCATCTTGAGTAACTTGTATTTTGAGACAATTCAGTTCGACTGTATGAACATTAATAATGAAGGAATAACTCCCTCGAGCTGAAGCTCTCGGAAGTTATTCAGATTATTAATGTTCTTATGGTCTCATTAAAAAGTCAAAATACGAGGTACTCTATAGAATTATGAAGAAAAGAATAGTCGGCTATTTGTCATGGTCTTGGGATATCACGTACGACTATTCTGAAATTCAAATGATGGTTTCTGAAATCAAATTGATTATTCTCAAATACAATTGATGCTTTCTGAAATCGAACTGAATTTTCTGTGATTCAACTAGCACTTTCTGAAATTCAACTCACTATTCAGAAAATCAATTGACGCTTTCTGAAATTCAATTGAAGCTTTCTGAAATGAAGTTGACGCTTTCTGAAATACAACTAGAAAAAGTCAACAGAATAAGCAAGAAATATGTACAAGTATATAAATACCAAAGTCATTGGTGTAAGAATAAACATTCCATTCAGCTAAAATATATTAATTTCTACATGAATTCTTGTCACACAACAGATACATACTACATACTGAGTGATCTTCTTCAATAATCGAGGGTTAATTGTTGTAGAATTCAATGGGATGCATATATGTGACCCTTTCTCTTTATTTTTTAGTCTATTCTTAGGAACAATAAAATTGGTTTTCTTTCTGGTAGAATACTCATATCGGTATGTGAGTTTTACAAAATTTGCTTTGTGATCATACACAAAAAGTACACAAAAATGTTATGTGAATAGTATATACGGTAAGCATTTTGTTTCAACTGAAGGTACCACGACACAATTCCATATGTTTCTTATTCAACATAGTCTTCAAGATATGTTTTTGCACGATGATTTTTCATATTTCAGAAAAAGGTACACGGTCCCATAATATGCCATTTTTAGCGCATCGACTTTCAAATTACTTCTCAAATTTCTAATTGAATAACATTTTTTTGCAACATTTTCAATATGTAATTCAAAATTCAGTTTATCATTTATAAAGTATCCTTGAAAAGATAATGTATCATTTCCGAGCTGAACATACTCCGAAATGGTAATGTTATTGTTAACAGTTTAAAAAACGATACAGTCTGTTTTATAGAGGTGTTCAGTAATATTCAAAATTGAGCTCCCCAGATTGACGTATCTGTAAATGGGTAAAATGATATTGGAATCATGTGCATAACTCATAATTGGTAAAGGCCCCAGCACACTTCCCTGTGGTACGACTTTTTCTTCAATTTCAGTCAATACTTCATGGCCTGATGTTTAAGTAGGATTTCAAGAAATCCAAAACATTTCCTGTGATTCCATACCTGAAAAGTTTTCGAAGCAAAATTGAGTGAGAACAGTCAAGCGCCTTATTGAGATTGAGAAAAATACCACATGCAGAAAAGTCTGGTTTATTTGAGTGTTAAATCTCATCTACAAACTTGAGCAAAGCCGTTTCAGAAGTGGGATTCCGTGTACCATAGAATTATGTAGTCGTAGTCGACAGAACGAATGAGATGGCATTATGGTTGAATACCTGGGAGGGAAAGACACAACTGTCTACTATAGAATTCTATGGTACACGGAATACCACCCCAGTACTTCTTCCTCTAAGAAAGCCATGCTAGAAATCATCGAGCAAACCTTGTTTGTGCCTTGAAGAAAAACATGATTTTCATTGAGATGATCACTTTGAAAAACTTCGAAAAGCTGATAGCCAACTAGTTGGTATGTAGTTGGTCATGTCATGTTGTATAGGGATATAACTATAGCCAACTTCATTTGATCTGGATAGATACCGGATATTAGGCAATCATTGAAAATGCGGCATAAAACTGATGATAAGAATGGAATACACATTTTAACATTTTTTGTGGTATATTATCTCTTCCATTGCTCATTTTATTTTTCAGTTTGCAGTATTTACACTCATCTTTAAATGTTCCAGAGAAGTGAGCGAGCTTTTGTAATCATAAAACCAACAACGAAACAAATAACTATTTTCTAAATTAAAGTTGGATGCTCAATTTTATGTTAAGATGCATGCAATCACCTGCTGGTGATATAAGAGTTAATGACAAAAAAAATCTTTCGTGTAGATGCAATACTTACTCGATAAACATTATTATTACCTATTTTCAATATTTATGAAAAAAAACTAAGCTGACTGTATATACATGATGGTTATGTGAGAAAGTTGCGATCTATCAATCTTGTTACATACACAAACTGCTGGTAACTTTCCTGTTGCAAAATTTTATCTTTTTGAGAATACTTATATTCTCTGCAAAATTCCTAAATATCTCTATCTGAACTTCGATTTATTTTTGAACAAAGGAGTATGTCCTGATTTGACTCATCGTGAGAAAAAAATTATTACTTCTTTTTAATTATTTTCATTTCAACTGGTGGATACAAAAACAGTGTGTGTGCTTCTGAACCGAAAAAAGAAACCCGACGACAAGACTAACATCGAGTAACACAAACTAGAATCCGCAGTATATCTGTTCAGTTCATCAGGCGAGTTGATGAGAGCGGGCGGATAAACGCGTTAACTTCGTTAGACGTGTCTGGCTTCGATTACGAGCTGCTGAAATAAGATTTTTCACCTATGACCACCGTGGAGAACACAGGGGAGCACTTTTCCTTCAGGAACGTCCGTATCTAGACATCCAACCAGTGTATATATGCTACCTTCCCCCAGGATCTGAGCTCAGCGAGCGTAATAATCAGCGATCGCATATGGCATACTAACGATTCCAGAATCTTGTATGTGTCTAATAAATGTAGGAGGTTCGGCAAAGTATTCTGCTTTCGAATGTTTCGCTCTTCCGAAGAAAAGTGGAAGATGTTAGATACGAGTGTACGGATTATGACGATTCGAAACTCCGAATACATTGAAATCGTAGTTTATAGAGATTTCTTCACAAATTGCGGTAGAGAGAGAGTCCAGGACCGAGAAATGAAGTAGGTGATTGATTATTGCTTGAGAGATTTTTCATTTTCCTATATTCTAATGAGTATGGTCAGACACAGAAAAGTTTTTTTACGTGATGTTTTACTATAAGTATTATTTTCAGTGTTTTTCTACTAGTGTCACCTATCTATCGAAAACCGTAGCAGCAGATGACTAATAGAATTGAAAGCAAATTATGTGCATGCAGTTGATTTATAGAAACCAAAAAAAAGGGGGGGAAAACCAGGCTATGGCATAATAGATGCATGAGGTTATGGCATTGGTGCAGTATTTAATTTTTCTTAGGTACCTATAATGATCTACTTTGAAATGTGGATGACTTGTAAACACATTGAACTGAAAAATATTCCACATCTGAAGAGGTAGGAATCGTGATATTAACGAAAAAATAAAAAATGTGTGAATAATAGAAATTTGAAAAATGATCTGTTAAAAAAGAAAAGTAAAAGTTATACTGCGGAATTTGTAATCACAGTGTGTGGGTGATTTATTGAATTATATCTATAGGAAAGTCGATAGCTATCAAGTATGAGAAATCGCCTTCGTATGATATTACTTTACAAAAGCAATCACCTACATATAACTATTATTTTGATGGGGTGCAGTTAAGTATACGAGTAGCTACTCTTGATTAAGCCAAATGAATCAACCACATATGATTCCTATTAACCCATTTGATTTCATTCCTTAGCTCGTACATCACAGTCTCCCTCATATCTATGCTCCTCCGAGAGGTTTTTGATATAATGTAGCTCAGTATCGACAGATTCGGAAGCATGATCAAAATTTCCCATACTTATTGAATTGTGTATATAATAGTGTATTGTGTTAGCATAGGTTTTGAAATATCCACATTATAAACTTGATTCGTGAAACCCAAGATCAAGTAAAATTGAAAAGCACTAAAAAAATTGAAACAGTAAAATTTGTTAGCAATGATGAAGCCTGGATCAAACCATCCGAAACCACATTCTTATAAACGAGAGATATGTTTTTTCTGGATCAGTACTAGTGAATTTAATAACCATACTTGAACAGTATAAGTGTCTGTGCTTCAGAAGGTTTCAGATGAGTAATTCCTGAACCCCCAACCAAATCTTCAATTTATCATCCCAAACTATAATTTATAGCGTTTATGTGAATTAAGGCATTATTTTTTACAAAATCAAGATGTGTCATTTCGTTTAGATTGTAGTTGTAGTAATTCTTGCAATATACGAAAATGAATGAAGCAGTTTTATGGCTAGAAATTGACTCATCTCAATATTCACCAAGAAATTTAAACCGTTGAACTCTTTCAGTTAAATACTGATTAGTTACTTTCAGGACTTTTTTCTATAATTCATCGAAATGGAATCTATCAAATAAATGAAGATTGGAACCTTCAGTTTGAAAACAAATTCTAGAATTGAAAATAACCCAAAACACCAAAACGACGGCAGTACCACTCAACGCGCGTTTCGCCAACAAAGTTGGCATCCTCAGCTCAAAAAAGCTTAAAAAGCGCTTTTTTTTGGGTGATGGAATCTAATGCAACGGCCAGAGTTTCACCATATTTTTTAATAGAGATTGGTATGTGAGGTATAAGTAAACTGGTCCAGTTGATCTGGTTATTCCATGAACTCAATAATAGCTGTTTGCAGGACGTTTGAAATAAAAGATAGAAGTGCGATAGATGTGCAGTTGCTAGGTAGGGCCTTTTTTTTGGGGACAGTTTGTACTCAAGAAATGATTCAGTTGCCAATTTGACTTTTTTTTTAATTCCGGCATACTTTATTCCTATTAAAGAAACTTGCCATGCGGACAACAGTTGCTTCTGCGGTTGGATCTAAATCAATGAAAGCTATCAGAACAAATGGAGTCCAATTTTAAGAGAATACATTTATTTTGGTAATCGAAACCCAATAAGGTTGAATAGGTTTTTTCCACTGGTTCAGATATGTTGCATTATTTTCGTCTGCAGAGGCATCAAATATTGAATGCATTCATCGAGTTCTGAGGACGAAACACCTTCTATTATTCCTCCAAATAACCATAGTCAGAAAGATTCTGATATAATCGTTGAGGAACCACTTTGTAGTCTCTATATTACGAGCAAATTAATGTTTTTGTCCTGTGAATATATGTAATAATTTTTTTAGCTTTATCTATGTCAATGATGAATTCTTTGTATTCAAATTCCTCGTTATGCAAGTGTAGGGGCATTGTAATGTTTTATTCAAAATCAAATCACAAAAGACGATGATTACTCCACTGAACACACCGATAATCCGTTTCTGTAAAGAAGCAGAGTAAAGACAGAAGCGGCAGAGCAGCCCCGAAGCCAAGCCAAGCAAAATCCGCTGATGTCCGAACTTCGGGGTGCAATAAATTCCGCAAGACATGTAGCAAATACATAATCAGCATCGGAGGCCCGCTCACTGGCTTAAATTAATTCGAATCACGTTAACGAACGTTACTAAATTAGAGCAGCAAACGAGTTCTAGCGCCTAGTCCTTCATTGTGGAGCCCTAGCTGCGGTCAGTGCTGACACAGTGCAGCTCACAGCTCACCCCATAACGCCCTGCTTCGGTGATTTACGTCTTAACCTTATTTTATATAATGTCAACCGGGACGTACTAAAATGTAGATGTGTCAGGGGAACGTGGATTTATTGCCTTCTGCATGCGCACTCTGCGTTGATCTAACATCTGCAAAAATATACCCATACGAAGGTTGTCGTCTATAGTGTGGCGTTTTGTCGTTGGATTCGGTGGATTATTTTTAGGTATGATCCCATTTCGATGGATTAACTAGGAAGCAGAAAAATATTTTACAGTGGCGGACATCTCATCGGCCCCAAAACCAGGACAAGAATTGAGTATAAGAAAGAATAGGTTTAATAAGATTTTTTTCACAATTAATAAAAAAATATAGAAAGCAAAGACATGTTGAAACACTTTGTCCCCCTTATCACGTATGGGCGTAACTAACAGAAAAGTGCAAAATTATATATTATATATATGCCGATTTTATGATTTGTATATTAACATCAGTGTAAAATACATATTGTTTCTGTTATATACGTAGGATATTAATGTGAAATATTACATATTGAAAACTATAGGTCGCTTAACTTGTCACTCATTTTCGTTTTTAGCTCTTCTGTGAAATATTCAGAAATCAGATACGCCCCTACGTGATAAGGGGGACGACTTATTCTGTAAAGAAAGTCTCGAGAATAATATTCCAAATCAATGGTGAATGAGGCTTCCTCAGAACTGATAATAATAAACACTGATCTGATTTATATTGAGATATTTCTACCTACTAAGAACTTTCAGACGATTTACTTTGACTACAAACTAATAGCAATCATCTACAAATATCAGGAAATTGTATTAACTTGATCTAGATCTAGTTTTTGGTTCAGATTCAAAAGAGATAAACAACCAATTCGATTATGTTAGGGGTGGATTCAGGATATAAAGTTAAATTTCAGGATAAACCTCAACCAACTACAGATTGTACTACAGAAAAAGTTGATTGCTATGAAATGGAGTCAAACTATATGCAACGAAAGGTTTGGTTAACCGTGGATTTCTTCCTCTTCTTTACTTTTGAAGGAAAACTGTTTCAAAAAATCTCAAACCCAATTATGATTTTTGCCAATTTACTTAGTATATTTTCTGATCCAAATCCAACACATTCGTTAAAAGTGAGATAAAGTTTTATGTAAGTGGTAAGTTAATATTCACACACAGGCTCGTTCTTCTGAGCATGGTTTTTCCATACCCAGCCTCTAGTTTGTTGAGTTTATGTGTGGATAAACTATACTTGAAATATGATGAAAGAAAGGTCTGTTTGACCATTTCGTAGCTTTTTTAATGATAGATTTTATTTTTATTTATTTTTTAATCTGTCTTTCTCAAATAAAATCCAATAATTGTTTTTGCCAATTCAGTATTTTCGAATCCATCACATTTGTCAATACTTCTTCTATGAGATCACCATTATTATTTTTAGCGTCCCTTTTATTGAATTTATGGGTTTATTATCATTATATGGATGGCCGCAGAATGATCAAACAAAGTATGCTTAGTGATCTTGAAAAATTTCGACAGCTTGAACAGTTTTTATTCCTTTTCTATTTTTTAACATGTTTCAAAAACGATATATATTTTGAATCATACCTAAAAGAATTCAATCAAATAATACTGTCACACCGCTACAAAAATCTACCTTAGAAGTAATCCAGAACAAGGAACAATTCTAAACTGCTATAGGTTCAATTCTGTTCCATTTTGTATCAAAAATAGGTAAATGAACCTACGTAATGAATGAGTTCCAAAGCTTCGATCAGTCCTTGACTACAACGAGATGTTCATACGATCGACAACGTTTCAGCGGTAGGAGCAAAAAATAGTATATTCTTCAACAAGAGATGAAAATACTGTTTTTTTTTTCGTGAGATGAGAGTTTGTCCTTTAGAAGATATATTTATTGATCAATATTCATGCGAAGCTTTTTTAATTTTCAAAATGTTTCACTTAAGAGTCCTATTCTTGAATGATAGGTGAACATGTCCTCAATCAAGCGACAAAAAGCGACTGCAAAGTTTTCTTATTATGGAACATGTCTCAAATAACTGTTTGGTATAGTTCAATATCCATCGTGATAATAGCCAGGAAACTAGTGGCTTATGTAGTTCAAAAAGATGATCAGGATAACAAAAACAAGCAGATAGTAGAAATGAACCCAATACAAAGTATAATTACTCAATCTCGTCATGTCAATTTCGTTCAAAGAGCAAAGCGCAAGTGACTGAATCGAATCAACTACCGATGTCAATGCGATTTCAGTGCGTTGTTAAACCGTCGATTTTCTATCGCCGAGTTATGGATATAGTAGCGTCTGTCAAATATCACGTCGCACTTCGCCCTGTGTGACTCATGTGGAGCATACACACATGATTGTCGGGAATAGTGACAGATTTATGTGCAAATAGACGCACTCGTTCATAGTGCTCGCTAGCGTCAACCGATTCCCAATTCCCGTTATATTTGTGTACGTGATATATATGATAGATACTGTGAAGTAATAAAACATAGAATGACACTTTATGAAATACCCCCTATGAGTCAACTTCGCTGTAATGGCTTTTCTGATTTATAAGCACGGATCAATAGAAGGTAACATTTACCGAAAATGCTGTAACGGTTTTCTTGTTTTTCTGCGACTTGCAAAAAAATACACCAAGTTTGAAAAAAGTTTAAATGTAATGTCCCTACCATCATTATATATTGTTGTTTCACTAGCAGAAATCAATAAAATCAAAGCTAACAAACAGACCAATGCAGATGTCAATAACCATTTTACAAGAGATACTGATCATTTGAGATAACCTCAGCACCGACTCACAAAATCTAAAAAAAATTCTCTGAATTTGAATTAATTCAATCCTCACCCAGGAGAATCAAATGAATGAATAATCTTGGTAAATTCAAATCCACAATCAAAACAGATATTTTAGCTCATTGTTTTTATACAGTTGAAGAATATTTCCACACACCATTTTTTAAATTTGAACCATAAAATTATCTCAATAACCAGATAATTTCAAGGTCACTTAAGGTTTCAATTTTATGTATTTTTTTACATTTATTTTTTCAACTTTGAATTTACATGTATATTGTAGCTATACTTCATTAGTGTTTAGATTTTTTATTTGCAAAAATTGAGTTGCTGAAAACGATATTTTTGTAATTCGGTTAAATCAAGATTATATTTCATTCTACTTATGCATTATTTTCGTAACAAATGAAAAACTTATTGTGTAAAATAGAGAAACTTAGTGTCCCAGGGAAAAATATATCTAACTTGATTATAATTTTTTGGATGCTCCAAAATTCACTGAACAATTGTCGATTGATTAAAATATATTGCCCGAGAAAACTACTATTATTTCAAAGCCGAAAAACTACATAAAAATGATGGAAAATGGAGATATTCCATGTTTCGGTGATACTCACATAATTTGGTTGGTTTACTTTTTCTGCACCTGAAAATTAACGAAAGGCACCATTTTTTTGAAAAATGTATACCAACTAAATGTTTCGATGACTTGGCCGTTACCTAGATTGAAATCCATAGTGAGTATATGATACTATAAGTTGAACACGATCCAATTTCCACAAATTTCAAATTTGCTACGTTTCTCTACCCAAGCGTTTGAGTGAAATATTAAATGCTCAACCTTAATACCCTTCTGATCGATTTAGGTAGTGGGAAAACCTATTCTCATCCCTAATCTGTCGAACCCATGAATGGGCCGCGGTGGTGTGCGGGTTGAGTTCTCGCCTACGAAAACGGCTATATACGCGGATGACACCGCTATATATGCCCAATCGTTCTCCAGCGTTGCAGCTGCTATGCAGGTCCAGACCCGTCTGGACAGGTAAATCATACCGTATCTGGAGGATAATAAGATCGTGGTGAACCCGGCTAAGTCTGGGGCCATCAACTTATCGAAGAAATTCAAATTCTCGAAAATCCCACAGAAGTTGAGGGTCAAAGGCAAAGCTGTGGAGGTAAAAACCAATGTGAGATACCTGGGAGTGCAGTTGGATAAGCGCACAACATGGCACAAACACCTGAACCTGGCTATCCAGATGGCCGCAGCGGCGGTAAAACGCGTGTACCCT
The DNA here is from genome assembly GCA_958502065.1 of Chrysolina americana. Classification (NCBI taxonomy): domain Eukaryota; kingdom Metazoa; phylum Arthropoda; class Insecta; order Coleoptera; family Chrysomelidae; genus Chrysolina; species Chrysolina americana. Next base: position 13,281,968 of record OY293413.1, read on the forward strand.
CTGATAGCCAGAGGTTCAAGGAAGAAGTTAGAATAAAAAATGGCGATCTATAAACAGATGATCCGGCCAGCTATGTTGTACGCTTGCCCAGCATTCTGCAGCCTGTCCAAAACTCCTTTCATAAGGTTGGACAGGATGCAGAACAAAGTGCTCCGTATCATCAAAAATACTGATCGATACATCCGATTGGATGCGCTGCGTGCCCTTGCGGGCGTCGACTCGATCCCGACACACGTAAAGAACTTGTCATACAAGTTTTACAAGTTCCACCTCCCCAAAAGTTCTCTAACTAGAGATCTCACCAGACTTAGAATTTTTGATAATGAGCCCCGCAAACACGGTGGGCTCATTTATCAAGCGCAGGACATCTTCGAAGAAAGATGGGAGGAACCGGTTCTGTAAAAACCGAGACACGTAGAAACGCCAATTGTCATGACCCGGTTTTTTGCTTTTAGCCTTTTCCCGGGTTAGCTCGCAATAATCAGCCTCACGTGAACTTAGACAATAGCAGTATGCAATGGAATGCAATGAACGACACGCATAAGCTTTGCAGGAGTCGTGTTTATTATGTCACCTACAACCCACACAAGCTCTACAGCTCGACCAACCGCCAACACCAGCGGAGGCGGCAGTCAGCGCCCCCTGATCGGGGCCCTAGGCACCACTTGGCACAATCGCTCGCCGTCCTCCCCAGCAATGGGGTGGAGGGGGAGGCGGCTCTCCGTGCGTCCAAGTCCCCATTCCCCGACGTCCGAGCCTTAGGGCGAAGAAACAAGGAAATGCACTTGTAATGACTTGTAGAGATTGTTGGAATTGTCATACGAAATTTTAGAAAATATATTTTTATTTATTTTATTTATTTATTTAGTTCTCGCCTCATAAGCCAAAGAGCGTGAGTTCGAATCTCAGCATTGTCACCGGTCTCGTGCATGGCATCACACGTATTGACAGGTAAGGGCTACGTCTTCCCCTAGCTCGCACAAGTCTCTGACTTTTGAGGGTGCAACCGGTTGACGGATATAACAATTTTAACAACAACAACAATAAACCATATGATTTAATCTAACAATTAGCATATTTTGAATTTGTTTTTCTTTATAAATAACTTATACGATATTCCTGTATGCTGTTTAGGAATTCATCAAGCCCTGGCTTTTAGATATAACTGTCTTAAGTATTAATTTTGATATTTTCCCACTAGAGAAATTATAGATCAATTATTAATTTGAAAAATTCGATAATCTGCACTCTTTCCCTGCCTGGTATACATACTTCATCTATGACTTCAGTTGATTTCGTTTCAAAAATATCTTTTTGATGAACGAATTTTAGTAAATCAACGGTATAACTATCCTGCTGCAATATTTTTGACTCGAACAAATGTTACGTCTTCTCCTAATTGCGTAAGACACCTGATTTAAATTAATTACCATCTGAATCTATAAACTCTCGTTTTGCTACATAAATAATCCACAGGGGACATTATTAGATGGCCTTTGGAAGTACAGACCAACCAATTAAATAGAAGCATGACTGATGCAGTTGTGCAAAGATTAACAGCCATAATCCGGGTTAAATTTGTAACCGCGCTATCTATCGTCCGTATTGTCGTCTACCAGCAGCTGAAATATTTCGCTCAACACCTGTTCCCCAAGCTGTCAAGCTAATTGTCAAGAATGCAATTATTTACCTCATAGATGGCGACAATAAAACTTTTGAGAGTTGATAGAACACACATTAAGATCGGTTGAGAAAAGATATTTGGAATGCACGCGATTAATATCCATACGAGGAAGTTTCAGTAAAATAATTCTACACTCATTTCGGAGTGACAGAGATGGGTTTTCAAAATCCTGAATCAGTCAGCTCTGTTGTGACAGTATGACAATCAAACCAGGACCAAATTAATTTCCTGAGCTACGAAGAAACCAAAACCATGACAAATTTTTGTAGCAAATATTTGATCAATTTCTATAACAACTATATTCCTGAAAAATGGTTCAACTTCTCGTTAATAATGGAAGAGTCGTCCGATTCGATCTAACTTCTCATTGACATGGATTAGTGAGATGTTGGTGAACGTAAACATGTAAAACTCATTCATAAGGAACACATATTTCTACAAACGAATGTTTCGAAAAGTATAAAAAACTAGTATGTGTGATATATCATTCGAAAATTAATTAGTAAACGACATACTTGTATAGTATACAATACAAAATTGAATTCATTTAACATATATGTAACACCAGTCTTTGAAAAAGGTAACCAACTTTATCTCGAAAACTATCGACCAATCACCGTCTCCACGGTACTCTGTATCTGCAAGATTTTTGAAAACTGCATTTATAAACATATGCCTTTATTCCTATTTAAAATCAATATTATAACAAATCACCAACATGGCTTCGTTCTCGACAGGTCTATGTAAAGTGCCACAACAGGTCTTTTCAAATGCATTCATAGCGAACTTGATGAAAAGAGGTAAGTTGGTGCTCTCTTTTTTGACCTCTACAAGGCTTTTGATTCCAAAGATATATCAATCATAAAAAATAAACATGTGCCTTGGGTTTTAGAGATTTCCTACATTACTCTAGCAGCAGATGCTGAAACCTCTAACTAGCTTGCCTACTGCTTAATTACTGGCCATAAAATTCACACTGTGGTGCAAAAAACTCTCTAAAAGTAAATTGCAATAAAACTGTGGGAATGCAGTTCTTTTCTAGGAATCAATTGAATAGCCACTTCACTGTCAAAGTAGAAACCGAGAATATTCATCTACCAACTGAAACAAACTTTCTGGGAGTAAGGCTTGACAGTAATATTAGTTCGATAATAAACATTGACTGTGTCTGTGAAAAACTAATCAGTGCTAACTATGTTATACTGCAACTGAAAAACATTTTCAATTCTGAACAGCTTCTCCACGTCAACTATTCACTCAGATACAAAAAAGGATCATAGGTTGATATTTAACTTGAATTTCAATCAATCACATAGAGATCATTTCAAAAATCATGAAATTTCAACATTACAGGCAGTAAACATCTTGAAATGATTTTTATATGCAAAAAAACATTTCTCAAAATTTTCAAAAAACGAAACTTTCGTATTCAACAAGATTTCGCAAACAATATGTTTCCCTCAACATTCAACAACCCTATACGAATTAAGTCCTCAATATTTCTTCAATCCTCTCCCATCTTCTCACCAGGACACCATATTTCTGAACAATCAATATCATTATTGAAAAAAATGCCCAGTTAGTGACTTCATTAAGCATAACTGAAAGAATTGCAAAATTTACTAGTGAAATTATAATAAGTGTGCATTAAAATCTCCCACGAACAAAAAATCTCGTTAAATTATTCTGACAGAATAACCAGCCCACAAGGGAAAGGGAAAAATAATAATTCAACCTATGGAAAAACAATAGAGAATTGCCAGTATTAGCGATTTTGAAGAGGAAATTTTTCAATTAGAGCTGCATTTGGGCACTTATTTTTCATAAAAAATTGGTTCTTACTGTCGGAAAATTCCACCCAATGAGCAATCATCTGATGCTTTCGTGAGACTCGTGTAAGCTAAAGAAGGCTCGCTTAGTATTCAAACAATTGAACTTGAAGGATATGATAGTTACTAGAGATCAAAAATACGCTCACCCTTGTATAACCTAAGCCAGACGTTTCAGGTTCATGTTTCATACTCATTTGTGAAGCACTGAATTGAATAAAGTATTTTATAAATAATTTCCAGCTTAATCCGTAGTCTCTTTTCTATTATTTTCCCTAGTTCAAGGTAGAAAATGAGTCTTTTCACCCCTTCTGAACGACTGTCGATGTCTATTGAAACAATTCAGGCATAAATCACCGAGATATATGATGGTCTGACCGCTTATGAACCTTGTTTGAGCGCGAATCGGAAATCGCGTATATCGGCGGAGTTGACTTGCTCTCCCGTTGAATACGTGTGTATTTCAAAAAGGATTTTGAATTTATTGGCGGTCGACGTTTGCGAAATCGTATTGTTTTATAGAGGGGTATTAATTCATAGCTGACTGCTTTTAGTCGAGTCGTAGATCATCGACCGTAAATAAAGTTGTCAAATTCTGAACTGAAGTTGGGCGCAGGTGCGATTCAGGGTGGAGCACTCTGTAGAGGTCGAGTTGATTCAGAATACAGAAAAAGACTGTCTCGTTTATGAAATGAATGAATATTTGGATCCTTTGAAATGAATAAAATCAAGAAATAGAAACAAGTGAAAATACCAAAATAATGTCAATATCACTAGACTTGAGGATGTCAACTTTGTTGGCGAAACGCGCGTCTAGTGGTAAATGTTCTATCGTTTACTTTACTTTGGTCTGAAATTTTTGGTTATTCTACTCAACCTATTTCCTATTGCGTGAAGAATTCATAAATGCTCGAACTAAGGGTCGCCTTTTGGTACTGAAAAACATATCATATTTTACTGGAAGAACTTGTAAAACTCGATGAATTCGAGATGCAAAGTCACCCAAGATGTACTTTTCAAATTAGATGTCAGTTTTGTAGATTCTGTAGTTTTTAAAATCAGATCTGGCAGGACAGGCCTGTAAATATGATCAAAGTAGGCCAGTTTTGAAAGAATGAGTGATTGGCACAGTCTCAACTTGACTGTCTTTGACTATAGGTCTCGACTTGGATATGACTGTCTCAAGATACCAAAGAATAACCTACATGAATCGATTGAATGTTTTGTGAATCTCATATCAGTATCTAGCCATAGCATAGGCGCAAATGTTTAAATTAATTTACAGCATTTACGATTGAAAATGAGTCAAGAACAATATGCTTCCTACTGTTGGAAGCAGAGAGTTTCAAGTTATGCAGACAAGACAAGTCAACAACAATTGTAGGTTTTCATTGGTTTCATCTTCAGCATGTTTCTATTCTTCAAACGTGTATCATCGGTGAGATGGTGTTATATACAGGGTGTCCCGAAACTATGGTGCCAAATTGAATATTTCTCTTCTCAAATGTCGTCCGTTGCAGAGATACAGGGTGTTGAATATGAAAAAATAAAAGTGATTTTTATTCATAACTTCCACAGTTCTAAAAGTTTCAGAAAAAAAATTTTAAGAATATTTGTGTTCAATAAGTGCTTCATTTCGAAAAAGAAAACACATTTTCAGTTGTTACCAGTGGCGTACTAGAAGGGCATCATGGTCCCTTTTCTCCCCTATTTTTTACACCACTGGTGAAATCAGTAAAATTAATAAGTTTTTGCATTCCCCTTTCAATTTTGAGTAAAAAATTTATACCTGTTTTATTTCAGAAAAATCAACCGTTTTCAAGATAATTGCGCTTTTATGAATACAAACATAACTAGTAATGAAAAAAATGTTCGGTTGGAGTGAATTTTACAATCCTAATTACTGGTTAAACTTACAACTAGTTATTCTACCAAAAAAATCAATGACATTTCCAAATGCATTTTTTCTTGCAGAGGTACAGGGCGTTGAAACTGGAAACTAAAAAGGCAACTTTCATAGTTACAAAAAAAACAACTAAATTTGAAGATATGCCTTTCTTCAATAGGTGCTCTATTTTTGAAAGAAATCATTAAGATGTTATTTGGACCAGTAATCAGGATTGTAAAATTAATTTCTGCCGAACAAATTTTTCGTTACTAGTATGTTTTCATTCATAAAAGCGCAATTATCTTGAAATCGGTTAGTTTTTCCGGATTCAAACAAGTATACAGTTTTACTGAAAATTTAATGAGGAATGCGAAAAATATATAATTTTCTTGATTTTACCAGTGGCGTAAAAAATAGGGGAGAAAAGGGACAATGATGCGCTTCTTGTACGCCACTGGTAACAACTGAAAATGTGTTTTCTTTCCAGAAATAAAGCACTTATTGAACACAAATACTCTTTAAATTTTTTTTGAGAAATTTTCAGAACTGTGGAAGTTATGAATAAAAATAACTTTTAATTTTTCATATTCAACACCCTGTATCTCTGCAACGAACAACATTTGGGGAAAGAAATATCAGGAAAGTCCTATTTATTTTTCAAGGGGAATCTTCTGTTTCAATTTGGCACCATAGTTTCGGGAAACCCTGTATAATGTAGAAATTAGTGGACCCAGTAAGGGGTTCTGAGGTACACCCAAGGGTTTCGCAAGCGAAGTGGATTGGTTGTCTCCTAGAATAAGAGTATATTATAGAAGAGACTGGGGAAGCTGAATGAGAATATTGAAAATGAAGTGAGAGGTTACACAAAGGGTTGGAGCTCTGTATGAACTGAGTAATCCAGTGATGAAAAACTGATAATGGTAAACGTGAAGAGGCTACGCAAATGGGTAGAACACTGGATGAACTGGGTAATCCAGATGCTTCCTTTCCGTGAATTAAATGAACGTGAGCCGGCAAGAATCCCAGATATGACCCAGTCCAAAAATTTCCAGTCGATTCAGAATTGGACACCAAGAGATGTAGCTTCCTGATCGCATAGTGTCAGGGAAAGGGGGACACGTTATACAATCAGGCAGAAACTGTTGCTGTTCCAAAAGCTGCCCCTATATAAAGATGTTCTAGAAGCTGTAGTTCAAATATCTGTAGTTCTAGGATTTGGTAGCCCTAGTTACGTCTACCGTAGTTGCCAGTCTCACCGCTTCGTTGAATGCTTGTCGACAGCCAGTAAACCAGGATTGCAAACGATGCAGTCTGCAGTCCCGTTCCGTTGCGAGCTGTGTTACCGGATACAGGGTAGTATTAACAGGACCGGGCCCAAGCCATATGGTGTGTGTACCACGAAATAGGATCCAAACGAATATTTTCTATATTAGTTCAGTAAAATGAGTGTCAGGTCAAATAAAATATTCGATAAATATATCTGCAGCAGGGAAACAGCGCTTAACGTCAAATCAAAGCATTTTCCACAGAACTGGAGGGTCAAGTGTGTCAAAAGCTTTGCTGAAATCCAATAGTATGAAACAAGTAAAGTTACTCAAATCAAGAGACTTGGAAATACCATCCGTTATTAAACTCAAGCCACTCGGGTGTCCACGGAAACGAGGAAGCAGACAGGCTAGTCAGGGAGGAATCTGACAAACAACCGATTGGGCTATATACATAGGAATCCCCAACAGCCTAGCTGTTGCTGCAATGAAAAAACTGTTACAGAAACTGTTAATATAATCATGACAGGACACGCCTGGCATGAGACAATCGAAGCTCAAGAAGGAAAAACTCTCTCTTGGGATACAAGATCCCACCTAGCGACAGGGCTCCTGACAGGTCACAATCTTCTGAACGGGCACATGGCCATTAATCAGGATCATAGATGATCCACTCTGTAGGTGGTGCCTGGAAGAAGACGTCACACCTCCTCACAGATTGCCCTGCACCAGGAGGCATATTTTGAAGAAAGCATACTAAACCCAGAGGACGTCAAAAAATTCGGCTAAGGAAATTGCTGAATTTTGCCAGGAAAGCTGGCATGCCCAGCTGAACCCCGACACTTAGGTGCACAAAGGGTACAAGCGAAGAGGCTACCCCCCTGTGCCAGAAAGTGAAGTAAAGTAACTCAAGCCATTTCGAATGCTTTCTGTAGAGACGGCAGAATACTGATGAGCGTAATATCTGAAACTTCTTTAGGGTCATTATACTTTTGCGTATTTTTATGGGAAGGGAACTGTGGAAGTTATGATGGCAAAATTGAAGAAGAAAGATATGAGGAAGCAATTGAGGTATAATTAACTTCAGAATACGAAGAGGAAAAACTCCTGGGTCCTATTAGATGAAATGTTGATTTTTGTGATGTCTTGTTTCAGACAAAAATGCAGTGATGTTTTGAAAAAGTTTGGCCCATTTAAGATTCGTGTGATGTTATCACTGCAGACCCTAGCGATTGTAGTTGATCTTTGATCGATTTCTTTTAAATTACTTCCCAACGCCACCTTGGATGAGTTATGCCCGAATTGATTCAATGAGGCTTGACGTGGTCAGGCGATAGGGGTGGGGATGGAAAGTTCCATCCCTCGGGATGGTAAGCTCACCTTTGCTCCATGAGAGGCCGTCCGATGGAGCTGCTACCCTTTAGATTTATAGACGCAGCGCGAGTGACATCGCGGGTTCTGTGCTCGTTTAATTATAATACTTTATTGCCCAATAAATCTAGTACGCCTTGCCCCCCACCTGCCCGCTTTGAAGGATAGCGTTCAATTCTAGAGAACCCCGACATATTTTATGACCGAATTATGCATTATTCCTCGAACGGTATTTCCTTCTCGTTCTTTATCTCTCCCTTTACGTCGATCTAACCCCTCCGTCTGTATTCGACTCACTGTTTTGAAAATGTTTTGTTGGACTGCGGAGACGAATTAAATAAAATTGAAACGGGAGGAAAATGAGTTCAAGAATGCCTAATTTGCGAGTTCTATTGCGTTTGTTATTTTGGAAGGGAATAAATATGTTGATGAATGTTGGTGAATGTTGTGGTTGATGAATAATGTCCCTGAAGACTTCCATGTTAGTGAAAATGAGAAGATGAATCCTACATCTCACGCTAGAAAATAAACTCCTGCTGAATCTCTTTCGGGACAATACATTGTTAACTACTGTTTGAAATAATACCGAGCAGGATTTCACAAAAATATGCGATCGGAATCGGTTGGAGATAATCACGTCATCTAAATAACTTCGAATACTCACGTTTGTAGTTACTTACATCTACGAACTGTGCATGTACATACTTATGTACACAAGAATTTCATATCTAACGAACGTATCTACTGGACTGGCTCTAAAACTGATTTAATACAAATTGTGCACCGAATCATCCCATCCCAAAGAAGTCATATCTTTCTTGGCGCAAAAATTTCCATTAATGAATTGGTAAAGAATTCCACCACATCCTCAACGAATTTTGGGATAAAATTTTTCATTAGCCTCAATTTTGAATGGTACGTTGGATATTGTATATTTTACTGCAAACTCGTTTTGTTATTTCTGTCTACTTATATTATTCTTTGGATACGAAAGATCAAAAAGTAGTGAGGAGTATCTCAATCAACTGACAGTCATCGGTTAGTTAATCCTAGGTTGAAAATGATAGTACCCTTAGTATCTATTGATTGCTCGAGTTCTAGGATTTTATTGAAGACTTCGGGACCTACATAGTTAGGTGATTTTTCAAATTTACTCAGGTTGCTAGTGAGATGTAGTTTTCTCGCATTTCTAGTTTCATAATTATGAAAGTTGCTGTTCTTAAGGAAGTTATTTTCATTTGTATACGTCATATAACATGATATTTTGAATAAGTAGATGCTTGTTTACGAGAGTATTCCGTTTTTTCTAAGAATATTCATCATGAATATCTTTAGCCCATGTTGAAGATACTCGTATCGTCCTTTTTTGCATAGTGAATACTCTATAAACTTCCTTTGATTGTACCCATACCGAATAGACTAATAATAATAATAGAATAATAAGTCTTTATATCTATTTCCTTCATTAGTTTGAGATGCCGAATGTTGCTCTGGCAGGTTTTGAACATGGACTGTCTATTTCTAGTACGACATTTAAGCTCTTGTCTATAACACTTCCTAGAAATTATGTGCTTCCATCGATTTCTATACTGTATACTGTAGAGGTTATTACACTGTTGATTCACTCCCTACAAGTGAATTTTGTTGTCACCAAGATTCAAATTGTTTTATTTTTTTTTTCTAATTTTCAATTCTGATATTTCATTATCAATAACTGTTCCAATAATTTGGATAAAAATACGGCAACAATGACAAGCTCGGCTGCTCCGTTGCAAAACACAGTATCCAACATTTTTTCAGAGCATGAAGTTTCAATATGTGTTTGGTTTGAGAACTGGAAATGTTGAATTTACTTTAAACTTTTGTTTTCTTTGTCAATGAAATCACTCCTGAAATTTAAAGCTTAGCGAGAGGTATTCGGTTATTAACAACTGAAAGGGAAAAAATTAATATCCAAAGTTGAACCAGATGGTACAGTCTGGTAGGGGTACAGAAATACCCCACATACAAGGTTATGAGATACTTACCATTGATAATTCAATATGGGTACTATGATTATACGCTGTTACTTGTGAATCACATCATACTAGGAGTGACCACTGTATATGTAGGTTGAATGAGACATTTTTCTTTTACTCACCTGTAACAAAAAAATGTGATATATTTCATTTATTCATATATGACTTATAGCAAAATGCAGAATTTCACACAGTACTTATAGTGACAATCAGTATAAGGTAATTCGACAAGAATAACATAGTAACTTTTTGACTGAATATAACTGCACCTCATCCTGACAATAGTAAATGTTTTGAAAATCATAAGGTGTGTGGTGAAGGGAAAACTTATATTTTGTTGATATTTTCGTAATTTTCACCATTTTTCGGGTAGAATATTTTAATACTATTTCACTTATAATTGACCCGTTTTGAATAGGACATATTAGGCATATTTTATGAAATTAATAAACTGAAATTAATTATTTTCCGCAACATTCCATTTCACACATTCCCTATGGAATATCTATAATATTGTGTCGACAATATTTTCTGGGTACCTACATATTATACAGGGTGGCCAGCTGAAAACGAAACAGGAATTTTCAGAAACTACGTCAACATTTTAGAAAAACTCCAAGATCCATAGATTTTTGATAAAAGGGTGGACAGCCTTTTCCGGTACTTTTGACTACGCCACTTTTACCTTTAGGAGAGGGTAAGAATCGCCCCAAAATATTCAAATGGCATTTGTGGTCTGGTAAGGTGTCTTCCAAAAGGTCTTACATTTTTCTTCGCAAATAGTCTTTAAAATTTACATTTTTTCCAAATACTTGGAAAAACATTACACCTCAGGATTCAAATTATGTTTAGTTGCTTACTACTTAGTTGAGTAGATGTTCAAAACTGATTACCGTCCGCTCACAAACAATAATGAAGATTGAACGTTCGCGCACATTCCAAAGAGTTTTCGGAGTGATTCAACGACACTCATCAACGATTCATCTGCGCAAATGTTCCAACGAGGCTGGTTGTGTTTTACAAATTTCACTTTTCAGATATCCCCCAAAAAAAAATCGAGTGGCGATAAATCTGGTGATCGTGGAGGACATCCAATTCTGCCCCTTCTCCCAATCTGATATCGTAGAAAACGTTGGTCTAAATATTAACGAAAAATTAGCACATACCTATGATACTATGGATCATTTTCAATAATATTAGTCGAGGCAGGGCAATAGCGGAAAACAGAGATTGAAAAGGAACTGCTCGTTCAATAATTACTTCGCAAAATTGCAAAACGGTGGTCATTATCTTCCTCATTAAAAATGGTTTGGAGGCTAGTTTGATTAATCCCAGACACAGATGACAGTTGCCTCTCACTCAACCTAGTATCAAGATCAACATGTCTCAAAATTGCAACTCCACTGGCTTCCCGTTTTTTATTAGCGACATTAACTCTAGAACATACTTCCTACTGACATGTCGATCTTGATATGATTCATCAAAAAACTAAGCTGTTCTATTCCCACATTTATTGAAATGATATCTATCCACCCTTTCCACAATAGAAAATACCGTAGTTTTTCATTTTCATAAAAACGATTGAAAAAACACACACCAGCCAACACTTCGAAATTAGATACTGGACACTAATTTGGAATCCACAATATCACGTGTGTATCGTATCCATCTGTGTTTTTTCCAAAAGTGATAACAAGTTAACATAAATCAATGCAAAGCAAGAAATACCAAATTTACACCATTGGCATACTTACCTAACTCGTGTGACTGACATTTCTTTTGTAATTGTTTGCAAATAAGTTTCAAATTGAAACCGTCTGAACGTTTTTCTGAAATGTTAACGCATTTCCTAAAAATCGCTTTGTTTAATTTTCAGTTGGCCACCCTGTGTAAACAAGAGAACACGAATAAAGTTGGTATTTTCACTATGTACCATTTTCCAAAAATATACCGGTAAAACAGACGTGTTGAAATCGATTCAAAAGATTAATTTCATGCGACAACTTAAATAACACTCCCGAAGACATCATCGAGAGTAAATATCTCACATTTACCGAATTGCAGAGGCCACTCCGTATGTCGGATCTGAGAAATAGCATCCCAGTTGTTGCCGCTACCACATTTTCAGAGATTAATCAACCCCTTGCAATTGATGTCAGAGTGAAAGATGAGTGGCAGGAGGTAGATCATGGCGTCATCTATCAGGACAACAGCGATGGGACCTTGTGGGAACGCCGGTTTGTACCTCACCTGGACCTCCTGGGGATGATGGAACATGCTTCCAACAGCATACAGTGTTGCCGAGTATGGGATTTTATCGTAAGAAATACCCGAAACTTTCTTCGATAATTGGTATCAAATTAATTAGAATATTTGAAATCTATACATTGAAATTTTTTTTTAAAGTTATTTATCCTGTTCCCAGATTATTCTGGGTTACATTATGGGCGAGTCAATCGATTGCTCTCATTTTGACATATTATATCCAACTTTGTTTTCCTCTAGGGTACACTGGAAATTTATTGACGTTAAGCAACTGATTTAACAGATTATAGGTACTTCCGTCGACTTTAGTTATACAAATCGAAGTAAAATTCAAAGATTGAATTCTGAATGTACTAAAATATATTCTATGATGAAAAATTTACGGAAATTACCTTTTTTTTGGCCATAACATAAATATAGATACATGAACTTATAATAAAAAATTTGTTGTAAATAATTGTCCTAAATGTTTGTTAAATATTTGAGTGTGGAATTTTCTTAACGAATCTCACTCGTTCTTAAATTACTATAACAGATAATTTTAGTTGTGGTGCACGGATGTTTAGGAAATTTATCCCTCGTATGCGACTGGCGATAATTTAAAAAAAATTAAAATTATTATTATTATAATCCTGGAACAATAATCAACTGCAATTATTTGTCATTCGATTCAAATGGAAGAATTTTCTTGCCCATTTTACAAAATTCGAAACTATTTTCTTTGTTGAAAAATATGGCAACACTGCCACCCACCATCTCCCAACCCACGTGCGATGCTCCACAATTAGTACATGACTTATGAATGCCATTATCCCAAGCACACCTATCTGCTTGCCTTCATCTTGTCCATCTAACATTACGTGAAGATTAAAAATTATGTCGTTTATTAAAATTGATGGACTTGTGTTGTTTGATGCTAGTGTTTATTATCAGTGAATCAAAGTGTCGCGGGATAAAAAGTGATTATTCGTCGGGCTGAAAGTTCTAATCTACAGGGTGGGCCACACTAGTTCGGAGAAGCTAGTTGAATGAAAATGGGAAGTACACATAAATTTTTTTCAAATTGCGTAACCTGCACAGTTTCTCACAGTGGAATTCCACTGAAATGTTTACATATATGGTACTATACGGCTTCCAGGCAGTTATTGAGTACATATTTGTAAACGATGTGTTCCTCACGGGCAGATCAACCTGACCATTGTACAATGAAGAAATCAAACAAAATACCCAATATATTGTACCACAATAATTACATTTCTCATAGAATCGTAAAGAAAAATTGCAAAAAATTATAGAAGTTTATTAATGTATTCTGACTATTATTTCTTGTGTTTGTGATTTTTCCATTTACTTGTCACTTTTTTTCTTTCAACATCCGTATTCAGTATGTATCTAACACTTTAAGTAGTGTTTTTGCTGGTTGTAAATATTTTGGGTATAGCTGAAGCTATGTAGATGATGGGAGCGAAGAGACGGAACATCGCATAGTAAATATAACGGCGTCAAATACTGAATTTGATGTAGTCAATTTCAATATTCTTCATCAAATAACTTCGGTTTTTCCGAATATCTCGAGAATACTTCAAACTTTCTGAACATAATGATTATAGGATTACATAACTTCTCTCGCATGTAACCATCTTTGTATCTCCTGAAGCTTTCCTTTCAGCTCTATCAATTTGATAAAAATTTCTAGGGCTCGATTTTCTTCAACTGATAGCATTTTCCACTGTGTTTTTATTTAGTATCAATATCCTGTACGTTTCAGTCATGATGATGGCAAGAAAAACGGCCAAAACGTTGTCGATGTAGCGAATTTTCTAATAAACTGTCCCAACATGTAATCTATTGAAGTATTCTTGTCTATTGAATTGCTATTTTTTACATTTACATACGTTTTTGCACAGACGTGAAAGTTATCGGACGACAGTCAACCACAGCAGAATTAATACTCACCAACCTTCCCCTTTCGCCCTGTAGGTTAGGGCACGTACATGATAGAAGGTTAACAATCCAAAGCAGCGAACAATGAAGTATTGTGAAGTATCTACAAAAGAGAATGAATGCGCGCAAAGAAAAGCGAAAGAGAGGGCCGAAGGAACTCCTGCGGATTGCGTTTTGTTAAGAGGAATCGACCAGCTCGGAGTTACTGAAAAATATAGTTGGAAATACTGTTATGGCGCGATGGAGTTGAAGCCCGTTGTTAGATAGAACTGCATTACTAAAATTTTCCTTGAAATTTAATGAGGGCTTCTATGTGCAATTTATTGCCAAATGAAGGATAATTTTCTGTTTAATTACGAGACAAGCTCTTGCAATTGGGTCTTCTTGAAAGAACGTTGCACAAATATCTGTCAGATGTAGTTCAATGTCCGTCGTGGTATTAGCCAGGGAAGTAGTTGTTTTCTGGCAGATGGTTGCCTTTATATTTCCACTTGGTGGAAACGCTTAGAGAGAAGGGTACCCCGTATTCTTTCACCTTGTTGATACCTCTCTGGCAAAATATATTCGAACTCGTTCGAATTTTTACAGATTTCTCTTCCGTGGAGACTGTGCTACTTGGGAGTGTTTTGTCTTGTTCCGTGCAGATGGCGCTTCGATCAACTTAGTTGTAGATGGTAGTGTTATCCGTGGAGATATATTAGTTAAACAGTTGATTATTATTCATTTGACAGGGACAGGACAATTATAATGTTGTCCAACCTACCCTGTCACTTATGAGAGGCAATAAACCTCGAAACATGCATGTCTGCAGGTGGTCATTCCCAACCAAATGAAGGATAATTTTCTGTTTAATTAGGAGACAAGCACTTGCAATTGGGTCTTCTTGGAAGAACGTTGCACAAATATCTGTCAGATGTAGTTCAATGTCCGTCGTGGTATTAGCCAGGAAGGTAGTTGTTTTCTGACAGATGTTTGCCTTTATTTTTCCACTTGGTGGAAACGCTTAGAGAGAAGGGTACCCCGTATTCTTTCACATTGTTGATACCTCTCTGGCCTAATATATTCGAACTCGTTCGAATTTTTACAGATATCTCTTCCCGGAGACTGTGCTACTTGGGAGTGTTTTGTTTTGTTCCTTGCGGATGGCGCTTCGATCAACTTAGTTGTAGATCGTAGTGTTATCCGTGGGGAAATATTAGTTAAACAGTTGATTATTATTCATTTGGCAGGGACAGGACAATTATAATGTTGTCCGACCTACCCTGTCACTGACGAGAGGCAATAAACCTTGAAACATGCATGTCTGCAGGTGGTCATTCCCAACCAAATAAAGGATAATTTTCTGTTCAATTACGAGACAAGGACTTGCAATTGCGTCTTCTTGGAAGAACGTTGTACAAATATCTGTCAGATGTAGTTCAATGTCCGTCGTGGTATTAGCCAGGGAAGTAGTTGTTTTCTGACAGATATTTGTCTTTATTTTTCCACTTGGTGGAAACGCTCAGAGAGAAGGGTACCCCGTATTCTTTCACATTGTTGATACCTCTCTGGCACAATATATTCGAACTCCTTCGAATTTTTAAAGGTAATGTGGATTGCTTAGATACCAATCCTAGTGGTACGTGCTGGCAATACATCAACTACCGGCATTATTGCCTAGGTTTTCTCGTATTTTCATAACTCTTTCCTGCGTCTACATCAAAAATCGGAGCGCCACGACAAACAATAACAATGATGTCTACTGATATCAGTATTCGAAAGATTAACACTGTCTTCTATCTTCCTATATTTAGTATTTTTCCTGACCAACCCCGAGTTAGTTACTTCTTGAAAGCAGACATGAATTCAATGGACTTCAATCATACTCTGAAGAAGACAAACAGTAGAAGAAGCCGAATACGCAGACATTATAGTGTCGAAAAAAAGAAGTAAAGTGGAAAACTCAACGAATTATTGAAAAAGCGCTTCGGCATTAATGAAGCATAAATAAATAACCAACCAGTGAACTCCAACAGAGCACTTCAAAGTGACGAATAAGCAGTAGGACTTAACTGTCTTTTGATGCTAAATATATCAGGTACTATCTTATGTAATTTTCATCACTACTGGAACTTTCATCTATACATGCAGATGTATGGATGAGTGTTAATCGATTATTAAAATACCATAATTCTTTGCGTAGAAGATAAAATGTTAACAAATTCTGATCTGCTCATAGCGGTTGATAGAAAGATATAATACATTGAGAGTGTGAATTTTTTTGATAATAAATTCATGACGTATGGGTAATGATCCAAAAATCCAACTGTATACACTCATACTTATACACACATGAATTGTATAAGAAACATATCTGAGAAAAACATATGTACTTAAAGGAACAGATACGGCATATATCACAGCTATATCAGTTATCATCCTATTCATTAATTCGTAAGTGAATTTGCTTTGTTATAGGTATGTTACTGTCGACTGGGCTGTGGATTTCTTTGCTAGGGACAAAATGAAGCCAAATATATTCTTGAGAATCCACTTTTGAGTTATCTCTAAT
This sequence comes from Chrysolina americana, assembly GCA_958502065.1. NCBI lineage: Eukaryota > Metazoa > Arthropoda > Insecta > Coleoptera > Chrysomelidae > Chrysolina > Chrysolina americana. The sequence goes on from OY293413.1 coordinate 13,298,783, forward strand.
TTCTTCAGGTGATTGTTGATAACTTCCCCCAAACTGAAACCCCATAATTGATATTAGGTTTCACTAGTAAAAAAGGATTTCTAGTGAATGCTGGTAGGAAATTGTCCTCAAAAATTCGATCGTGAATCAGACCTTACTTTTTAGACTATATGTATTCGATTTGATGGATCTTGGCAAAGGACTACATCATCAGACACATTGGGTTGGAAGAAATCGTTGATGAATATATTAAAAAAGCAGTCTCAGTACAATGCCATAGTTTTAGTAGACAGAAGGTCTTTCCTTCTTTTTCTTCTTCTTTTCTTTTTCAGATTATAAGCGTTGCCATAAAAGCCAATTTTTTCCAATCGATAATTCTCATGGCATATACACTGTATTGAAGGCTTTTGCTGAGTCAACAAATAGGTATGCATAAGGAAGGACTACCTTTGTCTATAATCTCACATAAGTGCGTGTTCTTCCATAGGTAATTGCATTCCCTGTTAACTCAACCTGCCTAAAGCCGAATTGTTTTTCCGAAATCATTTTATTTGCCAAGACAGCTGGTTCTCTTTTCAATAATATTCTTTTATACTTCAGCTATGATACTTATAAGTAAGTGATGTATAGTCCAGTTCCTAAATTGTAGATAGTGACTCATCGGTTGTACGGTTCATAATTCATATAAAGCAGATCAAAAAATAGAAATAAGCTAGGTACTTTGGCTTCAAATTAAGTTTTACTTTACCACTTTCGTACACCCCTTCTCACTTTTAAATCCCGTAAAAACCAGAAAATGTTCGTTGAGTCACTATCTACAATTTAGGAACTAAACTATAGTTCATTGATTAACAATCATTTCTTTACTGCTTGTTTTATAAGATGGTTTCATTATTACTTACTTTTAAAAGTAATTTTTCGGTATCAAAAAAGTTGATGGTTGCGATATAAAACGGCCAAGGGCCGTTTTTTTTCAATATTCAGTAAAGGGTCTGATCTAGCTGGCCAACAGCTAGTAGTCTTCGGGCCCAATACCGGGTGATAAAAAATGGTCATTCAACCTTTGAGACTGCGTACGTCTATTCTTTATGTCGATATGCATATTAAGTTTATCATATAAATCTGTGAGGAATGAAACGTGGGGTCATTCATGAAATATTTGTCGAATTTCTTTCCTATAAAAGTTTAGTTCTCTAAGAACACTTCAGCTATTTATAAAGGCTCTCCAATAGTTTGTCCTGGACTCAATTTGATTTGTTTGATTTGTTGTTCTTTCGATTCATTGCGATTTTTAATACTTTTCATGCATTTCCATAACCATTTGGAACAATTCCTGTTTTCTTAAAGTTTTTTTTTTTTGTAAAATATTGTTTAACTTGTTGTTCTTTCGATTTTTTACTATTTTTAATACTATTCATGGATTTCCATAAGCCTTTGGAACAATTCTGCTTTCTGAAATTTTTTTTTGTGAAAAATTGTTTAATTTGTTGTTCTTTCGATTTTTTACGATTTTTAATACTTTTCATGCATTTCCATAACCATTTGGAACAATTCCTGTTTTCTGAAAGTTTTTTTTTTGTGAAAATCATACTTACTTTAATCCATACCATACATGCCAACAACAAACCACCATTTCCAACACCTAGGCATCAGTTTCAGTTGCCATGTGAGTATTTTCACGTAAATACAAATTAATTGTTGAAGATTATCACTTCGAAGATGGTCATTTGGTGCGTGAAAAACGTGCCATGCTGTTTAAAATCGTGTGATATGGTATTAGAAAAAAACTTCCAGTGTATGTTTTGCGGTTTGACTGATTCAATAGGCAACTACGATGTCGACTTTTCATTGATTAATTTTCTTCTAAAGATTGATAAAAGTCGAATTATTCTAGTCGTGGAAATAAAAAACTATTTCATTAGAAGGTGTAGTAGCATTGAAGGTAAACATTTTTTACTTTATTTTTTGTGAAAAACCCACGCTTTTATCAATTCACTACGATACTGTAAAATACGACTAGCACGATCCAAAGCATTTTAAGTTGTGTTAGATCAATACATATCTTGTGAAAAAAGGGCCTATCCTCTTAACACCATTACGTAGTCAGATGACAGGCAGTCGCGTGTAGCCCTTTGACACCGACTAATTTGTTCGACTACGGGGGTTCACACGTGCACAAACTCACACACAGAACCATCATCGGAGACTCTATCAGGAAACTACTGAAAAATTAACTACCGAGTTTGGAATGGAGAGGTGGTTAGGTCATATAGACATTAAAATCGATAGTTTATTTTGAAGTGTTCGATGAAGTCTTCAAAGTATTTTCAACAAGTGTATATAAAGTCAGAACGCTACATGAATTTTGTAATGTTAGTTTTGAAACGAATAAAGGAAGAACAGTAAAAAAATACTATGCGGGGTGTGACAACGACGAATGCATAATTGAATTAAAAAAATTGTCGTTTTTGTATTTTAACGTATGTCCTAAAAGTTTTGGCACAAATTTCATTTGCTTCAATTTCAACAAAAACACACTGAAATCAAGTTGCCAGTTTATGTACGTTGTTTACTGTCAGTTGAGATTGATTCATTTTGAAGTTTTCGCTTTAAGATTTCGTATAAATTAGAAATAAGAACAACTATCTACAAATTGGGTGGGCGTGTACCCAAAGTTGAAATCTGTCTGATATTGCAGAATGAAAACATTTCACATAGAACCATTTATAGAACAATAGCGGAGTGCGAGCAGGGAATACCATGTCTGAATCTCCCAAAGTGGAAGACCACGTGCATCTACTGCACAGAGGTCAGAGAGATTGGTGAGAAGAGGAAAAAAACAGGATGGAATGTTACTGGAGAGACTGGCTCGTCAATACAGATCTTCTAAGAGTACGATATCTGTGGAATTGAGGAGGAATGGTCTAAAATATCGAATGAGACGTAAGTGCCCCAACTATATCTACTCTCAAGCGCAACTCCTTCGTATACCAAGATGCTATCGTCAACTGAGGAAAGAAACTGACAACGTAGAGGATTGCCCTGACCTGACGAAATTATATACAAACATAAAGAGAAAGGAGGGTATGCTTTTCTGGACCATCTGCTCCCGGTCATAGAATTTTGCACACTTTTAGGTCTATAAAAAAGAAATATTTACCCAAAATTTTTGCTTCCAAACCATTCCGGAACAACTTCAAATAAGCTCTTCTTCAGCAAAATTTTGAAGGCAATAAAATAATGAAATAGACATTTTGGCAACGTCGCTTGTGTGTGTATTGTGGGCTTCGATGTAATACATAGGTAGAGACCGATTATTTAAATAATCATTGAAAACCAATGTTGCCACTTTGCATTTTTTGAAAAAAATTGATAAGTTATTAATTTTTTATGCATATGATAAAAATTATTATAGAGTGAAAATTAAATATATTGATATATTACTCATTTATAAGCATTCAATTTCCAACAGGGGTGTATCCCAGCCTTTTGTGGGAAGAGTGAGGAGTGAAGCTCTGAATAGTTAGATATATTAATAACTGCCATTCCAAATTACTTCAGATTGTCCACAAACATCATGATGATGATGATATCATGTTTTGGCCAGACCTAGCATCGTGCCATATCCAAAACTGGCATCGACATCACCACATACCTTTTGTCCCCAAAAAAGATAATCCTCCAAACTTGCCGCAGGCTCGCCCAATAGAGGATTTTTGGGCTTTACTGTCGAGGGAGGTTTATCATGGAGGCTGGAAATCTCAGGATGAAGAATGATAAAAAGGGCGAATTTACGAAAAACTGAGAGAAATTAATGTTGATTCCATCCAGGATCTCAAGAGAGATATTCGAAGAAATTTGCCTCTGTTAGAGCAGAATGGGCCACTCCACGAATTCGATAGTATAGTTTAGTTAGTTATTGAGTTGTGAATTATGATAACTAGTAAGTGTTTGAATATATTTCTTGAATGAAAAAATATTTTGTGCCAAAACTTTCAGGACATACGTTATCTATCAAATTTCTTCAGACACCAAATTATTCTGTAGTCCAACGTCTTTTCATATAAAAAGATACTTAATTAAATCGATATAATTCAACCTTGTACTATATAAAATCATTTTGTAAGAACAAAACTCTTTTATTGAAATCGTTATATCGGAATGATGGGTTTAAAACCACTAGAAGTTGAATATTTAATACAATCAATGATACAAGTCGACGCGACGTCGAAATGAATATTTCAATTTAAAATAGCGATACGAAAGATCCAGCACATATTGTCAACATTCAGAATGCGGTTTTCCATTCAGCATCTGAAGCAGAAGGGTTCATAGCCTATAGCTGTCTCTTCCCGAAAACTCATTGCATATGGATGTTTTTCAAATTGGTGGTTCGAAGAGAAAAGTCACAGCAAGTATTTCCGTTCAGACATCCTGCGGTCACAATAAGGACGAACGTCACATGTTCCATTGAATACGGTTCATTTGGTGACCTTATTGGACGTTTCTCGAAATTCTATTGTCACATTCACTTAACAAACATGATACAGCTGAGGAATCGGGTTATGAGATTTTTCAGCTTGTGACTGACTACATGAAAGAGGTTGTAGAGCTGGTTTCACGTGTTGTGTTTTTTATAAAAATATTGGTAGTTTATAGTAATTTAAAATATATAAGACATCTCAGATCAATAACTTATCCAGTTGAAATAAAAAGGAGTAGATGGAAATTATGATAAACAATATTCTACTAAAACAAACTCTCTTGAACAGTCAAATTACTTAAATGAAAGAAATTGAGTGAGTCTAACCACACATTGGATGATACTGATCATTTACTAAAGAATTATTCAATTCGATATTGTCCACAGTGACTATACTGTTCATCCAATAAATTTTGGTCGGTGCATTAGAATAACAAGAATGTGAATATTATCACAGTATGAAAATGCGGAAAATATTCATGAAATTTAAACGATAAATATTTGAATATATATCTCCTCCATTCAATAAGGTTCAATGGAAATGTAAAATTCATAAACTTCCTGAAAATGCAACTAAAGTCTCATATTAAACAAAACTATAGCCATAGCCGCGATGAGAATATCAGGTCAAAAATATTACCTGAGCCTACAGCATATGAATAAACTTTTATCTATATGAATTCAATTATTGTGCAGTATTGGTTTCCCAAATTTGAACACACCAATTTCCATAAGATTCATCAACACACTATTCGATGACCCTGTATGTTCACTAGAACAGTAAAAGAACTCATATCCTATCGAAAAATCATTACCAGGCAAATATTACTATGTGGATTCATTTCAATAACAAATAAGCATCTTCTAGTTTTTCAGACTCGGCAATAAACTTTCCATGAACTGAAATCTATTATATTTTCCTGCAATGAAATCATTCTAAACCCACTGACCGATACTGGCAGAATACCCTGTGTCGTAACAAAGTTGTCCTTTCTAACAGATAAATTAATGAAGTTGCAAGAGTGACCTTTTCTGGTGCACTGGAGCATTCCGTCTGTAGTTATCGATTTTGGAAGGTGGGAGTGAAGTGCCATGAAATGTTCTGTTCTAGACTTGTCGCTTCAGACGTCTCCGAGAGTGACAGCGCTGTCCGAGTGACATTTCCAACCTCCGTATCCCGCTCCTATAGGAGTTTCTCTCCCAGGGAACATTCCTCGAATGGTAGCGACGCATTTTCAGTAGGATAATCGGTTTTTTAGAGCTAGCCCTGAATAGATGTGGTGGATAGAGGTGAAATGTTGGAAGTAGTAATAGTAATAACAATTCTCGTTCCTGTCCAAGTTTGGAGAGGAAAAATAACCCTCAAATGAGACATATGAATACAATCTTACTGTTAGTCGACTGGCCTGCATACTTTCCAGTTTTGAAGCCACTTGATTTTAATGTATTTGTGGACTTCTGAGTGGCAAACAATTATTCTTCTCTGAATTAAGAGTCTATAGGCGTGTCTCAATATATGCCAGAAGGATGATCAAAGACTAACTATTCGAATGGCATCTTCCAATTTCCTGACGATATTCACAACGCAGAAGACGAGCACGTTGTAGAGGAATGTTCGCCTTTCGTTGCATTCCACAATGATGGCACATAGGCGGGGATCAGGGTTTTATGATATTGCTGTAAATACCTAGGGAATCATAGACAAATACATGCTCAATTGCATGGAAATTGTATCGTCATCGCAAACAGTCGAGAAGTAGGTATATAAGATATTTTTTGTCTGAAGACAAAAAAAATTGAATGAATTTATGAAACATACTTGTGTATCTCCAAAATATAGCACAATATGACATTTTCTCAAATTCCAAATTTGAAAATTGTAAAGTTCTAAAGACAGTTGAATTTTCATTAGTGGATCCACCATCCAGCGTGGAGCCAAAAAGATCTACACCAGAACTTCACCTGGTTCCATTTGGCAGAAGTTCCAGCATGGCATACTAGAACAAAGATTGTGAATGATTTAATCGTGATGTAAAATTGTCAGAAACGCTCCCTTTTGCATAAATTACTGTTACTCACATGAATGATGGCTTTGATTTATTTTTCAATTAGTTCGATTGGAATATGGAATTTCAATTAACATTATTTAGAAAAACGGGTGAACACAAATAATCACCATATACAGAGTGGGCCATCGAAAACGAAACAGCGGCTCTAGATCGGCAGAACCGAATTATATAGAGGGTGAGTCAGAATAAGACCGACAAACTACGACTACAGATTCCTCACCTCATTTCGAGTCGAAAAGTTCCTATCAAGGTATGTCCTAAAACGCGTTCCCTCTGAGATACAGGGTGTCAAAAATACAAAAAAAAAAGTTAGATTTAATTCTTTTTCTCCAAAATTCCCGAAGCAAAACATATCAAACTTGGTACACTAATCAAGGTTTACCAACGTGATAATTTGAAGTTATAATTCCTAATTTCCGTAAAGCAGTGGCGTAGTTACATTGGTATGTGGGAATATTTTCCTTTATATTTTCTCTGGACAAGTGAATGGACAAATGAGCGTTTGACATCAGTTAGGCTCATCGATACTCAACTTACCATGTACCTAAAAGTAAAGGTTTCTGAGAAAATTCAGGAAAACTGAAGATATTTCCTGAGTAGCAACGTTGATAAACCTTGATTAGTGTACCGAGTTTGGTATATTTTGCTTCAAGACTTTTCGAGAAAAAAAAATTAATAAATTTTTTTTTCCTACTTTCGACACCCTGTTTCTCAGAGGGGATGCATTTTAGGACATACCTTGATAGGAACTTTTCACCTCGAAATGAGGTGAGGAATCTGTAGTCGGATTTTGTCGGTCTTATTCTGACTCACTCTGTATATCGTTCCTAATGGAATTCACCCGAAATACATGTGACTGTCACCCCAAATTTTTAAATGGCAACATATCGAAAGTTATACCCCATCTGAAAGGTATTTTCCCTCTCAATATCAAACAACAAAAATAATTTCATTCTATCGAATCGTTTTAGAGATTTGGTAAATCACTTTTTTTCACTCTTTCAATTAAAATATGATCTAACAATGCAACTGTTTAAAGATAATTATAATTGTAAAGGAATGAATGATCTAAGCAATGACCAACAAATAACAAGCAATTCCGTTTAAATTTTTTTTATCCTCATTCACTAGATCGAAAAAATTTAAGGTTCTTAAGAATTAATAAAAAGATGTTTTCTCCAATTCGACTCAAATTCGAGTAAAACAAAATCATGTATGACAATTTTTTTCGCCAAATCGCAATTTTGAAAGTCTATCAGTGTCTATCAGTGACTAAAGCTGCTGAATATATTTCCTCAATAATGGCGAATGCGATCGCGGAAAGACTTGTAACAGTAACAAATTTTTTTAAAGAATGATGAGTGCGTTAACCGTACAGCTAATTTGTTCAATAACACGCATCTAGATGAACTTGTTGCTAGAAAATACTTTTTAGAATTAGTGCAAATATTTCGTCAAACTGGATCAGTAGCCAACAAGAAACGAGACCCAGAAGGTGAATTTCCGTTGAGAAATGAACCTGTTGAAGTTGCAGTTTTAGGACAAGTTCATGCAGACCCAAACATTGATCAGAAGGAACTTTGCTAGTGTTACCAATATCAGTAGAACCAGTATCCGCCGAATCCTGAAACATCAATGATTCCACCACTACAAAGTATATTTGGTACAAAAATTGCATGAAGATGATTTTGATAGGCGACAGGAATTTTTTGAAATTATGACTACGAGAATATATGCTGATGAGAATTTCCTTTTTAACATTTGCTTTTATGAGTCTACATTCTTTTTGAATTCGACTGTGAATCGTTACAATTGTCGTTATTGGTCAGATGTCAGTCCATAAGTTTTCCACGAAGTTCATACTCAAACTACAAAAACTCAATGCCTTGGCCGGTATTCTTGGTGACCGTTTGATTGAACGGTAATGTGACAGGATAAACTTATTTGGAATTATTGAATGGATTTGTTTATCCACAATTATTAGACATCATTGAAAATGACGATCGTTAATATGATATTTCATCATCACGGGGCACAGCCTGTTGTGACGTTTTTGGATAGAATGTTTCCTGGAAGTTGGATTGGAAGAAGATACTCTATGTGGCCAGCCAGATCTCCAAATTTAACCCCACTCGATTTTTTCCTGAGGGGCCACGTGAAAAACAGAATTTATGCAACCGAACCAGAAACAACTGCGAGGGATGGAAAGCATTTCAGGTGAATTTCATCGCGAACGATGTCCTCCTTGAAACTGTAGTTGACGTGTCCGAGCTTTTTTATATAAAACGGTTCTGCCTACCTACAGAGCCGCTGTTTCGTTTTCAATGGCCAACTCCGTATATATCTGACAATTATTATTTTCGTGAATATGTTTCCAAATAAAATTTCAGAGGTAATTATTAATGAAACTTTAGCGAAAATGTAGGTAAATATTGCAATTGATACAGCAAACAGTTCACATTCGGATACACCCTTCACCTCCAGCGACGATTGTCGCTACCCTCTGCAGATTCACACCCTTGTCTGTCCGGCAGATCAATGCGAAGAGCTTAAAAAGAGACAGCAAGCACATGGACATGTCACCGTCACCTGCACGTCCCTCTTCAAAGACGATGTACAAAGTTTGCAGGAAAAAGGCCAGTCACTTTGTGCAATGTTTTTCAATACTGGGGCTTTCCTTATTCCAGAAACATGACAGATTCGATTTAAACTGATAATAGCAAGAATGATTTCAGTTTGGATGGTGGTGGAGACCGTCTTAATTATCCGAGCAATAGTGTAGGAATTTGACAACACAGTAATCGCGCCTGATCATGCGACAAAATTAGTCATTGTATTGTCGAATGATGAATTTTAACGAAACTTAAATAGATATTCTAGGGTGAAATATTGGTAAAAATCTAGTGCTTGATTTATTAGTGAAAGTTCGTAGAAGTGGATTTCTGCAATACCTTGTAAAAATTGGTGGCCCTCTCAAAGGTCTGTTGTGCGATTCATTTTCATAATACTGATATCATCAGATACGAAACATTTCCTCTACCAGATGGACCAATAAAAAAATGTTTAAACGTCCAGAGTTGATAAAAATTACTTATACTTTCCTTCATTTTTCCGAATTTACCAAAATAGTTTTCGAAACATGCAACTATTGAGAACTAAACCTAATGACAGACGTCAGAAATGTTTAGATGTTTATGATAATTTTGTAAAAAAGTGTAAAAAATCATATATCATCCAAAGTTTGAATCAATTAGTGAGGAAATATGCCAAAAAACTAAAAATTGATAATTGGAAAGTTCATACTGATAGTAAACTTTATTTCTATCTATTAGGTTTGCAATCAGATGTTTAAATTTCTGATAATGAGAATGAACTGAGAATAACTTCGCAAATTATAATATTGAATGAGACGCAGGTTCAAGTTCACCATAATGGTAATAATAAGTTGGGATTCAACGGGTTGAAAAGGATTCTTCCTTTTGATTTGAAATTGAGTAGGTGGTCACAACTTGAAAATATTCTGGCTATCCATCTCAAATAATTTAATTGAGTTTGACCTTCGATCAAGTAACACAATCTAGATGAGTAACTCGCCGCACATGCATTAAAATTTGTGTGTAAGGAACATCTTCCCCCAACAGTCGTGCGTTGTTAACAGAAATTTTGAGGTTCAATAAAATAGAAATAATGGAAACCCAATATGGAATAGAAACCTGAAATTATGATGGAATAATCAACATGCACAATATTTTGAGAACAGCCGATGCACTAATTGACATTTATTTTCATAATTCATTCATTTTACTCTTTTTTCAATTCGGTTTCCCTTTCTCGATAGTTACGACACTGGTAGCTTACCTATGAAATGACATATTTTCATTTCCAGCTTCAAATCGCCTTTTACACATTTCACAATGCTTCAATTGCTTGATAATAAAAACTAACAATAGTTTAACACAAATTAACTTTGAATTTGCCCTTTATTCACGAAAAACACTCCAATTAGCCAAAGACGAAAAAAACAGAGATGTTGTTGTTCTGTCATATTTGACATTCGATATAACAAATGCAGTGTTGCCGTACTGACCAGACTATATCGACAACGAAGAACCTCCGTTCAGTGATGGAAATGCTATGGTTTTACGTGCTCCCAACAAGCTGCAATGAACGTTTCAATTGCTATGTATTTCATTCTTGGTAGTATTTTTGGGTTTTCGTTGCCATGAATATACCCGACAGATATCAAAATCTTAGCTGACGTGCTTATTGTATCCTTAAAAAATTGCGACATGGCAATAATGTCATGATTTGACGGATAACAATATGAAAAGATGTTACCTTCAGTCCTATTCGAGTATTACTCATCTAGGTTGTGTTACTTGAACGGAGAGTTTGACACATTCAGTAGTATGTAACTTCTAATAAAAAATTATTTTTATCAGTCAGACTTCCAATGAAAAGTATAAAAAAAAATCAGAGATCATTTCTGTGGTTTGGATAATCATCAGAAATAAAATTAAGGAAAATTCTTTTGAAATTTGAATTTTAGGGCAAAGAAAAACAGAACTTGACATTTTTCCAGTTTCTAGGAAATGGAATAAATTTTGCGATTTCAGTTCTTTGCTCTTCGAATTCATTCCCCCAAGTTTCTTCTAGTTTTCCAACTGAGCCAATAAATTGACATCAACAAATAAATGAGGCGGACGTCAAATTGATTGATTACCGTCCGGTGTTGCCGATTTTCTCACCACGGAGCTATGACATGAAATAATAATATGCAGAAATAGTGATCACTGATGAAAACCGTATTCAATTAGCAGGAACGCGGAGACATATGAATTGTGGCCAACATCAACTCTATGGAATTTGGAAATTACAATTCGAAATGAGTTTCATAGATCTAAAGCATAATTGGTGTTTAAATCTAAAATAAAATTATTTTAAATGTAACTCTGTTCAGACAAGTGTTAACCATCGCTATGTAGACTTTCATTAGAACTTCTTGTATTAATACCTTCTTGACGAGTACGTAATTTAAATATATTCTCTAATCTGTTTCCAATATTTCAAACTATTTGCAGGTATCGCACTTATGATAGCCTAGTAACCGAAATCGCTTTGTAATTGTAGATATCCACTTCACGAAATACAACTTTCATTCTGTTGAACAGTTACGTGTATATAGCTCCAGATTACTCGTAGGCACGTATTTTCTCATCAGATGTGTACTAACACCTTAACGAAAGTATAAAAGGAGATATCCTTGTAATTCAATGAGTATTTCAGTTGATTTATTCTGATCAATTAGGACACACATTTTTCCATTAGCAAGTTTAACAAAATCACTGTCCTGACATCCCTTCAAAGATAGAAAGCACCTTGTATCTGACATATAATACAATGGTTGTTAGGTGGAAGCACTCTACGGGTATAGAATTTGACAAACGCCTTGAATTTCATATCTACTGATATACTATGACTTGTCAATACATTATATGGTACCCTTTCTGGAAGCCAAGAATTAAAAAAGAGGGTATGCGAAATCCGCGAAAAGATCAATTTAAATTTCGACTGTTCCAAACGTCAGAACCGAGTCCGAGAGAGTGACGAAGGTTTTACGAACGTAAAAAATGTAGCAATAAGATTTATAGAGCAATGGACCCAATAATCAAGTGAGTTGGCATTCTCGGCGTAGCTGCCTTGGATTTCGAAGTTAATTTCAGTCAACTGTGACTGACATATGGCGAATTCAGAATTTTATTATGCAGCTAAAAGAAGCGGGACGGATGGATACGATGTGAACGGATTTGGACGGAAATCCGAGCTAATTTCGATAAAAAAGATGAACTTGAGATCGGCATAGACCTGAACACTAGAAGATTCACTCGATTGTCGGTACTTTGATTTTGATGATACCTAAACTTAATTCTTAATTTCCAATAATTTATGACATGTTTTTTGTCATACCCATGCACAACTCTGCTCCTCACGGGAATTATTAGTAATTCTTTGTCACACAAATCAAGAATGAAAAACAAATATCATTTACATATACGGAATTGATTTCAGCCATATCTAGAAAATCTCCAAGATCTAGATATAAACTGCTCGGGACAATGATGCAGGAGCTAGAGTAGGAGCTGATGTTCGTGAATTTTTCAGGAGACTTTTATTATAACAGTAACAAAGATAACCACATGCAGTGTGACATACTTAATATGTAGACATCCCTGTATTTTTAGTAATTTCTGAAAGCAGATATTTGATTTTTGGTACAGACGTAGACCTTCATGGGCCGCACTTTTCAAAATACTCAGCCCGAGTGACACAGCATCAAACCCAGCCTAATACCACTGCGATTCCGCGAAAAGGGCGAATTCTCGATAAGAATTTTGCTTCGCGTTGGAGATACCGAAATGAGTTATTCAAAAAGTTGCTCAAAAATCGATTTTCGTCCTATACATACCGAATTTAAAAGCAAGTTTTTTATTTATTTTTTTGTAATTTTCATATTCAAGTCCGATTTTTTATTTGGATCTGAATAAGAAGGTACAAAAACAATAAATTCGTCAAAAAGTGAGAATAAAACTGAAAAACCGAATATTCATTATGAAGAAATTTTGATTATAAATAAAATCAGTCAGATAATAAAAAACTATTATTGGCGCACTCTCTCTTAAATACTCATATGCCTTATTATCTCGCAAAGTTCTTGTCGATTTCGTGGCATAGACTTGTTAACCTCTCTCTTGACAGTGCCCCAGAATTGAAAATCGATTGGTTTCATGTCATAAGAGCGAGGAGGCCATTGTTCATATGGACTATTTCTGCCAATCCAACGTAATGAAAAGTTTTCATTTAACGAGTCTCGAACCATTCAAGAATCATGAAAGAATGCTCCGTCTAGCTGAACGTACATCTCTTGTCGCAGATTGAGGGGTAGATTTTCAATGATTTTCCATAATTCAGTATAAAAAAAATTCAATAGTCGTGCAGCGTTAATGGTATTATTGATGAAAAACGGTCCAATTATTCTGTCGCCTAAAATACCACAAACATACATCAACTTTTTGAGAGTATTGGTTACAGTACAGTTTATAACCCAGTGGATATTTTCGATATACCAATATCTGCAATTCTGAGCAGACACTATTCCATTGGTACTGACGTAGTCTCATCAGAGAACAAATTCTTCTTTCTTTGTACTTAAATGAATTTCTATTAAAAAAAATTCCTTGAGCCCAATAGCAGTAATCTAATTGTTTATATTCGTCACTTTCTTTTGAAGTGTGCAAGAACTTTGGTTCAAACGGTTAGATTTGATGACGAACAAGAGAGAAAAATTTGAAAAATGAAGAAGAAATTATTATAGTGTGATTTAATATCGAAAGTTTTTATGGAAAAGAAGTTATTCAGAATAGAAAACTACGTCGAAATATTCAATCATCTACTTACCTACTTTGATTTTTTTATTTTTTACATTTCACAAAAAATATATTATTTATAAAAATTGTGCACAGATATTTAAACGTAGTTTTCAATTATTTTTCTCATAATAATTTTCGACATAGTCAAAAATTAAGGTAATTTACTCTTGCATGTTATTCACTTTTCAAGAAACCTCGTATACGACTGAGAACAATTTATATCTATCGGTTGTTTTAGGTTATGTGTTAGATTAGGTTTTATGCAGAACTTTTTATAAATAACTTTTTCGTGAAATCAATAATAAAAAAGTTTCCTATATGCTGCGAACTACACTGTATATATCTTATGAGGAGCATATAATTTTCGGTCGAGATGCATCAACTCTTCTCATTTTCGACAAAAACCATCCCACCGCAAGTCCTATCAATCACTCAAAAGTCTCAACTTGACAAACTTGGTCAAGTTTTGATGCAGCCTGCAGATCATTAAAATTGTTTTGAATCCAAATTGAGTTGGAAAGTAATTAAAAAGTTTCGATAGCGAGAAGTGGCTCTCTACCTGGCCGGACAAACCAGGTATAAAGTGAAGAAAGATTGACAGTTCAGATTAATGTTTACCATCGACACTTTTTTTACATAGCCGAGAACCAAATTAATTGATCTTGATGGACTGAAAACGTCACCCGAACTTGTCTTTATGACCGTCCGGCTGAGATTCGTGGCGCCTTTTTTATTAATGTGTCATGTGAGTAACATGGCGGAATAGTAATTGGAGTGGTGGTGTTTTTTGTTTGTGTGTGGCTGGGATTTCACAACGATATTTTTGTGCGTATTTGCGAGATTTAAATGAAACTGTCAAACAGTGAAAGAAATCCACATTGAACAATCTAAAGAAGAAACTTGAAAACTTCCATAACACTTTAGTAACTCTTTTAACGAATGTACCTACTATGTTCTGTATTACGTCATTCTGTCTGTTGAAGTTAGTAGTTTGTTTGACAGAACTGAGTTCTTGACCTTCGTCTTTGGAATGTCAGTACGTCATGAATTAGAACAACAGTGTTGAACAACTCATGAAGGAGTAAGGATTATGTTGACTTCTTGTGGGACCCGTGTTTTTTCATAAGTTTTCATAGAATGCGAACAACTCGGCAACGCTGCATCTGGCAATTAAGCGTTTTTAATAGTATGAAGATATATAGCAATCAAAAAAGGCGAACGGGTTGAGTTGGCTAGTACTGCATTAGAAAAGTTACTAGAAACTGCAAATAATTAATTAATGGAATTTATTGAGGTAAACGATATATTAATCAATAACCAATAAGGATTCCGCCAAAGGCACTCATGCTATCTTCAATTGAATTTTAAACTGAACTAGATAATGATAGGTTTATGTGACTGCGTTTCTTGACCTCAGAAGAGCATTTGAGACCATTGATGGATCTGTATGACTAGCCAAATGGAAAAAATGCGGGAGAGAGCGATTTTTACAATTGACAATACAATTTCTTGAGTAATAGATAACAACGTGTTAGGGTAAAAGATATTTACCCACGTATAAGTGAAAATGATGTTTGAGTTCCTCAGGGCAGTATTTTAAGTCCACTTCTATTCCTTTTTTATTTGAATGATTTGCCATTCTTTGTAAACTGTGAAATTGTAAGTCGTTTGCGGATTATGTATTGTTGGAAACATAGAAGAGGCAATATAAAAAATTAATACTATAACATCAAGTGTCAACAACTATTTGAGAATAGACAAACCCAAGCTGGATGTATTGAAAACAAAAACATTGTTAATAAACTTCCAAATTCAAATGCAGCCAGATAGACTTGAAAGTAGTAATCCTATACCATTGATAATCTAACAATTGAAATGAACACGTCAATTTAGCAAATATCTGGGATTCCAGCTGGATAACTTATCCGTTGAGGAACATTTTGATTAATCATTGGAAAAATATTGAAAAAAATATTATATTGTCTAGAAATGTCATTATTCTGTCGAAAATCACAAATCATATAAGTCAAGTATTCTACACTTTGACTACTGTTCCTCTATCCTATATCTTTTCAATCTGAATAACTTGTTTCAACTTGAAAACCGTGGTAGAATTACTATTTTGAAGTGATTGATTTTTATTCCTCTTCTTCTATTTATCTATGAGGTGCAACGCACCGCGAAGAAACAGATGGATCAATGAAGATACATACAAAATTGAAGATGAAGCAAATATTTTCGTGTTTCTATGGAAACTTCATACTAGGTGGGTATGAACAAGAACAAAAAATAAAAAAATATCCACCCAAAACAGATAATGTGACTCTGAATTCATAATTCTGTTCTTGAAATATGCATACTTTGATTTGTATATTTACTTATGTAATTGAAGTTGATACAACTGGCATTACCAACATTCAGTTGCTTTCGTACTGTATCTACAAGTAGGTAAATGAATCCAACTTGTGGGAAAACCTCCCTTAGAATCGCACGTTGAAAAGTCAGACCCCGTATTCCTAACATTTCTGCGAATTCTCGATGAACGCTATTCTTCAGAATGAGTGATCAATATCCAAACGGAATGTTCTCTTACTCCCACAACTAAGTACTCAATATATTCATATTAAAAATCTTAAATCATACTACAATCCTTCACGTTTAATTTCCATTGTTATTATTCATTGTTCATGTTCATCAATAATGAATATTTGATTTTGGGAAAACGATTCCATATGCTTGATATCAAGACGTAATCTTCAATTGGAAATTCTGGGTCTTTCTCACAATTGTAGGGCAAGATTTTAAAAAAGGGTTGATAATAATAATATGACAATAATGGAGGATGTAATAAGATGTTCAAACAACTCTGCGTATCGAGCCAACTTTTTTTCCATTGCATATCTGACTGGTTTTGGCTATCCCTCACGATATTTTCAAGCTAACAAAAAAACTCAGATCAGAGATATGATGAGAAAAACTATCGAAGAACTGTCATGATCCATCTCAGTACTAAACAAAATCTCTTTGCCTTTAACAACATGTAAAAGAAATATTACGATACCTTACACTCCTTTTCTGGTTGAATTATGCTGCCCTTAATGGGCCAATGAATAGCATTTTTCAATGAATGGGGACTTTCTTCACGTCAGTTTTAAAATTTGGTAGTATTTGAATATTTAAAAATCCCCATGATTTTGCTATGTTTAATTTGTTAAATTTTGAAGTTTGGTTGAAACATTTATTTTTTATATTTTCTTCATCTTCAGATGTAGAAAATATATGCAGTTGACTGATACTAACTATACCGGACGATTTCTTATTGTACCTCCACTGGTATTTTTGCAGATTTCAAGGGCGGTGAAAACAATATTATGCATGGTCCTTTCTATCTAGTTCATCCAGTAGTGGCTTATTTTCGTTGAATCAAGAATAAATTTCTCATGGAATAATAAAATAATTGGATCTGGATATATTTTAGTGGACACTGTAAGTACCCTACCATATTGACAGTTCATTTGAATCCACGCTATTTACTTTAGTATGAAAATATCAATTGAATACCTAAAATTCGATTAGAAATATCTAATTCTTCGCCTAATTCTTAACAATAATTTCCCAGTGATTTTTTATTTTTCCTTACTGTGTTTCAAGAAAATGTCTGATTTCAGTTTCTGCTTCTTTCTAGTGTCTGCAAAATAGGATCGACATCATTGATAATTTCCTTAAAAATATAATTATCAGCATCAAATCGTATTTTTTATCTCGATAAAATGAGACTTTGAATTTCTTATTTGTTATTTAGGAATTTGGTCATTCGGTCTGCTAGTTTCTATAATATTAATGCAATAAGCATACGAACGTATTAACGTAAGCGTAAAATAAAAATAGGTAATAACTAATAAATCTGTTAATGAGAAGAAAAGTCGAAGATTTCAAATGACGATTCGTTGGATATGAGAAATCAACATGATTTCAAATCAAAATGGTGAATTACAACTTCATACCTACTAGGTACTTGTTCATTAAACATCTTTTGTAAAAAAAGGAAAATCATTCAGTTAGGTACTCAGTACTTGGAAGTTATATTTTAGTAAGGAAAATTCAGAATACGATAAGTGGCTAACTGACAAAATGTAAACATATTTTCAAGAATATCTTCTAAACGAAGAATCTTATCGAGACAAAATAATTCATTTGTCCTTTCACACTTGCATGGGTTTCCGCAAATTACTAGTTTTTCATTTTCAGATTAAAATCCCCAAAAACATGTCATTAAGCTGATTTCCTTTTCCAAATCAAACTATTAATATCAATACGTAAAAGAATTAGTTTCTTCACCAGCCAAAACATTTTTGAGCCTACATTTTTTCAATTTGAAATAGCTACTTATGTTATCTCTACTTGACAAATTTTCTCTTCGTGTTGAACTCACTTTGGATATCATCTTACTAGCGAAATGATAAATAAGTCCAATTTCTAGTACGCAATATCACAAGTCAATGATATTGGGAAATTTAATGAAACTGATCGAATAAGTAGCATTCTCTGAACTATTTCTATGAATATGATGACAGACAATACTGAAACCCCGACACTACATAAATAACCAAAACAAACTCACCCAAAAATGTGTTGATCTTCCTGATGAAAATATTCACGGGAACACTTTTACTTCTCATCGTTACAAACTCGGCAGAACAACACTATAAAATCCGAGTGTTTCCTAGGACACCATTCTCGAATCCATAACAAAACAACTAAAACTTCACAACATCGAAGAGAAAACTCCACGAAGTCCTATCTGATCGCTAAAATGGAGCGCAGAGAGAAACAGTTGAACGTTGCGCTCGCTACGGTGACTCGATCCACACTGTTTACATCGCGCGGTATCCCTACAACCCCCGAGTAGGTTTGGGAAGAGAATCCACCCCTCCCTTTCGCCCTCAGAAAGGGCAGTGAAAAGTCAGGATATGAGTGGTTGTGACGTTTCCCACCCCCTTCCACTGCTCACTTGGACGATCAAGACGGACGAAAGACAGTCAGCAGCAGGTTCGTTCTGATGACGAGACTACACATTCAGATTCATCTATCTGTCTGTCGCACGCTGCTGTCGGCCGTTTGACGAGGAGCTGCGGTCCAGGACAGGACGGAATACTTTCAGCGAGATTCTGTGGGTGTGAGGTGGGGGAAGTGTGTTATTGGTGATGTATGAATCGAGAATCTCGGCCTAGCTCATGTGTTCGTCGTTAGTGATTGACTGGGTTTTATTTCGAGGTGCTTCCTGAAATTGTATAGCTGACAAAAGTTTAAGTGGGCCGGCGCTCGTTTCGATTGTGGATTCCGGCTAGAGGAATCGAAAATAGATGTGATGATTTCATGGATTTTCGTGATTGAATGTTTTGGCGGGAGCGCAAGGAACAATAATTTTATTACATTTGTTCAACGAGGGCGTTATTTTTTCTATATGCTATGTGAGAAACTGATTTCTCCAAGTTATTATGTATGTTTTGGTAACCTTGCTCAATATCGCTGCAATTAATGTAGTCATGGAATATTTTGTCAGTAATAAAAGACAATTTCTCAATTCAAGTAGTTCACATATGCAAGAGAAAAAATAGGTTTTCCATTCAGAAAAATGTATCATACAAAAATGGAAAAATAGTTTGGCCACGTTATATGAAATGTACATAATTGAAACAAGATATCTTCTGTATATCCTCATCAGTCGACTCTAATGGGTTTCGCCATAAAAAGGTCGCTCATTAAAATTATGGCGAAGGAACAGGAAGAATTTCCATTGTTCGAAAAAAATTGCTTTTTAAGGAAAACTATTGATTTCAACCATAGGGAATATTCGATGAAATTTGTAACGCCTCTGTTGGCGCTTCTTATGGACCGATAATATACCGGGTCTTCCATTTGAAATAATGATTTTGCACATTTTTATGTACAATGTTTGGCAAGCTTTTTTTCGAACCCTGTATATCACAGGTCGATTTTAGATATATCGTTTGAGAAAGTCACTAACGTACATTATTTGACGAAGAATACATTTTATTGGGACTTTGCATAACTTCATAATTTCAAATATGAGTGACGAATTTTGGAAAAAAAAAGCTGGCATGCTAAAAATCTCGAAAACCGTCAATGTTTCCAAAAAAAAAACTCATATAAAGAACATTCTAATTATCATGTAGGAACCAAAAAACTACTAAAAAATTGCAGGTTGCCGTTTGAACAAACAAAGTTGGGACCCTCCCAGAAGAATCTAGACACCCTGTGTGAGTTTAAACATATTCATTTTGTAGACTTCAAAAAATTGTATTATTTTGCCCATAAAATCATCCATTTATCTATTACCATAATGGAGATATGGAAGACCGCGCCCTTGTTACAGGACCCTGTATATCGAGCTGTATATTCAGGCTGTCTGGTGATTTTTCCATCGTTATTATTGGTGATTTCACCAGTATTTCTCTATTACTGGTTCGAGTATCATTTCTTCTTTAATATACAAAAGCTGTTTTTTTATTCAATTTCTTCTAGAACATACTTGTAATTTTATAGTCTGTGGAGTAGAACAAAACACAAACGTTATTATTATTGCTGATTATTTTTTTACCATTTTCCAGACCGAATCCTTTCATTTCATTATTCATCCGGTTCTTCTTTTTCTCAAGCTTTCCTTAATCTTATATATTCTTATCTATTACCTACTATTGAATTACTCTTCAGACTTAATATTCCGGTTCAGTCATGTTTCTCTGAGTTTGTTTGTGACAATCCCTATAAATAAGTAATGCTTCTCAGTCTACTTCAGTTTTAACATGTCACACACATTCAGCCAGAGAGAAAATCGAAATTAAATTGGGTAACTTGGACAAAAACAAACGTGGAATTCCCCTTTACCATCTCAAACAGTGCTGCAAAGTATATTATCCCCACCACCCAAGATCATTTTTCAAAAAGGGTTTGATGATAGAATATTTTCAAACATATAGGATGCTTATAGCGAGGAGGTTAGATGCTGTCCTTCGAAATTTCCGCCAGGTTTAAATTCTGGAAAACAAGAATTTTTTTTTGTCAATTTCATTGGAGTCGATAAGCAATGTAATTTTATCTAGATGCCAATCACGACGTCTGCTGCTTGCTTGGAATTCGCGCCGACCACCCGGGTTGGTGCTGTAGGTTTTCCGGGTTTTCCTGTAGCTGGAAAGTGAATACGCCACAAAAGTTAGTGAGTCGCCCGGAGCGCCACGGCAAATAATAATAGCCGTGTTCTACCTACACAGGCATTGCCTTTGAGCACACTCTATGAGTGTTAATGGGGGCGTATTATTTTTTTTATTATAATCCGTTAGGAATTACCCAGACAGGCCCTGTCTCCGGAGCCTCGACACTTCCGGTGGGCGCGCTGGTGTCATTAACCCCACAAGGGGAGCATATCGTGAAAAAATTAAAAATATTTTGTGTGTTGACAAATATTTTGAGGAGTACTTTGTTCAGTTCAGTTATGGAGATTATTGATACATACATCTATTTGATAAAAACTATTAATGACATATTCTCATACTTGCATTTGTTGTGTTAAACAGGGTGTCCCAGAATTAAGGGGACTAACTTTAATAGTAGAAGCCTCAAATTATTTTAATGTTGAAAGTTCCTATAAGCAGTAGGAGAGTTGAAAATATGTTTTCCAGAATAACCCAATTACTCCTCAACTTTTTTGGAATGTCATGACAGCATTCAGTTCAATATTTCAATGCTAATGGAAGTGCTTGTAACTTCAAACAGGGGCGGAGGTTCTTAGGGTTAGGTGGTCTCGAAGAAGAACCAGTATTTCGAAACCCTAACAACCGGGAATCATTTCAAAGTCATAACTCCACCAGATTCTTCAACAGTCAGTTCACGTTTCAACAAGGTAAATATAGGCTAAAATACCCTGTATAATGGAGATAGTTTTGTAACTGAAGTCATTGACAATTTTCTACCGACTGGAGCGCAGGAATACAAAACCAAAATTTGGGAATCGTGGTTGATGAGTTCAATGAATTGAGCTGAGAAAGTTCAGACAGCTATTTGGGCACACCCTGTGTTCCTAAAAGATGATGCTCGATTCAAACTTGCTCGCTGTTCTTTCACCTATCTCCATTCTATCATCATTTTCTTTTTATTCGTTTCCCGAATTTTCTCGTGATTTCTCAATCACGTGTAGTTCATTCTATGAAATGTTTTGTATACAACTATTGATGGACATTTGACTTACGAATTATACAATATAAAAATTGTCAATTTGTTCTTTGACTTTCAAATTATCGCTTTTTTCTACGAGGAATGTTGAAATTGAATCAACAAACTCTAAAGAGTTATTCCCCTTTTATAGAAATCGATTCATTAAGTGAATATAAAATTCTGCTAGGTGATAAATTATAAGGATAAAAACTGAGATTGAGAATATTTTTAAAAGTCTCATTTTTCATTTGCTTCGTTAAAATGATTAAATTGAAATTACTATTAAACCTCACATGAACATGCATGTGAGTTCATTCTCAGTCATCAATGTCTGCTTGAATAAGGAGAACGATTATTACAGTTTCTCGTGGGCGCTGTTGCCTCCCCTTACCCGTGAGCGAAATATAAGAATGATTATATTCAATGCTTTTGTTGGTAGTAATAATTGTAGAGAATATTCCTCCAAAGCTTCTTCTTTCTAGATTAGAAAGTATTCTCTTATGAATGAATATTTTCCTGAAAATGCTTTGGAAAATGATGTACTTAAAGACTTGCTTTATTAGAAACATCAAGAGTGTAATATGCTTGAGATTCCTGACAATGCCAAAGTGATCAATATTTCCAAATCAAGTCTATTTGGAAATAGCAGAATAAACCATATTCCCAGATATTTTTCGAATCGGGGATTTGTAATCAATGAATTAAAGAATATTTCCTTATTCAAAATATCAGAAAAATATAAAGAAACTTCTAAGGGCTGAACAGAAATATTGATATCATTGCCAACAGTCACAATTTTGTCTATCTATGTTTCGAAATACTGCAAAAGATAGTGACTCATTAGTCAATCACGAAGAGTAAATTCGTTGATTATGTACTTATATCATTTGGACAAAGGCAGTCTTAAATTAAACTCTATACATTTTATTCGACTGAACTCTTGTATTTTCAGTCTTCTCGCAATTAGGTAAATGGTAGATTTCCCCAGAAAAACGAACAATTTATTCCGGAATGATATAAAAGACATCGAGGTGTGGTCGAAACACTGTTCATAAGTGATGATTATTACGTTCCTATGAATATTTTATGTTTAAACAACATTGAATTGAAATAAAATTCATCAATGATTATCATCAAAATAATTTTATAGAGGTATAAATGAAAGTACTTGAATGGAACATCAGTTATCAAGCATTCTCAGAAAGATTTTTAAATTTTAGTGTTTATAGTATAATATTACATTGTAAGTGAGAATTTTGGATGGAAGTTCATCAGTTCTCTTGGGTCAGATGCGTAGAAGAAAGTAAATATGGTGCATTTTAATTTACAATTCCCTAAAAAAATGTTTTTTGAGTCCATAATTCAGATAGTGAGATGTTCAGGTGAATACACATATAATTATGGCAACAAATGTTGGTTTTTTGTGTTATTTCCATTTCTTGAATATGAATTAAGGAAAAGTTATTTGGTCACATTGAATTTGAGTTCACTAACGTCTGAAAAACATATCAACAAAAAGAAGGAGGCATTATGTACGAGTTTTGACAGGCAATTTCTTGTTTGACTTTTCAAGATTCAGAAGTAACTCGAAATATGATAACTCCTCGAAATTGATTAATTCGTATTCAGCAGACAAAACTACGGAAGTGACAACTTTTTTTTTCCAATTCGTGAGGTGGTACACTAAACTTACTGGTTCATTGAATTGTATTCAAAAACATTGAGTCTAGTGGATGCCATATAGTTCCTGCGAAAGCATATCAACATATCTTCCATCACTGAAAAGTTAGTGGTCGAGTATAAAGAGCCGTTCAAAAATAAAATAGTTGCACTTATTTCCGATATCCCGTTGCAACGCGGAATCCTCACGATGGCACTTTGCCAGGAATTGCAGCGGAATGAAATTCTCAAATGTTTCGTTCCGTATTTTTATTATTAGACCATCTCCTCGCTTCTTTATTACGCAAAATTTGCATCGACGAAACTTCAGAATCTCTTCGAAGGAACATTGACGGGGAGATGAAGGGGTGAAAATCGAGAAAGTTTCGCGAACTTCATTGCGGGAGTATGTTGATTTCGTGAGGTGGGTGATTTGAAGAATCTTCGCGGGCCATGAAGTTGATGGATCATGAGAGAGTCGATAATTATTTTCATTAACTACTTCTCATTGCGGAAAAGCACTTTGATGGAGTTGAAGGCATACCGACTGATGAAATTCGTTTTGTCAATTCAGTGATACACTGTGTGTGTGTAAGTTTTGTTGGTAATTCATTCAATAATTCATTCAAAATTATCCTATTTGTGAGTAGTTTGAAATGAGATTAAACCAAAAGAATCAATCAGTAACTTTATTTTCTTTTGATCATCAGAATCCATTCTGTTCGACGAATAGAGCCTTTGACAGTTTGCGCAAGTGAAACAACCAAATTTTCAGGTGTCAACATCGACGATACATTGTTTTGGATTTTATTCATTCATATTTTACTACGCGCTATTGCAAGTACGTCAGGTTTGGCATGTGAAATTTTGATCTAAAAAAAGTTATTCAAAACCTACAAAAAACTGAATAATGTAGGAGATTATTTGAACATATCAAAGTTTAGACCAGCGATCTGTAGTTTTCATATCCCATAAGAACAGAAATATTTTTTTATTAAACAACATAGGCTGGACCTATTGCTAGAAAAACATGGTACAATGATTTTCAGAAAAAAAAAAAACACGTCAAAAATAGTATACAGTTAAGTTTGAATTCGATATTCTCTTCATTTTGTATTTGTCTCTTTCTACAATAACGATTACCTACCAGGTGAAGTTATAATTGGCGTTTCTGTTTTTGTGAATTCTTGAGAAGCAATGGTTTATACGCTTCGAGAATCGATTTACATGGTGAGTTTGTACTAACAGAATGGAAATAGTGCTAGAGCTGCTGCCCGTATGTTCAATGATAATCATTCAGGAAGAAATGTACGACACAATTACGTTTCGGAATTATTAAACAAATTTATGGAAACTGGATCTGTAAACAATAAAAAGAATAACCGTTGAGGAGTTGTCAACGATGAAGCTATTTCTGTTGCAGTTTTAGGGCACGTTGAACTAATGGAAAATACGCAATCTCTCACTAAGTTATCTCGAGAATCAAGAATCAGTCGTTCAGATGAACGGATCAACTTACATCAGAATTTCTTGTATAGAATTTGTTTTT
Source organism: Chrysolina americana (assembly GCA_958502065.1). Lineage (NCBI taxonomy): Eukaryota > Metazoa > Arthropoda > Insecta > Coleoptera > Chrysomelidae > Chrysolina > Chrysolina americana. The sequence goes on from OY293413.1 coordinate 13,324,181, forward strand.
CGGATGAAAGTACGTTTAGTTTGAATGGGGAGGTAAATCGGCATAATTGTCGATATTGGAGTGATACGAATCCTCATTTATACTGTCAAGTTCATACCCAACGACCTCAAAAACTGAATGTTTGGACAGACATTTTAGGTGACCACATCATAGGACCTTTTTTATCGATGATAAATTTTTAGATTTAGAATCGAATAATACCGTGCATCAATGGGGCAATTGAGGAGAATATGAATTTATTCGAAAACGAAATAAGTTTTCAGCAGGATGGGGAATCTCCTCATTATGCAGCTCCAGTGCGAAAATTTTTGGATGATCATTTTCCTGGTCGCTGAATTGGCAGAAGAGGTCCTACAGAATGGCCACCATGGTCTCCGGATCTCACTCCTTTAGATTTCTCTCTATGGGGTCATCTAAAGTCTAATCAATGTTCCAAAAGTTATTCAGGGTGTCTCATTTTCTACTCAAATAATTTGTAGCTCCCAACCATAAGCTTCAGACCATATGTGTTATACTTTATTGAAATCTGCTCATCGTGGAGCATCTGATAAGGCGAAACAATAGGGTAAATCCGGGATAGATGGCTATAGTTTTTTCAGTAGTTGAAAACAAACCCTTGATATGTTTTTTGTAAAGTATTTATTCTTCAAGAATATTCAACATATCTCTACTAAATCATCATTTAGTCGATAGTCAGGGAGTGATGGCCAAAGAAAAATTAATTATGAATTTCTTGTGCTAGGGATTGTTTTGCATTTTTTATCGAGTTTTCCACACTTTTGACAGAAGTCAACATGCAGGTTTCATGTAACCAACTGACAATTAACACATTTAATCCAGTCAACCTTTTTTTTGTCTCTCTATAGTTTTCTCCACACCCTACGCACAAATTTTCAGCATAATCCTCACTTTCAATTTCATCACTTTCCAGAATATCTTCTACATCTTCTTCGATGCTGAAGATTCCATTTTTTTTCTCTTTTTAGTCTTGAAAATATTTTTTTCTTTATTTTTTGTAACCTTGCTATCTCGACTCTTTTTTTCTTTCTCTTGGCTTTTTCTCTTTTTCTTTACGAATGTTCAGATGTTCGGGTGAAGTTAAAATAGTCGCTACTTGTTTAGCTCGTTTTCTGACTACATTTATTTTTTCTGGAGCAGCTGGCGTCAAATCGGACAATATCTTTGAGGGGGTTATTTTGTCATCTACGGTTATAGAAGTTGATGGTTGTGCTTCTGGGCCATCAGTTTGTTGTTCTGTATTGTCCATTTGTTCTTGAGGCGAGGTGTGTGCTGTATTTTTCGGAGAGATTTCTCCAATACAAAAAGCATAATCTGGTATGATGTCGCGATTGAAAGGCAGGATGCCTGTGAAGCCGGATGAACCATTTTGCACTGTAGCAACCTTACCCCAGCTTGAACACAGTAGCTCACCAAACTGATATCTAGTGATGCGCCGCCCAGCATGATTTCTAAGCCATAACCGACAGGATTCATAAAAATGTGCTTTCAACGACTTCTGCCTAGCGGTTGGAGATAATGCGTAGTATGACTGGGCAAGCATAACATGATGATGTCATTCGACTCTGCAAACTCCAACATTTCGACAGAATTTACGTGGGAAGCATGCCCGTCAAGTATTAAAAGGACTTTTCCTAGTGGTTTTCTAGGGACAAGATGTTCACGCATCCAATGAAAAAAAATTGTTGCATTGATGTAGGCAGTTTTTTTTTCATAAATAACAGTGATCCTAGTGGCAGATTGTCTTCCCATTGCTGTTTTTTATTTTTGCCTTTCATGATAACAACAGGCAGTAAGAAATTACCCTCAGCGTTGCAACAAACCATCAAACTAATTGTTTCTCCCCTTTCTGTGGACGTTACTGATGACACAGCTTTGGACCCATTTCTCACAAGTACCTCGCCTGGTCTACTGTTGAGCTGGAGGCCCGTTTCATCGATATTAAATATGATTGCTGGCTTATCAAATAAGGAGTATTGCTCCAAAGTCGTTTAAGCTAATCAAAATAATCTCCTACTTCTTTTCGATTCATTGTCGTTGATCTAGCTATGGAGACACCTTCCGATTTACGAATACTAATTTCCGGATGACGGCTTGGAAACAAAGCAAGCCAGTCATAACCAGCGTTTTCAGTTTAATTATTAAATATTTGTTTTATTTTTAGTTGTTGAGTGATATGTCGTGATAGTCGATCTTCATTTTCTCTTCCAAAGACGCTGCTAGGGCCCATGTTTCCTTTTTGAGAATTTTTCCTTTTAATTCGACGCTCCAAGGTTTTACGTTGTATGTTGAATTCAATAGAAGCTCGTCGAACAGAGTTATTTCCATCAACAACACTCTTGATTGCTTCTGACAAATCATTTTGTGACCAGATACCGCGTGTTTGTACAGATTTTCTTATGTATTTGTTCGGTATCTGTAAATAAAAACATAGTTAAGAGCTGACAGTGCCGAAAAGATAACTTTCATACAATACCACGTGTTGACTAGAATCTCAATTTGAGGTTAAGTAGAATCCCACAACAACATAATAACTAATTCCGCACAAAATATGATGAAAACACAATAGCAAATTCTGAAATTGAAGTTCAAACTTACTTCACTTGAAATATTCACTGACGCGAAATCAAACAAAAGCTGCTAACTCACCTTATATGCAATTTTTCACGACAAAAATAACACACAATAGGCACGACAACTAACTCAGTAAACTGACGCGCCAACATTGCCATCTAATAAGCGACATCAGAAATACCTAGCTATGGCCATCTCTCCCCTATGGCCATCTATTCCGGATTTACCCAGGGTGATCCAATAAAAAAAAATTGGTGACATGCTCTTGGGGTGCGATAGGGAAAGTTAGATCAAATGTGAATGTGTCAAAATGTGTTCCTCTGTATACTATTGTTGATGTGTTTTTTTATTTTTCCTGAAAAACATTGTACCAACAGTTATTCAGGGTGGCTCGTTTTAAATGGAATGCACTGTATACGCATTTATATTTGAAGTTTCCTACATCGTAATTGTATGATCCCAATTGAATAGAAGTATTATTATTCAACATATACCATATGTAGAGTATTACACTCCATATTAGTAAGATATAATACCTTGGTAATTACCTGAAACTGCTAAAGAGCACTTTTTATCTGAATTCTTTATATAATCTTCGTTTGTAGCTAAGCTACTGGTAGAAATACAAAATAGTTCCGACAATTATTCATATATTCATTCATTTATTCAATCGATGTATGAAACAGGTTGAAAAATTCATAAACAAGAGTTCTTAATAGATAAGTTTGAATGAGATATCATCAAGTTCAAGAGATATAATGACAAATAAATTAGAATAAAAATACAGTAAATGGTGAATAATGTTTTCCACTGACTATAAAGAGTATTTCGAATTTGAATTGTGAGAAGTTCTGGGAAGAAAAAAAACACGTTTCTGTAATCATTGTAATACTTCATCAACACTTGACTTTTATTGTTCTAAATATCAATATTGAAAGGCATATCAGATTTTTAAGTGACATGGAGTATATTGGACTTTGAAAGAGAAGGTAGTATGAGAATATTAGGTTATATTTTTCACAAAGTTTTCTGATATATATTATTACTTCTGAAAAATACTGCCTATATTTTCAAAAATATGTTTTTAACACTTGATAAGTACATACAGGATAGGACATGTAGATAGAGATCTCATCTGATTGCTGTTTTGATGGGCTTTTCAATGTGTTTGAAATATAAACAATTTTGGGATTACCAGGTCTACAAGATTCTGGTCCAGCATTATATCTCCTAATCTGGTAAGGCTCTTCATAGGAGGGTTTATTTCGAATCTGCTTTTTGGTGACCTGGTAGAAGATTTCCTCTGGCCCTTTCCGTCCCAGTTTATTTCTCGTTGAGGTTTCATACGTAATCAGGCAAAGAAGAACAAAAGATACTCTTTATATTTTTGCTATCAACTTTTTGAATTTCGTCAACATATTCTTCATACAGTCGAACGAACTAATTATAATTATCCCCATTCAAACTGCTCGTAAAGACGGATCTAATCCAGCACAAAAAACGAAACGTAAAATTATCAATGACTCTTTTAATCCGACCAATTCAACCGGTATTAACACATGTATTGGTTCAAAAAGTTCACCTAATTGCGTGAAGCCACAATTCAAACGAGTTCAGCGTTTAGCGAGTTTTGTCAAGCTTGTTAATGTACGAAAAAAAAATGGCTCGAAACGGGAAAATATTGGGCAGTCCAGGCCGGGGCATAAACATGATGGACGACATACACCTGTGTGAATATCAGTGGATTCCGCTGAAATGATCTCATAATTTATACAGCCATTGCCATCAAACAATGCTTCATTTCGGATTGATTTACCGCAGATTGCTCGTACAACCACATTTATGTTTACAAACGCACTCGCTGCCATTCCACCACAGTCAAATTCAAAAACCTATTTATGGTCTGCTCTTGACATTTATGTTGCCAGACTATTGTGTATGTAATTGTATGCAATTGCTGTTTGTTCGGCGATCTTGATGGGATCAAATTATTGGAAATCTCCTAATCATCTCAATATGAATTAATAAACAAGTTACCGTTGAAAAAATCACTACTTACTCATCTTCGATCAAAACAAAATTCAAAAAAATATAAAATATTTTAAAGATTTGAAACATTTTCCAATTTCCATATTTTCCATAAAAATAGTTATCTATGTATCAAGGGCCTCAATTAACGATGGCCTCTATCCCGAGGTACAACAATTGCCTGAGGTTATTAAAATATATTCAGATACATTTCAATATTTTTTTTTCATTTTCAAAACTTAATAAATGTATCAATTCATTATACCTTCCCGCTGTATTTGAATCTGATACCGTTGATTATAGGAGTTTTGTTTTCGCTAGGTTATGGCTATGTTACTCGTTTATAAACAGAACTTTTTTTCTTCCCCAAATATAATGAAGGATATTTTGAAAAAGTAGGTGAAAAAGCAAGAGAATCAATAATTCCATCGAAAAGTAAAGCCTTATATACCAGATATATCTGGTGTGGCTAACACGGAAAAATAATATGCCAAAAGATGCTACTGAAACCGTATTTCTGGTTTATTTTCAAGAACTGGTAAAGTATTCTCTATGTTGCTCGGTAGATTTGGTATTCTTATTCCTAATGGACTAAATGGTCAATGCTAAAATCGATGGTGACTATACATGAGAAACGAGATATCACCAAGTTCAATGAACTAGAGGCTTTTTTGAAACGGAAGAGTAAGAGTTATTGAAGAAATTGGACTATAATTTATTACTTGTTTTTTGTTTCCTACTTTATATACTTATAGGTTTGTTTTATCGATGCATTTTTCAAAATACTCGGAAATATGCCAGTATCTACGGACTTGTTCATAATGAAGGTTATAGGTGCTGAAAGGAAATCTGAGTGTTCTTTCAATATTTCATACTTTATATTGTCTAGTCCGGGAGATTTACCTGTTTTTAGCGATTGAATAATTGGACGGATTTCATTGACGGTTGCAGTTTCTATGACTATTGAATTGGGTATTCGAGTGGTTTCTTTGTTTATTGGCGATGCCAGGGGTGATTTTTTCTGCGAGTTTTCTGCCGGCAGTGGTGTAGTGATCTACAAAAGTGCTCCGAAATTTTCTTTATCTGTCAGGTTATTTCAGTCTTCCGTCGTAATGGATTTTATTTCACTTTATGGGCTTTTTTTCCGTCGATAATTTTGAGACTTTTTCATTCGGAGTCCATTTCGCGTCCATTTGGATGGCATTGAAGAAAGGGTTTCTGGTGCTCTGATGGCTTTTGGGAAATCTGTCAAATCAATACTCTCTTCAAAATCCAGTATCACTTCCGCTGTGTATCCTATATTATTTCTATATAAAGATTTTCTCCTCTTATGTATAGCTGCCTTCTTCGCCACTTTCAAGTATTTTCTTCAGGTATTTTCACAATATCTTGTTTGTTTCTTGTTGTTTGTTAAATCGGCTGACATAGAAATGTTTGTACCTTTCAGTTTTTTTGCAATTTTGTAGTATATTAGTTTTTGTGATAGTTGATAGGAGTTCAGTTTTGACTGGGCATTGTTAGTCTTACATAGTGGGTAGATGTTGCTTATATCAGTTTTTGTTATTTCTGTATCAAGATTTGAATTCAGTTGATCGCATACATTTTCTTCAAGGGATTCCTCTTCACTTTTCACCAATCAAAATAATACTATATTAATTTTCCTGCTGTGTCTGTCATATTACAATCTGCTGTTTCAGCTCTGTATTTTCTTTTTCCACCTTCCTTACTTTATCGCTATAGGAATTTTTAAGTCATCCAATTTCACTTGCTTCACACTTCAATCTCTTGTTTGCTACTTAAAACTTCTTCATGTAATTTTTCCATATTTTATACACGATCTGACAATACTGTGGGGTCGTCCTACCGTTTGTCCAAAGATCGATTCACAATGGGGCTAGGCTATTCTGTTGATGTCTACTTATGGAATAGTTGGCTGAGTAATATACACTTGTGATGCCTTGGAATAGAATCCAGAGGAATTTTAACCTTTTGCAATTGTTGTTTGCTTAACCATTTGATTAATTTATACCTCGACAACTATAGAGGTGCATCTACAGTGTTGACACTTATTGACGACGATACTATTTTGCCGATATGCCGATTATTATGCCGATATTTTACCAGATCTGTATACTATTTCGTAGCGTAACTGTTGGGTGCATACCTGTGTTCGTTCCACGATTAACTATTACCATGTAAATTTATGACGAACAAAGTCTTGAGAACCTCAGCAATAGTTGAAATATAGGGAAACGCCAGACGAACCAACTTCTTATCTGATGAAACCCAACGTAAAATACCCTTAATTGTGCATTTTTATTCAGAGTCAGTGTTCGCGTCTCGCAATCTGTCCAAAAGATGTAAATTTCCATCGAACTGAATAAATAGCTATCCGACTTCGGCTCAGTTTATTCAGTTCTGTAGCAATATCCACGTCTGAACATTACCTGGCCCATAAAAAATCCAGTTTCCTATAGAACAGGCGATCTGTATTCTGCTGGAATCCCAGATAGCTGAGATACAATCGCCCCGTGAGCGAATATATTTGCGGGAGGAACAATATATTGGCTTAATGTATAGTAAATGAGCCCCAGGCTGACTACTTTTCTGCTCCCTGTTATACTCACATACCAACACTATTTCGTGTTTTTTTGTTAACTTTTTCAGATATTGTGAAGGGTAAAGAAGTTCTTCATCACCTATAAAAACGCAAAGTCTTTTATGGAGAGCTTCTCTTGGAACAAATAAAAGAAATGAATGTTTGGCATATTCTGTGCATATACAAGGTTGAGTGGAAGAACAATTTAATGGTGACTTGTCACTCAAGAATTGAACTCCGCCGATGTATTTTTGTTATAATATTGTATTGAGAATTCTGTTGAGAATAATAAAGACGATATTATTATTACTATTAATATTATCTAGATGAGGATATTTCAACTAGAAAATTGGGCAGTGAGGATAAAAGAAAGCCTCAACTTTTTCTCTACGTTTTCAAGCAAGAGTTTGAGTTCACGTGAATAACATAGCTTTAGCGTTTTACTTTTTAATTCTGACTAACTATTGGATTTCAGTTTCTCCTATTTCAGAACAAGCTCAATAAGAAATGATGATAATGCAGAAAACTACACATTGCTCCGAGACACTAATAATTTAATACATCTGTAAATTACTTGAAAGATAGCATTCCACATCAGAAAGGACGCAGTTTATAAATATCAGAAATAGCAAATATTAATCAAGATGAACTGATTGCAGCGATATTTATTTACTGAGGGGTAAAGCATCTAATGGAAAAAAAATTGTAAAAAATTGTAAAAAGAAAAAAATGTAAAATTGTTTTTTCCGTTAACCAGCCGTCATCCCCCTATGAACGACAGCCCTCAGAAGACGAAACTTGTGCGAGCTAAGGATCCACGAGGTCTTACCTTTTAACGTGCGATTCCTAGTATTCCATGGAAAGAAAATTATTGTATCATAATGACCATTGAAGATTTTTTGACAGTCGTATATGACAACTAAATCCTTGACATTGAGTGATAGCGATAGTAAAATATGTTATCAATTTGTCTGATTAGTTTCAATTCCCTTAGTTGGATACTCTATCTCACATCCCTTTTAAATAGAAAGCTGGTCTGAAGTTATATTGAGTATGTTACATAAATCTGGACCTTTTGATGACCTCGCCAAATATAGAGGTATCGCCCTGGTAATTGCGTGACCAAATTTTTCACTCATGTAATATTGAACCGCCTTGATTCGTGGGCTGAAGATGCCCAAGTAGTCCCTGAGTCTCAATCGGGATTCCGCAAGAATCGTGGATGTATTGACAACGTTTTTGTTCTTTCCTCCATCATATAACTTCATATAAGACACAAGAAGAGAAAAATATTTGCTTTGTTTGTTGAGCGAGCATTCGACTCTATAAACATAACTTGCTGTGGTAGAAATTGTTCCCCATTGGTGTAAGTGGTAATAAATGTCATAAGGGTTATTGAAAACTTATACGAGAATCCTACACTCAAAGTGAAAGGCAATGATGGACTCACAAAATCTTCCGATGTTACCACTTGGGTCCTACAGGGAGAGTCTCCACTTCTCTTCAATGTATTTATATCCGACCTAGATGCTTTCTTTTCAGATAAAGGGGCACGCCGAATTAAGATTGATAATAAAAAGGACTTGCTAATGCTATCCTATGCCCATGACCTCGCAAAAAAATTGGGAATTCTTGAAAAATATTGTCGAATCAATAAGCTAACTGTTAATACTTAAAAAAATATAAATTTCTCGCAGGGAAATTTTCTAATGGATGAATCCTCAAGATTTTTATACGAAAACAAAAAAGTTGAAATTACCTCCACGTATTCCTGGGGTATCATTTGTATCTTCACTATCTTCAGAGAAATAACAATCAGCTCGATTATAAAAGGAAAAACGGCAATAGGAGTAACTCTTCTTGTTATTGCAAGGAGCAAAACAGATGGAAATGCAAATTGGCCCTTTTTGACAGCCTAGTGGGAACTGTCATGTTCAATTGTGTTCTGGGGACTCAGAAATGTTGGAGCGCGTACAGGTAGGATTCCTTGAAAGAATCATACTTCTACCTATCACGTCACCTAACTATATATAGACAGACTCTATAGAAACCGGTAGAGTCAAATTAATGTTTTCAAACTCTGTCTCAATGGGATAACCAAAATACTGTGAACATGGATGACACCCGATTACCTAAGGTATGCCTCAGACGACAGCTCACACTTGAGAACTGTGTTGAAAAGTTCAACTAGACACTGCAATTGAAAAAATTCTTTACCCCTCCTAACCTACCTGAAATTTGGTCTCAAACTTAACGTGGATCCATCACTAGTAAAAAAAAAATCATACTTCTTAAATTCCGTGAAAAACTATCCCAAGATGATGTCTCACTTTCATGCCGTGCTACATATCTGTCTTTTCATTGTTTTTTCACTATCCACATCAACATTTTTTGAACCTCAATATATCTATCCAAGTTAAAAGAACCATTGCACAACTCCGACTTTGTAATAAATACTTAAATACATTCACTTTGAATGATGGTTTCCTACGATACTTACGATATGTAACATGAATGAACTGGAAACTATCACACACATTTTATGCGAGTGTCCTATTTACAGTACAATGAAACCTCCTAACTCCTATTCTTTATATAGTCTTGGCAATCTATTTCTCTCTCTCGACAATATTTCCCCAAAAACTGCAAAGGACATAGTCAATTGTATCTGAAATATCTTGAGACTCCGATCTTTTGTGATACGCTGGATGTTGCAGTTGACTCAGAGAACTTCACGAATAGTTTGCGATGTACTTATTAAATAGAGTTTTGAAATATTGATAAGGTTTTTGAAAAAAAAGAAACATAAACTAGGTCCTCTAGTAGCCAGTTATGTGATAGGCGATCGAACGCTTTACTGAAATCTGTGTAGATTAGGTCATGTACTTAAATATATAAATTAAATATTGAATGTTGTGCTTCCGCAATTAAAATTCTGTGAATAAACATACATTTGTCGACGTGTTACTACCTCTCATGAAATCATATTGGTATTTGGAAATGCTATAGCGAGTATGTCCATACAACAAGTCCGCCACAAAGATCTATTATAACTTGTTTGGATGTTCTATTCGTAATGTTGGAGGAATAGCAGAATATTTTCTAGGACATACTGAAGAGAGGGGGGCATTAAACTACAAACACAATATTTTTTTCTCTTCCTTACTGATCTGGATTGGAAAAGATGAAAGTGTTCATTGAAGAACAGTCAGCAAAACAGTTAAGATTGAGCAAACTAAAATGATAAGAAGCCACACAATTGAATACGATATTTAAATAGCGATAATGAAGTTCACTAACAGTGGAGTGTTGACCGAATTCCAGTTCAATCTGGGCAAAGAGCGAAATACTAAGTACACTAGAAGATGTAGAAAAATGCAGGCAATATGTAATACAACCGAAGTATCTACTTCTGTGGACCCTCAGTGACCAATGTCTGTTCATGGCAGCCAAAAACTAACGAGAAAATATTACTACAACTATTGAACAAAAACTATTAAAGGAATCTGGAGAACAAGTATGGCTGATACAAGGCAAAAGACGCATAGGTCTGAGAAGAAAAGCTTTCAACAAGTTGTTGGCTGATTTTCTGGCGATAATATTGGCAAAACGAAGTGGGTGGAAGGCTTTGCGAAACACTAGAAAAATAGGACAAGCTTCTGAAACGAATGGAGACACGAAACATACAACGAGAGACAAGAAGTACAGAACCTACTGCAGGCAATTATACAAGTTATGAAAACAGAAGAGTTGAAAAGAAACAATGAGTATTTAGTTGCTATTTTAATACATCCAATACATATTTTTGCACATATTCTGGGCATATATGATTGCACCCTGTATATGCACGATCTACCGACCAGCAGTACAGTGAAAGTGTGATTGAAACTAGAAAACCACTTCTCCCATAACGATACAACGCATCTACACATAAACTTCTACCAGGAATAATCCTAATCGGGCAATAAAAAGCTCCCAAGGGTCCCAGAGACTGGTCAGTATCACGCAACATTACGCACAGAAATGATGATTGTAACGTTCGTCGAACGTTTCTCGAATGTTTCTATAGTCATTGGATTTTATTTGAATAGCTGAATTAAATGACGTGGACTTTAGTTGTCGTATCATAGCCGTATCTTAAAGTATAACGTCCGTCAGGTCCACTCTGGTGCTTGGAAATGATAATAATGTTAGTCTTATTGCCTCTCGCATTTGTATTTCCTTCTGAATAGACTGTTCCCAATGAGAAGCTTATATCGATATCTTATTTCAGAGTGCTCACTTTAGAATCCGTAGAAGCCTACGCTATTTCTGATAGTTGTTCACACAATAATACACCTCATCCAATTAATTGTTTAAAATAGACCGACTTCTTTCACTTAGCAGAAGTCAGCGGTGTCTTGACGGAATGAATATCACGATTTTGTAAAATTGAATACTGAGTATGAAAACATTTCTGTTCTTCCATGAAATTCAACATGATTTTGAAATACATTTCTAATTATTATGGTATACATTTCCGTTTCATTCAGTCCCAAATAATACTACCTATACATAAGACATTTTTGCAATAAAGTTTCTCAAAATTCAACATAATATTTTAAATAAATTTATCTTGACCTCAAATTTGGTTGAAGCTTCGTTAAGGATCTTCATTCCTTAAAAAAAACGGGATTTAGAATTTTTTTTTCTGATTGATGGAGGAATGTATGAGTATATGAAGATAAAAATGATATAAAAAAATATTTTTCGAGTAAGTAAATGAATGAACAGTATATTTTCACTCAGTTTTGTTGATTTTCACCATCAAAACGAACGTATATTTTTGTCTGGATTTATCTCAGTATTGAAGTCTATCATTCACTTAGTTAAACGTCTATCTCACTTTTTTTTTTCGAAGCTTTAATTTTAGTTGAATGGAGGTAAAAATAAAATAAATTATGTAAGATTACAATCGTTGAAAATTAAAAAAAAAAATTAGGAATGAAGAAAAAATTACAAAGTGTACAAAAAGCAACCAGGTACTTAAAACAAAAGATGACTGAACATAATAGGGATTGTAAAAATATATACAACCCACTTAACATTAAAGAATCCAATAAGCCTCGCGGAATGTTGTAAGTGATAGTATCAACCAAATACCGAAATATCGATTTATCTTTTCCATAGACATGGTTTATATGTTTGATGTGATGGTATTCAACCTGGGCTGGTTCACGTCAAAGCTGCCGAGAGTGAGACTTCTACAGTTACTTAAGCCTAAGCCAATGGCCTGACCTTGGCATTACTCAGGTCAAGTGAGCTTCTGAAGTCGGAAACGAAGAGATCCATAATGGCCTGCCAGGCTGGTGTCTTCAAGAGCCTCTCCTACCGTAAATGCGTGATGAGTATAAAGGTCCCAGACACTAGATACTGAGTTTGTCTTGGGGCAGGTAATACCATAGTGCATTTGCTGTCCATTTTGTATGGTCTCAGCCTACATCCACAGGCATAACGCGGCGCTATGAATGTTGTACTACCGTCTACGATACTCGTATGGTATAGACAAGACACCGGTATTATCGCCTTTTGCTCCGAGGGATATTGAGTCCATGGAGGAGACTGGGAAGTGCTGAATCCACTGGAATTGGTGAAATGGTGATTCTGAAAATAGGGATCCTCGGCAGAATGATGGATGAACTGCTCATGAACCGAAGAATCATACCGGCTTGCCGTAATATGGCAGAAATCATAGCCGGACGAATGCAGGAGGCCGTAATCATTGGTTCTCTCCACCTGCTCAGGGCACATGATTCTCGGGCCCAATAGGCAATCACTCCACGACACACCCCAGGCAATTGGGGTAAATGATCCATGTAGGATAGTGTTGCATTACCACCTACTATATTCCTACGGTATAGATGTGACATCGATGTTACCTTATGATCTGGTGGATATTGAGTTCGTTGTGGAAAATGAGAAGAGGTTTATATTCCGCGTGACTTATGTTTTTGTTTTGAAACGAAGATGGTTCATTTATCAAAATCGATTTAAGAGGAGACTGTCATTTTCTGAAAAAAAAAAATATAATTCACGTATCTTCAGGATCTCGAATTGATAATTTCATAATGTGGGAGGAAGACACCATAGCTATCATAGTAAAGAAGTGGGTTGAACTTGAAATTGAGGTGGCAGATGTACTTTTTTTGAACTTTTTCTATTCTGTCAATATGTTTATGCTACTGAGAATTCCAAATGAGAGAGCAATAAAAAAGCATTAGTAACGAAGATATGATTTTGAATTGCTGGCTTATACAACTAATGAAGCTAGGTTTCTCGAGGGTTTTTTCACAATCTTCCCAACGTGAAGGTTCAAATCGAGTTTTTTGTCGAGTATTGGAAGTTTTATGTAATAAGTTTTGGGATTTTGGATATTAATTTCAAAAATAAAACAAGATGCAAAACAGAATTGATAAATGAAGCTTGAATTTTACCAACAAGATTGTTCATGAGGCGTGATCAGAATAATAATGGCAATGATAGTCTCGCCTTTAAAAAATATCCAATATTAAAACTAAAAACATAAAACTTCCATTTTTTTCAGTCTTATTACTCCTAGTTCGCTAATAGAATGTACTTCTTCCAGTGGACTGTCATTCATGTAGAAGAGTAGAGATAGTGTTCCTAAATCTCGTGAATATTATTATATTTCACATTTTTCTCATGCAGGAATCTACATGAAGTCTCTCACCGATGTATATCGGATTGAAAAAGGGTACAATCATGTAATTCCCAACTTATTCAAGAATGCCTTATTCATCAGCATATACATACCAAACTCAGAGAATAAAAAGCATTTGTCGATATCTTTAACGATGAGAAAAATCCCTCAAGTCCCAAGAGAGACTTACAAAACTCCAGATAAGACATTAACATCAAACAAATCAGTATCATTTATATAAAGTATTATATAACATCAAGTTGTTTCCAACTACTGAAGCAAAAGTGTCACCAGATTTCTGATGGAATCCAAAAACGCAAACGATATGATTAAATTATGATCATAAATGTTTTTTTGTTAGATATATATAGACAAGACAATTGGCAATATGTCAAAATAATTGTCGAGTTTCCCAAATTGCCAATATAAACTAATATGCTAGGCATTGTTCCAGGCGATCTCAAGTACACTTATGGTTGATCCTGGGGTACATTTTTTAACTTCAAAACAATCGGCTGGAAATATTGCTAGTTTTCCTATATGGTTTCGGCAAAACTTCTAAAATAAGTCGAGGACGGCAATAAAAATATTGGGTGAAAACGAAAATATTCCCTTAATATTGGAAAATTTTTTACTCACAATATATGCAGTTATTTGAATAAATCATTGGGAATGTAAGCACCTGGCATCAACTACATTGTACTGTTCATACTATATATTACATAATTCTTGATTGAAAAAAAAATTTGGTAAAATTTAAATTTTTTTCTAGGCGAATTTTGTTTATATTTATTCAATAAAATACTAAATAAAATACCTACTTCAATAAAATTCTAGTACTGGTACGGTATTTGATTCAAAAACGCACTAGTGCGGCAAAGAATGCCATTATGACAATGAAAAAAGTGTCAAATTACAGTCATTACCTACTTGACAGTGACGGAATTATTCACTCAAAGTTATGATTTTGCATCGAATCTCCCTCTAGAAATCCTTCGTTAGTCTCATTATTCTTGTTCACTTAAAGACGACCGTTATTAATCCATCCATCTCGTCTGGCGTTGAGACTGATAATTTTGAGCTGAAATAACCTGTCTGTGAAATTTTCTCTTATTTTTATCAAGTCCACCAACCAAGTCGGTATTCGGCAAAGTCGTCTCTGTCATGTCTCGCGTTTGTCAGATTAGTGACGTGACATGCTCGGCCGCCCGCGACTTGTTCATCATATTACCTGACTGACGATCCTTTCAAGGACGAGGCACGTCTTCGTCTCTTCACTCGTACTCTCGACGGCTGGAAAACCATTCGAGACAGGTGGAAGTAGGCATCAGGGAGTTTTGGAAGCCGTGTAGCCCAGGCGAAAACTATTTTTTTCGGTTGATACATGTGTGAAAATCCATAATAATGGTCTATATTTTCCATAGATCACAAATTGTTGCCATTATATTCACCTATTCATTAATTTTTAACCAATTAATATCATAAATCATAAATACCCTGCCACGCTGTTTCCAGCGTTGCCGGTTATTGCTCAGCTCAGGTTAAATTGGGTAGAGTGGAGTGGGTTTACTAAAGGGGGGCTAAGTGACAAAGTGGTTTGTCGAACCTATGCCGATGGCGCGCAGTGACTAGGCCAATCGGCTGGTGGCGGGAATTTGGCTGGGAAGAAGAAGAACTGTCAAGTCAACTGGAACTGAAGGTCATTTAATTAATGATTTGGTTATGTTGTTTTGTTGGTTGAACAAATTGCAAATGCAATACCACAAAAAATGACGACAGAGGAAAACAATGAACCTACCAGTATGATACACAGTCGTAAGAGACTTCCTGTTTGGAGAGAGCAGTAATTCCACGAGTATAATTATATCTGCTTCACAGATGATTTTAACGTTCTAACCTTGAGTTGTAAGTAAACACAGTTCACCTCTCCGAAGCAGTGTTTAGAAACTAATAGTTTATAGGGCAAGCATGCAAATGTACAAACCAATAGGTAGAGCTACGGTAACTGACACAGAATAGCAAATAAGCAGAAATTCAGCAAGCAGTGTGAAATAAACATATCATGACCCTTAAGCCATGGAGCAAGCGGAATGGAACACTAGTAGAGAAAGTTATGTAATTATAGTCAATTGTAGGGTAGTATGCAAACCAAACTAGCAAGAGGTGCGCTTAGAACTATTACTTAGCTGTCGCGATCAAGCAAGCTAGAATGCTCAGTATGTCCTAGGGCTCCTGACTCCTCCTGAAGAGTCCCGTTGGAGAGAGGATAGGCCGCTGGTGGTGGTGATCCCGTAGCACTCGGCTAGGTACCGCGAATGTAAGCTGCGCCTGCAGAAGTCGTGCATATAGTAGGTGGATCAATGCGCCAGCTAGAAATGGGCTGCTTTCAGTCTACGGTTAGGTCTCTCAAGACACAGGATGTAGAAACAAGAGTAAGAACGAAGAGGGGAAAGGACGAAAAGCGAAGAGGCCTGAAATGGGGAAGTCAAGAATAAGTTCATCCGATTATCATGAACTCAGGAAAATAAAAGAAGCAATAGGCAAGCATGAGCAACGAAGGTTCGTTATAGCTATACTGCCGTCCTAAGCAAAAAGCCGTATCTCCAAAAACTCTAAAGCTGAGAATCTGTGGTTTCGCCCATCTTAAGTACGAAGAGTCTTAAACTTGTGTACTGAAGGCAAAATGAATGATTAACTTTGGCTATTTCAATCTAGTTTACATAATTTTTCCTTTGGAGAAAGTTGAATTAATAGTGTTTCAAGACTACAGAAACCAATATCTCCATATTCACATTTTTTGTAGATAAGGCTTTTTTGCTTAGGACGGCAGTATAATGTGCTATAAAATTGTAACATACCTGAGATGATGTGTGGCCTCAAAGTGGTATATCGGTTATCGATACTGCGATGAAATTCAGTAACAATCAAATCCACAAAGGTGATTGAGAAGATTCTTCATTGAAGAAAAATTACCAAATTCACAGATTTTTCACCAAATTTCCCAAGAAAATCCGCGAAAGCGCGCGGATAAAATCTCTTACCCTTTCGGAAAATGTGCAGCTGATAAGACTTTAGTTTTTGTGACAAAAGTCCAAATGTCATGAACAGC
The DNA here is from genome assembly GCA_958502065.1 of Chrysolina americana. NCBI lineage: Eukaryota > Metazoa > Arthropoda > Insecta > Coleoptera > Chrysomelidae > Chrysolina > Chrysolina americana. The sequence continues at coordinate 13,341,209 of OY293413.1, forward strand.
ACAGCTGACTGACATTGACATCTGTTGAGGCAAGATGCAGGTTATATTATTGTAAACAATGCTGGTTGGATATAATCGCCTTGCTTTCTGAAATATGAATGGGACTGAATAGAGTTAGAGGGGTATTCTCCCCTTAGAGCACCATCGCACACAATTGTGACGCCTTATTCAATGTATCATTAAGGTTCAGGTTACATTTTGTAACGGCCTGATACTGCTTCACACGATTGTGAATTATATAAACAAAACGTCTGTATCAAATTGGCACGGAATATTCGTCTCAGTGGAGTTTTATATGGCAATAGGTGGAGGTGTGTCATGACATCAATGGGTTCCAGAAGTAAATTCACGTTTTTTTATTCTAAAAACCAAAAAATCTCTCATTTGATGCATGCAATTCATTGATGAGTGATCATAATAGAGTTTTTCAGTAGAAATAGTAATAAATTTCAGTATCGCAGACTCAGAGAATACAATTAAATTCATCTTGCACAATTGTTAGTGTCGGTTCTCAACACCGACAGAATGTGGAGAAAGTTTCTGAGATCTCCTCTTATTTTTATGGACAAATTATATCTGGATCATCTGCAGAAAAATGCAGATGCAAGATTCGATTCATTAGATAAAATTGGATCAGACTTAGAAATTGAGGGAGAAGAGAACATATATGAAACTTATGGTCCAGCACAACTTGGAACTCAGAATGAAAATACCAAATGATAGTTCAGAAGGATCGGAGGATGAGGAAGGCAATGTTCCTTTGTCAACCTTTGAGAAACTACACTGGAGAATAGGCAGTTTTGTCAGCAAGGGAGACCCAGAAAAATAGTTGAATTTATTGAGTTTCTTGTATCTGAATTTGTTATTTCATTTACTTTCATATTTTTGTGAAGAATATATTTTAATTTTAAGATTTTATCCTAACTTCACTCCTGAAACCCTTAATACGATTGTACCTTATCGTCACAGCATACCGTTACTCATAAGTGTGAATTTTCACGATTATGGCTAGACATTGTTGAATACCGTAGTACTCAATTGTGAATCTTCACAATTGTGACTCTGCATTATTGGATACCACGGCACACAATTGTGAAGGTCACCAATGACCCCAAAGGACATATCGATGTGACAGAAAACACCAAAATGTAAAGTAACAAAATATTGTCCATATGCTGCATCCATGTTTAATACCCAATTTTTGAATTTTATCTCTTGGTTCTGAAAGGGTTAAACAGGGTGAACAAGAAATTCTTGAGGATAGCTTATTGGTTTTGCTCTCGCATAGATGCTTCTAGCGAGAAGGGTTCGGAGGAAGCGGGAATCACCTAATTTGCTGATTGTTTGCTCATTTCTGCTCCCTTAGATCTCTGATCCCAAGGTAGGTTGTGTCATGGAAAATTATAAGTTTTTGCCTCATTTAAAAATGAACAACCCTTGTCCCCACACATTCCCACAAAGTAGAAAAGTTTGACAAATATTTGACAGAAAACAATTAAACCCCATACGGACATAGAAATACATCTGTCATTATTCTGTGCAATATTCCTCAAAGATACATTTGGAATAGAATGGAATAGTGTTTCAACTACTGCCTGCAATCAAAACACAGAAATATCTCACATAAGTTTTCACTTGTTTGCGAGATGGCCACATACACCAGCAAACATCAACTAAAAGTAGATGTGGGCATTGTTAATAAGTTAATGGGAATTAATAAAATTGTAGTTATACAGTTAAAAGAACGGCAGTGGAGACAATATTAAGTGGAATTGTAAGCATATAATACGAATTTAACTCGAATACAGGTGAGGAATTTGTCAGAACAATTATAAAAATTGTGAATGATACTCGAAGTTATATTCTTGATACAACATTTCAGGTAGGTATTTCCTGAATATAAAAATTGATCGAATTTCCTGAACTGTCGGTCGGTGGTAGAGTATTATATAATTTTGGACTCAGATAATGGTAAATTTTCGGTCCAACAGATTTGTACCTGCAAAGTCATTGAAACGTAATGTGTTTACTGGTATTATAGGAGTGGTTGAGCTTCACAAGTTTATTTTATTTCCGTGATGTCTACTATTACTATTATTATAATATAGCTCTCAGGATCAACACACCTGATTCTGCAAACAAACTAATTGTATAATGAAAATAACCACTTGCATACATGCATATTTCGAGGTTTTTTTCCATTCATCAGTACTAGGATAGGTCAGACAACATTGGATTCAAACCTGATAGTCTTCCCTTACAAATGAAGCCGCGAATTATGTAGTAGTACTTATGGGGAGGCTGTTGTTACAGCCAAGCAAGTAGGCCCCCATGGGCGAAAGCCGCGACTTACAAACAAATCAGTCGCAGCGCCAGCCGCGATGGAAACAAAACAGCACTCCTCAGTAGCGGTACTATAGTCGAAATTATCTGTTCTCATTTATTCGATACTCTCCGTAGAAACATTTCTCGAACTTTAATCGATTTATTTTATCAGCATTTATTTTTGAATAAACGTTTTACATTATTTCAAGTAAAAAAATACTGTAAAAATCTCGAGAAGAGCAGGTGGAAACCATAGATTATTGCTCAGGATATAGAGAAGTATTGCTGTATAAACTACACAAACTGAAAGTATTATTGGATTCTGATAAATTGTTATGTAGATATGATGATCACTTAACTTATTAGTATTGGTATTTTGATATTTTTCTATGTTTCTTTTTCAATTCCATTTCCTTGTTTCTCTGTTAATAGCCAGATGTCTCAGATGACAGGGAAATGTAAATTCCAGTTTCTCTAAGAGATACTCGAATTATTATGTAGAAGTTATATTTCCGCTCTATCTAAATCACTGACAAATCAAGATCTGTACCACTTCACATTACCCAAATAATCTATCGAATTTTATAGAAAACTACGAGATCTCAATTAATGAAGTGGTATTCGAGTTGAGATAAGACCCATTACACAAATACATTAAGTTGATGAAAGTAACTTCAAACTTTCCAACCTGCACTTCCTCAGGAATATTAAATATTCAAAAAAAATCAATCTGAAATTATATGTTTATAATCGAGAATTAATAAAAAGAAGCTGTTGTAATCGGAAATTAATCATTATTAGTATAATGTAGGTCAGATACGAATCCAAGATATACAAAGTGTTCATAACTACCATCATAAATAAAATTTACGATAATTGGAATAAATCATTTCATTTAAACTAACAAGATTTATTGCTCCCGTCATATTCTAATGACCTTTTCAAAATGCTTGGAAGGTTATTGACATACTGTTCGGATTGGGTGAGAACAACCATTGGTATTTCTGTGACAAGAACTTGTGGAAGTTTATTAATTCTTCTATGGACGACGTGTAATTTTTAATCGGATGAGATGATATAGTGAAATGAATATAAGTCTAGGACAATCTGTTGAAATGTTTCAACATATATCACGTCTCGATTGTCGAAGGTAAAAATCATTTTTAACCATGATTTTTTTGTCTATTCTTCATTCAAATTTCAAGAATATTTCCAAACTATGGCAGGCCACGTGCCTACATTGCATTATATTTCGAATGAGTAAGGCTAATTGAGATTCAAAACATTCCCAACTCTAGAATTCAGGAGTTCAACTACTTATTGATTGTTACCAATACATACATCCATGCCTATTTACTTTATTTGTTAATTGTTCGGACACAAATGAAAATCATTCAATGAACTAACACGTTTATAGTACCCGCACAGTCTTTTGACAGACATTGTACCCACATTGATACCACTGATAACGATTCAGTTTGAAATTCTACCTGGTCACGTTTGATGAGTCATTATACAGTATGTTAATGAAATAAATATTACGTAATAGGTAAGGAACGTATTTTTCATCATATGGAATAAATAATTCTTTCCATAATATTTATAACAATATTGTTATTACTACTTGAACAAATTATATAATCCGGGTGTGGCTATGAATTTTCATAACCTCCATTTGAACGAAAAGAACAATTCAGTAAAATGGTATTCAACCGGAGAACGGAAAAATTTGTCCCATATGGCAGACCCCAAGGAACTGTTCTTGGACTCGCGTTGGTTTTTATCAACGTTAAGAACCTGTTCTGAAAAATAATTACTTTTTTGAAATCATCAACTGGTTTGAACTATGAATTATGATAATTACATTTGTTTACAGTAAAACCACTATTTTTGTCTTTATTTCGTGGACTATCAAGAGCAGACTATAGAGTATGAATTAACGAAATTGAAATCGACGTACTGTTTGTAAATTAATAAGCCATAGAGAAAACCATTTCATGCCATCAGTTTCGAAGTTTTGCCGTTTCTTGAAAGAAAGAATGCTGAAAGAGGACAAATTTCAAGGCTAACGACAAACATTTTGAAAGATATAACTTTTTCAGAAAAGTAAGCGAGTTTGTCGTCTACGACGAAAAATACTCTTTCTTGAATGGAATCTTGAATATTCATGGTTTGTTTTTGACAACATATATCCAAACAGTATTTAGGAAGAATTGATGAGTATTTGGAATTGGACTCAAATATAAAACATTCAAAAAAACTGTAGTTCTCTAAAGTTTAAATTCTTAAAACAATATCTAAGGTGTAGCAGATTGTCGTCTTCAAAACTTTAGAATAATATAGAAACTATCACAATGTGTTTTATTTTAAAGGGAGTATCGGTGAAACCCTCCAAACGTTTTTTTAAGTTTGTACGTCAAACCGTTCAAAAGTTAACAGGGGGGGACTATTAAAAGCCGCACTGTATAATAGTCGTAAAGTAAAAGTAATTTATCCCGTTCTATGTTTTTTCCTATAGAAACAGTTGGTTATTATCAAATGAAATTTTTCATTTTTTCTGTACTAGGTACTCAGCTCCGTTATTTCTTATACTAATTTTTCCACTCTAAACGTTTCTAATTCACTCATAGAATTCTGCTTGGAACTGAACAAACTATAGCTGCATATTCGTTTCCCAAATTACTCTTCGTAATAAATGAAGGCCCCGTACAACATTTGACGACCTCCCTGCAAAAACCTGTGAACAATTCAAATTTCTGTTTAGGGACACTCCGATCCTGTCGGCGTTGACAAGTTGTTGATTAATTGAAACCTAAAGTCGGACTGGAACGTGTTTTCTTGATGGCCTTTTGTAGTTCTTACATACTCAAACGTCTCGGATATTTTGTATTCATTGTCTTCTTAACAACTGTGTCATCAGTTTTTGTTACCATTCTTTCGATCACTCAACAAAAGGACGGTGGCCCGGTTTTTACTCATTTGGAATACAGGGTGTTTCGATCAGTACGAACCGAGATGCTAAATGACAGCTTCTATTGGAAATAAAGAAAAGTAAAGGGTGTTTTAACAAGAATATTTATTAATTATAAAATAAGTACATCAATTTTCTGTTGAACTATCACCATTTTTGTCTTCCGTCCATGAAATAATACCATCTCATCTCACAGTCTATTTCTGTATATATTCCACTGTCCTTCCCTTTCTTACAAATTTCCCAATGAACAACGCTATTCAAATTCGAGTCTATGCATTGGGATCCCGGTAACAGTAAGAGATAGTGGTTGAATGGGGGCAAAGCATATTTCAGAGGCCAATTATGCAAATAATTTTTTGTTATCGTGCAGCTTTAGTTCTAAAGTTACACAGAAATAATCAAAAATTTAAGTTTTTATTTGCCTGTATCTATTTATTTTGTGAACATTTTCTTAAAACTTTTGACAGTTTGCCATAGCAACATTTTGTAGACTATCCAAATATGTGAATAAAAATCATATACAAAATATCGTACAAATTGGCCCCCCTCAACTTTTAATTTTGATGTACGGAGTTGTATTTTTTATTGTTTCATATGTCCAATAGCCTGAGGTGTTTTTTCAAAAATTCTAAAGATTAAGGAAAAAATATGATAAAAAAAATTCGATTTCTTTCAAAAAAATAAACAGGTGAACATTTCGGATTCGTTCTCATTACTTCATGATCTAATAACTAAAAACCATTCTTTCATGTTTTTAGTTGCCATGGCAATATTTTGAAAATTTGCTTTAGAATCAGATTATTCGTACGCTGAAGACTATTTAAGTTAAGAGAATATAAATATTCAATTTCAGTGCCATCTTTCATGATAAAGTCGAACAGAAAATAAAAATTACAAACTCTCTTTTTCTCTTTTTTTTCTTCCAGGATGTCTGGTTTGAGTTCAAAATATTTATGATTTTAAATTCATATATTTATGTCACAATAAGATTTACTTGTATTCTAGGCAGAATTTGAAAATTCAAATGAGGCAAAGTCCGTACGGGATAAATTCAAGTAGTCATAAATTTACACACTTGAGTGTAAGGACTACAATGCACATGTATATAAACCAGGTCAATGATACGAGGAGTACTTGAGAAGATACACGTCGATTAAATCGGAATCAAACATATTAGAATTTATAGAAATCAAGAAATACCTACGTAATGAAAACTATCAAGTTCTAAATGACCGGATATAATTCTCCAATAATCAACTTCCTCACTAGTACCAACCAAACTTCTGCCTGATGATTGTAATCAATATAATTGCAACAAACTATTTACTATCATGCCATTAATATTATTCCATACCTGCTTTTGTAATTACACAAAATTCGAGAAAAAATTATTTTTCAAACTTAAGCTTTGTTTATAACTAGCTCCGAACTTCTACTGTTTTATATTCGTCGCCTGACTAAAAAGACGAATTTAATCCAACCACCGACTAGTGATCAGAAAAAAATTATAAGGCAATCTATTTTCCGACGAACTTCCAAATTTCCATTTCCATGATAGTGATGTAACTTCGGGGTACTCCAAAAAGTGAATTGACCGACTTATCAAAAAAAGCGAAAAGACATAGGTATACTCAACCTATTATGTTTTTTATGAATAGACCTACAATCATACATCTTCTGTAAACTTGCTCCAAAAAAAATTATTTGTTTCAAAATATTTGAGAAACCAATATAGTTGATCCAATGGTGTCATCCGCTATTGACAGAAATAGCGTCCTAAGAGAAATAGATCAATTTCCAACAGTTTTATAGCCTCATTTCATTCCACCCAAATGTCCCTATGAACTTATGTCTGTGATCTATCAAGTTAGTCAATTTTCATCTTGAAATCATTCAGGGAATCACCTCTTCAAGTATGGCCGCGTGCTTGCATAATACCCTGTATAAACTGACGAATTGATAACATTCAAAACTTCAAATTTCGTATTAATTTCACATTGTTTTGACTTGAAATGTTGTGGTTTTATTATTTGTATTCGTATTATATCCTCTAATATTGAACTTTTATATTTGCATGTAAGTAGTAGTCAAAATGTTTTTGAAATTTTTCATGATTTTAGACGTAATATTGTGATTTTATTCCTGAACCTCACCAATTGTAAGTTGCCCTTTCGTATCTACTTACCTATTTTATCATATGTATAATACAACTCTTATTTTATTTATATTGTAATAGTATACTATCTATTTACTGATACATGCTTTGTCAATAAGGTTCATATCTTCAACAGTAAAGTACATTTTTTATTCGATTTGATTACATCTTAGAAATGTAACGTACTTTTGTTGACTCAAATATATCAGTTGATATATATCAATACTATACAACCCAATCCAGATATATTAGGTAAGAGAAAAATATGTATACATACAATTTAATTGTTTACATTACTGAGTTCATGAGTTGGACCCAGTTTTGGACTCGACGTTTTGGCTCCTGCTTTGGAGCCACTTTCGGAAGACTGGCTGCGGAGCCTCTACCTGCCTACTCCTCGAGTGTCGTGGTCTGATGGGGTATCAAGGTCTCTACCTGCCTACTCCTTGATCTCATTGTAATATTTACTAATGTCACGAACATTAGAAATAATTTCCAAAACCGTAATATATATTTTTCGGAGAAAACTGTGCGAGCAAGGAAGATCCGGGACCTACAGCTTAGATAAAAGTGGATTCCGAACCACTTCAGTTCAGTGGCAGGCGGTGGGGATTGAAACTAGGCAGCCTATGGTCGAACGCTCTACGACCACTTCGCTAAATATTATTATTGTAAGGTAGTTCTAGTAGAACCATTCTACTAGCCATTGTTGGGTCTCTTTTGTGAGTTATCCGGATCTTCTAATAAACCCCAGAAAATTTCCTGTGGGTCGATATTTTCTATACTCTATCATTCTCAAGCTAGCAATAACTTCGCATTGTGGGAAGCTGTTCCGTCCTCCTCATCACAAAACCCCAAAATGTGGGGTCTTGGTGTATCCATATCAGACGTCCTACCACCTCATTCTACCAGGAAAATTGTTGATGGTTCTTAACCCATTTCTTCGTGTCATGGTTAATATCTCTACATGGGATTTCACAGGCTCTTTCTGGTCCAATCAGAAACATTGAAACATTGTTGATCCCCGCTCTTGCTGGGGCATCTGCCCTCCTCCCCGCACGATACACCTGTTACTCGACATTTGTTTAGGTTTCTACCATGCCATGCCGAATTACCGAATTAGTTCTTAACAATCGCACATTTAAGTTTTAGATGTCTACTCGCCCAAAAGTTGTCAGAACAAAACTGAGCTACTACGTTGGACCGTTCTAGCTTGGAACCAAAACAGGCCTTTGGCTCCCATCCATAGAATATCTCTCGTGCAATTGGAAATACCAATCACCTTTGCTTGAAATATACAGGCTCGAGTGCCAAGGCTTAGACAGATGTCCTGCCTCTGTCTCTCCCGATATAGCTTAGCACTGACCCAATTGCTTGTCTCAGAGCTATTCGTGTGCCAGATTTGCCCTGTTGATATCTCAGGTCTCTTGATGTATTTGTATGATGTGAGTGCATGTCTCATTTAGTAGCTTGGAGTCTTGTCTGGCAGCATCTCAGATGTGCCAATTCTTATTCTTATGACTTCCATTAGGTATGTTTGGATAGCTAGAAAATGTTGATCTGAATGTAGTTGATCCAATGAAGGCAGGCATCATCTGTTGACCATAACGATTTTACACCCCTTTTCCATGACGCTCAAAATCAACAACTTTGTAATCTAATCAGTCAAACTAAATCTCTGAAACATAATATACATTGGTTGACCCAAGTATTTTAGTAAGTTAAATTCAATTCTATTGAACCCAACAACTCGGGGACATTATGTAAGAGGAAATATGTATATACATGTAATTTTATTCTAATATATGCCAGTGTCAGGATATCATTAGAAAGCATTCCCAAAACCATAGGTTCAGAATACGTATCTAATAAATTCCATCCATAGCGATTTATTACAAACTGGATGTTTTTTGAGTTGTAGTCGTAATAAATAATAGTGAAATGTGGCCCTCTTTCATTCTACTTTGAAAAGGAACGGACATCGGCCTAACTTACGATCGATACTTTGTTTTGTACAAGTTTCAGTGGAATTCATTATTTATAGATTTGTTTATCGCGACGACTTTCATATTCTTTATCATAATGTCATTAATATGTCACTTCATACTGGCTGATTTCTCAAAAGGACAAGACTTATGGTGATGTTTCTTCGTCTTTCTCGTCTATATATCAAAGCCCACGCTAAGCGACGAAGATGAGAAGTTTCGGTCACACGAAGGAGAGAGACGCGACATCTGTCAAATGTTTCTTGAGTGACTGGACACCATATTACCTGCGAATTAATTAGCCGGACTAACAAAGTTAATGCGTCTGGTTGAGGAATTGACATGGAACGCACATTGCGAAGGTGTCCGGTTCGATTCTCACGTAACGTATTTTCTCTTGAAATGAGGATGAATCAATTAATCGTTTTTGAACAATTTCAATAGTTAATAATATATACCTCTTGGAGAAAAAGAGATATTGAAAATAACTTTTTTTCTGGAGATCTAAATCAAAGTTATGATAATTTGTCGTATTTTATTCAAATGCTCTATATCTAAAATATTAAAAGTGAAAAAAAATCAAAGGACAGCTTTTTTCAAATGGCCCAGGATTGAAGGAATAAATGGGCATAGTTATCAGTTTGTATGGAAAAAAATTGGTTTTCTTGTGCGAGAAGCTTTTTAATTTGTTACTCACAGATAACCCTACTTCACTCATCTGAAGCAATTATTTCTTCCATCTCTTCCTTCTCGATGAGTCATGAATGTGCTGGAAACTTCCAGAAGAAATCAATGATCTGATCTAGAAGCTCCAGAAAAAGCTCTTGAATCTTATGAACCCTACTTTGCGGGCGTTGAAGAGATATGATGCGGAGAAACAGATTATGAACTTACCACGAAACCCCAAGATCCTATCTTTTAGTTGCTTCCATCGTGTTTTCAGGAGGTATCTGTATTGCCAGCAATGTTGTTGAATAACGCTCGGCCATCTTTATACATCTCTAGTGACGTAAGACGTAACTGTCTGTGAGCACTTCACTGTTTAGAGGTTTGGATAGGAACGAAAAATTATGTGGAATGTTGAAAACTGCGGAACGTAGAGAACTGTGGTGAATGCGAACGAAAGAACTCTGAGTGTCTTGCGAGAGATCTACGAAAATTCTATGTCGTCTATACAGAGTGTCCCAAATTCGAGCCTCATCACTGGGATCTCAGAAAGTAGAAGAGATACGAGATCCGTTAAATAGAGGCGCAAAGTTGCGCAATTTGGTGCTCACTAAAATGCCACTTCGAAATTTGAAAAATTCCGAATATCCTCGAGAATTTTGGTAAAAAACGAATATTCGCGATTTTATTTTTATTTTTTTATGACTATTTGAATAAATGCATCCTCTTTTTATGAAGTAAAATAAAAAGAGCAAATGCAGATGGCAGCTCTTCGTCGGTTGGCACTATGGGTTCGTTTAAAAACAGAATAATTGTATCATTGATCATTAAATGGATGGTCAAAAAATAAAGAGGGGGGCGCCACTACAACTTTTAAAATGTCTATGTCAAAGATTACTTATCAGGAAAATTGAGCAACCGAATAAAGACTAATTAGATGTTATACCCAAAACTAGAATAGACTTTCAATATTAGATACCTGTTTAACCCGAGGTTAAGTTATTTCGTGGAAAATTCTTTAGGAAATCAGGTTTCCCAGCGCATAGTACTATGTGGTGGTTTACAAGTAGTGGACGAAGTATATATATTGTAACCTGAGTGTATCAAAATTGAATAAATATGTAATTGAGGCTTTATCCTATATACATTTTTTTAAATAAAACCTGTTCCTCTGGGACACCAAATTGAAGTTTCTGCACGTTCTCCTAGGCGAACCAGGAGTGGATCGTTGAGTGGAGCGACTCTTCGAAGGTTTCCGCTTGACTGATTTCTAACAGCAGTCCTCAGGCTGAGCCTTGGGGTATACTTTCTGGAACGTGAGCCGTAAAACCAGGAATATCATTTACTACAGATGTCGGGCTTAATCAAAGATTTGGAGATATCTAACCAGAGCAGTCCCTGCATGAAAATCCTCCAATTTCATCAAAAAGTGTTAAGACCTGGTACAACCATATGAAGGTGGAACAGCGGTAAAACCAAGGAAGGTAAAATCGAAGAAAAGTGGTACTACCAAGGAAGGCTTGGTATAACTATGAAAGGTGGCTTCGTGGTACCATAAAACCCTATAAATTTTTTCTAAATAAATAACTGTCCTTTTCAGTCACTAGCATGAAATGATGGAAAGAAAAATTGGAAAACTCACCTCGTGTGTGAAGGTTAAAAAGGTTATAGGGAGGCACAAGTAGTCTATTGCCAAGTTGTCGTGGACGTCCAATATAAAACTCTATAGAAAGTCTGGACGCTTGCGTTGATGGTGAGATGGATAAAACAGAATATTCACCGAGGATCGCTAAACAAAATCGGGATTCGTCAATTGAACAGAGCCAGGAATTTCCTGAAAGTCGGATCCCTACAGCACTCGCTGAAATTCTCTACCCGACCGACTAAAATATTCAACCTGTCATCTCTTCCTCTCCTGCTTCTTCTTCGTATTGATTCAACAAGTAAGAACTTTAACCCAGCTCCGACTTAACATTCCATTCTTCTATAACGAAGAGAAAATTGACAGCCGTTGTGCCTTTTCGCAATAGATTTGTCATAATTTAACTTGAAGTTATATTGAAGACAATACTGAAATACTCTAGAGGTGGAACTAAACGGAACTGCATAAAATAATAATATGTTTGGTTGTCTCTGGTCAGACACTCGGAAAGCTAAGTTGGCTACACTGATAGCTCGAAAATTAATTTGTTGTCAGATGACAATAGGAACATCATCGAACAGCTGATTACTGTTAATAAACGAAATATTGAATTTTAACCAAACCATTTGGTTTTATAATCACTGTGAACCCAAAAATGAAAACAGACAAAATACGAAAATACTCGCTATGAACTTCCCAAATAAACAAAATGACATACATATTTTGATCATTGAACGTGGTTTATGAATCAAAATTAGCATTGGAACGCCGACACGGATTCTATATTGGAGGTTAGACAAGCAATAACACACCTATATGTATTAGTGTTCATCTTAGTCTATGCAGAGTGAAATATACATTGCTCTGAAGCTCTATAAAAATAAAAATATTACAGTAGCGAAAATTTACATGCTACAAGATGTCATTGCTACTTTTCCTGTTTCACAAGAAAACCCTTTTATATTCAGAGAATATCGTGAAAGCCCATAGATCAGGTAGGAATTGGGGTTCTTCTTGAATTTCTACTGGCTATATTTCTCAAGAAATACCTCCTGAGCCAGTGAGTTCCAAAGATACGTCATTCGTTGGAGGAACGAGCCTTGAGGAAGATATATTAGGCATATATCCAAAGAGACCGAGAAAGAGACGTTGAATGAATGTAAATCTTGATCTCGACCGGTTGCACATTTGATGATATTACAGAATAGTTTCTTCTATGACAGACACGTTGCCAAATTTTCTGCAGTGCTTCAGAGAAGTGACCGAGCTTGTGTGAGAAGCACCACCAAATAGACGGATGGCTCATTTTTGGACAGTATCTAACAGTTTCAGTGTGTACATATACAGGTTGATTTACCACCACTAACACAAAATTTGTCAATGTGCTGTCTCCACCAAAACAAGTTGAAAATCAAGACTCATTTTCCCTTCCCCCTCATCAGACTTGGGACTGACAGCAGATCCGATCCGAGTGGGTTAGAAGTGAGATTGGGATGTTACTCACATTGCAACATGGCAAAATAAATTAATATTTTTGCAACCATAACACAGCATAACATGGTATCATGTCGAAGCAAAATGATCCGAGTGTTGCTCCCTTACCGTCAATACACAATTCCAAGCGACGAATGAGGTTGTCATGTACGCGATCACGCATACGTCTCTTTGAGCACGAAGGACATTAGAGGTATTCTCGATGACTTGCTCGAGGTCTCTATCGAGCAATGGGGTTAGCGTACACCAAACTTTTCATGTAACCCCACAAAAAAAAGTCCATCTGCGTATGGGCTTCTTGGAGGTCAAGAAATGTATCCACGAGAATTATCCATCAGCGTGACCATTCGGTGTCATACTCCGTTACTAAAATGCAGGCGGGTGGGTCCATCGCACATGAACCACATCCGGCCAAATAAGCATCACCAGTTAGCCCCGCTGGTAAACGATAGGGCCCTATCAACTTCATTGTAGTAGTGGCCTTCCCAAAGGTTGATGGAAAATCGATGCTATGAACAAAATGAGCGATAGACATGCTGATTTTTCGAGGAATTTTCCCATAGTTTGCGTCAAACCAAGTTTCCGCCTTATCTTTACATAAGAAGTTCAAAAGGGGCCACATGAGTAGAGGGCGTTATTTAAAATTTTAGGAGTAGGTGTCCTGGAGGCGAGGTGGTTGAAAGTGATGCAACAACAAATTCCTCAACAGTTAAAAAAAATTATATCCGTAAACCGGCTGCACCCTCACGAGCAACCCTCAGAAGTCAGAGACTTGTGCGAGCTAGGCAAGACGCAGCCCTTACCTTTTAACGTGTGATGCCATGCATGTCATGTCCCTCTTGATATGTAAATTGACGTGTTTCGCCAAACTTTCGTAGAAATGCATATGATGTTCATTTTCAAATTGTCACCCGGTATGATACACGCTGAAAATCAGTCAGTCAGTCAAGATGGGAGCCAAAAAAAAGAGATATCAACAAATATCCTAGGTCCTTCGCTGTATCAAGAGGAGAATCACCATAAATATTAAGGATGCTCTCATCAATTCTTGAAATGCATCGAAGAGTAAACAACATATTCCCAAAAAATAACAAATTATTTTCGACTTTTCTCCAAATAAATTTGAAATATCGTCTCCCGATACAAATAAGATTGAATTCTCCATCGTTCAAGCAAACTTACTTCATTTGTAACAGACTTTCACAAGATGATACCGGAGTAGAAACCTCTAGAAAATATCAGCTCACTTCATAGTTTGGTTTTGAAGTCTCGTGTGTTCTGGATGTTCTTTATCGATAAAATGTCGTATGCGATGGACGTGTCGTCAAAACACGGGATTTTCATCGGCACATAAACTTTCTTTGCTCCACGTTTCCTGTTTGTGATTGACATGTTATTTAAGTTGCCCGAACGTCATTCTTCGTTTACCGTAACTAAATTATAAGTGCACTTCAACAATGTAATTACATTCAATAAGGAAAGCTATTTTAACTTTATAATCCGTCGGATGAAAGAGAATCACCACAAAATGTCATTTTTCGAACTTTCAGCGATAGAGAAACATCTTTGATATTTCTGTACGAACGACATCAGGATCAGTGAGCAGGAAATTGAATAGAATATCATGGAAAATGCAGGAATGACTTGAATTGATTTACTATCAATTTCAATGTACGGTGGTTTTCTTTAACTCCCCCCTTTTATTTTTTGAACTGGTCAACTCAAAAAATTGAAACTGGGGATAATGAAATTGATGCATGAATACAATATTCTAGAGTAAAATTAAAAGATGAAAGTTTCAAGATGGGGCCTCCTGTGACACATCCTTTTTAAGCTCCTGATGAATACTTCACAAACCTAGAATATTAAGTCAATATAATCATCGATATTTCTAGAAATATTTGTATTTCTCTGCCATATAGCAATTACTATAACCTGATAAGGTTTGATACGTTAATTTTCGTTCGTCAAAAAATGTCAATACGACAACGAACATCATTGTTCAGTTGAAAAATTCTCATTAGGTTTTCGGTTTTACTAATAGATAGGTACCACGTGAACTATCTATAAAATGGACAATTCTCGTCCATTGGAAGAAAAAATTCAAGCGATTTTTATTTACGATGTGACGCGTAACTGTCAAGAAAGCGAATAAAAATGTTAATTGATCGTTTCCCGAATCGTTCTATCTGAAGGAAATAAGAAAATATTCAAGGGAACTTGTATCCTACTTTACAACCACTGGTAGTGTACAGAACTAAAATCCCCCAGGTCATCCGTCCATTCCAGAAGATCAGCAAGTTCAAATAGTAAGATGATAGTGAATCCTCAACAGTCTGAGTATTTTCTCCGTCGCGAATGTTTATGAGGTGTGTCCTTCTACTGCATAGAGACTTTTGAATAGAAGTAAGTATTATCCATACAAAATCAAAATGGTACACAAGTTTACTGAAGGTGACCCTGATCGAAGAACAGATTTCGGCGAAATTATGACGATAACCATTGCAGGGCATCCTACTTATCTCCAGAATATTTCAGTGATGAATGTACATTTTTTCTCAACGACAACGTTCACAGAAAAAATTGCGGTTATTGGAGTGACACCAACCCTCACGATTTCCGGGAAACTCATACTCAATATACAGAAAAAATTTACGTTTGGGCAGGAATATTATCACCGAAATCGTTGAAGCGAATCCTAATGAATTCGATATGGACATTGTATTCCAACAAGATGGAGCACTCCAGACAAGTAAGAAACTATTTGGATAATACTTTCCTCTGTCGTTGGATTGGCCGTCGAAGTCCTACGGAATTGCCGGCCCGCTCGCCAGATTTGACACCTTTACAATTATTATGGGTCTATTTGAAGCAAAACCTGCTTCAATATTGAATATTTAACTGAACCTCCTTCAATATTGGATATAAGGCAGAGAATAATAAATATTTGTAAAAATATCGACATTACTGTGTTCGAAAATGTTCGGGGTGAAATATCGGATAGGCTGTTCTTATGTCAAGCAGTTCAAGGCAATTTCGAGCATCTTCTGAACTGAATTCAGCTTAATTTCTCAAATCATGAAGTTGTACGTCTATGTATTCAGGCAATTATTAAATGTTCCGCCGTTTTGCAGTAGGTGAAGATATTGACCTTATAGTCTAGGATTGTGAAGTATTCGTCAGGAGCTTCAAAAGGATGTATCACTAGACATTTATTGTTTTTCTCAGGTGGCGCCCAGTCGCCATCTTGAAAGGAAGACAAATTATGAGTGTTTCTTCTCAGCAGGAATATGTATACTAGAAAATGCCAGGCATCACTCCAAAATGGGCCGATATCTCCGAAATTACTTGAGCCAGGTTTTTTTTGTTCAGAAGACCAAATTATGTAAGATCCAAAAATTGTTTGATGTCCCGTGGCTATTAGTTAACGGAATTTTACCCAACCAATAAAAGAAATGCATTTTCCAAGTCTTCTTCAAACTCGTAAGGAGAAGATGAATCATCATTGTAATTATTATTATTTATTTGGTACATTTTTCTGTTAAGCTTGTGAGTACGACAACAAATTAGACGAACTAGTAATGTGTTTGCTTCTACATAAAAATGAATTAACTTTCGGTGTGAAAGTATGTGAACTTACGTGAAAAAATATTGTGTTATCGCCTTTATCGTTACCGAGATTCCCAAGCTTTTCATTCTTATCTTGGTCACACTGTATAAGAATTCAGTTATCAAGCATGTTGCTCAGAATTTGCTGTCGGAATGAAAAAAATAGACTATTTGCCACTCTCACATAAATTTGTGCTAGTCAATAAACTCTCACTACGCAAAAAAAGCTCGAGCAATTCGTTATTGATGCCAGCGCGAACGTATCTTCGATGGCATGCCCTTGGCGGTGACGGGGTGACCAATGCTGCTCCACCGCTTCAACCTGCACGTCTACAACCTGTCCACATAAATCTGTCATCGAATGACACTTACACCGTGCACCCCACTCAGAGCCACTGATGGCAGCCAGTGTTCGGAATCTGGACAGGCCTGCGAAGACTTTTAGATAGATGGGTCTTACTGTGCATGGCTGGCTCGTCTTGGGTTGTAATTGGGTTTGAAATGGAACAAAATAGATTAAAATCATTTAATAATAATAAATTGCCTTCACAGGAGCAATCGCATTACTATGAGCTACAATAGTAATAGTTATGGTCAAGTTACATTTCGAATAGAGCAGGCAATCTGAGTAAGGATCGTGGATATCGGTCCTCTTTTCGTCTGCATATCTCTTCTACCATTCTTTGTTGACGGTAGGAAACCTGCGACATGCCCTAGTAACCGGAAACCCAATTATTTCACATAAATGACTTGAAACTATATTTTAAACTCAAGCGAGGTGGAAGAGTGAGTACGTCCACTTGATGTTTCAAGACCAAGACGAGATTGGCTCAGTCTTGGACTTGGTCTTGATAGTCTTGGATCAAAATGTGTCTGGATATTTGTGATAATCAATTCAATTGTCCAAAAGTTTAATAATAATAATAATAGTTTGTTTATTCAATCTCTTTTTGTAGATTTGCTCTGATATCTATAGTCACGTGGCATTCAAAATCGAGTTCGGAGCAAATCAAATCTACGGTAGGAAAGAAATTTGGTCATAAAGTTGCTCAAGCCTTCAATCATTATGTTCAGCCAATTGGCATCCTACATTTCATTATTTTTCGATTTGACGAATACAAGGTTCGTATAATGAGTTACGGTAGCTGAAATTGGACAAAATCAAAGACTTAAAACCCCATGCCTATGCAAAGTTGGATACCCAGCTTTTTTACAAACTTGCCAATAGAACAAAAATGTTCAAATTCCGGTAGAAGAATGAATTTCGATGTATTCAGTTTGAAAGCATGGAAAGTTGCATGATATTACGTAGCATGAACATACGTTTCATATCACATATTTACATATTTATCCACATAATAGTTGTACCCTCACGAGCTAACCTCACAAATCTTGGGGAGAATTTTGGAAGCGAAGGATGATGAGGACCTTACTTTTTAATGTCTCATCTCTCAAATACCTATAAAATTTTTCACTCTTCAAATAATTTTAGCAAATAAATTTCAATAAGTTATCTCTTACTCTGTATTCGTAATGATATCACTTGAACCAATACTGTAGGTTGTCATTCCTCTACTCTCACTTTGCACAACTTTGAGAACGAGTAATCAATTTTCACTTTCGATTTTATTTTTTGATTAGCACCTCAAGTTCTCATTAGACCTTATCATTCCATGGATGCAGAACTGCAGAGAAACTCATATTGTCTAACAATCTGAACATTTCTTCTTTTTTCACTAGTGGCTCTCCTCTTCGGACTCCTTAATAGACCCAGGAAAGTTCTCATTAGACTTCTATGATCCTGAGCTTAAGTTTTTTCACAAAAAATGTCACATTAACCAATTGGTTTAGTAGCGACGTTCCTATACGTATTCAATGAGTTTGAACATTTGAAGAAGGATAGGTCATCACTTTCGAAGTTTTCGCTATAGACGTGATATGATGACTTGATGTTTTCTTTTCTTCAGCGTATTGCGCCAGTGACGTACTGATTTTTTTATTTATGTTAGCCTGGAAGATGAGCAGTACCATTGATCTTTTCATGTATTGGTTAGTATTTGTTCATGAAAGGGCTTCAAGTTCAAATAAATTACCCTTTCGTCAATGTCAGCCAAAGGTTTAGTAATGGCTGCTTTCGCTAGCTGGTCTGCTTTTTCATTGTCACTAATGCCCACCTGAGGTAGCACCCACATTAGATGTATCTCTAGGAAAACTTGTTTGAATGAGAGCATGAGAGTGTGTATAATTGAGTCCGTTATGATGATATTTTGATATATTGTTATCCTGCAGAAATGTTACCGCTCTCCATAAAGCATATAGCTCTTCTGTGAAGACCGTACTTTCTTTGGGTAATTTAAAAGAAGCACTAAAGTCTGAACAGGAATATGCAGATCAAAGAGGAATCCTTGTAGTGGTGTAGAAGTTGATGAAATTCTGCCCGTATTACCCATTGATTAACTTCAGTTTTGTTATATCTTATAAGGCTGGTGTCAACGTTAACTTGTGGGATGATCCTGGGAGATGTTGGAATATTCGAGGTGATGGAGGTATTTGGATAAGGTAGTTCAAAATGTTTAAGAGACCGGTTTTTCCCTGTTGTAGAATGGTACGTCAATCATCTTTCTCCTCTCAAATGTTAGAAATATGGTTTCTCCACGATAATCACAGAATTTTCTAATTCTGAAATGAAATTTGATTACAGAATGGTGGAATTCCCTCTACTGAGATTGATTGATTCTGCAACACCTCTGCCCCAATGCACTTCAAATGTATTCACATTCTCTCTCTTATATAAGAATAATATTCTCACACTGGTTAGCAATAATAACATTAGCCTTGACGCAGTTGATTGTCACCGTAGTGGCAAATTTCAGTAGTGTCAAAATTATTGCTGTCACGTTTTCATTCGAAAATATAAAAAGTATCATGAATTTATCCAGTGATTCAGAATTAGAGTGTGAAAATACACCACCTGAAATTACAACGAGTACAAATAATATACTGGAAAGTTTACTACCAAAATAACCAAATAATTATTAAGACTCGTAGTTTTCATGGAAAAGAATATTTAATAAACATGTTTTCTGGATGGCTCAGATGGTATGGTATTGTCATAGTAGACGAGAGGATGTGGGTTCAAGCCACCGACAAGGCATTTTTTTTAATTCAATAGTTTAATTTTAATGCATCTTTGCGATAAAAATATGTTCTGGTTAGTCCAGGATTAGTCCTTTCTGATAAACAGTGTTTTTAAACAATAGTTATTATTTCGTGTGGAAATTATCTTTTGTTCGTTTCCATTTAAAAATATTTTAAAAGTTTTGATCGTGGCGAAAGTATAGTCTGCTACTCGGTTAGAATGAAAATTCAAATTTTCATTCTAACCTTGTTACAGAATATACTATTATTTAAGTGACATCTTGAAAATCAAACTCATTGAAATCCAAATTTTATTAAAATTTCGTGCTCTTTCAACATGACAAGGTTATCATAATGTACTTCCAGATAAGTATATTGAGAAATTACTTTTTTTACTTGCTTTCATCTGCTCATGATCATATAATTTCTATAAAAATGAGTATGTTTCACCAACTTCGTACTCTAGTACCTCGCTTGTTTATTCATTTTGGTGTGAAGAGTAATAGATTCAACTCGATTCGATAATCGAGAGTTGTTATTGATATAAATTGTGCATCTTCATATCGAAACTACTATGAAGAAATTACTAATCAAATTGTCCCAAATGCGAACACGTTCTTTCATATCAACCAGCGACTTTCAAGTAATTTTATCTGATTACCGAAAAGTCCGTAGTTGCAAAATTCCTGTCTTTTCTGCCAAGTGGCCTTTAGTCTTTGCGTCTCCTCCAGATTGCAGTTTGTTATATATGCTCCGCATCTCGTGTGATAAACTGTCAACAGCAAACGTCTTCGCGGTGTCTTCTGCTTCTCCTTGGCTCGGCGCTAACTAAACCGTATTGGGGCCACGTTGCCACATTTGGAACATAAACTAGGTATATAAAACGAGTATATTCAGTTAAATGAAAGGATATTTTTCTTTCTACAGGACAATATTTCAGTATGCCTAGTCCATGATGAACTATTTGTCACGGCATTGATAGATCTGCCGTTGCAAATAGCACTTGCAAATTTACTCCCTGGGGGGATTTTCAAAGAGATGGCATCTGGTGGTCGAAAAAGTGGCCACGTTTATACCGTTCCTTGGTTAGCTACTAATGACTATATTTCAACTTAATACCCTAGTCATCAGAACACTGGTAAAAAATAACTAGCTTGGTTTGATACCAAAAATTAAAGCGTAACAGACCAAAATAGTTAGATGACCAAGATGGTGTGACCTTCTGCCTTGAATTTTCAGCAAGATGGAAGAGTTTGATATTTTGCTAAGCGTTCTTATTTACTATACAATATCCATTTTTATAGCAACACAACCTCGAATGGATAATGTTTCTAGTCTACACCTGAATATCTAATTCAGATTAGCAATGAAATAGATGGTAGTAGAGTTGCAAACCTTTTCATAGTTCAGTGGTATGCTGTATGAATAATTACCATACATACTCAATGAGAACCAAATTTTTCATTGATTAAACGTATGAATAGGCAGTAGTTCATTCTCTTGGGTTGATGGCCAACATGAAATATGAAAGAATTTATAAAAAAGTACAGGCCTGTATTTGAAAATGAGAAGTTGAGGGTGGCTCAATTTGTACGATACGATATTATTCGTATATTATCGTATTATTATTCATATATTTGGATAGTCTACAAAAAGTTGATTCAATAAAATGTCAAAAGTTTTAGAACAGGTATCTTGACGAATCAAAAAGATATAGGCAAAGAAACTAGGTCAGATTTTAGATCCCCCACTCAACTATCTCTTTAGATCTTTTACCGTTACCGAGATAGCTTACACTCGAATTTGAATAGCTCAGTATATTGTCGTTGATTCATCTAGTCAAAAAACACTTTTGTTGACAAATAAATTCCTTTAGATAAAAAACCATTTGATGCGGACGTCTCAGTCACTTTGACAGCCATGAAAAAGGTGCATCCCTTTTTATCGCGAAAACAATGCGTGTTCCTGAAATCTAGTAAGCCAATCAATTCAGCATTAAAAATTAAAAATAGGAAAAGAATCAATCTGTAACAAAATTGTGTTGTAGTGCTAAATGAAACAATGAAAATTTTCGATCTCGTTCAGAAAAATGCAAGAGTTGCAAAATAATGAAAATAAAGGAAATATCACCCGATATAAGTTTATTAGCTTTGGCATTAAGTTATTTATTCATACTTTTGTTAAAAACTTGGTCAAAAAAATATAAAAGAAGGGCAAAGGTGAAGAATCTTTTTTCTTCAGAAGTCTCGTTGAAACATTCAGCCGTATGCTGTATCACTTCCGTTAAAAATAACTTTTTTTCAATTTATACCAAAAAAATTTTGTTTGCAACATAAACTGGTGATCGAAATAATGCCAAAGTTTTTTGAGTTGGTCGCAAACGTATGGAGTAATTTCTTATGAAATTTTCCACAACTGCAGAAAATTAATTCTTTGAAAAATAAAATTCATCCCATGAAGAAAAAATAAATATATCCGTTAAAGAAAGCTCTTGAATTCCAACTTTTGAAAATTATTTCTGAAATTGATTTTGAGTTGTCAGTGTGGAATTCGAATATTTTGTTGTGATACTGTTTAAAGTGTTGCAAGTTGATTGGAACAGCAAATGTAGCTACAGCTGATTCATTACCAGATAAATCTGAAAAACTTAATTAAGCTTGATTCAGACGTTGCAACCAAAAATATTTTTTAAATTTCTATCAATCACTAGGTATATCAAATTTCTGTATATAGTGATGATATAGAAGTTGAGGATTTCCATGTTTTTCAGGACTGTTCTGAGAATTTTTCGTGACAATGTATTTTGAAAATTATCTCTATCATTTCTATATTATTATTTCTAGGTAGGAGAGGTAGGTATAAGGTATTTTTTTTTTGTAACCCTATTAAAGGAAGAATTGATTTTTAGCATAATAAAATACTGCTATTACTTAACTGAGAACTTGCTGAAGTCAACAGATTATCAGTAACGTAATCATTTTTGTGATATACATATTGATAAGTTGAGATAAAATATATCCGACAAATTTGCGATGTGCCAAAACGTGAAAAGCTCGGCAACATAGCAGAAGCTTTCTACTCCGTATCACATTAACTCATCTCAACGTTCTTGTAACTCGTAACCTTTGCATGCTGTTCAAAACACGCATTTCATTTGCTTACTACAGTTTTTAAAACCAAAAAAATTACATTAATTCATTAAGGAAGTTTATCCACAGCTGGCATATTATAAAGTCATTATGCTTTTGTCTACTGACGTCTTATGAAATCAATGAAACACTAGAGTCTCATGAGTCATATTGATCTGACATGTTATTAAGAATAAATTAACGTCTGTTTGTTTCAATAATGTTAATCCTTTTCTAATTATATCTAGCAAAGTTTTTTTCATTCGGATATGCGGGGCCACATGCAGACTACTTTCGAGATTGTTGTCTCTTATCAGTGCAGCTTTCGAACCAGGCATTCCCCGTTTGAATCATCACATCACTCTGGTTGCTATGATCTCGCGCTGATGAAACTGAGTCTAGCCAAGGTATCTTAAGAGCAGAGCAAAAAATACACTTTGTGTATAGCCATTCCATCTGATACCTGAGCACAGATATCACCCAAAAGAACTGTGATCTCTGTGCTCTTATTGGCTGCTTGATGTATTCTCTAGGATTGACCATTCGCTGATAGATAGAGAGTGTTGTCAGCTCCAAGCGGCTCAAGATGAAAGCATTTGGTGATGATCTACTCCAAGAAATGTGTATGGACGAACGCATATGTCCTTCAGAGGAAATGTTGTTCGAAAACCACAAATAGGTCATTGTATCAACAAAAAAAGTAAAGCATCCGTTATTGGTGTAACAATTCCTTTTGTGAATGAAGCGCTGTTTCCAGAATAGAAAATTGAACTGAAATTAACATCTAGAAACGAGAATGCGCAAAGCCAGCCTATTAATAAAGTTATTATTATCATTATTACAGTGGATGCTCTGGCAAAAATGGAGACCGGAACAAATAATATATCAACAGCATTAGAATTTGTTCAAACATTAATTACATCTAAATGTACACAACAGAATACTTACAAACTACTGGAACGCTGCAGAGCAAGTTAAAGTAGGTATGGTCACTGCAACTTATATAGTAAATCCATAAAATAGACCTAGCGTAAGTGTTGGAGTACTGACCCATTATGTTTTATTCTATTCTACCTAGAGATGTCGATAAACTGCGACCTAAAAGGTCTATTGTATCCGCTTCTGCTGCATAGATGGTTAGGATGTCTCAACACCCCGGCAGATTCTTCAGTCATATGGCTTTCAAGAAGTCCAGGATGTTGGTATCTTACCCTCGGATTTACAGCGCATTCTGTCTGAGACGATGTGGATAGAGATGTCGTCTTTCTCGAAAAAAAATCTGCCTTCATCTTCCTCTACTAATTCGAGTTTCTTAAGGTGCTCTGTCAACCGTAGAATTCCTGTTAAGTATTCTGAATTTGCTTTTGCTCGTACTGGTGTAGTCATTTGATCTATTCTGGTTATAGTTTTCCAGAAGTATCTAGCTCTGCCTTATTACTTGTGATTTTATACTTTTTTATTCCAGTTCATTCGGTATTGTGCTGGTAGGTATTGCGCAAAAGGGTTCAGGCCCCGGAAATGGTGTTTTAGCTCTTTTTTTGTCACATAGTAAAAGATCCGGCAGGTGATTTCTGCAGGCATCTGTTTTTTCATGGAACTTAATTTATATGAATACATATATGGTTGCTTATCAAAAATTCGCCGGAACTACCTCTAATTAAAAATATCACTGTTAATTAAATTAAATTATGTGTTGAAGAAATGTATCTATATGTTTCTTAAGTGAACTAAATGGTGGTAGAATAAAAATGTTTGGGAGAATGTAAAAAATTGGTTGCTAGCTATTTGTCAATAGACATAGCACTCTGCAAATGTTTTTGTGAAACCATAAATGGTAGTAAAAATAATATTGTACATGTGATCTTTCTTCAAGTCTCCGACTTATCAAACCGACCTCGTAAGTTGAAGAATTCAACACAATTTTCAAAGGATATCAATGTTCCCTCAATTTGTGATGATTCAGACGAAATTTGTGTTGATGACCAGCTGAAAACATAAATGTGTCAGTGGAAAATATCTCGTGAGGTTATTGAAACCGATAAATTTGATTGTAGAGCGTTTCTCCCTTTGCGAATAAATCCTAGTGTTTTATATGTGTCATAACTTCTCGTTATAGTTGCTTATAAAAGCCATTTCTTATGATTAATTAACACATCTTCATAAATTCCCGGTTATTATCCAGAAGGGACCGACTCGGTTCCCCTTCGCTCTCGGATACTTTTCTATCTGTTTTGCATATGGATGGCCTCAACATAAAACACACGTTATTCTGACATCGGTGACATTATGTTTTTTATGGTACGGAATATTTGGAATTCTGATAAGCTCTTTTTTAATCTTGAAAACAATGGATTTATGGATTCACGACAAAGGTATTTCTTTAAGGTATTGGAATGGAGGAGAATGATATATTTCAAAAGTCTATTTTGTCAAATGGAATGACAATTTTGATATCCAGGACCGGTGCCTAAATGGTACCCAAACTTGAGAGATATGGTGATTCCACATCTTGACCCAAGTAGCAAGCACACTTTTAATGGAACAATAATGGTACAATATTGGTATAATATTGGTACAATTTTGGTACAATATTGGTACAATTTTGGTACAATTTTGGTACAATATTGGTACAGTATATTCCGGAAATATTGGCAAAATAATTATAGGTGATATTGGTGAGAACAATAATGTGAATATTTCGCGATATCGGTCCAGGTTATTTTGAAAATATTGAAAAAAAAATTCGAATCAATATTGGCCTTGAAACATTTAGCGTTATTGGTACCTTAATATTAGGCTAATATTGTACAATTATTGTATAATTTTTATTTTTATTTTGCGATATTTCTTCAATATTCCTTGACATTTTGAAAATAACAATTGCGAAATTCTGTATTTTGGTCGTTATAATTTCTTATTAAATTAACTGTCTCAGAAACAAGTAGGGAGAAGCATTTAAAATACAAATGGTCCAAATAGTAACGTCTAGAAGACACATCTGTATGTTCAGCGTTTTTTGTAGTTTTCGAGTTATAATTTGTAATAAGAATGTTACCTTCGATTTTTGAAGTGTTTTTTTTTGTGAAAATTCATGTTGAGTATAGGATGAGGATGAAGCGTTCGTTACTTCCATATCAAGAATAACAAACTTTCCAACAGTCATGCAAGGTACCCAATAAAGTATCAAAGTTGTGAAATTGAGTTATAAGTGGGATATACCCAAATTTTCAACGTCAACAAATATACGGAATAATTTGTACTAAGCGAGATAAGTAGGATAGCATCTGAACGCAACTCTTCAACAAACATATATTGGTCCTGTAAGGCCGATCGAATAGACTGCACGTTCTCCAGGCCTCAACCACATCGATTTTTTTATATAGAAATTCTACAAGAAGCTGGTGTACGTGCAAGGAAGCAACAATATGATAGAATTTTGACAGAAATGTGTGTTTAAGTTGGAAAACGTCATTTTGAGAACTTACTTCCAAAAGTATAATACATGAATTTGTGTTTAATTTTCCTATCATAAAAAAATTGTAAAAATATTTTTTTTTGTGCTTAAAAGAATGTTTAGCCTATCTACCTTTGAAGGCCGATTACAACGAATAATCAGACAGTTTCATTTTTTTAAATTCTGCGAACAGCTTGAGGACCTGCAAAAAGTTTAAAGTCAGCTAGAAACTATCTATGGAAACTCATTTTTTTCGTATTTCAAAATTGAAGTGAAAATTTTAGTCTATCCTATTGAAACCTTTAATTTTTACTTTCGATACTTCTTTGAGTACCTTATGTGATTCTTTGGAAGTTTACTATTTTCTGTTTAACAATAACAATCACAACGATCATGTTCAAAATATTCACAAAAAAATAGTATACTTATGAGTTTTTGAGTTGCCATCGGCAAAATGGGTACTACTCTGAAAAATTACAATAAAGTTGTAACTCAAAAATTACGAAAATTGCTAAACTCAAATACCGTGAGTGAGAGGAATTCAGATTTTTCTTTTGGAAGTAATTAGTTGGACTACCCCGTATATTCTTAGGTTTTAGCTAACGTTGTATATGTACTGTCACCTATAGATTTCTTAAAGAAGTTTAATTATAATCTATTTCAATGCTCAAACAATGTTGTTAGGTTTCCTGTGTAATTACCAATATTGATATTTCAATATTGTCTTGAGGTTTTCGATTTGACTTAATCCATGTAGGTTTATTTTATTGGTTGAATATTGGTGAAATAATATTCAACAAATGTGATATAAAACTTGTTCATACCTAGAGGCGATATGGGAGGAATATTGGGATCACGAAATCTATTCCAGATGTTGGAAGCAATATGTAGACATACTTAATTGCTTTATCGATATTGCTAAATATTATTCAACCAATATTGATAATGCAAAATAATTGAATATTTCACAAATGGAATTGGCTTCACTTTAATATTTGAGAAGGTAGGTCATGTCTACTTATAAACAAATTTTGATATCTTTAGGTAAAATGTTTGATTATGGGGCGGGTTGTAATAGTCAACTATGACAAACATAAATGTACGCATTAACACATACATATGTATAACTTTAGAGTGACAATCTTCTGAATGATAAAAAGTTTTTTGAATCAATATTTATTTATGTTCATGAAGAGGGGCGACATTACTTGACGGAAGACCATTAAGCGAATTGTGAAAATTGGTGTATTACGTAATCCAATCTTCCGCAAAAACCTATACAATAGGTATAGTTTTTGGCTTCATATTGAAGTCGACACGTTGTCGAAGAAGTGCATTTTAATCTGGAACCCAGAGATAGCGCTAAATTCATACTTCGATATTTGTCTCAGGAATTTCCAATTAGGGTGAAAGGATTTTTCGATTCAATTGAGTTGAACTAGCCTTCGCTGATGATTGGCAAATACCATGAAACCGGTACGAAGTTGTTCCCCCAATTAAATAGAAAAATAATTTCAGCTTTGATATTTAAAATGCATTGCAAAGTGGTTCTTGTAGAAAGTTTTGCGAGGTATTAAACAGATATAATTCAACGGTCGTAGGGGGCAGTAGTTGTTTTCTGTTGAATACTTGCCGACGACTATACCTATTGTATAGGTTTTTTTGCGGAATATTGGATTAGTAATCCACCGTTTTTCATAATTTGTTTATGTTCTTTCTAAACTCACTGGATCGTGGAATATCCTTCATGTTGATTGGCAGGTGATTGAACAGTTTAATGCCTTTATAAATATATATTGGTTTTTTAATCGACAGATTCTTACTTGTATTGTGTTGCGAATCTGCTATTTCCAATATACCTATATTTGTTTTATCAATCAAACTGACAGATTCCAGAATGAATAGAGATACTGCTCTTTGGACAGCTCTGTACATGACCCTCTTGGTGTTTTTTGGCGTTATATCTCAAGGCCTTTTTCTGAAATTCGAACCCATTATGCAGCAGATATGAACTAGGTACATACTCCCCAAAATGCAATTCCTTAACTCAAATTGAATTCGATTAAAGCAAAGTATGCAGTGATTGCTGTCGAATTACCCAGTTCATTCCAGATTACATGTACAGCAGCTTGAAGCTGATTTTTGCCAACTTCAATTCATTATTTAAATCTATCCCTGGAAATCTTGTGGTTGGTTTATTGATTATCTGGTTGTTAGCCATATGTATAGCAAAGAGATTACAGCGGAATGTAATCATATTTGTTTATTTTTCAAACTGAGTACTAGTGAATTGAACTCGCACCACAGCTTGATTATTACTATTCTCTCTCAGTTTTGTTTTGGAAGTTATGACTTGTTTTTCCATGCCATAGTATGGTAGTGTCATCTGCCAAAAGTGTTATATTCGCTATAATATTTACTCTCATGATGTCGTTGATATAGAAAAGGAACAGTATCGGTCCCAATACTGAACACTGAGGGACTCCAAATTCGAATTTGAATATAGTAGACTGTGAGTTGATGCGTAACAATTGAATGAGGTTATTCAAATAAGATTTGAATCATTTTGAAACTTCATTACGAAAAAAATGGTTGTGAGTATTTGTTGCTTGACGAGGTTCGGACTGGAATATTCCCCGATAAAATTACTTTCCAGGTGACGGAAACGTGGGACGAAAAATCGAAAATGAACACGAAACAAAAAACTCCTATTAGCGTGAGCGCCGTTTCAATAACACAACAATCCACCTTATCCGAATATAAATTCAAAATAAAGACCAATAAACAAGTCAAGCAAATGACGAAGTGACACGAGAGAAGCATAGCGGCTGCATTAAATTCTCATAGCCGAGTCTGAGCTTGATGCTTTCAGAACAATAAAATTGATAAAATACTTAGGGACATTAGTGTCACGGGGGGATGAAAAGCAGCCGCGGCGTGTGTGTACCGGAGGTCTTTATTATTAGTTGGTGGAGTTGAGACAGGGGTGTTATATTTCAAGTTTAAACTCAGTTCTTCAAGACATTGTCTGTTACGAAACAACGTGGTTGATGATAAAGTTGAAATTCAAACATGACCATCGAAAATGTTCAGTACTGTATAGTCTGGTTTGGTCTGGTTGCCGTCAATAATGAAAAATCGCAAATGACTCCTTAATCCTTCTTCTTGGTGACCATGAATACTATTTTTGGTAACACCGACAGTCAAAACGCCTTTCTAACTGATTCCTTCCAAGATTTTTCAAAAAGATTATCTATTTTTGTTCATACAGATTTCAAGGGCGAATTTTTTAGGTCAAAATAAGACTTTTTATCTAATAAACGCAAACGTTTCGTGGCCAATCTAAAGAGCGTTGAAGTTTCAAGATTTATTTATTTTTCACTCAATAGTTCTTTCAGGTTTTGACATATTGGGATCAAATTCAAAACAAAGGGTAAAATCTCGACGAAGTAAACCTTGGCCGCGCTGGAGATGATATGAGTATAGCATGTTTTCGTGTAAAACACTCTAGACAGTTGAATGGAAACATCCAAAGTCCGTGCTACTTATCGACTACCAATACCAGAATTTTCGTTGATAACATTTGAAATCTCTTCATCTATTTCATTAGTTGCGTACTTCTCGCGGTCTGGTCTGTCAGCACTGTGCCTTATAAATATATACAGTGCGGTCCAAAGGTATGGAATAAATTCATTTTTAGCGTTATTATGTATTTTATGAAAAAATCCTGAAACAGGTCAATTTTTATTGGCAATTTGACAATTTACAGTATGAAAATATTACCCCCTTCTTGCACCCCCTCTGAATTATGAGCACCCCCTCAAAAATTTTAAATGAGAAGGGGGGTCGTGTGGCATCTTGTTCGAAAGGGATTTTCATTATCTGTTCAGCAATACTAAGTGTTTCATATTTGGTGCAACCATAACGAAGAAATTTTTTTATTAAAATTTAAAAATATTGACACTGTAAATGATGTATCCGTTGAAACAACCTGAAACAGGTCGATTTCTATTCTCAATTTGACAATTTATAGTATGAAAATATCACCCCCTTCTTGCACCCCTTCTGAATTATGAGCACCCCCTCAAAAAATTTGAATGAGAAAGGGGGTTGTGTTGCACCTTTTCAAAAGGGATTTTCATTCTCTGTTCAGCAATACTGAGAAAATTTATTCTGAATATGTCAAATGTTGATAGACTGAAGGAAATAATGTAACATAATGTTTAGGAAGTATATTTCAATTTGTTTTACAGTTAAATTAAATGTTCAAAATGACCACCATTCACTTCTTGGCAATAAGCAAGGCGATCTTGGAATTCTCGTAGAACATTTTGTAGGACCTCAGGGGTTATGTTGTTAATTTCTTCCGATATCCTAGTTTTTAAATCTGCAATATTGTCTGGTCTATTGAAATATACTTTTGATTTTAAATAACCCCATAAAAAGTAATCGAGAGGAGTCAAATCGGGGGATCTAGGCGGCCATTCAATCGGTCCACGTCTGCCAATCCACCTATTGGGAAAAACTTCTGTCAAATAATCTCGAACAATACGTGTGTAATGCGGTGGAGCTCCGTCTTGTTGATACCAAATTGATCTATCTATTCCATTTGGATCATTAACATCGGGAAAAAGTCGTTTTAATGTAGGCACTTAAAAGTTCATCAAAAAACCTAGATAAACCTCACCATTAGTTGTGCCTTCAAAAAAATAGGGGCCAATAATTTTGTTTTTAATGATACCAGCCCAAACGTTCACTTTTTTGGGATATTGTGTGTGAGCCTCACACATTCAATGAGGATTTTCTCTGCTCCAATATCTACAGTTTTGTCTATTAACCGTTCCATTTAAATAAAAAGTAGCTTCATCAGAAAACACAATTTTGTTTATGAACTGCAAATCTGCTTCGATTCTATCCATCATCAGTTCACAGAATTGTTGCCTTCTATCAGGGTCATCCTCATTTAACTCCTGAACCAACTGAACTTTATAAGGATGGTATTTTTCTTTATGTAAAGCTCTCAATATCGATGATTTACTTACATCATTGTCGGCGGCAAGTTGTCTACTTGTCATATGCGGATTTTCCTCAATCGCTAACAGTACATCTAACTTTTTCTCCTCATCCAATGCAGCATTTCGACCTGGTTTTTGACGAGTTTTTACATGTCCAGTTTCACGGTATTTTGTTTCTATTTTGGTAACTGTAGATTGTGATACGTGTTGACCAGGGTATTTATTATTGAACATTTCACAAACTTCCGTTTGAGTTCGTGTTTTATTACCGCATCCAAGCATAATTAAAATGTCTATTCTTTGAGTTTCGGATAAATGAGCCATAGATGAATGGAATACACACAAAAATATTTTTCAATACACTGACGTCTGCCAGCAACTCACAAATATCAAAATAACAGTAGTCTACTAGATTGACATTATATTATTTATGGGTTTTGTGAATAATTTTTTGGTGTCTTCAACGACTTTTTCCTGACTTTTTTAGCAAGACAGATAAGAAAGTATAAATTGTCAAATTGAGAATAGAAATCGACCTGTTGCAGGTTTCTTCAACGGATACATAATTTACAGTGTCAATATTTTTAAATTTTAATAAAAAAATTTCTCAGTTATGGTTGTACCAAATATGAAACACTCAGTATTGCTGAATAGATAATGAAAATCCCTTTCGAACAAGATGCCACATGACCCCCCTTCTCATTTAAAATTTTTGAGGGGATGCTCATAATTCAGAGGGGGTGCAAGAAGGGGGTAATATTTTCATACTGTAAATTGTCAAATTGCCAATAAAAATTGACCTGTTTCAGGATTTTTTCATAAAATACATAATAACGCTAAAAATGAATTTATTCCATACCTTTGGACCGCACTGTATAGAAGTTCTATAGTTGGAAAGACGGCGATCGGGAAATCTCACGTACAACCTCTGAGTTTCAGGTCCGTTACCAGTCCCTAGACCATAAGCAAAATGTTTCAAGCCGTTCATATCCATGTATTCATTTCCCCAACTCATTTCAACTCTAAAATATAATTGGATGTGGTGACTATAGACTCTCAAATAAATAGGAAAGTATACTGAAATTGAAGTAGTGCAGATAATCCAAAGCCTCACATCAAGATACATGATACAATATTGTAACGTGTGGGAGCCAGAACCATTACGAGGAAAGTTTGCTTGATGGATTTGAAGATCACGGAATTAAAGAAAAAGTTAATGGAACGGGAACGAGATAAGGCCGGTAAGAAGGTTGTACTCCAGAAAAGACTATCAGAAAAACTGATTGAAGAAGGAGAATGCTCCCAAACCTTTTTATTCGATGTTTCTGGAATCGATTTGAGTTCGGAAATTAATAAACTTGAAGAAACAACTGAGTTCATAAAAGAAGAAATTGGTAAGTTTGGAAGAAAGGTTTCCAGAAAATTCGAGGGAAATTTCTAGAAGAACTTTACGGAAGTTCGAAAATCTAGCAGACAAAATCCTAGAAAATAATTCGAACAGTCAGAAAGAGGCACGGAAGGGAAAAAGTTTGGAAGAAAAGCTTCAAGAAAATCC
The DNA here is from genome assembly GCA_958502065.1 of Chrysolina americana. Taxonomy (NCBI): domain Eukaryota; kingdom Metazoa; phylum Arthropoda; class Insecta; order Coleoptera; family Chrysomelidae; genus Chrysolina; species Chrysolina americana. Next base: position 13,374,349 of record OY293413.1, read on the forward strand.
GAGGGATCTGGAGGAAGAGCTTCTACAGAATTCGAAGAGTTTGAGGGAAGACCTAGAAAATTCAAAGGTTCTGGAAGACAAATTTCTCAGAGACATAGGAGGCTTGAAACAATTACTTTGGTGTCAAAGATGACAGTTTACAGTTGGATATTCAGTTATGGACAGTCAGAGTTTGCAGAGACAATATAGGTACAGAGGTAGTGTTATAAATTACGCTATTCGATTCGAATACGTTAGCAGTTGAATAAATTAATGGTTTATAGTTGAGTATTTTTATTACATAATAGCCTTTTTCATTTGACTTGGCTGTTCTCATTTTCCTTCCTAACACACTTACATGGGAGTATAATCGTAAAAATTATGTCATCTCAATATATTTACTTCATATTTTCCACTTTGTGGGAATGTGTGGAGAGAAAGGGATATTGAGTTTGTCGAAATAATTCATTCAATAAGTTTATATCCATCCCTAGTCATTTTTGATGGTGGGAAGACTCTATGTAGCATTCATTCTAGATGAATGTCCACGAGGCTGATGACATAAGTATATCGCGATATTTACTACACATAATTCCCATACTTTCCATATGTTTTTCCACCGAGAATAATCCATTACATACATTTGATATAGAGAATGAATATTTGAATGTTCACATATAATGCAATTACCTATCTTCCATGTAACGAAATCAATTTACTTCGAATTCTATTACTGGTTGTTGCATGTTTTGTTTAATATATTCAGCTATTCCCTCTACAAATTCAATGTAAAAATCTTACTGGCGTAATTTTCAGGTCAAAATATATTTTTTTCATGAACAAGAATCCGCAAAGGCTTCGTTATCGATCTACATAGTGTAAATATTTTTTTATCATAAGTATAATATAATTCTTTCGGTTTTGAGATATTGAATTGGAAAAATGGGTTAGGTAATTCTGATAATCTGCAACCGTTATCGTGAAACGAATTAAAATAATTCATTGTGATTTACTAGATTTATGAGTAAAATCGAATGTGGAAATACCATTTTTTCCAAACGTGTCCACAAAGTGGAAAAATGGAGCAAACATCTGACACAAAACAACTACTTCCCTGGCTAATACCACGGCGGATACTGAACTACATCTGACAGAATGTAGCGCAATATTATTCCTTCAAGAAGACCCAATGGAAAGTGCTTATTTTATAATTAAACAGTAGATTATACTTTATTTGGCTGGAGAGGTTCTTGCCTCTAGTCAGTGCTAGGGTATATCAGACAACATTAGCGTCGTCCTGTCTCTCTAATGTGGTCCAGAGGAAGTCTATATTTCCATTATATGCAGGCAATTCGTTCATTAACAATTCATGATCTTGAAAATTTGCACTTTAATCAATATTCTTCTAATTGAAGAGTTTATTTCTTATTAATTGCTTCGAATTACATGACTCAATAAACGGGTTGAGTGGGTATGTTCAAGTTCTTATGGTCTTCTTCTTATTGCTTCACTCTTTCTCAGTATCCTAATATCATTATCGAGCAATGTTTTGTGATGGAATTATCTGAATACGTATAAATGCAAATTATACCTCTTCATAGATGAATGTCATTAACACATCGGTAACAGAAATGAAGTTAACTCTAGCCAGGGTGCACTATTAGTTTTCTAACAGTTTAACCAAGCCGCAAGCCTCATGGACAATGAGAGGACACCCAACTTCCATGCGGTTACGGAAAGACAAGCAGTATTAGAGTTCTATGGGTACCAGCAATGAGAATTCGACGATTCTTGAAGTTCCAATCTAGCTAGCTGTTCGAGAGTTTTGAATTTCATTCGAATGTTTGAATTATTGAGTTCCGTGTCAAGCAAGTTGATTTGAAAATAATTTTGAATCGGTTGAAAAATTTAATTGGGTTTTAAAGTAATATCTGCGCTTTGTTATTCTTTGAGTATATTGTGTTATATTGTTCGATCATTTTGTGATATTGGATAATTCTGTAATATTCTTCCAGTTCTTTCAATTCTAGATACAGCCAGTCTAGTGAATCGCAAAAATTTTCAACGATGAATATCAGTTTCATTTGTAGTCTTTAGAAGCACTTCTCACCACACTAATCAAAAAATATCATAGCTGACTTGAAACCAATGCTTTATGGACACTTAGGGACAAGTTAAGCACTATTTATACAGAGGTTTATGTACTCGTTACATGCCGAGGCGGGCCGTAAAAATAAATATGAGATGTCTTGTTTACGAGACGGGTCCGCTTGTCTTGTATTGTGCATACTATATGAACATGCGAAGTAATACTTTATGACATTTTATGGTAGGTAAAGCACCACCTGGATGTTCAATTAACGTCTCTTATGCGGACGAAATGACCAAGCTCGCTAATACTCCCTGTATGTACGCCCGCCAGAAACAACAACCGAGCGTTGCTTACAATCTGGAAAACAATAAAATATCGTTGGGCTATTGAATATGCTAGAAATAGTTTATGCTAACATTAATATCTGAGATATGGACTGGGTGGGCGTATCGACCAGAGATTGTCCAATTTAAGAGGAGAGAGAGCTTGCAGAGAAAATTTTCATGACCATGGAGAAATGATAGTTTTGTGATATTGGTTTGAATAGTCTACAGTTCATTTTGCATGTCAAGGGGAAGTAGAAATCTTCAAAATTTCCCGACAGTTGGATATCCATAAAGTATATTTTCAATATAAGTAAACAGATGCAGGCCCAAGAAATACCAGGATTTTTTTTTACGACGAGCGATCGTTAGGAATATATCGAGAACTATTCAAAATAAAAACTAGAAATGTCGTGGCAGTTGTTTAATAATATAACCTTCTCAACAAATATATTCGTAATTTCTATGGGTCTGTTTCCGTTGTACTTTATAGCAAACGGAACTCCCTGTATTTCACTACATTTTTTAATATCCCAACATATTTTAGACCCACTTTGTTAACAATTCCTCCACCCAAATTTAATAGTTTTCGATATATTCAAATTTTTCGTAAAAACTTGACAGTTACACCACTATATTGAAAAAATCATAAATCATAAACAGTAACACTTGGAAAAGTGAAATTTCACATAATCACACCCGGAACATCAAGTCATGAACAAGTCGATTGAATTTTCAAAAATATTATATAGGGTGGTCAAAAGTTCCACCTCTACCATAACATGGAGGAAACTGATCAAACACGATTTTTCAAAAGGGAACCAAACACTGTTCTGATATTTTTGGATACTACGGAAAATAATATCAAATTCTTGAAGAAAGCCGTATGGTCATGATGATGGAGCGCTTGTTTCTTAACTTAAGGGTCATGGGTTCGATTCCCAGCATGGTCATCGGTCTCGTGCATGGCATCACACGTTGAAAGGTGAGGGCTGCGTCTTCCCTAGCTCGGACAAGTCTTTCAAAGACTTTTGAGGGTTGTACTCTTAAGGGTGTGCAGCTGGTTGATAGAAATAACACCCCTGCCAAGATATATCCGAATGTAAATCATTGGAAGCAATACCAAACCAAGAGAGCTTAGAAAAAAATGAACTAATACCAACTCGGCATTTCCACTTTTACTGTTTCCAAAATGAAAATGAATGAATTGAAATAAAATACTACCGTATATGTGAACTATATTTTTGTTTATTGATTCTTCTTTTCACTCGAGTTCATTCCAACAGATATTCGAAGATATTGCCGTTTTGTTTTGAACAAGAAGTGATTCTTCTTTGCATACCACTATGTGTAGCTTCCTGTGTGAAGTCAAGAATCAAATTACAATATATAAAACCCACTACCACAATTTCCAGTTTTTATTTCGAACGGATCGGGAAAGACCCTGTATATTTCCCCTTAACAAAAACGTGTACCAAATTCCCACATACACATTTTGTAAAACAAACACTGATATGACATTCATTTCTTATCATACTATGAAAAAGGCAAAGGTCCAAATATTCATTTATTCGAAGTACCCCTTTCTGTATCCATGGTTATGGATAGTTTTCTGTATTTTCACTGCCAGATTTCCCATTTCTGGTAGAAACATTTAAGTACCTCAAAATATGTTTAGCAAAACAAGTGAAATGGTTTTATGTGTTTTAAAAATATTTTGTTGATGAATTTCATTGGGTTTTGAAAAAAATCCTCCACAAAAAAGATCTAGTTATTCGATGTCCTTTTCCAACCATTGAATTGGTTTGTAAAGTTCAATGTTGTTACACAATATGAATACAGAACAAGTCAGTAATGGATTTACCAACCCAACTTGATAAATACATGGGTAAAATACAGAAGTCAAGTGGTCAGAGTCATTCACTAGGGTTTTGTCACTTACCCTTTATAAGCTTTCTACCTAAGGATTACACTTACCTGAAAAGAAAGAAAACACTATTAGTATATGTTTTCCAGTTAGTGAATAGCATTTACAATACTCCATTGACAATGTAGCATGCAAATTACTTAATGAATGTTGTTTGACGACACTACAGCGGATCCATAAGCAGAGCCATAAAAAAGATGATATTGAAAAAGGCCTTTAGGTAACCTGACCCATGATGTAACTCAAGGCATGTACTGGATATAATATTGAACTACTGCAAAACAACATTAATTATCTACTTATATGAATAGACTTTTTGTAATGGAAGTGGAACCTCATCTCTAATGCTATGGACTTTCTGAAAACGCCTACACTCTGTGACATTGAAAAAAATACTGCTAAAATGATATTTAGATAATTTCAACTGCTATAAATGAACCGTAGGTGTAAATATAATCCAAGAAATAGAAACGCCCAAACACCAAAACTACCTCAATTTTGATCGACACAAAGTTGGCATCTTGAGGAGCTCCAAGCTTACAAGGTGTTTTGGGTATAGGTAGTTTCTACTTCTTGAATTACATGAAAAATAATTATAGTATACCCTGAATATTGAAATTATATTTCGCAAATTTGTACAAACAAAACGTGAACTTTTTGAAAATCATTCCAATAGAAAAAAATCGGTTAAAAAATGTAGATTTTATAAATGTTTTTCGGTCTCTCTTCGGATTATAGGAACTAGGTGCCGAGTTAGGTTCCTGGACATCTTACTCTTTTGACTCGTGCCTTTTTGGCTAGAATTGATTCGTTGAGATTAGTGGTAGGCTACCTTATGGCTGGGACCCGAGTGCCCTTCACAGTGCGTTCCCTGAGTCACTTGGTCTCTGATAGAAGTCCCGGGTGGGATTCCTATCGTCTAGGTTTCTTTTTCATCTCGGTGGGGCTATAAAGACATTCTGATACTCTTGAAATTTGTCGGGATGTCCGCTACGAAGTTGCGGTGCATACGACGGGGATTTCGAGGCTTTCTGAAGCCTCAAAAACCCCAGAATTTCAATCCTGAATGCATTGCTTTATGAAAAGAAGTTTCAAATTATTCCGGATTTGGATATTGCGAACGAAACAGAGTGCGTTCACTACCATTTGGAGGTTTTTGTTCTGAACCCGCTCCAGAATGATCATGTAAGTGTCGGTAGACTTTATCATGATGTTTTAAAGAAGAATGTCATTCTGTAGGACGAGCTCACTTTTTCTGTTGAGGAGCGGGTTTTCTTTTGATCTCGTTGAGATTCGTGCCCAAGCCTGTGTCTGCCATTCTATTTTCCTTCCTGAGGTAGATACTTGGCGCTGCGGTTAAAATCTGCCTAGACTGACAAGTAGACAACCCCCTACTAACGATCAGGATGTCGCTCGTTTACACTGAGTACAGAGTTCGTGAGAGTACTGCTCCTCGGGGTATGTCTGAGCGGATTTATCTCGTGTCCGAGAGGGATCTGTCGACTTCTACTTGGGAGGTTGTTTCCACTAGGAAGTCGCCTATCCATTTCACTAGGCTCTTGGGAAGCAATTTGGTGTTTGAGGCTTTAGCGCAAAACGCGGTCGAAAGCCTTGAATAGATTGTATTTTGGTCTTGATTCCTGATCATGACAACCATAGCATTCCGTCATCTCTTTGGGAAGTGTCTTAGTTGTAGCGAGTTGTCGACGAGGTTTAGCCAAGGCGAGAACTTGGGTTTTAGGGAGCTTTTTCAGTATATTTTAAGATATTGCGACAGTCTCGGGAGCCTTCTGTGAAGTAGCACAGTCTATGTATCGGCGGAGGGTCCACCCTCTTGTTTTTTGCACTTTGACTATTCGCAAAAGCTCCGTTTCCGGATTCCAGTCCTTCGAAGGATTCTGCTCAAGTTTTGTTTCTGTAATCGCTGATCGCGCGTCTGACTTCATTGAACTTTTGGCTGGCTCTCATCTTGTCCCCAGGAAACAGGGTCTTTTGGTATCTTCGTCGCAATTGGTTTCGCTCACATTTGAGGTTTTTAATCCTTTTGGGGAACTCACCGGACCTTGCTCCATGGTGGTAACGGCCTCAAGTGTGTTCTTTCGGGAGCGCTAGAACTATGCTACTGCCTCGTCTAACTCAGCTAGACTTCCGATTATTAATGGGATATCGTTGGCGTAAGCTAGCATTTCCTGTAGAGCGGTCCAATCCGCCTTCTTCCTTAGAAAACTATTCTGTGATATCGGGTCGTCGCCCAGCATTAGTACTCCTACGAATATTGCTTGGTTGGGAACAAAATGTCACAGTTCCACAAGATGTTCCTTATATGCCATATGTCTATGATGTCTAATGCACCCACTACTCATTAGGGCTCACGTTCCACTGGTAATAATAGTCCTAATGTCGTCATTGTCTCGCTTCCTTTGGATTTACTCTAGAGGAATACGATTGTCTATGCTTCGCGTTTAGATCTCCATCAACGATTGTTGGTAGATCGGATTCCATAAGCAATGCATTCAGGGTTATTTGGGGGATTGCAAGCAGAAATGAGTCTGAACAACCCTCTGCTCATCTTAATGTTGACATCTCCGTGCCGTGTGTCCTCGCCTAGTTGATGCCAAATTGGGAGGATTCCAGCGAGCATTTCCACAGTACGGCTACATTACCACTTCGCCTCCCAAGGCGGTCTTTCCTTGTAATTGGGACATGTGCTCGTTATCTAGGTGTGTTTTCTACACAAAGGCTACAAAAAAGTGGTTCTTGTTACTCTTTTAGATTTACCTATACCCAAGATATATTTTTTTCGATACTGTAATTATTTTTATAGGTAATTATAATTTTTACTGTAGGCAAAATATCACTTTATAAAGAATGACTCATTTTAGACTTTTTGAAGCATTTCTCACTCTCTGTCCGGTACAATTCCCTGTATTGTTCATTGGGTAGTATCACCTGCTGCTGACGAGTATTTCCTTTCGAGAAATTGTCAATAACTCAATACATATAATAATTCATAGACATTTCATATCTTATGCAAATGTCCTTGTCGAGAGTTGCATTATAGATTAAAAGTTCGTGATTTATCCTCGAAAGTTGGCATTCCTCAGAGCGAGAGGGGATCACTGCACTTCTCGGCAGTCTGGCGAAATGTTCAATAAATTAACAACAACGATCACGTTGACCTTCGCATCATCTCGAAATGCACAATATCGGAGATCTGAGTTGGCAGTGGTCGAAGAGGGAAATTATGCAGCACGCCCATCTAGTGAGCTGTGGCGATTTTGCTGGGAACTTCTTACGCGGGTTATTTTCACCGTAACCGTAATAAGATATGACGTGTTAAGGAGGTGGTTGACTATTTCTGGTAGCGCTCCAAGAGGTGAGCCTCGTAATCACTCACGAGAAAATGATGCTCTCGAATGGTTTGGAGTGAAACTGTGGTTCGTGACAATGACATTTTTGAAGTTACGCCATTTGACAACAATCTAAAAAAAATGAGGTTACCATACCGGATGTTGAAAGTATGTCTGTCCTGATATAAACAGTCTAACAATAAAGTAATATAATACATTCACAACAAGATCACAAATTTATTGAAATTTGGACAGGGCAACATCTGTAAGGTCAGCTAGTTCAAATTCAAGAAAGACTTCAATTATATTTCTGAAATAGCTCAGGAACTTTGAGTATCATTTATTCTCACTTCATGAAATTCTGACTTCATAAAATTCATAATTATCGAGACTTGAATTTTCGAATAAAACCACATGGTTCAAAGTTTATGACATTCCATGCACATTATGAGTGACACTCAAAAATACGTTTTCATTCTCATTTTTACTTCGCTTTCATATTTTGTCTACAGTTCATAAACAAAAATTTTTCATTCCCATGAAAAAAAACATTCGCACATCAAAATTTAGTTGGGCATGAAAAAACTTAACATCTTGATCTCTGGCATTTTTTCTAATCAGTTAACCAATTTCGAGAAAATCGTTGGTAAATTAAAGGGAAGTATTATAAATTATTAAACAACGTCAATGGGCTATTCTTATTTTGTTTCTGCTAACAAATGATACTGACATTTTATGTCAAATAACAAAGCGTTATGTCATAATAATCAGCACCTCTTAATCGAGCAGTATTTAAATGATGCACTTTTTACATCAAATTGTTAAAAACGATTTATTCAAGTGAAAACAGGGAATTGAATTTACTGTATAACCATAAGTTTGTTGAAGTAAGTGCTTGAAATGCCCTCCTCTTGCTAAAATACAGCTCTGCATCCTTCTTCACATAGACTGACGTACGCGTTGTACAACTCCAGAAGTATTTCTTATGTGGTCAAAGCCATCAAGGATTCGTCGACGAAGTACTTCAATGGTCCTGCATCATAAACTAGGCTCTTCGAATACTCCTAGAAAAAAATTTCAAGCGGGTTGCAATCTAGCGGGTTGCAATCTGGCGAGTGGGGAGGCCAAGTTATTGGATCTGATCTGCCAATCCACTTATTCGGGAGTTTAAATAATTACGCAGAGTTAAACGAAAATGAGGTGGAGCACAATCGAACATAAACCATACCTAGATCTTCTAAATTATTTTGCAAGAAGTGTAAGTTTCATTTAAAATTCGTGGAAAGAAATAGTGTAATTATTTCATTTTTCACTATTCTACCCCATACATTTAGGCTAAACTGCACCTGATGACTTTGTCTAATCGAGACATGAATATTGTGGAAATCTACTAAATTTAGCCTCATCAGTAAAAAGGATGCGGGATAGAAAATTTGTTTTTTTTTTCTCACTTCTCAAGTACTTACCTCGAGAACTGCATGCGTCGCGGAAAATCCGGAGGAAGCAATCATTGAACACGTTGAACATGGTATGGGTATAAACTATTTTCGTGCAAAATTCGCCAGACAGTTACATGACAAAAATTTAATCCAGGGCTATTCGCCTTGTGCATAATCCAGAATTTTCTTCAGTGCGGTTCAAAATTTGTATTACGGACTTCGCGCGGTCTGCCCCTATCGTTTCTATGCGTCTGGAATTTGCCGTTCGGTTGTTGGGTAGACGGCGGTTAGGAAATCTTATTCCGTACAACCTTTGAGCTTCAACTGAACTACCATTAGCTAGGCCATCAATAAAATGGATGTCAGCGAGATGACGATTTGAATAATTTTCCATTTCAACGCACAAAAAACACAAAACAAAATTCACACTATACCGAAAAACACAAACGTCTCACTTACAAGAGAATTTAAAAAGTTCCAAAAGGGGAAAACGTCATAGGCCACTTAGTATTTCAGTTTGTTACTTCAATACCTCCCTTTCATTTTCCAGCGATTTTCTCGATGCAAGAGAACAAATTTTTTTATTTATTTCATGGTCAACTTAATTGTGATGTTCAGATGTGTTTTTTTGTCGAAAAACGAAAATTTTGGCTGAAAAAACTGTTGGCAACCCTCATTCATCTCGTTGAATCAGAGTTACCTTATTTTTGAAACAAGAAATGAATAGAGCGTTCAAAAAACCAAGACATATAATGCATAATTATAGCTACAATTCAAAATTTACTATTCTTTTCGAGCAACTTGCGATTTCTGTAGCTTGGAGGGGGTGAATTTCAGGACATATGTTTATCAGACCTCAGGAATACGCCATTGAAATATTTGAAATGAATTTAGAAACACCTTGCATATATATAAAATTAAAATATCAAATTTTTATTTTTAATTTGGGTAAGAGTTGTTTTATTATGATTGAGTTGAACAACAGCTTTAGCTGACACTCCATCTTTTCATCTTTTGGTTTTTCATTCATATCTATAAGTAATGCTTTTATGTATAAATATTTAAATGACAAATGATGCCGACTTATTATTATTATTGGCGTCAATAAGTTGACCAACAACCTCCTTTCATCCCACAATTTTTAAATATCTTGCTCAGAAATTTTCACAGGGAGATAAACCGTATAACTTTTCCTTTCGAGGAAAAAGTAAACAAAGTACCTCACCTCGAGAAATAATCCCAGTAGGCAACAGTTTGAAATAATATTATGGGAATAAATAAAAGTAAATTGAATATTTCAACGACCGTCTTGTACCCATTATACAGCTATTAATAAACAACACGGGTGATGATGCTACTTATTTTAATTAAAGTATATCCCATACAGTATTTTCATAGCTACGGCTGGGTACTTAGCGATTTACTAGGCCATAAAGTCGATTTGCATATATTCGCGCTGGATTATGGTTGAAATGCCCAACAAGAGAGGAATTTCTTTCCCCGTTGAATGGATGTTCGGAATAGGTGGGATGATGAAGCTGCCTACACGGGTATACTGAGAGTATTTTCCAAAAGATGTTTTGTGGAATTATTATAATCCTTAGCTGTAACTCATCAGCGTAATCGTCAGTGGAATTTTGGTACACATTGAGGAAGTAATTGATTGCTACAGTGTATTGACAAGCATGACCAATAATATGGAAGTTTCAATTTAATTTAGTAGAAGTAGAATTTTTCTGGAAACATTCCTTTTCCCACGAGATTGCAGAAAAGTAAGTTGTACTTTTCAGTGCACAAAAAAATCGTGCACAAAAGTTACTTTTCCGCACGATTTTTGTATTGTTGACAATAAGTATATTTAGGACTAAATATGATCTCTGTAACTATTCGGTAAATTCGTAGCATTATTATAAAATCTTGGATATTAAAAACCTTTTTTATTTCATAAATTAGATGGATAAAAACACTTATAGGAGAAACATTCCACTTAACTCCTGCGGAAAATGCCTTTTCCACCCTTGACGGCATCTGCCGTCGCTTGCCGAAAAGTACTACTTTCCGCACTTGTTAGGTAAATAACTATTTCATCCATAGATCCATAAAATATCACCGTCAAAACAATTCTATAGTCACAATCGGTCTTAACGTGCGGGTGTGAGACTTAATCACTGACTAACTTTTTGGTTTTATCTTAATCCATTGCGTTGAATCATAAATGCATGGATATCGTGGAAATACATACTTTATTAAATAATAAAAAAAAAATAACCAATAGGTTTTTCGATTTAATTCATATGCTTGATGACCTCGGAAGGCCGATTTTAACAATACCACGAGTAACCCTTCATGAATTCTTCTAAAAATATTAATAACAACAATTATTAATCCCTTACCGAGTCATTAATACAACACTAAAAAAAAACACTTGAATCAGGTAGAACGGCCACTCACTTTCTTCGAATATATGAACAATTTTTTTTTAGATTTTCAACTATAGATTTTATTACTCATGGTACTCCATAGTAGTTCTCAAAAGAACTATTGAATAAGATTTTAAGTCATCAATATTGATTCTTCTTACCTTATTATATTGATATTTTATTATTCATGACACACTGTAACTTCGATAATTAGATTAGATTAGTTTGGGGCTTTCGTGCTTCAAGTCTCTACACCGCGACCTTTGCAGATCCATTTTATGTGCCCTCGAAATCGTTTAGAGTTCTCTATCTAGCCCTGTCTTCGTTACCAGACTCCATAGGCTTGTTTTTTGAATTGTATCTGGGGAGCTCTTGGCTTTTCTTCTTTCAGCGAAACCTTAGCCTTGACATGCAATCGCAGTGGAATAGTATGTTTACTGATGTTTCCTCTTCTTCATTACAGAACCTGCACAGCATTTATCCTGCCAGACCAATTGTACTCATATGTTTGTTGAGCTTACAATGCCCTGTGAGTGCTCCTCTTCTGGCTTAGTAGAAATTCTGTGACTGTTGGCTGCGGTTGTTTGATAAACTCTTTAGCCTATCTCATTCCTGGTGAATTGTTCCACCATTGTTGAGATTTCTGTTGGATCCATGATTTGGTGGTACAGCTTTTGCCATACCGCAGAACGGTTCTGGGCCATTCAGGGCCTTACTTGCCCCTTCACGGGCTAGTGAATCGGCCTCTTCATTGCCTCTATAATCTATATGTGTGCTGGTACCCTGGCTTGGGTCAGTCTATTCTGACAGCCCAGCTCTTTTAGGGCTTCAATTATCGCAGCTTGGCTGTCTGAGTAAATGGCAATGTTTTTTTCTGAAAACTCATGCCTTGTTAGCTCTTGAGAGCAATGGTTTATTGCGACGATTTTCGCTTGATATATTGTCACGTATATACCTTAGCTCATTGAGATTTTTATCTTTGGCTTGGTTCTATCAACGCCGGCTCCTGAACCTTCATCAGTTTTTGAGCCATCCGTGTAGACAGCAATGGGATAACCCTCCTTCCACGTATCCCTTTCCGTTATACTTAATTCAAATATTTTGTCAAAATTTCATCTTGGAAGTATGCCATCTGAAGGCAGTCTCATAACATGGTTGTTTTTTAACTTCTTTTATAGCTTGTTGTAGTCTCTCCCGTACATATTGCTGATGGGTTGCTGACCATGTAGTAATTCTTGGTTCTAGTCCCTATTTTGTTCTCCTGCACAGATTGAAGGCAACTGTAATTTTTTTCTATAACTTTTTGTATGTGTTGATTCCATGTTAACTTATGGTAGAAGATTACTTACTCCTAAGTATTTTGCCTCTTGGACAAATGGAATTTCTATCCTGTTCAGTACAGGTGACCTAAGTCCTTCCATGCAGTACTTTTATTCGTGTAAACATAACTTTTTTGTTTTATGGGGGTTCACTGTCAGCTCCTCCTCTTTACACTACCTCTCGAATATATCCAGGGCTGTCTGTGTAAGCTCTGAGACTGTCCTTGCGAATTTGCCTTTTGCAATAATCGCAAGGTCATCGGCATATCCTAAGCAATGAAAACCTCTGGATGTTAGACCTTCAATTAGCTCGTCCATTAGGATGGCCCAGAGTAGAGGAAAAAGCACCCTTCCCTGAGAGGGTTCTAGCTGATAGTGTTATTCCGCCAATTTCTGATTTAAAAACCTTGTTTTTGAAGTTGACGTTTATCCACTATAGGGGAGGTACATCTTTTTTTGCTAGAGCGTTTGCTAGAGACTGGGTGGATGCATTATTTAAGGCACCCTTGACGTCTAGTAAATGTTGTCGTGGCTAAGGACTTTGCTGGTAGCCTGTTGAGATCGTCCAGTGCTAAGTCTTGCATGGATGATACGCATACTGGCGTTCGTTGAGCGAGCCTGTTTGTAGTACCTCATCTCATGTATCTATCTATCATGTTTTGAGTGGGAAAGACATTCGACTCTTGGGACGATATACCTTAGGTGTCTTGTCATCTTTCATCCCTACATTTGGGAGATGAATGACTCTCACTTCATGCCACATTGTAGATTTTTATCGCCTTGAATATTCGGCACAGGTATGGAGTACATTACTACGAATACCTGTCCCATTGAGGATTTGTTGCAAAATCTTGTAGCTCACCGTGTCAAATTAATTACTCAAACTAACAAACACAATTACGTTTTTTTTTTCAATGACCTACAGATTTTTATAGTCCCAAACGGCAACAACAGCAGAAGTTTTGTTTTGAATCCACTGTATATTATTCTTCAGGTACTTATACAGGTTTGTCACTCCACCTATCGGGGATAATACTATAACAGCCGATTTCACCAACTAATTCCAAAAGTTAGGAAATACTTATATCGGATTTAGGAATTCCTAAGAGTAATTCGCGTTTCACCACCCGCTAGGTGATGCTTAAAAGTGGTAGGAAATACCTAACGGGTGGTAAAACGCAAATTGCTCTTAGGAATTCCTAAATCCGATTTGAGTATTTCCTAACTTTAGGAATTGGTTCACGCTCTTGACAAATCAGACGCTCTATAGTCAAGTTCGGTTTATTGGGGGTATTACCGATAGTAATTCTGTCGGAAATCAACAAGATCAAATTGTTTGGTAACACCACAACTCCGCTAGGACGAGTGGTGTTACCTCAAAGCAATTTGATCGAGTTTAGTATTTCTTACAGAATAAACGATAGTATTGTGAGCACGAGTTGTATTTATTGACATAATTTCAAGAGCCAACGAAGTTAGGAAAACGTATATTCTTGTTCATTTTAGTTCAATGAATAAAAGCTGTCAGACTGACATTTTTAATGTCATCCTTGCTAGCAAGATATATCCTTCATTGTTGTTTGCATGTGTGGTTGCCCATGACGACGTGGTATTACCGGCTCAAAAGGATGGAACTGTGTACTATCAGTGAAGCACCGTTTTTATTGGTTCTCATATTGCAGGAGATGCGAGTTTCATATAGCGAGTGAAATTATCGGGGGTAATACCAAACTTTACTCTTGACCCTGATTGGCCTATCAAGTTCGGTGTTTTCAACTTTGTGTGTGTGGCAGTTAAACATCAAATATAAGTAATCCGCTATGCACATATTTAGAAATGAGCAGATTTCTGGTTGATTTGAATATGTATTTTGTTCGATGCCAATATTTCCTGTTTATTATACTTCAATTTATCAGATCGATTTCTTAACTTTTTCGCTAATTACTTCTGATACTGCCGAATTTCAGATTTTTTCCTTTTACTTTGTTTGTGAAATAGTCAAATAAATTTCCAGTCGTGATTGAATTTATCTCATGAGTCTGTCTTTTATTTCCGAACTCAACTGAATTTATTTAAGAACACACCTCTCGTCCTGCGGACTCGTGGTGTTTTCTCGAAGCAATTCGTTCAGAAATGAATAATTGACAGACTTATCGCGAAAATTCAATCAGATGTGGTATTGCTACTGATAATTCAGCGATAATTCCACACCTCTTATGGACATTTTAACACTTGAGTCAAATTTTCAGTTGCAATTTTAAAGGCAAAATCCCTACCTCAATAGAATCATTAATTTACCACTTCGTTTCGACACAAAATTTCCATATTATTGAAAAATTCAGCAATTATGTTTTGAGTCCTGGCTACTCGTCCTGTTGTATTTGAGTTCTTTGGGAATGCACTATTTGTGGGGATCGATACATTTTATTTCCCAGTCAAGAAAGGGGACAATCTTGTATCCATCGAACATTTTCTCCAACACTTGAGCTGAGTATCCGAAAGGCAAATATTTCGAACCGTTCCCGAATTCGAAGGAAGCAAATCGGCGGGGTTCTTGCGAAATGGCAGGTGTTCCACAGAGCGTGGTCACGGCCCAGCGTTTTGTCG
Source organism: Chrysolina americana (assembly GCA_958502065.1). Taxonomy (NCBI): domain Eukaryota; kingdom Metazoa; phylum Arthropoda; class Insecta; order Coleoptera; family Chrysomelidae; genus Chrysolina; species Chrysolina americana. The sequence continues at coordinate 13,389,805 of OY293413.1, forward strand.
ATGGAAAAGCCATCCGGCTTGTCAAAAACTCGTAAAATATTGTCGCTCAGACTTGAAAGGTTCGACCGGGCATCGAGTGTCAGAATAGTCGAGCTTTTACAATGAGTCTGATGAATCGCTTCAGATGAGTGATTTATATCGGCCGCACTAAATTGTGTGTGAACTTTGTGTGATGGCGTGTTGTGTGCCGTCCACGTGGGCTTCTGTGCTCTTACTTCCTACACTTGAGCTTTTAAGTGCGTTTGTATTCAAACTTTTCTCGCATTTGAGTTTTTGGAAAGTCGAAAAGCTGGATTTTAGTGTAATTAGATTTCGACAGCGTTTGGGTTACATCAACACAGATACATTTAATGTCTATTAAAATCAATGTTATTCCGAAATAATGATTTGGCTTTAATCGTTTTGTATGGTGTTTTTCTATTGCATTAGGTACCTATCGAAACCCTTTCGTTCCTGGTAGTCACAATAGGGAATTACACTGAAAGAGAAGATAACGATTTAATTGTGCAAAATTATTCAATCTGTATAATTGATGCATGTAGAATCACTTCAGGAACCTATTTATTTATTCATTTCCTGTCGACTAAAACCCACTTCAAAATTGTTCCGAATTGAGGAAGATTCAAACGCCGTATTTATGCGGGCTGACGTCACTTGTATTGTACTACAAACGTTTGTTCTGTGATTGTTTTGTACGAGGAAGATTTGTTCCCATTTTGAATCACAGTGTACTTTGGAAATTAGGGAGACTGACGTCACTTGTATTTGTCCAATGAAACACCGATAATATTTGGCACGAACTTGAGCTAGTGTTTGAATTCATCTCTAATACTTTCATTTTCTGGATCAAACATAATCGAAAAAAATGAAAAATAGTTTTTCACCCAGTTTAACTAGTGAACCAAAAAAATATATATAAAAAATAACCAGTGAAATTTTCAATTGTGAGGGTTTACAAAATTCCGAAAATGATTGATCTAGATTATCTTCGAGAAAATTCAGATGCCATTTTTTGTTTCATTGGACATGGTTGGATGCGATGAAGTGATGAAAATAATAACAGAACTAAAATCTAAAAAGGCACCTGGCGCAGATAAAATTACCTAATTTTGAAATCCATAGTAGAACATATAGCACGACCTCTTCCTTTCATTATAAATACATGTTTTTCAACTGGTGACGTCCCTACCCACTTTAAAAACCCGATTATCATACCATTTTACAAGAATGGCGACAAAAAAAAAGTTTGCAATTACAGACATATCACTTACTTCTACGATTTCTAAAATCTTTGAGAAAATCCTGAAACTGCGGATGGTAAACTACCTCAATAAGTATAAACTGATTACACCAACCCATAATTTACCTGAATGAAATACTAATTAAAGAAAATTGTGGGACCATCATTTCGTTCGCCGACGATACCGCCTTAATCTATACTGGGGGCTACAAGTACGTTAAACAGATGAAAACGTTCTAAAAAGTATATTCAAATGGTTCAGCTATGATGTCCTAAAAGTAAATGTAGAGAAAACTTGTTGCTATTACGTCATCCGAAAATAATTTACCCCCTTACGATATTCTCACTTTGAACAATGTGGATGTCCCATTAGAGAGATCGGTAAACTATCTGGGAGTCCATATTGATTCGTTTCTTAGGTGGGACATACACATTGCCAATGTAGTGAAAAAAATTCGTGGACTGATATACAGATTCTACCAGTTCAAGAATTTTTTAGGGTTCACTCATCTCAAAATCCTGTACCATGCTTTAGTAGAATCCATCATTCAGTACGGTATTATTGGTTGGAGGGGGCATATTAAGTTGTCATCTGAAAACATCAGAGGTTCTTCAAAAATGGTTCATTAAAATTATTTTGGGAAAATCGAAAACGTATTCAACTGAACGGTTGTTCATTGAATCCAGGTTACTAGACATGAGACAACTGTTTGGTAAAACAATTGTTCAATTAATTTCTGTGAAAAAAACATATATACATTCGGTGAACCATAGTTACTCAACCAGAAATAACAAAGGAACCAACGAGTTCATGCCTAAAGCAAATAAATCGATTGGACAGAGATGCTTCAGTTACCTTGCCCCTCGCTTACTCCGATTATTACCTGAAGAAATTCAAAGAATCAACCCAAAACCATTATTAAAGAAAAAATTGAAAATTTGGATCCTGAATACCGATAAAACAATTATTGACAACGTTATCGATTGCTGATCCTTTATATTCACTATCTCCTCATTACATTTCAATGAAATTTTACAGTTCGATTATTATATCTTCACCTGTGCGTCATCATCACAATACCATAATTCTTAGCTTAGCAGACAAATGTAAACGAATTTTGAATCGTGCATAGTGGTTGTTAGAAAGAGATGTTCGATAGAGAATGTGTGATTTCTTCGATCATAAATTGATGACGCATGGGTAAAGATACAATAATCGAACTGTATGTAAATTTCATGTTTTCAACTGAACAAGATTCTGTATTTTTTAGCGCTCTTTTTTTATATCTTTATTTGTATTTATTTTTTGAACCAGAGCTATTTCATATTTTTAAAACTTCCACGCATTAATGTGACAATTGACAATTTCGTAATTTTATAGATTTAAAATTCTAATCATATACCTGTATTTGAAATTTCTACAGACCATACAAAGAATTGAAAGATGGAGGTATACTCACGGACAAGTTCTTCATTGAACTTAAGTGAGTCATTGTTTCCACGTAATAAATATTCTTTCACAAGGTTTAATCATTATATATGGAATGTCGTTTGTCTGTAAGGATTATAATTTCCAGGATAAATGTATATATCTTCATGTATATTTTTTTCTTGTATTTTAGCTTATATTTTTGTGTACTTTGTCCATATACTTTTATTTATATCCCGAATATTTATATATTGTACTAATTGTTTCTGGAAATAAATTATTATTATTATTATTATATTATTATATTATTATATTATTATATTATTATATTATTATATTATTATATTATTTTATTATTATATTATTATATTATTATATTATTATATTATTATATTATTATATTATTATATTATTATATTATTATATTATTATATTATTATATTATTATATTATTATATTATTATATTATTATATTATTATATTATTATATTATTATATCATTATATTATTATATTATTATATTATTATTGATTTCAGAGCGACACGAGTCCGAAGGCGATGTTGTGTTGGAATCAGAAAATACAACTCTTGCCAAACTCGACAATGATATTGACATCAGGTTTTGAAAGAATGGTTCCTGATAAATTAGATGATGATGATCTAAAGATGAATACAAGACTGAGTGAACTTGCAAAAAATTCAAGAAACAGTCATGCATGGAATCGCATTGTTTTCGATAGTGAAAATTAACTGGGAAAAAAACACGGGTAGAATTGATACGAATGAAGTTTTTATCACCTTGAGCATACTTTAGCAGATATTTGGGTGGATGATTTTATAAATTGGTTGCAGAAAAACAGCACAGTTTTGTTTACAGTTACACTACACGGATGAGAGATTCATTCAACCATAGGCTGTATGAAATTTCCTAGGATTCGTTTGTATTTTCAAAATAAAATTTTCCAACAATAGCAGATCAAATGTCAATAGACAGATTCTTCTTTTCATGCAATATTCTTCATATTGTAGACAACTGGAACGTTCCCAAATATACAAGAAAAAATAACATAAAACATAATATGTCTTCTCAATTTCGTACTTTAATGAGCATAAACACTGAATTTCGCAGAGAAAAAAGAAGTTTCTGACCTTGGGTCTGATATAGTTGAATAATTGGAGTTGAATATTCAAAACCAGAGACAAGACAAATCTACTAACTATCGCTCAATAACAAAACTATCGGCAATACCAAAATTATTCAGAATTATTAAATTATTCAAGTGCTTCAGAAGATGGATCAACTTGAGATGCTTATGCAGACTTTTCGAAAGCCGATAGCGTAATTCACGAGTTTTTGATTTGCAAATTAGAAATAGGTACTCGAGTTCCCATCGTGGATATTTTTTCGGTTGAGTAGTCGAAATTAAGGACCACATCTCTAGTTCAGTACAAGATACATATTAGGAGTTCCTCAGGGGTCTCACCTGAAGCCACAAGTGTGAAACATATATGTCAGTGTTTGATATTTGCATATAATAATAACAATGATAGTAATAAGATAGACACGCTGCTCTCGAATCTAAAAATCATACCGGCATGCCATGATGCGACAGAAAACCTACCCGGAAGAATGCAAAAGGCCGTTATTCTTGGTTCACTCCGTTTACTCAGGGCACATGATTCTCGGACCCAGTAATCACTCACCCCACGGACGTGGGAGTGTTTGCTGGGGTTAATGATACACCAGCGCGCCCTCCGGTAGAATCGGAGCTCCATGGACAGGGCCTGATTAAAACATTCTTAAAAAAATGGTGTATTGTGTATTACAATATACATCCCCTATTCAGGGATATTGGCAACTGCTCTTCCATTGATGTGAAAATCTATATTCCCATACAGACTTCTAACAACTACTCACAATTTCAATACGATATGAATAACTTACATGAGTGGAACCTAAGCTCTGATTTTTGTTAAATTTATCCTTATATCTTTCACAAAATCAAAATACCCCTTGAAATTTCAATGTGAGAAAAATGGATCAACCATAAAACGTGTTGACAATAACAATGTTAAAGACTTGGGAGTCGATTTTCAAGTAAAATATATCTCACACATAAATGCAACTATAAGAAAATCAAACCAAATTCTTGGATTCATAAGTGGATTCAATACTTCATTGTGCATCTACAGTGTAGTCCCCACACTACCAAGTACATACTAATACAGTTAAAAGTGCTCAGAAGAAATTTCTGAACCATGTGTTCTACAATTCGGAAACAACAATTATGGGACAGAGCTAACATTTCTGAACATCCAACTTTTTATTGCCAACGAATAAAAACTTATTTGATTATCTTATTCAATCTCATCAGTAATGATATCTTATGGCCAGAACTATTGAGGTTATTGAACTTCAGGATATGGATTAGATCCATCCGTAATACTGATAATTTTTTCATATATTTTCATAACACAAACTGTGACTAAGGCAGCCAGCACACTGAGCAACCATGACAGACCATCCAACTACGACCAAAATTTCCAACACGTGTATTTTTATCGAACAACTCACACTGAATGATCGTCCTTGACCGGTTTTCAAATATCATATTTGAAATTTCAATCTACTGAAAAATTTGGTCGATCAGTGTGAGCTTGAACGTTCTCATTGAAACCTTTCAATTTTTGGTCGTTGCTGGACGATCGCGAACGGTTGGTCCTGGTCAGTCAGTGTGTTTTCTAGCTTATCTAGACACCAAGGCGTATTTGTGACCAATAAAAAATATTATTATTATTATTATTATTATCATTATTATGGCCCTCACAATTCATTGACATGACTAATGAGACTAGGAAATGGTTATTGTAATCTATATAGGATTCAAAATTCTCAATGTAATCATAAACCGCAAAAAAATCATTTCGTTGAACAGTGTTATATCGACAATTTCCCTCATATTGTATATACCAATCAAATGCCATAATTTTCTCATTTCGAACCAATGAAAACAGGACTTTTTGAAAACACTTCCTCCAGCCCGTGAAGTCCAAGACCCAGAGCTTTTAACCTGACATTAAATCCCATGCTAATGATTTTTGGAACAAAGGTAGAGTAATGATAGTACTTTAAGAAAAAAAATTGTTCTGCACGCAGGGCTGCTCCGGAAAGTGTCGAAAATTCCCGGAAAACACCCCGAAATCGATATTTCGTTAATAACGTGAAATGAGTTGAGAATTTTGCTATAGTATTATGAGCAAAGTTGTAGAGCGCAAAAATCTGGACAAGAACTGTATGCACATATATTTCCAGAAAATGCTTCCAGAACGAGATAATAAGCTATCATCGTTGGTCACAGATTTGCGCGCGAATTCCTCGAAAAATGACATGGTTCCTCCTGACGCTCGACTAGAATTACTCTAACTTCTTTGTTTTTTAACGAATCTTCATAAATCAAACGGCATTTTAAAGGAAATTCCACAAACTTTCGAAATATTCAGCTAGCAAGTGCCGTAGAAGAGGTTTCTAGTTGATATTCGTGTATTAACAAACTAATTGTTAATAAATAAACGATGGAATGGACGTATGGATATTTATAATTTTTCCGCTGATATATCTAAATCACTGAAGCCGTGTTAATATTAACCAGCTGAAAAGGTACAAAATCACATATCCCGTTTTTTCCCTCCCCTCTTGGGCCAAAATGAAACCAATTTCTCAATTTCCCTTATTTTTGTCTCGAGCAATTTTTATGGCACTTATTCTTCGACATAATGATATCAAAGATAGAGATTTGTTAAAGGAGATATATATGATTTGATAGCTAAGAAGCTGAACTTTCAGAATATGCACCGAAAAACGTCTTGTAATTAAGTTTTCATTCATGATTTTGTACATTTCTCGAAAAATCGAGAAAACCTATAAAAATTCTTTTGCTGAGTCGCGTAAGTTTATTCTTTCAACTTTCGTTCTGTACATGTGAAAAATTATAGTTAAGGTTGTGCTCTATCTCCTGGTGATATTTATTTTTGTCCTGGATATCTCAGCCCATTTTGGGATTGAAATTACAGTCGGCACTTTTAAGAAAAGCTATTTGAGTGCTAGAGATCTTCAAAATTTAGCATATTTTCGAAACATCATCTGCAGACATTATTTTTGTTATTGATATTTCAGCGTTTCACAACTGTATTTCTATAAACCATATCGAATTTATCAATCCATTCCCTTTCGAGTAGTTTGCACGAAATCGAAATCAGCGATGATCGCTGATTGTCTCTTGCAGGAAGCTTTTCTGAAAATACAGGGTGTCCCACGACGATTAAGACAGAGAATATCTTGGAACTCGAGAGTAGTAGAGAATTCTAATTGTGGGGTTGTAAATTAAAGCAGTGGTGCAGCTTTTTTTGACATTAAATTAGCCAATGAGCTTTTGGTTTTCGGTCACATGATATCAGATTCAAAATTATTAATGGGACTACCTGTATATTTTGGCATTTCTATGTTCCTTCCGATCAAACAATTTCAACAAACCATCACACTTGTGGTCTACGATGAATTTAAGAACTACAGGTACTTCAATATCCTTTGTCCCACGACGATTATGACAAACGTCTGAAACGAGCAATTGCCAAATTATTTAAGTTCAGGGTCACCTTGTATATTTGGGTAGTACTATATATTTTGTGGTGATTAACAAGGTGAAATTATAATAATAATTCATATTTCATTAAGAAACGTAAATATAGAAACGTCAGTTCGACGGTTCAACTCTTCAACTGACATTAATGACACAATATGATGAACCGTTCCTGCAATACGCATTTAGTCCATAATTATTTAATGTATTCGTGAAATTGTCTGATCGAATATCCCTTCAAAATGCAGAATTTTCAAAATACTTGTTATCTTTATCATGTGGACGATGTAGCAGAGTTTCTTGTATTTTCATTTATGGCAGCTGATAATTATTCTTGTGTCTGGTAAAATAATTTCACTCAAACCCCTCCTTGAGTTTTCAAAAAAAAAAAGTCAATCAATACAACGTTAATATGTCAAGTATGTATAAAATTCGGTTCTTACTCGATTACACAGAACTCACATGACTGATCTACATTGAATTTATCTTTATTTTAAACGTTGAAAGTAATACCAATTTTCCAAAATATCGCAGATCTCCCGTGGATCATATTATATCTTATAGAAAAGAAGGCTGCCCAGGTATATCCATTTAAATTGATACTGAGAAGATTGGTCTTTAATCGCTTGTTTTTAAAAATTGTTTATTATAGGTATCAGGATTAAAGTAGATACTTTCAAAACCAATGGTAGAGTGCCTGCTTCAACAAAATAATCAACAAAATTAATGAAGAACACTCTCAATACTATCGTATTGACAAGAGCAAATTTTGGGAAACCCTCTATTTTTTAAACAGCGCCTCAACTTAGCTAGACTAAAAGCGCAGAACCTAAACCCGTATATCTCACGGCATCAACCCCGTTCTTAAGGGACTCAAGACCTCCTCACTATCACCAGTCGAAGACCGATAAAGCGGACTTACTGTGCAGTCAGTGTAGTCGGTACAACAAACTCATACTCGTAGATCTTTCTGGAATGGCATCTCCTGCCAACCCAGACGATGGTATCCATCGACGTCTCGTCCTTGTCCGGAGCGCCGCGACGGCGTGTCTTCGTCTCACTCCTTAACAGCCTTCACTCTAAAAGCATGCACGCGATATATAGAGGGACATTATGTCAAGGGGAACAGATGTATAAAATAAATATCAGTGCTGTATGCGCTACGACGAGAGCCATGATTCCGGAATCACATAAATCAGGGCAGCGGGTTGGCGGGTGTACTGCTACTGGCCCGCTGGAGACTTATTCTTGGGGGGGTTGCAGGGAGAAAGTGGCTTCGACCCGATATTGAGGTGATTTATTTGAATAGGACGGGCTCGAATTCATCCAAGACTGAGAAACAAGCCATTGAAAGTGCGTATTAAAACTAAGATGAAGGGATTGGAGTTGTTAAAAAAATTATTCAGTATATAAATATATATATTACTTTAAATCGTAACTGTTTTCAGTCAAAAATATTGCAAAAGAGAGCTTGTAGCTTTCCATCTCCATACTAATGATGTATCTGGGAATTTTTCAAAAATATCAAGGATACTAGTTCTTTATGTGAAGTATTAGTGGATGCTTGTATGGGTATCAACCAGTTTCTTTTATATTATATATATATATCTGGAAAGGTATCACGTGATTTTCGATATCAGTTAATTTGTTTGAAATAGGCTTATTTGTTTGAATTTCAAGATATTACACATTTGTGCAACATTTAAACGTACTATATTCGAACTATATATTCGAACTAGTTCGAATGTTTACGTACTATTGGAAATTTGATTTTTTATAATTTTTTTAAAATTTACGAAATTTTGTATATTATATTAAAATAATTGAAACTTCAACCAAACTCTCTTCTAGTACTAGCTTCATCATACCAATCACAGAATATCGATGAAAACATGGTTTTCTTTGAGAAAATGAGAAATCCGATTCAACTTTAGTTGAAATTGATTTCAATCGATTTTCACCAGCACTAAAATAAAACTGATAAAACTGATTGATGAAACAAACATCGAACTTTTTAACGTATCTAAACTTAATGTTAAGAATTTGTGCGCAACAAATTTTATATTTTTTTTTCAATTATTTAAAAATGTAAATTGGATTTATTTTTAAACTCATTAACTTCTGACAGATAGCGAAAGTCACATGACACTGTTCGAAAAGTAAATTTTTCATCTTTTTGAAGCTTGACTTAATGCCTGATTCGAATTTGAGAATGAATTATTATTAAAAATTTCTTTTTCCATATGATGCCAACTCTTTATGGATACTATAATGGAAAAAATTTATTTTTTATTTTCACAAAACAAAAATTGAACAGACATGTTCAAAATACTTTATCAGTGCTTTTAGAATCATATTATCAAATTTAATACCAATACACAGTCAAATCCTACAGAAAGTGTACAGTTGAGGTATTTCCGAAATGAAACTACTAGCAATCGTATTCTTCAAGTATGTCAAAATATAAAATCCAAAAACCTAGTACAAAAGATAGACTGAAAGCTCAATTATAACATTAACAAATAACTAGAAAACAAATTGATATTCTAAATTTGGAAATATTAATAAATATTAGTATTCCTTCCAAATCTATTATAAACAACATACTGTATAAAAGTTATCACAAATTTTGACACAAGTTTTTTTTGCAAATTTCACTTCAAAATTAAATAGTTTCGTTGACACGATTTAAATTTGTATATTTCACATTTTATTGATTTGCAAATTCTAATTAACATTGATGTTTTCAGAAAATGAGGTAGTTATTCAATCTTTTAACATACAATTACATATTTATTATTTTAGCGTGACATCAAGAAACAGAAGAAGCCCAACACTGCGACCCTCCTGCACAGGAAGAGATCTACCGGGTGTCCCACATTTTATGTGGCAGACAATATCTTATTTGTCGGAGGAGATATACAAAAATGTTTTATACAAAAGTTTTATGAGTTTATGAGAGCTATATTTTGATATAATTTTCAAATATACAGAGTGTTTGGTGTAGGTGCTACAGACCAAAATGCCATTTTTTAAAATAGAACGCACTGTATATCATTACATATTCAGATTCTACGCTTAATTCTGATATCATTTCATGTTTAGTTTTTGAAATTCGGTTACGGCGTTGTTGAGTTATTGCACTTAAAACAAGGTTTAATATATGGTATCAAAAAATCTTCAACGCGTACACGAATCCTTTCTATATCTTTTGTTAAATTGAACTAGAATCCTACTGAATAATAGCTATTAATGTAACGAGATTATTATGCGATTTATGATAATCGAGGACGTGCAACTTCCGAGATTCATTCAAATTGCATAATAATCAAGTTACATTCACAGCTTTATCATATCATTGACAACGATGATGTGAAAATAAAAACAACAACTTTGGTTATTGTCACATTATTGTCATTTTAGCGTGCCATTTGGTATGATTTGATCCAGTTGATGGAAGATATTCCCATAGCAGAACGACAAGGAATTTGGTGACAAAAATATGGTGCTCCTCCTCACAATTCACAGGTTGTTACTGAATATCTGGATAGAACGCACCCAAATAGATGGATTGGTAATAAGGGTCCAATTCGATGGCCGACTCGTTCCCCAGATTTATCACCGCTTGAAATTTTCCTATGGGGTTATTTAAAAGATATTATTTTCACCACTCCCCCTTTGAATGTGGATGATCTGAAAATGAAAATTCGACTAGCGTGCAGTGATATTACGCCTGATATAAGAGCGACTTGTTCGAGAGAAGTGATGCGACGTTTCGAAGCCTGCATAATATCTAATGGGCGTCACTTTGAACATTTTTTATTACATATCTAGGTACTATTCTTATGAAATGATTCATCAAGTTATATTACATTGTTATTGACGATTTGTTCCTGAATACATCTCTTTCAATTTCGCAATTTTTTCATATTCAAAATGATTCCTGACTGAATTCCACAACTCAAAATTAAAACCATAATTTTGACTAATTTTCATGTGATCTGATGCAGAGAGAATAGTTATTGTATGAGATATTTTTTAAAATAATACTCGTTCTCAAGACTTTACATTTTAAGCAATAACTCAACAACGCCGTAACCGAATTTCAAAAACTAAACATGAAATGATATCAGAATTAAGTGTAGAATCTGAATATGTAATGATATACAGTGCGTTCTATTTTAAAAAATGGCATTTTGGTCTGTAGCACCTACACCAAACACCCGACAAACCAGATATTGCCTGTCACATAAAATGTGGGACACCCGGTATATGTTCATTGGATTTCGATTGAGCATATGTATTTACAAACAAAAAGTAAAAAATTTCTGTACAATATTTTATATCCCACTAAAACATCCTAACATTATATACTCACTTATACCTAGGCTTTACAGATTGATACATTTGAGAAAATCCGACAGGAAAGACAGATGCAAGCAATAGTAATGGGGCCTCTCGTAATTTGGATATAAAATTGGTATGTTGTTTATCAGTTTTTTTCAATTTTCGACTCCCATCAAAGTGGAAAATTTAGAATGATTTGTTTCAAAGCCCATTTTTCATGATATAGAATCGGTTAGTTTCGTTTCATTTCCGACGCTGAACGGGAGAGGGTGACTGACTTCACGTCTGTGAAGTGTTCTCTCTCGTCTGTCGGATATATTTCAATGACCGTCATGGTGATAGCCAGGAGATTAGTTGTTTTACATCAGGCATTTGCCTAATATCTTGTAGGTTCGTGAGAGACGAGGTTAAATTTTTCAATAAGCATCATCTTCCTACATTCGATACGAATATCAAAAGCAAACATCGCCAAATATAAAAAAGTTGGTAAGCTGAGCTTCGCAGTTGTTCAGGGCCCTTCTGATGTTTCAATATAATGAATTTATTTCACAGTAAAATATTCATTTCGAGCCACATACGCCTGAAATTCACAGAATTCAAGTGGTCATATTGAAAAAATTTCAATATCTTCGGAGCACCTGTACTAAAAAATGCATATTTCATCAACTTTCCTACAATCTACCGACTCCTTGAAGGTTAAGCGACGGCGATTCACATGTAAAATTTCCAGAAAATACACCAGAATAAACAAAAAGGTAATCCCGAACAAATACGGGATAGGGGAAGGATGCACACTAGACACTGTGCTCCATTTGGACAGGCACCAGTACGAATATTGCCTACTGCCAGAATCAGCATTCAAATGATGCGATTACCGAACAAATCGGCAGGATAGGGCTACTCGCGACCTGTATCTCCTACTAGCCTACAGAGAGAATAAGAGATGGCGCTTACCATCCCGGAGGAGACACGGAGAAGCCACGAGAATGAAATAAACTGGAAGAAGACATAAGTAAGCAAATGAATATTGAATATGATATTAGGTACGAATATTTTTCAAACTATAGATAAACTGCAGAACTTTGCAAAGAAATATACATACTATAATATTGAAGGGGGCAACAAAACTACAAAAAAGAACCCATGACATTTACTTACCAAACTATTTCCATCAGAATTCAGTCACAAGTGACAAAACATACAAGAGACAGCTGGAAATGTAGCGCAATCTCAAGGGAGGAACAACTGATTATTTTTTCACACAAAAAGAAGTGATATCACCATCAATGTTCAGTTGCTGGCTGCTGTATATCAGAACTTTCCATGAACTTGAAAAGCTAATAGGATGATGATCAGCTCTTGACTGAAAATTTTTCGTTGATGGAGCCTGACTCATTGTCCCCTGAAGAAAAAACGAGTGATGACTAGCACCACCCTATTCACCCGGATATTTTATTTACACCGCCAACCCCCTGAATTTGTGTGACCCATTACAATTTTTCCATGATCTCAACTCGCGCCCAAGTTCTTATTTCTACATTTGTAAAAACTCACTGGAAATCCATGATAGAAAAATATGTCAAGGGAAATTGAAATAGTTATAATAGAATTTTGCTGACTAAGTAAATTTCACGGTTTTCAAAATGTGTTTTTGGTGGTGGTATAGATCATGAATAATATCGCTTCACACTTTCATTGTATCTCAAATTTGTTCAGGTATAGAGCGTTCATTGTTTAAAAAAATATATTTTACCCTTAGTATGATGCATCATACAAGGAAGCAAATATAACATTCACGAAATATCACAAATTCCTCAAAATCCCCAAAAATTTTCTCCTTGGTAGTCTCAAGATAGACTGTTTCTTAGTCCGGTCCTGCTTGTACAATGATATGACCCACTTTTTATGTTTTATTATTGTTATGAACAGGATACGATCTACTTTATTTGTATGAGGGGTGTTGGGCTTTTATACCTCTTAAAGAGGGCAATTATTTCTTTTCAACACCAGCCGAAGAACACAAATAGCTTATGTTAGAGGAATACATTTGGGTTCGGGGTGAACCAATTTTATTTTAGATTTTATTGAAAAAATAAATACATATTCAGATACGCCCATTTAACGCTTTAATGTGTGAGAAGAGGATATCGGAATTAATATGAAAGGCTATTAAAGAGAATGGAAAAACTTATTAATTTAATGGTTTTTTAAGATAATAACATGGAGTTAATCGAAATTTACACTAGTTAATTAGGACAAGACAAAAAATCGTATTTCCAGAGCCCCCAGAGTGGATTTGCATAGACTGTGTGACTAGGGGGCAGCTCTTCTACGGCATATCCGCTGCTGACCACTGTTATAGGCTGCTATATTTGTGTAATACCACTTTCAAGGTCTTAGGTACTGTATAAGTTCTGATTGGCTACACATTCCCGATGATGGCCATCAATTACTCTGAAACTGATATGAAAAAATGTGTGAGGAGAATTTTCAAGAAAATCTACATAAAAACCTACTGCCATTTCAGGCATGTTTATGAATGCACACAGTAGAAAGACATTGAAAGGAACGACATAACGAACGAGAAAAGCTGAAAATTTCTATGGAAGGTTTTGCTAATCATTACATCGCTGAGTTCTCAAATCAATTCCTGGTATTGGAAATTTTTAATGAATTAAAAAAATTAAAAAAATTGACTAATGTACAATTTTACGAAATATTTCCCACCTTCACATAGTTTAATGAGCTCCAACAAAAATCTCCTTGAAAAATTTCACCCATTTGGGATTTGGCTAATTTTTAAATTCTTTTTTTCAAGAAACTCAAAATCACTTAATATAGTTGCTAAAATGGTTTCATAATGAGCTTAAGAATTTTTATTTTATGACAAAGATTTTTTCCGTTTCTTGTGTACTTATTTATACCCACAATCTATACAATATGTCAACTCGATATCACTGACAATAATGATATCATTTTCAACATGTTTGAATTTGTAATATAAATGTGTTAATATGTATATTTCATTCAACTCTTTTATGTATGGTTTCACTTTGTTGGTGCTAAATTTAGAAGGATTCAGGTACTCTCTGTGTGCATTTCACATTATTAGAATTACTTTGATGAAAAAAATACAAATGAATTCTACCGAAATATTTCCACACAACATCTATTTTAAATTTCTGGAACTGAGGCTTCGCAAATGATTCCACGAATGTTTTCAACCTAAGATGCGTTTCATAGAAAAACGTCATATGAGCGACTAACTCATATGTCATACCTGCCTTTGATGTAGGCCAAAATAACTTCATAATTATTCCATATTTACCGATTTGGGAAAACTTAAAATATTTGAAATATTACGTTTTGCCACTGATAAAATTTTTGCTATTTACTGCCACTTGCCTAAAATGACCCAAAGAATTTGTGGTTGGGGAAATTCGACTCTTTTATACAGGGTGGGAACTCCAACTGGAACAAATTTGCTAGAAGTTTACGAACAAATGTTTTGGAAAAATGCAAAAAACATGTCGATTGAAATTGTTTGTATGTTCCATATTCATAATGAAAGAACTTTTTTAACAAATAACCTTGAAGGGGTGAATTTAAACCACACTCAATTTTTGAGATCTTGTAAAACTTTTGTTGAAATAAAATTGAAGGTTTCCAATTTTTATTCAACAGGCAACTTTCAGTTTATGGCATGAATTCAGAAAACAAACGGCACACCTTCAAATTTGGCCACAAGTAGAAACCACTGATTTCTTCTTATTTGCTTTGAAACTTACTAGTTGCAAATTCTACTTCTGAAGAGAAAATATTCTGTAAAAATATGGTAAGTCCGTACTTCCCGGACTAGGCCGAAAAAATGCTAGTTTCTCAAAGGAAAAGCGCCGGGAAGTGGGTACTTCCTGGATGGTTGCCAAAAAAACATTATTTTCTTCAATTAAAACTTACTTGATGAAAGGAGTTTCAAAAAACATTTGTCATCAATTTCTTTTCGACAAGAGCTGTTTAAAAAGGGGTGGTTGTATCCCATTTAAAAAAATTGAGTGGGGTTATGCTTCATCCCTTCAAGCAGGTAACTTTTTTTTGGGTTCTGTAGCCGACATAACATCTCAATCGACGTGTTTTTGCATCATTTCCAAATACATTTTCCTGAGCTTCTAGCGAATTTGTTCCAGCTAGAATTTTGGTTATGTATATTAGATCGACCAGCGATTTTGAATTTTATATTTTCGACGTTGCCAAATGTACAGTTTCTGAAATATATGAACAATATGTTTATTTTCTAATGAGACAAACTGTATATTTCACAATATTCTGTTACAGTTTTTTATTGCCGATGCGGCATACAAACTATTAATGGCTAATATTGGCCATTAATTTTGAGAAATTAGGAAAAACACATTTATTGCAACCGTTGATATTAACATGAAGAGAAAATAAAATTGGCCAATTGCTTTGTTAAAGTTTGAAAAAAATCTTTGCATAACAAAAATTTTGTTATTGTATCAACGGTGTTCCATACTTTGGGCGCGGACTGTATTAGTTTTTAAAAATACAATGAAAGAATAGAATTTTCATCAAGTTCTAGAATTAGTATTATTAGAATTCCAATTGAATCATAAAACATATCAAAATCGGTGTTGATAGCAAGCACGTTTAAATTTATTTTTCCGAGTAGTTATGTCGCTGTAGTAAATAAGGTTATTCAGTATTATATGAAAGAATGTTGATGATGTATACAATATTCTTGTTTCCAGTCTAGAGATGTCTGATCTACCACATAATTCATTGTGACCAATTCTTCGCTCCAGATAAATTCCATCAATATTGAAAATAAAAAATTCAGAAACTCTCTCTGTATATTTATATAGTTTCTTATTAGAAATAACGGAAATTGCGAATAACGGTGACGTTATTTTTAACGGAACTGATTCAGCATAGGGCTGAATATTACATTTCTTAACATTCAGACGGAGTTCATTATCTTCACATCAATCCAAAATAGCTTCAATCTAATCGAGATTGGAGTTGGTAAGAATTGTTAATTGTGTTAACGAGAAATTATATGTTTAAATCATCAGAAGAGCACAATTCTTCAAAATTAAGGTTGCCGAGTAGGTATAGTAGGTTATTGATAAATAATAAAAGTAATTGTTATCTTAATTGGAACCTTGAGGAACTTCAGAGATAGCCAAGTATTTTTCGAAGTTATAGGGGTCTATTATGTAACACTTCCGTAAATATTTGAACGCCTCTAAAATTTTGTGGCTATGTTATACAGATAGCCACAAAATTTTAGAGGCGTCGGAATATTAACGGAAATGTTACAGAATAGACCCCATAGGGGTCTATTCTCTAATACTTCCGTTAATATTTGGACGCCTCTAAAATTTTGTGGCTATGATATATAGATAGCCACAAAATTTTAGAGGTATCCAAATATTAGGGTAAATGTTACAGAATAGACCCCATAGCCGTTGTATGCTATACATTGTTTTTTTTCTATCACATGAGATTTCGAAGGATCCGTCGCGGATTCCGCAAACCCAAAACATGCATCACTTGATAGATCTATATCTTCATCCTCATTGAGAAACATTTCTGATCCTCTACGAAGAAGAGAGTCAGTCAAAAGTGTCTTAACCAATGAGAATTTTCTCTGCTTCAGTACTTTCAATTTCGACGATTTACGCCATTCAACCTGGAGGAAAATAATTTAAAAAACTTTGAGTTTCAAGTTGACCAAGATATGATTTTAGATAACAGTGAAATTTAACCCTTACCAAACCCATTACTGAAACGTTA
The DNA here is from genome assembly GCA_958502065.1 of Chrysolina americana. Taxonomy (NCBI): domain Eukaryota; kingdom Metazoa; phylum Arthropoda; class Insecta; order Coleoptera; family Chrysomelidae; genus Chrysolina; species Chrysolina americana. The sequence continues at coordinate 13,407,272 of OY293413.1, forward strand.
TACTCAGTATGGTACATACTCGAAATTGTTATGATATATTATGACGAATTGACAAACATCATGTCAGCATTTCATTTCATGCATTAAAATCCTTTCGAATCGAAAATGGTGATATTAAAATATAGCACGTGCCAAATTCATTGTAATTTCCATACCCAATAACTGAAAATTATTGATAATAAGTGTAAGCCAACTCAATTATGATTTGGCACTAATGATAACAAATAAGCCATGAATTTATTCAGAACATGATTAGACATTATTGTTGTACAAGAGTGTGTGTAACTGGTCAGTGAATAGAATGCAGCCACCATTGTAACAACTAATAATTAAAATCTATAAATAGTCGGTCTGACAAAGCATTCGTAGGCATTACAAGGTGTGCAATAAATATTTGCGAATGGCATGTGACAGTGTCATGTCGCTGTCCGGGACGGAGTATTTAAATATTCATGATGGGCAAACTTGCTACTCCGATGAAATTAGACAAAATTAGAGAAAGTTTTGTTATATGAAAAAGAAGTGTTAATATTTATTTCTGTTTTTCCTGACATAGGGAAAAAAAGAATACGATAATAATAAAATAATAATAACGGATAGGGGCTGGAACAAGGACACCCCTAACAGGTAGCCACTGCTAAAAACTCTCTCCGCAGCAAGTTTCAGCATAAACTTCTACAGATGTGGTCATCAAAACTGTCAGGAAAGAACAAAGTTGAGCTTGGAGTGTCTATACATAACAGAATAGTACTGGATGGAGCCTGTGAGTCATCAGGAGTTCAGATCCCCTTCTCTGCTCAGTTTGCGATCAGGAGAAAGCAGAGATTGGAGCATTTCTTTTCAGAGCAGTAACCCATGCAGCCGATGAACTAGGTCCTGTATTCTACACTGAACGGACGAAACCCAAACTCTGACACCGAGTTGGAGCCCACGTCAAAGCTGCGGAGAGTGAGAGTCTCCTACAATGCATGGGAAACGTACTCTTCAAGAACAATTGCCACAGGGAGTAGCTCCGAGTAACTCCGGGTAGCTCCTGAAGTGATCTGACAAATCAGGCTAAATCATTTTTCAATTGAACCCCATTTATAAAGTCAGGTGCGGTTCACTTAGGGTTCAGTTCAGGGGTAACAAGCTCCACTGGGTGCTTCTACACCTGGCTTATCTAGAAACCTGACCTTCCCATTTCTCAGGTCAAGTCGGCTGAAGTCGGAAACCGAGTCATTCATAATGGCCTACTAGGATGGTGTCTTCAATACCCTCGTCTACCGTAGTCGCGTGATTGGGATAGAGGTCCTGACACTAGATGCAGAGCGTGTTGTGGGGTAGCTGATACTATGCATTTGCTGTCAGCTGGTCCAGCTTAAGCGGTCTCAGCCTATATAAACAGGGATAACGCGGCGCTACGAGCTATGTTCTTGAATATATCTTTACTATATCAGGAGGTCGGTGGCCCCGTGGCTAAGGTAACTAGCAATGGAACTTCTGGCTTGCATCAGACAGATGTTCGAGGCTCCGGTACGGAATCTTCTTTCTCAAGTACACGGGTCTCTTTAGGTAGCCACATGCCTTGTTGTGAATCAAGTGTGAGCTGCCTAGAAGCCAATCCCGACGTCTGGTGATAGCTTGAAGTGCGCACCGACCACCCAGGGTGGTGCTATAGGTTTTCCAGGTTTTCCTAGAGCTGAAAAGTAATTACACCACCGAAAATATCAGTAAGTTGCCCAGAGCGCCACGGCAAATAATAATAATAATAGCCGTCCTCTACACGCTTGTAGGTCTCGAATGCGGATGTTTTTACAACGTTCAGTAGACGACCGCCGAAAGGTAAATTTGTCCTCTGCGACGGTATGAGTCATATCTCTTAAGAAAATCCACTACCTCTACTACGACACTCGTATGGTATAGTCGAGACACCGGTGTTGCTTTATGCTCCAGGGGATATTGAGTCCGTTATGGAGAATGAGAAGTGCCGTCTCTATTGGAACTACTATTCACCACCCTAGAGCCAATACAAGCCAATAAGCCTGATGTAGTCCTCGTCGAACAACAGACCAAGACGGTTTTCGTCATTGAGTTTTCGGCTCCTGGCGAAATGTACATCGTCCGAAAATAGGAGGAAAAAGGACTAAATATCGACATTTACTCTTTGAACTCCATTTTGTTAAAACGGTGCTTCTGATAATAGGGGTTCTTGAGGGTGGAATGATGAACACACTGCTCTCAAACTTGAAAATCATACCGGCTTGCCGTAGTATGGCGAAAATCTTAGTCGGACGAATGCTCAGGGCACATGATTCTCAAACCCAATAGTCACTACCCACGGCGTGGGAAGAGGTAATTAGGGCAAATGATCCAGCGCGCTCTCCGAAAGTGTCGGAGCTCCGGAGACAGGGCCTGACTGGTAAATTACTAACGCATAAAAAAAATTATTGATAGTAAGTATGAGTGTGTATGATAAAAAAAATAAAAACGGCAGAGTTAGCGTTTACCCATATACTAGATGGGTTAGTAATTTTTTATACTCAACCAGAGAAGAAAAAGAAATAAACAGTAAGCTCAAAATCAAAGGGAGAGAGAATAATTATAATAAAAATAAAAAAGATGCCTACGTAATAACTAATATAGGTTGTCAGATATCACTTAATGGAAATAAACCGATGAATAAACATGAATAAGTATTTTGTTTTGAGTTTTTAATATACTACAGAAAGGCTTATAAATTAATATCTTCCATTAACGACAGCATTTTCATTCTTCTCTTCAAAAGTCCAACAGAATAATTTTTATGGAACCTTGTTGTATGCCCGTGATATCATATATGAAAATAAAGATTGGTTTTACGTATAGGTAGTGTTAATCTGGACTTGAATCTGATGTTGAGGTTGTAAACGTCTGTTCTGATCGATATTTTGTGTTCTCTGGAATGGTACTCATTTTAGTGATATTAATATTATCATCAATATTCGTAAATGACTTTTGTGAAATCGACTTTTTGACAAACGGGTGTATGCTGTGTGTTTTTTATCTTGTGTTATATTGGTGGACTGGAAATTGGCTTTTATTGTTGTCAAAATGGTTGTCGAAGGTCCATAATTTCGGATTCTCAAAAACCTCCTTTGAGATATTTCCAACTATTTCAGATGTGTCCCGAAACAGGTATTCTGTATCGGAGATGGCTTTTTTGTAACATTTTACCTTATAATTTATGTGGAAATCCCATTTCTGATGTCTGTCTGTAAAGATATATTCCTGAGTACTTAATATCTTTCTCAGCTTGTATATTGTAAGAATCTCCGTGTATATCAGAGATATAGGATATTTTCAAATTTGATGGTAAGAATTTTGTTTTGTATGGATTCATAGTGAGCAGTTTGTAATGGAACCATTCTTTTTCTACTCTGATATCATTTTCTAAACATGTGAAAATGTGTGCCATTAATGAAAATTTGAAACAATGTTGGAGTTGAGAAAATGAAAAAATTTGCACGAGGAGCGCAGGTTGAATTTTCCAAAAAAAAAAGGAATATGGGATTATTAGTTAAATCTCATTCTCATTCAAGAAACTTTGAGGATATCGAGGGTTTACTTGAGTGTTCCACTTTAATAATTTCTGTCAGCTTTTTGGAAAGAGAATCAGGTATGTTTACAAGTTATCCTCCGTAGATACGTCATACGAGAACAGCGAAAATAGGATTAGGATTTCTGGAAAACAAGAACCAAATGAACCGTTGACTAATTTGAGCTTTCGATGTCTCCGGCATTGCTGCTCCAGCTCAGAAAAGTTGCGCCAATGAGAGTGATATTATACCTTTATTCACATCAATGGTAGAACGTATTGAATATTTCTGTGGTAGTAAATGAAATGCTTGTAGGCACATAATAAGAGGCACCATTCAATTACTTAAAGAGATAAGTGGAGAACACTTCAAGAAATTTTCTCTGATATCTATCAATGATGCCATCAGAGAGCATATAACTTTATCCTGTTCATATCCTACACTTCTATCTGATATCAAATATTATTTGCGTATGGAAAGCCTAGTTCAGCTGGATTATGACGGCCAACTTGGTTGGTTGACGTATCATTACTCTACGAACTGTACAAACGCGCATTTTATAATATACTCTTCCGATTTCGGTCATGTTAATATCTGATTGGCGGGACAGAGCCCCTACACCGGATGGTCGGTGCGATTTTATTGCCTCTCATTTACACACTACACAAAATTAAGGATGTTAAATGCAGATTGGTGACTCCAATGCTCGATGAATTCAATTAGATTACATCTGCGGACCTAACACCGAGAATTGGTTTGTATAAATGCATGAAGGTGCGTTACAATAGGGGTGAACAATTTATTTTTTCGATTTAAATGACATTACAACACAAGACAGCGTAACTTTTCTTACATGGAACCATCTATAACACACATCAAAATAATATATGTTCTCATGACCCAAGGAAATAGTTTCAACGTTCCACCTTCTCTTGCCAACTGCTCTATAGGTAAAGAGTAAAGATTTGTGAATATCATATCAATGTGGATCTTTCATAACTTGATTTGTAGCTTCACAAAACATAACCAATTAGGTCCATCAAAGAAATGTATTTATTATATTAGGTAGGCATATTTCCGATAAGCATTTCTCATGGAAGCTTGAACCTAATCAAATATTTTCACGAGTAACGAAATTTATAAAAGAACTGATCGAATGATCATCAACCAAACAAATGTCCTCCTTACGGTAGCTTCAAATAATAGTTTGCTATCGAAAACCAAAATTCGTAACATATAATGTAGTGACATTTTAGTGTGGGATACTTTATAGAAGAGTTTTTATTATGCTAATTTCAAAATGGTTCTAACAACATTTTGTCATAGAAAAGTGATACATTCAACATAAGTATTATAGTCCATCCATATTTTACTTTCGTTATTCAGCTTTCTATAAACTTTTTTACCGAGTAGGAAATATTGACGCATGACTTCGTTAGTAGGTGGAGTGCGGCAATTCCTAGGAGTAAAAATAACACTTTATTCACGTGGTGCATACAATATTTTTTCTACAACTGTCAAAAAATAGAACAACCAATTTTTATAGTTTATTAGCCACTCAATTCAATCTCACACAATTTATGGTGCAAACGATCAACGAATTAATATCATAATTGTCAAAAAAACTGTACTTTTTTGTGTATTTTCTGCCGACAATATGTAATTTTTCAATTTCAAAATACTGTTTCATTACTTTACGAAAAAGTGTGAAAAAGGTGCATTTTTTTGGAAATTGTAAAAAAATTCAATTTATTACGATTGAATATTTATCAAACATACTCGCACAGCTCTGAAAATCATTCATACGACAATAATTGATGTGACTGTTTTATTATTGATATAACTCAATATTATTATAATCTGCATGAAAGATGGGCGACACTACTTGACGGAAGATCATAAAACTAATAATGAATTATGGTGGATTACGTAATCCAATCTTCCGCAAAAAAACCTATACAATAGGTATGGTCATCGGCAAGTATTCAACAGAAAACAACTACTGCCTCCTACGACCATTGAATTATATCTGTTTAATACCTGGCAAAGTTTTCTACAAGAACCACTTTGCAATGCATTTCAAATATCATAGCTGAAATTATTTTTCTATTTAATTGGGGAAACACCTCCGTACCGGTTTTATGGTCATTGCCAATCATCAGCGAAGGCTAGTTCGACCCAATTGAATCGAAAAATCCTTTCTTCCTAATTGGAAATCCCTGAGACAAACACTGAAGTATGAATTCAGCGCCATCTCTGGATTCCAGATTAAAATGCACTCCGACTACGTATCGACTTCAATATGAAGCCAGAAACATCATGAAAGATGGGCGACACTACTTGACGGAAGATCATAAAACTAATAATGAATTATGGTGGATTACGTAATCCAATCTTCCGCAAACCTATACAATAGGTAGGTACATCTTTCATGATGTTTCTGGCTTCCTATTGAAGTCGACACGTAGTCGGAGTGCATTTTAATCTGGAACCCAGAGATGGCGCTGAATTCATACTTCAGTGTTTGTCTCAGGGATTTCCAATTAGCATGAAAGGATTTTTCGATTCAATAGAGATTTCTAATGGATCTGGACACCCTAATAAAAAGAGACAAAAGTTCTTAATTTTTCCGTCCTTGTTGCCAGGGAATGTACTCTGATTGGTTACTATAAGTTCAGGGAGTATAAATGTCATTTTCAACTGTAGCTGTCATGTCATTCAAACTCTCCGCCATTATGGTAACCAACCACAGAGCGCGCCCTGGCAACAAGGATGGAAAAATTAAAAACTTTCGTCTCTTTTTATTTGGGTGTCCAAATCCATTAGAAATCTCTATTGGGTCGAACTAGCCTTCGCTGATGATTGGCAATGACCATGAAACCGGTACGGAGGTGTTCCCCCAATTAAATCGAAAAATAATTTCAGCTATGATATTTGAAATGCATTGCAAAGTGGTTCTTGTAGAAAACGTTGCCAAGTATTAAACAGATATAATTCAATGGTCGTAGGGGGTAGTAGTTGTTTTCTGTTGAATACTTGCCGACGACCATACCTATTGTATAGGTTTTTTTGCGGAAGATTGGATTACGTAATCCACCATAATTCATTATTATTATAATCTTCAGAACTCAATTATTTGAATATTTCTTTATATAAAATGAACACATATTCAACTGAATCTGTAATAGAAGACTCATTATTATTGTGCGAATGAGTTCTAGCTTTCCATTAAACGCTGAAATAACTATCGAGACAGAATTAAAATTCCATTCTGGTTCGTGACAAAGCTGACACTCAGCTTGTCACTTAAAACAAAGATGTAACTTAGTCGGTGACGGACATTGTCACGTGCAAAAACGAATTATTTCTTGAAGGGAATGCTGCTCACCAGTGTCATTGAAGTGTATGTGGAAATTCTTGATTTTTTACTCTGTTAACGTTAATTCAGTGTAGGTATAGGTTTTATTGAATCCATTTTGGTGCTAGAGTCGTCCTGACGATGCATGGACATCTACGAATCATTTGAAAGTTTGCAACAGTTTGATGAGAATGAGAGGTATGACTCCTTTGATCAACCTGTACAAAGTTGAATCCATTCCGTGTCCTCCAGTGTCGTCATTGATATACCTATCATTATTAATTTTTTTGCCGTTTAAACATAAGAAAAATAAGACTTATTGGTCTCAATGACTGAATCAGCAAATAATCAAGTGGTTACTCACTTATGGGGGTGGCAGTAGAATGAACATTAAGAAGTGATCTCTCTTTCCATCACTGGTTCAGTTTCCAGAAAATTATAAGACAGAGGATACTTTTGAGAGAATTCATTATCATTCCTATATCATGTTTCCCTTGCTAGTTTCATCTCACCTGCACTTAGAACATTGGTGTCCGTCAACTGAAACTATTACTTGTTGCATCTCTAGATAAAGAGTTTCATGTCCCTACTTGCCTATATTTTTACCGTGCCAATTAAGTCTTTTCCGTCTACTGCCCAGACCTTGATTTCATGAATTCGAATGTTAACCTGCGGGTTCTGATGATGACTGCAAGACCGAGAGAGCGACACTTCTGCCACTTCGTCATCCGGCTGAAAATGTAATACTCAATCCCTAAGGTTTTGGACGAACATGGCGTCATGCTATGGGCGTCTGTCGCACTGAAGAATATGCATTCTGTTTTCGAGTATCCTCTTCTGGTTGGATCACTGCTCTCTCAGCAATGCAGGAAGGAGTAGGACCTTTGAATTATCCACCCATTCAAAGTATCCATTGTTGAACCGTTCGGTATTTGGTAATCTATCATTGAGGGCCCCACATACTTGCCTTTGACTCTTAGTGATTCTCATTCCATTGGGTGAGGATCTTCACTTAGTCTTACAGGTACCAGTTTTTGGTTAATTGAAGAACTGCTCGCCGAACCTACGGCTGGTATCAGAGAGATAAGCGGATACGCATGAACTGCCGATTCAATATTGCACCCGTTGGCATTGCTTAGAAGGGTGGCGTTGCAACTCACCAGTTCCTAAAGGTACAAAGATGGATGAACGATGCAGCAACGTAGCAAGCGACGTGACTAGAGACTTGACAAGAAACTAAGACACATATTCATCGCGTCGCTTACATTCTTATCATATATACTCCGGTCTAAAACCCAATAAAATATTCTAGTCGCATCGCTAGTAATGTCGCTTGCCTCTTGTCGTGTCCTTTTTTCAAAGTTCCTATGCATCTGGAAGGGGTGTTGGATAACCAATTCTCACGTTCGTAGAATTAGTGATTATTGGGTTCAAGAATCATGTGTCCTGGACAAACGAAGAGAACCAAGGAAAACGGTCTTCTGCATTTGTCCGGCTAAGATTTATAACATCTTAGGTAGTGTGTTTATTACTTCATCAAGGACCCTTATGATCAAAACCATCACTTCAACAGAATAGTTTTGGTAAAGCCCACGGAGGTCGAAGAGTGAGTCTAGATATTTTGTCCGTTTTCCCTTCTCTGTTCGGACGATACTCGTATCGCCTGGAGCGGTAAACTTTTTAACGAAAATTGTCCTTGAGTGGTCGAGGACAACTATATTAAGCTCATTGGCTTATACTCGACTAGGGCTTTGCGAGACCAAGACAAAGACTGATCAGTCTTGGTCATGGTATTGGTCTTGATGTTTCAAGACCAAAACGAGACTGGCTTAGTCTTGGTCTTGATAGTCTTGGTCTTGAGTCTTGGTCTTGATAGTCTTAGTCTTGGATCAAAATTTGTCTAGAAATTTTAATTATTCAATTCAATTGTCCAACAGTTTATATGCATATAATAGTTATTTCATAGTTCTCAGTCTTCAACAGTTGTCAATTTGTATGGATAAATCAAGCGAAATAAAAATTTCTCATTTCACCATCATAATAGAAATTTTAAGAAATCTTAAGTAAATATCAAATTAGACCCACATAGCACACAGGTCGACGCCCGACAGACCAAAAAAAAAGGTTCAAAATGGTTGAAATGTTAATTAGGTTTTGTTTCAAGACCAAGACAAGACCAAGACTAATCGCTTGGTCTTGCGAAGCCCTATACTTGACTGAGATTGGGGAATGAGCCGGGGGTTCACATGTGTCCTCGGCGCTGGCATGGCAGGTTGGTTGAAAGCCCGCGGGTCATAGCCCAGTGGACATGGAAGGGTTCTGTAACTGGCCAAAATGGTCAACCATCAAACTGATAACGGTACCTGGGGAAGGAGGGCGGTCCAGTCGAGGTAACACTCAACACCAAAAAAAACAATACTGCATTACGGTAGAGATTTCCGGGGTCCTGACTCTATGGCCAAGGTCAATATCTTGATGATTTCAGCGAATGTGTAGCACTGAATCTGCTCGGGCATTGGAAAAATATTGTAGTTAGGCGAATGCCGTCCACGGACGGAGAATAGCCTTAGCGCGCTGATTTGGCGTTACCAAATTCGCAACTTAACCCTAATCGGCGCTGGATGGGGTTGTGTAATAGGTACGCGGAAGCTACTGACAGGCGAGTGGAAAATGCGGAGCCAATTTGATAATTGGTAAGCTTCCTCTTGACAAAGTATTAATTTTTTAGGTTAGGAATGAGTAGTTCCAATCGATTCGGTATTTCTCGAGTGTCGTAGGTAGTAATACAAGAATCGTAGCTCTTCACTTTATGACTGTAGATATAAGCTGAGACCGCATAAGCTTGACGCCATGACACGCTCTGATGCATATATTGTCATGGACCTCTATACCCATTACGCGACTATGGTAGACCAGGTTGTTGAAGCATCATCCTGGCAGGCTATTATGAATCGCTTGGTATCCGACTTCAGTCCGCTTAACCTAAGAAACATTCTTTGAAGAGATCTATTGCAGCTTTAATGTAACAGGTGACAGAGTTTGGGTCACACAATTAGTGACTCAAAAATTCTATCGTAAAAAGACAAAATATTATAAGGATAGGTTTTTTATTATTATATTATTTATTTATCATTTTTATGATATGATATGAAATGTGATATTAATATTTTTTCTTGTAGTTGGGAATTGATATGCTAAATGTTTGAAACTATTAATTGTCTTCATGTAATGAAAATAATTAAGAATTATGGCACTTCCAAAGATGTACAAAGTCAATGCTCAAATGTTTGTTTCGATGAAAAGTTCTTATCACTGGCAAAAAATCGACAGAAAGAGACTTTTCTTGATCTATATGGTGGTGAAAATCAAATTGTAAATTCTTTCATTATTTTCAAGCATATATCTTGGGATACCAATTTTCCCCAAAATTATTTCATTTCCAACTGTAATTATCTCCATTTTTGAATTTCTTTCAACTATAATAAAACACAACCAGGTTTTAACAATGTTCTAGTCGTCTTTTGTAAATAACATCCTATTATTTTTGTCATTGTGATTCAATTGTTTGAATTTCTAATATTTTCGTAATGAACTGAATGTTCATAATTTTTTGACTTGGAAATTGTGAATTTCGCTTTGGAATTGAAATAATTTTTTAAATTATGATCTGATATTTTTCATCTGTGTACTTTCAAATTGATAACAGAGTGTTTGTAATTGAGATATTTTATCAAATTTTCAGGCTTGCTGTCTCGGGTGTTTATTTTCAAGTTGTTTCTTCTGAAATTTTTTGATATTCATTTCCTACCAACTTTAAAAATCATTACATATATTCTTCAGATAATAAAGTATATTTGTTAATATCATTGATATCTGCCTAAGGTAAAAAAAACAAAAAATATCGAAGGTGTTAGTGATTTAAGAGTTTTATTGATACTTATGTTACCCAGTGAAGCTGACTTATATCCTGAAACGGCTCTGCAGTGGGTAATAGAAGGTACAGGTGGTACAAATTGGTAATCGGATTCTCAGTGGTATGTAGTTTCACTATTGCCTCTGAATATTGGCGTGACCAATAATCCGTACAACGACATGCCGGGGCTATTACACGTACTCCATTTCTCATAACATTGACAGACCGTGTGTGTTTCACTTGACTACTTTGCCGTGAACCGGTAATTCCTATCGATCAATTGGTGTGTTTGTTTGTCGACCTTTGCATCAATTCAACAGGACATACAGGGACTATGATTGAGAGTAAGTTATACATTTGGACTGAGAAATGGAAAAACGTATAGTGTGAAATAGTTATTAATGTATCAAGGGAATAATGAGGGCCTTAATTACCGGTCAAATTTTCAATAAAAATTTGTTTATTTTTAAAATGGAAAAAGTCTACCTATTCATTACCTTCCCGCTATATTTGAATCAGGTAACGGACAGGAGAAAAGAAAAGTGGGCGAAATTCTGTGTTCTTCAGGATTCACTTGAACGGTATGTCTCACTTGTTGCGAAGTAAACAAAAAATATCTGGAATTTCCTTATGAATGGACGATTGAGATGTTTTTAGAATTGAAGGACACTGAATATGTCTCACGTGTCGATGTGTAAAAATTATTAAAATTGTCCTTTGGAATCTGCGCGGGGCCTTCTTCGAAGTAGTCCCTCAGGTTTCGACTCACAGAATCTATTTCCTAGTATACCTCCTGATGATACTATAACTTTAGTCAGAGATTCATTTTGAAAATATCCAGTAAATCCGGTTATATATAACGTTTATTGGAATGAATCAATAATATACAAAAGGTATGCAAACATTATTGCTAATAAACGGGGGAAAAAATACCACTGAAGGAATATTAACAAAAATATCCCTTGTGTGTGATGAGATGTATAAATATAATAGTAGTAATAAATTTAGATAAGAAAAAGAGATAAAAAGATGAGATAATCGGATCTAAAATCGAGTACAATGATCATATAATTGTTTTGTCGTATTATTTTTGAATTTACTTCTGGTTTATTATATCATGTATTGTTTTTCTTGTTTGATTATTCAGCAAGTGCCTCAAGCAACGTTTAAAAGTATTTTGGGTTTTCTTTTTTCGTATTTCTTCTGGTATAATATTATATATTCTAAGTGCCAGATATGTTAACGATCTTCAACCTATAGTTTTATTTCTTCTAGGTAAATAGTAGTTTTTCGATATATTCCTAGTTTCATATTCAACAAGAGATCATAGGCGTTTTGTAATTATATCTCAAACAGAATTATTTTCAATTTGATAATAAAATCTATTCTTCTAAAAAAGGGTTAATCATGGTAAATCTATTAAGCCCCTCACTTGCGGAAATCTTCATAGATAACCTAGAGAAGTTGTTTCATAAACATGCTTCAATGATGTATTTCTTGGTAGAACATTCTAAAATCGCTCTCATGTATCTACATCATATGAGTTATGCGAACAAGAAAACTAATTCAACATATTCTAATCATATTTTTGAAAAAAACTATAGTTTTGATGAAACATTTAAAAATTTTACATATAGAAAATAAAGGACTGAAGCTTAATTATTTAGAATCATCAGAACTAGATAACCTAAAAATTCCAACACATTACTTAAAGACCAATTGGTTTTGAATATTTCTTTTTTGTTGAATTCATTTTCTTGGAAATAGAATGAATTGAAATTTAATCATGTTTCTTTTCAGGAAGATCCTTTTCTTCTAGTTCACGAAATCATGAACAATTCAGGACTTCAGACCGGATTTCTTCAAGAAATAAAATACGGACTCCTCAGAATTGACCGAATAGGAATGTCAAACGCGAGAGGAAATCAACTTGTAATCCAGAAAAGTATGCGACAAAGTATTAGGTAGTAGACGTCAGAATCGCAAAAAACTTCTGAAAGAATGTGCAATAGTTGATTGAAACCATATACAGCGAGACCAGAAGGGGCCCAAGAATGGCGCCCTGTGGTACTCTGAACTAAAGTTCTAAATTATTTGAAGGTTTGTCACTAAAACTAATTTGTGCACGATTTTGAAATAACTGGGTATCTAGGATATGAAAAGCTTAATCGTTGACTGAAAAGAACTAAATATATCTTGTGTAATGCATGCAATATTCGCTGTTACACATTGAGGTGGACAAATTTCATACATGTAACTAACACCAGACCTTCCTGAAAATTGAAAGAGAGTACATGAGGTCCGAAATTAATCTAGGGTTGACACTAGATGGCTGAAACATTGTGCAGACATTTGATCGGACTGCGGATACTTGCAAAAACTAAGAAAGTGCTACTCTGAAAGCACATTGAGCCTCGCTATTTTTCGTTTCGGATTAACAAAAAAAATTGAAAATATTATAGTTTACACTCAGAACTATGTTCAGATTCAAACTTTCGAATTGATCATTTCTTTGATGGCGTTCCCAAATCAGTCCATCGTTTCGATGTTATTTGTGCTAAAATAAATATCAAAATCTTCATCAATCATAAGATGTAAGCTGAATAGTATATAATCCAATCATTTCAATAGATGAGGTATGCGCAACCAATTTTCAAAACTATAATCCATTGTGAATACATCGGGAATCACGTATACAGAATGCATTCATTATCGCTGTGAAATAAAAATAAACTATCACGACGTAATTTGACAAAACATGGCAGCAGCCCAAACGACAAATCAAAATATCGAATACCGTCATCCGGTTTGATGGCCGTAAATAACCACATAATTTCAATAAAAAGGAAACGTAAAAATGAAAATTAACTACCGAACCTCCTCACTTCATTGCACCCTGCCGATTGCAACCAATACAGTATGATTCAAAGTGTGCATCTTCAGTGAAAAATATTAAACTTAGTCAGTAATCAATTATTAACCATTATCTCAAATTGAAATAGAACCGGTTCAACCCGACATAGTGGACTATGAGATCAAAAAATGGGAAATGAAAACACTTTGAGTCCACTTTTGTTAACACCTTCATCACTATTAGTTTCCTCATACGAAGTCTGATTTGATTTTTTCTTACTAAGACGTTGATTTGGGAGTTGTTCATAAATGACGAGATCTGGAACATTGATGGTTCGCTGGTTCTAAACTATTGTTTTCTAAGGGAGGGCAGGGAAGTAAATCTCGGTAAATCCAACTTTCACGGTTTCAAACATTGCGTCAATATTGTACTTACCACATTTTGGCGCCCAATAAAGAAAATGTACACAAAATATTATAAGTACCTTAGTTTCTTTTACCTCGAAGTATTGGCATAACTAAATTTATAGTAGTGGCAGTTGAACAACTAATTTTGTCAAGGACTGATTTTTTACGGAATCATATCATATACAGGAGACCCTATCGAAAATTTTAGCAGGTGAACTCTAGTCATTGCATCACGTATTGCTAAGGCGTTTGATCGCATTTGTCACCAAAGACAGGTAATGGCTTTTTCCTTCTCAAGTAGATCTCCATGCTATCCGGCTTTCTCTCGAAGAGATCTTTTCGCATGGAAAGTCGATGGAGTTTCTCGACACTCCACCTATTGATACTGGTGTTCCAAATGGATCCATTCTAGCACCAACACGGTTTCTTCATCACAATACTGATTTGTAGAGAGCTGCATCATGCATATAAAATATTCTAGATTAAGTACCAACTATTGACTTGATAATATTCAATGCAAACAGAACCCACATATGTGTAGAAAGGCCGGTCAGTGAAATTAAGTCAGTAATATCCAAACTAATGAAGGTATCCATTTCAGTGCTCGTTATCATCATCAAAAGAATACTTATATGGGATAACCATGTGAGATACATTGCTCAAATTGTCTCTTCTCATAAACTTTCTATTTCGTGTTCTGTATGGCTTTTGGGCTTTCGGAAGGGTATCCATTTTTCTTGGCTTTTGACATTTTGCCTACACTTCTTCAGAAAATTACGAGTGAAGTGGTACTCTTGGTCTCAGATTATACGTACCCGATTTCTCACCAACAAAAGAAGTAATTTTGTCCACAGGTATGATTCCAGGTACCGTAAGTATATTATGGCTTTTCTCTTCCATTTTTAACTTGATTGAATTTCTGATGCTATTCATTCTTGAGAGGAAATCCTCAAGTTTTTAATAATTTTGGTTTGTGTTCTACCTCTCTTATAGTCAATTCTTCGAACCACTCCACTTATTAGTTAACGATTACTAAGAAAAAGGAAGATCTCATCGGCAGTCCATCGACTTGTGAGAAGAAACTGTCTTCTTTCTGAAAGTGTGAGTGATGTGCAACACTGCAGTGATTCTAAATATAGCGTACTGGGTGGAGAGAGTTCTTTAATGAAGATGGAGGCCAGTTCCCTCTTGAGGATGCTTAAGGATTCTTCTATGGGGACATTGGTGTAAAGGCTCTCCACGTCAAAGTTCATGAAACGATCTCCAGGTCCTATCTGAACCTTTTTTGATAGTATCCACGAAAATGCTACGAATTCTTGTGAATTACCTGCTAGTACCCTGCAAGATATATTATGGGTCGGTGAGTTCCGGGAGCTGATGATTGATCTCAATGTCATGCCTGGTTTATACATTTATGGAAGACCGAAGAGATTGAGCATCATTTTTGGTTGAAATAAGATTTGAATGCATCGAGCAAACTGTGACTAACACAGCTAATAAATCCAAATCATTAATGTGGCTTTAATAATGTTATTTATATTATTGATTTTGTTTCATCAGTTGTGTTGGGCACAAGTTACTCGATGCATTTACTAAATCTTACTCTAATCTTAAAGGGTGCTTCATTTCAATACAAACATTTTGGCCAAAAACAGTAATGTTGCATTCTTCTAAAGCCCTCTTAATAAAATAATTCATTTCAGAATAAATAAATATATTGTTGCAAAAAGTGACATGTGTTACATGGTTGTGTTAAGAAGCTATAGAAAGAGAAAAGAAGTGAAAATTTACTAGGTGTTTCATTAAAAAATCGAGAGATCATGTAACTTCTGGTGAAATCGCAGTTTTGTGTTGCATACATATCCTCCAAATTTCATTTCATTATCTTCAAGAATAAAAATGTTATAGGGACAAGCTGCCTTCTGCGTACACCCAGTATGGTGGTTGTATACGCGATCACCTGTGTAGATGGGAAGAAGGGAAGGTATCACCATTATAGTTTATGATCATTAATTCAATTCAAATAATTTCATTATAAAGTTAATGAAGTGTCTATAAGTTTAAGACTAATAAATAATACTAGTAGATTCTAGTAGGTAATATGATTATTGTAATCATTTTTACAAAAAAAAAAAATAGTCTCCCATATCTATTCTCGCTTCACACCATTATCCTTCCTGCAGGAAACTGGTGAAATATTTTTTCTACGTACTAAACGTTAGCGGAGTCAGCACTTTGTCTTATTGGACTACATCTCGTTTGGTTTTAGAGCACACAACCACTTGAAATGCTTGAATGTGCTTTTCTACTCTTCATTATAAAACACTGCAATGTATTTCACGAAAATGGGACTACATAACAGTATATAAACCCTTACTGACCATAATAACCCACCCACCACAGAGGGATTGAACGGGGAAAAGACCACGCTATAATCAGCATAATGGTGTGGAGTATATCAAAGCGATTTCGAATTGATTCAGTGAATGGACAAACAATATAATAGAACAAAATACGTTGTTATAAAAGGAAAAAGTTTGAATTTTCACACGAAGGAAACATACAGAATGAATTTAGTAACAAGTTGAAAGTGTCAGAGAAAAAAAAATATAAATGAAAAGGCTGATACTGAAGAGATTTTTCTATGCGTAATTATTTTCTGTTTGTTCCAGAATCGTAGATCAGAGCATGAAATTCCTTATCGACCAGTAAATTGCCAATTTCTTTGGTATTGTATGAGTTCAATAGTCGTTCAGCAACATTTAGGTACAAAACTAAGAAACGTCAAAATTAATTTAAAGATTGTAAGTAATTTAAAATCGTAATAAAACATATTCACAACATTAAAGGTCTAAATGGAAGTAATGTAAAGAAATGTAAATTAATGTGCAATCAAATTATAAGATCGTATGATACAAATTCTCCAAAACTTATTGGTCAAAATAAGTGAATGTGAAACATTTGAAACTATATCTGAAGAAATGAAAAAATTGAAAAGAGGATGAAAGGGCGCCATAACCAATAGTCCAAGAAAAAGTAATAATTTTATAAATTGATGGATGTAGCCGTTACTACAAGGTAGGAGGACATCACGAAATGTGAGATATAAAACTTTGTTTTCGTACCACTTATATTTGTATATGGACATTCTCAAGTAGTTTGAGAAAAACTTTTATGAATGAACGTTTTTGATGTTGAGGTTCTTTATTCCTGTTCAAAATTCTTATTTTTCCTGTTCAAAATTCTTATTCTTTATTCTCCTCTGCATATACAGTGTTTACATTTAGTGCGTAATTCCCCAATAATTTGAAAGTCATAACCACTGGAGAAAAACTTTTAGGGAGAAACTACTCCAGTTAGCAAAGTTACCCATTACAAAAATATATTAAGAATTACTGGATGTTTTATAAAAGCGGGACGACTCGGAGACGAGTTTTTTTAAATAGAATAACGTGGATTTTTCATTCGAAATTTATTCGAATTAGTTTTACTCTTAGAGAGCTTAAAAAAAAACTAAATTTCGTTGCCACGTTAATAAACCTATTTTTACCACTACTGAAGAGTCATGTTGATTTGGGCATAGATTGTTGATATTAATTAAAGTGAACAGGAAGTGAAGTGATGTGAACAATCTACAAGAGAAAAAACTATTTGGTCAGATAATTAACTTGCAATCGCTTCATCACTAACTGAGAAACCGACATTAAGTGTTAGTGAAACAAGTAAAGATTTACATAGATATTAAGAAATCATCAGTAGGAAAGTCCCTCAAGAAGCATACGTTTCATCCATATATCATCCTCAACTCCACCAAAAACTTACATGAACTTGTATAACTTTGAAGTACGAGTTATATTTTGTCAATGAGCACGAAACATAATGAGACAAAACCTTTTACTTTTCAAAAATGTGATAAATTAACATTTCACACAATACTTTCCTCAAAAATAGATTGGTCAAGAAGGACCAAATTCAATGGCCAGCGAGATCTCCCGACCTGACCAGTATTGACTTTTTTGTGGAGTCACATGAAATGTATGCTTTATCACATACCTACTCCACCATTGATGACATGAAAGAAATAATTCAGGATACATTTCCAAGTATAACACCCACCATGTTATTCAATGTGACCTGGCAACTTCTACAAATACAAACAATATTCCTTTATTACACGGGTTTCTGGTAGAAAGTTAGCAACATTTTAAATTAATTTACGGCAAATTTGATTGTGGCGATATTTGATAGACCATTACATGAATAATAGATGTGTAATACGAAAAATTAATTCATAGATTGCGAAAAACCTGTAAAAATAGTATTTTGGATACATTTTCCAATAGCCGTTCTATTTATTTAATTTAAGTTCAAACTTGGAGAGCCTGTAAATGTTTCTATAGTCAAAGTACATGAAACATCCATGTGTTAATTTGATTATACCGTTGACAAGCAATATTTCCACAACAGAAATAAATGAAAGAACTATGAAATATTGATAAAAATGAGGAAATAACCTCTTTACTTGACACCGTCCCAACTGATTTTGATTTTCTGTCCAGCGATGGAAAGCGACAGATTTTTTACTAGCAATGTAATAATATATTGATAAATTTCGAATAAAAAATAAGAGGGGGTTTTATTTAAAAAAGTCGTCTCTTGAGTCGTCCGGGAAATATTTAAAAAGTTAAGCTCAGTAACTGAAAAAGTTTTTGCTACAAAGTTTTTATGTGTAGGTTATGGCTTTGGAGATATTGAAGAATTACCCAGTAAATGGAAATCTTTCAAGAGGAGTGAAGATGATACAAGCTGAAAAAATAGTGGGACGGTGGCTGATAATGTAATAATTTGAGTACGTATTTCTTAGTATAGGGTAACATGTATATTTTTGACGAAGATAAAGCCGCAATGGATTTTAGCGCTATGAAAAGGAGAAACTTTCCCACAATCTTACCGAAAAGAGAAATAGTTCCAGTCATTCCCAGGCTTAAAATTTTTTGAGTATGCTGAACTACAATTAACAATCTTTGTCCAATGATGTGCCAAATATTACGAAGAGTCACGGTCACGATACAATCACAATAACGTCTCAAACTGGGCAGAAGAAGCCAACAACAATGAGCAAACATCGGTATCAATCACGTCTTTGTTATCCAACCTAACTATAACTTCCTATCGGGATTGACACATCAAAGATAACTCACCGCCCATAACGGCCAATGCTAAAATATAGCTTCGTGATTAAAACTGCGGATTCTGATTGATTTGCACGCGATTTTCATAATGCACGGCTTCACTTTATGCGAACGATGATTGATATTCAAATATTGATGATTTGCGATAAAAGTCTGACAATGGTGATGGGTCGAATAATACGAAAACAGATATCGATATTATATGCTCGGTGTTTTCATTTGGCACATTGATGACACGCTGATATTGGCTTTTTCAATAATACGGAATTTTGTTATACAGAATAAAATCTAGATGTAATCTAGGTATCACAATCATGATGGCTTCTTTCCTTTAATCAGTCCACACTTCAAATAGATTCGAAATACCATTGAATTTTTACCTTCATCATTACAGAAAATATAAAATTATTGAAAATTTAATAAAACATATTATAGGCTGATTCAAGGATTCCATCTTACTTCGACAGGTTTTTTGGCTATGTTAACCTTCGGCAGACTGAAAATAAAAATAAATATTATGAAAATAAATTTCCCCCGCACAACCAAACTTTCAATCAATACCTCCCTACTTTTTTATATGATTGAGACTACTACAACTGGGAACTCTAACAGATTTTATTACTGCAGAATAATGACCATTTACTTACTCTTAGTGATTGAACGTGACTCTATCAAAAGTTCAGTATTTATTACTGTTCTGAGAAAATATTTGAAAAATCATAATAAATTATCTAGGTAATTTCTGTTTGTATCTTGTTTAAATTGTTGTTTAAAATTGTTTTTTCCGATAACCAGCTGTCATCCCCCTCCCTACGAACGACAGCCCTCAGAAGTCGAAACATGTGCGCGCTAAGGATTAACGAGGTCTTACCTTTTAACGTGCGATTCCTAGCACAAGACCAGTGACCATGCTGGAAATCGAACCTACGTCCCTCTATTTGATAGACTAGCGCTCTACCATCATGACCACTGCGGCCCATCTATGATGTCATATTATTCAACATATAATTCGAAGAATTTATTCCAAATGTTAGTTAACCCATTTACTATTATGAAACAATATAGCAATAAACATATATTCTATTTTACGACTTCACTGATTGATAGTTATTCACTCGAAGAACAATTCCGAAACAAACGATCGTGCTTTCCGAAAGTAACCTAGAGAAAGGAGAGTACCAGTAGCGTTGTAGCGTAGGTATCAAATGGAAGTTTGGTGCGGAGCATAGGTGCTACTTAAGGCTGATGGTTAGATCAAGGAACATAAACATAAACTGTAAGAAACTTTTTGTTGTTGCACGAATTACTGATGAATATAATTTGGTGTATGACACAACATCATATCAGATATCAGCACAACCCGATTTGTCTTTAAAATAATTGGTTCACAGTACACAAACTTGTGTCCAAAACATGTTCATATCTTGCAGATAATTCCACAGTCTTTCTCAAATAATAAGTTGACCAATCAGCTGAACCGTAGAAGCCAAAAATGGACATTTCTCAGCAACCAGCTATGAGAATGATAGAATCCGTAAGTCACAGACAAAGCTCAATTTACTTTTTGATCAGTTAAAATGAATTGACCTAGATTCATCATTTCGAACCACCTTGATGATGCTCCCTCCCACCTACGTACTGGTCCAGATGAAGAGGGAACAGGGCGCGATTTGACAATGTAAATAGCCATTTAATATTTGTTCAACTGTAGGAAAATCCTGGAAAACCTCAAAGTAACACCATAGTGTCCTTGGTGAGTGACGAGATGCAAAAATAAAATGATAAAAAACAAAATATATGCACATCAATCATTTCACCAAGGACCTCTTCATTCCTACCATTCCAGCCTAAGTTATTTGGGAATAACTAACTAAGCACGATTCATACGTCTTGAAATGTTTACTTTTGCATACGGTCATTATCAAACTCTTGGAGACTCAAACATACCTTTTAAGAAACTATGCTAACCCTACGTTATATTTTACCTTAAGATTAAATGTCAAAATTGGCTTGTCCCACGCCAAGTGATTCCCGACTGCTATCGAAATAATTTTGATGGGGTTTTTATCTGAAAGTTGAATGAATCTTTCTGAATATTTCCAGGGTTGTAGAACTATTCATTCTACCTTTTTGACGTGTTCTTTCATTATTGCATGGTGCTTTTTAGTTGGAGAAATAAATGTATTATTATTATTGTTATTATTAAATAGAATATTTTCGATAACAAACGTTTCAAATCTTTTCTGAAACGAAAAAAATTATATGATACTTTTCATTTTATTGGGAGGTGATGAAAAAGCTTACATCCATTAGAAATTATAGAATTTTTGATAAACCAACTTCTAGAAATTTTAAGTAAACCCAATAGTGGACAGTGCAGCGTGTCAGTTCACTTTCTCCCACAGAAATTTTGGAATATTTGTGAGAAAAAAACACAAATAAAAATGATAGTTGTGAGCTTTTTAGCTCACAAAAATATTAATAGAATTAATCAAAATTCATCAAAAATGTGTACCCATCAAATGTATTCGAAGATTTGTTGAATGAGAAAACCTTAATTGTCTTTTAAACAAATCCCATATTGAACTAACCTAAGTATTGACAAAAACACTTTTAAGCGCAGGTACGCCTACTTCCTCGATATGACTAAATTATTAAATCACTGGAGAGAATCATTTGAGTCCATCAACAAGTCAGAATGAAGTTAATTTTTTGTTTGTTGTTCTTACGAATCTCCCAGTTTTTCGGAGAAAACCCCTCAAAAGCAGAGTTTATACGATGACAGCTTACATACGAGTCCGAACCACTTTAGTAAGTCGACCAGGAGCGCCACGACAAATAATAGCCATCATCTACCCACACAGGGTATGCCTTTGGTTATACTTCGCAACTGTTTATAAGCGAGCATTATGATAATATTATTATTATCTATCGGTGAGTATAAAAGAATGGTATTTGGGATTTTACAAGGTGACAGGCCATTTTACTTGACTTCATTTTGGAAGAACTTAAAATGCTCTTTGAAAACTGCTATGGTCAAGGGTGTGAAAATTGAAGAGATGCAAAAAACGCAGAATACAATCGCTGTGCAAACCACAATCTCAATTTGGTTATAAATAATGCTTTCTCGGTAAGAATTGAAGATTTCTATATGATTGGTAGAGTATCGATGATTTTTGGACATCGTATTATTCATCATAACTTTCAGATGAATCAGTAATTCATTTGAATAAATTAAACCTCCCTAGTTTGTGAGGGAGGAGATCACCTCTGATTTTTCGATATTATTAAATGTTAAACCGAGATTATTTTGCAATTAGGAAAAGCACGAAAGAGACGAAACTTTTTCCTTCGATTTCCTCATCCTTATTAATTTTAAGTAAAAAATATTCTTTGCTAAACAAATTGAGCATCGTAATAATTATTACTGACTTCTTGCAACCAAACACTGTTCTCAATCAAAAATAGTAGAGTAATGTGATATTTTGAAAAAAAATTGCAATATCAGAAAGTAAAGTTTTTAAGTACGTTTGCCAGAGTGGTATGTTTGTTTGGTAAACTTTAGCCTATCAAGAAGTGAAAGTATTCGCGATCAACAATTTATCAGGATGGAATAATCACAAGCACCTAATCTGGATTTAATCAATTTTATTAGAAATTTTGCGAGTGTGAAACCTTGCAGAATATAAATAAGTTTAATCAGCTTCACTTATTTTATAAATGGTATATTTTGTTCAGTGAAAATCGAATACAATATTTTATTAAAGTTCATTTGTTTGAAGATATCTAAGAAAATAAAATAAGGTTACTCAGATGATTTTTCCTTCGAAGATTATTCCATACCCAGGGCCTATTAATCTTAGCTACGCCACTGGAGCGTATTGGTTATTCTTTCATCATCTGATCTTTTTCAAAATATACAATATACCTATTCGATCATATGTCCTGCATTCCTGATTCCAGCACGCGATGAATACGTTGATCATCCTGAATAATTTTATTTGCTGATTAACTAACTCACTATGTAAATCCTACCACCATTTGAAATGAATCCTAGTGCAGTTCCACAGCTATAACTCACTACAAACATATCCATGAGTATCTGGATGAGTACGAAATAATTATCAATGGTTGAGTCATACACGATATTACACTCAATCCGTTCAATTCCAATTCGAACGAAATCAATACACTTCAAGGATGTACCGAACGATACACAAGTGATCACAATGATCCATTCAAATTATTGTTCGAATCAAATGTCGGTGAACTTTGAAGTTGACGCGAGTTCATTCCCAACTGTTGACGTCTATTCAGGGTATCCTTTATCAGTTATATCGATGTTGATTTGTGATTGCACAGTGATTGGATTAACCAACTCGTCATGAGTTCATCTTGGCGTGTCATGACTTTGCATCATTGCCATCTGTACCTGATTGTTCTCTTCGGAGTCTCGATCGAGCCACATCTGTCAAATGTCTCTCGATTCGTACATCAATCAATATTGTACCGGATGCATGATATGAGAATGATGGAAAAGTAACTCATTATCTTCTGTGGGCAAAACGAAATGTAGGTAGATTATTATGCTACTGAGAAAATACTAGCCAAATATTATGAAAACTGGCCTTGGGAACTATCATGGAAACTATCATAAGTAGAATAATATTAACTCATTGAAAGGGCAGTATACAGTATTGTAAATGATATATCTTGGGTATGACAGAAATCTAGAAGAGTAACAAGAAATGCAAAGATATTATAATATCATATAATCAAGAGAGGCGCAATGCTGTTCTCCCCTCCTGTTACCCCCCTTGACTCTCTGTGTAGTGTCGTCTAACGACAATTAGATAACCCTTCTTCGAGCTATTCGAGGAGAAATTGTAATGCTCTCGCAATATTTAGCAAGGTATTTTTTACGTTCTCATTTAGGGCTTCGCGAGACCAAGACCAAAACCAAGACTGATTAATTTTCTCAATATTGAGTAGATTCAAGTTCACTGTTTTTCTTTCGAGACCAATACAAGACCAATACTCTTGGGAGACAGTCTTGATCTTGGTCTTGGTCTCGAAAGTCAAGTCTTGGTCTTGGTCTTCGGAAGATTTATTAAGTCTTGATCTTGGTCTTGGTCTCGCGAAGCCCTATTCTCATTGAATCATAATGCCAAAGATATATTCTTTCCGATACTGTTTATTGACTGAACCATCTTCTTGGATTGAAGTATACAGTTCGATTATTGTATCGTTCGTTACCCATGCGTCATCAATTTGTGATCGAAGAATTCACATACGCTCTATCGAACATCTCTTTCTAACAACCGCTATGAGCAAATCAAAATTCGTTCACATTTGTCTTCTAAGCTAAGAATGATGGTATTGTGATGATGACGCACGGGTAAAGAAAAAATAGTCAAACTGTACCTTGTTTATTTGAACATTTTTTCATTTTGGTGGTAATCTACTTGGTTCACTGAATATATATCGAAGCCTATAAATAAAAATAATAATAAATATATGACTGACAAAATAGCATCGTTTGGCGATTTTTCATCAACAATAATACTGCCGTCCTAAGAAAAAGTGCAGTATCTGCATCTGCTATTTTCCTCATAATTCTGTAGATCCGACCTTCTTACGCAGGAAATCATTGAACTTTCGTAGATGCGTCAAAATAATTTGTTAACTTTGGCTATTTTAACCGAGTAGACTTCATTTTTGTTTGATAAAAGGCAAAATTTATAATATATTTTCAAACCTTCATAATCCAATTTCTCAATTTTCGTATTTTTTATAGATAAGGTAAGCTCGGGTAAGTGTGACCGTGATTTTCAATAGTTCGCATTGAGTTTAGTCCATCTGATGAACCTGAACTAATATAACAATGAACTTTTGCAGGTATTTACTTCGAAGGTCAGTCTTTGTAATACGCCACAGAAAACTGTTGAAAAACGTATTCTATGAATTTTATTCATATATTCAGATATACATCCCCGGAAATTTGGGGCAAATGTGATTCTGGCCAAATTTAAAGATATTAATGCACGTAAATCTCTCTTTGGGGCAGGTGTGAGTAAACAGTAATGGAACTTTCACCACAATTTATTTGTTTCGAGATATCTTTATTCAAAACATAGTTAGGAACTTTTTAATATTGAATTTGAAATGCCCCATTGGAAAAAAATAATCGTGAAAGAGAACATTTGTTGAAAAGAAAAATTTAAAGGTATAGATATCAGAAAAATTTACAGGTAGAAATCTAAAAAATCGAATGAGAATTTCATTGATCCCCATCTTCTGACGAGTGTTGATGGAAGCACAGTTGTTATTTCATCCTCAGAAAGTGTATCAATGTCTTCCACATCTGGCCAGGTATATTGTTTGGCTCTCTGAGATTTCCGTTTATAATTTCGTACTATAGCTGAAAAAATATTACTGTTCAGATTGGCCAAATGAACCAGGTTCCCACTTACCCCGACAGATAGGTCACACTATCCCCAATAACATTTAATTTCGGGGTAAGTGTGACATGCAATGGAAAAAATGTAAATAAAAAAACAACTTCATGAAAAAACGGCAATCTATAGTCAGATTCATTGTTTAGGCAGAAGAAAAGTGTATAAAATGGATTCTTACCTTAGATTTTAACAATACACTCAAAGCTTGAAATAAACTCGTTATACTCGTTCGGGTTGATGAATTGTAGATTAGAAAATTGGAGAAAATATTTGGATTTCACAAGATCTCTTTTGTATTTTATATGATGGTTATGGATTCATTATGAGTGTAGGCTATTCGTCAATAGATGGCATTGGGCTGTCGCCGGTTTAGCGAAGATAGCGAGCAAACTCACACTTACCCGAGCTTACCTTACTGCACTTTTTCTTATGACGGAATAATAATATGATTCCAGAAATGGAAACTACCCGAAACACCAAAACAACGTCATTACCACTCGAAGCGTGTTTCGCCAACGAATTTGGCATCTTCAGCAGCTCAAAAAAGCGTACTAATTATTAATACTATCGTAATCTTATTCATACCATGCCCCTGAGGGTTAAACTGCACTCATTACCTAACATCATATCTGAATTAATTGACTTTTGTACCTGCAACAATTATTTAGTGAATATTTGCTATCGTTTACCTAATCTAATTCTACCGTTTGTTTTGGATTCAATGACAACATTCTTGGAATCAATGACTAATGAATGAAAACATCCTTGAAAAATGTTTAAATTAATATGTTATTATTTCTTTACTGTACTATGAACTTGAACAAGGGGCTGTACGGTATTGGGCCCTTATCCGCATTCCTGCTATTTTTTCATTTTGAAATTTCTAGACTCTGTAGATACCTTCGAGTTGTCCGTAAAAGCAGTTGTTGAACTGAAAGCAATTCTGCCTTATGCATCAAAGTCTGGCGAGGCTTGTATATACTATTGTTTCGTTATTGATATCGTTGATCAGCAATAACTCCAATAAAGGAAGATTCGCAAACTCTTTTGAGAACCTCATCACACTTGTAAGCAAAGTGGGTACAAAAGGTAAAAATAAATTAAAACAGTTAAACGATAGAAAATATTGAGTAAATCATTGTAACAAGTACAAAATGCAATATAGTGTTAGGCAATGAGTGCAATTTAGGTCTTAGATGCATGGTGTAAATAAGATTATGATAGTATTAGTAGTTAGTACGTTTTTTGGAGCTCCTGAGGATGCCAACTTTATTGGCGAAACGCGCGTCGAGTGTTATTGACGTAATTTTGGTGTTTTGGGTAGTCTCCACTAATCAGATGCCTCTTCTTTCTCAATGGCTCCACCTGAAATGGAAACCAACAACTACCAAATTCAGATGTTCCGATAACTTTGAGAGATTTCAGCAATGCCCTGGATGCCATCTCCTGATTCCATGCATCCGCCTGTCTATTCTCGGTTCAAACGCTGGGTGTCTTTCCACGTGTGAGCCATGAATCAATCAAAACAACATCCACACTCACCCGGATCAAAGACTTTTTTGATTGACGAGCTGCGCATGCAGCCTTACATCAGACATCAATGTGACGGATGTGACTCTTCTGGACTGTCGCATCCAACCAGATTTATAGCTAGACGGGATTAGAAATGCGTGAAAATAATTCACAATTAATATTTCCACAGCATTTAGACTGACACTGTTCGAGGCCCGTTGCTATTATTGGCAGATGTAAGAGATTTTATGATGACGAAGTACGCTAGTTATTGCTTTCCTTGAAATAGAATCGGTTATTTATGAGGAAGGCAATTGTTCAATTAAAGTTTGGGCACAGGTTTAGTGAGTAATCAGCGAATGGTTATTTCTCAATTGGTTGATTTGAAGGTAATGAAGGAACAAATAAGTTCACTGTCAAATGCACATATTCGATTCAATACTTGCACGAGTTAAATCTAAGGTATCTGACAGAAAATAAAAATACCATACCGACCATATTCCTTTGATGCCTTTACCTATCACCTTTTGATCATCCTATAACAATCTTTTCGAGTGTTCGTCACTTAAACTGATGAAATCATAAAACTACTGAAATAATCTTTGCCTAATCCATCTAAACAAAAATGATACCTTCAATCAATTACGTTCATACTATTGAACAAAATAATTTCCCAAAATTTCCTCCCGAACATTTACATTTTAAAATAAAAAATGACAGAATGTTAACATTTTCTCTGTCGAGATCGAAGAAATATCTCTGTCCCTATGATAAAGTTTCAATCAAGTGAAATTGAATTGAATTAACGAAATCTTATTGAACCAACTCCTTTCATAAGTTATTCTGATCGGAATATTGTTTCTACCATGTAATTATGTTGAATCGAAAAAAGAATAGAATAGAAAAGAAATTCATTAACCAAGTCAGGTAAAGGTAGTACATATCGCACGTGATAATGTAGTTACAATAAATGAATCAATAATATAAAAAAATAGATACTATACCAAAGTCAAATAAAATAGGTAAAAACATTCATAGAAATTTCTCTTGATAAAATTAAACATTCACAAATATTAATCATTGTTAAAACCTAAAATTAGATGAAGTCGAGATGATAACCTAACCTAACCTAACCGTACTACTGGTACATAATGGGGCACGTCATAATGTATATACTTGCAATAAATAAATGAAAAAAGGAATACTATCTATACAAATAACATAAAATTGTTGAGTACATACATAGCTATTTCAATAGATAAAAGTAAACAATTACAAATAGAGAGGCATTTTTTAAATTCAGATAAATATTCAGGTATACTCTAATAACAATTATTTACAAGACATTTTTTTAACGTCGGATTTGAATTTGAGTGTCAGGAATTTGCTTAAGTGTTAGAGGGAGCTTATTATATAATTTGATAGCATTATAAAGTGTTGATTTCTCAAGCTAGCGTACGATGTATAGGTACCATCAAAGTATTGCTACTTCGGGTATTGTGTTCATGTGGTGTTGAGAGAGTGGGTAGATATTTCAGATTTTCTCTTGCGTAAATCAGACACTTGAGAATATATATTCAAGGAACACTAAGGATTTCATTCCGTATCATAACTGGTTTACAACTATCTATTATATTTTGAAAATCAGTCTTATAATCCTTTTTTGTACTGAGAAAACTTTTGTGAAATTTGTGACTCTGCCCCAACACGATCTTTCTTTCCTGAATCCATGTTGACTATCAATTTATTTTTCTCTAAATAGGATGACATACGGTTAGCTACTATTTTTTCAAATATTTTAGATATTGATGTTAATAAAGATATCTGCCTATAATTACGTTTTTATGTAAAAGAATTATTAAAGCAGTTTTGAATATATCTGGAAAACGTCCTTGAAAAAGTGATTGGTTCATTAAGTATTCTAAAGGAACAATAATTAGATTAGATTAATTTCCCGTTTGTAATAATCGCAAGGTCTTCAGTATGTCCCAAGAAATAAAACCTTTTTGTTTGTCATTGTCATTGCCCAGAGTAGGAGCGAAAGCTCCCCTCCCCGTCCTGAGGAAACCCCTTATTTGCTCTAGTTGTTGGTGTTATTCCGCCAATTGCTGATAACCCTGTTTTTCAAGTTGACGTTTATCCACTGGCACAATCGGGGATGTACTTTTTTTTGCTAGAGCGTTTGCTATAGATTTGGTGGATGCATTATTGAAGGTACCCTCGATGTCTATAAATGTCATGGCACGACAAACATACAATTGAAACAGGCCTGATGACTATCACATTTTTTTATTGGAATCGAGGGTTCATCAGGTTCAGGTTGATATCGTTTTCACTGACTACAGTAAGGCCTTTGATAAAATCAGTTAAAAAATTTCAATAACTGGGCTTGCTGAAGTTGGCATTGATGACTTCTTCCTGAAATGTATATATTTCAGAAGTCACCTTTGATATATAATTTACAAAGATAAAAAAAATTGAAACCGCCTTACATAATTTTATGATAGTAATTAATAGCCGCTTCATGAATCTTAACAAATGTGTCTCGAGCATTTTTACCAGAAACGAAAAACAAAAAACACGAACTGAGATCTATATCTGAACTAACATTCAAGTCACACTTGGAAAATACATTCTACTTACCAAAATTTCAGAAATCCAAGATCTCTTATTAGTATTTATTATGTTCACGAACACAGTAAACTTCGTTTCGAATTGTATTCTGTATGAATCAACTTACTACTGCTGAAACAATGATCAATTCAAGTGCCCATGTCCATGTCACATGAAACATATTCAAACAACGAAATGTCCCGCATACGACCATTACCGTATTTTTGATCGATACCATCACACGGAATAATGGAAGTTGGGTATGTGACTTGAGTGGTTATAGACTTCAATCAAGCCCCGTACACCGAGTGATATTGACTTACAGCTAATATTTATGGGCAATTTAGTGTCGTTTCACAGAGCACCAATATTGGTTTGATAACCACTCAGTTATAAATCAAACTAATGTGCTATTATTGCAATGTCGGCGAAAATAGCAGGAGACTACTAGAACCCCTCCGTATCACATTATTTTTAATGCGCATTTTTAGGTTTCTGTTTCGCGGGGTGATATTTTCGAGAGTTACGGCTGAGGTATGGAATAATTCAACTTACTTCCAATTCGACTGGACTTTTTGTAGGAATTGATATTTTGACATTCTCTGCAGTAATCCTACAATATCTGGAAGATTCTGGGAACTGTTTTTGCCACCAATAGTTATGCCTTCATTACAGTAAAAGTACGTACGAAGTAAGGCTACGTTTAAAGAAATCGTTGAAAATACAAGTTGCAGAAAATGTAAAATTCCATTAATAAATGCTGTCAAGTGTAACAATTATTGTTAAAGATATTTTTATATTCGAGAAGAACTAATCAAATTCAACAATGATGAAATAATTCACAAAAAAATAATTAACTATATATAAATAATCTATGGAAATTTAATGTTTGCTAAAAATCGCAATCAACTGTTCCGTTGAATACATATCAGTTTTCAAGGGCGATTTTTATACATTCAGAAAATGCATCATTTACGATAAAATCTTGTCGGTTGCTTCGTTAGTATTTCAAACAAACAAAAAATATTCAGAAGTTACAACAATCTGGTCGATAACGAAAAAACAACAAATCACAATCCGTAATCAGAAGAAGGAGAAGATAAAGCAATGGTGTTTCATGCCTGCAGAGTGCATCCAGTGATGACTAAAATGATCTCAGGCATCTTATTCAAATACCTAAATCTCCAGTCCTTCTATGAAGTGAGTATTTCTCATAATATAACGAAGCTATGGACGCATCAAAGTGGCTCCAAGGAGCTGCTCTGCATATGGTGATGTGTCATCAACAATCCCTACAGAAAACCAGGTAACCTTAATGATCCGGAACTGGTTCTAGACCCTACGGTATCAAGAAGCCAAGAGCTTTCGACCACGGGGCCAGTTACTAAGACCAATGAAATTGTGGAGCCACACCTGAAGAGTTGGTGAAGCACCTCAAGAGGATTACAAGAAGCACGCGAGCTTGTCGGAAGCTCAAAGGCGAAAGAGTGGTAAGCGGAAAAACCCAGGCAAGTGGGGCACAGAGTTCTGGAACCACTGATCCACGAATGAAGAAGCTCACGTCTGGAGGAAGCACAAAAACCCCTCCTGATCCAGCAGGGTCAACCAAAAGACCCCGATCAAGTACAACCACACCTCCTTCGATGCGGGGCACTGCAAAAAAGCCCCAAGTCGAACAGAAAAGTGGACAGAACAGAAACTTCCAAAAATTTTATTGATTCATTTAAAAAGATTTTCGTCGACAAGAAACTTCTAGGGGAAGTTAGATGTATCTGTTGATTTTGCCCTAAAAAAATTATATTTGAGCTTGAGTGCAAATGGAAACTTTAAAGCTTTATTTAATTTGAAATTTTTTCTGTTTATACTTCATCGTTGTTAAGATTGTTCATATTATTGTATATCTATTCAATTGAATATGAATATAGGAATTGGTTATAGCAAAAAAGAATAAAAAAACCTTACCATTTTTGGACATTATTAGATGACCCATGCGCAAATATTGTGAAGATTCTTGATACCTAAACTGCACAACTACCAAGATATACAGTGCGTTATGTAAGTACGTGGCCAAACTTGAAGGGGGGATTTTTTGAGTGATTCTAAGACGAAAAGTTCATATTGACATAGGACCGATAATGCTTTGTTTTTAAGATACAGGGTGTCAAAATTTTCAGAAGAAATCGTCGTTTTCGTATTATCATTAAGTATTATTATTACATTAATTTTGATATAAAAATTCTAATACTGGAATAGATAATTTATGTAGAAAAAAATAACAGTAAAGTGATTTTTATGTTTTTTCTCAAAAACAAATCAAGATACGAAAAAAATTATAGATATAAGAAAGTTGTAATTTCAGTTTTTCAATGTAAGACAAATACAAATTTTGCCATAAAAATCAGTGGCATACATTTTTTCTGTCAAAAATATTGGTTACGGTGCCTTCCGGGAGGCCTTGGACATGATACTTTTGATACAGTTAGGGCTGAAACAGCCATTTACGACCCTTAATAACACTGCCAAATTTCACTTAAATGGGTTGAAGGATTATCAAGATATTTACGAAAAAAACGATTTCTTTTGAAGATTTTGACACCTTGTATCTTGAAAACGAAGCATAAACATAGGTCCGTTTACATGAACTTTCAGTCTTAGAATCATTCAAAGAATCACTCCTTCTAGTTTGGCCACGTACTTCAATAACATCCTGTATATCCAAATTTGGAAGTATATTAGAAGAGATAAATATTTCAAGATAACATAAATTCACGAATAAATTATAGAAACGTATGAACAACTATTGAATATGTTCATATTATAGAAGCATTAAAGTGATTGGGATGGCTTTTGTTACTTAATCATAATCCAAGGCGAATGCAACAAGACAGCTACATAAACTTATGTTTTGCAAAAAGGATTGCGAAATTTCCTAGGCCGAGTTGAGATACATTGAAAAGACCTTTGGAAAGCTGTCGAGAATATGGAACGTTTACATCTGAAGTCCCGAATAGAAAACTTGTATAAACTTATTTGAAAGTCACATAATTTATTAAGTATAATTTCAACTTCAAATACCGTCAATAATACTTGAAAACAGCTTGATCTACCCGTACTACATTGGAGTTCTGCGAATAGTTTTCTTATAAAAGCACGGCAGATTTTTAATTCTCTGATAAACAAGATATCGACAGATGAAGCTAAAGTTTCCAAATCTAGTCTGTATAATGTATAATTGATACTTGTTTGCTATGGTACCGATCTTAAATTATTGCGTCCCAATATTCTTTATACTATCAAACGGAACATGACATATTGAAGTTGTTAGAGAATCTAGTGTTCCTGAACATAAATGTTCCCAATTATGGTATCAAATGCCCCCAGACATATTAATGTAGCAGTGGGATATTTGTTATATCTCAAGTCCACAGATAAATGGATTTGCGGAAGTTTTTTTTTGCAAAATAATTGAAAATAAAATTTCAACTTCAAAATCTTCTATTATCGAAACAATACATTGGCGGACACATGTTCATGTGAACTTTTTATCCTGAAATGAGTTGAAAATTCAAACATCCAAGTTCATACTTGATAAACACCATGCAAGATTTGAATGCTCATAAGTAAAATATGAGAAACTAGTTCTTTCATTTAGTTCATTTCTGAATGCTGTACCGCCCAACTCATTCAGAAAATTGGCAATATTTGCATTTACGAGAAATGTAACATTTCGTAAAATACATAAGTTGCGCAAAAAAACAAAAATGGTTCTCAGTATTATCCACAACACACAGATGCGGAAGTTTGATGAGCTTTGACAATCAAATAAATATACCACTGACAACTAACATTCTTTTTTGCTCATTACCTGACCCAGATGTAAACCTCGGTCCATCCCAAATCCTCCTCAAAGACTGAACGACGGTTGTTGATATCTTCCAATTAATCTAACTTAATCATCTGACTGGTCGGCCAGCTTTTCTCGTACTATTTATAAAAGAAGAGTTACTGCTCTGTCAATTAGATCCGAATATTTGGTCGGATAAAAAATTGAGAACAACGCGTTATGGATGACTGACACGAATCCGAAATAAACCGCAAATTAAGAGAGTTTCCGTAGTTTCACTAACTGGGCGTGATTCGAAAGAGCTTTGCTATTTAATAGAGTACCTACCCTGGTATTTTGCATCGTTAAAACTTTGGACTTGTTCAAATTGGTAGGTAATTGAAAAACTAAACAGTGCCAAGTAATGAGAATTAGCTATTTTCAATTGAAATATGGAATGGAACCAAATATACATTTTACTATTATTGACCAAAAATACAGCTTGCAAACGCCTTGCCCTTCCAAGATAAAAATTTCTTAGACAATATTGTTGAATATTTCCATCGTATGTTAAAAATCCCATCAATTACAGCAAAAAATTCCCGGCGGGACAATTTCAGGCTAAAAATTACCCGGTAGGTATCGAAAATTACCGCTTGGTCCGTGTATTTATAGTAACGATTGTTAAAATGTACATTTGTCATCTTGACAGGCATAAATACTGAATTTTAAACGTCGTTGAAATGTCACGTTTCGGAAATGATTCGATAACTGCAATTCAAGAAAAAATCACCAAGAGCAAACCAAAAAATACAATGTTGAACCATCAATATATATGGAAACAGTTTATGGATTTCATTAATGACTCCGGAAATATTCTACCGAATTACACTCGTGCATCAAAATAAACCTGATAATTTCCCATTCAAGCATGTTATCAGTAAAAAAACTGCATTCGATTATTTTCATATTTTGTCGAAAGAGCCCTAAGTCTAAGTCTAAGTTTTTCCGAGGCTGGTCACTGCGTACTTATACTGGAAAAGGCTGGGGCAAACAACGGGATCGAGGTACTGGACGTTAATTACTTCATTCGGCTAGGTTCCCATCTCTCCTGGAAGATGTCTAACGTTTGATAGATGAGCCCACCGTCTTTGTGGGTCTCATTATCGTGGATTTGGAATCTAGTAAGGTCTCTGGTTAACGAAGTCTTCGGTCGCGCAGTGCATCCAGAAGAATGTTCCTATAATTTTCAGTAATGATGCGAAGTACTTTATCTGCATCCTGTCCAACCTCATATAACTTCGCCGGCCATATAACTTGTTTTTATATTCTCATTTAGGTCTCAAGGTTTAAATGAGGGTAGGTTTATATACTTTGTTATACACTGTAGCCGACTTAGATCTCTAGCACATAGGAAAATTATAGGTATGTAGGGAATGCAAGTGTGGGGACAGACTCGACCCCTTTGGAACACCTGCTTCTATCAAATACTCTGTGGATCTTGTGTTGTTCACCCTCGCCGCACTAGGTTAGAGTTTATAAGCCTTAACCTTCTACCTCTACCAAGTAGGAGGCTTTTTGCATTTCATGCAAGACCATGACTGTTTTCATTCCGCAGTAAGACGCCTTTTTCTCTTCGTGAACAACTCGGACAATGTGCGAAGGTCATGCTATGATCCGCACGGAAGCCGAATTGCTAAGCGGAGATAATTTTTTCGCCTCGAGGGACAGCAATCGTTTAAAGGGAATTTTTTCTACTGTCTTTGCAACAAGGCTCAGGACTGAAATCGGGCAGTATCTATCGAGGTGATGGCCATTCTTGCCAGGCTTCAGGTGAAGTAGGTATCATCAGCGCCTTCTTTAGGCAATCCGCTGCCATCTGATGATTGCGTTTACTAGGTGCAAAAACTGCACGAAGAACTGCTGCGGCAAGTTTTTAAGCAGAACTGCGTTAAGTCCATCCGTTAGTTCCTCATAGATTGTCTTTTCTTTAGTAAACCTATCAGGACCGATAGTTCCGCCTTCTGTTCCGCAGTCTGTCACTGCACGATAGGCACCTCTCACTATGGCTGGGACGGGTTCGAAGCGTCTTGGGATACGTTCTGTCATCTGCTAGTAATTTGTTCTGAACGCCCATCTTGTTCTTCCACTGCGTATCATTAGGGTCGTTGATCAATTCTGAGATCTCTTTTCCTAGCTTGAACATATCGGTTCCACATTCCGGAAATGTCATAGCTTGCCACTTTTTTAGGAGAGAGTTCTGCAGAGTGATCAACTGCTAAACCTTGGGTGGAAGAACATTTCGGTTTCTCCTTACCTCAATCTTCTTGATAGTTCGGTTAAGAATGAAAGAGAGAGTTACCAACTAAATTTCATCACGAGCAATGCTGGATTTCGTTGCCGTCCTAGCATTCATAATCCTTCGGAACTCGACCCAGTCACCGTTCCTGTTATCACAGCGGAAATTAGAAGGGATATCCTCGCCCCTATACTTCGAATTAAACAGGACTGATTCGTGATCCGAAGTCATCTCGTGGATGGCCTTGAGTTCACTCATATGCGTGACATTTTTGTTAACTATGTCGATTATTCCAGGGGTCATGTGTGGGCTCTTCTCACACTTACCACGTCGCTGTTGAGCGAATACTCCAACACGGTTTTGGCGTTGGCCTTCACCTGTGAGCCTCCGCTCTACTTAGGACGCCTTGCGTTGAGGTCTGGGTTGATTGTTGACTGCAAATACGCAGGTCCCATCCGCCAGCTTGATGCCGACATGCTCGATCGAGCTCAGCTCGGCCGGGAGCTGCATATATGCAATACCATCCCTGACAAGGAAGTCCCCCTCACTGCCTGAGGGCGATCAGCCCTGACAATGGAGTCGATGGTCTGGCCTTAGGCAGGTCTCCTATATGAAAATAATGTTTATCCAATGCCTACCAATAAAGTTGATAACTAGAAGCGCGGAATGTCACATGTTTCGCTGTCTAATAAGAAATATCCAAGTCTTCGTGTATGGAGATGCTCAGACAATCGCTAGAGTCGAGCCAGATACAGTTCTGCTATCATTAAAAGGCCCACTTCATCTCCTCTTCGGAAGCAGAACGGCTGAAACGAGTTTCAGCATCTCACCCACCTTTGGAAGTAGTTGCATTAAATGAAATATTGTCAAGTACCTTCACTCTAAAGCTTCGATTTGTCTTCACCAGCCTTGAAACAAGGATTACTTTCGTCTTCATACAGGTCAGATAACTGTCACATCATTATATCATGTATGAAACAAATGAAGGGGGGACATTGTTGGCAAATTCTTCAATAGAATTGCATCAATCTTGGCTGGTCGTGGTACCTTGTTTGTTGATAGTTTCTCGAATGTACCAGTCAGTGAGTAGTTCTCGCATTCTTCCCGCTCCGGCTGTCAATATTTTTAAGTATTCATTCATTCGTCTCTCACATCATTCATTCGTCTCTCACATCATTCATTCATATCCAGATCCACCAGTTTATTTTTTGACGGTTCGTTGAAAGGCCAATAATTGATCAGAGAGCTAATTACCACCAAAATGTACATCATTTGTTCCTCGTGGGCAAACTTGAATGTTCATTGCCATTTCCTACGCTTTTTCTTCGCTTTTGAAGTTTGCGGTTATAGCTTATTATAATCTTTCTAATGGTAATGATTCACTGAAGAAAGTAGTTATTTTCTGTCAGATATTTGCCGGAAATCCTAGAAGGCAAAATTTTTACATGAACTATTGTTCAGACTTGCTACAGGATATTAATTTTTTTATACGGTCTCCCTCCCAATTCACTGCAACCCCCTTCCTGAACAAATTCACAGTGACGCCTATGATCTGGATCTCTGGATCGTCGAATAGTTTCAAACGCAGAGGTCTCATGTCTGAAAACGAGTTGGCACTCTCACTATAACTGCAGAGCTACATGATATACATGCCATCCTAATTACTGAAGTGTAAAAGTCAGGCGAAATGGGTGGACATGACTTCAATGCGGCTGTCACAGACAGGCGGTCGACTTCTTGTAAGAATTCGCGAGCCGCTGCATTCAGTCAACCTAGTAGGCTGATAGTCCGATGACAGCTCGCTAGTCGATAATGGCCTACTCTGCTCGGGATCTTCGTGATTTGGGAATCTGTGGACCGTGACGGATAATAGATTTGAATCATAACGGTTTGTAAGGAGTTCGGACTTGATGATCTCTCCTCCAAGAAGTTTGAATCTTGAATTAAAATTTTATTATACAGTACTTACCGAAAAGTTTATTCAAGAATTCGATAGATAAAGGAGTTTTAAGAAAAAACACATCGTTTACTGTTACAAGGATATACACGGCATTTCTGAATGAATGCGATTCCGTGTCGAAAATCAAAGAGGGGTTACTTTCAAGCCTATCCTTGAAAATTTACGCATCTCAAATTGAGAAAAAAAATTAGTCTTTTTTCCTTTGTGACATTTTTGAGAGTTGAAGAAATGGAATATTGTGGACGTGATTTACCGATAAAAAGGTTACCTAGAAACATTTTTTCAAATTTGTTTGTGATCTTCGGAAGGAATGAAACATGCAACCTCCATTCCATTTCTTACAAGAAACTTCAACAAAATGAAATTTCTGAATTTGAAAATATGCGTTGAATAGACAAATTTTTGGCAGACCTTCTTTAACTCCTGTGTTGTTTCAGTAAAAGCAACAGTTTCTTGAAAAAAAAAATAAGATACGATATCGGACATGGGCGTATCATATGTGAAGGATATCTAAAAAAAATTGCGCAAATTATTTCAATCATATTATCTTATATTATACAAACAAAATTATGTTAAATACAACAAATGAAAATACAACAAGATCAAACAGAACAGAGTTATAAAAACTGCTCAAAATGACCACCTCTAACCATTGGACAATGCAAAAGTCCAAGGGGTTTAAATCTGGATATCTGGGAGGCTAAAGCTGAGGTGCTCGGCCTATCCAACGACTCGGATACACGTAGTCCAACTACTGACGAGTAGTTATGCTAAAATGCAGATGCACCATCGTGCATGAACCTCATTCGTAGTCGAATAGCTAGTGGAACATTTTGAAGTAAAATAAGAAGCTGCTCCTGGAAAAAAAGTGTGTAGGGTGCATCATTTAGCCTCAACGGTGGGAAATATGTATCAATAATTATTTCGACCCACACGTTGCATGAAAATTCATATTGGTACCGACCTTCTTAAACTGCATGTGAGTTTCAGCTATTAGATGGTTGTAATAAAAATGTGTATTTCCTTGTCTCGAACAGTTGGATTCTTTAAATAATACGTTTTCTGAAAATTGAGCAATTTGGGACTCGTTAAATAGGTATGGTAAGGATACAATTGGTAATCCTTTGAAATGGTCCAGATTAGTTAATTGCAAACTCACTTGCTCACTTATCTTACTTGTACTTAGAATAATCTTCAGTCAGACTAAGAAAATTCTCTTCCAGTGTCACCGTTCATATTACTCCTGAACGACCACAATCAGTTTCTCGTTTTTGAAACATTCTTCTTTCACAGAGACATTGGTGAAGACGTGCAAAAATTGTGTGATAAGGTATCCCACACTGCGGAAAGATATCTGCATAGCTTTCAGAGAATTTTTATTGGCACGACCATAGATACATATAAAGCATATTGGCTATTTCGACGTTAGTGTAATTATTCATATTGGAGATTTGAAAAACACAACTGAACCTTTAACTTACACATAAAAATTAATGCGAATTTAACTGTCAATTACCGAACAACCACATTAGAATCAAAGCGACTTGACAGCCACCTACTATTTTTTTCGATTTCATTTGCAGAAAATCCGTTCAAGTACACGTTGTATTTTTTTATTAGGATGATGTTGCTTTTACAGAAACAGAACAAGAGTTAAAAAATAATTGTAATGTACATTTTTTTTCGACATACATTTTAAAATTAGGAAATATAGTTTTTCTTGAAGAGTTCTGTTGAAAAATAATATAGGGAATGATATTTCTTCAATTATTCAGCAACTATAGGAAGAAACCAAAAACAAATTTTTTTTTTTAATTCTGTAGGACATGCCATTTGTTGATACGAAAGACTTTCTTTCATTTTTGGCCAGAAATCCCCCTCCCCCCTAAAAATACATTTTGGATTTTCCATATTTTTGTTTAATTGTAACCATGTTCTAGAAAGAAGAAGGCTTTTGCTGCATTTTTATGCTACTATATTGTTAAATTTTGTGAAAATCTCTTTTAAATGGTAAAGGAATTATTTTTGGGCGAATAGGTAGGTACACATTAATTCGTGGAGTGCATATTTGACATTGCTTGAGGTCAGCAACTAAAGAAAATTTAATAAAAAAATTCAAACTTTCGCTATATCCAGAAATTTCGTCGACAAGCATATGAAAGGAAACAATTACTATACCCCTTGCGACTCCTAGAAATAGTTGGAGTACTTCCATACTCTGAAGGCAGCGCTGTTCTTGTATCACAAAGTTTATCGAAGAAAACCTCAACGTATTCCTACAGGTGAAATGTATCTAATCAATTCGAGAGGCAAGTGATATTCGTTCATCCTCATCGTGACCTAACCTGTACCGATGATTGGTTAATTACTGTCACGAATCCTCAGTACATGACGCCTATGGAATTGCAGCATATCACGCGACCGCTGCGGATCAATTCCCAGAGCAAAAATTGTTGATCACAATAATAGAAACATCTGGTGAACAAAAAATGTTCCCCTACACGTTTCTTGGTGTTAGAGGTACCTTATTACTGTGAGGTGGGTGCTTGAGAAATATCGATCGTATCGATAGTACTATCGGAACTGTTAAAAAAATTGACAAAATGACAGTTGACAATCAGGTGAACCGAGCTGCTCAAGTAGCGCTGTTTGTGGTAAAAAATAAAAATATGAAATAAAAGAAATGCTGAAACTTTTTTCATGAAGGGTTAACATCATACTAAGTTGGAAAACAGTTGTCAGCTGCATCGTAGAGGGGGGATTAGGCGTCAGCTATTCGCATGAACCTAACATTCATTTGTATTTTAATACCCCCGTCCCGTCAGATATACTTACTAGGTAAATTTCAGTGTCTTGTAGAAACACATTTTTCAAAATTCTCAAAAGTTATATTTTTTTGAAAATGATTAATATTTGGATGAAATTTCACAGAGAAAAAATAGAGTGGCAATGCTTGAATGATTTTTACATCTACCACGTCAGTTGACGGCCTTTCCACCGCTACATACGTACATTCACCTAATGAAAGTTCATTCGGCGTTCTATTATTTTGTTTTGAATGGCACGTTCATGCGAGTAGCTGACGCATAATCCCCCCTCCACGATACAGCTGACAGATTGTTTCTAACTTAATATTATTTAAATTATTCATTATAAAAGTTTCAGCCGGCTTTCTTTTACTGTATTTTCATTTTCGCGGATTCCCACGCCCTAAACGACCGCGGGGGCTTCAGCTGAAGCTTAGTTTACCCACTAGTCATACTGGATCTATCGAAAATAATACCAATTCGATCAGCAGCTAAAATGTAACAATACCTCCGGACTGATAGATTTAGGTCGAGAAGATACAGGCCTATTTAAATTCGAATCTAAGCATTATGTCTCGGTAATGGTAAATCATAGAGGAGTGATTGAGTGGGGGTAAATTACTGTATTTCAGAGGTGAATCAAAAAATCTGATCTAGCGTTTTTACTTCTGGAGTTGTTCAGAAAAAAACGAAAATATCGACATTCTTTTGCTTACCTATATCTTCTTACTCAGACTCGGGCTATCCAAATGATAAACCTACTGAGTATCGTACAAACTTTTTATTTTTAAATACGGTAGAGTATTTCTTATTGCATTTTGTTAAATGCCAAGTCATCTTTTATATTGGCATATCCTATTTCCATCTGAGCTACAGTGATTTCGAAATATTACTGGTAAATTCTCAACTTTTTTTTCAGTAAAATACTGCTAGAATTGAAAAAAGAAATGAGAATAAGAAATGAACAAGTAGTTAAATGATGCCGATATTTTCTGCAATTCAAACTGAAGTGAAGCAGAATTACCCTATAGTCAGGACCTGATCATTATCTGACCAATCTCACGATCTGTCATATAGTTCTTTCATTAAAATACTCATTGAGCCATATTCCTCGTACTCTATTTTATTACGTGGTGTCAGAATAAATAACTTCGAAATGGAAGATGGAACCAAGAAAACCATAGAATTACTGCAACAACAGCAGTTGTCAGTTGTAGTTCAATGTCCGTCGTGGTATTAGCCAGGGAAGTAGTTGTTTTCTGACGGATGTTTGTCTTTTATTTTCCACTTGGTGGAAACGCTGAGAGAGAAGAGTACCCCGTATTCTTTCAACATTGTTGATACCTCTCTGGCTCAATATATTCGAACTCGTTCGAATTTTACAACAGCTAAGGGATTTGAATATATCTATTGAAGCCAATCGAACTGGATTTCAAACTGGTCCACACTCAACTTCAAATTCAGGGTCATTCGTACAACTACCCGAACCATTAAGAATAGAAAGTGATTCAATAAGGAAATAGAAAATTTGGATTCAGCATTTTGAATGGTTCTAAAAATACATCCAAAACTGTTGAGCAACAACTCTCTACCTCCATGATGTAAATTGATACGGATCCAGTATTTGAGGAATGCCGTGTAGGTACAGAAAATATTCTAATTAGATGTGGTATTACTTCATTTGAACTACTATATTTCAATTTTTCAAAATCGTAGAATCCCGAGTATCTATCACATATCAGCAAGTGAGGTGGTGCTGTAGGTTTTCCGGGTTTTCCTACAGCTGGAAAGTGAATTCGCCACCAAAAATCAGTGAGTCGCTCCGGAGCGCCACGGCAAATAATAATAATAGCCTTCCTCTACCCGCACAGGCTATGTCTTTGAGTGTTTATGAAGGAGTATTATTATTATTATTACTCATTCCATCCCAATTTAAAAAGATCCGAACCTACGATATGCCAACGTAACTGTGGTACATTCTTGTGTCTTGTCTTGAGTTCTGCATTGACTGACTAATATCGCATCTTTCTACAAACTCCAATATATGTTGAGTCAATCCCAACCAAAACTCTCCAGACCTGGTCCTTCTTCAAATTTCAGATCCTTGCTTGAATGACAATAGGATTGTACTGAATGTTGAATATTTCTGTGACTCAGGTGCCACTTTGATCTGTGGTATTTATAATACTTTTAGAATGTCCTGTATCGTAGATGATAGTAGTGCCATATTATGCCTGATTGACAAGCTTATTATTTTATCTTTCATACATATTTTCATAGCTGATGCTAGCAATGAGACGGAGAAGAAATTCAATTCGTATTGGTCTTGTCTTGGATATCATATCATTTTTACATAATCTATCAATGGTAGTAATGTTAATGGTAATGGATGATGATTGATACGCTGCGACCTAATTAGATCTATTGTGCACCATTTCTTCTGCTATTTCAAGGTGTTCTCGTTTACAGCAGCCCCTCAAGCCCCAATTCCTTGATGAATTTAAAGATTTTGAGGGGGTCTATTCGTAGTTTTTCTCCCACAGTCAGCAGGTGTGATCCCAGTATATTCAATCTTTTGTGATGTACAGCATAACACTCCATCAATATATGGTGTGATGATTCTGGATGTTCCCCACAGAATCTGCAGGTGCTGTCCTCCTCTAAGCCTAGCTTCCTTAGGTGTTCTTTGAGTCTGCAGTGCCCCGTCAGAAATCCCGTGATTGCCTTGAGACCAGTTTTACTGAGGTTAATCAGTGTCTTCGATCTTGCTCGGTTGAAGTTGGCGAGGAGATCTTTGACCTGCCTTAGCCCTGGAAGTATTTGCCAGTTTGTTGCTCTCATTGCTTCCTCAGTTTTGTTGAGTTCTTCTTGGAAGTAAGATTTTCCAAGTCCGCAGAATAGTTCTGGCCCGATCGGTGGCGTTGATGCCCCTTTTCGTGCATCGTAATCTACCATAGATATCATCAGTCTTTGTTATTTAATTTTCCAAAATGAATACAGTTTCTGGAAAGAATTGTATTTTCACCGATTTGCTACATCAAATTTATAATTAGAAACTTCTGACTAATTTATTTCGTTTTACTCGCAAGTCTAAAAATTCAATCCATTTTAAGTGTCCCTATTTATTTTAACGAACTTGAGATTTAACATGTTTCCAAAGTAAGAAGACATTACGATTCTCATTGTCCCACTTTCGGTCGATCTCGACTTGTGTACAAGTTGAAACAAAACGTTCCTCCATTATGAGCCTGTAAAGCGAATGTCAAGTGTTCGAAACATTATTCATCTCATCATCTTACTTCTCAACTGCCTCATCGAAAAAGTGATGAGTATCGATAAAGACGACAATAACGACTAGGGAATAAATACGAGAGAGGGCTGAGAGATTGACAGTTGCCAAAGATTTCGGTTAATTAAGAAACTTATTTCATTAACGGCTACAACTGGGAATTATTCGGAAATTTATTCTAAAATGAGACAGGATTCGTTCAAAGTAACTCGCGAATATTTGATGAATTTGTTAATTGACGATCTTATGAAAATTGAACTGAATATACCAAGAAAAATCGTTTTTACATAAACTCTACAGCTGGTTAACGGAAAAAACAATTTTAAACATTTTTTTTAAACAATTACTAACCAGCTTGGAATGTCTAGTCCTTAGACCAGTGCAGAAGTTTGAAACCGTGAGATTGTTGTTTCCAAAACTTTCTACCAAAGAAGATATAGGGTTATCGAAATGCGCATCTACAGTCGGTTTCACTTTAAATTGTTGAAAAATTGTTATATCCGTCAACCGGCTGCACCCTCACAAGCAACCCTTACAAGTCAGAGACTTGTAGAAGCTAGGGAAGACGTAGCCCCTTACCTTTTAACGTGTGATGCCATGCACGAGACCAGTGACCATGTTGGGAATCGAGCCCACGTCTATGTGATTGAGAGACAAGCGCTCTACCATCACAACCACCACGGCCCATAAAATATTGA
Organism: Chrysolina americana; assembly: GCA_958502065.1. NCBI lineage: Eukaryota > Metazoa > Arthropoda > Insecta > Coleoptera > Chrysomelidae > Chrysolina > Chrysolina americana. Next base: position 13,452,012 of record OY293413.1, read on the forward strand.
AGTGGCGACAATTCATTATTCCATAACAGGTCGGTCGAATTTCGAAAACTACGTCCTGGTATAAATTGTTCAAATATTTAATGTTTCCTGTCTACAACTATAGATAATAAGACCCCAAAAATGACGAAAGAATACAAGACATTTTTTTACGAAAAAAATTAATATTCTCTTCGATTCAGGTACATCTGGTACTCCCAAATCCCTTGTTTTAATATCGTAACTCATACCGAGTGTTCACAACATGTATGCAAAAAATAAAAAAATCTACTTTTAGAGAGTGCCCTGTGTGAACGCTAATGAGCAAATAGCAAATTATAGAATGCCAATAGATCAAAAGTCACACAATATCATCTTATACAGAATGTTCATAATAAATATGGAAATATCGAAAAAAAATGTGCTCGGAGGTTTTGTTACTACATACGCCACGAAGTTTTGAAAATGAGTCGATTATATATTCTTGCTACTGATTTGCGTCGTGCATTGCGCACAACTTAATTCCAATAACTCGATAAAGTTCACTTAATTTTAATTTTTTCATGACCTCTTACAGAAAAACTGAAATGATAACAAAAGGAGTATTGAGTAAAAATTGACAATTTAGAATTTTACCAATTTCAATTACACCACCCTGTGCAGCAATAAATTATTTTAGTCTCTTCCTACAGTTGTTCGTGACTTTTCGAAGAACTTCCTGTGTAATGGATCTACACACGTAACGAATTTTTTCATTTGAATAACTCACATTTTCGGGACGATGTCGAAGAACTTTTTCTTCGGGGGTACCCCAAAGAAAGTAATCAAGTGTTATTAGGTCGGGTGAGCGTGGAGGCCATTTAATAAGGGGGCTGTTTCGTCCCATGCATTTCCCCGGAAATTTTGTTTCAAACCACCCCCTTTCTATTCTTGCATTATGATAGAACAACCATCAGACCAAAATCTTGGATATTGGGAAAACCCCACTCCATTAGCTAAACATTATTATGGACAAGAAATGTCTGTCGGTTAAACAATTTCCTTCACACCATGGTGAATATTCCATTTCAATATCTTCATCGCCTCTTTCTAAAATTTGGACTTATAGGTATTTTCTTTGATTAGTCACATTTCTGGCAAGCTTTTTCGAAGCGATACTTACAGTTCTATCAAAATAAATGTTTACTTTTGCAACTGTCTGGAAAGTCACAGTTTCAATATTAGGATGACGCCTGTTGAATAAATTCTGAGCAGCCTTTCGATATGACTTATGGTTATCACCCACCAGTCGAATTAGTTAAATTTTTTCATTGACTGTTGAAATCCTTACCATATTTGTGTCCATTTCATGACGTATTTCTGGTACAATTTTGCTTTTTTTTTTTGTTTAAAATTGTTTTTTCCGTTAACCAGCTGTCATCCCCCTAAACGAACGACAGCCCTCAGAAGTCGAAACTTGTGCGAGCTAAGGATTGACGAGGTCTTACCTTTTAACGTGCAATTCCTAGCACACAATGACCAGCAAAATAATATGAACTATCAAATAAAATGTGTAAACTGACTAACTGTAGACGTTTCGTTTATGTCCATGGCAATCATGATGATAATAGTAGACGTCATCTTGGAAAATTGGAACAAATATGTTAGGAATAGAAAGTTTCTCATAGTCGATACATTTCGTGTTAGTCATTACGTTTTTCCCGCTGCTTGTTGAATTTTCTCAAAATTTGCCTAATTGAAGTTTCTTTTCTTACCCTTTCCATCCTGTTCATTCGTTTCAATATCTCATTCTAAGTTGCTTGTGCGCGTAACTAAATTACCGAATGAACAGACAACAATAATATTAAAAAAGTCTCATATCCTAAAACTTTATATAAATGAAGGTGGAAAGTTTTACTTGTTAAAGTCAAAGTCATTATTACTCTAGGCATGTAAATGACACTGTTTACATTCCGTTGTCAAGATGAATTAGTAAAGGAATGATATAGGCCATTTACCTGTTTTGTTGCTAAGGATGTATGGACTATTTACTGTGTCGGCAGCGGGAAAAACAATTTATGTGATGTGATGTGAGAGAACTACATTTAAAAAAATACTACTTGTTCTCGTACAATCATTTCGTATAACAGACATCGCGATTTTGATCAACTCCTCCGGGTTTTTTTTTTTTTTCACTTACGTCACTGCAACATTCATAGTGTTTCACCGTGGAACAGAGTAGTGATCAAATTACGCGATCGAAGATAACCGCAAAGTTCAGAAATAGGCATCCTGGCGCTGTCAACCTTCATGACTAGCGAAGTGTACTTGATTGATAGATTGTCCATCATAATGGCAGTGCGGATCCATCCATCTACGGAGTGACGTGTTACCCTTGATCGTTGTCGTAGCACCAGGTAAATGGAATTCAGTCGATAAAAACTAAGAAACAGATGGCTAAAATATTACATTGTGTGTATCACCCACAGTCATTTATTTTTACCGAACGACAAAAGAGTCGGATGAATAAAGTTGATGGGTATAGGGGTGGAACAGGCAAGTAATGACTGTATGCATGTATTTGCTCGCGACTGACTCCTACTAATGATTCAAATGGAAATGAATGCGATCGGGTCGATTTGTCACTCGAATAGACTCCGTCATTATTGTCATAATGATACGAGTAATTATCATTTGGCTTACAATCGTCACGTTAAAAACAAAAAAATTACTCAGAGTGAAAACAAATCAATGACATTTAATTTCACTTCCCAACTCCAGGTCGGATTTGTGTCTCATAAAGATGCATACGGAATAGCTTCTGACTCAAACTACGTTTTTTAAAGTATGTTGGTGCCGGTGTATGGAAACAAACACTTCATTTTTCAGATCGCGCGTATTATGCTCACTAAAAATAGTATAATATACAATGAGCACAAAATGATGACTATTTTGTCGCGATACATACTATTCTTTCAATCACAGCCTACTTAATTCTCCGAGTCATGGTGAAGAAATTTGACGACACGGTAATAGCGCCCGACGATGCGATGACACTAGCCATTGTATTGTGGAATGGTAATTGTTAAAGTAGGTTAAGAATATATTCTAGGGTGAATTATTTGTGTTCTAATTGATGAATGAACGTACGATTCGTGTGAAATGGTTTACGAAATATTGGTTAAAATGTAGTGTTTGATTTATTAGTAGAAGTGTATTCAAGCCCATCAAAATAGTGTTAAACTAAAATGTGATTGTGAGGATACCTACGTATTCCATTTTTTTCTCATAGAGGGAATATCTACTTTATTTATGCCAATATGACTAGTCGTTGTTGTATTTTCTTTCCCGAAAAAAGAGGATTTATACATCGTAGAAATTATAGCCCCTCTCGAAGGTCTATTGCATGTGCGATTCATTTTCATGATATAATCAGATGCAACATTTGATCTTCCAGATGGATCAATAAAAAAAACTTGCTCGAACGTCAAAAGTTGATAAAAACGATAGCTTCTTCAATTTTTTCGAATTTAACAAAATATTTACGAAATGTGTAACATTATTAAGAAATATCCCAGATGACATGTTCAGATATTAATAATAATTCAGTAGAAAAAAAAATTACCTGAGTTTGATATAATTAGTACCTATATTATGTGCATACGTACCTTCTAATAACATATTATTTTCATCAGTTAGACTTTATATCAAAAATCTGAAATAAATCAGAGACCATCTTTGTGGTTTGGATACTCATCAGAAACAAAATTTAAAAAAATACTTTGAAAAAGTGAATATTAAGGCATGGAAAAACCGAATCTAGTTTGTAAGAACCACCTTGCTCTTTTTGTATACTTGAATAAGAAATGATTATTGCTATTTAATATTAGGACGAATAATGATAATCCAGCTTGGAATTGTTTATTCATTGATGTCAGAAATGCCAAAAATTGTATACTTACATCGAACCAAAGGAGATTGAACTGTGGAGATCCGTTTGCTTCTGGTTAATTTCTAAGATTAAAAGTACTCACCTGAAACAAAAAATGTAATCAACCTCTTATTGATGAAACGTATATTCAGTGTGTAAGCAGAGTTTTTTATTTTTCGTTTCAAGAAAAATGTGATTTTTCATAAAATGTTCTGTATGTTCTAGAACCTAATTTTTCATAACTCAGTATTGAAATTTGCCAGACAAGTACTGTCGCAAAATATGAATTTGGTACAACAAGACTTTTGTGACAGTATCGAAAGTTGTTCAGAATTATTAATCCTGTTCATCCCGCCGATTATTTGACCTGTCATATATTATCGTCGGTCCAATGCCAAAGTCACGAATGTGCATATTTGATGTTTTGAGAAAAATGCGTTTCAAAAATTCAAGACGTTGCTAAAAATAAAGATATCATTATTTAATGTTTAACAACAGAAAACCTTTCAATAGTGGTTCAGTAACCCAACATGATATCTTTATTTTTAGCAACGTCTTGAATTTTTCGAACGAATTTCTCTCAGAACATCAAATATGCACATTCGTGACTTCGGCATTGGACCGACGTTATGATATACCACATCACTAAAAGGCCTTGGGCCTAATTTCGAGAAAAATAGATCATTTTGATACTTCGTATAAGTTTCAGCCGAATTTGACAGCGATTAGTCCGATCCTGAAATCATCATAATAATCTGCATCAATTTATTTTTGGAATTATGTATGAATAGTTCCAAAATTCTGACGAGAATGAATTATAATATTTTGCAGCAGTATATGAGAAGTTTCGTGTAAATAATGTTTTGGAGTGCCTTGGGTTAACTAGTAAATTTCTTATCCATGTATTAACTTGGTTGATATTCAAAAAGATGACTAATCTTTTGCGCGAAAACGGTGGTTCGTTTTTTAATAAAATTTTGTGGTGAAGTTTTCGCAGTTTCTCTGATTTGAGCCACCTAGAATCTATGAATTTTGAACTGGTGTGTTGAGATTTTCGATTAGGTACCATAGGAATTCTGATTTTATTTAGCCTCAATGCATATTAGTACGTGTGAAAGTGCAGGTCCGTAAATGCTTTTACAAGTTATAGTTTGGTCAGTATCAGCAGTTCGCACAATTCAAGTTCAATTTTAGTTGATAAAATATCAAGGTTGGGATATTATAATTGTCCCAGTAGATCATATGAGCTCAGACAAAAGTCACATGTCTTGAAAATTTGAGCTCGTCATCTAACCTTAGATAATATAGATTTTCAGTTTCTCTGGAATAGGGATACTTGCTAAACTGATTTGGAATCCAGATATCACGAGAGTAAGATTTGATTTTGACCCGAATAGTAGGACCACCAATTTGGATGATACTGATAGATTCAGGACCTGATTCGGCAGGGAATTCTAGATAGATCTGAGTGTTGTCAGCAAAGAGGTGTATAATGCAATTCTTAACATAGTCATTGATATCGGAAATGTAAATTGAAAAAAACCATAGGCCCCAGAATAGAGCCTTGGGGTATTCCAGTTGTTGATTGTCGATGCATCTCACCTGGAAAATATAATTTTGTCACACTTATTTCGCTCGAATGAATAGCTGCGCATATCTATGGCTTTTTCGTCTCAGAGCCGTCAATTAAAATTCTTTGAGTTTAATTAAAGATTTTCCGATTTCCGAGATATTCTTTAGAGCAGTAGGTAGAAAATTGAACAGTTTTGCTCCGGTCAGGAGACTTTTCATCGGTCGAATTTCTACGTTGTTTAGTTTTAATTGAATTTCCTATTCTTTTCTCCTGATATCGATTGCAATGAAAATTGTATTCGTAATCATTCATATTTTTCCACGTATAGACCAAACAACTATAAATATAAATTGCTAGGAAAGTCAGAATTTTGATTTATATAAATAAGAGCCTACATGCTTCGTCTATCTATATTGAGACACAGGATTCTTTTCTGAAATAATAAAACACGATCTACCCCTGTATAGAGAAGGGGCAAATTGTCAATGTGAAGACCCGAAAATTTGTTTATTGCACTCGGGGAAATTGTAAAATCATTGACTCATATGATTGATACTTTTTTTACCAACGGATTCAATTAATATTCATTTGTCTGCATTAACTACAAGTTTTATTATCATGACACCAAGTCGTGAAATTATTGCTGACAATATGCAGCCTATCTTCGAACTCCTCAGGACTATCTGTTTCTGCAGAAACTGATGTGTCATCAACAAACAGTATAATAGAGAACGTTCTAATATACTCTGCCTGGTCATCAATATATAATAGAAATATCAACGGCCTCAGAATGTATCCCTGGGGAACCCCAAGTAGTGAAGTGTCAAACAAGTCCGAACCAACACCATCTAACAGAAGGGTATATTCTGTGCTTTATACAGAGTGGCCACTTTTTTAATGGGATTGTATTGGTAACTTTTAAACTATAAGAGTTAGAAGGTCGGCCAAATGGAGAAAAAGTTGCTTTCTAAGAAGCATTGTCACGCAGTTCAAACAAATCGAGATTATCAGGGCCGGCTATTGAGATATCATAAGAAAAGTAAATTTTGTCATTTTGATTTTTCTTCTTGTCCCACTTAATTTCAGATATTATCAAAAAATGTCACAGGAATTTTTTATTAGACAGAAAATATCCTCAGTCTGACGTAAACAGATTTTATATCCAACATTTCGTACTCTCTGGGCCACCCTCAACCTCATTTTTTTCAATACGGACCTGCATATTTTATGACACTTTTCGAAATAACTTTTAACACTGAATTCAACGATGTATTATACAATGTCATTCAAAGTTGATTTCAGGTGATTTTGACCCTCATCCAAATTTCTTTGGGTCGGATCTATAATTACATTTACCTTTAGTTTATTTAACAACATGCAATACATTTCGATACGAAAGTCAACTTACTAATCTTAAACTGAATGGAACGTATCAAAATCAAAGAAAGAAACAAATAATAATTATTTACATATTTCAAGAGGAGAAAAACCTAATTCATAATAATTAAACAAAACTATGATTTAATGAAAGAAAAATTAAATGATTATTCGAATGTAAATGAATATTAATGAAGTAAGTGTTCGATGCACTTTGCGGTTCTGGAACCCATTCATACTTCTTATACATTTGCTTATTTCGTCTCCTTGAATACCTTCCAATACATTTTCAATTTTCTCGCGAGGAATCACTATTGTTTGATTTGTCATTTGTTCCGTTGAAACAAATTACAGAATCGAACTTTATTTTCAAGATCATAACGATATAATTTTTGCATGGCTTGGTATTCAAATTTAAAATCATTGTATTCGCGTTTCTTGACTATTTTATTAACAGCAGTTTTTGATAAATTGCGTTCACTGGCCACAGTTCTTCATTTTTTTCTGGATTCAACTGAATTTGGGTCAGAACATTTATATCGTTGATAGACTTGATTTTTCTCACATGCACACAACTCTAGGTTTATTGAATGTATTATTTTCAAGTAGTAGGCCGTGGATAAAAAAACATCACAAGAAATGTCATATTATTTGTCACTTCGTTCAATGTTGTGTCACAAGAACCTGTCATTAAATACTTTTCTGTGTAATTTCAATTTAACCTGTTCGATATGGTAAGATACACAAATCTTCACTTAATTCATTAAGTTGGACATATTGATGTCTCCGTTTTTCTTTGAACATATGGTGCGGTTTGTTGAATACTGGGGCCCTATTTTATCTTCGGCAACTTAACCTTAACCTTAAAATATGTAGAAATTATAGAAGAAATGATGGATGATCTTCCTATACGGTATTACCGTAATAGTCCATGGTTCCAACAAGACGGATGTGGTCCACACAACTCAGGAATAGTCACAGCCTATCTAAATCGAACTTTTCCTGATTCATGGATTGGAACAAGAGATCCTGTAGCATGGCCTGCCAGGTCTACGGATTTGAATCCGCTGGATTTTTATTTGTGGGGATATATCAAAAATTAAATTTATGATACTATGAACCCGGCAATAGACTTTCTTCGCGAGAAGATTGAGAATGTACGGATTCCAGAACCGCAACGTACATATTACAAATTGATGGATCTTTTGAACACTCACTTCATTAATTTTTATCTACTTTCGAATAATCATTTAATTTTTCTTTGTTTAAATGATAGTTTCGTTTAATTATTTTGAATCAGGTTTTTGTCCTCTTAAAATATGTAAATAAGTATTACTTGTTTCGTGCTTTGATTCTGATACGTTCCATTTAGTTTAAGATGAGTAAGTTGATTTTCTTATCGAAATGTATTGCGTGTTATTATTTAAACTGAAGGTAAATGTAATACGGATCCGACCCAAAGAAATTTGGATGATGGTCTAAATCACCTGAAAATCAACTTTGAATGGCATTGTATTATATCGTTGAATTCAGCCTTGAAAGTTATTTCAAAAAGTGTCATAAAATATGCAGGTCCGTATTGAAAAAAATGAGGTTGAGGGTGGCCCAGAGAGTACGAAATGTTGGATATAAAATCTGTTTACGTCAGACTGAGGATAATTTTCTGTCTAATAAAAAATTCCTGTGACATTTTTTGATAATATCTGAAATTAGGTGGGAAAAGAAGAATAATCAAAATGACAAAATTTACTTTTCTTATGATATCTCAATAACCGGCCCTGATAATCTCGATTTGTTTGAACTGCTTGACAATACTTCTGAGAAAGCAACTTTTTCTCCATTTGACCGACCGTCTAACTCTTATAGTTTTAAAGTTACCAATACAATCCCATTAAAAAAGTGGCCACTCTGTATATGACAATATCCAGTTCAATAGACAGCTATAGTGAGAATTCAGGACGACGCCGACGCCAATATTTTGAAAACCGTTGAGGTTTTTCGAATTCTGATACATCTCGACCATATCCACCCCCAATTGAATTGTGGATACCCTGTACGATATTTTTTTGAGATATCTGTACTCCATACTGAAACAATTCCATTAAATCATCGGAACAATTTGCTAATCAGCCGGATTCGTTTGATGCGATTGCAAGCTCATTGCTCTTGACACGTAGACATTCAAAGACAGTCAGGGAGATGTGGCATTATTAAAATGTTCAAAGACCGCGGCGAAATCGGAACCGGCAGAAAGCGTTGTTCCATCGTTCCATCGATGCTGTTGCTGATGGAGCTGTTCGCGTTCACAAAGACTACGCCGGAGGCCAATTCAGTTATTTTTGACCTGTCATTAATAAATTGGGGTGGATTAACATTTCGAAGAGACGCGTTATGATATGGCGGCGGGCCTGCGGCTCAGCAGTTCTCTCTGCCTCAGATGGATTGTGCAATCTCGACCGTGCTTGCTGAAGCCTTTCATGTTTTATTTTATTGGCAGCGCGCGTGATACGGGGATGATCCAATAATGCGTGCTCGAGGTACAGTGTTGTCGGTGATAGTAATTAGCTATAAATTAAATGAATGATTTCGATGAAACGCTCTTCTCTACACACATTTCCACAAGCTAATATCTGACAAAAAACAACTACTTCCCATTACAGACATCAAATTCTGACCCACCACAACACGCGCCAACTCAGATCCTATTTTTGAGACCACTTCAAAAAATAAAAAAATTTGTCGAACCCCTCTGACGACTCGACCATGACTTGCATTCATAAAAAGTAGTGAATAGGACTGAAGTGAGAGTTTCCTGACCCACCACAACCCGCGCCAACTCAAATCCTATTTTTGAGACCACTTCAAAAATTAAAAAAAAAACGGCCGAATCCTCAAACGACTCGACAATGACTTTCAATCACCAAAAGTAGTGAATTGGATAGAAATGAATGTTTTCAGAACCACCACAACACTCGCCAACTCAAATCATATTTTTGAGACCACTTCAAAAAATAAAAAAATTGGTCGAAAATTGGAGACTCGACCATGACTTGCATTCATGAAAAGTGGTGAATTGGACTGAAATGAATGTTTTCCGACCCACCACAACACGCGCCAAGTCAAATCCTATTTTTGAGACCACTTTAAAAAATAAAAAAATTGGCCGAATCTCTCTGACGATCAGACAATGACTTTCAATCATGAAAAGTTGTGAATTGAACTGAAATGAAAGTTTTCTGACCCACCACAACACGCGCCAACTCAAATCCAATTTTTGAGACCACTTTAAAAAATAAAAAATAGGCCGAATCTCTCTAACGATTAGACAATGACTTTCAATCATGAAAAGTTGTGAAATGAAGTAAAATCAAAGTTTTCTGACTCACGCGCCAACTCAAATCCAATTTTAAAAAAATAAAAAAATCAGTCAAATCTCTCTGACGACCCGACAATGAATTTCAATCATGAGAAGTTGTGAATTGGACGGGAATGGAAGTTTTCCGACCCACCACAACACGCGCCAACCCAAATCCTATTTTTGAGACCACTTCAAAAAATAAAAAAATCAGCCGAATCCCTCTGACGACCCGACAATGACTTTCAATCATGAAAAGTTGTAAATTGGATTGAAGTGAAAGTTTTCTGACCCACCACAACACGCGCTAACTCAAATCCAATTTTTGAGACAACTTCATAAAATAAAAAAATCAGCCCGACAATGACTTTCAATCATGAAAAGTTATGAATTGGACTGAAATGAAAGTTTTCTGATCCACCACAACACGAGCCAACTCAATTCCCATTTTTGAGAACACTTCAAACAATAAAAATCTGCCAAATCCCTCTGACGACCCGACAATGACTGTCAATCATGGAGAGTTGGGAATTGGACTGAAATAAAAGTTTTCTGACCCACCACGACACGCGACAACTCCAATCCTATTTTTGAGACCACTTCAAGAAATAAAATAATTGTCCGAATCCCTCCGACGACCTGACAATGACTTTCAATCATAGAGAGTTGTGAATTGGACTAAAATAGAAGTTTTTTGACCCACCACAACATGCGCCAACTCAAATACTATTCTTTAAACCACTTCAGAAATTAAAAAATCAGTCGAATCCCTCTGACGACTCGACAATAATTTTCAATCATTAAAAGTTGGAAATTGGACTAGAATAAGAGTTTTCTGACCCACCAAAACACGCGCCAACTCAAATCCTACTTTTTAGACTCTTCAAGAAATAAAAAAGACGGCCGAACCCCTCTAACGACTCTACAATGACTTTTAATCATAAAAAATCATGAATTGGAGTGAAATGAATGTTTTTTGACTCAGCACAACACGCGCCAACTCAAATTCTATTCTGAGACCACTTAAAAAATAAAAAAATCGGCCGAATCCCTCTGACGACACGGCAATGACTTTTAATCATCAAAAGTGGTGAATTGGACTGCAATAAATGTTTTCTGACCCACCACAACACGCGCCAACTAAAATCCTATTTTTTAAGACACTTCAAAAAATATAGAAATCGGCCGAATCACTCTGACGACCCGACAATGAATTTCAATCATCGAGAGTTGTGAACTGGACTGAAATGAAAGTTTTCTGACCCACCACAACACGCGCCAACTCAAATCCTATTTTTGAGACCACTTAAAAAAATAAAAAAATCAGCCTAATCCCTCTGACGACCCGACAACGACTTTCAATCATTGAGAGTTGTAAATTGGACTGAAATGAAAGTTTTCTGACCCACCACAACACGCGCCAACTCATATCATATTTTTGAGAGAACTTCAAAAAATTCTAAAATCGGTCGAACCCCTCTGACTACTCGACAATGATTTTCAATCTTGAAAAGTGGTGAATTGGAATGAAATGAATGTTTTCTGACCTACCACAACACGCGCCATCTCAATTCCTATTTTTGAGACCGCTTAAAAAAATGAAAAAATCGGCCTAATCCTTATGACGACCCGACAACGACTTTCAATCATCGAGAGTTGTAAACTGGACTAAAACGAAAGTTTTCTGACCCCCCACAACACGCGCCAACTCATAACCTATTTTTGAGACCACTAAAAAAAATTATAAAATTGGTCGTATCCCTCTGACTCCTCGACAAGGATTTTCAATCATGAAAAGTGGTGAATTGGACTTGAATGTTTTCTGACCCACTACAACACGCGCCAACTAAAATCCAATTTGTGAGACCACTTAAAAAAAATTTAAAAATCGGCCTTACACCTCTGACGACCCGACAAATGACTTTCAATCATGAAAAGTTGTAAACTGGACTGGAATGAAAGTTTTCTGACCCACCATAACACTCGTCAACTGAAATCCTATTTTTGAGACCACTTCCATGTTTATTTTCTGAAGTCGCATATTTATATAGTTTTTACTGAGGAGCAATGAGTGTGACACTATATTGTTATGTGCGAGTGTATTGTATCAATTTGTGAAGTTTGTTTTGGACTGCGACAATATCAGTCACTGAGTAAATTTAGTGTGTTTGGTGTGAACAGAAATTCACATTTAATGTTATATAAACAATACAATATGTTAGAACCTAAAAAATCTATATAACATTATTGAGAAATTGGTTTTATGGATGAAATTCATTTCTGACATAGAATTTTGGCATATTAATGAATTTCAGAAGATTAAAAATCCAAAAATAAAAGTCAAGGAACTGATAAAAAATTTGTATTTAACAAAATAATATTGCATCCTCGTACTAGCTCAGTTTTCTACCCGTCAAGCTTTTTAATCAACTGACGTTTGAATTAAAAACCACAAAATATCGAGTGATGTTCGTAGTTCAGTGGTCAAGATAATTTCCAACATGTCAGGAACATGTCCGTAAACTTTTTTCGATTTTCTAAAAATCATACCAAACGCAGATTTTTATCTGAGTGGAACTCTGCTAGAAAGCACGGATTACGGCGTTGCAATGGTGCTATTTCACTTCACTGAAAAAAGAAATATGAAGAGGAGTTTGGATTACTATAAAAAGTTTGTATGAGTAGCAGAGCTTTGACCGCATCTACCGTCTGAGACTGAGAAATAGATTACAGATATTAATATGCCACTAGATGAAATTCAGTCAATAAGAGATTTGTGAGGAAGTGGACTTGGTATGCACATCCAGAATAGAGATGTACAGTGTGTCTCACTTCTCATAGAAATACCCTCGTTACTTCGGTAATATTCAACGTAGAATTGATTAAGTATTTCAAGTGATATACACTTCACGCCAACAGCGATGGAATCACATTTTCAAAAACTTATAGTAGGAAGCAAAATATGTCAAAAATGTCTTCAAATTCGTGATCAAAACAACCATTTGACCACACTTTGTTCCTAAATATATGTTGATTTTGAGTCGCTCCAATGATAGCAATTATATCGGTTAAAGACACCCTTCATTGTAAATTTAGCTTCATCTCTCCATTTCATTCTATTCCCCCCAAATAAGTTAAAATGAACCCACAAAATGACACTTCGTGAAAAATCAGTTTCTTTCTGCTGCTGTGCTGTGCTGAACTATGGAGACCTTATAGGGGTGAAATTTATGTTTACGCAGTGTTCTATGTACTGAGTTTCTTGACAATCCTAATCCCCTTGCAACAGTTGCAACTTGTCTCAAATAAATTATTAGATATGTGGCAAATTATCTCGAAAATGCAATGTCAATATCTTCATCAACAAGTGGGTTGTTTTTCGACACCCTTGCTTTGACGGATCCAAAGTTTTTTAGGTTTTCTATAATTCATTCAACAGGGCTTTGTGACCCGGTATGATTACTACAATGACATTTCCATGGTAGTTGAATGAGTTGCGAATATTATGAAAACTAATTGGGAAAACTAGTGGAATACGTAATCCAAATCTTCCGCAAAAAAACTATACAACAGGTATTGTCATCGGCAAGTATCCAATAGAAAACGACCGTTGAATTATACCTGTTTGATACTCGGTGGAGTGTTCTACAAGATCTATTTTCCAATGCTTTTTTAATATCACTGAAATTATTTTACAATTTAATTGGGGCAACACCTCCATACCAATTCCATGCTCCTTGCCAATCATCACCGATGACTAGTTCGACGCAGTTCAATCGAAAAATCCTTTCAACTTGATTGGGAATCCTTAGGACAAATACTGAAGTATGTATTCATCGCCATCTTTGGGTTCCAGAAAAGAATTCAATGGTCGTGAGGGCAGTAGTTGTTTTCTGTTAGATACTTGGCGACGACGATACCTACTGTATAGGTTTTTTGCGGATTATTTGGATTACGTAATTCACCATTTTTCTCAATTAGTTTAATGGTCTGCCATCATGCAGTGTAGCCCCTCTTCTTCATGATTCATATAGATGTAGGAAGTGTTCAAAGCTAGCCTCATTATGAATGGTGAATAGAAAAAATTGAGAAGTTCCCGAATTCTTATGGGACCACCGAGCCCATACATAAAATACAGGGTGTTAATTAAGTACGTTGACAAACTTTGAGAGGTGATTCTTTGAAATATTTCAGGACGAAAAGTTCATATAAATATGTCCCAAATGGCTTGGTTTTCGAGGTACAGGATGATGATACTACATTTATCAAAGTTTAAATCAGGCAAATTCGATTCATTCGATAGTACGTTACAAAATGATTCCTTCCTTAAAAAATTCACAAGGTCCTCCTTTTTTCAGATTCAAGCCTTGTTCAACCCCTCAGATTTTTTTCCCCACCACTGATAGATTGTGAGGAAAAAATATTCAGTGTTATTTCATTTAGCATCTTTTTGTTCTCTTGGTATTTTTCATTTACTCATACGGTCCAGGAGCTATAATGAAAATAGTAAGGCAAACATTTTTCAGTATCGCATAACGTAAATTTGAGGAACAAATATTCTCACAAAATTCGAAGGGTGATTTTTTGAAAGATTTCAAGACGAAAAGATCATATAAACATATGTCCCATACGGCTTGGTTTTCGAGATACAGAATTTTTTTTTTTTTCGCTACCACTGAGAGGTTGTGAGAGAGGAATAATCAGTGTTTATATGAAATTTTTGTCTTAACATCTTTCAAAAAATCACGCTTCAAATTTTGTGAGAACATTATTTGGTCCTCAAATTTCTTCACGATATGCGTTAAGTACTGGAAAATGTTTGTCTTGCTATTTTCATTATAGCTCCTGAACCGTATGAGTAAATGAAAAATACCAAGAGAAGTAAACTTAAAAACATCTTTAAAAAAATGTATTTTCATCACCCTGTACCTCGAAAACCAAGCCGTTTGGGACATATATTTATATGAACTTTTAGTCCTGAAATCTTCCAAAGAATCACCTGTAGAAGTTTGTCAACATATTTAATTAAAACCCTGTTTATCTTTCATGCAATCATTGGTTTTCCAAAAAACCAATCCTGATCGTGAAATTTGTACCTGGTTAGCGCTGCCCCCTATATATAATGTTAGCAATCAATTAAGATTTGACGAGTTTGGTATCTTCACTAACGCATGCTTCATAAATATATACCTACAAACCATTGCTGCGCGGGGTGGGGAATAAATTCGACTGTTGTGACGCGGTGATGGTGGCTTTTAATGATCCTGTGCAGAAATAAAAATATATATTCGGTCTGCATGCGCAATTTTTTTTTACAATATTTATAAAAGGGTTACACTTGGGTATGGACATTGTAGAAGAAATAAGTTCAGATGTTTCGTGAAATGAAGAAATGTAATAATAGACAGGCAGTTTTGAAATGAGGAATTTGGGGTTCACTCCTGATACAACAGAAAGTGCTACATTCTCGAAAATATGTTAGCCGGATTTTTCGATTCAATTGGGGCGAACTAGCCTTCGCTGATGATTGGCAAAAACCATGAAACCGGTACGAAGGTTGAATCGAAAAATTAATTCAGCTCTGATATTTAAAATGCATTGCAAACTAATTCTTGTAGAAAACTTTGCCAATAATTGAACAGATATAATTCAACGGTCGTAGGGGGCATTAGTTGTTTTCTGTTGAATACTTGCCGACGACCATATCTATTGTATTGAATATTTGCGGAAGATTCGGATTATACGTAATCCACCATTTTCATGACTATATTAATCTCCAACAATAATATTTCGTTAATGTCGTTAGTTCCATTGCTACTGGCGTGGCAGTATATATCACTTGAACCGGCCCATAATATTTGATTCTTCAAATTTCACAATTCTGTGTCCTTTATTATGCGGAAGTCATGGGGGTATTTCCATGAGAAAATAGATATATACAGCTTGATCCAAAATTAAGTCAGTATATTTGCCAACTACGTTATTATTACGATACAAATTTAGTTATATAACAAGCTATTGAAATTTTTCAAAACAATCATGATGCTAAAAAAAATCAGCAGACGCTTTCTCAAAATATGTGACGAAACGATACGTATTTCGATTCATAATCACATTCTCAACAAAAAACCCTATTTTCCTCATCTTGCCAAAATTGAAAATGAAACCAATGATATAAATTCAGCAGAAAACCTAGAAATCATACAGGCAATCAGGTTGTCTTGAAATATCGTAAATTTTCCTTTCATGGTGGTTGATATCAAAGCCGTTAGATGTCGGCCGTTGTAACATCTGACTGCGCTTAGCCAGGTTCGAATCCTGAGTATGAATATTTTTTTCTCAATTCCTTCGGAGTCGATTTTTGACGTCTGGTGCTTGCTGGTGTACGCACCAACCACCCAAGGTTGAAAAAATATTTCGATTTTTCATTATCAAATATTGCGAAAACATCATAGACACATTCTAGGGAAATATTGTGACGTTTTTTTGGCTTACGTTTCTAACCTGCTCATAAACAAATTTGCCAGGTAGGAGGACAAGGGGTTGAATCATTTTCATTTCATTTTCGTTCTCGGGCAACCTTCTTGAACTATGTTTGAACCGCTATAATTAGTTGATAATAACAATGACTGGGATTGGATGAAATGATTGGTTTGTTCAAAAGATAAAATTTTCATGAAAAGGAAGGAAATTAGTCAAGACAGGAGTTGTCTCCTGCAAGAAACTTCCCAATCGTCTCTGATTTTGGGAAAGTCTTATTACTATCAAAGTTGAGCCTGTAATATTTTGTGAACCCAGAACAAACGTAGTTCAGTTTTATATGAACTATAAATCCGCAATTATCACACGTTGTTCATTAAAAGTCGAGAATGTTAATGCTTCGCAAAGACCAACAGGAAGAACGGAGTGTGAAACTGATCGGCTCTGACCAAGTGCTCTCATTATATCTGCGGTAATGGCGGCAAAACTGAACTTTGCGAATGACTGATGGAAACGAGAGCCTTCACAATCCGTCTTGTCAAATACACTACCTTGCTCATATCCGTCAACGTCCGCATTTCCGTCTCCTGTGAATTACGTCCATCATTCTGTCCTTTCTTGCAATATCTTCGTGTTGCAATCGATACTTATGAATGGGAACGGTCAGAGGTCATCGTTGTAATATTGCTGCTTTTTTTCGGAGTCGTTGAAATTTTCAATTATTCTGTAGACACTCGTCATATGTTCTCTAATAATTCTCAGTAGATATTGAAAAAACATTATATGCTGTATCTTCACCACATATTTTTAATTGGTAGCACCTTTCATGTGTTTAATGTTTCGTCGTTACGGGTCTCTTTCTAATTAGTCTAGGTAACGGGTTGCCTTGGACGCCAGCTTCCATCAGAGGTCACTATGGTGTGGATAGAAGCAATCTGACCAGAAATGCAGCTGCTTCACGTATCAATCATTTATACTTGGAAATAAATAAATAATTATTGAAATCAAAGAAAAGCAAAAAATAAAACGTAGAGTACCTAGGTACTACAAAATCATTATTCCCGTAATAAGCAACTAAAATATTTGTCAACCGGTATTCATGAACAATAGAGGGGTAGAGCAGTATTAGCTAAGCAACAGGAAAGCAAGAAAAAAGAATAGAATTTGAGTCGGCAACGGCACAATATAAATGGAAGCACAAAGTTCAGCCAAAGCTCTACGAACTTCATGTCAACAGTTCACAGGTTACGGCTTGTTTTCTCTGGAACCTTTCAAAGTAATCGCATGGATATGAGTCCCGAAGCTTCACTATACTCTCTATAACGAACGTACCTAACTCCGTATAAGCTTTATAAAGCTGTTGTCCTTCAGAATATACTAGTCTAAAGAGATGTTAATGGAGAAAGTCCAATTGAGATCTTTCAGACGTACCTACTTCTTACTATCTAAGCTGTTACTGGAGCTACCCAACTGACAGCTTTCTGATAGACTTCGGACTACCTAAGCTCTACAAAACTGTTGATGAAACTTGCCCTAGCATCCGCTCAACCGTCAGCTTTCCGACGATCTTCAGAATGTACTAGACAACAATGCTGCTATTGGAATGTGCTTCAGCAGTAGTCCAATTGACAGCTTTCAGCCGTATACTACAAACTATCTAAGCTCTACAAAGCTGTTACTGGAGCGTGCCTTGGCAACTACTCAATTAACAGCGTTCAGATGGACTTCGGACTACCTATACTCTACAAAACTGTTGACGCAACCGCCCAATTATCAGCTTTCCAACGATCTTCAGAATGTACTAGCCTACAAAGCTCTTATTGACAGCTTTCAGCCTTACTTCAAAATTATTTGAGCTCGTATTTCAACCTATCTAAGCTGTTACTGGAGCATACCTTAGCAACTATCCAATTGACAGCTTTCTGATGGACGGAATGTTAATGGAAATTGCTTTAGCAACCATCTAATTTTCAGCTTTCCAACGATCTTGAGAATATACTAGTCTACAGAGCTGTTAATAGAGTGTGCTTTAGCAACAGTCCATTTGACAGCTCCAGCAGTACTTCGGACTATCTAAGCTCTACAAAGTTTCTACTGGAGCGTACCTTGGCAACTACCCTACTGACAGCTTCCTGATGGACTTTCTGATGGACAGACTCTCTAAGCTCTACAAAAATGTTAATGGAACGTGCCTTAGCAACCACCTAAAGTGTAATTTCTGACAGAATACAATCGCTATATTCACAGTTGACAATTGCATTTTCACCAAAGTACTGTTTAAGCATGATTCGATTCTATTCATTTATGTTTCTGCTTTTGTTTATTATTGAGAATAATCTGTCGAATATTTTGCTTTCCTGCTAATATGTATGGAACCATCTGAACCACTGACATTATGTCGTGAAAATATCAGCACAATTCTAGCAGACATGGGAATTTGTCGTCGCGAAATGACGGTTCTTTCCGAAATGAAAGACACGAATTCAGGAATTTTTGAAATTAAGTATATATAACATCACCCGATGAGGAATTAATTCATGAACAAAATAAGTCAAATGTTTACTTTGGAATTTTTTGCTTCAGCTTGGTAAAACATACAACAATTATTAATCACAACAATTATCTCTTTGGGAACTATGAACTACCGATTAAAATAGCTTGGGGAAATTGTTTGCCTTGATCGAATTCAACCATACTTGCGATTCCTATTGAATGCAGTAGTTTTTTCACCTAGCATTTCCGAAGATAACGCTTGTGGCGACATCTATTGCCATATTTGACGAAGGCGACACCTGTAACTTCGTGTTGTAATTCCTATACTGTCATAATTTCTGATGAACTAGGAAAAACATGACAACAGCATCTTTGGAAAGGAAACAATATTTGTTATACATTCTGATCCCATTACAAACTACCAAATGTTCATCTAGATTGTATACTGGTACTGGTGACGCGTGCTCATTTTTATTTTGTTCTGGGCTATTCCGCACAACTGTTGTTTTCAAATAAGGGATTAACTATATTGCAACATCAAAATCAAACAAATTTCCCATCCAGACCGTTTAACGTTTGATATAAATTATTATTCAATAATATACAACCCTTTGAGATCATCACTAATTTGAAATAATTCAGCAATTCAATAACTGATACTGGCACTATTCATTAATAATCATTTCTCTGTATACTCCATTATCCAACAAAACGAGCAATCACGTATAATTATAATTTCTTTGATACTTCGCATGGAGATTGAATTTGACAGATGACTGAACAAATACCTATTTCACAGCAGAATCGAGAAGCAAACAGGATACAAGCATGTGATTGTCATTTTCATACAATTTAAACAATGCAATTTTATCCATGGTCGATCAAAATGATGTTGCTAATAACTAATTATAAGCAGTATCACAGCGAGAACTACCAATAGATCTATGCAAACAGAATAATTTTGAATTATAATCGTTTATTCGCCGTTTGAAATCGTTCAACTTTCACATGGTTGATACCAACCATAGCGGCTGGTCAGAACGTCGAAGCAAAACAAATATTTCTGGTTGACTATTTTTGCAAATTTTCTTTATCAAAAACATCTTGGGTGCTCAGCTTCCACCCAAATGATGAGAAAATACACTTAACAAAATAGGGTTGTCCACCATGGGAATATCGGAAACATATGGGCCATCTGTACGAAAGTATAAAAAATACAAAAACATTCTTGATATTCAAGTTGATTTAGAAACATTGAAATTTGCATATATTTTTTAAGGTTATCGTCAGATGTGAAAAAAATGTTTTACAAGGTTTGTTGTGGATAACAGTTTGATATTTAAAATAAAATTCGAACATTTGTGCCGGAGAGTATCAACATAGTTAAACTCATTAGTTCGACAAAGTCGAGGTACCCTTCCCTTCACAAGTTTCCACCAGGTAGAAAAATGAGGCAAACATCTATCAGAATACAACTACTTCTCTGACTAATGCCGCGACGAGCATTGAACTACATCTAAGAGATATTGGTGCAACGTTCTTTCAAGAAGATCCAATTGCAAGTGCTTGTCTCGTAATTAAACAGCAGATTATTTTTCATTTGTTTCAAGGTTTTGCCTCTCATCACTTCCGGGGCAGGTCGGACAACATTCTAATTGTTCGCTCCCTGCCAAACGAATAATAATCAGTTTAACTGTCGGACGATTTGTCATCCGATCAACAATAATTTTCAATGTTCCAGAAAATCTTGAAATTTAGAAGAATTGCAAAAAAATATTAGAAATCAGATATTCTAGATGAGAAGACTATAAAAAGTTTGAATTGACATGTTAAATGATTAGTGAAAATTCGAAATGGAGGTCGAAAAGGATCTGAAACTTATTGATAAGTGATATTGAATCCATAAGACGAAAATAAAAATAGAATGGTCTTCGAAACTAGGGCATATTGAAAAAATTAAGTTGACGATGATTGTTCGATAACGAAACGTCGGACAGTAATACTGATATCATAAGAAAGCTTTTGGAACATTCTTGCGAAGAAGTGTGTTTGTCTTGTTCCAGCTCTGACAATAACACCAAAAAAATGTATAAAGAATCCGAAAATTTTATTTTCCCAAAAATAATTCGGTAAACAAAAATATTTTTGAAAATTTCATACCTCCTTATAGCCAGTCTGTTACGCAACTTCACGCTGAGAAACATTCACCGCTGCTTGGCTTCAGTTATCAACAGTACCTGACTTATCAGATATAATAAAATAGAAATAATAATAAGTAACAAGTTTTTGGTAACAAATAGTCATGCTGTGATAACAGAAAATTGTTAGTCTTTCATTTATGGGATAGAACAGTGTAGAGGGCACTGCCATTTGCGGAATTGAGAACTGGACAGGACTTCCATATCAATCATTACGGTAAATTGAAAAAATAGTTTGTTTCTGCTAGGAATACATCCATGCCTAGAGTACTAACTGAACAACAGAACTGAAGATGCTGAATGTCCACTAGGAACTTGGAAAGACAAAGACAAAAAATTCACATGAATGAAATATAACTTATAATGACTTGCTTAGTACGACAAATCAGTGTATTGAATGATTCACTTTTTATATTTCTCATGTAACATTCATGTTATCATTCTTAGAATTATCATGAACAACACACTGCATTTACCCTTGGAAACTCACACATTCATCATTCGATCATTTGGAGAATGTAGTGGACAGGTGTTATGGAATCATGTTTTCCATGTTAATTTTATTGTTACATTGATGTTGTTCGTTATATAAAGTAAATACATTGACTGAGCAATTGTGGCCTCACATATGCATGAAGCATAATGATTAGAAATAAATCAGAACAGGAAAAATAATTATTGACAAATTGATGAATGATTGTGAATGAATACCGTGTGTTTCACGTTAACGTAGTCGATGTTAAAATCTTACCGGCATCACTTTTTATAGCTGTCATAATTGAACCATAAAAATAATATAAAAGTAATAATGGCTTTTATTGGTAGGAAATGGAATATACAACTTGATCAAGAGGCAGAATTCAATAGAAGAACTAGAAATATAATTAGCTTCTTGTTCTTCCATCCAACCTTCATGCACATAATTATAATTCAGTTCTCGAACTTCCTTTGAATTTACGATGATGACGAGATTGAATTCATTTTTCGGGAATAAATCTACTCTCAATGAAGTAGCTATAGTGTCAATGGATCTGATTATCCCTAATTTAATATTCACAAAGTCCTGATATGATTGCTATTGTTATCTGTTACGTTATTTTTCACGTACGTGAACATTCGTAATGCATCCACCGGTGCTAACGCAAAGAACACTACGCCTGCGCAACTGTCCCTTAGTACGTTAACTTTTACGTGACACTAAGGTAAACACGGTTGAATTTCTACAAATTCATTATAATTGCGACATGTTTCGCTACACGGTAGCTTATCAAGCGATAGTACACTAAAGTTATTCACGTTGATACTTAGAATACCCATTTCATAAATAAGGTAATCGGTACTACCTTCATCAAAATAACAACATGTAATAATTGGTAAACATTGTACCGGAAGAAACCTATCAGTTACTCATAAGGAGAATCAATTGAACAAAGGAGAGCTATTAAGATCGAGTTATTCATTTAGTGAACAATTTGAATTTTTCTATTTTTTAATTCCGAAAAATTCCAAATAATCAAGTTTCATGCCTTTATTTTTCATATGAAGAATTTCAAAAAGTTATCTTCTATAATATGTGTGTTGAATTTCTTTTCTTTTCTACATAACTCAAAATATGTTCTCGCGCGTATGCGGTTCTTGAAAGGTCTACCTTTTAAGCCTATATAAAATTTTGAGGCAAGAACCACAATTCAGTTTATAATCTCCTGATTTTTCTGCCTTATCTTTATTATTTTTGATAAACTTTTCCAACGTGTTATCTGTTCCGAAGGCTACTTTAAAATTTTGTTTATGCTAAATGAAGCTGATTTTGGTTCAACACAGATAGTTCAACTGATGGTGCCGTTACAAATCATACTATAGGTCAAACAGGGTAATGTTGTTCATGATTTGGAATTTGAGAGTTCATAATCGTTAGTATGAATTTTTCAGCTTCGTTAAAGCCGACCTGGTGGCACCTGACTCCAGGTAGTACCGATTGCCTCATTTATGAAATGGGTATTTAAGCAAAGTAACAACTTAAATAACTTTTAATGTACTATCGCTTGATTAAGCTACTGAGTAGCGAAACATGTCGCGATTATAATAAATTTGTGGAAATTTTATAGTGTTTACCTTAGTGCCATAGTATGGATTTTCATCAAGTAATGGCAAACTCAATCCAAGAGTTAACGTTCATGATTTCACTTCAACTCCCCATTATTGATATCCCCACTACTCCAGGCTTAGTTCATGCCACTACCCAGTCCGAAACTAGGTCAATACAGACTTTTACTTCATCTGTCCTCCCATAGACGGTTGATAAAAATGGAGAGACTTTGGTGAATTACCACAACTTTCGGATGAAACATTTTTATTACTTAATGGAATATCCAGAAAAGAAAAGAATCCAAATATCGCCTAATATATGTGTAGGATCAGTTCACTTACTTTCACTGAGGAAAGCATGTTAGGGTCGAAATAAATACAGCATTTAGTTGAAGGAAATTGACTCTTGCACCCCATATACATTTCGAATTTGGACACAAATGCAATAACAGATAAAGAAGTGTGAAAACGTCTATGAAATGACCACCAGGAACATTGGAAGCAGTATATTCAACACCAAATGCCAAGGAAAAAAAAATTTTAATGAAAATATGCGAAATGAAACTTTCTGTGTTTTTGTACCACTTGTATCCAACTGGACAACGTGTTAATATATAATTACCCCAAGGTTGGCTGAGGCGTTGCAGCCAACGGGAGTAGCGACCCGTGGGCCCTAGCTTACCGTACACCAAAGTCAAAAATAAATATGTTCTCCCGACACTCAACACATACCCACTCGCCCATTACGCAGAGGGATGCGAGAACTTCTACTTTCAGTGGGAGCTAAGCAGGAGCCTCAAATTGAGTGCTGCGGGACTGGTAGCTGGTGATGAAATACCCGCGGTCACCGCTCTGCCTAGTTGAGAACCAGCCTCACCAGGGTTTTGACGAGGCGGACAATCGAAGGAACTCATTGTGGTAACCAGAAAATCTGGCTTTCGGTGGGAGCCAAGGTGGGGCTTGAATCGGGTGCTGTGGGACTGGTAACCGGTGAATAAATCGCCCGCGGCTGCCACACCACCCGCTCGAGAACAAGCCCTATCAGGACTTTATCGAGGAGGAGGATGGAAGGAACTCGCAGTGAGAGCTGGAAAAGTAAGTAGTCTCCAATGAAAGCCAAAGCAATAGGCCTCGGATCGGATACTGCGGGTCTTGTAGCCGGTGATAAAATCACCCGCGGCCGCCGCACCACCCGACCGAGAACCGGGACTTGAGAAGGCGGATTGAAGGAAGTCGCTCCCTTGACAAGCACTTACACATTACACACCCAGACTTTGAGGAGTGCAGGTGGAAATCATAGACAGGCAGAACACCTTGCATGGGGAGAGCAGGGAATGGCAAAAAGGGTCCATAGAGGCATACTTGCTTGGCTGTAACAACAGCTTCCTCATAGATAGTACCACTTCTACTTCATCCTTCTTCGACATTTTCAAACTACTAGTAGTAGTAACATTAGTGTTACAGATACAATAAGTGGTACAAGAATATAGGAAGTTTAATTTCATATTTTTTATGGTGATTTCCTACCCTACCCATCAATTTAATAATTTTAGATACAACTGATTTCTTATAAAATTTTAAAGCGAATTTTATATACAACAACAGCCTTATCGGCTGCTAATGAACCGATCCTAGATCGCTAAATAAACCCAAGCAATCCATATTTTCGACAATTTGTCGAACTCGCTCATCAACCCTGTATAAAAACTGATATTCCGTGAGCCGTGAGTGATGTCCGTCATTTACCCCTTGCTAAGTGGTGAAACTGTAACTACTACTGTGCCATTCGGTAGCCCGACTACCGTGATCGTTCACCTCTGCAGTCTGTGAGTCACATGTATGATGGTGATTGAATGACTTGATGGATATCTGCCATTAGCAGTGACAGTTTTAAGACCTCCTCGCCTCCCCCGCGCTACCGCCGCTACGACCTACAGCTGCCCTATAACCAGAGGCGTAGCAACATTTTCTAGTTATTTTGCACTTAACCGGATTGTATATTGATGTGGAGAGGTGGAATCAGATGGTATTTCAAAATTATTTAATTTTTGCGAAGAATTCCTTCTAGAAGCTTAGCCAAGAATGTTATGCATGAAAATCATAGTAAGGTACAATAACTGTTTTATGTTAGGACATCATACATGTTTATATTCTCAGAATTCATAAAATGATATGTACTGCGTTCAAAAATGATTCTCCATCAGTGATAATCGGGATTTC
Source organism: Chrysolina americana (assembly GCA_958502065.1). NCBI lineage: Eukaryota > Metazoa > Arthropoda > Insecta > Coleoptera > Chrysomelidae > Chrysolina > Chrysolina americana. Next base: position 13,477,679 of record OY293413.1, read on the forward strand.
ACTGGATCAGGTGACCAAAAAATCTAACAACCCAAACTTCATCTGAAAAATAACCTTGAACTGTATGCACATTCAAAATTGATCCCAGGAGAAATACCTTCAATGTTCTTCCAAGGCTGTTGATCAAAACACAATCACTTTTCAACAAGACAAAATTTGAATAATATGGATCCATCAGATCTTCGAAATCCTACATATAATCTTGAACCTTCTCGTACGTGAATCTCATTCCAACAGATGATAGTTGGCGATGAGATACAAATTTTCTATCACCAACAATTCTTATCATCGTTATATCAGCATTATATCGCGCCTGTTGTTTGTGAAAGAAATTAATCAACGTATTTAAATTTAAATTTCCATTATCTCTCGATGTATGATATCATACACAGGGTTCTGAATTGGGACTCACTAAGTTAGTTTTATGACCCACATTATTTTGTCACTCCCAAATCAGTAATTTCCTTTTCCTCAATTATTCAGATTCTTCGCTCACTGGAGCTTCAAATGAGCTTCTGTCTGATGGATATTGAAAAAATACAAATCTGATTCACACAATTCATATTCAAAGTAGAAGCATTCACTTACTGAGTATGCTTATCGATTGTTGGTTTTTGTCAAATGAACGAACTGGCATATCTACCCTTCTATGATAATAATAATCCCCAAAGGTTACCTACCTCTACGGGTAACACAGCATCACGCCACTACAATTCAATTGACAATATTCCACAGGCTTGGTAATGAATTTTGGTTTTTAATATATGGAACACTGTATTTTGATATACTTACTGACATATGCCATGTGTCAGCAATGACAAATGTCAAATTATTATAACCAATCCCCAGCCAAACCCTTGAATATGACAGATGACATAATTGGTTTTGATCAGTGTTCCCACTATCGAGAAAAAAAAAATTACCAACCTTTCAGAAAAAAAAAAGATCACCGATAGCCTGTGGAATATTGTCAATTGAATAACTGAGAGTCTTCTTGCTAACGACATAATAAGGAATATTCAGTAGTTTTCACAGCAATATGAACATAGAAATAATAAATATACTAGGGCAGTTGATAATTGTCCGGCGATAATCTGAATGAGTTATCCATTGTTACCTATATTGACGTTTCAAAACTGTTTTCTACGTTTATTCGAGAATATGCACACTAAACTTGAACTATATAGTAAGAATATCAAGTGTAGCTGACGATTTTATATTTTTCATGATTTTTAGGAATCTACCCCTGATAACTTTTTTCGACTGTTTTTTTTTCTGTTTCAAAGGTTCATAATAATAGAGTTGAGAGGGGACATTTACCCCCAAAAACATTTCAAAACTATTTTTCTACTTTTATTCGTAAAATGAAATGTATTTTGAATATGCACCCCGAATTTCAAGTCGATTAGTGTTTAATTAAAGATTTCATAGGCTTTTAACGACACCTTAACAGTTTCGATATTTCAAAAAAAGCTTCGACTTTAAATCCCTTTTTTTGATAAACTCTGTATCTGAGCATATACAAATCATATGTTTTTGGAATGAGCATGAAATTTTGCGTATATAGAGCGAATTTGAAGTGGAGCTGACAATTTTGTATTTTTCATGATTTTTATGACTTTTTTCGAGTGAACTTTTGTTCGAATATGCTCACCGAATTCCAAGTCGATTATTCTTTAATCAAAGATTTCATAGGCTTTCAACGACACCTTCGCAATTTTAATCTTTCAAGGAAAGTTTCGACTTTTATTCCTGTTTTTTGGTAAACCTTGTATCTGAGCATATACAATTCAAATATTCTTGGAATCAGCATGAAATTTTACACATCTAGTACAAATTTCGAATGGAGCTGACGATTTTGTAGTTTTCATGATTTTTAGGGATCTACTTACCCCAAGTGACTTTTTCGAGAGATGTTTTTTTCTGCCTATCAAATTAAAATTCTATCTTCAACCGTTCTCAGCTTTCCATAAACAAGCTAATTTCGCGTGTGAAGTAGACAATAATATGTACATATTTAATTTTTTCCTAAAATTGTTAATTTTTGTTAATATTCTTGTTGAACATGCAATAAAAAGAAAATGTTAACTTAAAAAAAATTCCTGTACATATGTGAAACTTTATTAAATTTTTAGGTAGAAAAATTGTCACTTTCAACCCTAAAACTACCGAGAAAAGTACATTTTCGAAGTAGGTGTTAAAAAAATATTAATCAATTTCTCCTTTTGCTATGGTTGCAATAGTTTATATTTATACATATACAGTTACGGTTTTTGTCACACACAGGCATATTCGTCAGTTTTCATTTTCTGAATTGGGATTTCATTACTTCTATATGGATAACGAGCAATGATGTTCCATGACGGACGGATTTGTGAGGGTCTCTGGAAATAATCAAACACCCTCCTATTCCTAGAAGACTGTCACTGGTACACCAACTGTCAGATCGTCAATCTCTTTAATGTGGAGTCTGAAGACTACAGCACCGTTATACCAGTGCGATGATTGTGAGTGTCACTGCTCTGTTTGATGCAGTGTTTACAATCACGTTATAAAAAAGAAATCGGGACGACGCGAAAATAGAGTTTATTGGTCAGCAGTTCGCTCAAATGTTTCCCATTCTTTCAACTAGAATTGTTTTCAAACAAATTAATCAGCAACTAAGAATTAGCAATTAGATTAGGAAATACTCTTCATCCATAATCATCTTATAATTGAAGTGTTATCCACATTTATGAACCAAAGTACCACTTTAGCCACTTGTGGATTAATGAAAAATACAATCTTGATTCAATCACATTTTACTCATTTATCATTAATATCAACATTAACATTAATATTATTAGACATTTCGTTCTTTGTTTTTCACCAGAATAAAAAAAATATCTTGAAATCTGAACCTCGTTAAAATTCCATATTGTCTGAATAAACAAGATGAATTATTTCAACAATTTCAATGATAATGATGCAACTTTTAACGTTACTATCGAAAAAATGCTGCGTGAAGCAGGTACCTCAAATCTCGAGTGGATTTTCAAGATCACAAGCAACAACCCTGTGACAATAGAAATGATTCGTCCCTTTTCACCCATAAACAGATGTAAAAAAAATCCACGGGGAGGCAAACATTCCCCAAATGATGGAAAATGCGTGAGTTTGACGGATGGCCTACTAAGGTGGACGGACACTTTGGTGTGACAATGATGGCTTACGTATTAGCCTGACCATGTTCCCGGGGGTTTCGTACGCAAATGGAGAGATATTTCTTCCATTTCCACACTCGGTCTTAATACTCTCGTCAATCCATCACTCGGACAAGGCCCACTCAATGTCATTTACCAACATCAGGGGAGAACACAACCGTCATTATTCATATACTTGAGCAGAAGTTTTTACGAGTATTTTTGAAGTCGTTCAGCTGGAGATGTGATTTGATATCCTTCATTCATAATGACGAAATCGAAAATCCTGAATAAATAATCAAATTGCTCATTAGGTACCGATAACGTTAAGTTCAAGAAATTTAATGAAGTTTTACTTTCGCTGGAATTCGTGTATCATTTTAAAATCTCACAAATTTCTATTGACAATTTTATTATTAGACACTATGACAGTGATAAAAGTGGGTCCCAGTTTTTACAGCGACAAAATGGAACCTAACTTTTGAGACAATCTTATTACTTTCCCTAAATAAAATAATATTTACCTTGTTCGTTAATTAAGTAACTATTATACAGGGTATTTTCTACCTACAGTTCCTATCTGCAGGGGGTGATTTAAAGGTAATTTTAAGAAAAGTTCCTATGAACATTTGTCCAGAGTTGCTTCGCTTCTGAGATACAGGGCGTTGAAATTAAAATTACGCCATTTCGCAGATTCAGATAGATTTATATCAAGCAGCTGGAAACACAACTCTTTGTTTTATTTTCGGACACGTTAAAAAATTCCTGGAGTAGTCCTTATTACATTGCAATTGTCAATTATTCGATTCATCTAGTCATTCACATCTAGTACAGGAGTTTTGGAAACAAGAGTCTTCAGAAGAAAACATAAATAGAGGATTCATATCAGGACTGCGAGCTGGCCATTGTTGAGGACCAATCCAGCGATTAGGGTAGGTAAAATGAGCCCGTCGTGCATAAACCACATTTGCCTCTAATAAGTATGAGTACTTTTTTAACAAAATGGGTAAATGATCTCGCAAAAAGTCCGTATAGGATTCACCTGGTAGTCTTTCTGTTAAAAAAAATTGGCCAATTTGGTAGTCAACAATAATTCCTACCCAAACGTTCAGTGAAAATTGAGGCAGAAAATTATTTTCTCTAATATTAATTACTCTGTTAGGATATCTGTCTTGGTAAATTCTTCGTGCTTCTTCCGAATATCCATTGGTTAATCCATGAATAAGGTGCATGTCAGCCATATATATATAATATAACTTCGGAAATTAAAATATTAGAATTATTATTTTATGTCTATTGAAATTTTCGAGCGGGTGGGCCATTATACAGATTGCCCTTCACAGCTCAATCATTCCAATGCAACCGAGGTAGCGATTTATCAGAAATTCAATGAAATTGTTTACACAAATGAATTCAAAATAAGTGAGTTGGGAAGGGGAAGTGAAAGGGAACTTTTTCCAAACATACTGTAATGCCGGTTCAGATGAACAAAGAAAACAATGATGAAGTCGAGAATTGAATTTGGTATTCCATTATTTCTTCAGAATATCAAATGTTCCGTTCCTTTGACTGCGAGATGCCACAAGGCAAAACGTCAGCTAGTATACCTTTGAATCATATAATATAATTATTCCAAATACGAAGTGAGTTTTTATTCAGCTGCGTTGTGTGTAGATATCAGTGAGTGTATAAGGAATTCAATTATAATCGTGATATCTTCAGTACTTTGAAAACAATCGATATCCAGCTAGACTAATAGATAGTTGGTGGAGTTCTCATGAGAGAAAAATCATATGCATTGGTAATGTTTTCGAAATATCATCTTTCAATTCGTGTGTATCGTTTCTTCTTTTCCGTTGGTTTTTGGTTAATCCGAATGTTCACCGTCACAGTGACTTCTTGAAATTCAAGATGAGTGTGTCATTGTTCTCAAACATTATTCCCAAGATATTCATAAGTAGACCCCTTCAGAAATGAACAATTTCTTCTTATGTGTCCTCTCAACAGTTGAAGCTCAAGAGTCACTCATAGTTATTTGTTGGTTCTCAAATCAATGTAAATCCCTCTTTTCCTATTCATTTCCGTAAAATATGTTAATGTATACTTGTAATGTTCATATATTATACTATCAATGGATTAATTCCATGTTTGGATAGGCCCTTAAAATTATTCCAATCGTCGTAAGTGACGAGTGAAAATAAATACTCATAGTGAATATTTTCGTCGAAAGTCGTTACTACCAGTGACACTTCCGGTACAGAAACACAGTGCGCTCCTGAAAGACAAGTTTCGAGTTGTGGACGACTAATTCCATCAATTACCGACAGATGGTCCCATTACTTTCAGACAGTGCAGTATTGTTTCTGAATTTATCACCCACTTTCATAATTAGAACTTTAAATATTGGACGGCCGATATCCCATAAATTAGGTGGCCGTGGGAGGTAGATAACAAAGAAACATCTACCAATATTGCATTTGACGTATTGTTTCGAGGCTCGTCAGAGTTATTATGAGACTTGTTTGATTCAATACCCCACTAAATGAATTCCAAGGAAAGGTGTTTTGACTCATTTCAACGCAGGGATGGCAGGAGAGGTTAATATTGAAAGGCGCAACCACTACCGAAATCTGCTGTTAGATAGACTAGTCAGTAAATTATTTTTTGGTCCACTTTTTTCAGCAGTCTCGGAAAAATATGAACCAGGTGTTATTCGATTCGAAATAGCATTAGAAAATATAAAATTGTGTGGGATTCGTTAATACATGAAGAGAAAAATAAAAATAAAAATGAGAACATTTAGAATAACACATTAAAAGTCACAACTAGACAGCTAACATTTAAAAATTATGTCAGTTTTTAGATTTCAAATATTTTTTATTGAATAGAAATATTTTTTGACTAGGAAGTCTTTCATCTCTCTTTCTTGAAACTGTAGATTGTTTTGCAATTTTTTATGTCGTCGAGTAATAAATTGAACAGTCTAGGAGCCATGGATTTACAAGAATTGATATGAATTTTTGTATAACTGAAGGGAACATAAAAATCATCTCTTGGCGCATATTATATCTGTACCTGAAATTGATGATTGTGAAATCTCTACAATTCTCAAGTACGTACAAGCAGAAATCAAAAATTATAATCGATGGCAACGTTAAAATTTTCAAGTGTTCTTTACAATCGTTTCTTTAGATCGTTTAGATATTCCAACCATGCTACGTAAAATACACTTCTGGGCAACAAAAACACCTGATGATGAGGTGGATAAACCCCAAAACCGTACTCCATTCCTCAATCTGGAATCTATCTGGGCATAGTATAATTTCATCAGTTGATCAGCACTGAGAAGAAGTATGAGATTTCGGAACTGATAGCAAAAATAATTTAATTCAGATTCCAACATCTGACAATGGTTACTTCAAGTAAGATATTCGTCTACATGAAGGCCTAGGAATTTGACTATTATTATTATTATTATTATTCCACATATCTGAATTTTATCTAACAAAATACTATGATCGACACAGTCGAACGCCCTGTCGAGATCACAAGAAATTTACTAAAAAAATAGTCTTGACTCACGGAACTATGAACATACTAGGTAAATATAAAATTTCAGAATTGAAAAAGTTCAGGGGTTTACTGGATAGATAAATGAAATATAATCCGCCGGAAAAAAGTTTTTATTGTAATTTTTCAATTAGTTATGCAATATTTAATTATTGATTGAACACGGAAATACCCCGATATGTTATAACAAATTATCAATCTACGATTATGGCATGAATATGATGTATTTACCCGATGCTTTTCCAGTTTTTCGTAAATACCTCAGAAATCTTCACATTTAGTCACGTGGAAAGACTTTCATGTCAAGTTTAATACTTGGTCTAACTGATGTCAAACATTCATTTGTCTGTTCACTTGTCTGAAGGAAATATGAAGGAAAATGTGGCAATATACAACCGTAAATACGCCAGTTTTTTACGAAAATGAAATACCATTACTTCAAATTATCACATCGATAAACCTAGATTTGTACTAAGTTTAATTTTTTTTCACAAGTTTCGAGAAAAAAAATTTGATTGTAAAGTTTTTTCAGACTTTCGAAACCCTTCTCAAAGAAGAGATACATTTTAGGATATACATTGACAGTAACTTTTCACCTCGAAATGAGATAAGGAATCTGAGTATTCTGAATCACCCTGTATAAGATTCAAATCTTCCAGAAATCGGATTGAATTGCAAACTTTAAGTGCTCATCATAAATACATTTCCAAAATCCCTTTTTCACACGCATTGTGTAATGATTATTGGAAATTACATAGTCAAATTTGTATAGCTTATTACTCTTGCTTTCATTTTCACACGCTTTCATGTCGCTTCACCTGTATGTGTGTATGTTTGAAACCGACTCCTTTACACTCGATTTTGACCCACCCTAAACGGACAGATTTAATTGAAACTTTGTACACTTATCAAGAACCGGTAACAATACGATAATTTGATGAGTGTGTCTCATTATCCTAATTAGGATAGCCAGAATGAAATAATTTGCCTCTCATATACTGTGTGAGAGCCTTCGCCAGAACTTTAAAAATCCGCGTCGGGGATGAATCCGCGTCGGGGATGAGGGTAATTAATGCGCCTGCGCCTTCCTTGGATAGAGTCGCTATTTTTTTGCATGCTCTCTCTCTCCGGAGAAAACATTTTTTTATAATAAATAAACTAAAAAACACGCTTTTATCGAGGCAGAAAATAATAATAAATGAAAAATATTAGTATCACTCTGTGAAAAAAGCGAAGGGCGCTATGTTTCATATTTTTGCATAACGTGCAGATTGAAAGAAACTAATTACTGAAAATTACAGAAATGCCCTGTATAAAAAACTGATAGTTTACTCATTCTGATGTTTTTTATTTCACAGATATAATATGAACTTTTGTATCAAATACAGAACTTTTCTATGTCTGTTTTTTGTTTAAGAATGAAGATGCTGTAAAATCGTTTATTATTGTTTTGTAGCGAAGTTTTATATAAGCTGGAGGTCCCGGATCTCCCTTGCTCGCACAAACTCTGCTTTTGAGGGGTTTTTCTGGATGATTCGTAAAAATAAAAATAAATAAAAAATTTGAGCATATTCAAAATTTATTCTGACAAAATGACCCCACATTTATGCAGAATTTGTTCAAAACACAGGGTTATTCCATACTCAATGAAATAACGATATATATGGAGTTTACACCATGGCCGCCATCAGTATAAACATATTGATTGATACGAACAATAATACGGGGCGAGTTCTTAGACCTAAAGTATTGAAAAAGGCTCTCTTTGACCTATTTCTTTTTTGTTATCGAAGATTTCAACAGATTTTTTTTCATATATTAAACGAAAATAATACAAAGAAATATTCTGTGTTTTTCACAAAAGTTCATAAAATGAGAAGAAATCAGGAAACTCGTTTTCTATATACAAGATAATTCTGTAATTTTTCTTAATATTAGTCTCATGATTACTTGAGTCAGACTGTATAATGGTGCACTGAATTTGTCAAATCACAACGTAATCCAAAGAATATATGACAGAGACACGTATACTTTCAATCTCCTCTGTAGGTATATAAAAAAAATGCATATTTCTTGATTCAGCCGATCTTATCCGATATATCCAACGCCACAGAAACATCATCGTGAACTATACAGAGAATGTTTGTGTGCCCACGATAACTTCTGTTCTGAAGCCCGAGTTGAACAACATATTGAAATTTTGTACTATTTGACCGAAAGACTTTTTGCATAGAATATGTGCGTGGTCGTTTGTCACCCTAAACGAGGTCTTGAACTGAAACTTGGTATATAGGTGTTCAAATATGAAAAATCGATTCCACTATCCACCCTTTCGAAAAAAAAATTACTAATGGTCCTTCTCGAAATTGAAATGAATCTATTAGAGCATAGTAAGCCTTGGAAATAAGTATAAAGCATAACTGTTAACATATTTCAGTAGAGCTCGTTGAGTACCATAAATTGAAATATTCAGTTTTCAAAATCGGTTCATGGGTTCCAAAATAACAGGGTGTTGCTGTTTCAGATCACATACACTGTATGTCCGCCTGAATTCAACATGCCTGTGGATATATGTTGAGACTGAGACTGCTGATGATGCTGACAGCAAATTCATTTTGTTGTTGTTGTGTTGTTGTTGTGTTGTTGTTGTTTTGTTGTTTTTTCCGTTGACCAGCATTATGGGCTCAGATTCGTCACGAGAGGCCATATGTCCAGGGTTAGGGATCTCTATACTTATCACGCGACGACGGTAGAGCAAGAGACTACTCCAATAAGGGCCAGTTTATCAATGTCGTGTTAGTGTATTTGCTAAATGAAGGAATCGATTCACATTCTAACCATGAGTTAAATTTAGCTCGGAGGTAAAGTACATTGAAAAACCGGCCCTATTGGTTTTTCAAAAATAACAATTCAGACTCAACAGCAACGTATACTTCAAGAAGATCCACTCTATAGGTATGTTACACTCCCATCCCGGAGAAGACGAAGAGGAAGAAGTATTTCCTTTATCGATCGGAATGCCAGATGCGGGTATATTTCTTCGTCAGACACTCAAGAGTTCTCGAAAATGTAAATCCTTGATAAATTTAATTACGAATGATAGTTCCAAATCCAGTTCGAGATAAACAGCAGTTTTATTAAAAGTTATCGGTGAGCCCGAACGTTGAGAGAGTGTTGATGTTTCTTCCAATTACCGAGAGTGTTGTTGTATTTCTTGCTATGCAGGATGGCTGCGAGATGCCGGTCTCCATGCATCACTCAGTTGACACCCGGTGCCCCATATATCACGGGCCGGCTGCTCTCAACGGCCCCCCGCGCCCGTTCCCTTCAAGACTTATTTGCATACAGCGACATTGGCGGCCGTTTTTTAGCCGGAAATTTATGGCCACGCTAATACAGGACGAACAGCTCACCGAACACTCGATTAGACCTAACCAGACATTGAATACTTTTTCGCTTCGTTCGGCGATTCGCCGGGTCTAGACTGATGTACAGGGCGTCTCAAAAATCACACCCAGTGGCGGGTGCATAAATTTTTTCACATTCCGGATCCAGAAATAAATAAATAGATGAAGTTCAGAGAATACTGTGAGAACCAATGTAAACATAGCGTTTTTATAGAAATTCTAGGGGTTGAATGCTTCGAGTGAATAGTTTGGTGACCAAATCGAACTAAACTTTCAAACTGAGTTGTGTATGATGAGGTGTTTGTGCCACCGTAGAAAACATTTGAATCGACCCCCTCGTAAGATAGTTTTATTTATACTTCAATTTTCGAAAAACTCTACTGACCGGGAATTTCCAGTGAAGATATTCCATTGATACAGTAGACTCTGACCGCCCAAATATACTGTTTATGCCACCATTAAGAAAATTCGAATCAACCCCCCTTTTGAAGGTAGTTTGGAGTTGCGATTTTTCGAAAATCTACTAACTGGATGTTTTTCTAGTGAAGGTATTTCATTGGGACGGTAAATTATGATTGTATGAAATATACCAGTCCCCTAAGGGTAGCTTTTTCTTGTGATTCAATTTGAAATTTTGCTGACCGGGATTTTTAGTAGAGATATTTCATTAGAATTGTGGATTATATTTCTTAAAACGTACTTTCTGTAACAGGATAGAAAGACATTTGGCTCATTCCTGTTATACGGGTATTGTATGTTTGCGATTTTTCGAAAAACTGTTTTTGCCAACAAAATTTTTCAAAAAATTAGAAGAATAAACTACTCTTATCGGCATTTTTGTATGGTGGTGGAAAAAGTTCATTTTGAGAAATCCTGCTTCAATGAAGTATCTCCACTGAAAACCCACTGTTTGATAATTTTCTGAAAAATCACAGGTATGAACTACCTCCAAAAAGGGAAGATTATGAAGGCAAGAAGGTATATTCAATAGATATGTTTTTTGCATTATGATTTCGATATTTGCAAAACACTACAATCAAATACTTGGTTCTGGTCAGCAAAGTATGTGTTTCCAAGATGAACCCATGGAAAGAGACGTTCCGCAAGTCTTCAAATTGACGACAATATCGATGAAACTGCTATTGATAAAATTTAATACGAGAAATGACATAACGAAACAAAGCTGCAACACTCTAGTCCAGTGGCTCACCGTCAAATAATTCGATCAAACTGCCTCGAAGTAATGTAATTTTTAATGGTTTGTTTCAAATTTTATCGATGAACTTTTCAATCTCTTTGTCTATTTTTTTGGCATCTTGGATGTTTTCTGGTTTGTTCAAGGGGGTGCCTGGAGTCTGAGTATCCCAACGCTACTCTCGCCTCCACGTAGTGAATCCTGGACAACGGCATAACCTGGGGTGGGATTCCGTGTACCATAGAATTTAATAGTCGATCAAATAAGTGAGATGACATTATTGTTGAATTCATGGGAAATAAAGAGTATAACTCTCGACTAGAGAATTTTATGGTACACAGACTTCCATCCATGCCATGGCGGCTAACGAGAGTGAAGCGGACTCTAGGGATGGCTGAGGCATCGCAGCCAACCGGAGTAGCGACCAGTGGGCCCCTAGCTCACAGTACACCGACGCCAAAAACATAAATGATTTCTCCTATACTCGAAACATATACGTTTACACATTATAGAAAGATGCGAGAACTGGTAAACCTGTCTCCAATGGGAGCAGAAGAGGGGTTTCGGATCGGGAGCTGCTCGGCTGGTAGCTGGTGAATAAAACGTCTGCGGTCGCCACACCCTCCGGCTGGAAACCAGCCCCACCAGGACTTCCAGCGAGAACTGGATATCCTGTCTTTGACTGGTAGCCAGTGAACTAATCACCCGCGGCAGCTGTAGCGTCCAGCTTAAACCAGCTCTACCAGGGCTTTTACGAGTTTGAAGGAACTTGCTGCGAGAACTGGTAAACCTGTCTCAAATGGGATCCAAGGAAGTGCCCCAGATCGGATACTGTGAGACTGGTAGCCGGTGATGCAGTAATCCGCGGCCACCGCACCGCCTGGTCGAGAACCAGCCCTACCGGATCTTCCACAAGGAAGCGGATTAAAGGAACTTGCTCCTTCTACAACACACTTCGCACACATACGCTAAGGCTACATTCTGAGGAAGATCAGGTGCACACTTGAGAGGGCAAAACTAGGAAGTTTTTGTCTGAGCATGCCATGGATAAGGAGGTCCGCGAATGACAAAATGGGCCCATGGGGGCCTACTTGCCTGGTTATAGTAGCAGCCTCCCCACCAACTACTATCACTAACACGACCTGTTGAATCAGTACTATACATACAGATGATAATGTGTTGAAAGCGACTAAAAGACCACACCTACAACGGAAACCGTAGCATTGACCTCTGGAACCCATTCGAAACGAGCCAAGCCAACCATCTCTAGTCAACTCAAACAAATCATCTATACAAATAGGACTATTTTGCAATATTCCTATTTAACGTGATAGAAGTTCACACCAACTGAAACTCGACTTGAATGAGACTTCCATTGTCTAAAAATCTCTATGGTTCCAAGTCACAACGTTTCGATTGTTGGGCATCTACTATCAAGTGATTTCCACACGGTGAAAGTTGAAGCAATATCTGTCAGACAACTTCTACTTCCTCTTACGAACATTGAAAAACATGTGACATCTATTCAAATGCCTCTTGATTCCCCAATGTGGTATGAATATGAGAAATATAGTGATTGGCAGTTATTTCACAATATATTTAATTTTTACGATAGTAGGAGTTTTATACGATGAAGTGAGTAACTTCAAACTAATAATAAGTAGTATTTTGTTGTTTTAATGTGAATTCGTAGAAAAATACAGTATGTAATGAGATGATAACTCGTTTATAGAACACTCGCTCTGCCTGTTACTGAATTTATTCATTGATAAGTGTATTACGGAATTCGGGAAATGATTATAGATTCTCATTTCCATACAGGGACACAGTTTGAATTCGGTTATATTTATAGTTTGGCACAATGAATGACTGATTTCTTGTTGGCTTATGTTGTATATCTGCGATTCGTTCAAAACAGCATTCGTTTTCATAAATTAATTGGTAAATTTTCCTAAGCTGAATTCTTGTATGAAAAATTAACACATAAAAAACAGGTTTCAACCCTTCACCTGTGTAATAATTCAAGCCACACAAAGAGTTTCCAATAAGGCAAAACATTCATTCACGAATTGGTAATGTCATTATTTCACATCGTATCCTAAATTACATGTTCCTGGAAGAACAAATTGTTCAATCATAATCGATAATTACTATAATTCAACAACCATCAACTAGCACTGACCGGATCGAGTAGTTTATTCCTCTCAAGATGCATATACCTATTTATGTTAGTTCATCTTCTCAAGACTTCTCTAATTTCGGAGAGGAAACATAAATCTTCGAATGCGTCAATTACACCGGATAAATATACTGATCCTTGTCTCTCATAACTACCTCACATTTCGAGAAACATCTTTGTAGGTATTTCATTACCTGGCATGAATAACCTATGAAATGTCAGTTATACTTACCTTATATTAAAACACAATTTGAAAATTATTACTAGGAAGAGGTGCATGTTTTCCATATCAAAATCAAAACACATGTTGAGAAAATTTAATCATATGAAAATCTATCCAAGTATTCATCTTAATTCATATGAAAAACTACTCAACTATTCATTTGGAGATCGTAATGATGGTGAGTTTATTGGCAAAACGCAGGTAGAGTGTAATTGTAGTTTTGGTGTTTGGATAGTTATCTAGGTCTATGAATTTGTAGGTATTCAAACAGAAGATTTCAAATAATAATTCACATGACAAAATATTGTAGAAACTAATCCAAAATGTAAAAAGTAACTTGGAATAACATATATATTATCAAAATCCCAGTTACCATAGTATACGATGTAGGGATTTCTTTAGTTACATTGTACTAACCTAAAAATACATAATCGGTTTATATTAATACTTCAAAACTCAATTTCTATGAGCTTTGCTCATAGATTTAAGTTTTTATTTTTTTGTTCATAGGTATACCTATATTTAATTGATATTTATTTATTTTTATATATACTTACATCAAAAAAATGCTGGAAATTAATTTTAGATCACGATTTTGTTACATCTAATCGAGCAGGTGTCAAATATTGTTGACATGTATGTAGGCTTTAGTTAACATTTCATATGGTAAATCATAAGACTACAGATTTTGCATGCTTTTTATAGAGTTTTATAAGGATGCAGGTTCAACGAAACGCTCTCCGGCGCAATTATATCACTTATTTACTCTAATAACAAATAGATTTTTTTTTCATGTACAAACTTTGCCCACTGTGTATTTATTTCTTGTCAATGTTTTTTCCTCCACCCATGTCTTTTTTTCTTTGAAGTATGCTTCCAGTAACTCCATCCCATATTTGTCTTAGTCTTCCTCTTTTGTATCATTGACTGCCATACTCTTTCAACTGGTCTTGTAACATTCATCCATTGTTGATGACCCCAGCGGCTTGGTTATTTCTTTATAATGAATTTGAGTGTTGCTTCTATCTCAAGTTCATCCCTTATTTTTGTTTCTGAGTTTATCTTCCTTTTTGACTCCTTAGATACTTCATTTCTGCTGTTTGTATTCTGCTGTTTTATCTGCTTGTCAACACCCAAGATTCACATCCAAACGTTAATATTGGTCGATATATTATTTTTAACACATTTATCTTTATTTTCTTTGAGATTTCTTTTTTATTTATAAATGAATCATTCATTGTGTAGAACAAATTTATTGTTTTTTCTATTCTATTGCTGATTTCTATTTCTTGTCTGGCATTGTCTTCTATTTCCACCCCAAGTATTTGATTCTATTATCTTGTTCAATTTCTATTCCGTTTATTTGTACATCTATCTCTTTTTTTTCCTCCCCCATGACCACAATTATAGTTTTTTCTTTTACTTTCATTCCAAATTCTTCCAAATTTACAAGTTTTTTTGGAAATCATTTTTCTATTTCTGTGTCCCACGTGTAGTTTTGCCATTCTGTTAGAAGACTTATTTAATATTTATATCATTAGAAATTGCAGATAATAATGGACTCAGTCCTCCTTGCCATATTCCTTCTTTTGTTGAAAAAGCTTCTAATGCTTTGTTTCTGTATATTACATAATTTATGTTGTTATTGGAGATATTTTCAATTATTCCTCTTAATTTGTGGTCGACATCCCTCTCTTCTAATATTTTCCATAGCTTCTCCCGTCTTACTGTATCGAAAGCCTTTTCAAGGTCTATGAGTCCCATATATTCACCTTGCTGCCGGAACTTTTATCATTTGTTTTACCACATATATATATATATATATATATATATATATGGTCCTGTTTACTTCTACCTCTTCTAAATCCACTGTATGACTATTTATTCTCTTTTTCTGTCTTATCCTATTGTCAATAATTTTTTCATATATATTCATTGCTGTACTAAGGAAAGTTATTCCTCTACAACAGTCATGCCTGTCCTCCTTTTCCTCCGGCCTGTCCTCCTTTTTATATATTGACACTATTGAGTTATTCTTAAGGGTATTTTCATTCCTGCATCCCCCAGATTTCTGAGCATCTCTTTTGTTAATTCATCTGTTCCTGGTAACTTTATTTTCTTCAATTCCCTTATTTTTCTTGCAGTTTGTTCAAGGTTATATTTTCTGTTTTTACATTCGTTTTGACTTTTTATTTCACACTTCTTTATCTGCTCCTAGTAACAACAGGAAATATCCTTTCCATCCATTCATCATTTCGTTTTCATCTGTTATCTTTTTTCCGTCTTTATTTTTCATCTAACTCATTTCTTGAGCTTTCTCTTTTCTCAGCGACTTTAAGGTCTTGTGAAATAGCTTTTAGTTTCGACTTAGTATCTTCTTTCATTTTTTCGCCAAATTAAAATTATTTCCACTGATGTCTTTTCGCTGCTGTTACCATCTCTTTCACTGTTTTTCTTTTCTCCCTGTATATTTCATAATTTTGATTTGTTCTGTTGTTCAGATAAATTTTCCATAAACTTTTTTCAGTTTTACTTGTTTCATTTCATCTGTCCACCATGCTTTTTGTTTTCGTGTATTAGTTTTTTTACTAGTTATTTCTTAGGCTGTCTTCATAACTATTTTATTGAAATTGTTCCACATTTCTCCTATATTACTATCTTCCGTTATATCTCTATCATTAGAAAACTTTTCTGTTATCATTTTTTTATCTCTCTGCTATTCGTAATAATAATGATGATAAAAATAGTGGAATGTATTGAAAACATGATGTTGCACGTGACGGATCAATTCAACTGATCATCAGAAAGAATTCCTCAGCCTCGTTTTATGCTACATCTTACTTATTACTATTAAGTCTATATCACTTATTTGGGAGAACAGGGGATAGAAAAGGACGTGTAACTCAACTCAATGCCAATCCATACTCAAAGTATTCTGAAGATAATAGGAGCAAAAGACCAGCTACGAACATCAAGAAAATCCCAAGCTCAGATAAGAAAAAGTGGAGAACATCTCAGATTCTGAAAAACAGTTCCATCATAAGATTCATTATTTCAACAGAACTGAACCAAAATTTAACGCCTCGGGAGAAAAGGATACATAAAAGTTCGTAATTCAACCATTACGAACTGTTATCATCCTTTTATGCATCGGGAAAGTGGACAACAGGTAAATGTTATCGAACATTTCGAACTTTTGGCGGTACCTGAGTGGTAACTCCCGAAGAAAAACTCATTATGATGTGAACTAGAGACCAGATGAAGCTTTAGAAAACTAACTCTAGCATAAGATCAGGCAAAGTTAGCGTTCAAGCACATTAGGTGATGTTAAGGCGTCTTTTCATCTGAATCTCACCAATGACGCATTGTCATCATTCGTTGAAGTTAGAAAAGAACGCTTGAGTTTCAATAATCCTTTTTCCAGTGCATCCTCCTTCAATTAATGAAAACAGCTGCAGTTCATATTTTATCGACAGAATAGAGGTAATAAATTTTAAACGATTGAATAATGCATTGCGCCGTATTTTTCAATCAAATTTATAAATAATACAATCGTGACTGATGCTACGTCGACGTATTGATCATGACCAATAGTCAGTGAGGATCGTGATGGACGGCCAATCATTATTTCAGTAATAGCATACAACTGATCATGCTTAAAAATTTATATTCCAGTATAAAAACAACTACCTATTGACATGTAGGACAATTCAAACTGATTTATCATTCATTCACTGTGATGAAAACTACCTATAATTTCTCTACCCAGATGTGGAAATCAATTAAAAGGTGATAACTGAAATTTGATTTTTTTAATGGCTCACCAAAGAACTCAAATGTCCATTGAATATCGTCCAGGAATTTTTTTACGTGTCAGCCAATCAATGGAAAATCGAATGCGGTCGTGTATTTGATCAGAAAGTGGACATTTTGCTCATTTACTGATGTAATATCGCAATTATTAATATTTTTATTTTTGGTTTTAATTTTATGTTTTTTTTTCAAAAACGAAACTAGATATGAAGAAAATACAGGAGACTAAAAAGTTGTGTTTCCAGCTGCTCAATCTAAATCTATCTGAATCTGCAGAAAAAAATAGTCAGTGGCGTACGATTGTTTACAATATGGTGATAACTGGGATACCAC
Organism: Chrysolina americana; assembly: GCA_958502065.1. Classification (NCBI taxonomy): domain Eukaryota; kingdom Metazoa; phylum Arthropoda; class Insecta; order Coleoptera; family Chrysomelidae; genus Chrysolina; species Chrysolina americana. The sequence goes on from OY293413.1 coordinate 13,495,581, forward strand.
TGACCCTAATAATTTCAATATAGTTATGGCTTGGTGAGCATTGATTAGGCTGGCATCAAACGAGTCACAAACTCCCTATGTTCTTGAAGATAGCACTTGTAGATTACAAGGGGGTCGTACAGGCTGTGCGCTAAGAGCTATGTTCCTGATGTCGGAGGGCGTTAAGAAGACCCCTTCCAAGAACTTAAGCCTCTTGCAGAAAAGCGCTGGGCATTCGCACAGCAAATGTTCTGCAGTTTCAGCGAAGTTCTCAACTTTTTGAGGTGTTACCCCAGTGGGAAGTCCCGTTTCCCAGCGTCGGAACTCTTCTTTCAAGTCGTTGCTTTTAATTCCTCTGTGACCTTGTCTCAGGGATCCTTTACAGTCCCAAGTCAACTCAGACTCACGGGTGTATGACCTCAGAGCTTTTAGTGCTGCTTGACTATCTGATGGTGTATAGATTTCTACCCTTCGAGTGCCTGTTTCAAGGCATTCCTGGATACATCATTCTATAGCTTGTACTTCTGCTTGGAAGATGGTTGGGGTGTTACCAAGGGGTTTTGAAAGCCTGTAATTTGGTCCTGTAACGCCCATTCCAACCCTTTCGTCCATCTTAGATCCATCTGTGTACCACACTGATGCATCCCTTCCCAGTTGAGGTCCGTTCTCTGTGTAAGTTTGGTGGCTGTTTATGACCACACCATTCATTTTGAAGTCGTACCTAACTGGCATGAAATATGTCGGTTTAGACATGGCTTCTAGGGAAATATGTTCCAAAATCTTCAAGTGTCCAATCAGATCTCCTGAAGTTAGCACTCACTCTGGTTGATCAAATCTGTTAATTAACATCCTTATTCTCAACTTGACAAGGCTGTAAGAGCTCGTATTTGAACTTTCATAAATGAGAGACAGGGGTCAACAAACATAAATATCCATATCAAACTAGCAAATATTCAGTAAAAGACATTTTGAACAAAATATTTTCCTTTCGTCTCAAAATATTTAAGTTCAGATAAACGTTTTGAAATTTCAGAGGATACTTGCTGGTGGTATGTCTTAGGTGAGATTGTATTACGCCAGATCAGACATACAGATAAAGTAAAGTTATGGGGAGGAATTATCTGAGAATCACGTATAATAATAGTTATTTATGTATCAAGAGAATTATAAGAGTCTTGACTAATTTCCCGCTATATTTGATTCAAGTACCGTTCTTTACAGGAGTTTTGTTGTTGCTAGGTTGCTGCTAGGTTACTTATTTACAAACAGAAATTTGTTATCAAGCTGTATTTGCTGAAAAAGCAAGAGAATCATTGATTCGAAGTCGTATACCAAAAAGAATACAACACGGAAAAAATTATGCCAAAATTATACTCAAACTGTATTTCTGGAATATTTTCAAGAACTGGTAGGGTATTTTCTATGTTTTTCTGTAGATTTGGTAGTAATTGTGTTTATTTGTTGCAGTCAGAAACGTATAGTCCGAATTCCTTATGGACTAAATGGTCAATGCTAAAATCGATGGTGACTATACATGAGAAACGAGATATTAACAAGTTCAATGAATTAGAGGCTTTTCTGAAACGAAAGAGTAGGCCGATAAAGTGTGCTATTCTAAAGAACGTTCCTACTGAAATTCATTTTTTGCATGAGGAATTTATTTCCTATTTTCCTTCTTGTGTGTATTCATTTCCTTTTTTTTGTTATTCATTATGGGTTATTTTGGAGGTTGCAGAAGTCAGGAACTTTTCATAATATTTTATAATTACCGTTTTTTCACATTTCAACGCCCAGTATCTCAGAAACGAAGCAGCTCCGGACATATGTTATATGCTATAATTTGTGCTGGTATACTTGTCCCGTGGGGTTTCTTTGAATATTGTGTATCATGAAACAGTCTCAGTACATTTAGCTGGTACACGTTTCAATAGATAAGCCTGAAATGAAACAGCATTCATCTCTTCATTCATCGTTTGAAACAACTGGCACCACATTCGGCGAAATGTCCCTGCCCGTGTAACAAAACACAATCCCATATCAAAACAGTGCACTCTCAGACGAACGACACAAAACAACCCCAAACCACTAAAAAATACCTTTTCAATTACATTCCGTTTCTCACACAGGATATCCCATTGAGACATCCTCTTTTCAACAACAATAATTAAATTCGCATCGCATAAAACTTCAAAGATGAGTTGATTTGAATGACATGTCGGACAGATGCGAGCAGACAGCATTGAGATGTGTTCGAGCGCAAAGAAAAAAGATTGAAAGAGGACCAAACAATATTAAAATGTAATCTGGAGATCAACACGCAGATACCAGTCCTCTTGAATGAAGAGTAATAATAGTGAACATTACACAAGGAAAGATCGGCGTTCGATAACACGTTGTATTCGAGCGAACTTTGCCTCGGCGTATATAACAGCTTTCTTCAACAAATTACCAGCCATCATCTTCGAAAAACCGTTTATCAGATGTGTTAAAATCGGTTGGAAAGTTATCCTTGCTATCGATACGGAGGGGAACAAACCGTACAAGTTAATTTGTAATATTATCGGCGTATGCGATTCGAAAATGATGTCGAACAAGATTGTGCAGTAAATATTGGCCATATTAATATTGTGGAGGAGCAGTTCTGCAACGAATATATCCAAATGCTTTCTGGTCCTTAACAAATTCATGTATTGCGGATATCTATACCGAAGGGCTGATTTTTCAATGTTTAGTTGATAAAAATTTAGTTCTCGTTGTAAATTGACCCGCCTGCATAGCGTAACTGAGCAATAATGGTGCACAGCCAAAAAAATCATTAGAGTTATATTTTGATAGCTCTTTCCCATATACATGAGGAGCTAATGATTTAGGTAAGTTTGATTTATTTACTCTGTATCTCCTGTGCGGATATAGGCTTATAATTACTTATGATAGATCTGGGGGAGGGGTATCTACGAAAAAACACAAAAATTTCATAAGAATAGTGTATTTTCAATAGTAGTATAACACTTGAGGAAAAATAACAAAAACTCTCTAAAACAAATGTAGGAGGTAAATCTCAAATATAAGTTGAATAATAGAGTCAATAATATGGAGGTGGAAAAATCTGACGTCAAGTCGGAACAAATTATGTTTCGACAATGTGCAAATTCACATCTTCAGTTGCAATTAAATATGGAAGAAAATTACAATCACAATGTGCTTTAAATTGAAATTTATTTTATGTGAAAGGGACTGAAATCAGTTGAAAAATTGAACATAACGATGTAATAAGCTCTATTTTGAGATTTAAGAATGGTGTAGAAAATACACGGAAAATGTGAAGAAACCAATCTTAGTGTAATTGAAAGTACTTTTCTAATCGAAAATTCAAGAATAGTGGGTCAATCACTCACAAAAATTAAGATCGCTTACCTCGTCATCGTCTTTCTCCTTAACATTGCTCTTTTGTATATGAAGATTGTTCCCTCTATTTTTGTATTTTTTCTAAAAAAAAGGAGTAAGTGGGTACTGCTCTTCAAGCTTCATTGATATATACATATATCACAACTTGATATAATTACAATTACCACTTTTTTATTCATACTTGATGTCAATTCAAATCATTCAGATGAATATTACTTAGTTTTCTCACCCATACTTTGAAACAAAAAATAAGAGAATATTCTCCAAATATGGTAACACCAATAATTTAAAAAAACATATAACTCTATTCTACTTTAAGTGAACACTAAATCGTTAGACTAAAACAAAAAAAAATTTGAGAAAAGTATCATAATTCAGGTGCCATGGTTTTGTATTGATGGGATGAAACGATGCGACACAAAAATGGGAATTAGCGAATTAGGGTTAGGCGGGATGATGCCGAACTAAGCGGTAATAGGAGCACGTCGTGAAAAATTACATTCAAACAAAGGAAAATTCTCAAAATACCTGGATATTTTGAAAATTGGCGTTATTCCGCTGTAAAGATACGTAGTATTACTAATTATCACTTTTATTTACAGTCATCATGTAAACCAACGGAAATTACATGTAATAAATAAAGCATTAAGTTACATGCTTACTGAGAAGAAATGGATGACATTTGCTCAATTTTCCATTATAATTTAACACTACTTGTGCATTCAAGTTATGAAACTGAGAGGAGTATGTATATATTATACATTGCAGCATGTATTTTTCCATCCACTTTTTCCTGGGTGGGTGGTAAAAAGTGGCTTTACGATAGCTTAACCGCACTTACTAAATTTACATCGATTTGTCATGGAAAAATAAAATTTCGATTATAGTTTTTGAAGTTACAGTGAGACCTAATGTAATGAACAAATTTATAAATTGACTTCTTTGACACTATCAAAGAACAAAATATCCTCAACAAATCCCCAGTTCCTTGGTCCTCCCTATAACGATAGCGTTTAAATATACGCGATAATAAATTAAACTGGCAAAAATTCAATATGAAGAAAAGGCATCTGGTACGTTTCGCATGAGCAAATTAACAGTGACATTTTTACAGTCGTCGATTTTTCGCAATCGGTCGACGTATTTATGTGCCGACAACTGCGCGGAATAAAGTACATAGTTGTGTGAGTGTATGATGAATGTCCGTCCATTGTAGCCCTTTTGCTGCCAAAAGACGGCCAACAATATCGGCCCATAAATCAAAAAGCTGCAGATAAATCGTGTACGAGCGAAATTTGGGGGCATTTATAGTTATGGATCAAGCTGCGTTCGAGCAGAAATCGACCTATTTCACTTCATACAGATTATTTAGAATATTATAAGAATCGTGGTGGGGGAAAACTGAACGTTTTCAACCTTCCGATGACCAACCTTTTTTTATACACGGATGACAAACTGTGGTGAAAAACTACCACATTTTTTTAGTAAACGAAATCACGTATTCATAATTTCAATTTTTGTATCATTTCATCAAATGATGTTAAAATATTGGTGAAACAAAAGACCCTGCACAAAAATATATGGAAATTGGCTCTCGGTCAAATTGGCTCAAATTGTATTATATTGTAGAAGCATGGGTCGTCAGGAAAATGTGTAGGTTTGAATGATTTTGTATGTGTCGTTTTTGAGATATTAGCGGTCAAAGTTCGTAAAAACGTCCTAGTTGGGTGGCATTGACAGAAACTGTTTAATTGTTCGAAATAATACAAATTGGGGATGAAAACGTATTCAACGGAACTCGTTAACATGTCCAGTTATAATCGTATCACCGATAGTACATTAGGTTCTATACGAGGCATAGTCAAAAAGATCGTTTTTCGGATGATTTTTTTAGCAGAAAAAACGATTTATATTTTGGTATGACGTTATAGTTTCAGTCTATTTTAGTCGATAGTCGATTAAAACATATTTTTTTCTTGATAACTCTCTCTGTTTGAAATATGATTTTTTTTTGTCGAAAATTGCTCTATAATGAAAACAATTGACAGATGGTTTTCTACTACATAAAAATAATTCATTGGTGCTGTTGATCAAACAAAAAATTAAAGTAACTTTGTGATGAATCCAGTTGTGCAATATTACTTTTCATTTTTAGATACAGGTTGCGTCAATTTTTTTTTCAGTTCATTCATAACAACAAAACTTTAGGGGACCTTTTAATGATTGCAATTCTATTACATATCTTTCCAAAATCAATTGTTTGATACAACACAAACTATACTCAACAACACGATTGAACACAACAATACACGAAAACTCTAGAATAAATAAAAGATAACGACATCGAACAAGAAAAGTCAGTTAATATTATGGACATATTCATAATATTGAGTCGTTATTCATTGTTTTTTCAAAGATTCCCATCATATTTTATAATGTAACAATAACAATTTCAATTACATTAATTGGGTTTTTACATTTGAAGTCATTATTCATAATTTGTTCTTGAGTTTGCGTGTTTTGTAGAATCTTGTAGTTGAGTTCAGTCAGGGTTATTGATAGCATCAAACAATTGATTTCAAAAAGTTATACAATATAATATATATAATTTATCGAAAGGTAACTTGATGTTTTGTTTAATGGCTAGTAACAAACCAACATATCGAAATTGCATATCTTAAACACGCAACACATAAAGTTGAAAAAACTTCGACATTTTCAAAATACTTAGTATGAGTTGAATTAGGTCAAAATTAACACAATAGTTTTTGAGATATTCAATAAGAACATTATGAATGATTAAAAGAAAATAACGCACCCTGTATCTATATAAAAGGTAATACTGAACAAATTAATTCACCACAAATTTACTTTATCTTCTGTTTGATCAACAGTACCAATGACAATTTTTTTTGTAATGAAAAATGATCTGACAATTGTTTTCATTAGAGAGGCATTTTTCAAAATTTTGAAAATTCATATATAAGACAGAGAGTTATCAAGAAACAAAATACTCTTCAATCGGCTGGAATGAACTGATAATATGACTTGTTTCTTCTGAAATATATAAGGAATATCCTACTTCGTAGGGCCACTGTAGGGAATGGAACGGTTTTTTTTTTCAGTTTGTTTACTCTACGGTAAACTCCTAGAATTTTACGTTCGATATTCCAAAATTTACTGTTTATGTATAGATCAACACCTCAGATGGCATAAACACGTTGAACATTACCTCATCATTGGAAGAGTACTTCGCCTATGCCACTGAAGATGCAGTTGCGGAGGAAACGTTTGAAGATTTTAACTAAAGTAGATCACGACAAAACCTGGTGTGATAATCTCTACCATTTGAATAACTCTCTCTAGAATTATTAAATCGAAGGACAGATGTATTACTGTAGTTCGTTTACTTAATAATTTCTCAAGTTTTATTACTTTATCCCAAAGCCTTCCTAAAAATCTCAGAGTATTCGTCTCTATGGCAGTACTTTCACGCATGTTATTTGTGTTATAGAAAAGCATAACCGCACACCAATATTTACGCAAACTTTCCTATTACAAATATCTTTTCTGTCAATATTCGAGACGTTCCAGTAAAATAATAATCCCAGGTAGATGTCACGTACCAAAATTTATGCAACGAAAAGTAAAACCGTAGCTAAATTTCTGCTTAGAACGGCTGCACCAAAACTAACATATCCTTTGTTCTATTCGTGTCAAAAGTTCCTTACAAAAAATGAATTATTAGCAAAGTAAAAGGGCAATAAATCTTGATTGGTGTCAGTCATTGTGATGTACTGCTAAAAGGCGGCTCTCGTCAGTCCCGACACCGAATTAGAAATGTGGGGTAGAGAGTGCAGATTCGGATATGGCATCAACGAAATGAGAAAAGGTGAAATTATATTGATAGCCACGATTGTGCAAGGAAATGTCGATAAATCAGTGCCATTGCCATTCTCATAAATTAAAATGAAATAGTAAGTCGGGCTCTACAGGGTGTTAGGGGTAAAACTGACACAATTTCAATAGATAAACAGCTCGAAATCAAACAGAAAATGATATTTGTTCTATGCTTGCAAAAAGTGCCCTCTAATTTTTTGGCCATATTACTTGCCAATGTCGACATGTACTGAACAGCTTCGTTGATTTTCATTTCAAGTTCAATTGCATTTTCTGATCTGAATTATAGACAGCTGTTTTGTATGCCATCAGAATAGTGAAAAGTGTCTGTATCAGTCCCTACTTCTACTCCGCTTGAATATTTCAACGAAGTCATCCAACTGGAGGTAAAGCACAGTCGTCGTCGTTCTTGTTTTGCTGATACCCATCATCTCGCACACTTTCCTGAATAACTCTTACCCAAAGATTTATCATCTATGGGCCGTGGTGGTCGTGATTGTAGAGCGCTTGCGTCTCAATCACAGGGGCGTGGCATCACAAGTAAAAAAGTAAGGGCTACGTCATCCCTAGCTCACACAAGTCTCTGACTTCTGAGGGTTGCTCGTAAGGGTGCAGCTGGTTGACGGATATAACAATATCAACAATTTCAACCATTTTCTGAAATACAGTATTTCTTCAATCATGTGGAAAATTTCCACACTCTGCGCATCTTCTGTACTAGCTTTTCACTTCTCCCCGACATAGAACTCGATTGAACCTTGTTTAAAGTCTCATTAACACCAATATGCCCGCTTGATTCATCCAGATGAATCTACTCCAGAAATTCATGTTTTCCTGAGTAAAACCAAATTATAAATCAGTGGTTTACCATAATCTTGATTAATCCATTTTCCACCATCACATCGCCGTCTCTTGGTACTGTATCATGTGTGAAGGTCCATTCATCTTCAGTTGAAAATCTTGTTATTTGATATCGGCGATTTCTTCATTGCAATCAATCCATTGAGTTTTTTCAGCTTGTGGACTCAGTCTTCAAGAAAGGTCATCTCTGAATGAATTTAGTTTTAGTAGATATTCCCGCCTTCGTTTACTAACGTGGTGCACCCTAATCCTACAATCTTCACTTTTCCATCTACGATGAGTCTGTCCTCGCAAGTGAGTATGAATGTGGTGCACCCTTACTCTATATCCTCTCTTGAGGTGTCCGCTTATGCCATGTTATTTTTATTGATTATGAGTTGTTGATTCTGGAATCAAGTTCTTATAATATTCTTTCAAGCATATGCTTCATATTGTCGCTTTGCTTTTCCTCCCAAAATATTCAAGTCACTTCGGCCTCAGGATGATGAAGGTCTCTTTCTCCAAGGTAAGAACTAACGACCCCACTACAATGCTTGAAGTCGACTTGTCTCGTGAATCTTTGCATTTCATCATATCTCAGTGTATCAACGAATATCTGCACCTCCAGCTGATTCCTGAGACTTTGTTCGGGGTAGGCGAGCTGAATCAGCTTTTGCAGGTCTACTACAAAATACTACAGACTCTCACCCGATGTCCAGACTTGTTTTCTCCTGTGCTTGACACAGAAGTTGTTATCGATATTGGCCACTTCATCAAAATTGTAGAGCCTCATTTCTTGTCCTACTGCTGTCCCGGGATGATTTGTGGGATTCCTTTCGCGAGCACGAAGAGTAGCAACATTCTCATGAGTAGTCAATTTATTTATAGTAGCCACTGCTAACTATCTACGATATAGAGGACATAATGGTTGTCTGTCATAATCGCTAAGAGGTTTCAGATTGAGAATAAACTATATAAGAAGGTTGACCAATAGTGCACATTCCACCAGAGAACAGTGTGCAACCTCAATGTCTCTAATCAACTAGCTGATCTAGTTTTTTTCTCTTATTCTTAGGATTTGGGATGGCTTCGAGCTGGTAATTCCCCCTCTTCTTTTTTATATATCTCCAGGTACAGTATCTTGGTGTTTTAGATGAAGCAAAAGGATGTTTAATCCACTCCGAGTAGAATCTTCGAGCTACTTTTCCTACTATTCCCAATTTTGTAAGGTGGTTTTTCAGTCGGCATTGGTATGTAATGATTTCTGTTGTTATGCGTAGTTTTTGCGTTCAGGTCCCAATTAAGATGATTCGGTATCTGTTTTGGAGTTCATCAGCTCTCTGCTCAACTCGTTTAGAGTTTGTAAGCAGTCCATTTCTGAGGTAATTTTGTAAGAGCTCAAAACATCGATGGCTGTTCGACCATTTGACAAGATGATGGTATCTTGCCTGCAGCTTCATTTGATGTTGAAATTGTGGCATTTTTGAAGGTGTAACTTTCCACATGAACATTTCTTGGGGATAATAAATCACTTAGAGTGGCATGTTACATTGTACGTCTATAAAAAAGTCACACAGAAAAGCATGACCACCAAGACAAGTGCCAGTAGTTACAACTGAAGAAAAATCGTTGGCACAATAGATATGATAGTTCTATCAGAAATATGGATTTCTCCTTCTGAGTCATATGAGGAAAACAGCGTCACCGAAATGGAAGACATCACCATTTTTAAATAAACAAAGTCTCTGTGCTGACGGAACGGGGGAGTTTTTCCTTGTTTCAGATTGAAATGGTTACATAGTGGTAGTGAATTCATGACTAGGATACAAGTTAGTGAATATCCGAAAATCATCGGCAATATTAAAAACAAATCTCAATCCGATGCAGACCTTCAAAACTTCATAGGTTATTTCCGAAAATTTCACTCATGTGTTGAAATGTCCATAAGAAGTGTGGTATCATCGCTGAATTACAGCGGTAATCTACCTACTATGTGGATTATTGCTGTAATTCAGTAAGCTAGGTGACCATTCAACTGGAGTGACTGATGAATGATAGGAAAATAATTGTTGTCGTGCTTTGAAAATTGACCAATTAATTCTGAAGAAAACGTGTTTTTTCATAGAACTGCAATGGGTTATTTTTTTCGTAGTTTCAAAAAAACTCGTACAATTTTAAAAAATCAGAATTATCGGTAATTTTTAAAGCACTTATGGTATTTATTATCCTCGATAATTTCGAACCTATGTCGCGTTCAATGAAAGTACTTTCACTCACCACTTATTGAATTCGTTTCATTACAGCAACTTACCTGAAAAAGAAGAAATAATTGATAATTTTCAGGAAAAATTAAACGAAAGAAAACTATCAGATAATAAAATAATAAGTTATTGATTGAGTATAGACGAATCCCATGCATTCACAGTTACTAATGATAAACGATTTTTTTTAGTATGTTCGATTAGTAAAAAAATAATCAGATTCATTTTAGAGAGAGTGTAACTCCTTGCCAGAAGAATATCTTTTATTCACAGTTACATGCCCTCATCTCCCCTTAAAAGAAACACAAAAGGCAGTGAGGGTTCTTGAATATAGAGCGTGCCCTAACCGTACGGGAAGTCACAAACTATGGATTATAACAGAGGTCTATTAGTTATGGTTATTGGAATGGTTAATTTCCATAGAAAAGGTATGCAATATTTATTTTATTGCATTATCACGACACAGGGCTGTATTTGAAAGGAACTGAGGCGATATTTTGTCTTTGGAATATCGAGACGGCCTTCTGACTGAGAAGCAATAGGTATCTCAAAAATAATTTGAAAACGACGGATTCAACTAGTAACTCTACTGACATATTTTCAGTTAGGATGTAACCAAATTCTGAAAAGACTATTTATTGTTAGGTACGTTGGGGGTACTTTCAAATGAAAGTTTGAACAATGCACTGATGTCCCACAAACTGACTTATTTTAAGTACCACTTCCGACAATGTTGCTCCTTTCAAATATTCTTACTAACTAACTCATCATCAATAGCATGCAAAAATTACAGAATTCATGTGTAAGGCTGATAACTGGGACAAAGAGACGCGACCATATATCACAAGTTATCTTTATAGAAAAATCAGTTACAGGACAGACGTACACAACTTCAACCTTCGATTCAGAAATCAGCTTACCACACCTAATTCAGAGGCTCTTTTTCATTGTTTCTACCTTGGCTATACAAAAGGTTACCGAAAAGATATATTTATATATGCATATTTCTTCAGGTGCATTGAAAAAAACTAAAAGGTGATATTTTATTGGGTAATTTCCCTATATCTTGAAACCCTTCAATTAGTTAGATAAATATATGATATCTCAAGTACCATTCAGATACAATTCGTTATTATTTCTCTTACCTTGACTCACTAACCACTATTTTTCAATTTGTAATCATATACTTATTATTAATTTTCAATTTTTTTTATGTATAACGTTGGATGGAAGAGCAAGTTTTGTCCATGTCTCGAACATGGATAAAAAATTAATTCTGCCTTTTGATAAGACTTATTTACTGGGTAACTATGTATGAACATCAATAAAAATATTTATTATCATTATTATTATTTTCATCCGTTCCTATTCGATCAGTCTCGCTTTTGCATATCTATACCTCTTTCGTAACAAACCTTTACTTACACATTCCAAAGGGTATAAATAATGATTTTATACTCTAAATACAATTTATAATCTATATCATGTACTGTAGGTCCTAAAATCCGGTCAACCAGTCGAGCATTTGTCCTAAAATTGCTCTTAAAAAATTCCGTCTTATTATTTGCAATTTTTTTTAATAACTCTAGTCTACTTGTTTATTGCTAAGAATTTACCTATAAGATTAGCAATACCTGTCATATACTGTTATTCCTATGACCTCATACTACTTTGAATGACAATTCAACTTGCATATTGTCAACACTTCACCATTCCAATCTACAATAAAACCTGCATATTTTTGATTCTATGGCGTCTCATTTCAAAAATTAAGCACTTCAGTTCACTGTTAAAATAATATTCACATGTTGCTTACCAAAAAATATCTGTTCTCGGTATGAATTCCTTTAAATTTTCTACTGCAATAACACTTTCACAACGAGAAATTTCTTCCTAACTCTGTACTTATCACCACTTAGTTTTTTTCCCTATGGTAAAAAGGCGTATTTTCTTACTGGATCATCTGCCTTCAGACAAGTCCTACCTTATCGCCCACTTAGTACGTACTTTTACTCTTTTCTTGTCAAAATACTGCTTTTGTTGCATTGCATTTCGACTGGCGTAGCGTTTGTTGTTTTATTTCCTGTACCATTCATTCCCATTTGGAGTTTGGATATACAGCTGTCCCATTCGTCTTCATCCACATCAGAGCCCAGTTGCCAAGGCATCCAGCACTTAGCCATTTGCACGTGGCATTCCCACTGCTTGATGATGTCTCATACCCTTTATGCTCTGTATTCACAGAATACTGCGTTTTGTCATCCTCTTTCTTTTAGTTTTCGACTGCTTAGTATGCCTACTACTGTCCGAGCTAGATAGCTGCTGCTAGATGAATTACTGCTTGATGAGTTATTGTATACTTGGCTTTCGCATACGTCTCCAATCTTTTTTTCTGGGCATCTCCACAATAGACTTGTAATTTGGCAATAGATAAAAACAACAAGAAAAATAATTTGCACGATTTAGTTCATGATCCCAATTTTGATGTTAGTTACGTTGGGTTAAATAGGCACTTTCAAATGGAATTTTAAATAATGCACTGCTGTCCCACAAACTGATTCATTTCAAGTACTACTTCCGACAATGTTACACGTTGGAAATATTCTCACCAACTAACTTATCATTTTCTTTGTTCCTATTCGATTAGTCTTGGTATTGCTCATCTATACCTCTTTCATAACGAACCTTTACTCACACATTCCGAAGAATATAAATAGTGACTAATAAACAGGGTGATAATGTACTCTATAAGTTGTATTAAATCTATATCGTGCGCTGTAGGTCCTAACATTATGATAACCGATAGGCGAAAGAAAGCTCTCAATAGGTTCGCTTCTCTCATATTTTCAACACAAATGAGTATGTCTCAAAAAACTTGCATTGAATTGAATTCAATGAATTATTTCAGCCAGATCAGTAGCGTCTTTGAAAGGGTGCCCCAAGGTTCCATACTCAGACCTCTTTCATATTCAATTTTTGCTCATGACCTTGTAGCATTCATCGCTGATATTCCAAATGTATATTCGATTTGTTATGCTGTCGACTCAAATTTTCATCATAGTCATAGAAACTGGTATTGATCTCACAATAGCTGTCGCTGAAAAGGTATCCACTGGGTGTATATTATGGTCAGAAAGGGAGGCGTATTATCACGTAATGCGTTCATTAGAAGAATTCCCCTTATTTCCCGGTCCCTCCCACTACTCCACCACTTACATGGGTTCGGCCGTTTTCAGTTATGTTTGCAAGCATTTTTCACCCATTTTGGAGCATTGTAGCGCGAAATGAGAATGAACGTTTTATGGTACAATACTTATGCCTTCACAATGTGTTTAAGTAATTGAAATCGAACTATCAGTAGAGCATCCAAGTACGATGGAAATATTCAGCCCTATGCTGTATCAATTCCGATAAAAATAACGTCACCGTTATTAGCCATTTCCGTTATTTTGCTATTACCAAGCAATAGCAAAATAACGGAAATGTCGAATAACGGTGACGTTATTTTTAACGGAAGTGATACAGCATAGGGCTGATTGCCAAGAAAAATTCAAATAGCTATTTTGCCAAAAATAATAATCTGAAAGCGCCTGTTTTGTGCAAACAAAAAGTACACATTATTTAATACTTTTATGAGAATGGCCAACCCTGCAACTTGAAAAATGGCAGAGTTATGTTTTTTCCAAAAAATCTCAAAATTTTACGGTTTTTCCAGTTTTCAACCGTCACTAATGATGTGATCGGGTGGAAAAAAAATCTCATTTTGTTCGTATTACAATTCGCTACAATTTTTCTCATTGCTGTACATACAGATTGCTGTATAAGTTTTTCATTTTATAATATGTAAAAACTAACGAAACATAACAGAATATAACTAGGGACTGTCATTCATGTACCAGTATCCAGTTGAAGTTGAAGTATTTTTGTTGAAGAATCACTCATTTTATGCTCTATGGATTGGTGTATATTCATTGGGGGTCACTAAAGGAGAACTGCAATCAACAGATTCCAAATTTGATATGGTATAATGAACTGGGGGCTTATCATCTATCATCTTCCATTGGGACACTTACGAAGGTGCTGAAGGGCCAGAGTTTTTCTTTTTTTATAATCCCGACTTTAATCTCGGGATCCTGACTTTAAAGTCGGGATCTCGACTTTTTCTCGGGACCCCGACTTTATTCTCGAGATCCCGACTTTATTTTCGGGATCCCGACATTAATCTCGGGATCCTGACTTCAAAGTCGGGATACCGACATTATTCTCGGGATCCTGACTTTAAGTCGGGATACCGACATTATTCTCAGGATCCCGACTTTATCCTCGGGATCCCGACTTCATCCTCGAGATCCCGACTTACTCAAATACGTTAGGAATAAGTGGTTTGAAAAATGCTTACATATGAATTATTCCACGCCATAAAAATGTTACAAAAAAGACATATTGTAAATAACCGGCAAATATCAATTCTGAACTTATTATCAAAATGATAATACTCCCTCATACACACTCATTGAGTGTACTCAAAGGCATAACCTGTGCATGTAGAGGACAGCTATTATTATTTGCCGTGGCGCTCTGGGGCTACTTAACAATACGTGGGATTGACATCCAGGTAACTCACATCACACTTGCTTTACAAGTCATGTGGCTGCCTAAAGAGACCTATATGCTATTGAGAAAAAAGATTCTCGCATATCGAGGCCTCGAACGTTTGTCTAATGCAAGCCAGAAGCTCCAGTGCCAGATAGCTCAGCTACTGATCAATAATGAATTATTTGAATGTGATTGAATTTTTGTGTAAGCATAAGCATGGATTCAGAATAAACATATTTATTCAATCTGAGTCATGTCATCTGCTGCATTCTTATTAATATTGTTGACTGGGTGAAATCATATATGACGAATCAAAAAAAATTATAGCAAGGTGGCTACGATTTAAGATCAAATGTATATTCAATGTGCAGTTGCGTGTACCCCAAGTGTCAGTTCTTGGACCCCTTCTTTTTGTACTATACGTGAATAATGTACTCCAATATGTTATAAATGCTCATGTACCTACCAAGATATGCTGATGATACGATGATCACAATTCAAGGAGACCATGTAGAAGAGCTAATGCCTCCGAAACTAGTTCTCAATGTAGACAGATTAATGACCATCAACTTTCGTCTTAGGAGGGACATAACCATCAACCCAAACAATTTTAATCCTAGCGAAGAAGTGAAGTTCTTAGGTCTTCATTAAGATAAAAGACTAATTTGGGACTCCCGAATAGGCATTATTTGCTCGAGACTAAACAAATCCTATTTCATGTCAATTTGAACAACAAGCTATTTACGAAAATTCTTGGTAACGAGGTGTTTTTAGAGTCCCCGCAAACTTTTGGGACTGTCCACAACTAAAGAATGCACAATAACTTTGCCTGTAATGTTACCACTAAACCTAAGAACTTCACTCTTTCGGTAGGGCTAAAAAACGAGTTAGTCCATGATTGGATTGATGGTTATGTTGTTGTTTTAAAAATTGTCGTGTCTCTTCTCAGATGTAAATTTATGGTGATCGATTTTTCTCATATTGAGAATTTGTCGATATCGGTGGCACCTTTCTACATTGTCTCCTGAAATTGTATTGTATCGTAAGCATATATGATCACATAGGCGATTCTAGAAACGACGAGGTACAAGAACTGATCCTTGTGGGAAGTATATGCCTTAGATCTTACATCGTTGCAACTCACTATCATTTTTAGATTCCTCCCAGTCGACAATGTTAATAGGAATCCCATAATATGATAGCTTGATTGTATCAAATTTCAGAATACTTAGGTAAGGACCACTGTCTATAGATCTCAGAAAAGACATCACAAAATTATTGTTGTCGAATTGTTGATCGACATAATGGATCCAATGACATGACGCAATTTCGAAAGATGTTTATCCTGAACCCATGCTGATCTTACACAACAAATCAACAGATTCAGATATTGAGATTAGTCGATATTGGTCATTCGTAAGATATTTGGGTAGATTATTCACGTAGAGTATTGAAGATGGTGTCCTAGAACTGATCCTTGAGGAACACCCAATTGCACATCTTTTATACATTTGATCTCACATCGTAGCATCTCATTATCATTCTTTGATTTGCCATACATGATTTCTCCCAGTAATCAATGGTAATAGGAATCCCATAAAATAGCTTGATGCCTAATATTTTGAAATACACCGTATCAAAGCTATCTACAGATTTTATTGTTGTCAAGTTGTTGATGAACATAACTGAGTAGGTAACATTAACAGTTGTTAATCCTGAACCCATTCTGATTCGAAGACAACAAATCACTCAGATTCAAATAATGCATTATTATATTTGATATAGTTTTACAGATAACTATGATGATTTTAAAATTTATATTTACAGGTAATTTACAATGTGTTTTTCATCACTACTTTCATGGGGGGGGGAATAACATATATGTAAGCCTCCTTCAAACTACTTATTCCTAACTGATTTGAGCAATCCCGAGGTTAAAGTCGGGATCCCGAGAATAAGGTCGGGATCCCGAGAATAAGGTCGGTATCCCGACTTTAAAGTCAGGATCCCGAGATTAAAGTCGGGATCCAGAGAATAAAGTCGGGATCCCGAGAATAAAGTTCGCAGACACTCATGCAGGGTGTCCCACAAAAATAATGAAATTTTAATAGTCACTGATCTTGCATTTACAAAATTCTGTACTACGTTCACAAGAATCTTTCAATGTTTAGCATCACCATGTCTAATTTTAATCCGAAGCAATTCCTTGTGTAATCAAATGATTTCATATACCACCCTATATCTATCACGAAAAATGTTATCCGAAATGATTCAGGAATGAGATGTAGGAAACGAAACGTCCCTGCCCAAAACGTAAATAACTCAAGTGTCATCTCATTCGCTGACTGCAGAAGATTTGCGACTGAGCAAACGTCACAGATCAACAAGAGAAACCTTCATCTCGCTCTCGATTCTTTCTATTCACCATATGCCACTGATAGTAGGTAAATTCGCATTGTACTGTGTGTGACATTGTCAATTGTCAAAGAATAAACATTTCTCTTGTACAGTTGTGTAGTTTAAAGTAACAACTCGTTCAAGTGGGTATATGAGTTTATCAGTTGAATTTGTGCATTATTTCCACTGAACATTTCGAAGAATAAAGGCTGAAATACAATGGAAGTTTTATATTTTTAGTTTTAATTTTCATAATTTTGGATATTTTTTCAACGCGAAACTATCATTGCTATTATTATTCTGATCACGCCGCATAAACAATCTTGTTGGTAAAATTCAATCTTTATTTTTCAATTCTGTTTTGCATCTTGTTTTATTTATTAAATTGATACCCAAAATCCCAAAACGTAAAACTTATAACATAAAACTTCCATTGTGTCTACTGCTTAACTGTACAAGTATCGACACATTATTAATCAGATAAATACCTAGTTTAATTATTTGAGCTATTTATATTTTTTGCGTTTTTATATTATAATGTTTCTATGTTTTCAGAAGTAATACCACGAATGATTGCATTTTTGCGATAAGTCTGTCGATTTATTTCTGAACGAAACTGAATTGCTTCGTGAAAACACCACGAGTCCGCAGGACGAGTGGTGTTTTCTCATAACAATTCAGTTGAGTTCAGAAATAAAAGACAGACTTATGGGATAAATTCAATCACGAGTTGAATTTTATTAGACTATTTCACGAATAAAGTTTCTTCATTGATATAAATACGAACAATGTATAACAGTCATAAACAAATTTTTAAAATCGTCAATATTATAATGTTTCGTTCCATAATTTCATTTAAATTTGCACCGAAGCGACTCATTTTAACACAATCAGGTACAATTATTATTGATAGAACTGCCAAACTTTGTGTTGCCATGGTTACGTCGTTGAAAATACCGAAGCTGATCCTCCAATCAGAATTGAAAGACTGGTGTTATCGCGATAACACGAGTTGTCTTTGGTTTGCGATTGGTCAGATTATGTGAGAATATTAAGATGAGTGGAATAGTCTGAGTATTTTTTGAAGAAAAATCATGAAATTTTCAGGATCGATAGATACACAGATGAACTCTTTGCACGAAAGGGGTCATCCTACCTGATATACACTGCACGCCAGTGTGTTATATTATGAGTCAAAATAAGCCCGAAATTCCTTCGCATTCGTGATCAGGATCCCCAAATTACAAATAATACACCTGTCTCCTGAGAAAATTTCGGTTTGGAAAAATTTCAATTCGTTTCACTTCATATGGAAACGCCTCCGTGTATATCACGTATGATGACCCCTTTTGTGCAGTCAGTTCGGTTTTTATGTATCTATCTATCCTGAAAATTTCATGGTTCTACGTCAAAAATTACGGAAGATACTGGGGCGTTTCCATGAGAAGTGAAACAAATTAGAATTTTTCAGGAGACAAGTGTATTAGTAGTAATTGGGAGATCCTGAACACGAATCCAAAGGAAGTTTGATTCAACTTTGACCCATAATATAACTTTCCGGAAAAATGGGTGGTTACATCGCTGTTGGCGTGCAGTGTATGCAACGTAGGATGACAAATTTTGTGCAGTGAGTTCATTTTTTCTAGTGTATCTATCGATAGTGGAAATTTCATGGTTCTTCGTTGAAAATTACGGAAGATACGGAGGTGTTTCCATGAGAAGTGAAACACACTGTAGATTCATGATGCAATTTTGTTTGAACACACTAAATTGCCCTATATTTGAAAAAAATCACAGCATTTCACTCATCCATATGACGTTTCACTGAACACAAGGCATCTGAAGTATAAGATATTTTCACTTGAGGTATTGCAACTGACAAAAGCACTACAGAAATTTTTAACAGCTTGAGCTTCATATAGATCTCTCACAGTTCTGACTGTTTCGAAATAAAATTTCGTTGGGTTGCAACAATTTTTCTCTAGATTACTTTCTTTCGAAACGTCACTAATCGTTACATCTAATTTCGCATGGGATATTTACTTTTTTTAGTAGAATTACAGTTGAATTTCATGATCATATAATCTCTACTCGGTTGGTTTTTTATTAATATCAAAATTGATTTTGCAATTGCAGTCTCCTAGTATTATTATTTAAACAAAGATAAATTCCAAATAGAATTATTGGGCCAATATCGCTGCAATATACCAAAAATTTGGTAATATTTTGAAAAAACTCGCTTTATACCGGGTATTCACGAAAAAGCTACGGAGACAAACAAAATTACTCTTGCTGGTACAAAAGAATAAATCAAGGCATGGGGACATCTTCAAGAGCATCGAAAACCTCAGCTTATCCAGAAATTTTACTTTTGTTATCCTCAGGTCAAGTAGGCTAAAGTCAGAGATCGAGGGATGCATAATGGTCTGCCAAGATGGTTTCTCGGCCTACGATACTCGTACGGTATAGACGAGAAACCACTGTTCCCTTATACCTTATAAGATAATGAGTCCGTTGTGAAGAATGAGAAGGGCTGAATCTATTAAAATTACTTATTTCCACCCTCAGGCAAATACAAGCCAAGAAGCATAATGGACTTCCTCGACCAATAAAGTAAGACGATTTTCGTCATTAGATTTTCAGCTCAGAAACGATCATCGTGAGAAAGTGAGAAAAACGGAATAAATATCTAGACCAACACCCTTCGAACTGTCCACTGTCTGTTGAATTACACTGAACTCTACCTGAACCCTTTTAAACAAAAGAAAAAACATCAACATACGTTTTCTGAAATAGAACGTGTCGAATTGATAACCTAATTTGTGTTAGGTTAAAAATTAATGGTGATATCCTTTGAAACAATGAAATCGAGTAATAATAATTTTATCAGAGTTGTACGAACATGTATGTTAAGCTGGGACAGTCGTTTCAGCACAATACAAAAATGCTGCTGTATTTATAACTAATTAATAACTATTTCCTATCAAAACAATTTTTTAAATGAACTGATTCCGGAGAAAACGGGGTTGTGCTAGCTTAACGCTAAAGCTAGCACAATCGTCACGTATCTTTCATTCTGATGGATATTGTTACGACATTGATAAAAATCCCCTAACTACGCCGCTTTCGAGTGCTGAACGTTTTTTCCAAGTTCACCGGTTAGTTTTTTATCTGATCTGGAATTTGCAGAAAAATTAACACTATTTAAAATGTTGCCCTCAGATCAAATGGTGTTTCATCAGCTTGTGCAAATCAGTATGCAAAGTGCACGAAGTTTGTGGTATATGAGTAAAATTCTACAGTAATAAAATCATAGAAGTAAAACACAGTCAGCTATGTTTGTAGTTGTGGCTGTGGTAGCAAACGAGATGCTCACAGCAAAGGTGAGCGTGAACTTGTAGAGTTTCTAACCGAACAAATGTTGGCAGAAAGAAAAGTCCAAAAAGTAAAAACTATTCCATCAGAATTAGATGGATTCAAAGTAAGTTTGAACGGAGCTGAAGTAAAAAAGACTGATGATGAAAGCATTAAAATTAGTTTCAATGTCACTCACACAGTTACGAAGGCGTAGAAGGGCCAACAACAAAATATTTTTTAAATTAGTTGGAATTGCCACTTTGATCTGACAATTGTCACTTTGATCTGGCAATTGTCTCTTTGAAATGGCAATTGTCACTTTGAACTGGCAATTGTCACTTTGAAGTGGCAATTGTCTCTTTCAACTGGCAATTGTCACTTTGATAGGACAATTGTCACTTCGAACTGGCAATTTTCACTTTGACACAAGATGAGGGTTACAATGATGTGTTTGGCATTGGGCCACAGTAGAGCGCTAGTCTATCAATCAGAGGGACGTGGGTTCGATTCCCAGCATGGTCACTGGTCTCGTGCTAGGAATCGCACGTTAAAAGGTAAGACTTCATTAATCCTCAGCTCGTACAAGTTTCGACTTCTGAGGGCTGTCGTTCGTTGGGGGATGACAGCTGGTTAATTTAATTACGAGACAAGCACTTGCAATTGGGTGTTCTTTGAAGAACGGTGCACAAATATCTGTCAGTTGTAGTTTAATGTCCGTCGTGGTATTAGCCAGGGAAGTAGTTGTTTTCTGACAGATGTTTGCCTTTATTTTCCACTTTGTGGAAACGCTTAGATAGAAGGGTACCCCTGTATTCTTTCAACATTGTTGATACCTCTCTGGCACAATATATTCGAACTAGTTCGAATGTTTACAGATTTCTCAACTGTTTATTATAATTATTATTTTGAAGTCTGCAATAAAGTATATTTAGGACAAAAATAAAAAAATTAAAAAGAAATAAACAAATACGTAACTCATTTGCACAACAAATGAGCTGACGTCGCAAGCGTTTCAAATTCCTAGACTAGGTATAGTTCCTGGAATATCTTTCCGTATTGAGTAACCTCGGAAACATCCCGAAAAGTCTCGTCTTGACGAAATGAGTATATAAGGCGACACATTCCACTCGGAAGAAAAAGTTTATGAAGTAGTTAAAAGGAAGTTAAGAAGTTAATAAGTGTTTGGAATATTTAGCTAGTTGAAGAGATCTAAGTATTTTATTAGTCAGTGAAGTGTAACGGTTTAATAGTGGGCTTGGCGTATTATTTAGTAAAATCGTAACAATATATTCCTATGACTAAAACGCTAGAATTCATAACTTTTCAATAACTTCCGAGTGATATACAAGGAGTTTCGAAATTTCGTGAGTGAACAATTTTTACTATCTTCGAGACCAAATGAGATTGTAAATATTATCATTCACTCTCATCAAAATAATATTCATTGGGGTGTATTCTCATTTCCTAACTGATATAGGGATTTATTGCATGATAGTCAACCCACACGAGCTGACAAAGGGTATATATTAATTTTTATTGTCGTAATGCGAAAAAGTTGGTTAATTTTGAAATATCGCAATCGAAAAATGCAAGGAGGGAATGTATTCCTCAATTCTCAACCCCTGCAATCCTTGGTGGAATGAAAATCAGCTAAGAAAATATGTTGAAACTTGTTCAGAACTCAATGCGACCAACAGAATAACAATTTCTCCATTTTTTTCCCCTGGTTTTATAATTCCAGCAAAATCATTGGAAATAGTGATAGAGGTAAGTATTACATCATAGATTTTTCAATTTCTACGCGATGAGGAAATATTGATTAAAGTTGATAGATCGCGATTATTCGATTTTCTCATTTTTCAACTAAATCAGAGCATCGGAAGATTGCGATAATTCAAAGTTAACGAATCTTTCAACAATAAAAATTAATAGCGGGGGAAATTTTCATCCCAGTCAGCTCACGTATCAGTTAAAAAATTAGAGAGAGAATACTCCCTTCTATATTATTTTGATGATTGTAAAATTATAATGTTTTTAGTCTCATTACGTCTCAAAGATGGTAAAAATATTTTCGCTGAACTTTCGCAATTTCACTTCCTATATCAATCAGGGATAAATAATTCGCTACTTGCATTTTAAGCTCCGATCAACACAACCTAGATGAGTAATTCGCCGCTCACGCCTTGAACTTTGTTTGCAAGGGACATCTTCCCCCACCGGCAGTGTCGTGCGTTGTTTACAGAAATATATTGAGGTTCAATCAAATAGAAATAATGGAAACCCAATATATGGAATGGAAACCTGAAATTATGATGGATGAATCTTCACAGGATTTTGAGAACAACCGATGCTCTATAATTGACATGTTTTTTCATAATTTATTCATTTTACTCTTTTCCAAGTCGGTATCTCTTTCTCGATAGTTACGACACTGGTAGCTCACCTATGAAATGATATACTTTGATTTCCAGCTTCAAACGGTTTCTTACACATTTCACAATGCTTCATCAATGCTTAAAAATGAAAACTAACCATAGTTTAATACAAATTAACTCAAAATTTGCCCTTTATTCACGAAAAAACACTCCAATAAGCCAAAGAGGAAATCAAACAGAAATGTTTTGTTGTTTTTCAATCAAATAACAAATTCAGCGTTGCCGTACTGACCTGACTATATCGACAACGAATAATCTCAGTATGGCGATCGGAAAACTATCGATTTTACATGCTCCCAACAAGCTGCAATGAACGTTTCAATTGCCTTCTCATTGTTATACTTATATTTATCCGAAACAGTATTTTTGGGTTTTCGTTACCATGAATATACCCGACAGAAATCAAAATCTATCGACGTGCTTATCGTATCTTTGAAAAATTGCAACATGACCGACATGGCAACAATGTCATAATTTGAGGGATTACATAATAAAAAGATGTCATACCTTCAGTACTATTTGAGTATTACTCATCTAGGTTGGGTTACTTGATCGGAGCATTTAACCTAGTAATTTTTCATCCTAGCCAGTTCACAAGGTTGTAATAAATAAAGCAATATCTACACAATGTTATAATTTCAAGATTTTCCAATGATAGTGCTGGAGTTAGAAAATAAAAGAGGAGAAATGGTGATTTTGTTAGGATTTCTGTCCTGCTGAAATTTTCTTTCCCACAATCGGCCATATGAATGAAATATTATACTCAGTATCCACTCAGTGTTCAATTTTGCGGAAGTTAATAAATGAAGCAGTCAAATTGTGATTTTATGCAATTCAATTCGATTATTTATCCACCTTAGGAAGCGAATTTTCAACGCTCCCTGTATTTCACTCAGAAGTTATTGAAAAGTAATAAATTCCAGCGTTTCAATCATCCGAATATGTTCATTAGGAAAACAGTTACGTGATGGCTGTGCCAACTTAAGCTTGAGCTAGTACAATCCCTTTTTCTCCAGAACCACTTGAGTTTTAAAATGAAGGTGTGTTAGAAAATAGTTATTAATCAGTTATGGACTACTGCATTTTTTTTTAATTGTTCTGAAACGGCTATGTCTAGGGTGTAAAATCAACCGGCATGATGAACCCGCAATATAAAAATCGGAAAACGACGAACGAGGTGATAAAATTCCTGTTATAAAATTCAATATATTGTCATTATATATTGTAATAGCGCGTAATGTTGAGTAATTTATTATATTGGTGGCACACAATTGGATTATAATTCGAACAATTCTTTGTGTCTAGAGCGTAGCAGCCCGATAATGGGGAATCGATACTGGCTGTTCATTTTCAATACAGTTCATACGGTGGGATTACCGAGCGGACCGAATCGAATTGATCCAACTGTGACGACTGATTGACGACATTCATACATGCAAAGTGTGCTGATTCATTTCTAGCATATAACATCATCAAACATTAAACGGAGCACAGCCCTGTTTGTGTTTTGTTTTTATTTATTGCCCTTTGTTATCTACGATTCGGCGGGGAGGTGATGACACTAGAGGGGTGAGTTATTATTTGGCGTGATTAAAATGATTTTGCCCTTCCTAATTCACCAGTTCAACCAGAATTGAAAAGGAAACTATTTGAGCAAAATAATTATGGTCATCATTACTCATCGGTTGAGAAAACACTTATTAGAAATTGTAATTTCGTTCGATAGTGAGAATTCACTATGAATTATCTAATTCAACAACAAATAAAAGTTGCGATAATCGGAGAGTGTCGAATCTTATTCATGCGAATACTCTCCGCAGTTGATCCGGTGTATAACCGAATATATGAGCAAAAAGTGTCAAAGAAGGAGATCGCTAGCTGCAAAGAGAGCCTGCTCATCGACAGATGTATCACGCAGGACTTCGCGCAGTGTAATCGTATCCTTTCAATGGCCTGAATCGATTATCGCAAGGCATTTGGTAAACGTCGCATAAGCTAATGATGTATTTGCTCAGACGCCTTGCGGTACCCGATCAAAAAGTGAGATGCATTGAACAGCTGATGCCGCTCGCTTCACCATAATATTTGGTCGAGTCAGTCCAAGCAGAATATGGTTCTCAGCCTATATCCAAAGGCATAACTCGGTACTACGAGTGTTGTACTACCATTTTCGACACTCGTATGGTATGTATGAGATACCGGTGTTGCTCTATATGCTCCAGGGGATATTGAGTCCGTTGTTGAGAACAAGAATTTGTAACGAATTTAAAATTCCATCATTTGGTACATTTATTTATTCGGTTTTACCTTAATAAAATTTTAACAGTGTACTACTACGTGTGCTAGCAGGTTGAGAAATCTTTTTATTGCGCTATGGTAAAAACTACAAGTGGGGTTTTCGTTTTTTTGCGAGACATTCCCACGAGAGATTTTTAGAGTTTTGAATGCCTTCTTCATAGGAATTAAATATCTGACGGATTTTCCAACATTTTTCCAATCGAGACGATTGAATTACGATTTGTGGTTTTATGGTTTCTCTGTCAATCGTCTTTTGGACATATTGATATTGATTTTATGAAAATTCTGGAACGTCTCTGAATGCATGGGGAGTTCTGCTTTGGAGGCGTTTTTCTATACTTCGATTGCAATATTGGTGCACAACATTTATGTTACAAAAGTTATACGCTGTTAAATAAATTCAACAAGTGTTCTCAACGATTGGAGAATCTACACTGTTAATGGTATTTACGAAGGATATAAGCTCCCAGGAATACGAGGCTAAGTACCACATAGTGGCTTTTCAGTTTTTCACATGAACAAGAGATTGTTAAAGGAAATCAATACCTTTTGTCTTATTTGATCCTGCCTAAAGACAAGAGAGAGTTCACTGCTTGAGTGCATTCTTATATATAAATTCACCATCCTATAATATATAATTACAAAAATTATAAATTATCATACGCTTGGTTTATTTACCATTTTTTTATTGTATGCTTAGTGCTCTCGAGAGTTAGGTAGGTCAATAACGTACTTCCTCCTCCCCAACCCTAAGTTATGTGTATAGAGGATATTTTGAAGCCTGATTTGCTATAATAAAATTATATTTAAAAATTCTGAATTTTTGTCTGATTTGAATTCTGAACTATTCTGCAACTTTCAGTTGTTTTAGTGATTTTATCTTATGACTGAGTTAGTTTTGAGGTGTGATTGATTTAAATCACTTGGTGCGCAACATATCGACAATAAGACCATTTTTTAGTACTCACACCGACTCCACTGTTGCCAGTAGGCGCATCTCATTCAGTTACTTAGCAGAAATTACGTAACAAGTGGAACTACTCATTCACCACTCTCAGGCAAATACAAGCTAATGAGCCTCATGTAGTCCTCCTCGACCATAAAAGTGAGACGATTTCCGTCATAGAGTTTTCGGCACCTGACGTAACGAACATAGTCGAAAAATAGAAGAAAATAAGGAAAAAATAGGCTATAATTCTCCTTCATTAATAACTCACACCACGGACATGAGGAATGTTTACTGGGGTTGAAACAACAGCGCGCTCTCAGGGTGTATCAGGGCTACAGAGACGGGGCCTGAATGGAAAAAAGATTATCGGAGAGTGTAACCTTAGAAGTAGAAATAAATTTGATAGTCTATAAAACGCCAGAAAAGAAAAACCAGAATTGCTCTATTTCTAGTTCTCTACAGTGTGCAACACATGGGAATTTTCTTCATTAATTGCATTACTTTACATTGTATTGTTTCATAAACAATTCAATTTCACATTGTTATATCGGTGGTTTTAAACATTCTTACACCTACTGTCAGATTCTAATGGAAATAAAATCGAATTATCCAAAATACAAATATTGCCAAAAGTTTGTGCTTCTTCATCATCCTCAGGTGTCCTTAGAATACTTGCAAGTCAAACAGCAAATGGCAGTAAAGTACTCTTATTTTAGAAAATTCAGCAAAATATAAGCAAAAGTTGTTTACAAATTAAAAGTTATGTCTCAGTACCAAAACATAACCTCCTAATAAATGTTTTAATTCTTTATTAAACCTCAATAATTTCCCAACTTTTTATAGTCACCCCAAACACATTCATAATTCAATCACCATCAAATAAATTTCGTATAACTTTGTTCAAATTGAAGCACATTTGTGAAATTCACCAAGATTTAATTTTTTTTTTAGGAAAACAAGAAGTTTGTGATTCCCTAAAAAAATTTATCTGAGTTAATTTCACAAATATGACTAAATTTTAACAAATTCATGCCCAATTATTTGACTGCGATTGATTTATGGTGGATTTACGAAGTATTCAGGGTGAATATAAATAATTGGGAAATCATTGATGTTCAAAAAAATTTATTAAATTTTTTTTCAGAATGTTTTGATATTTCAACTTTTCCTAATAACATTTAGTTAGTTTGTTTGAGATAATGGTACTGCACAACTTTCATATTTTTGACCTACCTACATTCATCTGAGCATGTAAGCTATCTGTAATTCTTTGGATCAGATAAATCTCAGCTTTCGGGAATAAGCAAGACAAACCATTCCGGAAATTATTGCTCTACATCTTGAGTCAAAAGCTCTTGTTTGGAAATTTTTTTCACCATTAGTTATTGAACCCATTTAGGCGTCAATAATCTATTGGCCGCCATTTAGTCCACCACACACTGGATACGAAAAGTGAGTTGTCCCGTTGACTTGATCTTTGCTTTCATCTTGTGAATTTTCCGTATATGCCTCCCATTCTCCTCTTCGCTTGGAACAGAGTATGAGCGACGTCACACACGGAAGAGTTGACCTGCCACAGAGGTCAGCATCTTCCGAAACGACATCGTAAATCTATGCCAGTTGTTGTGGCTTCAGGAGCTTAGTGTTATGAAGCGCTCTGCCGTTTCCGATGCCTTCCACGTGACATATCTGCCACTCCGTTAACCAGTTGAGGAAATACATAATCCTTGAGATTTTGAGAGTATATGGCGAAAAACTCTGGGTGTCTCTAACACCAAGGCTCATGTATTCTCGCCATGAATCTTCTTCGGGCGGGCTCACTTCTTTCGTAGCAATGCAGAAGGTCGTTCCTCAAATAATCTGTTCACTCAAAGCATCCGTAGTTGTCACGTTGGTCATCTCATGTCGACCTAAAATCATCGATGTCGGCCCCACTACCTTTCTTTTGACTACCTCTAATTCGGAAAGGTCAATTGTAGGTGCCTTCCTATACACTTCTGGTTCTCTCAGACTTTTCCTATTGATGAATTATTGAATAAATAAATGATACGAACCTTGTCAGATGATATCAATAACATACGAAGACGACGATATCCATAGTCAACCAACGTCCGCCACACTAAGAAACAACAAAAGGAACTGTCACCCACCCACGACGAACGAATCAATTTTTCCCTATTAATAACTCTTTGTTTCTACACGTAGATTCGTATCGACACGTACATCATTTAACTGTTTGTTAACTGTAACTGTATCGATGACTTGTAAAGTGGCTATTTGTGAAAAGCAGGTGTTTTATCAGGGAATGTGTCAAAAGTATTATAGTCGATGCAGAATAAAATGTAACGAACCATTATTACTCGAAGATA
The DNA here is from genome assembly GCA_958502065.1 of Chrysolina americana. Taxonomy (NCBI): domain Eukaryota; kingdom Metazoa; phylum Arthropoda; class Insecta; order Coleoptera; family Chrysomelidae; genus Chrysolina; species Chrysolina americana. The sequence continues at coordinate 13,524,367 of OY293413.1, forward strand.
GAACAATGTACTGGTTGACGCGCTTTGGAGCTGTCGATAGTTCGACGTCCATCGACTACTCTGCGTATTGTAACTTTGTTGGTATTTTTAGAAAACCAACCAGCTACATTTTTCTGTCCAACAATTGTTCTTCATACAAGCAGTGCCATATTTCTGTTCGATCACGATGTTTTCCAATCGAAGGGAGCAGATATTGATTGAGAAATTTCTGCAAAGCTGCAACTTTTTTGAAGGTTGAAGTTTCCAACAAAAAATGCATAATAAAAATATTTTCCATAATCGCCGAGTTTCGAGAGGTAAACACGAGCTTGTTTAGCTCAACGTTATTCCTGCCATTTGTGGATATTTCTCCGCGTGAAAAAACTGTTATTTCTCGTAATTTGAAATCTATTCATTATTGATCAAATTGAGTAGTGTATTTCTCATCACTCTTAGATTGTAACAATCCTGGAGCTGGACCTGCCTGCTTGTGTTTGGATTGTCAATTTTGGCCCGATAACAATGACATCATCACTCTGAAATGCTCTAATCACACCAAAGAAGAAACGAAAACCATGTAAGAAACGTGTAGACGAGTCATCGAGTGACGGAAAAATCTCTCGGCAATTCTGTAATGTTTCAACAGAAGCCTTGCAGGTATACAACAACAAAATGCATGTGAGCAGTCACCAAGAAAAATGACAAACTTTGATTATAGTAGCTATTCACATTAACATAAAAAAAATGCTTTCCTCACGCGGATAGTTTCGCGAGGGGAAAAGCATCATTTTCATAATTAAAAATTTTCTCTGAAACCTAAGAAACATGAAGCTGTGTTGTAATTGTAATCAGTCTGGACATGTTAGCTGCCACTGTACAGATAAAGCCGCCACTGTATGGATGAAAATGTTTCAGTTATTCCATTGAATATCATAATTGCCCTCCAACTGAAGGCCGATCCGGATACATGCAAGCCCATGCATGCATGCAGTGGAAATTTTCAAAAGTTTTACTTTTGCATTTACTTTCGTTCAATAGCATATCATTGGGCTCTTACTATGTCCTAGCCTTTTCCAAGATAAGTAAAACAAAGAGTTCGGTATCTTCTTCTTTTATTACCCATACAATGCCAAAAGATGTGTCTTCCGCATACATAATGGTTGATAGAATTCATAGTGAACGGGAGGTCATTTATGTAAATCAACAACAAAAGGGGGCCCAAGACTGAGCCCTGCGGTACTCCTCTCTTCACCATAGCTATATCACATGTCTTTCTTCGCTATTTAATACAACTTGCTTTCTTTCGTGTAAGTATGACTCCACTAAATCTAATGCTTTCCCACGAATTCCGTAGAAACTGAGTTTTTCTAGTAATAAACACATTCAGCACCCACAATGTGCATTTGAGTGCCTCACTATTATTCATAAAATATAAATGAATACATCTTCCAAGCTTATAGTAATAAGCTATCTGTGAATACTGTATCAGATTTGGTCCCGTTTGTATTCTTTTCTCTAAATAAATGAATGAATATGGTGCAAACTTTTTGACACTCTCTGTATACCTATGTCTTACCAATATGATACGGACTGTTCTTTTATTGGAGAGATTGTTGGCCATATAGTGGGGGTAGGAATTGTTATCTTTGTTAGCCCACCACCAACCTTTTTTTTCAACAATTTCCTTGCCAGCACGTGTACCTACAATTTTCCTGAAAATCAATCACAATAGTTGTCAAGCATAAAAACGTTGTTATGATTCTGAAGACTGAATTTCATGTTCAATCAATGGGTCGGTTCAAAAACCATTCCATTCGTCGATTACATAATAAAATATCAATTTGCCGTATGGAACAGTGAATTGGAATCAATTATACATCCGTTAGTTCTAATGACAGTCTGTAGAAAGTCAGTATTGATTTTCGTTTATATAATTCCTGATAAACATTCTCTGTCCTGCAATGGGAAACAAGACATGCAGATAGGAAGATATTGCCGCTTTTTGTCCGTCATAATAAAAGTGTCAATCAATTTCTCGAACTCTAACGAGAAAGAAAATTGCTATTTCAATTCCGATTGGAAGTTGTTTTTGTTTCCATGTGTACACAAAGATATTTCGTACAAAAATGTCAGTAATGAGGTGAAATTTTATCAGTTCCGAGAATAATTTGGGATACTTAAATACGACAAAATCGAAAATTTTTCATAATATTCAGGATGTAAGTACGTAGCCAAACTTAAAGGAGTGATTTATTGAGTGATTCTAAGACGAAAAGTTTCTATAAACATAGGTCCGGTGATGCTTCGCCTCAGAAAAACAAATTCAAAATTTGCTTTTGTGGTATACGAGGCTAAATGAAAATTCTCTAGAATATTAGATATCTTTGAACATTTAGTGAGCTATACTGCCGTCCTTAGCATGAAAACGCCGTATCTGCTAGTAGCTATCTTGTTTAGAATTCGGTAAATCCGACCTTCATACGATGAAAATTCTTAAACTTTTGTACAGCAAAAAGATTCGTTAACTTCGGCGTCACGAGTTTTAGGGAAGCTAGCTGTAGAGTTCAATCAGTCGTAAAATTTTACTATTATCACCAAGGCTGTTGGTGTTATTAGGTCTTCAAAATAGATCAACATATATAGCAGGTGAAACTGTCTTCAAAATTTCATTTCATAAATCCTTCCACACCACTTTCACAATCTGCTTCAGCGGTAAGAAATGAGAGGAAATTAAGATGGAAACGTAAAAAGGTGACATCAAGAACAAGAAAAAATGTAAACCGCCATTTTGAAGAATATCTTATTGTAAAGCAAGTGTGATGTGAATTGCCTAGATGCCAATTCCGATGTCTTTCAGAAGAAAACAAGAGACAAAGAAACAAGAGAAACGGCAACTCTTAGTATCTTGAACAGCAACAAGGTGAACTTTGGATCTTCAAGAAGATAGAACACAGGCATTACTATTCTGGAGAAAAGAATGTGTAGAAGATCTCTTTCCACTCCACTAGACCTCAGAAGATTCTCAACACCAGGAAAAACACGTTTTGTTCTAAAAAGAAGGCCCAACCCACTTTCTTCCAAGCACACCCAAGTTGATGGAACTTCAAGAATTCATGGTGAGCAAGAAAATACTTTCGTTAACCTTTTTTATTTTACAGAAGATTCTTTGTTTTGTGAACCAGCGATTGCTGTATGAGTCCAAGAATCAATCTTAGGGCAACACAGACCAAACCTTAAGATAGGGAAGAAACTAGTGATGAAAGTCCTCTATTGAAGCTTGAAACAATCCATTTTATTACAGATTGATTTCTGCTCACCCAGATAGAAAGTATGAGAACTTCAAGCCTGCATGTATAAACTAAAAGAAGCTCAATCAGTTAAGTGTTCGTTCAGTTTTCGTTAATGGATACGCAAGTCACATGTGTTGATATCCTGATGAATAATAACACAATCTAATGATTTGACGATGTCTGTTATTTTTCAGCAGCATCAATTATTGAAACATCAGAAGAGACGGGATCTCACTTACGAAACGCTATAATTCATTGGTATTATTCAAATAATCTAATGACAGTGCTTCAAGAATGTTTTATAGGACATCTGTGTCATATTTCTGAATTTAAACGTGACAAACATCGAGAATAACACAATAGTCGTTTTTAATTATAATGTTCTTTGATAGATTTATGACAACTAGTGTTAGACGCGGAAATGTTAATGTGGGATTCATGGATGTGAAATGTGTCACTGACTCATTAGCGTAACGTGAGATTTTCTCAAAGGAATACTTAATTTTGTTGTTCTTATAATAAACATTGCACGTTGCGAATAAATTTTCAACCATCCTCCAATTTCAACGCTCTCCATAAACTATAGATCTGCACAGTGCAGTTTTTCAGTTATTTGGAAACTACGAAGAGGAGTCAATGAGAATATTTTTTCAGTGTAAAAATGGAGGATAGTTGATGTGAACTTGAAGGATACATGAGTATACAAGGTGTTTGGAAACATACGGCAAAAGGGATTGTTGCCTAAACTAATCTTAGAATATTCTGTTCTTTGATGATTTTTGAAAACCCACTTTGTTTCGAAGATACAAATCGAACAAAATTTTCGTCAATTGAAACAATTTATGGGTCGTGGTGGCACGCAGGTCAAGAGTTTGCTTCTTAATGCAATCATCCGCAGGTGTATTGGTTCGAATCCCGGTGCGGTCACCGGTGCCGTAGATATAGAGGATCGAACACTACGAAAACTAATAAAAATCCATCGAGGATGCAAGAATATAATCTTCTTTGCAGTGGCTGCTGAACTATTTCAGAAACATAGGGTCGTTTCTCAAGGTACATAAGAAATCGTTCACCTATTCATCGGGTATCACAACCGAACATACCACAACATACGTGATACCAACTATAAGAACAACATTCCAATTACTGAGACCGGTCGTTTTATACACGAATAGCAGACAAGTAAAGACCTCGAAGACATTCGAATTTCAGTTGAATGAGTCTCATGATTGGTCATGTGTTAACTGTCAAAGTGTATGAGACTGAATGACGTGAATGCTCTGATTGCAGTTCATCACAAGCTAGGCGGTTTTGTACGTTGAACGATTTTCTGTCCACAATGTTCCTATCAGAAAAATTATTCTTTCAAAGTATTCATCAACATCATCACGAAACAGGCACAATGCACTAGCTCATTTCAATGAGGTTGCTCGTATTTAACTGTTACTTACGAAGATCGATGGATTGGTCGAAGTGGGCGGTGTTCGACGGCCTGCTCGATCTCCAGACTTAAATCCCCTGGATTCATTCCTCTGAGAAAATATAGAGTCAACAACCTACATCAATGAAAAATGTTGAAGACTCGTAAAATCAGATAATGTCTGGGTGTAACTCAATATGGCACGATCCAGGTGTTTTTTAAACAGTTTGCTGAGTCACTAAGTAGAAGATTGGATTCCCGTACCCTCGCCTGAGGAACATTTCCGACAGTTCTCATAGATGACGAATCTTTGCATGAAGTTTTTGGGGTATATTTGAAACAAACAGGGGTTTTCAAACACCATCAAAGAACAAAATATTCAGGGTACAACCACTCGAATTGGGCACCGTGGATATAAACTGAAAACTTTGGAACCTATCAAACAAGTTCAATAGAAACCCATTACGAAATAAAACTGGCTGGATAGATATATGCAACAAAAGAAAAAAAAAATTTTTATTTAAAAAAGTATATAAGTTTGTCATCAATTTGAAATATACTTTCAGATATTCTGAGTAATTTTCGGTTTCTTGAGAACACGTATTTTTTCAAATTAGCAAAATTCCAAAAGTTATATTTCAATTTCTCAAGAAGATCTTTATTGAACCTCAATAAATAATGTGAAGATGAGAACTTGTTTAGTTTTTTGTGAAAATTCTACACTAATCGATTGTTTCAATTTCTTCAATAAAAAATTTCCTTTATCAGGAATTGATTTAAAAACTCCGTTCGTTATTTGGGATGATTTCAGCGATATAATGATTAGCAAAACCCTTTTAAACTGACAATTATTCCTTCACATTTCTTAGAATTCATTCAAGAGTGATTTTGTGCAAAAAAGTTAAGTTTTATTTGCAAGACACTTTTTTGGCGAAATACCTTCCATAACTGAATGATTCCCATTAAATTGGCTTGTAAAAACTCTAATCGATCTCTGCCAATGAACTACTATCTCAAATATCATAAAAATCTGCTTTACAATTGGCTACAAATTGAGCTGCAATAATAAAAAAAATATAATAGGCTCTATTTTAGATTTTGGGAGTAAGGGTGAATAGACGAATTGTTAGTTCTCAGAATTGCCTACGGTGAGCGCATGAGAATCCCCATTTTGCCATAGAGGCACGTGACCAATACTCATTCAAAACTAATGTCTGGTGTGGTATATTCAATTTCAAACTCATCTGTTTGATTTATCAGACAATGTGCCATTAAACCTACACAGAAGAATGTATTTAGAACAGGACGATATTTTCAAGAAACTGAACACCACTCCGAATATATGATAATAGGAGGGGCTAAGTTGATGATATTTTTTTTAATTCAAAAATAAACATTTTATCCATCTGTTGCGTACTTATTGAATGTCACTGTACATGTGTTTTCATCTCTCAATGTTCGGTTATATCAAAGAAACTGTACTATATTTATGAACGATCACGAAGTGAAGATGCTAGTAAAGGAAAGAAATCTACTCATAGAGGAATTGAGAAAAAAAAAAAAGCAAATGGTGACATTCATGAGAAAAGTAGGTATCTTACTTTATACGTTCTCGATCAAGTTTAGAGGTGATAATTTTTTGCAATAAACAATTGCCAAAGCAATCATCAAAGTGGGCTGTTCCACCTTGAAAAAAAAATTCAAGAAAGGTTGATGGTCAACAAATTCCAAAATTATGAAAAAAGTGCAGAAATATAAATGAATTTAAAATATTTCACAACATTTAATACCCCTCTGAAAATTATTTACAAAACCAAATGGTTCGATACTTTTTAGATTTTCTCAATTTTTGTCAACAAATTTTTTTTCTGGATTACTTTGTATAATCATGCAATGTGTTCTTGATTGGATAGTGAACAATGTCATTTCCATGTTTTCAATCATATACTCCCCACTGAGCTTACTAAATATATTTAGAAACTATCCTAATAAAAACTTACAACAATATAGTTGTTGGCCGCCACTGAACATCTTGAGAACCTTCTAGATACAGACCTTATTGAAATATCAGAAATACAGTATTTCGTCAAAATTCCCCATCTTACTTTGCATATGACCTTTCCTGCCTTCCACATTAATTATCCTTTATATTGACATCACTTTTTTATTTCAGATTTATTGCAGCAATGCAATAAATCTCGGGAAAGAAATCGAATGATCAATAACAAATTAATCATCACGAGGCGCGACGAAGTGTTTTGTTGATTCGGTTACATGGCAGTAGCCTAACAGGTTTCGGTAATTTTGAATAGTCTTTATTAATCTAGACTGAAGTTCAACTTTCGCTATACCTGATAAATAATCGAGGGAATGATAATCACGAGGATAATCATCTCTTATAAACAGTCTTTATTATACCTATCATTGATTTTTGGTGGTGCAGCCCCTTTCAGCTGTAGGGAAACTCGAAATATCTAAAGCATAACACCGGGAGATAAGTTCACATTCTAAGCAAGCGTCGTACGTCAGAATTGAAAATTGGCATTTAGTCAACCTCCGTTACACTTGATTGACTCCAAACAAGGCATGTAGTCGTCTATCATAAATCTTTGTTTTACCTGGTCTCGAACCAACGTCCATGGTTTGCTAAAAATCGAGAGGCTTAACCAACCGGCTCTTGTGACCTGGTACGCAGGCAAGTTTTACCATGTTCTGTACTTCTGGGTCATTGAGGTTTTTGTGTGTCCCCCAAAGTAATTTGGAAGTGAATCTGTATGATCGCAGAATCTTTATTGCCGTCTAGGCCCCTTCCTCATAATCTCTCTTGTGCAGACGGAAGTAGCTGTTACCTCGGCTTGGAATACGGAGGATTAAGTACCGAGGCTTGGACTGATGTCAAGCCTTGGTCTTGGCTCTTTTATGCCAGCCCCTGCCTTATTGCTTGTCTTAGAATCATCTGGTTACCAGATTTGTCCCCCTGACAGCCTTGTTAGGGCCCTTGATGTGACTTTCCCATCTTGAATATTCCATTAAAGGATTAGGTTGGGGTCATTTTGTCCGTTTGCATCTCAGATGGCTTCCACCTACATCGTGTACCCGATGGTTCTGGACTGGAGCAACGTTTCTGTCTCTGAGGGCTAATGATGTGTTATTGAACACCCCATCTACGTCAAGAAACGCTGTGATTGCAATCTCTCCATTCGAAAGTGAATTTTCAATCCTGCAGATTAGACTAAGGGGAACAGTTTTTCGGGTTGATAGGCAGGCGTGTTGGTACACCGAGAAGATTGGATACTGATTATCTCGGATATTTCTATTAACAGAAAATTGGTCTGAATGCCTTGGCCTGGCCATAGGATGGTTTCCCTCGCTTCGGTATGAAGACCATCTTGAACCTTCACCAGGTGTTGGGTACGTACCTTTAAGCCACGCTCGCCCTGAACAGCCTGCCTAGGTATGGCATCAGTAGGTCTGCTCCTCGCTGTAATGATACAAGTTGAATTTCATCTGGCCTGCTGATTTTAATAGACTAAATATTTCTGAAGCTAATTCTACTTTCCTGAAGGTGATGACTGTTTTTGCCATGTCCCAGGTTTCTCTTGTGGGCCTAACTTCGACTGTTTGTACCATCTAGGACATGACTGGGTCATTTGTTCTCCTAGAATTAGCAAAGTAAGAATCAAGTAGAGAATCTTTTTCTCATTTGGTGAATGACCCTCGGCTTGCATTAGTGCCCCAACAGTGTTCACCGGATATTTCACAAGATATTGTTCAGTTGTGAACATTCAGCCGTGCTCTCGACTTTTTCACATACATTTATCCACGTCTTCCTTTTCTCTTTTTGTATGTTTATTTTGAACACAGCGGGGGCTCTTTTGTATTTGCCCCCATGCTGTGTTCTGTAGACCTTATTGAAGAGAGATCAGTTCCTTTTTTTTTCAAGGTGTCCAGTTCTTTGGACCGTGCTGTTCTCTATCTACTTGGTAAGAGGACCGCTTCTTTGGAATGAGGAGACTATCGCATCCTGAAAACAGATTGCCTCCTCCTCAATTTCCACAGCCCCTTCTTTGGAAAATTTCACATACTCGAAGTTAGCCGTTAGGAAGCATCTGTATGTTTCCCAGTCGGTTTTCTTCAGGTTTCTGACAGTGGCAGGAACGCAATGTTCTCAAATTTTGACGCACTTCATTCATTGGCTTTATACATGGTCCATCTAAATTTTGACTTCCGGTAGGTATGAACAGATTCATCTAGTCTCTGTAAAAAACAACATGAAACACAGGAGACTTCATCTCGAAGTATTTACGGTCCTGCTCACTAACATCGCGAGGGGAGTCTTAAGTGTCTCCATCTAGCGGAATCAGGGGTCGGCTTGGCGTTGCAACCAAGGTATGAACTGGCGACAGTCTATCGCTCGGTATATAAGTGCTGTTCTAATCTTCGTCTTCTCTTTACAGTGCCATGAAGGCCTGAGAAACACAAAATTGATGAATATTTGAAGGTAAAATGCAGTTGAATGAAATATTTAAATTTTATAAAATAGTGAAAGTGCTATTTTGATTTTTTTTGTGGATTTATTGCAAAACTGACTTTCATGCTGTGTTAACGGCTCATTTCTTCTGTTAATCCCTACAAGTCGATAAGTAAAGATATTAAATTTTCGAACAGAGTTATTCAAATTGAAAAACTACATCAAATTTATTTGAATTTGTAATTTTCATTGTGTATTTTTATTAGCAGATACTCTCTTTGAATTTGTGAGTCACCAACAGGCCATTATAACCTCAGTTTCACTGTGATGTGCCCTAATTACTTCACCAAAAAAAAGTCCCAAGTAACTCAGAATACTGAAACCAAATTCAATGGTCATATTTATTGATGCGACGACACCACATATTAAAAATAATGTGACGACAACCCCTATTCATACCTTTCCCAAAGTGTACGTAATGTAAAAACCGGCAGTATTCTCCCATGATCCCAATTTATCCCGATAGTTGTGTGAAAACGGCGGTACGTGTCGAAGAAACGTGGAAGCGTCGGAGTTTGATGGGCCCGAACTCGATAAATGTTAATACCTCAATATGCAGTATATTTGCCAAGGGTGCAGGATGACGGCAATTCACCACCCCTGACTTCATTAGGAGGGCGGTGGTATTCTACGTATATCGATGTTTTCATCCCTTGACGTGCCCTGAAATGCCCCGAATGTTCCAAAGGTACCGAATGTTTCCGTGATATACAGGATGTTACTAAATGTCAAATATACGATTTTGCTCATTTCATGACTAAAAATTCATATAAACATAGAGTCGCAAACTCCTCAATACCAATCTACAAGGTGTCAAAATTTCTAGATTTTTCTATGCAGTTTTTGAGATATTCGGCTCTTATGAATCACAAAATTAACAGGAAGAAAAGAACGATTTCTAGTAATTTGCTAGACAAAATCAACATTTTTGAAATGGCCTAGTAGGCTCTGGCCTTATTTGTATAATAAATATCTTGTTTTTATTATTTTAGGCAGTTCAGTCGGTATTACCTGTTAAAAATTGAAACTGGAATGACATGGTTTTTGTAGCAACGATTTATTATGATACAAAACACAGATTGATAAGAATAACAAGGAAACTACGTTACAATTGTTGAAAGTGACCTCCTCCATCCCTTTTTCAGATGCATCTTGATATTCGATTTTGTAAAAGCCAGTTACATAATCAACATCATGAAGACTCCTTTATCTGAAGTCCGCTTCATGATGAAGTGATCTTTACACCTCCTGTTGAATAAAGCCTCTTTTGAAGTGGCATTTATTATGTTTATACTGTTGGCTACACCTCAGTTGTGGTGATCTTGTTAATTTTCGAGGTGTTTTGTAGTTCTATGGTTACTTCCATCTAGTATTATGGGTTATGGGTTTGTATTTTCATAAATGAACATACTTAAATAGTCTTTTCTTCAATGTAAGATTCACTAAGGCAAGAGTGAAATTTCGAAATTAACACTTTACTGTAGGTTAGGTTAGGTTTAAAATGAGCGGGTCTGTTCGGCCCTTCACTGCGACCCGTAAGGGTCTATTGTGACTCATACCAATTCATATTTCACCAAATAAACCCAGCTTCTTGACGAAGCCGATTCTTTTATTTGGTGTATGATCTTTCAGGTCCAAGGGACAGAATGAAACTCTACCAAACATCGAAAACATGATTCGGTCCGTGGTGGGGCAGGCACAAAGTATATCCTGTGCTGTTTCATCATCTTCAAGACAGTTTTAGCCTTGTCATGTGATGATTCAAACGACAGTGGCCTGTGAGAAGGCCTGTTGGACATCGCAGATCATCCCTGCTGATAGTCTAATGAACCTACTTGCGACAGCTTCTCTTGCAAGAAGGTCTGCCGTTTCATTGCCCTACATACCGGAATGGCCAGGAATCCAGACCAGAGACAGATTGTTGAGTCTTCTCAGAAATACTGTCGAGTCTTCTCTGGCAGTTTGACACCAGATTCGACGTTGATCGATACGAGCCAAGTGCTTTCAAAGCCGCTTGACTGTCCGAGAAAATTCTGATCGATCTTTGTGTGAGGTTGGTTTCTTCCAGTCTTTTTACACATAGATCGAAAGCGTGAATTTCCGAGAATACTGTCGCATATAATCCCATACAGGTTGATATTTCTGTTCTAAGTATACGACTGTATACACCTGCACCAGAACCTGAGTGTATTTTTGAACCATCTGTGGACCAACAATAATCTGCTCTCAGTAGTTCCTTTTCTTGGAGGACCCAGTCGCCTCTCTTCGGAATAAGAACAGTATAAGGCAAGTCAAAATTCATTGTTGGAGGCATTATATCAGAGGCCAGAATGCTGTGACTTTCAGTGTCAATCAGCAGTCTACTACGCTCTGTATAAGTCTGTTGCATGCAATCGGCTATATGCATGATTCTGTAGGTTGTCCATCTAGCCTCTCTTTCTCCAGGAAGATGTGGAGAGGAAGTAGGTCTAGTAGGATTTCCATAACTGCTGACGGTGTGATCGCCAGACAAGTCTGTCTTTGAAAACTTGAAAGCTTTACCTGGGCCGTTTTCTGTGAAGATTTCGGCCACCAGGCAATGGCACCGTATATGATCATTGGTTTATCAACCATTAGAAATATACAGTGGATTTCTTTGGGACCTGGGCATAATGAGCGTTTCATGCGAGTTTATGGTAAGTTCAATTTGGAATTCGCGATGGAATCCGACAGGAAAAAAAATCTTCTTTCAATTTCCAGGGAAATTATTTTTCTAGGATCAAGCCTGGCAGCAAGTTATCACAATATTTAATTCCGATGCTGTGTATCGCAGAAATATGGAATAATTGAAGTCAAAATAACACAATTTGAAAACAGAAACAAGGAAGGTAGTATAGCTGCACAAGGTAATTATGTTGAAGGGACTGGTGGCGGAGCTGCAGTATCTGATGATTTCGATCCAATTATAGAGAGCGTTTTGAAAATAATTGATATCAAAACAGAGTGCTGGGTATTGACATCATTTTCATTGTGACAAAGTATGGAAATATGTTATTGATGAATATAATTTCATCATTATATTTTATTTTGTAGGACGGCGTTAACACAGATACAGGAAACAAATAGATGATTTTTCTAAAACTGTAACAAATTACTGAAGTTTCGGTATATTACAGTTGTTCATATAACACACCGCTGTTGAAATTATTTCACATTCCACTCAAGGCAATGAGGTAGTATTGACATGTTGGCAAGTGTGTCTGAAGCAATGCATTACCAACGTGTTCTTAGGGCCGGCATTATAAAACTATTTTGACAGATTACTAGGAGATAACTTGTGGAATGACGTCACATGTAGTTAACTTCGAAATGTATGAGTTAACTTTATCGGGTGGAAGAGGTATCAGTTAAAGTTAACTTTGTAGAAAATGGTGGTGCGAGGGAAAAAAAAATATGAAAATGTATATTTGTAGAATTGGATAATAATCTGAACAATACACACAATCAGAACCGCAATTTTATGAGACAAAAATTAATAGAGGAATGCTTTCAATAACTTGGTTATGTTATTTTTAAGAAGCCAGATCATTGCAGGATTTTCAGGACACAACATATAATATTCTGTTGTATTTTCATTTAACGTTCAATTTTGTGTATTATATTGATATGAAAAAACTGGCATTGTCAATGGTTCTTTTATAAAACTGACATTTTAAGGCTAAAGTTAACTTAAGTGTTAAAATTGAAGTTAACTTCAAAAATGTCGCATATTTTTCTCATTTGATAAAGCTTTATTGTTTTACTCCTGTTGTAGAAAACGAAACGTGAATGGTCTCATAATACACCATATGAATCAAAGGAACCTGCCGCAAGACAGTTATAGGGCTAACAATTACAAACCCAGCAATATTAGCAAAAGAAGAGTATTGAAAGAAAAATATTCTTGATCTTGAGAAGCATACTCTGGCAATTGAAGAGTATGCTTCTCGTAAAAAGACAAATTTTACCTATTAGATTTACAATATGGGTACAGCAAAAATAAATGTACATAAATACTGGAATAAAAAAGAAAGTATTAGAAGTGTGAACATTTGTTGAACTATAAAAAATTGGTCATTGACAAAACAAAAATATCTATACTAATAAAAGTAAAAACAGAAAAATCCTAAACTGAGCTACTTAATGTGAAAAAAGTATACTGCCAGTGTGTAGGGACATTTATCAATGAGCAAGTATCAGACTAGATTCGAATTGTCTAAGAATTTTTGAGCTCTTGGGAAAGTTTAACATTATTGAAATTCAGATGTGTCTGAGAGTTGAGGTTACTTCCATTGTATTCACAGATTGGCTTATGAATTTATTGTGCCTCGAATGGATACTCTGAACAATAATCCCTCCTCTCATTCTCACTGTTCCTATACATAGGATTGGTAAATGAAGATATTATTGGTATTGTTGACGGATACACCTGCTGGAAAATATGATTCTGACGCACGTTATAGTATACTTAGATACTAGTTGTACACACGCACACGTTTCTCAAGGTTGCTTGTAGGAATGTAGCCTGATGATGGTTAGAACAAATTTTTAGTTGACATTTATTCTCTCTTTGAGGCCGATTCAGATACATGGATTTTCATGCAGAGATTTTGAAGCACGAATGTGCAATTTTGACCCTTTTGCCTGAAAACTCATATGCCTTTCTTGTATTTCTATGACAAGGTCATATTTTATTTGGTGCAGCCATAATTTTGTCGATACTGGAGTTTTGAAATATAAACTGAGAAATTGCACTTCAAGTTCTCATACAGCTTGATGTCACAATATTATGGTTTTCACAGGAATTGACATCTCTCAGGAATCTACTAATTTTAATGTTCTTACATAAGTTCTAAGAGAATAAGTCGATATCGTGAAAGAATATAAGTACGTATGATTTACCTTTGTGATAATAATTCTGTTATTGATGCGTTTTGTCATATCATCTGTGAATATTCACGAGATATTATGAAAATTTTTGAAACATCCTTGTAAAATCACTACATTTTTACCAATATTCATGGGAAGCTTTTTACAATCTTCACAACGTTCCTCAGAGCCCTAAGATAGGTAACCATTTTCTTAATTAATTCCATTAAGATACAAATTATGAAGTCAGCATATAATTTGAAATTCTAACTCAATCATATTATTCCTGCAGAATATCAATAATAACCAAGTAAATGTTGATTATTGTATATTGTACCTTACTGTGTGGTCACGAATCAAATCCTTTCACTACCCGGGTAATAAAAATCTTAATTTATACGTTTGTGTTGTTGAGTAAATAATAATTGCGTCGGCATTCAGATGATTAATGACAATTTGAATAAATGATTCGAGAATATTGCTTATCGATCAATTAAGATTTTGATGTCGTTGGAAGGCAGAGATATTTTGTGAAGAACTATTATTCTTCAACCCTACTAGTGGGAGTGAGCTACAACAGTCCAATAACCACAGACCAGCTTTGTGCCAAAACTGAAGGATGAATTGTAACACTATTAAACTTGCCACGTGACTTCTTGAAATCATGTTCGTTTCAAAAGTATCTGATATTAGAGTTAACTATAGATTTGAAAATTCATATGCAAATAAATTAACAATGTCACTCTCACTAACGCTGTCAATTTCCTGAAAATATAATTAATTCATTAGGAATATCGTGATCCTGTCTTACTGAATTAATATGATTCCAAACAATATTTGTATTCACTTCATAACAGTGATTGGTTAATGATTCACATTGAGCTATTGGAAAAGAAGATAAAAAGTAAACAGCATAGTGGATTCATATTTAGCATGACTTTCTTTTTTTGTTGATAATAACTTGTTTCAGCAAAGCTTCATTTAGAAAAATCACTTTGGCTTGAATTCCATTTTGGGTACAAACGCATCTACACCATGATCTGATAGAATCATTACTTCAATATTTCCATCATTAATACCAGTATCACAATCAATTGGGGCAAAATAATTATTAACCCTATCGGCCCCACAGGGACTTATAGATCCCAGGGACTGTGTTCAGTTCCTTCTTGTGCCAAATACGTCCCATTTCACATGAATTTGTGCTATATTGGCTTTCTTGAGCATCTTCCTTTGATATATTTCCCGCGATGTAGCTAGATTAGCAACATTTTACTTCTTAGTTCATCGAAGACTTTGTACCAGTCACACGTGCTCTGCATTTTTCGTGGGTTTTAATATAGAACGCATTTTTTGTTGAAAAATCAGATAAGCTGTGATTGATTGTGATGAAATTTTCACAAAACATATAATTTCATGGCACCAAAATATGAATTGTTTACTTCTGGGAGGTACACAGGGTGTCAATTTAAAAACTTCCCACTCTGCATTTCTTCCTTCCAGTATACGAGATGAGGAATCGAAAAAACAGGTCAATTTAATTTTCAAGGAATATTTGTAGCCCTCGTGGTTCAACCCCCTAGAAGGGAAGGAGGGTCAAGTGTCACATCATTTTGATTGGCGTTCAATTCTTATTCCAATGATACCCTGACTTTTTATTTCTTGATAAGCAGTTTTCGAAAAATAGCGTTCTAAACTTGAAAATGTAATTAAAATTTGCCTCTTCTGAGTATTGACTCCTTTTAATAAAAATGATTGGAAAAGTAGGTGTCACCCTTCCAACCCTTGAATGACAGGAATGAATTAATTACGCGTGGAATGTTTTATTTGTTGATATTTTCCTTTCACAAAATGAAATTCAATTTGCGAGAAAGACATTGCAAACATAAAATATACTCACGCTTATCTCATAAACTGTTCGAAATGTCGTCCATTTTGCTCTAAACAGTAATAAAGTCTCTCCTCTAACATAACGGAAAACTTCACTAGGAATTGACTGGCATGCTGCTGTAATTCGACTTTCGAATTCTTCAATATCAGAAGGATGTTCTATAAACAACAGATTTGGGATGCCCCCAAAGAAATAAATCTAAGGGAGTTAAATTCGGTGATCCCAGAGGCCATTCAACTGCTCCCCTTTTGCCAATCTAACTATCCGGAAATCTCTCGTTTGACCACTGTCGGACGAAAAGAAAATAATGCTGGAAATGTAACAGATCCTCCTGCAGAAGTCCATTCTCTGCATCAATTTGAGTTTCTAGCTCGTGAGATATAAGAGGTTCGATAGTCTCTTCAAGCATTCCAAGGTACAGATTGTCAGTAAAGTTTCCCTCTCAGAAATAAAGGACCAATAATGGCATTTCCAAGAATACTAGCTCAAAAATTAACTTTTTGTGGATGTTGTGTATGCCCTTCCGAAAGATATGTGGGTTTTCGTCACTCCAATAGCGACAATTTTGTCTATTAAAATTGCCAATTGCCTCGTGGAGCTCTTGAAGAATATGCATTTTATATGGATGAAATTCATGGATTTTCAATGCTCTTCCTACAGTCTCGATTGACTGATCGTAGGGAGCCCGTGGGCTCTACAGCAAATGTTCCTAAAATTTCAATTTGAGCTTCTTCATTTAGTACACTGGGGTTATTTATTTTTTTATTTGTCACTGACGCAGTTTCGTTAAACTTATTCACCAAATCAAGCACATACCGGTGACTTACATCACAATTTGGATGTCTTTCGTTAAAAAACATATCGCCCTTCGTGCGCACTTTCCAACTTCTCCATAAAATACAATCATTTGAATTCTTTTTTTTTACCATTTCTACACTTTTATGCACTTATTGAAGTAATCACTAAACAGACCAACAGGTAAAACTGTATTCATAATACCACCACAACGATCAAATTTGCTAAACAATTTTTTGCCTGAAAACAGGCAATTTTTACAGCAGAAGTAGCAATAAAGGAAGGCTATTTGTAAAAAGCATTTAATAAACCCAACTTACTACCATCTACGTTTTACTATAAGACTACTTTTCGCTACTAAAGGGTTGGAATGGTACCACCTAATATTCAAATCAGTTCTGGTCAAACCATGCATCTCAGTTTAGGCAAGTTCTAATAACTACTTCTGTTAGTTTAGAACGCCATTTTTCGGAAAATGCTGATGAAAAAGTAATCAGTCAGGGTACCATTAGAAAAAGAATTGATGTGCCACTTCCTTTTTAAGATCATAAAGGTAACATCTATCCCTCCCAGGGCGTTGAACGAGGGCTATAACTATTTCTTAAAAGTATCCACCTTGAAGATAAAATTGACCTATGTTTTTAGATTCCTCAAATTGTTTATTGGAAGGGTTTACTGGAAGGGTCGGAAGTTTTCAAATTGACACCTTGTATGTCACATTGAGTTTTTTCAGCGGGTGTTTTATGATCAATTGGATTTTTTCAGTACTTCTAAGATAAAAATAAATAAAGTTTGACTCAGTGTGTTTCATTTATCCTACTCATAATCCCTTTGTGATGTATATGTTCTAATTGTTTATTTATTTGGTTGGATAAATCTTTCGTTGTAATTAAATAATAATCACTTAATACTGGCTATGAAGTTTTTTTTTTTTTCAATAAACACTAGCTGATGAGGAAACAAAAATTGGTAATTAAAGGGTTGATGGAGATATAATCGGCAATATAGTAAAATTAGGGAAAAACCAATCTGAATGTCGTTGATTTGAAATCATTTTACTGAGAATTTCAAAAATTACATCATAGATTGACACAGAAAAAATAAGACTGTTCCTCAGACGACCAGTTTATGGTTTCTGCAAGGGACTGCAGATAGGTTACACAACTCGCAAAGTGCCCACCAGTTCGTTCCGAACTGGCCGTGGATCGATTAAGGCCATCTAGGAAGGTCCATATCTCATTTCATACGTGTACCGTAGAGCACGCTATCACAAATCAAGAACCCATCACCAGTAACATATGTCTTGAATAATATAGTGTTGTACAAAAGCAAGGCCTGGGATGTGGAAACGTCACGCCATCACTCACCCGTCTGACAAACAGACAGACCGGCCGAGCAGTAAATCAGTCGCACCTGAGACAGACTACAAGGGCCGACTGTCCCGATAATAGAGACATATGCCGCATAATTGTGCCCTAATTACCATATGGGTACGAACTCATTGAGATACACGGGAAGATTGCTCCGGTTAGGAAATGTTCGCAATTTCATGTTTTATTTATGAACTGTTCAGAGACCGTTCGCGATTTGATTTTCGCGTTGCCAGAGAACGAAAGTCATTACGGAATAATGATAGGTCGAACGGGTTCATCGGCTGAGCCGGACAAATATGAATGGGGGCTACTTGGACTTGGAACCACAAAAAGTGCATTCATATTCTCATCGAAACTCAGATACAACATGAACTATCATAATAGCGACAATTAACGACAATCTGAATCGTGAGTATCGTTAGAATGGAAACTTCGATTTCATGAAAAAGAGTTCATCAGTCCTACCACCGTCTTTTTTTCCTCCACTTCCCAATTATTTTCAAATTATATTTCAGCTAATATGCACTTTGCTGTCCTGTAGATATCATTAAAATATCACTCCAGTTACTGATTTGCGTCTGCGCTACTTCAGGATGAAGAGTTCTGCACATACTTCCTTCTACTCAACCAGTTACAAATCATGTGTGTGCTGCGTGTTTCTTACTTATGTATCCAGCTCCACAAACATCTCAAGTCAACAGTAGTGATGATGAAGTATCAATCAGGTAAAATGTGGACTGTGAAAGCAACATATCGCTCCATTGGGATACATCAATCATCGTCCATCATCCAACTAAGGGACACTGTCATCGAACAATTTGAATATACAGATTTGCCAACAGCATTCATCAACGTCTACGTCGTCTACCATTACCTAGAGGAGACACTTGTCGAAGGTCTTTTCTCCAGAAAGCTTTGGAACAATTACCTAGCTGTCGTCATAGACATCAGCTATTCTGGAATCGGGAACATCCACTTTGAGGTACCTCAAAGTTCTATCCTTGGCTCACTTTTATTCATCACCCATATCAATAGCGTTTTTCATTATATGTGTTCAACCAATTGTGTTTGTTATGAAGATGATTGCTCTCTATATGCCACTGAAGAATCTGGAAGACTTTGAAAAACTTCCCAGGATTATCCAAAAACATACTTCGTTTCTGATCTTTTGAAACTCAATAAAAACAAAACTCAAAATAATGTTGTGTCAACACTATTGCCAATAATTCAGAAATAATGAAACTACTGAGCAGATTTGCTAGCCTGACAGTATTGAAAACAGCGTACTTTGGTTTATTTCCCTCTCACTATAACTCTATGATGGGGAAACGCTGTAGGCTCCGTGAGAATCTTTAGACAGCAGGAACAAGCTGCACGACTAATATCTAAATCCAATGATAAAGACAACTGCCGCCCCTTGTTTGAAAATTTTAAAATACTCACCTTATCGTGTATTTATATTCACACCGATCCATACATAAGTCTTTCCGGACTTGCTCGTGGGTACTTTCAATGATTCATCGCCATTAACATAAATAAGGAACAAAAATATTGAAGGTAGAATGATGCCAACTTCCTAAAGTGATATTATGCTGAATTAATATTATTTTCTGTGAAATTCTCTCTTATTTATAATTATACCGGATGATTTAGCCAAGTATTCGCGTAACTTTCTCATTTAAAAAAAAAATACAATAACGTCCCTCATACATTTATTTCAATGATATATTGAAAGCCATTAAGTATGCCTGATTTCAATTATCTACATGTTCAAATAAATTCAAATAAATTGACATTTTTTTTAATTATGATAGAGGCTGTCTTTCTGGGTTCAACCATATAAAAAACTTTGAACATTCCCTTCATAATGACATAAATAATTCTGATATTAAACCATATAATTTTTATGCATAGTTAACAGTCATTTGTCGTACACGGATGTTTGGAAAATGTATCGTAATGAAAACACGTTGTTAATTTTTCTTTTGCAAAAATGAAACACCAACGAGGAAATACAAATTGATCAGATGTTCGAAGTGACGTCCTCAATTGTTTTCAGGACACAACTTTCCCCTGTTATAAACAACCTGAGTGCTTATTCTCTTTGGGGGCTGGCGCTGTTTAAAGTCTGACACTCATGCCATATTATGTTGTAGAGGACTTTGCAAGGGCTTCAATGTAAACACGTTCTTTGGGATAGAGCCAGAGAAAAAAGTCCATTGGTGATAAGATCTAGCGATCTAGCAGTTCTCTTAATACTCAACGTTTTCATGAGGAGAATGTTATAAATATTTTAAGGTAAGCTCGGGTAAGTGTGAATTTGGGGCAAGTGTGAGTTTGCTCGCTATCTTCGCTAAACCAGGCGACAGCCCAATGCCATCTATTGACGAATAGCCTACACTCATAATGAATCCATAACCATCACATAAAATACAAAAGAGATCTTGTGAAATCCAAATATTTTCCACAATTTTCTAACCTACAATTCATCAACCCGAACGAGCACAACGAGTTTATTTCAAGCTTTGAGTGTATTGTTAAAATCTAAGGTGAGAATCCATTTTATACACTTTTCTTCTGCCTAAACAATGAATCTGACTATATATAGATTGCCGTTTTGGGGATAGTGTGACCTATCTGTCGGGGTAAGTGGGAACCTGGTTCATTTGGCCAATCTAAACAGTAAAATTTTTTCAGCTATAGTACGAAATTATATACGGAAATATCAGAGAGCCAAACAATATACCTGGCCAGATGTAGAAGACATTGATACACTTTCTGAGGATGAAATAACAACTGTGCTTCCATCACCACTCGTCAGAAGATGGGGATCAATGAAATTCTCATTCGATTTTTCAGATTTCTACCTGTAAATTTTTCTTTTCAACAAACGTTCACTTTCACGATTATTGTTCGTTTTTTTCCAATGGGGCATTTCAAATTCAATATTAAAAAGTTCCTAACTATGTTTTGAATAAAGATACTTACCCGAGCTTACTATATATGGTTGAACTCAAGAAGACAACCTCTATCATAATTTATAATGAAAAACATGTCAAATCATTTGAAAAAAAAGTTGTCATGAAAATCTCTGACAGGTGACATGTAGATAATTGAAATCAGTCACTTAATGGCTTTCAATAAACCATTGAAAAAATATATGAGGGACGTAATGGTTATTTCTACAAATGAGAAAGTTTGAAGGCCTCCAATACTTGGCTGAATCATACCCGGTATACACTCTGCTGGGATATTCCTTCTGCGATTCATTTGTACAATTTCTGAGCAGAATGTTTGAATTAATACACCAATTTTATACATTCGTCATATAGTGTGAAAAGTTTTTCATGGTGTTATCATGAACCATCTTTTTGATTTCGTCTTTAATTAAATTTAGGTTTGGTTGATTTCTGATTCTTACAGGTACTTATTTTAATAAACGTGTTGGCCCAAGAAGTTGAACGATCTCTGACCAATTTTTTTTAATTGCTTCCATGAATTCAGTTTTTCTATTTCTTTGTATGGTGAGTTGTGTTCATGATCTATTCCATTTAGTTATCTTTCTTCTAAGGTTGTAGGGTAAGAATTTTTTTAGCAATATTCGACTGACATCAATCAGTTTACTTTCATCGAACAGTAGATCTATAGGAAAAGTATATTTTTCATCCTGCATTACTTTAATGAATATAATTCCAATAACTTCTACTTCTGATAAATTATTTTTATAGGCTCCTTCCTCCCCATATGACAATACAATACTGTAAAATCGAGTAGACCAATGGGAAATGTATAGATCGTAACCAAGGTATATCGAGGATTCTATCTATTTTTATACCTACCAAGGTATTTTGTACGATCTACTTTCAAACTTTCTTGTGTTCTGTGTGACTTTAAGATCACCATAGAGCGGTACTTTTATTGCAGCTAAATGGAATGTAATTCGTTTCTTCAGAATTTATTATCAAAGACATTTCGTCGAACCATGACAAGTCTCTCTCAGCGGATTCTTTCATTATATATCCCATGATGTCCCTGAATATAAAACTACTCTATCATCGGCGGATGAAGAAATAATGACAGTAAATCGAGAATAATATTGAACCCAATATAGTTCCTTGTGGCATGCCGAAGTCCTCTACATTTGGTCTACTCAAGGCGTTGTTGATTTGCACAAATTGTGACCTATCGTTCAGGTAAGATCTGAATGATTCCAATACTATTCCTCTGAAATCAAGGTATACCAAACATAATTTCATGACTGACGGTATCGAAGGCCTTGGCTAAAATTGAAAAAACACACAAAGTAGGCAAGCTTTTATTCAGGTAGGCAATATTTATTGTTTGTTGGGAAAAAGTGCTTGTTTTATGACTCTGTTCTTCCATATGATATCATCATCATCTAAGTCATAGTAGAAATTGATGAAGATTTTTAAAATTCAAATACAGGTAGTTGATTATGTTTGAATTGAGGAAGTCGACATCTGCTTCCGTTATGATGGAATGCCACCAGAAGGCATTGATTGATTTCAGTTCAAATTGCCTCAGTAGTAAACCTAATATCGCAAACTATCAATCTCTCAATTCCTTTGAATCTCCGGGTTCGTCTAATAGGAGCTCGTGAATGACGCTGAATATTGATGTAATTTTCATTCGATTCAAAAATTCACCGACAGCGTCGTAAGAGACCATGTAGACACGGTACACTCTTCCATGAGACAAGAGACATACTCACAAAAGCTTTAGAATGCCAGTAAGAAATACACCGAGCCTCGTGAATGAGGTCCAAAACATTCCTTACATAACTTATCCAATTTTCGAAGAGGACGACGACGATATTTTTAGTAATTTATAGAGTGGGTCCAAACCAGCGTTTTAAGTGCATGCTGGGTTCTCACTGATGTATACGTCCATCAGCCAATAATTTAAGAACTTTACTATAATGCTACTTAAGCTAAGTTATGGAGAAGACAAGACCAGGTTATGGGAAAATGTGCGTAATAAACCAGTCGTTGTAATGTGACATGAAAGGGTAAGAGTCAGAACCTGCGCCTACATGCAAAGCGCACTTAAAGTTAGAATCTCCGATGGCATATTGACAAATTACACCAGTCGTCCCATACAGAAATAAAATATTATGTTTCCATAACAACGAACAATATCTATTAGAAATGTCGCACAGAAATGCCTGTTGAGGAAGATGAGCATAGCTGTACAAAAAAAAATAAACTGGAACTGAAAAAAATCTGAAAAATGTGAAATCTAAACAGTTGTTTATTATTCATTTGGCAGGGACAGGACAATTATAATGTTGTCCGACCTACCCTGTCACTGATGAGAGGCAATAAAACCTCGAAACATGCATGTCTGCAGGTGGTCATTCCCAGCCAAATGAAAGATAATTTTCTGTTTACTTACGAGACAAGCACTTGCAATTGGGTCTTCTTTAAAGAACATTGCACAAATCTCTGTCAGTTGTAGTTCTATGTCCGTCGGGGAAGTAGTTGTTTTCTGACAGATGTTTGCCTTTTATTTTCCTCTTGGTGGAAACGCTCAGAGAGAAGGGTACCCCGTATTCTTTCACATTGTTGATACCTCTCTGGCACAATATATTCGAACTCGAATTTTACTGAAATGGGGTAATACTAATATAAAAATAATAACAGTTATGAGTTTCTCGTGGAAAATTATCTAAACACTTCAGGCTCTACTCAAACCATTTAATTAAAATGGTGGTTTTGATTGGTGGAATAATGATCTCAAACTTGACTCGGGGGTAGTGAGAGACTGTTTGGGTAATTTATACCAGCGCACCATCCCACTTCAGCCCCGTCCAGTTGTGAATATATCAATATTTCTTCCAATGGGGGAGTAGAGGAATAGTTTTATAGATATAGGTGAAACTTCTTTCCCTATTTTATCAATCACAGGGTTTATGTCCACTTGAATAACGATATCAAATGCAAGAATTCATGCCTTGTAGTGTGAGATACACCCAGAACATCAAAGGAATTATGTATCTCATCTTGGGGGTCAAGGCTGGCATCGTACAACCAATGGAAGGCATCAGAACCCGCAGGCCGCTCACTAACACCAATCCCCTGAAGCCACAATACGAATGCAAATAAAGTCTTCCAGAAGAAGATGACATCTGTCAACTCTGCAGTATATGACGTCGCTCAGACTCTGTCTCAAGCAGAGAGAAGGGATCTTGCCCTTCTGATTGGCAGGCATGAACAACGCGTAGGTACACAGGTTTGAAGCAGAGATCAAGTAAGTGAAACTATAATCTCGAATCCAATGAGCGGTGGACTAAGTGGCGGTCAATTCACATTGAATCAAGGTGTGCTTCCTACCATCACATATCACTATGTTTCTTGTGGCACCCTTCTTGAAGAATACCTATGAATATTCGCAATCACTCAACAAAGATACTCCAGCCCTAGCCCAGTTCGAAGATTTCAGCAGGAGGCTCAATCAGCTGCGCATTCCGATATCTCTATGAATGTATATAAGAGGAAATAGGGTCAAAGAAAGTGGTCGCCGGCTCCAAGAAGACTCTGCTCATCGACATATACAGGGTGGTCCATCGAAAACGTATCGCAAGGCATTACAGGGCGGAAAAGATTTTTTTGGCAAAATCCAAAAACACGTCAAGATTGTTTGTCAGGGGGGGGCATTTTGATGCAAAAAGCATAGTAAAACCTTCATCCCCATTATTAGAGATGGGAAAGGGGGACAAGTGATACTTCAATAGAAGGAGCTTGTTAATTCCTATACCTATAGTGCTGCGTAGTTTTCGAAAATCGACCCATTCTTTTAGAAAATATGGAGCGTTGAAACTCCAACAATAATGTGTGGAGAAAATTGTGAAAATCAATTTGAAACTTATTTATTGGTCTAGTAAATGCTCGAATTGCTGTCCGCCAACTTGCATACAGTGGTACAAGTTATTTTCAAACCTTTGAGTTACATTCTGGAGCATTCTCGACAATACGTTAATAATTCTTCTTTGCAACTCTTTTAATGTGTCTGGTGGTGTTTTGTAAATAATTTTCACTCTTTCTGCAATTGAATATAGCATAATTATGAAGAGTCAACCATTTTCATACACTTCAACCACGACAGGTATTTACTCTATCTAGCAACTCCTAATTTGAGCGTGGAGAAAGAAACCCGATAATTTCTTACTCACTAACACGAGCCTAAAAAATGTGCAAATCGGCAAAAATAGCGAATTCCTTTGATAGAATTCCAATGATACCTTCGATAAGTTCTGAAGTACAATTGAATCGATTTTTGCATTTCTCGTCGCATATATTTTTGTAGTTTCAACGTTTTATATTTAAAAAAAAGTGAGTCGATTTTCAAAAACTACGCAGCACTGTATAGGGAGTGACAAGCCCCTTTTAATGAGGTGTCACATGACCCCCCTTTTCATTTTAAAACATTTTTGTGATGCCACCCCTACTAAGGTGGTTGAAGGTTTTACTATTCTTCTTGCGTCAAAATGTGTCCCCCTGACGAACAATTTCGACAATTTTGCGGAAAAATTCTTTTCCACCCTGAAATGCCTTGCGGTACGTTTTCAATGGGCCACCCTGTATATCACGTAGGACTCTGAGCAGTATAAGCGCAGTATAAGCTAAAGCTTTCCGTGGCAAGACAGTTGATATAAAATAATTATCATCATGCATCTGCTCAAATGACTTGCGGAACCCGATATAGTGAGGTGCTCCGGTCAAGTCAGAATCCAAACAGATCAATTTATCTTTAGAGGGAGCGTGTCTCAGAAAGGTTCCTTCAGCCCACTTCTCTTCTGCATCTCCCTATTGCCATATTCTGTTGCCCTAAAAAAATCCGCGGATACAACTGCGGCTCCTCCAGCAACCGGAGGCATGAGATCGCCTATCTTTTCTCCAATTCGAGCAATTTTTTACTGTATATGGCTAATTGTATATTATCAGTTTTAATCCATATTGAGATCTGACAATTTTCGTGATATCTCAGGACTCACTTTCCTCCATCTTCTTTGTACAAGTTATTATTGATAACCTCTCCTCTCTAGTATCTTCAGCTTATTCACATCAGAAATAATCTGCTCTTATTCATTTCGAACTAATGCGTTTTTACCATTTTTCTCATAAATATTATTCATATGGTCTTTAATATCAGTCTCCAAAGTAATATTCAGTAACAAAAGTTTCAATTAAAAAAATAAAAAAAAAATTATTTGATTTGGCTCTTCGTTCTAGTTCCAAATGACCCGAAAGATTAAGTCCCATCAAATCCCGACAAGCAGCTTAACTAACTTCTTCAAAGATTCGAATGTCAATATAAGAGATTGGTTCCGTTATGTTCTCAGGGCGAAATTGGGTTATTATGCAGTCAAATTTTCAAGACACCTCACTGCACTGTAGTGAAATGGAACTGAAGAGAGAATTCGGTTGTTGGTGCCTATAATAAAACTTGATTTGCGTAGTTGAAAAAATTAGGACATGATATCTGCACGTAGATCCAAATATCCGTGGTAAAATGTGTCATTTCTCCACTTCTTGGAAATTCTAGACAAAAATAAATGAAGATTGCAGAGTTTCAACGAAATAGTAAGTCGTTGATCGTGTTCTAGAGGAAAAAATGGGCTATTGAGTTTTGGAAAAGCGGTTTGAGACATCAAAGTATAATTCTTCTTGTTTTGGTTGGACTTGGTCTGGAAGAAAGCTCATGTAAATCTCAATCAGAATCAAGGATCAAGACTCTACCACAAGCTTGGCACAATATCGCTGTGCTATTTAGAAGTGAGTATAAACATTTGATATTCAAATCAGGAAAAGGTGAACCCTTTCAAAAATATTTCACCTCTTTCTACCTGATTTTCTGTGACTACTATGGTTTATCATCAGAATCCTAATGATATTCAGTGCATGAAAAAAATCACGGGATAATAGTCAATGGATGTGTTGAGCTTTGTTTGGAGACTGACCTTGTAGTGGGACAGGCCTCTTTCATCACATCCCGCCAATTGAGTGTTTTTTTCCCGTGAATAATTCGTCAAATTATTCCAACGAAAATAAAACAAATTTCACAAAAATTCTCATTTTCTGAAAACATACGATAATTCTGAAGTTCACTAATGAAAAATCCTATGGACTCCAGAGTTCATTGATTCATCCGAATGGAAGGAAAATCAAGCGAATACAACATCGCGCAGAGACAATAATACATATCGAACACTAAACAAGACAACTCTAGAACAGTAAGGTTGGAAATTTACGAGCTCTCGTCTGTTAACAATAAAATTATTTATTTTTCGCCAGTGTCCGTTTGTAACAACGATAACATATCCCTGTTATTGGTACAAGAAGTGTCATTGTAGAAGCCGGAGCAATAAGACCTTGATCTTTATGAGGATTCCGGACAATATCGCCCTCGAGAGCATGTCCACAAGGCCCCATTGATAACTTCAGTCAAAGTGTTCTTGACCGCGTAGGAAGTGAATAAATTCACGTTGTTGGTAGAGTCCGTGAAAACATCTGAATCTAGTGCTCAGAGTAATGTAAGGCGAGGTTTTGCTATAAATAAAGTCGATGAATCAACTGTATTGGTGCTGAATAAATCTAAAGCCCTCTGACTCTGACAAGGTAGGTGAAAATCACTAATTTATTTACGAATTGAGTCCGCCCTTCTCCAGGAAGCAAATATATGAGGTTGGACAAGATCCTTCTTTATTATGCTCATTATGATCTTGGGAAACACTTGGGTGCAACAACATGAGAGGGTAACATACAACCAAGCTGGTCCACACTAAATGAGTTTCTAGCTATAAAATACTGCTTCTTCGCTGTTCTGGAGGTTCAAAATCAGCTAGATATGTGCAGTAGGTATGCAAAATGATGCATTTTATTAGAAGCTTGTAACCCAAATTGTACGTTCCATGTTATAATGCCTCAGATAACAGGGAAGTTGTGCACTTGTGAGTTTGGAGTATCCACATAACAATGAAGCTTATAAAGTCATCAGGAATTTAGATCACCATTTCTACACGAAAGGGCAGAAATCGGATCATTTCTTCATAAGGCAGGAAGCTCTGCAATTTCGAAAATTTTTATGTTACATTTTTCGAA
This sequence comes from Chrysolina americana, assembly GCA_958502065.1. Classification (NCBI taxonomy): domain Eukaryota; kingdom Metazoa; phylum Arthropoda; class Insecta; order Coleoptera; family Chrysomelidae; genus Chrysolina; species Chrysolina americana. The sequence continues at coordinate 13,552,654 of OY293413.1, forward strand.
AAGTCGCTAAATTCCATTCTACGTATTCCGACGAGCTGATCATTTGTTCATACACAGACACCGAACGGGCTGAATAAAAATCTGTTACCGAATTGGAACCGGTTTAGCAGAGTTCACGTTGAGAGGCACTATCAGCGCGTCACACCGATCAGCAAATTTTTGTAGGCATAATTTATGAAGCTGTTAGTGAAGATATCAAACTCGTCAAATCCTAATTCCATGCTGATATTATATGTAGGGGGCAGCGATAATCAGGTTCAGATTTTCACGATCGTTAGAATCGGTTTTTGCAAAAACCATTGAATTCATGAAAGAGATACCTTTTGTATGGGCTCGGTCGTCCCATAAGAATTCAATCTATCATGCCATTCCAATTTTATTTTCTTTAAAATTATTATAACCAAAAATCACTGAAGTTCCAGAATTTACACAAAAACATGTAATCAGGTCATAATGGAATCCAGAGGAATGAGAGCAGGGACAGCAACAAGTCTTACTTGACCAGAACCAGACAGTCGAATCCCATTTGGGGACATTGAGCAGGATACGAAGAAATGAGTCAAGAACCATCATCAATCTTTCTGAGAATACGCCTCAGAATAAACTCATGGGAAAGTTATGGAGATGGGGCCAAATGACCGGCTATCAAGGTATCTTCTTGAACTGAGCTGGAACTCCCTCAGGAAGGTGGTAGAACTGATAACAGGACACTGTTACCTGAGAAACACACCATAGCCTCACACATATTGTTTGAGGCTAAGGATGGATATCTTCGGACACTGTAGTGTAGAAGATATCATCCCACAGGAAAACTTTGTGAGAAATCTACGCAGTACTTTGGCCGATGGCCAGCTATGCCGCATGATGATAATAATAATAATAATACCTCACGAATACCAGCGTACCCTCTGGATGTATCGGGACTTCAAAGAAAGAGCTTGATTGGGATAATTTTGAAGATAAAAATATAAAATAATAGCAATAATAAATCTTCAGTTCTTACAGTACATGATATAGGTATCCGTTTTAATCAGGAGACATAACGTAACTTAAAAGTACTAAAGAGAACTGACAGACAGTATTTAACACTGATCTAAAAGTATTAGCCTTTTTCACCAAATATTGAAAATAATTGTTCTTGTTGTAGTAATGGTCATTCATTAACCAATCATTTTTCATATTGACTTTTTAATGCTGAAGTTGATAAGGATTTCATGACAGCCTCAATTTCAGAGACATCCAACCACTATTTGAGAATATCCCTAATCAGTATATGTTAGGTTTCTTTTGTGTTACACGATGAGTTTCATGTATTTAGAAGTTATGAATGCCACCTTATCCTGAGCTTTTATTTATTTATTCTTCATTTCTTGTGTCAGATCTTTGATAGAAACGAATCTCATGAATATTGTTATATAATTATATATTGAGTGTAATAAAGTTTACATACGGGAAGAATGAATTATTTTCATAAGAAAAAGAAAAGAAAATTTCTATGTTTTTATACCACTTTAACTACACAGTTGAAGTTGAAGCGTGGAAACGCTTAGAGAGAAGGGTACCCCGTATTTTTTCAACATTGTTGATACCTCTCGAACTCGTTAAAATTTTACAGTTAAAGTGGTATAAAAACAGAAATTTTCTTTTCTTTTTCTTATGATGATCTCCTACCACGTAGTAACGGCTTCATCCATCAATTTATTGAATTATTTACGTTTCACAATAATATCCACCATTCTAATATAAATAAGTAACAATTCAACGACTAAGGTGAATAAAATAAGTATGTAGGAACCTTCGTTTAATGAAATCGAACAGATATTTCTCCATTTCATTATCGGGCGAATTAATATACGAATTAAGATTGGCAATCCTGAACTAACCAACTTGTGGAATTCCGCACATATCGAACCAGAGTGAAATATGGCACGGAGATGTCCTGTTTCGCATCGTCCAGCCTCTTCAGTAACCGGTTAGATGGAGAGTGCGGGCATGGAGATAAGAAACAGCACTGGTAAATAAGAAGATAAACAACTTTCAGGCGGGAATGGACGATCAACCGACCGATCTGCTCATTATGTCAAGTTTTTCAGTTGAGATGAGCGGTGTTGCCATGATATCCAGATTTCCATTAAATACCTTGTTGAAAAAAATGATGCAAATGGCTGGTGCCAATAATAATAAGTACACAAGGAATCTCTTTTAGGTGTTTTCAGAATGACGAATTTTTAAATAAATTCCATCATAATACATTATCATCAGTACGAATTTCATAATCACAGTAGGTAAAGATTTCTGTTTTACGCACAATCTATTCAAAATAAATTTGAAAAAATCAGTTTGAGAAAACAAAAATTCTACAGAAATTATTATATAGATTCAACTAAATTTGGTCGAATCTGTGACAAATACTTTCTAGTCAAAATACTTACAGTGTAGCATTAAAAATTGGTACTGGAAAGTGGGATTTTCAAAAAGTCTGTTAATCCGGCCCTGTTCGGGCTTACCGGGTAGAGCGTGATTTTATTGCACACGTTTTATTCCAGATCAATGTCGAGGTGAATAATTACAAGAGTCATTTCATGTTTTTATCGCTTTTAAATTTGATTTACAGGTGATAAAAGATGTCATAGATGAAATAGGTCATTAGCAGAAATACTGATTGATATAATAATGAACCTGCAGGTTGATATCGATGACTTCAGAAAACTGAAGTTACCCTGACATTCAAACATTATTATGATTGATCAATTCGAGAAAAACGCGGACACTACTACACGAAAACCTATCAAATTACTATTGAAAAAATATCAAAATCCTATGATACCTATACAATTCGTATTCTCGCCGGCAAATATCTAACGAAAAACAGCTACTGGCCCCTACGACCGTTGAATTATATCTGTTTGATACTTGGCACAGCATCCTACAAGAACCACTTGGCACTGTTACTCAAATATTATAGCAGAAATTATTTCGATATACATGGGAGAACACCTCAGTATCGGGTTCATGGTACAGACAGAAATACAAAGGAATGTAGCCCCGACATCAGAATTTATTCATATTGACCGCACGCTGCGTCATCTGTGAGAGAGTAGAGCAACCCGCGATCTACTTTCTGATAGTTTTAGGTTCTGTACATTTCGATGATTTATTCCTGGTGATATAATGATTCGACGATTTCAATTCTTATGACTTCAGAATATTACGCTTTGCACGATGTTCTGTTACGATATTCCATAATTTTAACAAAATTTTTTCTTTGTGATTTGCTGGTTTGATCGAATATCCGTCTTCACATTTTCGTTTATTCTCATTTTATGGAATTACAGTTTTAACTTCTTCTAATGTTCAGTCCATAGAATTTCGGTTCTTTCATTCCGGCATAGAGTTATTTATTATCTAGTTCGGTTCATCAGTTTATACTGAACTTTGTTGGTTCGATACTTTCATAGACTGTTTCAGTTCTACATTTTACCGTTCTGATAATTATACATATAATCAAAATATCAAGCTTATGACAGTTGGGTGACTTTTATAAGACATTTATGTGTTTAAAATAATCTCAAAGTTAATGCAAATATTGATTATTCAACTAAGTTCTTATTATTTATTATTCCCTGATGATGTGATCAAATCATTGACAGAACTTGCAGGAAATATAATTTGATGTATCCTGATTCAACACCAATGAAAATGTATGGAAGACAAGGTCAATGATACTGAACTGAAATATTGTAGGTTAGACGCGTCCGTACGTGCGATGGTTGAGATATGACATTTGATTGACTCTCATTAGATACATTGATCTATGAAATTGACAGAACCATCGATCAAGCGTCCATGGAATACCATAGAACAGAGAACGTCGTTTTTGAACTGTTTCCGCATTAATTGTAGTTTCTCTCTTGCATGCTTTTGGAGTATTTCCCGAAGCTATTATAGTTGGGAAGCATCTCATCCGATGACATTCCCATTATGAAATCGGTTTCCAACTCTTTGTGTAGTTCATTGTACATCTTACCGTGTGTTCGCCTTGTATGTGAACATGAAGTAGCGGTAGGTTCAGCAATACTTCTGAGACGGCTGTTGGGATTATTCTCATAACTCCCTTGGGTGCCAGACAGGTTTGTCTTTGGATGCCACTCAGCCTTTAGATCGTCCAGCCTGCCGAGTTTTGTCCACCATACCCATATGCTACCATGAGTCTAATGAACCAATTCAGTTAACTATTAAAGATCATTATAATGAATGGGGATTTGACATTCAATCTATATAAAGAAACCATAGAAACAAAATATGTAACAATATATACTGGATGCTCCATTTAAATCTGCTTATATAATTTCTTTCCGGTAAAAGTTCATTCTCAAGACTGGCAATAATAATATACCTTTTAAAATTTCAAATACTTCTCTAAAGCCCTTATTGAGTTAATGAGATAGCCCATGACTCATTTGCACCCAGTTTGACTGAATAATAAAATAATTAAATCATCAAGCGTAGCAAAGAGACATGATAATCTATCAGAGCGAATCTATCAATAATTAATTCTTTTGAAATATCTTCTCTGCTTAGCTAGGTGATTAAACTTCCACAAAATAGAATTGAAAAACCGGTACTTCGACGGCTGATCAATCGCCGGCAGAACCATCAGAGATACCATAAAATAAACTCACGAGGAAACTAAGTGGAGAAGAAGTAAATGAGCGACCAGTTTAAGTAAATACAGTCGTTATGTAGACGCGTGAATGCTCATTGTCATAATGTATGGGAGTACCTCCAGGCTTTTACCTCAGTGATTTGAGTAGAAAAATTGACATAATGAGCCAGTGTTGTCAAACGTCCCACATTAAAATGTGGAGCTCTGTTCTGTCAATTTCAATTTATATGAAGTGAAGTACTAGCTTATTTACAAGGCGTTGCTCAGGATTATGACTAACATTTTTTCTTCTCGATGAATTTTATTAGAATCCTTGGTCTTTCGGTTTTGCCACACGTGGAGTGCTGGCCTGAGTTCAAACTGATGTAACTGACATCTAACGCCCAATTGTATATTGTCAAAGAACTTTCAAGATCTTCTATAGATATTGCAATGCTCCAGATTATTTTATAAAACGATTTCCAAATTTCATCTAGAAGTTTCAATTAAATATTCTTTTTTGATACTGAGAACTACAATATCAGTTTTCTCAGTTGTGAATTGTATTCATCACTAATTTCACTACTTCTATTTCTATCAGATGCTTCACAATATTCATCGATTTCCTTGGAATTCATTATTTTGGTTGATAGTTTCCTATATGTCGTTTCTTTAATGAGATTTGAACAAAGAAACAATTGATTTGTGAACACTTGTCAAACTGATCGATTTATTGTTACCCCATTATCTGTCACGTCTGCTATTATTATCAAAGTAATAATCACGTAGAAAAGTTTTTTCACAAGACGTAAAGAGATGTAATTTAATTGAACTAGTTTTTGATGAACTTTATTGAAAATATTTGTCTCTAACGACGAAGAAAAATCTGAAACATTAAAGCAACACGTCCTGAATACATAGAAGTGCTCACTGTCTTAAGTTTTCTACGGCCCTTGCTACATTCCTTCTTCTTACACTGACCGACACTGTTCAATTATGCTTCTCCTAAGATCCTTAACATTATTGAATTCTTGTTGGCCATAAACCTGGTTTTTGATGTGCTCCACAAAAAAAATGTCAAGTACTGAAAGGTCAGGCGACCTTGCTAGCCATTTCACATGACCATCATTTTCAATCCACCTATCTGGTAATCTTTCTTTTAGGTATTCAAATTCTGCACTGGTATTATGTGGAGGGGAACCGTTATGTTGAAACAAATATTGATTTGAATTTGAGAAAGGTTAAATGTCCTGATAATCCTCAAAATCGCCTCGAAGAAATTCCAGATAAGTTTATCCATTGAAAAAATAAGGACCAAGCATTTGATCTCCACAAATTCCAGCCCATACGTTCAAACTGAACCATACCTGTGGCCTAACTGCTCTAAACTCTATGGGATTGTTCTGACTCCAGATGTGCTCATTACTTCTTTTGAAAATACCACAATAATTAGTGAAAGTGCTCTCATCCGTCCAAATAACCTTTGAGAGAAATTGGGAGAAATCATTTATATTCATTAGTCAATTACAGTAAGCCAACCTCCGTTCAGGATCACCTGTGTATAAATTTTGCCAAATATTAATTTTGTAGCATTTTAGACCATTTCTACTGAGCTCCCTCCAAACACTTTGTGGCGCACCTGTATTTAAAGAAGCTTCATGTGTTGAAATTGTCGGAATCATTTTTATCTTAAACACAGACAAGTTAAAAAATGTAATACTTTGATAAAAGGATAGAAGTTTATTACCACATTTTGAATATTTTTTCTCGTATTTTCATCTAATCTATTTCCATATTTAAATTATTCCTCAGTTTTTTCAAAACTACCATACTCGGTAAGATCTATCAATCTGAATAATCTTGGTTGTATTCTGTCTGGGTAGGTATAGTTGAAGAAACATTTCTGACCGGTGCACGGTGTGAAGACAGCGGCCAAAGATAGCAACTAATATTTCCGAAATCACCTAAACGCTTCAAGCAGTGGCGTACCAATCAATATCTAATTTACTTGTATGAAATATAAATAATTTACATTGAGTTTTATTTAATTATTGAGACAAAAATGGGTGAATCAACATTTTGGCCTGATGGAAATACAAGGAATTATAATACTTGGTTATGTATTCTCAATTACGTCGACAAGATATTGCAATTATCATTTTGATGTAAAAAAAATCATGCAGCGGGTGTACTCAGCAACTATTTCATTAAAATTCAAATGTTTTGTGAAATCGTCGTTGGAGCATAAACATATTTCGTCAAAATATTGCAAATCGCCCCTTCTTTACTCTTCGATGAAAAAATTCGACTTCCCTAGGGACCATTTACCAACCCTTATATTTAAAAATTCGAGTTCTGAGAGATATCGTCGCCGGAGCATGAACAAATTTTGTCAAAATATTGCAAATTACTTCTTTTTTACTCTCCAATAAAAAAATTCGAGTTCCCGAGGGAGCCAGGGGGTCATTTCCCAACCCTTATATTTAAAAATTCAACCTTTGCGAGAAATCGTCACCGGAGCATAAACAAATTTCGTCAAAATATTGCAAATTACTTCTTTTTTACCCTCAAATAAAATAATTCGACTTCCCGAGGGAGCCAGGGGGTCATTTACCAACCCTTATATTTAAAAATTCAACTTTTGCAGAAATCGTCCCGGAGCATAAACAAATTTTGGCAAAATATTTCAATTAACTTTTTCTTTACTCTCAGAAAAAAAATTCAACTTCCCGAGGGAGCCAGGGGGTCATTTACCAACCCTTTATATTTAAAAATTCAACTTTTGCGAGAAATCGTCGCCGGAGCATAAACAAAGTTTGTCAAAATATTGCAAATTACTTTTTCTTTACTCTCCAATAAAAAAATTCGACTTCTCGTGGGAGCAAGGGGGTCATTTTCCAACCCTTATATTTTAAAAATTCGAGTTCTGAGAGAAATCGTCGCCGGAGCATAAACAAATTTTGTCAAAATGCTGCAAATCACTTCTTCTTTACTCTCCTATCAAAAAATTCGACTTCCCGAGGGAGCCAAGGGGTCATTTACCTACCCTTATATTTAAAAATTCGAGTTCTGAGATAAATCGTCGCCGGAGCATAAACAAATTTTGTCAAAATGTTGCAAATCACTTCTTCTTTACTCTCCTATCGAAAAATTCGACTTCCCGAGAGAGCCAGGGTGTCATTTACCAACCCTTATATTTAAAAATTCGAGTTCTGAGAGAAATCACCCGCTGCATGATTTTTTTACAACAAAATGCTATTCGCAATATCTTGTCGACGTAATTGAGAATACATAACGAAATATTATAATTCCTTGTATTTTGATCAGGCCAAAATAATGATTCACCCATTTTTGTCTCAATAATTAAATAAAACTCAATGGAACAATTATTTATATTTCGTACAAGTGAATTAGAAATTGACTGGTACGCCACTGCTTGAAGCGTTCGGGTGATTTCGGAAATATTAGCCGCTATCTTTGGCCGCTGTCTTCACACCGGTACATTTCTGCAGTTATCTCAGTATTACTGTCTGATCATATCCCGTTTTTCTTGGTAAAAAAAAACATTTTACGTGATAGATAATAGAGTAAAGGCGTAACAAGGAGTCAACTCATTTAACAAGTGTTTTTGACGAAGTCAGAGCCTACTCGAAAATTCTATTTTCTGTGAAATATAAAAGGTTGTGGCGTAATAAAGATCTACATATTATACATCGCTGGAATCAGAAAGAAAAACTCTATTTCAAATTGTAACAGTTCAATATGACGCCCAAAATAAAAAATAAAGTTGGTGGCCAAGAGACGAAAATATCGTCGTATAGCGATAACAAAATGACAATGTAAATGTGCTGTTTATTTTGATATCCTTCATCAAATAACGCCAAGGAAAGATAAAAATTATTTTTAAAATTTTAGTTTTTTCCCGTTACCTATCTTCGGATGTACTGGGAATTTTGGAACTTTCTTAACGGCATATTAATGCACAAATTTGCCACAATTTAACCTTCTTTGTATCTCTTATGGTTTTCGAAATCCCAATGGTGTCCCTCGAATTTGAATAACTCGGTATAGGTACCAGAAATTTCTCCTGTTGGTTTTTTTAATCATACTCCATTGTCAAAAATTATTGAATGATACTCTAGTGAGGATTTCAGAACGAGCATAGCAAAACATTCACAACCATGTTTTAAACATCCATTTTTCACACCTGTATCATTAATATCTATTATGTTGAAGGTAGATTTATTTTATTGTAGATATACCAAGAAGAAAATCCAAAAATAAATTTGCACAGTATTTGGGAACACGTTCCAACGCAACTTCATTTTGTGAACTAATTTTAAAATCGAAAGTGCCAATAACCCCATAATACGAGTTATGTGCTCTGCATGTAGCAGCCAAGTTCCCACTTTAAAAGTAATATCAATTTTACACACTACGCTCTGTATACCATTCGATTTATGGACAATAATTGCAACTGTACCTTGACTTATCAATATTTCATAGTTATTATGAAGTGTTGATTTTAGTGTTGCATTCTCGAATGCCGGAAATGGCTGCGAAATTAATTGATTTTGAAATATGCGTCACCTACACGGTAATTAAATGGCATCAATCAAACACAACTTTTACCTCTAATCGCCTGTTAAGTGATGGTTTCTTCGGCGCTACGTCTATTTGCAGGAAAGTCTGTAATGGCAGAACCACACCGTAGATCGTAGATAACATCCAGGGAATTTTTACGCTCGAACCTGTTTCCCGAAGAAGGAATGGTACTCGCTCGATGGTATTGGTGACTCAAGTAAGATGGTACGGTATTTGTTTGGGTGTGTGAGATCATTCGTTTCATTCATTCACTGCAATTCCATTGTCAACATAATGAAACAGATGTACGTAGGTACGTGATCAGAATATTAAGATTTTATAACCAAAGTTTACTTATATCTGAGATATGCTTACAAACCATCAAAAATAACAATAAATATAGAAAATTCAAAATATTTTTTCCTGTTTGTCTACTATGGTACAGCCAACTACAGGGCTATTCAAATTCGAGTCTATGGATTGAAATCTCGGTAACGGTGAAAGACAGAAGGGTGGTCAATTATATGAATTACTAAAATGTCTCCTCTAGCTTCTTTAGTTCTGGAGTTATAAATTTGCTTAATTCCACATCTGGCAAAAGTCATTGAGAAACATGTGAAAACTAGAAAGGCAAAATTTTTATGTGGGTACGCAGTAATTTAGTTTTCAACGAAAGCACAAACGGTGCAATATTCGCATTTCTTCAGATAGTACCAACTTCAGAATAAAAAACTTAAAAAACGTTTGCTCTTCTTTTTGGGGGATACAGTTGATTCTTCTGGGATTGGGAAGGTTCTCATTAGACTCATCCTAAGACCTTGAGCTTGACTTGGATATCTCAATTTGTATAACTAAAATAATTAATAATGAACAATCATGATTATTTCTTTGGTATATCTTGATCTTTTCTGATGATTGTAAGTTCTCATTAGATTGAAATATTGTCGGATCTTGGTTTTGTTACCTTATGAAACTTTTTTATTGATTCCAATAATCATTTTTACAATTCTAAATTTTACGCGTTTCATCTTGATAGGGTCTCTTTGGTTAGTCTCGACATAGGTAGTTCTGATTATTAGAAGTTCCCATCAGACTGATATTTTCAGACTGCCTCGGTTATCTTAAAACTTATCTTTTTTCTTTCCTTATTAATTTTCAATCACAGAACACTAGTTGTAATGTTTTCAATTCCATGCCACAAATGTCATTTGTCGGTGTCATCCTTTCATACATTATCAAATTTCAATTTTCACTTCACTTCAGTCAAAACATTTCATTGATGATCATGTTCTAGTAGAATTGTTTTACCCAGGATTATCCTGGTCCAGGTTTTAATTTAAAATTTTTTTCAACAATGTTTCAAATATTTCATATCGTCCGTTGGACGCATGATGTTTTCATGGTTATTGCCCTTGTACACCTAACGAGTGACAAAATCACAAAAAATATTTTACAATTCACTTTATTTTCACCAATTACTTACTTTCAGGTACGCACTGATGATGACTTTGATAGTCGAAAGCGCTCTGCTACGATTTTAATAAAAAAAATCTGCACGAAATACAAAATTTTTCCTCCAAATAATTGGTTTTGTTTCTATTCAAGATTAGGCCATTTTCAAGGCTATATCTTAGATGCATTGTTGCATAGTTTTGTTAGTTGGTCAATGTTGTTGTGTGACATTAGAATATTAGTATCAATCGGCATATATTACTGTTTGATTCGCAGAGGTGCAGGTGTCCTCAATGTCACTCAGGAAGACTATAAACAGTAGTGGTCCAAATATTGAGCCCTGGGGAACCCCTGTATTTATTACTCTTGAATCTGATTTCACATTATTTACTACTGTTATCTGAGTTATGTTTGTTAAGTATGTCACCTCTAAGTCCTAACCCTTCCAATTTCATGATTAACAAGTTATGATCAATAGGTAGTATCAAAAGCACGACTGAAGTCGCCGAAAAGTCCAAGAACATTATCTCTATCATTTAGTGCACTATAGATGAACTCTAAACAATCAGAAATTGTCGAGTTGATTTGTGTTTGCGAAAGCCATTCTGGTTTGCTGGGAGGAGCTCAAAGTGTTCCAAGAACTTGGTCAATCTAGCACTATAAAATGCTTCAAATAGTTTAGCAATTTGACTCTGTATGCATATAGCCCTATAATTATGTATGTCACAGGCAGAACCTTTGTTTTTGAATACAGGTATACATACAAAATTGTGTGAAGTAAATTGAATTTCGGTAACAACAGATATGAAATGAGGAGAAGCTTCAAGATGAGCTATCACTTATAACCTTCGCTTCCTATGATAATTGGCAAGGGGGTATAGCCGCTTCTTTCCGGAGGATAAACTTGCGAGACTGAAAATATCGCTGACATGTAACCTCCTAGAAAGTTGGGCCACCATGTATATGATATTAATATTGCTATAAGTAACGCTATAAATCACTTTTACAGCATCTCTTCGTCAATGTTATCCCATATCATTTTCTATTACTTAGCATTTAACGCGAAATAGAGGAACTTTTTTTTACAAACATACTTGATTCACCATATAGTCAAACGCGATTTAGTATGGGAAGTGCCATGTTTCCGCACTAGTGCGGGCAATAGTATATTACATTACGAGTTCGGAAAGTGAAATTTTTCACACGTGTGGGAAATATAGGGCGCGAGGTGCATGCCGAATGCGACAATCCCACGAGTGTGATAACTCACTTTCGTACAAATAATGTACACTATTTTTCCTACGACCACGCCATAATTTTACCAAGTAATATCTGTTATTGACATATTGTGCAAGAAAATAAAAAGGCTGACAGAACTATTAAAACGAAAAATATTTTCTTTGACCCGATACCTACGAGTTCAAAATTATATTTAAACACACTTTAATATTAATAATTATTACAAACATGAAATATTTCATTATAAGATATAGCACTATGAGTTTTAGATATAACCAGTGATGTCACTTTTTGAACTTGCAATCGTTAGTACGCGGGATCTAATACTACCGGTATTGATTTCTTCAGTGTGAAGATGAAAAAAACACACTTATCAAATAAATTGTTCTTTGCGATCAGGAATTTTTGACAACGGTTAAGAGAAGATACCTATTTGACATCTCATCCATTTAAAAAAAACAATCCACACGCGTGCGGAGAGTACTTTCCGCACATGTGTGGATATAAAATTATCCGCTAAATATCCACTACCTCAGATATCATTGGCATTAGGTGTGGAGTACCCCAAGGCTCTGTACTTGGTCCTATACTTTTTCTGTTGTACATGACCTTACAATTCTCCCAATTTCGGGAAATTTTACGCTGTTTGATGACGATACAACCATTTTATGGCATCATAAAGATATTGATAGAATTTACATGAAAAATTCGTCAGCTAAATAGAACAAGTGAAAATATACAATATATCACAAATAAACAAATATACACAAACACTGATATATGTATATAAACACATATACATATACCTACACATCCCACCTACATACCTATATAAAAAAAATATCACACATCACCTACATACCTATTTATAAAAAAAATCACACACCACCTACAAACCTATACATAAAAAAATATCACACACATAAAAATTCGTCTAGTGAGTAGCAGCACTTTTCAATGAGGAATTCTCTGATATTTGGTGCAGATTTAATTTTTTCATTCAATTTGTTGTATAGTTTTAACCCTGCGAAATATAAACTTTTTTGATATAGTGCAGTGCAATGAGATTTGGGCTGTAACATACTGCGGCCACGAGTGTCATGATCATGTTCAGGCAAGCACATTGTGATGTTATTCAAATTATTATAGAAATATATACACACCTCCTAAATATATACGCTATAAAATGTGAGGATTTTGAGTTTTTTGAAAATGTCTCTACAGCTAGTCCTCGTGTTGATATTTTCAATAATGCGTAATACGTGTTTATGTAAAATGAAAACTCTGTTTACATTAGCACTATTTCCCCAAGTAAGTATTCCATACCTCAGGTGGGAGTGAAAATTGGCCTAATACAATGCAACAAGAATTTGTTTGCTGCAGTGATTTTTCAAGTATTTGATACTATAGCAAGCACTACGAAGTTTCTGGCATAATTGACCAGTATGTTATGTCCATAATAACTGCCTGTCGAAAGAAACTCCTAACAGTTTCACGTTTTCAAAGCAGAATAATTGTTTTTCTGTGTATTTAAATATTACAGGTGGATCTTGACTTCTACGTCCGAAGTATATCAACACTGTTTTTTTATGGTTCAATCGCAAATTATTATTTTCGGACCAGCGCATTGTATTCTAGTTCTGTCGAACAGATGAGAGACTTTTGGCTGTCACCAGATATAATGACGTTAGTATCATCAGCGTAGCATATAATTTTAACATTTGGGATATTTTCTATATGATTTATGAAGTCATTCGCAAATACGTTAAAAATTATAATACATAAGAATAATTACGCACTTTAAGTACATACACTACACATACAAGTTTTCCCAGAAATATTGATTGTGTTTTTATTTCGTTCTTGTACACATTAAAAAAACATTTTGTATAATTTGGAGAATAAAGTATGAACCAAGGAAAATAAATTGAGAATGGGTGAAAAGACAACGGTTACCAATTTGGACTCGTTCGTTCCAATTATTTAATCTGGACTATTATTTGAAATAGTGCCTACTTGAATCAGTTAATTTTTCCCATCTTCGGATCTGTTTGGTAAGGTAAGCTCGGGTAAGTGTGACCGTAAATTTCATTAGTTCGCATTTAATTTAGTCCTTCTGATGAACTTGAACTAATATAACAATGAAATTTTGCAGGTATTTACTTCGAAGGTCAGTCTTTGTAATACGCCACAGAAAACTGTTGAAAAACGTATTCTATGAATGTTATTTTTATATTCATATATACATCTTCATAGGTCACACATTCCCGGAAATTTGGGGCAAGTGTGATTCTGGCCAAATTTAAAGATATTAATGCACGTAAATCTCTCTTTGGGGCAGGTGTGAGTAAACAGTAAAAGAACTTTCACCACAATTTATTTGATTCGAGATATCTTCATTCAAAACATAGTTAGGAACTTTTTAATATTGAATTTGAAATGCCCCATTGGAAAAAAACAAAAACTAATCGTGAAAGTGAACATTTGTTGAAAAGAAAAAATTACAGGTAGAAATCGAATGAGAATTTCTTTGATCCCCATCTTCTGACGAGTGGTGATGGAAGCACAGTTGTTATTTCATCCTCAGAAAGTGTATCAATGTCTTTCACATCTGGCCAGGTATATTGTTTGGCTCTCTGAGATTTCCGTATATAATTTCGTACTATAGCTGAAAAAATATTACTGTTTAGATTGGCCAAATGAACCAGGTTCCCACTTACCCCGACAGATAGGTCACACTATCCCCAATAAAATTTAATTACGGAGTAAGTGTGACATGCAATGGAAAAATGTAAAAAAAAAAACTTCATGGAAAAACGACAATCTATAGTCAGATTCATTGTTTAGGTAGAAGAAAAGTGTATAAAATGGATTCTTACCGTAGATTTTAACAATACACCCAATGCTTGAAATAAACTCGTTATACTGGTTCGGGTTGATGAATTGTAGGTTAGAAAATTGGGGAAAATATTTGAATTTCACAAGATCTCTTTGGTATTTTATATGATGGTTATGGATTCATTATGAGTGTAGGCTTTTCGTAGATGGCATTGGGCTGTCGCCCGGTATAGCGAAGATAGCGAGCAAACTCACACTTGCCCAAATTCACACTTACCCGAGCTTACCTTAACGCTTGATTTTTGAAAATTCATTCAAAAGAATCGATATACTGCTGAAATTGTTATTTCCGTACGAACGACCTCCCGCAATCCTCGAGAGACTTGCTGGTAACTCCATCTTTTGCACAACAACTGAACAACGTTAACAATTCCTGCCCGAGTAACCCAAACGGCCAGTCCGTCTCTGTCACAGTCCAAAAGTATAAACTCTCACCGTTCGATGTTTGTGTTTCTTGTTCCTTCCACTACTTTGAACCCGAAAAGGTTTAAAAGCCTCCTAATAACCTGTCCGTGGTTTCGTATAACAAAGGGCGACCGCTGTTCTGGCAGGTAATAAACAAACATAGTCAAGTCGACGTAAATAAACACGTAGAGCCATAAAAATATGCATGAGTTACAAATCTGTATCTGTTAGGAGAGCCGCCGAACGCATTTTGGAGATGCGGTTTATGAATGAATTGAAAAGGCCTGCCGGGGTTGTGAAGATATGGTGAAGAGTATCTAGTGAAAGTAATTTGACAAAAACTTCAACACAGGGTGTCCCTTAATAACGTGCTAACATTTCAGGGTATGATTGCTCAGGTAATTTTTTGATAGAAAAACTCTAAAGAGCATCGCGCAAGTACTGTTTGGCTTTGAAAATACCAACGTTAGGAGCACAATGTAATTCAGAACTCAGTTTATTAAATACATTACATCCCAAAGATTTTTTGGTAAAAAGAAGTTTAATGTTGGGCTGGAATTTGAATCGAGTGGGACAGAAATGAGCTGTAATATTATATAAGAAATGTTGCTTGTTTTTATAGACATAAATAGAAATTTCATGAACAGGGTGTTCCAAATTAAGTCGGCACCATTGCCAACTCCGTTATTATTAATGATACGAATTCTGTTAAATGGGCAAACTAGTAGCATTTTTAATGGCCTTCTCGATGCCGAAAACAAAAAAAAATTGACAGTCGCGTTTTCAGAATATTTCATAAAATGATATTTTTTTCAATGGAATGTATAATAGAAAGAATTTCTATCCATTTCTAGTCCATCCCCACAATCCGCAAAGACGATTTAGTATTAATGTTTGGTGTGGTCTATTTAGAGGCAGAATTATTAGTCCATTTTTCTACCATGGTTCTTTGAATGGACCCCGTTACATTAATTTATTAACAAGAGTGTTGAAAGAGTTTTTCGATAATCTTGATCTGGTGGCTCGTCAGATGATCTATTTTCAGCAGGACGGAGCACCAGCACATACTGTCAGTGGCGTAAAAAGAATGCTGTGAGGCTGTTTTGGAAACAGATGGATTGCTACAAATGGTCCTGTTAAGTGGCCCCCTCGTTCACCAGACATGACACCTCTAGATTTTTAGTTTTGGGGATTTCTAAAATACGAGGTGTACAAAATGAAACATAATAATGTAGATGAACTGAAAAATTATATTGAAACAATAATTAATAGAATTGATGGCCGAACTGTGTTTAATGCCACACGAAGTGTCAATAGAAAGGCCCAAATATGTGTTCAACAAGAAGGAACATTTATTCGATATATTATAGCGCTTTATCAAATCCGTTTGTTATAAATGTTTCCTAATGACCTTTACGAAAAAAAGTCAAATGAGATTCGTTGTTTTTTATTTCAAGTTTCAAATGACATATTTAATCATAAAATGAATATAACATTGAATATAATAAATAAATAAACATCCTGTCAGCCAATCCAGAATGCTTTGGTTGTTGTTAATCTTTCTGTTGTTAATTCTTATGTGTCAGCCAAAAATTGGTTATGCCATCAAAACCTGGCGATTAATAATTTACTGTATTTCCAATGGCTGCTTCCACTTTTTTTTCGTCGATGTTCTTTATTATTATTTTAATTATTAGGAATGTTATTCTTACTAATATATTGTTTTCGATTCATCCATTTATTCAGTAGGTAAATAATTATATGAATAAACAGTTATTTATATTTGTAAATTTCAATGTAACATTTATGTAAAAAGATAGTGTTTTCAAGAATTAGGGTGTAAATATCGAAAGTTCCACTCATAGTTTGCTTCCAACACCTGAACTACCCCATTTTACCTCGAAAGTACTATCACGTATCAAAGATGCAGAAATTTTCACGGATTCATTTGGCTGTGAGGAGCTATTATCCATTTCGAGCCATTCTGAGGGAAATGTCTTGGCACCCCATTGTTACATTAGTGAGACTTGTGAGAAAAAAGTCACATATAGTATGTAAATGACATCAATAATGATAACAATTGTTATCTCTGAAGATACATGATTAGGATTTTTTCTTTTCCCCTCATTACAGATCGCTGGGCCTCGTTATGAACATGTTGGAAAACATATTAGATATTATTGGACATCAGATATATTTGGAATCGGTTATTATCGTTTCTCTTCAAAAAATACCCCAAATATGTCATTTTCCGAAAATATAATTTATTCTAGCGTCATCCTGAGCATGGGAAGGTGTTTGGGAGATCTTGGAATTTGTACATCATTCCATTGTCACTGTGGAGCAGTGTATGAAACATTTTTGATAACTGTGCTCAATATAACTGAGGAAGACCATTTCTCAGTCGGGTTCTAGGCATCGAATATTGAAATTCCATCCCAACAAGAAATGAGAGCTCTCCAATGCATGAGCAAATACCCCAAAAAATGGAAAAAATCCATTTTCAAAGCTTTATATCTCGAAAACTGTCCATTTTTGAGCTTTGTGGCTATGGACATGTTTGATCAGCTCATAACGAACTGCAATATACCAAATATTCAGCAAAATTCACGGAAAGCCATTTCCCATTAGAAATGTGCGGGGTCTTATGGTCAAAAAAAAAAAATAATTTTTTGCGAAAGTTGTCCAAAATAATTGAAAATAAAATGTCAACTTCAACCGCTACATTTTCGAATTTATATATACATTAGCGGACATAATGTTTATATAAACTTTTCAACTAGACATTAGTCAAATATTTGCCCTTTGAACTCTGTACAGGTACTTAATGAACACCCTGTATGTTGATTGCGATTTGAAAATTATATTTTATTGATGATATAAGTGGATTATTTATTAGCTTTTACAAATATTTCTATCCTGACATTCAAGAAAAAATAAACTTGTCAACATTTTAAACTGGTTGTTAACATACAATGTGATAATATTAATTTGGCGTTTAGTGTCTATCAGAGTTCACACAAATCAAATCTTGAATAGGAGCATAGATGAACATGGTAAAACAGTTTGGTACAACAATTATTGTTCTAAACACTGTACATATAACTGAAATATAGTTTTTAAAAAACGCTTTTATAATACATTGATTTAAAAAGTTGAAAATACTTGTTAATATGGACAGAAAATAATTAATGGAAAATATCAGTATCACTGTGACAAAGGCGTGAAGCGCTTTGTTTCATATATTCGTATATCGAGCACACTACACTTTTTTACAGTGACACTAATATTTTCCATTCGTTATTTTCTGACTACAAAAACAATTATATTTTACTTTTCAGTTCGATGTGTTATAATGGCGTGTTTTTTAGTATTTTTAACTATATTTTATTTTTCACTTTTTAGTTCTCAATTTATTATTGAAAAAAAAAGATTTCTCCGTAGACAAAGCCTGAAAAAAAAATAGCAACCCTATCCTAGGAAGGCATCAGGCGCATTAAATACCCATTCACGACGCGGAATTTTTAAATTCTGGCGAAGGCTCTCAGAATATATGAGAGGAAAATTATTTAATTCTGGCGATCCTGATCAGGATAATGATCAAATTATCGTATTGTCACCGGTTCTTGATGAGTGTACGAAGTTTCGATTAAATTTGTCCGTTTAAAGTGGGTTAAAATCGAGTGTAAAGGAGTCGGTTACAAACAATAATAAATATTTAGCTTCACCTGTATGTATTTCTTGAATAAATAGCGACACTTTCCTCCCGAATAGCAACTGATCATTCTTCTAATTCGCCTTGTCCGTTTCGATAAATTTCAACTTCATGATGTTCAAGACTAAACTTTCCGTGGAAGATATTTCAGTCGGTTCCGGAGACTATTTTCAGCACAGTCAACAAATTCGATCTCATAAACAGTTGATTTTATAATGAAATCAATTTATCCGGAGCCAACCGACGATCTTTCGAACCAGCATCAAACAACATAAATAAAAAGCAAAAGCTCTCGTCAGAAACAAACAACCAGAGGAGCAGAAATCAAGAAAACTAATTAAAACATCAAAGATGTCCAGGCGGTCGACATCGACAGCTCGGAAAGGTGGGGGCGGAGGGGTAACGCGGTGGCGGGCACTGCTTGCAGGGAGATTGAAATGTCCTGTGACGGGCTGTCCGTCCGTCACGTCCCCCTTTGGAGAACAGGATCGCTGGGTGATGCACAGTGGCGTCCGCCCGCTCCCAGATTCACACGTAACACGTAACAATGCCAAAATCAATGCTATTTACAAAAAATGTGAGCTCAGTATGATGATTCCTATTTCAGAGAGTGAATTAGTAAATGCAGCATATGTATTACAAATTAAAAATGATTTTGGCATTGAGAAAATTTTTTTGGGAAACTGTCCAATTATTTCGAATTGATAAAAATTTGAAAAGGGTATTCTAGCATGCACCATTTATCAACTTGATATGTTCATATCATGAATAATGAGAGTGTGCCTCACCACAGTTAGTTGTATCATATTTGTTTAACCATAAAACACCAAGGAAAGTTTGAGCATTCACTTTTAGGTAGGTTTGCAAACATACATTGTTTGCCTAAGATATTATGTTTGAAAGGTGCGGATCCAAAGAAAAGTTATTCAGAATTTCATGAGCCAACCGGCATTGAGCAAGGAGAACCTCAAGCCTCCATACTTGGGCCTTTACTCTTCCTTGTATATCTATGCTAATGATCTGATAGACTATTTCAATGAATATTCCAGAAAGCCAGATACACCAATTTTTTCGTCAACGAGTGGAATGTGGCAGCTCTCACAGAATTGACGCAAAGTGTCTATTAGCAAGTCATATTATGGAAAAAAAAACAATCTGGAAAACTTTCATCATCTATCTGTTAGTATCAGAAAAGGTTCATCTGCAGGTAGACCTCGAAATGTAAGAACAGGAGCTCAACGCGCGTATAGTGAAATGATGTTGTTGGTATAGTTTCTATTTCATGAACAATTCTCATAAAGACTATTTGATGTTAGTTTTAATGTTATGTTCATATTGTTGATATGTTAATTACAAACATAAGTTGTCGAGGACAATAAAAATATTTTTTTCTCAAAAA
The DNA here is from genome assembly GCA_958502065.1 of Chrysolina americana. Taxonomy (NCBI): domain Eukaryota; kingdom Metazoa; phylum Arthropoda; class Insecta; order Coleoptera; family Chrysomelidae; genus Chrysolina; species Chrysolina americana. The sequence goes on from OY293413.1 coordinate 13,572,991, forward strand.
CTGCACATTGCAGGAAATATCTCAGGAAAGAACTTATGTTTCAAATTGAATAGCAAATTCAGAAACAATTTTAATTCGAAAAAAAAAATTTATGTGATGTTTTTGTCTTCTATCAAATTCAGTGCTCGTACGCACACCAGTGTTGAAGTTGAAAGCTAAATTTTTATTTTTTAATGGAAAAACATCGCCTTCTTTAAAGTGTCACTATTTACTGAATCTCACCTTAATATCTCAAGCACTTTTGGAAATATCAACCATTTTTTTCCATTATTATAATACTACTAATACGGGATTGGAGCATTTCTTTTCAAGGCAGCAACCCATGCAGCCGGCGATGAACTCGGTCTCGAATCCTCTCAGAGAGTTGAAACCCGTTCAGCAAAAAGCCCACGTCAAAGCTGCGGGAGTGAAAGGTTTCTACAGCTACATAAGGATAAGCCAATGGATGGGGTCTTCTTCAAGAACATTGAAGACCTTGACTTATCCGGAAACCTGTCCTTCTCTTTTCTCAGGTCAAGTGGGCTGAAGTCGGAAACCGAGGAAATCATAATGGCCTGCTAAAATGGTCCCTCGTCTACTGTAGTTATGTGATGGATATAGAAAGTCTCTGACACTAGATGCCAGAGCGTGTCGTGGGGCAGCTGAAACAATAATGCATTTGCTGTCAACCTCTTCAGTATCCACAGACATAACGCGGCGCTACGAGTGTTGTACTACCATCTACGACACTCGTACGGTATTGACGAGACACCGATATTGCCTTATGCTCCGGGGGATATTGAGTCCGTTACGGAGAATGAGAAGTGCTGAATTTATTGGAACTACTCATTCCCCATCTTCAGGCAGATACAAGCCAATAAGCCTAATGTAGTGTTCCTCAACCATCAAAGTAGTACGAGGAAAAACGGACAAAATATCGAGACCTACTGCAAACATTTCTTTGCCGTTCGTCATTCATTACCTTGACAAATTCGAAATCTATACGGCTTGAATTATTTTTTTCTCAAAATAAACTGAGCTGTTGATTCAGCTTCCCCAGTCTATACTTCAATTTCTCCAGTTGAACTTTCTGGGTTTTCAATGACTGATTGTAAAACTAGGTATTCTCATTCTTCAACAGATGGTTTTTGATCGTATGAATGTGATCCGCTTCTACACAATTTCTGTGGAATAAAATGTAATAGGACAGCATATCAAACTTTTCTTCATTTGTAAAAGATAAATAGATAGGTAGATTCTATATTGCCTGATTTTCTACTGTACAATAGAGGAGACATCATCATAAAAAATATAAATAAATGTACATATTATTCACGAGAAATTGCCATCAACATCACACATAAACAGAATAAAGTGATGAAAAATTTAAAGATTTTATATTTTCGAAAAGATAAGTAAGTCTACAGAACCTGGAGGAATAATTATTAACATAACATATCCAAGCAAGTCCATAAAAATTGAAAATAAATATCATATAAATATCGCCAGAAGAGTGCATCTACTAAGGGTTTTCAAGGTAACTTTTAAACTTTTTAAATATATATGCTAAAAGAATTACTTTACGAGAGCCGGAAGTTTATTATAATATCGAATAACAGTATCATTGGGAACTTTTAGACTAAACGAATGATTTGTTCTCCCTAAAACTAAATTGTTTTTGTGCCTCGAATCGTACTGTTCTTCATTAGTTTATCTTTATTGATATAAACGTTACTGAGCAATTTTCGTAAATATATTGAAGAAGAAGTTACCTCTCTTCATTTTAATGTAGCCAAATCGAACGCAGTGATAATAAGAACAGCAACAAAATACTCATACAAGAAGAAAATTATTTATGAAAAATTAAAGCTATTCATGTTGCCATAGATTTTTTCTAAGCTGTCGTTCGAAAATTGTAATAAGCATTTTTACTAAAAACAAGGAAACACTTGGTACCGTACGTCGTTGCATTCATAATGAAAAATGCTATGTCATACAGGGAGAACTTTTTTTGGGGCCATCTAAAAAAACAAAGTTGATGATCTTCGAAACAAAACGATGTACTGAGATTGTGTGAACAGGGTACCCACCAATTATTTTAAATTACATTCCCTGACTTGTCCAGGTATTCCAGGTCTTACTTTCAAGTTTTCCGTGGCCAGTGAAGCTGCTTATCCTTATTTTGGGCACACTGTATATTAATCATTTGCTGTATAACATAAGTCAAGAATGGTCTTCAGCTTTCTCTACGCTTAACAATAATGTAAGTAAATACGGACTAATACGGTTAGTCTAATTCTTACAACCTTTACTTTCTGTATCAGCAATTTTTCCAATCGCGTGATTGTATCCTCATCAAATACACTTCCACCAGGTACAAGCGAGTTTATTCCAGTGGCGTCACACACTGACAGGCTCGGGCGATGTACGCAAATGTTGAATTATGAAATAAAATCCGCATCGACCCCCCGTACAGTACCCCCTCTGTAGTTGCTGCCCGGGCAGACGTCTTTTGACCTGAGCGTGCATTGCTTTGAGCCACCACAGACTGATCGATCGGCGGCATGACGCTGCTGACGCTGACGGGAGACGGACAGCTCAGAAGTGGGATACTATCCGTCCGCCGCGACGCTCCACTCGGCGAAGGGGTCGTGGGGGCGGCGGGCGCGGGGCCGGATGCGACGCTATGCACCCTTCGCCACCGACGACTGACCTGGGAGAAATTGCATTGCATTGTCTATTATTGTCTCGACGCGTAAGATAGGACGAATTGGTGCAACTTTACTTTGTGGAATAATTCGTTTGCTCTAGTTCGAGTTTAATCATTGTTATGTGAATGTGTGATTGAGTCGACGAAATGAGAAAGGTTTGAAATCTGATTTCTGCCATATCTAGAAAATCAGCAGTACTTTATACGTGACGTCTACAACAAAAAAAAATTAGAGGTAATTGATGGAGAAAATATAATGTACCGAGGAAATCGATGGCCCGGCACAAGGTTTCTCTCAATAATAATAATCGCTTTTACTTTCTTCAAGCAGGAAACATAGTGTAAACTATGTGAAATTAATACGGAGTACCCTTCTCTCCAAACGTTTCCACCAAGTAGAAAAATTAAGGAAAACATCTGTCAGAAAACAACTACTTCCCACTACTAACCACGACGGACATTGAACTACACCTGACAGATATTTGTGCAACGTTTTCCAAGAAGACCCAATTGCAAGTGCTTGTCTTGTAATTAAACACAAGATTATCCTTCATTTGGCTGGGAATGACCTGCAGACATGCATGTTTCGACGTTTTGCCTCTCATAAGTGACAGGGCAGGTCGGACAACATTATAATTGTCCTGTCCCTGCTAAATTAATAATAACCAACCGTTAAATTGATATTTCCCTACGGACACTACGATAACAGCGCCATCCGCACGGAAACTCAAGAACAAAACACGCCTAGTACAGCACAGACTCCGGAAGAGTAAACTGTAATATTTCGAACAAGTTAGAAAATTTTGTGCCGGAGAGGTATCAACAAAGTGAAATGAATACGGAGTACCCTGCTCTCCAAGCGGGTCCACCAAGTGGAGAAATAAAGGCAAACATCTTTATTATTATTATGTTAGTATTATAAGGGCAATCAAGGGTATGGTAGAAACTGAATACAAGTCAGACATCAAGAGATCTGAAAATCACTCAAAACCAATCCTCGTGATTTCTGGAACTATGCTAACAAAAATAAAAATAAAACTTGCCTCCCAGATGGAATGATACATAACAACCAGACACTTTCTTCATTTCTCTTGATGGTATCTGCTTTTTTTGGTCACTTCAGTAGTGTGTATATCCAAGACGAAAACAAAGTTCACGTGGAGAACAGCAAATATAACCAAAAAATGGACTTAGGTCGTCATTTCATGAATTTAACGACCATTATTGAGTAATAAATTATCACAGCAGCTAAAAAACTGAAAAATGAATTAACCAGCGGACCTGATGGAATCCAAACATATCATATTTAACCATGTGATAACCACATTGCTGAGATCTGAAAATTGTTAACAGTATGTCCTGCATGTCTTCAAATAGGAAAAATTAACACAAGTTGAAAACTATATATATCTGATCTGATATAGAGGTAATCATGTTCGTTCTTCTCTATCTGATTTTCAACAAGGTTTTGTAAATTTTGGATTGAATTGGTCGTTACTTGATGTTAATCCATAGTATAGACAAAAACAAAATTGTTTTATCACTTCAGATTCTAAATCTTGGATTTTAAGGTTTTTTCCATTATTTCACAGAATTCATAGTACCGACATTTCAAATATTGAATCAAACTGAAAAATTAACCCGCAAAACTGTTATGTTATTTCTTTACTCACTGATATTACTATTTTATGAGAAATATTGGAACTCTTGATCAACTGGTTAAACTTCCAGAATTATTATATTGTACACGCCTTCAAATACATAACCAATCCTTCAAACTAGACAAATTATGATAACCAATAAAAATTTACAAATATTTGTAACTACCCACTAAGTATTGAAGAAAATGAACATGGTTAGCCACACCTTGAGAAAAAATGTCTTAGACATACTTTGTTAGTCAATTCTACAATTCATCAAACAATTCGACGTTAGTTAACAATTTCAGTTCTTGTCTAATTCAAGCTATTTGAATGAAAGTTATTCTAATTCAAGTTAGAGTTAGGTATTATTTATCCGAATTAATGATCCTATCAATCGTTTTCTATAATCATTGACCAATAATTTCAGTTATCCAAAGGAATCCTTCAAGTATTTAGGAGTCAGAGGCGGAATCAGAACTTTTCCAAAGGGGGCACTTGCACTTGTACATCACGACCTAAGTAATATTGATACAAAAATGTAGTTAAAACAATATTGATTAATGAAATGTATTAAATATGTGTTTTTACTGCCATCCGGCTGCACCCTCACGAGCTTCCCTAATGAGTCTTCAGGATACTTCCTGATACCTAAGAATGACGAGGTTCTTACCTTTTAACGTACGAACCCAAGCATTGTTAGCAAGGATGAGGATTCCCACTGAAATTTATGTTTAAGTATGCTAGTCGCACATCCGAACTATAAACCTAGCCAACGATTTTTTTGGCTATCTGATAGACACCATACCTGCTCACGAATTGGCTCAAGATTGCCCATTTAAATAATCCCATATCCAATACGACTAAGCCGTATTATGTGTCAATATTCTCAACATTAGAGAGGGACGTTATTTCATAACTTGTATATCCATCAAAACTCTCCTGGTAGAAACCAAGAGTAAGAAATCACCAATTTTTGGCATTGGAATTAGCCGACCTTCTGATACTATTCATGTCACCAGTGTTTCTTTCACCTGTATCGCTCACACTATGAAATCCTGGCTTTGGGGTGGACTGAGCTGCAAGATATCGGAGACGGCTAAAGATATTTTGATCGGTGTGTACGTTTTTACCCTTTCGACTCTTTCTGCATTTCGATTTTTTTGTCTCGTAGATTCATTCAAAAATGTCCTGTCTAGCGGTGAGTTATATTAACGGAGTGGATAAAATAATCACATTCAACAAGTCTTATGATTAATTGATGAAAATCAATATGTAAAATAGTATCAGTAGTAATACTAAAAGTGATTGAATTTTCGCGATAAGTAAGTGGTGTTTGGAGTCAAGAGGCATGTTTGGTGTCATCGATAATCCGAACTTGACAGAGCTACTGATTCGTTTATTTGAAGAGGGCGTGAAAAAGTCAACAAAAGATTTTTACTCATATCAATAAATTTTTTCATGCCATATCAGTCTCAGCTATAGTATTTTCCTGTATAATAAATGAAAAGTAATGTGTTTTTTGAAAATACTCAGTTTGAATAAGCCCGACAACATTTTTTAATGATACATATTGACCTAACTTCAAGAGTATATGCTGATCGTCTTATAATGATTCAGACCCTCTGATAATAATATGGAAGTGATACATTAATATACCGAATACTCCTCTTGCCGCCGAGCCTATATTTATGTGTCGGGGTCAGGCGACAATGGTGAAAATAACATTTGCAGAGCAGCAGACAGTGGGTTGCAGTTGTTCTAAAATATCACGCGATCGGAGTGATGACCATTGTCATTCTGACACCTGATAAATTGGCTGTGTCACAGCTACCTCTTTATTTTTGATTCAGTCGTACACATGCCGTGCGATGTCGTTTTGAATTATGTCATACAGTGTGTCTCGCTTGAAATGAAAGCTTTTGGTTGATTTAATCTCATTCAGATATAAATGATTTGAAAAGAAATATTGGTAATTCATTGGTGGTGATTTAATCGTTTTCTCTCTAATTGTGGAAGGTATACCTATAAGTCTTTTATAAGAAATTTATAATATTTCCACAATAACTTATGACATGTATCTGCTTATTTATTTGACAAGTTGACATCAGCCCCTGTCAATATAATAAGTGTTCAACACATAAGGTAACATATTATATAATAATAATAATGATAATATACGCTTTATTCACACAAAAAATACAATAAAATACAAATACAATACAACATACAAAGTTTATAATATTTGTGAAACAAAGCAAAAATCCGAAAAGTGTATACACACTTGTTTCGGTTCGAGAATTAGGAATGAAAAATATTTGGGTAATAATAGCTAGGTATAAAATGTAATAATAAAAAAATCATGAAATATATAGAGGTATATGTTTAAAAATGTGGTTAGTTTAATAAAATAATACTATGAATAGAATAGAAGTATGAGTACTTAGTAGTTATTCAAACGTAGTGTATTAAAATTGACTAATACAATTATCGAAATAATGATTCACAGTTCAACCCATTTGAATTATGTGATTCCTTAGTTGGTATTTGAACTGATTTATATTGACTAGGGACTTCATGTTTTCTGGAATGCTGTTATACAGTTTCGGTGCGAGGTAACAGTAAGACCTTTGAGTAGCTGTTTTGGACATGAATGGTATGATACAGTGCTGTTTTTTTCGATTATTGTGTTCATGTTCTGGTATTTGAAAAAATTGCTTCCGTAGATGTTGTCGCACACAGGAGCAGTGGTAAAACAATTGCCTGATATCGAATATCGAAAGTATGGTGATAAGTTTTTGGAGCTGAGCCCCAAACAAGTATCCCATAACGAAGATGGCTTTCAACTAGTGAATAATATAATGTTTTGAGATAGTTTTCAGGTAATAGCTCTTTGAGTTTCCTAAATTTGTACAATATAGCTCTTAGTTTCTTCAGAAGATATGCTATATACAAGTCCCATTTCATGTGAGAATCAATAATTATGCCTAAGTACTTTATTTTTGTTTGGGGGTAGATGGTGAAAGTCTTTAAACGAGAATTCATATTGAGCTGGTCGAAGGTCGGTCTAGTGGAGGATTTACAGGTGAAGTATAGGTAGGTGGTTTTTTCCATGTTCACGGTTAGTAGTTTAAAGTCCAGCCATTGTTTAATTCGTGAAAAACCAGCTTCCGCATTAACTTTCAAATCATTCCATGTGTCCGCCCTATAAAAGATAGCCGTGTCATCGGCAAAACCTATGATATTATCATTATTTTCCAGTGAGAATATTCCATTAATATATATGTTGAACAATATTTCTCATATTTTACCATGTTACTCATTGGCAAACTCCTATGTCTTTATGTCCCTATCATTCTAAAATTATCTCAGAGATGAGATGATACAATAGTTATTTATGTAATAAGAGAATTATAAGGGCCTTGTTCATTTTTTTAAACAGAATAAATGTACAGATTAATTACCTTTCCGCTATATTTGAATCAGGTACCATTGATTATAGGAGTTTTGTTGTTGATGGGTTGTTGCTTTGTTACTTGTTTATGAACAGAACTTTGTTATCAAACTATGTTTGTGTTAAAAACGTGTTTTCTATCCCAGATATACTAAATGAAAGATATTGAAAAAAACTGAAAAGGCAAGAGAATCGTTAATTACATCGAGAAGAATACGAGATATATTTGAAGTGGCTGACACGGAAAAATGTTATGCCAAAAGATGCCACTATAACTGTATTTTTGGCAAATTTTCAAGAACTGGTAAGGGTTTTCAGTATATAGATTTGGTATTACTCTTACGGAAGAGTTATCTGCCGTTTTTTCTGCTAAAGATGTCATCAGATTTCTAAAGAACGACCCTAATGAAATTAATTTATTGCATAAGGTAATTTTTTTCCCCTTTTTCTTTTTGTGTTCATCTATTTAATTTTTTTTAGTTATAGGTTGTTTTGAACATGGGTTATTATTGGAGGATGCAGAAGTCAGGAACTTCTGAATATGAAGATATCGGATATAGAGGACCGGAATTCCGTTATGGTAGTGATCTTACTAGAAAAAAAAATGGTGTATCGAAGAAATTCACAGTTATGGATGAAGAAGAGTTCTCCGCTTTGCCTTTAGTAAGACTATATGTCTTTGCGTAGGACGATTTTTTTGAGCTTTCGACAAAATGAATGTACATCTCAGCCAACTGGAAAAAACATGTTTGGAAAAACCCCCAGCAAAATCGGAATGTATTTAGGATTGCCAAACCCATCTTCCTTTGTCGAACTTCTGCTACTTCTCTAGCTAATGCAGGAGCAACTATGGCTAACTTAAAAAGACATGGAGGTTGGAAAAGTTCCACGGTAGCGAAGGGGTATTTGGAGGATAGCATCGAATTGAGAGATAAAACGGCGCGTATGTTGTCGGCTTTGCCATTAGAAGAGACAGGTACCCCAAAAGTGGTGAACAGAAGCTCCAGCCATACGAAAGAAAAAATTGTTTCCAGTGGCGGAAGTAATTTTCAGGGCACATTTCAAAATTGTACATTTATGAATTGTAATGACGTGTATAAATAAAACATGGTTCAGTTTTCATTTCATAAATATTTACACATATATATCAGCATTTCTAATTTTATTTTTACTTGTGAAAGTTAGAGAGAATTGTAGAATCTATAATGTCCCAAGGGAGTTAACCACTGGCAAAAATCCATGCGGCGTTCAAAATCTCCTGGCCTGAGTTTATGAACTTTTCTGGTCCTGTATGGCTTTTGTGCTTTCTTGAAATCCGCCTAAAGTTAGTTCTTGGTAGACCTGTTGATATTTTAAAATTTCGCGTTAAAGTTTTGGGACTATTTTTTCCAACTCCTGATCCCTATTTGATTCATAGAATTTTGGACTATTCTTTTCAAATTGACCACCATCAATTAGGTTGTCTCGCAATCTTGCAAAATTGTCTCTGAAAGGTTGTCTTCTTTCCGGAAACCTTTCGTGATACAAATTGCATGCTGCTTCTGCATTTTCCCCGTTTTGTTCTCATACTCCTTCGCAAAAACCACGAATTAAAGAGCGTCTTTTTAAATGCTTAAATCAAAATTTGATACCTGTTCAAAGTGTGCGTTTCAAAGTCTACATGAAAAAACCTAAAAGCTCTGTATTTCAAAAATGGGACTCTAGCATAACATCAAATGTGCTACATTTTTGGAAAGATAATTTTAAGATTTACTGAAATATGCAGGAATATACAGGGAATCTCATTAAAAAAAAAATATTTTTCCATCAAGAACTATGGATATCTTATCTGAAAAAATAAGTTACTCACACCATAGAATTCTACGTAAAAATGTGCTACGGAAATGTTTTCATAGAAACAAGACATTTTTGACAGAAAGAAAGTTACAGCAACTTTTCGAAAATGCACATTTTCTAAAAACATGCTGTAACTCAGAAACGACGATGGATATCGATACGCGGTTTTCACCATTGAGTTTGTCATGGAATTTGACCCTCAGACACAGCCATCACTTTTAATCTTCTAGTTTGAAAACAGGACTTTTCCTTTAAAAGGGTCCAATTTGACCCACTCTGTACAATAATCTATAACTGAATTTTGTGTTTTTCTAAGGGCCACCATTTTGAATGATTTTTTAAATGTCATTGGAGGCCGAAAGATACCACATTCGAAACGTTTTCCAGTTTTTAAAGAGCTCTAGTAAAATCATCAAATTTCGAATGAGGTATCATTCGACCCCCAACGCCATTCGGAAGAAAGACTTTTCCATTGTTTGAGCAGTTCTTGTTCTACCGTTTGACCAAGAAAATAATTCAAATACAGATTAACAGACTGTATTTCAAAACAATAGTTAAAGTAAGAAAAGTGGCCTGATACAACGCATTTCAAAAATAGATCTGATTCAAGTATATAACTGAAAGTAAGAACTTTTGGAAATAAACCATATTCAATCACGTCTTAGGAGTTTTCCGAACGCTACCTCTTTTTATTCTCAAGAAACGTGCAGCACCCTCAACTCGAATAACATCAGACGGATCTCTGGAAATCACTATAAAACTTTCGCAAACCCACACGGAATGCAAACCGAACACCAGAAAATATTCGCTCAGCACTGTACAGTCAATACAACATCGCTGAACAACAGATTTAGGGAAAATGGAATTTTTCTTCGCAACTTTACGACTTCCGCAACCGCGTGGTGCCGGTCGATATCACCACTTAAACGAGCAGCGTGGGTGCGTGAGTTGTACTCGCAGCATACCTCTTACCCATTCATGCTCCAAACTCATCCCGGGACCGATCCCATTCATGAACTATCATGGTTTCGAGCCTTGATCCCTAGGCTTTCACGCAAAAGCTCAGTCTCCGAACGATTCAGAATTATATTTTTATATCCCACTTCTTTATATGCAATCAAAGTGCGCTTCATGAATTGATGCAAAACAGATTACTTATTATACAGGGTGTCAGTTTGAAAACTTTCCACCCATAATATCTTCCTTCCAGTAAACAATATGAGGAATCTAAAAAACAGGTCAATTTTATTTTCAAGAAATACGATGAAGAAAAACTCAAAATCATCTCCACAAATTAAATATAACCACTAAATGTTAGTGCTGTTAGAACGATAAATGACTATCGATCAGTCGAATGGTTTCAAAGTAGTACATGTTTTGAACCTATATAGGTTCATCATCAGCTTAGTTCAAAATTATGGAGAGAAAATTATGTAGAAAATTATTAACGAAATAAAAAGAGTGACATTCGGCGTGTTATACCAATGAGAAGGCTACTTACGAATATTTTTTTAATTTTATGTTAAATTTTAAAGGGTGAAACATGCAACCCCCATCCGATTTTTTATCAGAACTTTTCAAAAAAACAAAATTTCTCGTTTCAGAAAGTATGCATTGAAAAAAAAAATATTAATTGCAATACTTTTTTAACTCAACACGTTTCCGTAAAAGCAATAGTTTCTCATAAAAAGAAAAATACAATATCGTGCATTGACTTAACTTCTGTGAAAAAATCTACTAGGAGGCTGTAACGTTTTGTTTGCACAATTTATTATTTCAATCGTAGTACCTATTTTAAAATCATACCGCTTAATTCAACTTTTAATTCAGGAATGTAGCAGTACCATTTGTTTTGGATTCGCAGACAATTTTTCAATTTGAATGAAATTTTTGAACTTCCATTTCCCAAATAAGAAAGAGAAACCATATCACCATGGTTTCAAGTCACGCCGTTTAGATTGTAGGGCATCTACAATCGTTTTCAAGTGATTCCCACCAAGCGAAAACTGAAGCGAATAGCTATCATACAACAACTACTTCCCCTTACGAACATTGAATTGAATATTTATTGACCTTCTTGAATTGCATGTGGGTTATATTGGGCATATAGATAGTTGATATGCAAATTTGTAATTGCCTCGAAAAGTTGGATTTGTCAGTGGATAAAACGTGTGCTAAAAATCAAGCATTTTGTAAACATATGAAAACTTCATTGACAAAAGTGGGCTCGATGGGGAAAATCTCGCAGCAAAGGTGCCTGGACTCGTTGAATATGGTAAGGATACAACTGGTAAAATTGTCCACAATGAAAGTTATATGTAATAAGTTTTAAGTTTTGGGATTTTGGATATCAATTTTTTAAATAAAGATGCAAAACAGTATTGAAAAATGAAGCTAGAATTTTACCAACAAGATTGTTTATGAGGCGTGATCAGAATAATAATGGGAATGATGGTTTCGCGGTAAAAAAATATCCAAAATTATGAAAATTAAAACTGAAAACATAAAACTTCCATTGTGTTTCAGCCTTTAGTGTGTTAGTAATTCGCCTTGTACTCAATTCCAGATAATCTTCAATCATATTAAGAACCTTTTCTTTCAATACCTTCTTCTCATTACCCGTGGACGACCATAATCAGTTATTCGTTTCGTAATACTCGTCGAGATGAGCCGTCACATATTTGTCGATTCCAAACTTCATGTCGATAGCAAGCGTGTACTCTTACTCCACCCTGCAGGAATGATGTAGATACCATTCCTCCATGGCGTACAATTTCAACCGGTGGTATAGCAGTTGTATCCACAGGTGTTCCTTGGTTCAACGGACAATGGAAATGCAAAAGAGAAGGGGGATGCAGAAGAGAAGAGGGCTGAAAAGTCTCCCCGAAACACACTCCTTCTGAAGATAACTATCTGGGAGCCCTACAGGAGCTGGGCAGTCATAACAAGCTGTCCTTAGCTAGGAGATCAGGACTTATAAAGGCAAAGAAAAGGCTGACTCATTAGCACGAGAAGAAGCACTGAGTGCTCTTATTGGCCTGGAACCCGCTTGTGGTCTAGCGACAGCTTTGATTAAAACTCACAAGAATACTTGGGTGGATGAAGACTCAATCTCATGAATGCTAATGGTGGAAAAAGGCGCCAGGAATGAGACAGGCAAAAATGTTCATTAAAGGTCCATCACCTTTTACTGAGTCAGAAGGACAACCAGGATTATGGTTGGGCTTCTAACAGGGTACTGTAGACTCAATGAACATATGAACAAAATCAGATTGGCAAAAACAACCAGAAATACGTTCTGACAGCAAAATGAGGAAACCGCTGGGCACATATCTTATTTTTTCGATAAACCAATGCGGATTCTATTGCTTTCCATTTAACAAAGAGTTGAAACTCTTGCCAGATGACGGTAGGTGCTTGGAATTTTTTTCCACCAATAGTTATTTAACCCATCCTTCACGATTCACCTATTACGAGAACTTCTTGCTTCAAGAAGATAAACAACAATAAACCTTTCCTACCTACTGAAGGACTAACGAAAAGCCTAAGATTCAGGGCGTACACTATTTCGTTTTTCTCTAGGCCAGTGCCACTTGATAGTAGTAGTAGTAGTAGTAGTAGTAGTAGTAGTAGGCCCCCATGGGCCCTTTTTGATATCCCCTGCTCTCCTCATGTATGGTGTTCTGCCTGCCTGTGGTTTCCATCTGCTCTCCTCAAAGTCTGGGTGTGTAGTGTGTATGTGCTTGTCAAGGGAGCGAATTCCTTCAATCCGCCACTTCAAGCCCTGGTAGGGCTGGTTGTCGGTCAGGCGGTGCGGCGGCCGCGGGTGATTAAATCACCGGCTACCAGACCCGCAGTATCCGATCCAAAGTCCCTCCACGACTTTCTTTGGAGACAAGTTCTCCAGTTCTCACTGCGAGTTACTTCCATCCACCTCCTCGGTAAAGTCCTGGTAGGGCTGGTTCTTGATCGGATGGTGCGGCGGCCGCGGGTGATTCATTCACCGGCTACCAATCCCGCAGCACCCGAACCAAGGCCCCTCCTTGGCTCACACCGAAGACCAGATTTCGCAGCGAGTTCCTTCGATTCACCTCCTCGTGAAAACCCTGGTAAGGCTGGTTCTCAACCGGGCGAAGCGGCGGCCGCGGGTGACTCTATCACCGGCTACCAGTCCCGCAGCACCCAATCCGAGGTCCCTCCTTAGCTCCCACTGGAAGCAGATTTTCAAGTTCTCGCATCCCTCTGTGTGAGTAGGTGTGTGTTAAGTGCCGGGAAACATGTGTGTTTTTGACGTTGGTGTACGGTAAGCTAGGGCCCACGGGTCGCCAATCCCGTTGGCTGCAACGCCTCAGCCACCATTACGTAGCCACTTGATAACCATAGTAATTTGCCATCTGTACGTCATATTCGTTCAGTATAGTTGTCCTCCAGCATGTTGTTGTTTCTCATAACATATCTTGCCTCTCTCTCTATCCAATGTTATGAAAAGGAAGTTATCCCAGAAAGGCTTTCGTAGTGCTTTTTACTCCTGTTATCGCCAGGAACTGATTTCACTGGAGTCTATCAACTTAGCCTTGGACATTTTCTGTTGGCCTTAGCTTTACCACACCACATATTCATACATGACCACTAGACATGTGACAGTCTTGTACAGTCAATATACTTATTTCAGTATCATGCTCCATGTTCTTTCTCATATTTGCTGATTTTCCTCTCAAGGTATTAATTCCAGTTCAGCTTTCCATCCAGGATTACCCCATTCGCTAGCAAAAAGAATTTTTACACCATTAATCGTTCCAGCTTCCTTTTCCTGGTGAATAGTACTATGATCATTTTGTGGGGGTTGATAGATATTTTCTATCAACCACACATTTGTATACAGGGTGTACCAATGGAAACTTCAAACCCAATTATTAGGGTTTAAACTCAAAATTTGCAAAAACGTTCGAACACGTCGGGTTTTGATTCAAGGGGAAACTAATTTTCAGCTTTTTTCACCATCCTAGGTTCAACCCTCTAGCTGGGCGATAAACAATCCTCAAAATCTGAATGGGGAGAAGGGGTCGTGCCATACTTCTCTTTGAAGGTCTCATCGAATTCTTTATGACCCAACAATTTTGCTTCATTATTCTCATCGATAGCAAATTGAGAGCTTGTCAAAATCTTGGAGATGAGAACTATTGTGTTCTTTTTTGATATGGTAGCTATAACTCGAAACATTTACATGAAAGATTATTTTGGCATAAGTAAATCAATAATCAAACTGTATCCAAAAAATCCAACCTCCTATCAATAAGCATATAGAATTTTCGATATCAGTTCGAATAAATTGATTTTCAAAATTACTCAATGTTCGAAGAATATTTAATATTCGTTCATCTGTCATTTCCAGGAACAGTTGATTGTTCATCTCCTCGTCTGTATTCGCGCATTTAACAGAAATGACAGATATATTTCCACACAAATTTGCCTACCGAGTGTCTCCTTTCTCTAACTCATCCCGCAACAGAATTTAAAAAAAACTGAATAATCGTTATAATGTATCATACTTTTTCTGTTTTCAAGTGCATTCAACGATATATTTTATTAATTGTTTAATATAACAAAGCACAGATGAAAAACGATATTAAAAATAGGATCGCAGCGTTGGCACAATAAAAATGACAGTAAATCATACGTATTTCCTAAATAACAGAGTTTTGGCCGATATATTTTTATTCACATACATTTCTATTTTCAGCACGCTTGTTACATTAAATTTAACTATGAATTTCCTGGCAGCTGGGAGGCGATAGCTTTTCTCATAATATTCGCTCACATTGTAAGCGCAAAATTCGTCCTCTGAACGTGATCTATCCATTTTGGTGATATGGTGAATGTAGAGGGCTCTTTATGTGTCTCAAAGTGGGGGAGAACTAGTGCAGGAATTTAGACTCGAAGTTTAGCAAAACATTACATAACTTATTTTTAGACCCTTTCAGAGTTCATTCCCTCGGTCTCTGAAATTTACCAAATCATCGATAGAAGAGAAAAACTATCTGACTAGAAAAAATCAAGTGTTGCCCCATACCTGAAAAATAAATGTTGAAAGTAGGTAAATGAAAATATTTTCGAAAGGGTAAATTTTGTGAAACTAGCAGTGTTCGAAACAAAAAAACGTTCTGGAAAAAGAGAAAGATAAGGTATTTTGAATTAATTTGTAGTGGATTCATCTACTTTTAGTAGAACTGCTCGTCGGGAATATTTTTTAGAAAAGTGTAAGTATTGTAGATTAAAATTCATACAAACGAATTGAAAATGGTTCATGAGCTAGCAGAAGATGGGCCACATCAACGAATTGATCATTATGGGAAATACGGATAAACAGAAGACTCCGAAAACAAGCAAAGAAAATTCATCCAAGATATCATTTTCCGCAACAACATATAGAGTGCTACACTCTGCAGCACTTGTACGGTAATTTTTAGAAACTGATTTTCTGGAAATATATATTGGACAACGATATGGGCCCTAGAATGGCAAATATGTATTGGACAACGATATGGGCCCTAGAATGGCAAATATGTATTGGACAACGATATGGGCCCTAGAATGGCAATCAAGATCACTAGATCTTACCCCACCAGATTTTTTCCAAGAGCCTTCTCTCGAATCCAAATATGATTTTAAACTACTCCTGAGGATTGAATCTATTACAAATTATGTGGAGATATTTCGAAGCATTTTATGGTGAAATATTGTTCTAATACCAATTTTTGGCTCATACAATTTCTCAGAAACTGCTATTATGTTGTCGTATTCCTTTTTCGAATATCGAAAATTATATTTTTGCTTAGTTAGCATGTATCTGCATGTTTACACTGAAGTTTTACGGTAAATTTTCCTGAATTGAAATACTCACTTCATTTGCTTCAGGAATACCGTGAAAAGTTTATGTTATATAGGGTGATCTACCAGCACATACCAAAAATTAAATAGGGTACTGGTGTGTCTTGTGCGAAAGCATCTGTGAAACTTGTGAGCTATCAGAAGTTGTCAAGAGTCGCAGTCATGAGCTCCTACAAAATTGTATCAGGTTACGATCGCCGAGTGCAGAATAGAAGACAATCAATACTAGTTGTAATTTTTTTTTATTTGTCTTGGCTGTACACACATTGAACAACGAATATCAAATGGTTACTTATGCAGATACAAAAAAATCACTCTACTACGACATAATCTGTTCTCCAGAAAATTCCATTAAGAACCCCTAATCGTTCTAAATCGACATTCGATAACCATTGGCAATCGTGCATGTCCACTTGTCACCTGTCGATTTATCGATTGAGAGTTTAATTTTGCAATACGGTGTACAGTGAATATATTTTGACTTTTATCATAATCGATACCGTTCAATATCCCAGAGTTTACCTTTCATGATATAATTGTACACCAACAGCCAAACATTTTCTTCACCTTTTATGGTATAGTGTCGAGTTTGTAAGAAGTTATTTTTGCAAACACCTGTTGAGAGTCATACTAAATCTGCAACTAAAAATTCTCTCAGAAACACTTTTAGCAAAAACTCCCCGAAAAATAAAAACTTAAACAATAATCTCCAGAACAATAGCCCCCTCGTATTAAATACCCCCTATACAAAAACCGGTAAGAGCTTATGAGCCTGCCTAGAATCCAAAAACAAAACCAGCTGTGTTCGCTATCTTGACTTCACTCAAAGAAGATGATGAAAGAAGCATAAAATGACCTAGTCTAACCTAAGCTAACCTTGCTATCCAAGTAGAATGAAATCCTTTTACACCACAAATGGCCATGTATTCGCTACTATATTTATAGCTTAGGAAACAAGACAGGCCTTCGGTGTGTTTGAGAAATAAATGAAATCCTGCTTGCTTCGCTCGCTATTTACGACTTCTTATTTGAAAATTATCAAGTGCCAATCTGTTGGTGACCAAATGAAAATATTCCTGAAATTTCAACATTTTTCTTTTGTAATGAATGCAATGAAGAATGGCGAAATTCTTCCTGCTATAAACTATTGAAATTTTGAAAAATAACTTATTTACAATCAACAATCAACTTGTGTAGTAAGAAACCCAATAAATCACGAAGTCCGAATCACTTTTACAGCGATAAAAAAGGTCCAATATAACTCGATTCGTCTGAACAACAAAAAAAAATGTATTGTGTTTTTAATAACTAATCCTTCAAATATCGTATCTGTCAATGAAAAAACACTCGATCTTATTCTTTACTAGATATATTTCTTTCAACACAAAATTTTTTCGTTGATAATTTCACTCGAAAATTGCTCGTCCTATATGGTCTTCCAACTTCTTCAAGTTAGTGTTTCTCGTGAAATTACTGATTCGAAAATCTATTTCATTCGAAAACTCTTGTGTTTTTACTCTTGATTAGTTTTTGAGGAGGACCTGTAATAGTAAGTGTGGGGGAGGGGCACTGCCACTGTCACCGCCTGATGGCAAGTAGGCCTCCGAAGGTTCTTCTTGCCATCCCCTTTTCTCCCCATGTATACCTACAGTATTTCTCCTTATCTTCCTTTCCAAGCTTTCGTAACCTTTTTATGAAGATCGATATGTCTGTTTACTCCAGGTAAATTATTTCTCGATTATTTCAAATTTTAATCTTCCACAGGCCTCACACTCACCAAGGAAGTGAGAATGAGTCTGAAATACATGACAGGAACACAGTAACACCTTTCATATAACTATACCAGCACATGTGAAAAAAATGTTACAAATACAGCTTCTTCTATCGCACCGCCATAAATGTTCCTCAATTGAAAAGCTACTAAAACAAACTCTGAAACATGATCCTTTCCATATCTGCTTCTTGGTCGCTCTCGCTCTCTCTCACACCGTCTGTCTTTCTATCCAGTTCTCTCTATCTTTCTCTCTTCCTCTCTGAGTTTCACTCTTTCTCTCTCTCTTTCTTTCAACATTTTACTTTGCCTCTTTCTGCCTTTCATTGTTTCATTCGTAAGAAAACAGTATGTCATTTTGCCCTGTAATTATAGTTTGAAAAAGAATGACATTATTTAAACTTTATAATGATACTTAGTTCGAAGTTTTGGAACAAACAATATTTATTTATGCAACAAGTGCAAAAAGTAAGTTGTCCAACTCGGCCTAACGGCCTCGTCGGACAATTTCACGTCGAGTGCAATAAACATTTTTTGCACGAGTGGCATACAACATTTTTTCTACGTTCATGCAAAAAGCAAAAAAGTATTTATTTAGGTGCGGAACTAGGTGAAGGAAAATGAAATACGCAATTTAAATGAATAATGATTACTATCGATTTCATTACCATCATCCAGTTTTCCATTAATATAACTCATTTTAAAACTTTCAGTTCTGTAATTGTCAGAATTAAATTTTGACTGACTTTTATCCACTTTTTATGACTTTTAACCACAGTTGCATTATAAAAATCAAAATCATAGTAGCCATGAGCGCGTATGTTATCACGAGGTGTGGTCATAGTACAGACAGTTTGCTCTATGCAGGTAGACGGAAGGCATTGTTTGTTCAACTCTGACTGCTAACATTAATACAAAATAATATAAAACATGTAGCTGTTTGAAAGGTATGGCCAATCTCACAGAATATCTGCTAAATATGTAGTGGGTTTGAACGTTTATGTTTATCATGATGACAGCACGTTGAAGTAGAATGACAGATGAGTGCAATAAAAACTGTATTGCACCAGTGCAATAAAGAACTTATTTTTCCACTGAATATAGTTCAATAAAGTTCAGCTTTTTGCATGAATGTAGAAAAACGAAATAGTATTCGTCCAAGTGAGTGAATAAAAGGATGGAGAAATCAACACAAACTATTTAAGCAGAAGCAGCTGTTTGGCCTTAGGCATTCAAGAAGTTTAGTGTCTCTCAACCATCATGAAGGCGGCTCCTACTCTCAGAGCTGCACACAAAATTGTGGAAAATGAAATTTCATATTGATCTTATGAACTAGAAGATCAGTCCATTGAAGATCCAGAAACCAGTCATCAAAACATAATTTTTAAGACCAGTAGGGAAATTTTCAATTCCAACAGCCCTAGAACACAGGAAAAATTTCAAAAGTGAAGGATCTCAAGAGTTCAGCAAGTCATTATACCTGCAAGAATTTGAACAGAAAATTTTAGGAAAGAAACTGTCGTTAGAAGTCTCATACGCAGGTTCATCCAAGAAGAAAAAGTCGTTTTTGTGTAACACGGATTTAAATTTTATTTTTCTATTGCTTCAGTAGGTATTTGTCCATACGAAACTTACGCCTTAGTTCAGGTTCAGTTTTATATTTCATAATATTTTTTTTGTTCAATTAACGATGCATCACATATATCAGTAAAACAGTACTAACACCTTCTTCAATTAATTGGAAAATATTCTGGTAAATACTGATAAGTTTTGAATGTGAATATGTTGCCTGCTTGAATGGATCATTTGAGAGTTTTCATGACAAAGGCTTGTCTGTTGCCTTGTTCAAGTAGCTAAAATCAACTAACAGTTGACGAAAATCATGTAAGTCATTCTAGGCATGTTTGCTTCATGCATTACTTAATATAAGTATTGAACATATTGTAGTTACTTATGAGAATAATAAGAAAGATTGTTATGTGGGTTTTGTAGATGCATACATCTTCTCACATAGATCTGGAAAGCTAATAAATGAATTATCAGACTGTTGCTGTCATTTGTCATTAACCACTGCTGCTGGTTTCACTATACTTATTCTGGCGCATGCGCATAGAATCTTCACATACTTTCCAAATATTGTGTGACCAACATCCCGGTAGATATAATTCGTTGAAGTAAATCCACCAAATGAGAGGCTAGGTGGGCACAATCAAAAACCATTAGTCATAATTTTTTCAACATATTAGACCCATATGACATTCCGCATGACACACATCCACCTTACTGCAACTGAGGTTGTAGGTGCAACTAAGCAATCACACGAATATATCAATTAATTGCAAGCATTGACGAAGAAGTTACACAAAATTAGATTACAACATGCATATGGTCAAGATTGAATGAATAAAAGACATGTGTGAAAATTGCAATACAACGAATCATAACATGCACTTAACTCAATCAAAATTCAGCCCATAATTGTTGAGCACATTTCTGTGGTACGATCAAAAAGTTGAGAATGGCAGCCTCAACATTATTCATGACATTTTATATAATACTCATGTCAAAAAAAAACTCATGCAGAACCACTTGCTCGAGCAGCTGAATAAAAGGGAATCTCTTCAGATATCCCACGAAACAATTTCATCGGATGATAACATTCCAATACTAAGATTAATTTATATTTCAGGCTTATTTCTATTTTGCAAAATGATTTGCAGTAACGATACAGCAACTGTCAAAGCTACTAAAATTAATTATACAGAAACAGGCTCATTTTAACCACTCGTATACAACCGGTTTTTATAAGAGACGACTTCAAAAATTTCCCGAGCACATGTTTTCCACACCACGCGGGAAGCAACACAAAGCAGCGTCGCTTGCGCAACATGAATATGTAGGTACACAACATGCTCACAAAAATAACTCACATTTCATTCTTTTGGGGCAATCCTGCTTTCGCCTGGGCATTTTGGGTGCTTTTGTTGGAGATGTCTTCTCCAGTCGTCTTAAGTGTCGCAAAATCTTGACCCGCTCTCTCTCAAACCGTTCAATAGTTCATTATTTAGATAAAACTACGAAAAATATAAATTTATTTACTGGAATTATTTACACAACACAGCACAGGTAAATCGTATACATGATTAGGTATTCAAGAAAATGAGTGTCCACTTCGAAAGTATTCCAACAATTATTCGAAGACGCCACTGCAGCTCAACGATTCACGTCACGTCTGAGCAAATCACTGTCACTTGTCACCGCAATCGTCCAGACATTCAAGAACAGTTGGTCAGTCGTTGTAGTTCGAACGAAACAGGTGAAACGTCCTCCTCAATTGCAGGGCCTCCGCGGACTGAGTGAGTGACAGCGAGAATCGCGGTGTTTCCCCCACCACTTAACTGGACGACAATCGTCGGCGCAACGTTTCGTCAGGTTGTGTATAGGCGCCGGCGTCACTTTGGCGACGCTTCTCGGTTGTTTTGGATCGCTCCTTCTCTGTCTGCTTTTCAGGGGAAACTCTGTAATGTCATCTCTCGTCACTAGCGGGAACACATCTCGGTGGATTTGCGAGCGATTCTAATGCGCAACTTCATGGTCACTTTGACAGGTGGGTGGCGCTCGGCGAGGACACGCCTTCTTTATGATGCAGCCTCTGCCGAGCGGCTAGCCTCGCTCTCGGGATGCTGTACAACGTGTCAATCTGTGGACGCGTGGTTTATTGCTAGTTCGCGCCGTCTCACCTGTTGTTTGCCTTGCTCCTTGAGTCGGGTTGCAAGGTCGTTTGCGACTCTCTAGGATGTCTGAGAGGCTCTCTCTTGGAAATTTCGCGTATTAGATAATCATGCCTTTTGCCTCATGAAATGCATTGAAATATGGGCGGGTGGAAAATTGTTTATGATCTCTTAGGATGTTGTTTGCTGCTATACAAAAATGAAAAGGAAGGCAAAAAAACGTTCACCATGGTTGCGTTCAAGAACTATTACTCTGTGAATAAGAGTAACTACCAAATTATCGTTTAAATACTATCCAAAAATGTCAATCAAGTATCAATTGAAATTGAAGTTACGAGGTATTGAATACATCGCTGAAGTATATTCTCCATCAATGAATTATTATTAATCAATAATGAATATCTTTGATGCTCCTGATACTGATAAGACAGGAGTAGTAGTGTTTCAACTGAATTCCATAGACATAGTGTCTATGGAATTCAACATACCTTCATTTTCAAGAATGACAGTATTCTCGTCAATTGATATTATAGGTATTATAATCCACATCAGGTTGAAATAATTGAAGTAAAAAAATAATTATGCCATGTTCCATGTTTGTTCATTGCTTAGCCAAAATAAAAAAGAATGGTTCTGGTGTTGTTTCGTTTAATTGAATCGGTCATACTGAAAAAGGGTCATATCTTCTTTTTAAAATTTCTCATAAGAGATAAAAAACTTTTATCTTTAATACTATTTGCAAATAATATCTAGTGACTTGTTTTTTTACTTCAAATATTAATTTTGAAGATCAAAAATATTGAAAAATTATGTATGGAATTAATGCGTCTAGGCGGGTTGAATGTAAAACCGGCATAAAGTTAAATTGTCAAAAAAGTGTATGTGACCCCTTTTCAAAATGATCGATTCAATTATATTGGTGAATCAGTATCACGACTAATTTTGGCAACATTTTTTATTTTTGCCTCGGCCCTCCCCAAAGCTAGATTTTAAACACACCACTGGGTATATCATAACCCTATTCATAAGCAGAGTAGGTAGGTCGAAGTAATTTTCTGAACCTTTAAAGGCCGATTCCGATACATGCGTGCCCATGCAGGGTTTTTGAAGCACGGACGGTTTAAACGCCCTTTACTCACGTTTCTATCACAAGAACATATTTTATTTCGTTCTGTAATAATTCTGTTAACGCTGGAGTAATGCTCTATTTGAGTTTTTCAAATAATCCCGATATATTTTTCTCTGATCATTTTTCTCATGCAGAATGAGCATCACACATGTATCAGAATCGGCCTTAAAGGTAGTGAAAAATACATCGGGATTATTCGAAAACCTCAAATAGCATTGCTTCAGCATTGACAAAATTATCACAGAACCAAATAAAATATGTTCTTGTGATAGAAACGTGAGAAAAGGGCGTTTAAACGCACGCATGTATCAGAATCGGCCGTAACTGTTTTCTCAGGGTTTCTGAGATAAGTAAAATTTTTCTCAGGGTTTCTGAGATAAGTAAAATTTCGTAATGAGTAAAACATGTGAAATTCAAGAAAAAGTATATGGCAATATGGGATCTATGCGAATTGGTATATACTTAGTTTTCAAATTTCTGGAATTTGTTAACTTCATTCAACTGTTTCAAAGGAAACGAATTCCAAAGCTCTGCCATTCGTGGAAAGCCTTATCATTGCTTCCAACAATATCAAACATAATTGAGAAGCTTGTGTTGAGAAGAAAATACCGATATTCTCAAGCGGATAATTATAATAAACTGATGCAAATATGAATTACAAAGCTAAAAGAACACAGGCGATGCAATTTTCCTTGAAGATTTATATGTTAATTGGAAAATAGTGATCATTAGGAATATCTTACCTGCCTTGGGTACTGGTAATTTTGCCTTGTGGAAATCCAATCGTTAAAATATTTCATACTCATCTCAAATTTTCACATATTTTGAAAACACCAGTATTTGTTTATCACCTTCGTATTTTCAACAACGTTATCATGGTATGGATTGAAAGAAAATTATGATAATTTGATTTTTTGAAATATGAACACGATGAGCATGAGATGAAACGTGGAATCATCGAAAGAAGACAAACTTGAATCGCTACTTTTCATTGTTCAAAATGACCTCTTGGAAGTTAATCATGTTGAAAAGCGAAACATTCTCAAATAAACATTGAAATTTTTTTATTTTTTATTGATATGTTAGTTATAGAGAAAATATAGGATAAAATTGAACCTTTTTTTGGTAATATTTAAGGCCACACTGAATGTTCAACTACATCTCAAAGATATTGTAAATATGCCCTAACTAGAGAGAAAGAATCTTCCGACCTTCTTGATGATCTCTAAAGAGTGAAATAGATTTTTGTCGATAAAAATGTTTTACAGACCTATCAAAAGAGATATAACATTCTTTGAGTTTCCAAAAAAAAAAACTGAATGAAAATGAAAATTTTCACTTTCACATTTTTCCTTTCTAGTTTTCTTTTTACAATATCTATCAGATGTAGTTCGACGTCCAGCGTAGCTTTAGCAGAAGAATTAGGTGTTTTTTATTGGATATTACAATGAATGATCTATATTTTCATCGTATTGAGAATGTTTCCCATTTAAACAAAGTTTGACAGTAATACAACAAATAATTGTTGCTGCTGACGTCAAAATGAGCCACTTGGTGCTACTTCAAATAAAGTTAGGAACCAAAATATTGATGAAATGATACCCAGAAAGTAACAAGGAAATCAAAT
Organism: Chrysolina americana; assembly: GCA_958502065.1. NCBI lineage: Eukaryota > Metazoa > Arthropoda > Insecta > Coleoptera > Chrysomelidae > Chrysolina > Chrysolina americana. The sequence goes on from OY293413.1 coordinate 13,597,756, forward strand.
TCTTATATATATGGAGATAATTTATGACGTTCTGTGACTTTGTGTGGAACGCAACAATTATAAATTAGATGCAGAAAATAGCAACAAAAAACTAGCATTCATTCTGAAAAACTGGGCATTCAATTTGCGAAAAATGTATGGTATAAGGAGAAAGGAGAGTGTTAAGGCTAGTTCATGTGAACGTAGTTAATAGATAACGCCTGAAAGTAAGGTAAGGACGGAAATGTACGGTTCACAAAAACGTGAGATAGAATATGTTTGGCAAATGTTAGTGAGTTTGAAATTATTATGTAGGCTGCTCTACAATGGCCACTTCAAGATACACGATTGACATCAGTTGTGTATTCAAATTAACATCAGAATAGAAGATAACTACTTGGTTCTTCAGTATTTTCCCAATAATTTCAGTCGTTTTCATTCAGAATACATCGTCTTCAAAAGTCCTCTAATTGACTAGAAGTAAGAATGCAATATTTGCGTTTTCCTGTAATTCATACCCCACCTCACTGTTATAGTTATTAACGTTACAAGGCCGATATGTAGCAAATAACGGATTAGGTTGAATATTGCAATCCGAGGCGTAGCAGTTAGAAAAGAAGTAGTCCTTACCTTTTAACGTGTGATGCCATGCACAAGACCAGTAACCATGCTGGGAATCGAATCCACGCCCCTGTGGTTGAGAGGCAAGCGCTCCACCATCACGACCACTACGGCCCATATTGTTTATTGTTTTTCTTTATCTGTAAGAAAAATTATTTCATTTTATTTTGTTCAAGAATAACAAATTTTATCGTGCATAAAAAAATAGGGGTACTAGCGAATCACCTACAAAAATAAAAATTAACAAAACACGGTACCTAGTAGATACACCTCATGAGTGTTGTGGAAAGCTACCATATTCATCTGAAACAATTCACCTGAGTTTTTCACACTCAGTATATGTACCTTCCAATAACATATCGTCTTCAAATGAAAAAAAAATTATCTTCGTGGTTTGGATACTCATCAGAAAAAAAATTTTGAAATATCTTTTGAAATGTGAAAATTTAGGGCATGGAAAAACCGAACGACATTAACTTGAAAAATTGCCCTCTTCCTTCCGAGTGCTTTGAAACAACGAAAAATATAAACTTGTGCAGTTTTTTAGAAACACGTTTTTTTCAGAATTATTTGGTTAATTGTTAAAGCACGAATGGTATTCGGTAGAAAATTTCAAGAATATATAGAGATTCATTTTATTTGTTGTTATATTTGATACTAAAATTATTGTTATCATGACCTTTCATTATCAGTCACTTCAGTTGAATTGTCACCCTGTTCACATAGTAGGTGGATTTCAGCGATAATTTCACTCGCTATATGAAACTCGCATCTCCCGCGATATGAGAACCAATAAAAACGGTGCTTCACTGATAGTACACAGTTCCTTCCTTTTGAGCCGGTAATACCACGTCGTCATGAGCAATCACGCATGCATACAACAATGAAGGATATATCTTGTTAGCAAGGATGACATTAGGAATGTCAGTCTAACAGCTTTTATTCATTGAACTAAAATGAACAAGAATATACGTTTTCCTAACTTCATTGGCTCTTGAAATTATCTCAATAAATACAACTCGTGCTCAAAATACTATCGTTAATTCTGTCAGAAATCTTAAACTCGACAAAATTGCTTTGGTGCAAGCAATTTGATCTTGCTGATTTACCACCAGAATTACCATCGATAGTATTGCGAGCACTCGTGGTATTACCCCCGATAATTCCACAACTCGACATTTTAACATATGAGTGAAATTTTCAAGCATATCAGTTTCATTTAAAACTAAATGTATTACTACTGAAAATTTGCCGTTGCTATGCAGTTTGAGAATGATGTTTCAAATGCACCAAGTCCATCCTCAGTCAGAATTTGGATTGCATTTGAAATGTGTACTTGCCTTTTGGAGCTCATAATAATGTCGATAACTATTGAATTCATCATTTGTTAGAAAAGGTGTAGAAATGAGATTAAAATATGAAAGTTCCCAAAAATTTACTGTTTAAAAGGTTATGGCAGATTAAAATGATCAATGAGATAGTGTACGCAGTGCCCTATAAGTGCTACATAAAAATAAATACCAAGTTTTGATATTTCACCTCAAACGAACTTCGTTCATCAAATTTTTGCAAAATTATTCAAAATTTAAAATAATATTGCAACACCCTGTACAGCTTTTTATTTCAGAATTTGTCACTCATAATAGTTGTTGGAATTATAGAGTTGTGCATTGTCCCATTAAAATTAATTTTTGGTCAAATATTGTACGTTGGTGATTCTCTCAAACATAAATCTAAAATCTACCTGGTGGTATAAATGGTGCGATAAACAGCTTGCCAAATATTGTAAATGAAAATGTGCGAAATCTCCTTTATGTTAAATGATTATTGACCCATAAGAAGCGCCAACAAAGGCTGTACAAATTTCATTGAAAATTCCCTATGGTAACAGTTAATAGTTGTCCCTAAAAATTTTTTTTTTTTAAATATGAAAATTTCTCCTATTTCTTCGCCATAATTGTAATGAACGACATTTTAAAATGTATGTTTTGGAACATTTACAACAATAATGGATTCTTCGAAAATTCGGCATGTCAAAATATTTGCCTGCTAGTACGTATAATTGAATCTTCAGTGAATGCCAGTAAACATTTGGAATCTTTATTGAATGTTACTTCATCGAGATGTTTCGATACAATTTAATCAAAATGTTGATTTCAAAATCTGATTTAATTGATATATTTTTCATATTAGGTGAATCAGATAGGAATTTTCCATTGGCAAGTAAAATTTATCCCCAACAGTATGGTAAAAAAAGTCGTCCATCGAGATTATGTTGAAGAAATAGGAAGATTCGTCACTTTTCGAAAAAAAAATAATTTTTCAAGAAAAACTATTGATTGTAACCATAGAGAATATTTAATGAAATATATTGAGCCTTTGTTGGCGCTTCTTATGGATCGATAATAAACAGGGTATTCCATTTGAAATGAAGATTCTGCACATTTTCATTTACAATGTAAGGTAAGCTGTTTTTGGCACCCAGTACATCACTGGCCAATTTTAGATATATCGTTTGAGAGAATCACCAACGTACAATAATAGATCAAAAATGTATTCAATGTGACTTTTCACAACTTCATAATCCCAAATATTATGACTTACGAATTTTGGAAAACTAAAGCTGTCATGATAGAAATCTCGAAAGCCGTAAATATTTTAGAAAACAAAATTCCTATACCTTTTATTTCTTATTTAGAAACCGAAAAACTGAGAAAAATACAGGTTGCCATTTAAAAAAACATAGTTGGGATCCGCTCAGAAAAAACTGAAAAGCCTGTCTACGTGCCATCATTTTTATTTTGTAGAGCTCAGGAAATAGTATCATTTTGCTGATAAAATCATCCAAATATATTCCGAAGTTTCGATGCCAATAACTTCTTCTAGTGGAATGGGTAAATGCATAAATACATTTTTTAAATCAAGCAAGTCTCATTCTCGTAAACTTTGAAAAATAGACGGTGAGAAAACACTGACGTGCGACATGTACATTTTGTTTCTAAATGTTCATAAAGTCAGATGTGGACTCATCTGCGACTGAAAAATAAACTCTAGTCGCCATTTTCATAATATCTATCAGATGTCATGTAGTTCAATGTCCTGCGTGGTTTTAGCCGAGCAAGTAGTTATTTATAAATTCCGTTAACTAATAGCCACAAGCTATCTAAAATACTTTTTTAAAACTTAGGAAGCTTGGTCTCCTATACAAAAAATCCACATGAAATTTCTGGCGGTCTCAAGTAATTTCGGAGATATGGGCCTTTTTTTTTGAGTGATGACTTGCATTTTCTAGCTCACGTTCCTACCACTAAAAAAACAATCAAAATTCTTCCATCTTTACACTAGCATAATGCACACACCTCAATTCACCCGTTTTAAACTAAAAAACTGCATTATTTATCCAAAACTTCAACCTTCTTTTAATATCGTCAAGAACAAAATATGTATGCAAAATATTTAGTGTTGGTAATCTTGATCTTCGCTTATTTGCACGGACAACTTTTCGAACCATTTAACTTCAACATGAATAGAAAATGGTTCATACACGTTTTTTTCTAGTTACCAACTTGACAAGAATGAAATTCACTAACCACTTTGCCTAGCTTTGTTGTTGATGTGGTCATAAAAAAAGGACGAGCTTTTTTATATAAAGCGCTGTTTTTAATAAAGAAAAAGTGTGAAACAGTGTATAACAGGTGAATTAGGGTGTGTACATTGTGTTAGTTTAAAGAAGGAAAAATTTTAATTATTTTTCCGCGGTAGAAAGGTGTCCTAAAAAATGCCAGTCATCACTCAAAAAATAGGACTATATCTCCGAAATTAGTTGAGACCACCAAAATTTTCATTTGGATTTTTTGTTCAGGAGGCCAAACTACGTAAGTTCTAAAAAATTTGTTGATAGCTTGTGGCTATTAGTTAACGGGATTTTACTAATATTTTATTAAGAATTTTTGTTCAGGAGACCAAACTTTGTGAATTCCAAAAAAATTTGCTAGCTTGTGGGTATTATTAAACGGAATTTTACCCAAATTGAGGCAACGGTAATATGCAACTCCTCACACAGGCACGTTGCAAATCACCCATTGACATGTAAAGGTAGCCTTTCGATGATTGCGGCCGCGACTTAATGCGGCTGCGACTGGCGACCAAGGCGATCTGTCACATCTGTACCCTCTTTTCGAGAGCTGCGATTTTGTACGGCACGACTCAAACGATTCGGTATATCATCAGTTGTTTGTTGACTTTCGCTGTATTCAGTACAATGAATTCTAATAATAAGTTGAGATATTGCAAGTTATTACTGGAAGAAGAAGATGAAGACGATGTAATCCTACTTCACGTATTGGTGACTAAAAAAAAAAGAGAAAAACAATTTTTTCCAAATATTATCCCTTATAACATTGTCTCGATATGCAGAGAGGCTGCTGTCGTAAATTGGTGGATTCTTAACTACATATTCAATTAGTTTTTTATCATCTTCCCTCGAAAAAAAACGGAGCCATTTTATTTTTAATCACTCAAGAAATAAAAATTCTTGCTTCTCAATGCATGCGTCCACTACGGAAAATGCGAACTGACAGGCTCCTTGAGCAGTAGAGTCGTACGATCGCCTTGATCGTCTCTGTCGCACTTGTCGCGGTCGGATGCTGTTGAAAGAGACATGTCTTAATACATTAAAGCGGTATAGATACGACCGGCCGCATTGTCGCATCAATCGGAACGGTTGCACTGGCCGCGACTATCGAAAAGCTACATTAACTTCACACTGAGCCAAGTTACAAGTCTTTTGACTTTTGATTCTCATGTACAACCGATAAATCCCCGAATAACAACCCCTTTTTAAAACACTACCTTAGCGTTACAAATATCAACACGGAATAAATATTCAGTACTAAAGAAAAACCCCGTATTAGAGTGTAATAATAGTATTGCTCAACTTCTTCCAGCTGTATGTGTTTGGAAGAATTGAAACTCTCAGATAAAGGAAAATACAATCAAAAGATATATTGACATATTCTGATTCATTCCAGCAAATTGTTATATCATTTTCATTCAAAAATGAATTCAACAAGTACAAACAAATGTTACTCCTACCTTATAGTCCAACTAACTGTAGGTTTCACATCAACACAAATTAATATTTTTGAAGAGTAACTCCACGACATTGAATTTTAACAAAATTGAATCGAATTCCTCGAGTGAATTCCTTTCCTGTTTCGATCACCTCCCCACCTAACTTATTTTACATGCTATTCTCTCGCCTACCGTTAGTTAGACGTTTTTTCTTCAAGACCCCAATAAACCCGTTAATGACGTATGACACTGCTAGCCTGTAGTGGAGGTTCAAATTTAGGGTGGCACTTGGCAAATAAAGAAGGTCAAACATTATAATAATAAATAATAATAGGACTTTATTCAATCATCCAAAAATAAAACACTACATAATGGTAAAAAATAGATGACCGAATAGGCAAGTGTCACTGTTAAATAGTGTTCTTCAGCATGCCCTCAAAAACAAAAAAGCAATATATAAAAATTTGCACAAAGTATCAATATAACTTTCGATATTATATAAATTAACAAGTAAACAAGGATAATAACGATAATAGCCAGGGCAGTTATACAGTATGGTGCCAATAATGAATGGAATTATTTTGTAATTGGGCAATCCAGGAGAAAATTCCTGAAAACTTTCGATTTCCATTATCGACCGCGACTTATGTCAAATATTCTTTATATTCGTGGCGTAATCGGTGTGAGCGTGATGACGTCATCGATAATTTTTTCGAATAGAAATATGCGTCATATAATAAGTCATTTGAATGGTGTTTCATTTACCTATTTACCATTTATTTACTTTCAAAATAACAGATCACTCATTACAAAAGTATTGAAAACTGTTTTCAATTATTGATATTTGTAAGTACCCGAGAACCAATTTTGGAAAAGCCGTCACTTGGAACGAAATTATAGTTTCTTACTTGATTTCTTTGCCGGTTTACAAATGTGGGTCTCATCATCGAAAGTGCTACATTCGAATTAAACTCAAAATGCTTGTCGAAATTTAATGGCCATAACAGTACACATAATATTCAAAAAGTATTAATATGAAGCTCACTGAAACAGAAGAAATCGAATTTTTTACAATGGATGGTCGTATACTCTGTTCAATAATAAATTTCACAATCCACAGAAAGGCAACTTTGCAAAGAAACTCATAGAAACAGGTCATGTAGGTAGTAAGGAACAAATTTCAAAATACAAGAGACTATAGATATTATACCAGCTTTTCAGATAATACCAATACCAGTTGAAGGCAAGTAGAATTAGATATTGATATTTTGACTATTCAACAGTTCTAAGCGCACTAAAAAAGGAGAAGTGGCATCCCTACAATGATAATTTAGTTCAGGAGCTTCTGGAAGACAATTTTGATAGAAAAATTTTATTTTGCGAAATTGTGATGGAGAAAAATAACAGAGATTCGATGTTTTTACGAAAAGTTCTTTTTTCTGCTGTAGCCCCATATCTCCTAAACGGTCATGTCAGTCGTTAGATGTGTCGGTATTGGGCTACTGAAAATCCACATTGCATGTAGGAATATCATAATCAATACCCGGAGATTGATTGGGCGGGAATTACAGGGAATATGATGATAGGACCATATTCCTTCGATGAGTTCTTGACTGATTCTCGATATTCTGAATTCCTGCAAGACTTCTGGCTACCCGAACTGAACTGGCTGCTCCCAAAAGGAAATTATTTGTGGCTGCAGCAAGATGGTGCGCAGCCACACTACGCTGTCTTGGTGAGAAGCTATTTGGACAACGTCTTTCCAGATCGGTGGATATAGCGAAGATCAACTGAATGGCCACCTAGGTCGCCAGATCTGACACCTCTAGATTTCATTCTAAGGGAATACTTGGAGAGTAAAATTTACCAAAATAGACTACAAAATATCATTGATTTCAAAAACCACATACGCATCGACATGGGACGAATCACTCGAAGTTACTGGAAGAGTTCGAGAAGCATTTACTGCTCGTCTATCCCACTATATTATAGCAGATGGTCAGCAGTTTGACCATTTGCTCTGAAGTTAGTTGTATTCATTGATGGGAATTTTCTTTTATCAATACAGTTGTTTGTCAGAATAAAAACCTGAATTACCCACCTGAAATAACTGATATGGTTGGATAGCTGTTTGGAAGACCTTCCCAATGATTTATCACATGACACACATTTCCATTAAAAAAAACATCGATGTCTTCATCACGCTCATACAAATGACGTCACGAATATAAAAAAAATATAGAATGCGCGTTCGATAATAAAAATGGACGGGTTTCAAGAGTTTTCTGTAGGGTCGCCTTATTACGAAATAATGAATTTATTCCATTCATTTGTACCATACTGTATAAAATACTTATATAATAAATTCTCTAGAGAAAATCACTTACAGTAATCTCCATTAGGAAAATGTTATCAAAAAAATAAACAGATTTTGTATGATCCGATCAAATAGTCGCAGAAAAACTAAAGTGTACAAATGTGTGAAATTAGCTATTTCCCACTCGTAGTATTGTAATACACCTACTAGTGGGAAATGTATGTTATTTCATGCTCATTGTGCTACATATTTATCTACTACACATCGGTGACTTTTAGTATAACAATAGTTCTTCGATCTGTGACGTCCTTTGTTTGGGTTGAACATGTATACAAATTGTATAAAAAATTCCTCTGCTAGAACGCAGTTCACTTTCAACGTTCAGCTCGAGTTTTTGCATCCAGATGTTTTTTGTTTTCAAGTACCATTCTCGTTTTATGGCAATTGAATTGACTGTTGGTTACGAGGGATTCAAGAAATTAAATGCTCAAAGGAATGATTATGCCCAATAACAGCATTAAATTTGAAAAAGAACAGATAGAAATAAAATAAAAGGTATTAAAGGGCAAAATTCGAAGGTGTCAGCGAACTGAATCTTTGATACACTTTTCTTAATACCAACCTTTTTATATTTCCTAATATGGATGGCTTCTATCTTTCTCGATGGCTTTCTCCGGCAAAGATTCTTAAAATGAGCTCTTGAAACTAGAAGTAAAAACATTAAGAAAATACACGCCAGAATTCTATTACGAGTATTGATGAACTTGGTGTAAATTAACGCGAATAATTACACTGAAAATAATAATAATTAAATTTCAATTATCATTCATATAAAGCCATACGCAGATACCGAGAAAAACGTATTGCCTGCGCAACCAATGCATATTTCTGTTAATAAATATGTTTTTTTTATGCATGCATATATATTCATAGGAGCTTGCATCCTAAATCGTCTGTCCCACATTTATATTTCTCCAGACAACTAGAAAGCTGTAGACTTTTGATTATGAAGTATTCACACAAGAAAATGGTACTCTCTAGGTGGAAAGTGTTAAGTCGTCATGAGTCAAATCTTATTCGCTGCATGGTACGTAACATTGAAAAAACAGTTATCGTTTAGTACACTGATACACTAAGTATACACAGTGAACTAATTCATGACGAAAACTTTCTATAATTCATGATGTGGATGACTCTACTTTCCTTAAACGTTATCAAACTAAAAACCGTTCAACAAAAAGTTAACATTAAAGCTGCGGAGACTGAAGTATTTCTACAGTTGAATGAGGATAAAGCAATTCAAGAAATTTGAAGACCTTGGAATATCCAAAAATATGATTTTCGCATTTCTTGAATCAAGCAAGCTATAGTCAGATCGAACGATCATGGCCTTCCAAGATAGTATCTTGGAATAAACCAGTAGCACCTTTTTTGATGTACTAATAGTTCATGATAAGAAACCCAAGCATGTATACTCTCTGGAAAATTCGGTCTGATAATACCCTCTTTTATTATTGTTATTTTTATCATGTGATGTCTATAGGTTAAAACAATCAAGTCATGTTTGGGATCAAGAACTGGACTAACGGTTTTTTAAAAAATCGTAAAATGACTGCGTATATTCTAAAGGAAAAAATGGGAATAATATTGTTGTTGCGATATACGTTGACGATGTATTGATTTTTCCTGAAATGTCATCACAGAACACAGTACTCAAAGATGATTTGATGGAGATAACTAAAATCAAAGACCTGGTTGAGGCTCTTCATTTTCTGAGAATGAGAATTGGAAGGAACAGAAAAAAAGGAACGATTACTTTGAATCAAGAAAACTACATCAAGGAGATACTCCATCGATTCAATATGAGTGAGTGTTACAGAGTTCAATCTCATTTAGATCATAATCAGATTCTCACCAGGGATGTTGAACCAAGAACCGAAGAGGAGTGAAACAAAATGAAATACGTTCCATACCACGAAGAGATTGGAAGCATTATTTATGATTTATACAGCACAATGCACAAGACCAAACATTTCATTTGCAGTTGAAAACTTGGCTATGTTCAACAATACTCTTGGGAAAACACACCGGATTGCAGTACAGCGAATATTCAGATATCTGAAGAAAATGTTAAAGTTCAAACTCACTTTCAAGAACTCCAGTGAAAACAGTTGGATTTTCTGATTCGGACTGGGCTGGTGAAACTTCATATGGCTATATACATACTGACTACAAATTCACATTATGTGGAGAAGCTGTCAGTTGGTCTTCAAAGAATCAGATTACTGTTTATTGACCACAGAAGCGGAATACATAGCTATTAGTTTTGCAACTCAAGAAGCCATATTTCTAAACAAAAAATCGGAATATCGATCAAGAAGCAAATATAAGGCATCATTTGTTCACGAAACACAAGCACAGAGATATCGATAGTCACACCATTGCTACCCATGATATGGTTGCAGATGCTCTGACCAAAAGTATGTCTGTTTGAAGGTTGTAGACGATATAGTAACTTGATTACTGAGATTTCGTACATACATCGTCTTCATGGGTTGAAAGATGTTTGACTTCTTTCACTTTTTCACAACGTTTCAAATGATTGTATCCGCAATCGACTTCAGGTGAATTCTGACAAGTTTAGATGCTACGTGGTCTTATATATAGGTCTGTTGAAATGGTGTAATTGAGGTGTAATTATAGCAAAGATGTGGTGCGTGTTAATTCGCGCTTTTTCTTCCCTTCAAAGAGATCTATGAGCAGTCTCAATACGTTTTCAATTTCTACGCTTGGCTGACTGAAAGCGTCATTGGCTTCGATATTCGCGGTTTCTATGAATTTTTGTTTGAACCAATGTTCGTCTTTAAGAAGAATTCCCGATTTCTCGCCCATTGTCTCGCCCATTCGAGTCCTTGTTTGTGTTTGGTATGGTTTCGTCTTGATGAGGAAACTCCGTACGGTGCTGCCGGATTGAAAGTAGCTCTTAATGTTGTACTCGTTTCCGATCTCTCTGCTTTTGTAGGAGATACCTTTGAGGTATGGAAGGATGATAACTGGATTTTGTGGTCGTTCTCCGATCGTCTTGGTCCTTACGAGTTGTTTCTGTAATTCTAGGATTTTCTCAGAATAACCATTTAGGCATAGGTCCTTCCTGAAATTGCTGATCTCCGCATCCAGTGACTCCACCAATGTTCTTCCTCTTTGTGAAATTAGGGTGATTGGAACAGAAGTTTAGATATTGTCCTGTTTGAGTTTTCTTTCTGTAAACAGAGGTGGGGATGCCAGTATCTGTTCTTTCGACGTTTACATCAAGAAACGGTAAAGTACCATTTCTTTCCTTATCCATCGTGAACTTGATTGAGTTCTATAGCGACCTAAGGAAGGTCAAAGCAGCGGATGAATTTTGTCTATTTGGAATATGAGCCAACTTGAATCACACCGAAATCTTTCAGTTTTTACCTAGGGTAGGCATGAAATGATATTACTAGAGTAAAGCTTACTGAAGAAGCTAACTTTGTTAGCAAAACAATCGTCGAGTGAAATTGAAGTAGTTTTGGTGTTTGGTCTGTTTCAATTTCGAATTTTTCTGGATACCTCTTACCATAGATTGACCATTGCGGCTATCCACATTCGTAGATAACTGCCAGTTTTTATGACAACATCTAGATATGTATTATTAAAATTGTTTAAGAAATTCTTGCTATTTGAGTACGAAAGCATCTTCTGATATCATGGGTAGATTGATGTAAGAAGAAATGAGAAGGAAAAATGTTTTTACATTGTAACGTGGAAAAAAAGGATTTTTCACAAGCCATAAGTATTCTTGATAAAAAAAGTCATGAACAAATAAAGCTAGGTATTTGACTGAAATAACACGAAATTCAAATTAGCTGAATAAAAATACTGCCGAGATTAGAATACCGAATCCGATGACTTTTGAATTGCCCCGTACAATTTAGACTGCTTTATGTTTTTTATTAAAATTAAGTAATTCTATTTCTTTCCTGGAAAAAATATTTCAATATGTTACAGAATTATTTATGTATACAAACATTATGATTGAGTTGAAATGTCATTGACTGTCTTTACACTCAAAGGCAGATTTTCAAAAAAAAAGGTCTCTTAGTTCATCCTTCAGAGTATTTATTGCATCACCCCCTTATATCCACACTTGTCGAACGACTAATAACGTTCGAGCGACCTCCCCTCGTATTGGATTTTGTAGGCACTTCGAAAACATGACCTTGTTGAGTTGACAGCAGTGTAGTGTTGTGCGATGTCGAGTCTGGCGTGAATATCTTGTACGTTTAGTGCGAAAATGTGATGAAATCTGCATGAGAATTCACATATCAGCCACGGTAAGTATTTTCTGAACGTGAAAGATGTGTATTCATACCGATATTACGGGTTAAATGGAGTATTTCGGGCAAAATAAACAGTTTCGTGGGAGCACATTGAACCTAACCTCAATTCTCGCATCAAGCATCCGTATAAAACCTTCTAAAATATTTGAGAGATGAAGATTAAAATCCATCAATACCAAATTTGTGTTATTGTGTCATGTAATAATGAATATTTCAGTCGTTAGAACCATGAAATGAGAAAATGTAGTTTTCAATCCATATCTACCTACTCACTCACCAGCCATGAAAAAAGAAACCTGTAAAATTCACTAGCTAAGAGTGCGATTTCAAAATGTTACTGTGAACACACTCATTCATCGTTCTACTGCTATGAATTGAATCAATTCCGAATCGCAGTCACTCGTAATTTGAAATGGTAACAGGGACTCATCCCCAGTGCAAGCATTCCGAAGGTTCACAAGACTACCCCGTGCGAGGCTACAAACATTGATTGTAAGAGTGTCCGTCAGATGACGACACCTACCGACTTGATTCCGTCCCAAGTAAAATCAAAGGGAGGAGCTTGATTTATGGTCCGCTTCCAGGAAAGTGTATGTTGACATGTTTATAGCAGCACTCATCACTCTCTTCCTAGATTTTTCAAATGAAATCAATGATTTCGATAAAAGATAAAATATATTAGCGCAATCAAAGTTCACTTGAATAGATATTCGGAATAATAAATGCATTTTTACAAATATTCATTAATCATAATGGAACAAGTTTTTCTGTCCTCAGTCAAACATTCTGGATTTTTGTGGAATTTTAGTTTCTGGCAGATGTAAATATAATGATCAGATCTAAATATATATAGTTTAGGGTATTTTCAGTACTATTTGGATAGTTTGTAGAGTTTAAACTCATTCAATCTTTGAATCAACCATCACCAACAAATTAACATAAATGTCCAAGATGTTATACAGTGCTTCTCAAAAGTCCCCTTCCCCCCTCTTATCTTTGGAACAAACAAGTGAAATTTGGAAACTGAATATTAAAGGTTGCAAACACCCCTACTAGTTATGATAGATGACGAAATCTGATCAAGTAGATACTGATTCTTAAATCTGTAAATAATATCATACTGAATGGAATTCAAATTTTAATATTTATTAATGGCCTTGTGACGTCATATTCCTCTTCATCTATCATCACTAGTAGGGAAGTTTACAACCTTTAATATTTAGTTTCCAAATTTCACTTGTTTACATATAATCGTTCCAAAGATAAGAGGGGGAAGGGGACTTTTGAGAAGCACAGTACAAGAAACAACTGACCAAATTAACGAGCAAACTAATATTTTCCGCTTCGTTATTGCGACTTCCCCCATCTTTCACGAGTGGTGGTGCGCAAACTTTGATTTTTCAAAGTATACATGCTGTTTATTGACTGTCAATAATTTGGGGGGGGGCTCATGAATGATACTCCTATGAACAAAGGTTGTACCCAGATCTCTTCAGCTTCCCATATAATTGTTGAAAGTTAAAATACTGAAATAAAACATTTGAAATCTGAATAATGCCATTAATCCATCAAAACTACCAACCCACTAGAGATAATCATTTTTTATTATTCTCAAACAAATACCTCAAAGATATGCACTGCAGGGGTGACTATTAGGCAAATCGAATATATTTCTAGTAGTAGGTTATACAAGGGTGATAGAAATTAAATGGATTATTGAATTTACTTGTCTTATAAGTTTTTTAATGAGTTCTAAAAATTATTTGTAGGTAGTATAAAATATAACACAAACATAGAATAAATAAATAAACATGGATAGATATAAGCTTATGGTAACTGACAGTTGAAAAATTGAATTGGTACCTATTATTATTATTATAGCATATGGATAGAACTTACTGATACAATTCAAAACATAAATATATAATATTGACATTTTCAAATTGAACATAGCTCTCAAGTAAGGAAAAATGAGAATTATGAAGGGATAATCGACATACATTGAAAATACTCACCTATACAGGGTGTTAGGTGAACATGCGGCAAAAATTATTTTGAGAACATTTTGACCCTGATGATTTTTGAAAAGACCATTTGTTTCGAAGATACAGGGCGAACCATATTCGACAACCATGTATTTGTTGAAATCTTTGTTGTAAATAAACGTAGGGTTTACTCCATGAGTTTATCAAGTACAAAAAAATTGTTTTTTTACAGCAACATACAGAGATCGCTGGGCCACACGCATGGCCTGCTCGATCCCCGGACTTAACATTTATTGTAGATTAAGTTACTTTACGGGGTTTTTCAGAAATCATCATACGACCAAATATTCTTAGAATAGGTGTATGATTTCTATTAGTGGAACGAATAAAATCGACAAAGTCGAAATACCCTTCTCTCCATACGTTTCCACAAACCATTATAGTTGTCCTGTTCCTCCAATGAATGATAATCAACTGCTTAACTAATATTTCCTCATAAATTTAATTGAGAAACAAAACAAATTTATTGCAGTTCTTCTCAAGCCCACCTCAAATAATTTGGAAGGTAGAATACAATATGGTGGTCAGCAGTTTTTCGCAAATTATTAGCTAGCCGTCATCTACCCTTGAATTTAGGAAAAACGAGGTCTTTGGACGTGTTATAAGTTCAACTAACCTATAATTGTGTCATATTTTTCAACGATATGTTCTGAATTTCTATAAGAACACTTTTTTGAAGTGATTGTGTTCCTGACGTTTCTTCTGTGCTTCACGAGATTTTTCAGTTATAACTTTGACAACATAAAAAAATCTAGATATTCGTTATACTGACTTTATTTTTCAATTCCAGCCTGATCATAAATCTGACACCAATAGAGAGAGGTGCCAACGATACCTTATTTTCCCCGTGTCTTAATTAGATAGATATAATGAAGAAAGGTAAGTTCAGTCAAATTTATTTTTTCATAAAAAAAAACTACCAAAAACCTGCGAGTTGTTCCAAGAGCCACATCAAATAATAATAGTAATCATGTTATGCCCTGTATTGGGGTCAGTCTTTCACGAGACTCTCAAAATTCGAGATTTCTCGTCTCGTCTCGATTTCGAGACGAGATCGAAGAACGGGAGGTTTTCTAACAA
Organism: Chrysolina americana; assembly: GCA_958502065.1. Classification (NCBI taxonomy): domain Eukaryota; kingdom Metazoa; phylum Arthropoda; class Insecta; order Coleoptera; family Chrysomelidae; genus Chrysolina; species Chrysolina americana. Next base: position 13,613,235 of record OY293413.1, read on the forward strand.
ACATATGATGCTGAAAGACCGATCTCGACTTTGTCGAAGGTCACCTTTTCTCCTAACAAATTTCTACCAAGCTTCATTCGTGGGTAGATACCATGAATATACAGGGCTTATCGTTCAGTTGGTTGGGGTACCGCCAAAGACTTTAAACATGTCTGCAGGTGGTCAGCTCCAACCGAATGAAAGATAATCTCTAAGCTCACAAGAAGAATTTGCAATTGTTCTCTTCAAAGGAACGTTGCACATATATTTGTCCGTCATGTTGTTAGCCAGGGAAGTAGTTTTCTCTGTCAAATATTTGACTTAATAAATCTTCCTCCTGCTGGAAATTCATTGGAAGAAAAAGGGACCTTCAACATATTCGAGATTGGTCTTTCAGTTTAATTTTCATGCTTTTTTCCAGAAAACCTCATGGACTTTATCCAAAACTTTCGGTTATGTTCTGTATTGTTTGCAATTTTTTCAAATCTGTGGTAGCTGTGTGCCGAATAAGTTGAATATCCTGTATCATTGATAATATTCGATAGTAATATATCTCGAAAGGACATTCGTTACGTTACCAATATATTTACTCTATCGTGTTTATCAACAGCGACACCAAGATACTTGATACGATCACTTATACTGATTACGAAAGTATGCCAGTGACTGAATAATTTTTGATAATTGGGTAAGTTCCTCAAAATTGAATCTGACTATTTTGTGACTGAACCGATCTATTGAATGACCAAAATCTTCTTCAACAATACCTTTGAAGTTGGTACAGGAATCGGCGCTGTAGAACGCGTAACTTATGATGCTGCCTAAGGTTTACAAGGTAAGTTGTTTAAACCACAAAGAGAATTAGTCCAAGAACTGTTCTTTGTGGAACTCCACGAACTACAGTTCTTTCATCACTCACACTTTCGATTATAGTTACTAACTGATATCAACATATAGAAAGAGAGAGAAAGAAAGAGAAAGAGAGGAGAAGTAATAGAAATTATCCTGGTTCCGCATATTTCTATGGTTCTGTTGATTTGTGAATAGCTCAATTTTTTTGTTATTCTGTCCACTAAACTTCAGAAATCTCGTAGAAACCAATCTTGTTTCGATTTTAATAGAAAAATTAACATGATGTTCATAAAGTCGGTATGGAATCGTCTACGAATGAAATACAAACTTTATTCGCCACTTTCCAATCTTCAAGATGACCTCTTGGAAGATACTTATGCAAGGAAACATTTTTTTTAATGGAACAAAACCTACGATAAGTATTTTTTTGTGATGTACAACAGAAAACATCTACTTTCCTGGATAAGGCCACATCTGATAAATATTGTGAAAAGATCATAACTAGAAAGAAAAAATAATTAAAAGTGAAATTTTCATCTTTATTCAGACAGTTGATTTTTTTATTTTTAGTTTTCATTGGAAATTCATGTAGACAAATGTTCGCCATTGTTACGATTAATAACAATTTTGAAAATAATAACATATAAATTAAGTGGAAGTAAATATTTGGTCATATTTAAATTCTTCTGTCTGCCAGATTTTCTATGGACCCCATTTTTTATTGTAAAAGAACAGGACACAACCTAACCCAACAAACCTACAGTCGGATCCTCATTGAGAAGTCAGTAATGCAAGATAGGATAACACTATTGCCAGAGTTCTTACATCAGAAAGAGTCATTGATGACATTTGAATTGCAGGGCCGTACGCAGGTACGCTAGACGTGATTGTGGACATATTTTTACCTAACAGTAGCAATTACATTCAACAAATTGAGGAAGTTATATGCACTTGAATCATGCAAAGTATACATTAAACCGGGTATTATATTTGCACCACAATGAAAAGATGCATTATTTTCAGAAAGGATGAACCTCTTATATGTCATTGAAAAGAACACTCATTTGAAAGTATACTCAACAGAAGTCAAAATTTTGGTTAAATGTTTTGAAAAATGTTATATTCGATAGAAACGAAACAAAGTTGCATGCAACTGGTTGTTCCAAAAAAGCTGCATTTAGATGTTTCGAAAAAAAATATGAACTGGTATGATCAGAGATAATGTTTCATATAGCTGAATTCAAAAATCATGAAAAAAGTTCGTTTTATTTCCTTATCTTTTAGGATTTTTTATACCACGACAGATATTAGTTTTTGCACCACGTGCATGATTTAATGATAACGCGCCTTTAATTTATGCCTCAATAACTATTCAAAAATCTTTTGAAGCCATAGCAAGAGCTTAAAGGGGTTTTCCATGTCAGCTCTATACTTCTTGTAGCTTTATCTTGAACTGTCGGCATAACAAATATTTGAACGAGTAACTATGCCTCTCGGTTTTCTCCAAAATTTTTACTGAATATTTCCAACAAAAACTTGCAGATTCGAAATAAGCCATTTATTATAACTCTCGTACAACAAAAACGGTAAAATCGAATTATTGAAAACTTTTAAATTCTTAAGAGGAACATTTTGTCACACTTTGAATTTTTCATCAATGGTGCTCTCAAATCGCTATTAATTTATATACATTGTAGATTTATTTCAACGTACAATTTACAATATTTACAGGAGATATTTCCTTTAGAGCAGGATCAATAAAATATAATCAAAAAATTCAGTAGCAATCGTACGTCAAAGATTGGTTGGTTTGGTTTGACAAACTTCTTCAGCAACATTGCGTGGGATGAGTGAAATAGTTATTTATTTCGCTGATAAAAAAATACTGTTTTTTAAGACTCCGTGCCATCAGGCCATCTTATGTGTTCCAGAATCAATCTTTTTCTACGAATGGTTTTTTTTTGAATCACACAAGTGAAATAAATATTTTATTGGAATTTGAATCCGTGTTCAATGAATAAGAACAAATAAACAAGCAAAAGAAGTTCAACTGCAAATTCCTTGTGTTCGTGATATTGTTACGAGATTGATAAAAGCCCCCTAACTGCGCCGCTGAGTCCATTCCGCGGGCGCCTCATCGATAAATCAGTTCCAAGAAGTGTTTATTTGGATGGATCGTTTTCTGTACTGCATGAATAGTCTAGATAACGGAGCTGCCGTGTCATCGCTCAATTCCTGGAAATGTGTAGAAGTTCTCCGTTTTGAGTATTCTCGAAATCATCGCGAGGCTAGGAGAAGTTTTAAAGAAAGTTTTTATGAAGAGAATTATTTAAGAAGATTAGGAAGTGATAATAAGCAGAAGTGTTTGGAATATTTAGCTAGTTGTATTGTTGTATAGATAGATCTAAGTGTTTTATTAGTTAGTGAAGTGTTGTATGTTTGTTTATAGTGAAGTTAGAAAATAAACAGTTTAGTAGTGTGCTCGGCTTATTATTTAGCAAAACGTAACAATATTCAGATAAACTATATTACAAATCACAAAATATATACAATATGTACCATACTCCCTTTTGAATAGAAATATATTTGATCAATACTTAGTCGATTAGGTGGGTCCTGTATCTCTGAAGAATTGATTGTAAATTAAATTTTCAAAATTATCTTGCCTCCTTTTTGTAAGTCTAATGAACAGCAGAGTAATGTGATCATTCAAAAGACATAGACTCATAAAAAGTGACGATAATAAACCGGCTTAGAACTATAAATAATGATATGTAACATCCCCAACCTCTCAGATATTTAGGTGGATGATGATAGTAATCCATAATTATTAGTCATATCGTTAACCTAATCAAGTATGAGTTTTGTTGAATCAAAATACATTCTGTTTTGACTTTTCTGATTTTTCTGTAAAGCTACCATGAAAAGTAACACACACAACTACCTAAAGAACTAAAGTTCATCGCGAAACAAAATTATATATCTAATAGCATATTACGAATTATGAAAAATGGTGGATTACGTAATCGAATCCTCCGCAAAAAAACCTATACAATAGATATGATCGACGGCAAGTATTCAACAGAAAACAACTACTACCCCCTACGACCGTTGAATTATATCTGTTTAATACTTGGCTAAGCTTCCTACAAGAACTAATTTGCAATGCATTTTAAATATCAAAGAGGATGTACGAAAGTGGCAAAGTAAAACTTGAATTGAAGCCTAAGTACCTAGCTTATTTCTGTTCTATTTTTTGACCTGCTTTTTATATGAATTATGAACCGTACATCCGACGATTCACTATCTACAATTTCGGAACTAGACTTTAAGAAATGGAACTTTATTTTATTGATTATAAAGGGTCGAATTTTGGTGTGAAACAGTTGGTTTTGGTGCTTATAATTGTGAAATTAGTAGCTTCTACAAAAAGTGTCATCAAAATGAAGTATATCTTATCGAAAGATTCAGAAGGGCATAACCCGAAAAGTAGTTGATACCTCCTAGAATTTTCAAAAAAACGTAAGTTATGACACTTTTTTTCATTTTTAAGTCGGAACCTGATAAACTTACATTTAGCCAAGACATGTTTGAAATGGCATTATTTTGGAATGAAGAACTTAAAGGGATTCAAAGAAAATTTTACCACATTGCTGCCTATGGATTAGCCTGGAGAGGTAGAGAAGCACCAAACTATAGGATAATTCATTTTGAAATAGGGACAGACAACAATGGACAAATGACCGGAAGGATTGAATATATATAATCCAGTATTTTCGAAAACAACGCAAGGGGGAAAATTAACGATTGGTCGACAGTAAATGGCTGATTTCAAACACCAAAGGAGAAAATATATGTTCAATAAAATTGTGAAAAGTTCTTTAACACCTAACGCTTTCTGACAAGAAACGAATTCTAAAGGATGGTAAAAAAATCACCTATCGGAATGAATGGAACTATCCGAATGGACCAAATCTTCGGCGGGAGAAAACGAGAGAAAATTACGAACCGTTCTCGAGCTGCTGCCGTTACTAAATGGTCCAGGAGTGGTATTGGTGAACAAAAATTACTGTCGTCATTAAAGCCGTATCTTCAGCTGGAACAAGAACACCTTATTAAAATGATAAATTCCAGTGGGGTGGTGCAGTAGGTTTTCCGGGTTTTCCTACAGCTGGAAAGTGAATACACCATCGAAAATATCAGTATGTCACGCCGGAGTGCCACGGCAAATAATAATAATAGCCGTTCTCTACCCGCACAGGATTTGCCTTTGGGTACACTCTATGAGTGTTTTTGAGGGAGTATTGTTATTATTATTCGTACCTACTGGCACCACAACTGTTACTACTGAAAAGACAAGCATGCAGCAAACTATAAACAAAATACAAGAAAGTTCTGAATAAAATATGTACTATATTTTTCGAAGTCATTATTTTTGATCGGAAATACCTGTATAATGATCGATTAATTAAATAAATAGAGTGTAGCGCTCTATATTTTTATTAAAGGTTCATAATTGCTTTAAATATATGTTTTTATATTCCAAAATACTTTTCGTGAACAATGGCGGCTACTTGCAAATGCTCAAACCCGCAAATAAATATAGCGTTGAGTTATAAAATAATTATGTGTCAATAAAAACGTTAAAGAAGAAATTTATTCTATAAGAAACCTTATAGAACCTAATGATTTTATAGAGCTCTTTTGAATGGCGCTAAAAAACAATTTTTCCAGAACAAACCTATATTGATTTTATTTATTTCAGTGGTTGCCACATATTTTAATTTGTGTTGTTTTTAATTCTGCAAAACTGGTCAAAAATAATGTATCATATCGGAACATAATTTTCGATCCCCGAGATAAAGAGGAAAATAGTTCTTTATCTCCACCAACACCGAGGGTAACTTAAGCATCTTCAAAACAACCTGCGACTGCTATTACTTTTGAATAACCAAAAATGTTAAACCAAAAAAGCGTTTTTTGCCATTCATGACAACTTCTAGGTATTTATCATATCCTGCAAAATATTTAAAATGGCAAAATCTGGAATAAAAAAAGCTGTGAAATAATTAATTATATACACACCCTAGGGTCCTATATATTTTTCAAAAGTTTTTGTTAAGAGCGATAGGTACTTTAGAACAGCAATGCTAATTATTGCCCCGTTTAATTTATTCCAACGTATTCGTACACAAAAGAGATGAATCCATTAAGTATTGCCAATAGTATATTAAAGTCATTAGGTGTATTTGAAGTTCTGCAACATGTGGCAACCCCGTGTACCATCTTTCTGTGAGTATCGTGTAGGGAAACATCAAGCGGCATTATATATCATAAAGTCATATACGGTTGCTTGAAGCTGCGCTTCAAAATTAATTCGTTACTTTGTGCGGCGCCGGCGGTATAAAACCTAACCAGTAAATTGTAAAAACACGTGGTGGGCGAAAATAAATTATTGTGGAAGTATTTTTTGTGAATTTTTTTTTTTTCAAAATAAATAGAGACGGTGGAAAAGGGTAGAAAGGAACTAACGATTGTACCGGAAAGCTGGGAAAATGGTCAGGGAATATTATTTTGGCCGAAAACTACAATCATCTAAAATCTGCATATACTTTTTTTTCACATTTCTTTTGAAACTGCCACTCCTTGTTATTTTCTTCCAGAGTGATAATTCCATAATATTTAACTCATTCAAGGACTAAGGAAATTATAATAACGCATTATAATTATTAGCAGAAAATTTTATAATGCGGAAATTTGTAACAATTTTGCTCTTTAAATTTTTACAAGAATTCAAACTTGGGCACTAAAGGGTTATTATAAAAATGTTTTATATAGTATTTATTGCGCCCACACTGTAACGTTTTTGTTCCAAATACTACTACTTTGCCCTATAAACTGTTTATAACGGAGTAAGCGACGCCTTCATAGGTAGACTATACAACAATTTTATACTTATTTTATAGAGCAATTGTCTCTATCATTAAAAACTGTTCTATTCATCACATTTATAAAGCTTTTAAACAGCTTGTATATAACTGTTATAAACCTGCTTTGTACCGCAGGACTTAAAGGTGTTTATACAGAAACTATATAATCGTTATAAAGCACTTAAAACACTCTTTCAAAACAGTTTTAAATCGGTATTATAATGCGTTTTAAAAATATTTTAAGCCAAAAGCAAACTTGAATTTTATAATGCAAGTTGTATAAATATTTATAGGACAATGTTATCAAAACATTTTTCTACAAACACAAAAATGTCGCAGTCAAACTCACTAAGTGATAAAATACTCCTTAAATCGGCATTATAAGATACTTATAAAATATATCAGTTCCATAAAGCAATGATTTTGCTACTTGGGAGGTGATAAAAAACAGGTCACACTATAAACACTGCAATTGTGAAGGTCTACTCCAGAAACGACATCGTATTACTATAGCTTTCAAGTACACCACAAGAAACATACATAATTTCTTCTGGAATCGCGCCTAACACCGTGTAAGTCTGTGTTTGTGATGATAAAACCCATCAAAAATAAGACCCGAACTAACAGCGGCCTCGAAAACGCGTGAGAAGCGCCGAAGACGAGGGGACGCTTTTATCAGAATGTAGAGAACAGTGATGGCTGCCAGAACCCCCCTCAGCGTTTGACAGATTTATTGCGAGTTTTGTGTAGTCTTAATATGAATTATGGACAGGAACCAAATATAATCCAACGGGTAATTTACTCGCTGGAGTTTGTTTGACGGTGATATGAATGGCAGCGGGATTTTTTTTGGTCTTTGTGATTATTTTGATTACCTTCGTCATGCCATCTGTTTGAAGTTTGAATAAAGTTTTACACGATGATGTTACATCAGAAATAAGAACTTTTGGTTTGTCACATTATTTCGCATAATCGTGCTACATATTGTTGGATATTTTTTGGTATTTTTATTATGAGTACTGAAATGTGAATATCAATGGTTTCCACATATGAAAACATGTCTTAGGTAAAATTGAACGTTTTCAGAAGGGTACAGAAAGTTTGAACATAAAATATACAGAACTTTCTAATCGGGGTTACTCGAAAATTGTTACTTTTTGTCTAAGTTGCAAAAGTAGTTATATTTTTGTTTTGAGCAAGCATGATAGTGAAAGACTCAATAATACATCTTTATCTTTCAGTTCTCTTTACAAATCATAATTTTTTTTATATTTGCTGATAATTGGCCCTTATTTTCAAATGAATATATCAGCTTTCCTTTAAACTTTTTCTGATAGTTTTTTCCCTGAGTTTACTGTTGGAAAAATAGATTTTCGGGCAAACTAAATAAAAATATATTTTTCTCTTTCAATTATGTAATGAGAAACGGACAATATCTAACAAAATTATTCACATATTTTATTGAAATTCGTAACAAACATGTATTAATGAAACACAAAATGAAAATATTATTTTGATTGACTTCATTGAGTTCATTTGGAGAAAGGAGGGAGTCATTTCCCTCCATATTTTTTTCTAATTATATTCGTGACATTTTTGACATTGCATTCTTTTTTATGCCAAACCTTGAATCTGAGCATAAACAAATCTGCATGGAATTTTACGTACCTATATAGTGCAGATTGCAAGTGAATCTGTTTCTATCGATTGACTGGAAATTCACGAATTGAATTAATTTGATCATTCTGAATTGACTGATGTTCGGAATTGGTCTATCTTTATTCCCGAGTTGGAAAGTTCATCTGGAGTGGGAAGGAGTCATTTACCTCCATATTTTTTTTTCAGTCCATTCGTGACATTTTTTTATATACCAAATCCTGAATCTGATCATGAAAAATCATATATTTTCGGAATCTGCATGAAATTTTACGTATATAGTGCGGATTTTAAGTGAATCTGCCGAATCTGTATTTTTCATGATTTTTAGGGGTCTACATTTTTGACGTTTTCTTCCTTTTATATGCCAAACTCTGAATCTGATCATAAAAAAATCATATATTTTTGGAATCTGCATGAAATTTTGCGTATACAGGCCGTTTCTTTTATCATGTGGTAACATTGCTATATTCTAAACCGTAATAGATACAAAGACGATTAAATGGGAAAAAAGATCACTATTGTGGTGAGCAGTAAATTGGTCATAGAAAATTTACGAAGATTCTCGCCCTTCCCAACTTATACAGGGAAAACTAAAAATGCTGTTTTCGGTTTTTTACGTTTAATTAAAAATTTATCATTACGTAGTTCTAGTTCATTTTGAATACAATAAAACTTTCCTCTTTCATTTTTTATATTTTCTGAAATAACCATTCTATTCGTAAAAAACCAAAAAGAGCATTTTAGTTTTCCCTGTATAAGTCGGGAAGGGCTAGAGTCCCCGTAGATTTTCTCTGACCAATGTACTGCTCACCACAATAGTTACATTTTTTCCCATTTAATCGTCTTTGTATCTATTACGGTCTAGAATATAGCAATGTTACCACATGATAAAAGAAACGGCCTGTATGGTGCGGATATGTATTTTTCATGATTTTTAGGACTCTGGACTTTTTTCGATTTTTTCAATAATTTTTCTTTATATCGATTGACACTTTATACTAATTTGAATCATTCTGAATCGATGCACTGAGAGAAATCTGGAGAATATACTATACCGAAAAATTACGCAGCAGTAGCAGTAGTAGTCAGTACGCAACAGGCAACAACAGCTTTCAGATCTGCTTTCAGTTCAGAGTTCAGTTAACCACAAAAATATTTTGTTGCGGTGTAAATTGTCTTGTATTGGTCCTGTCGTGCTCCTCCATTGTGAGCACGTCTGCTGTTTTTTGGATACCTACATAAATATACATCGATGGAGAGTCTTTCAGAAGACGGGGGGTTTGGTTAACATACCATTATACTCAATTACACAATTTATGAATAATATATGTTATCAAAATAAAGTGTTATAATTACAGAAAATATATCTCAATGTAACAATCAATTAACTTCATATTTATAAACAAGATATATGTATTGATAAAATAACATTCCGATCAACTAACTGTCCGAGTATTGTAATATTCATAATATGATATATTGTTAGGACTATAATACAAATATTTTAATGGTGATAAGAATACTAGTCTTGTAGTCATGACCATAAATGGTTAAAATATATTTTTTTAAACTTTACAGATATAGTACCAGAATTTTTTGTGAAAATTACCATATTTCTGGTAATAATCGCCATACATTTCTCTCAGTGTGGCGATCGCAGAATTGCTCTATCATTAACCGTTTCCGAGTTGGAGACTTCATCTGGAGTGGGAAGGAGTAATTTCACTCCATATTTTTGTACAGTCCTACTTGTGACATTTTCGACGTTTTATTCCTTTTATATGCCTTACCCTGAATCTGATCATAACAAAATCATATATTTTCCGAATCTGCATGAAATTTTGCATATTTAGTACGGATTTTAAGTGAATCTGCCGAATTTGTATTTTTCATGATTTTTAGGGACTTTGACTTTTGGACTTTTTTCGATTTTTCGAATAATTTTGTTTTATATCGATTAACTCGAAACTCACAAATTATACTGATTTGATCATTCTGAATCGATTGGCTGTCACAGAATTGCTCTATCATTAACCGTTCCCAAGTTGGAGAGTTCATCTGAAGTGGGAAGGAGTCATTTCCCTCCATATTTTTTCCCAGTCCTACTCGTGACATTTTTTTATATAGCAAATCCTGAATCTGATCATGAAAAATCATATATTTTCGGAATCTGCATGAAATTTTACGTATATAGTGCGGATTTTAAGTGAATCTGCCGAATCTGTATTTTTCATGATTTTTAGGGGTCTACCCCTTTGGACTTTTATCGATTTTTCGAATAATTTTGTATTATATCGATTGAGTCGAAATTCACAGAATATACTAATTTGATCATTCTGAATCGATTGGCTGTCACAGAATTGCTCTATCATTAACCGTTCCCGAGTTGGAGAGTTCAGCTGAAGTGGGAAGGAGTCATTTCCCTCCATATTTTTTTACAGCCCTACTCGGGACATGTTTGACGTTTTCCTTTTTTTATATGCCAAACACTGAATCTGATCATAACAAAATCTTATATTTCGAAATCTGCATGAAATTTTGCTATATAGTGCGGATTTTAAATGAATCTGCCGAATTTGTATTTTTCATGGGGTCCACCCTTTTGGACATTTTTCGATTTTTCAAATAATTTTGTTGTAAATCGATTGACTCAAAATTGGCAGATTATACTAATTAGATCATTCTGAATTGATTGGCTGTCACAGAATTGCTCTATCATTAACCGTTCCCGAGTTGGAGAGTTCAGCTGAAGTGGGAAGGAGTCATTTCCCTCCATATTGTTTTACAGCCCTACTCGGGACATGTTTGACGTTTTCCTTTTTTTATATGCCAAACACTGAATCTGATCATAACAAAATCTTATATTTCGAAATCTGCATGAAATTTTGCTATATAGTGCGGATTTTAAATGAATCTGCCGAATTTGTATTTTTCAAGGGGTCCACCCTTTTGGACATTTTTCGATTTTTCAAATAATTTTGTTGTGAATCGATTGACTCAAAATTGGCAGATTATACTAATTAGATCATTCTGAATCGATTGGCTGTCACAGAATTGCTCTATCATTAACCGTTCCCGAGTTGGACAGTTCATCTAAAGTGGGAAGGAGTCATTTCCCTCCATATTTTTTCCCAGTCCTACTCGTAACATTTTTTTATATACCAAATCCTGAATCTGATCATGAAAAAATCATATATTTTCGGAATCTGCATGAAATTTTACGTATAAAGTGCGGATTTTAAGTGAATCTGCCGAATCTGTATTTTTCATGATATTTAGAGGTCTACCCCTTTGGACTTTTATCGATTTTTCGAATAATTTTGTATTATATCGATTGAGTCGAAATTCACAGAATATACTAATTTGATCATTCTGAATCGATAGGCTGTCACAGAATTGCTCTATCATTAACCGTTCCCAAGTTGGAGAGTTCATCTGAAGTGGGAAGGAGTCATTTCCCTCCATATTTTTTCCCAGTCCTACTCGTGACATTTTTTTATATACCAAATCATGAATCTGATCATGAAAAATCATATATTTTCGGAATCTGCATGAAATTTTACGTATATAGTGCGGATTTTAAGTGAATCTGCCGAATCTGTATTTTTCATGATTTTTAGGGGTCTACCCCTTTGGACTTTTATCGATTTTTCGAATAATTTTGTATTATATCGATTGAGTCGAAATTCACAGAATATACTAATTTGATCATTCTGAATCGATTGGCTGTCACAGAATTGCTCTATCATTAACCGTTCCCGAGTTGGAGAGTTCATCTGAAGTGGGAAGGAGTCATTTCCCTCCATATTTTTTTCCAGCCCTACTCGGGACATGTTTGACGTTTTCCTTTTTCTATATGCCAAACACTGAATCTGATCATAACAAAATCTTATATTTCGAAATCTGCATGAAATTTTGCTATATAGTGCGGATTTTAAATGAATCTGCCGAATTTGTATTTTTCATGGGGTCCACCCTTTTGGACATTTTTCGATTTTTCAAATAATTTTGTTGTAAATCGATTGACTCAAAATTGGCAGATTATACTAATTAGATCATTCTGAATCGATTGGCTGTCACAGAATTGCTCTATCATTAACCGTTCCCGAGTTGGAGAGTTCAGCTGAAGTGGGAAGGAGTCATTTCCCTCCATATTTTTTTACAGCCCTACTCGGGACATGTTTGACGTTTTCCTTTTTTTATATGCCAAACACTGAATCTGATCATAACAAAATCTTATATTTCGAAATCTGCATGAAATTTTGCTATATAGTGCGGATTTTAAATGAATCTGCCGAATTTGTATTTTTCATGGGGTCCACCCTTTTGGACATTTTTCGATTTTTCAAATAATTTTGTTGTAAATCGATTGACTCAAAATTGGCAGATTATACTAATTAGATCATTCTGAATTGATTGGCTGTCACAGAATTGCTCTATCATTAACCGTTCCCGAGTTGGAGAGTTCAGCTGAAGTGGGAAGGAGTCATTTCCCTCCATATTGTTTTACAGCCCTACTCGGGACATGTTTGACGTTTTCCTTTTTTTATATGCCAAACACTGAATCTGATCATAACAAAATCTTATATTTCGAAATCTGCATGAAATTTTGCTATATAGTGCGGATTTTAAATGAATCTGCCGAATTTGTATTTTTCATGGGGTCCACCCTTTTGGACATTTTTCGATTTTTCAAATAATTTTGTTGTAAATCGATTGACTCAAAATTGGCAGATTGTACTAATTAGATCATTCTGAATCGATTGGCTGTCACAGAATTGCTCTATCATTAACCGTTCCCGAGTTGGAGAGTTCAGCTGAAGTGGGAAGGAGTCATTTCCCTCCATATTTTTTTACAGCCCTACTCGGGACATGTTTGACGTTTTCCTTTTTTTATATGCCAAACACTGAATCTGATCATAACAAAATCTTATATTTCGAAATCTGCATGAAATTTTGCTATATAGTGCGGATTTTAAATGAATCTGCCGAATTTGTATTTTTCATGGGGTCCACCCTTTTGGACATTTTTCGATTTTTCAAATAATTTTGTTGTGAATCGATTGACTCAAAATTGGCAGATTATACTGATTAGATCATTCTGAATCGATTGGCTGTCACAGAATTGCTCTATCATTAACCGTTCCCGAGTTGGACAGTTCATCTAAAGTGGGAAGGAGTCATTTCCCTCCATATTTTTTCCCAGTCCTACTCGTAACATTTTTTTATATACCAAATCCTGAATCTGATCATGAAAAAATCATATATTTTCGGAATCTGCATGAAATTTTACGTATAAAGTGCGGATTTTAAGTGAATCTGCCGAATCTGTATTTTTCATGATATTTAGGGGTCTACCCCTTTGGACTTCTATCGATTTTTCGAATAATTTTGTATTATATCGATTGAGTCGAAATTCACAGAATATACTAATTTGATCATTCTGAATCGATAGGCTGTCACAGAATTGCTCTATCATTAACCGTTCCCGAGTTGGACAGTTCATCTGAAGTGGGAAGGAGTCATTTCCCTCCATATTTTTTTACAGCCCTACTCGGGACATGTTTGACGTTTTCCTTTTTTTATATGCCAAACACTGAATCTGATCATAACAAAATCTTATATTTCGAAATCTGCATGAAATTTTGCTATATAGTGCTGATTTTAAATGAATCTGCCGAATTTGTATTTTTCATGGGGTCCACCCTTTTGGACATTTTTCGATTTTTCAAATAATTTTGTTGTAAATCGATTGACTCAAAATTGGCAGATTATACTAATTAGATCATTCTGAATCGATTGGCTGTCACAGAATTGCTCTATCATTAACCGTTCCCGAGTTGGAGAGTTCATCTGAAGTGGGAAGGAGTCATTTCCCTCCATATTTTTTTCCAGTCCTACTCGGGACATGTTTGACGTTTTCCTCTTTTTATATGCCAAACACTGAATCTGATCATAACAAAATCTTATATTTCGAAATCTGCATGAAATTTTGCTATATAGTGCGGATTTTAAATGAATCTGCCGAATTTGTATTTTTCATGGGGTCCACCCTTTTGGACATTTTTCGATTTTACAAATAATTTTGTTGTAAATCGATTGACTCAAAATTGGCAGATTATACTAATTAGATCATTCTGAATCGATTGGCTTTCACAGAATTGCTCTATCATTAACCGTTCCCGAGTTGGAGAGTTCATCTGAGGTGGGAAGGAGTCATTTCCCTCCATATTTTTTTCCAGCCCTACTCGGGACATGTTTGACGTTTTCCTTTTTTTATATGCCAAACACTGAATCTGATCATAACAAAATCATATATTTCGAAATCTGCATGAAATTTTGCTATATATTGCGGATTTTAAATGAATCTGCCGAATTTGTATTTTTCAAGGGGTCTACCCTTTTGAACATTTTTCGATTTTTCAAATAATTTTGTTTTAAATCGATTGACTCAAAATTGGCAGATTATACTAATTAGATCATTCTGAATCGATTGGCTGTCACAGAATTGCTCTATCATTAACCGATTCCGAGTTGGAGAGTTCATCTGAAGTGGGAAGGAGTCATTTCCCTCCATATTTTTTTCCAGCCCTACTCGGGACATGTTTGACGTTTTACTCTTTTTATATGCCAAACACTGAATCTGATCATAACAAAATCATATATTTTAGGAATCTTCTTGAAATTTTGCGTATATAGTCCGGATTTTAAGTGAATCTACCGATTTTGTATTTTTTATGATTATTTTGAACTTATTTCGTTTTTTTCGACTAAATTTGTTTTATGTCGGTTGACTCGAAATTCACAGATTATAATAATTTGATCATTCTGAATCGATTGGGGTTGAAGAGTTCATCTGGAGTTGGATGGAAAACATTAAGCACTAAGCACTTCTCGGACTGTTATTCACTTAAAGGCCTTTTTAATCCTGCATTAGAAATGCATGCTTGTCAACATTCATAGCTGTCCCTGTCGGCGTGCTTGAGAAACACAGGGTGAGCAGGCACGGAATTGGGAAATGTTCTATTTTAAATTATAAAAGATGCAGTGGAAAATAAGTCGGAACCATTTGAAACCTCAAATCGCAAGTATTGACAAAATTAGTACAGAACCAAACTTTTATCTTCAGAAAGAAAAATGATAAAAAGTGAAATGCGAAAACCGTAACCCCCAAAAATGTTATAAAACTAGTGAAATTGAATTTTCTTCTTTCAAAATAATTGACAACAAAGGCCTGAGGATAGAAATTGAATCGGTGGCCACTTTGAAGGCCTCTTGCGTACGGGCCTACCGGGAAACTTCCCGGTTTCCCGGCGGTGCCGATGGTACAACCCGACACTGAGTACTTTTCGACATGGAATTTTTTTCGAATTGTAGTTGTCTTACGAGACTAAAGCTACTGTGATAGTTTCACAAGGAGATCCAGCTAGCTGGTTCGACATCTCACTGATTCGAGTGATTTCTGTTTAGACCATTGTTTTTTTTCTAGATGCATGAACCGTACTAATTCTTGTCTTATCTTTATAGTGCAAAAAAGCCCAAATTGCATTGTAATGTGTAATTTCAATAATGAATACAAGATAATAATGAAAAAATTACAAAGTTTCATTATATATGCAAATAAACACAACCTATGTTGACACCCATTTCACTATAAATACTTTTTACATTTGCCGGTAGATATAGAATAATGCATACCTGTTTACTCCAAAATGAGGTCATCGATAAAACGACTCAACTTGAATGCACTATCGGTGCATTAGTTCAAACTGAATGCAACAGTCGACACCCCTCATAGGGTTACCTATTCGAAATAAATGGGAAAAAATATCATCTTGGACGAAAATGGAGATCGAAAACGAAATTAATGCTAATGCAAGTGTCTGTAAATTTTCCATAATCCTGCCGCTCAGTCATATATCTTGATTTTATGGCAGTAAGGAATGCCAGGCGGTGACGTAAATCAATCCTGGGAGGCGAGGTGAATTAACAAACCCGCGATGAGTCGCTTGATGAGTTGTTGATTGTAGATTTTGTTCAGAGGTAGCATTATCAAAGGAAAACCGTCTTTTCGAATACCCACCAGAGCTGTGATTCACTGTTCTATTAATGACCCAGAGCTTCGTTACTCAGTCTGAGGAATACGTTCCATTGTGACATTTTTGAATTTTTTAAAATTAATAAAAAAATTATTAAAAATTCTTAACCACATATTTCTTTCACTATCACATTATGCCATCCTGGAGTCCTAACATATTATGTTATAAAATTAAATTAAAGAACCCCGCAAAATCCTTATACAGGGTGTTCCTAATTAAGTCGGCACCATTGCCAACTCTGTTATTATTGATGCTATGAATTCGGTTAAATGGGCAAACTAGTAGCATTTTTAATGACCTTCTCGATGCCGAAAACTAAAAAAAAATTGAGCCACGTTTTCAGAATATTTTATAAAATGATATTTCTTTCAATGGAACACCCTATATTTTTTCATGCATTTCGATTCGAAATAACATTCTCGTGAAGTGGAAAATGAGCATCTTATGTGGAAATAATCCTTTCTTTCACTAGTACAAAAAATTTCTTTGTTTTGGCGAATAAAACATCATGATTGTCCAAACACCCAATTTTGGTATACGAATAACAATATTTTGTTACTAATAGCAAAATAAGACAGTAAAAAGGAAAGTTGCGCTGGAATGTGAACTCGTGAAACCCGTGATCATCATGTCGCACCACTCAATTGACACCACTGAGCTATATGGTATTAATGTACAAAACGATAATTTCCATCTTAAAGCCATTCCGCTAGCCGCATTTATTTTGTGAATCTAAATATGTCTGCTGTAATGATAACTTTGAAGCTGGTTTTGTGCAGAACAGAAAATACGGGGGGGGTCATATGAATGTGGTTGGAAATGTGTTTGATTCGATAAAACATAATTATTATGAGCAATCAAGTTGCCTTGAAACTTTGTTGAAATACTATTTGTCAAAAAATATTCCCAAGTATATCATGACAATGTCATGAATTATTGTAACTATCAACTACTGTTCGAATATTTTTCGAAATGCCGTTTTCCCATCAAGAAAAATGTGATATGTTAGAATCCTACTTGGTTTGCCAGAAAAATGGCGTAAGAGCACTCCAACACTACAGCAATTCGTTCCCCGATCGTGAATTACCTAATCGGCGTTTTTTTGCTGTGCTTCATCGTCGATTCAGGAACAATGAAAAAGTTTTTGAGAAGAGGAGAACTAAAAAACGTTTTGTAATATCTAAAGATACAGAAATTGAAGTTTTATCCTACTTTGATATATATCCAAATCATTCCATCAGAGATTTATCAAAAGAAATTGCTGTTCCACTGTCTGGTATTCAACGAATTCTGAAGAAACATAAGATTTCTCCTTATAAGTTAAGACCAGTGCAAACACTAGAACCTGGTGATCCTGAGAGACGATTGGGGTTTTGTCGGTGGTTTATGAATAAATGCAGACAAGATCCAAACTTCTATAGAAATATTATATGGAGCGATGAGGCTAAGTTTTCAAATCGTGGGAAGTATAATAGAAAGAATTTTCATTATTGGAGTAAACATAAATCATTACTAGTCCATCCCCACAATCCGCAAAATAAGTAGATGTCCGCAAACACTTCGTTGCCGATCTACAGGACGTTAAAAATTTAAGATTTTTTAATATTTTTCGTAGGTTACGTTTAAGGGCTTACATCATCCAGTATGTCGAGGTTGCAAGAATCTACAGAGAGATATTTTTTCAATTTTTCAACCCCATTTTAGTTTTAGGAACTTTTTTGTAGTACAACGCCGCTGAATTCTGAAATATGAACTGATTCTTTTTGATATCGACAAAAATATTTAGATAATGTTTCGTAAATCTCTAGATTTAATTAACATTTTCAACGAAACAATCAAATATAATTAGTGGGCTTTGACTGCTATTTTAATTCCGATGTTTATGTATGTTTTCAAGCATTTGACATTATTTAAGAGTTGGTAAGTGGTGAGTGGAAAATGCGCCTTATTCATTTGAACATCTAGCTAATGGTAACGACCTTTGAGCATATATGTTATACGCACTATGATTTCCTACTCGCCGCTTCACAAAAATTGAACTTTCATAAATTGTTATCAGCACCTTCGGGAATACGGCAGATTTCAGCCACCAAGGCACGATGCTGGCAGACCGCGACAAGCATGCAACTTAGTAATAGATGAAGAGATTTCAAATGTTATCGACGATACTCCTGAGATTAGTACCCCAAAAACACCACAAGATTTGGATGTTTCCCATTCAACTGTCTACACAAAACTGTGCTATACCCATATCATATCCATCGCGTCCAAGGTTTGCTTCCTCTAGATTTTCCACGACGCTTACAGTGGAGGGTTGTATTACAGAAGGTGGGGGGCATTTCCAGCACCTTTCATGAAAAAGTCAAAGTTTGTTAGGTTTCTTATTTTTTAGGTAATGTTTGAGGAAAGTTGAAATTTGGATCAAAAAACAAATGAGTAGCATTTTTTAAATTTTTATTGTGATAGGTTCCTTCCTTGTGTTAAAAAGTTTAATTAAATGTAGCGAATTTCAAAAACTAATATAATTTTTTTCCGACAACAGACGATAATATCAACGTAAAAATTACAAAAAACTATATAAAAGGATAAACAAAAAATTCGTTTTGTTCTTATTTTGACCTTAGAATCTTGATACTGAATTATGAAACTACCCTTTATAACAAATATTTCATTGAGATCATTTCCATATTCCTGAAATTCTGTACAACAATTCACATCACATCTAGAATACTACGATAAAAAGTCGAAAGAAGTAAACGTCGACGTCAATTCTCCAACTAAAACGGCACACCCTGATGTTCGAAGAATTCGTTCTGCGCCTCGAAAGAGCTGACTGTTTGATTTAGTAAATATACGTATTATCCCTACAATTGAATAAATAATTTGTTGACGTTCTGGTAGCTGAGAAATGGTAGGATTTCAGTCGAAGTGACTCGCCTTACCAGATTGTCGTGATTTACGGTGGACAGATCTTTTGTGCCAGTCAAGTTCCTCAGATACAGACAGCAGCAGGTCTGGATTTCGGATTTTATGTGATATTTATGCTAATGCGAGATTCACTAGCGCTTCTCGAAAATTTGACTAGGATGCTCTGCGAGAAATCGTGTTTGTATTTCAGGTGCGTGCAGGTACATAACACGAGGCAATATTGCAGTTATATATATACCCGATTTTCCCTGATCTCACCCGTGTTTACACTAGCGAATCCTCAACTGTATAGGTACAGCACCATTCATTATCAAGTTTCGGTTCTATTAGATACGGATCTATGAAACTCTGATTCTATAATGTTTTCCACTTCATACTGGCTACAAACATTGAAATCCTTAGGATCATTAATTATTAATTTCAATAAAGCTAATACTTATAAAGAGAAATCAAACGTGGTTTCTTAATTACAGATTTGTATAGTTGACAGCAGTCTTCATTCTGGAATGTTTTCTGGTAAATGTTAAATGTTTATAGTCTATAGTTCCACCTAGAATAAGAAATCTATTTGAAATGACAGCTTTGAGTCCGGTCACTATCTTTGCCGCATTTTTTCAAAGTACTTTCAAGCAGCAGCAGTAATATTTTGCCATTCCCTGTTCTCTAATATCGACAATACTCCTGCTGGTCTTCCTTTTCGAACCTTCGTGACCTTCGGATGAAAGTCAGTATGTCCGTCCACTCTAGTTTAAGTAGTTCCTTTTGTTGTATTTTTTTGTTTCCACAGATTTTAATCTTGACCTCAGTGGCTTCGCACTCGCTGAGAAAGTTTCATCGTCTTCACATTTGCGTCAAGTGGGGTTATCTTCTATGCCTAGCAGAGAAAGGTATCTGCCTAGTTTGTTATGTCCTGTCAGTATTCCTATAAGGAGACGTAGTTTTTGGCGACTTCTGCCTAGGAGTCGTCCTTGACTTGCTGAGGCCGGTTACAGCCTGCAGTCGGTATTATCCCTTTAAAGCTCGTTCAGTTTTTCTTCCTCCCAGTCATTAAGGGCGGAAGTGGTTTGGCTTCTTGCGATGCCTAGTACGGGTTCGGGCCCATCAAACGGCGTCGCGAAACTGGTTGTAGCACCACCCTTGTGGCTTGAGACCCATACCAGCTGAACTTCCTTTGTTTCAGCTAGTTCCTCAAGAGCGTCTCCACATTCCTGCATAGGGGCTGAACATAGTTTAGGGTGACAGATGGCTCTGAGCGCTGCTATATTCCTTCGCAGTCTGTCTTGTGTGCTTTTCTCTCTGAGGGTGGAGATGGGAATCTCCTGCTCCGCCCACTTCGCCATTTCCGCGTGACCTATCATCAGTCCTTCACAGATTCCCGAGTCCGCATCCTCAAACGTGCTACCATGGCCTTGTTCTCGATCCAGAGTGGATGCGGTGGTAGCCTCAGCAGTTCCTTCAACACCGCGGTTGTAGAGGTAGTGGATTTTCTTAAGAGCTATGACTCATACCGTCGCAGAGAACAAATTTACGTTTCGGCAGTCGTCTACTGAATGTAAGCTTTTATAGGCTAGGCTAGGCTATTATGGTTAAGTAGTTGAGTCAAATGTTTTTGGTTTCCATTTCAATAATTTTGTGAGTTGTTGCCTGTAAACGACGCGCAGATATATTCAAGGTCACAGCTCTTAAGAAAATCCACTACCTTTAGTCCTTCTTATTGCCCAGGTTATTACCAAACATTCCAACCTCTGAACCTTATCAAGCTTTAGGCGTATTATGCTGCTCTGTGCGTCTGGCCACCATACAGCGGACACATATTGGATCTTTGGTTTTACAACTGCCGTGTACAGCCAGCGCATTATCTCCAAGTTGGTTTCCCAATTGCGTCCTATAATTCTCTTCAGTTACCATAGAATTGCTACCGTCTTCTGAATAACCCTATTTACTTGCGGCGTCCACCCCCAGGTATTTGAACTGTTGGACTAATTCCAGTTCTTGGCCAAACACGGGCAGTGGCCTAATCTTTCTTCCTTCGTTTGCTGGACAGGATCATTTCTTTTTGGCTCAGATTCACTGAGTGCTCTGCTACATCGCACCATCTCTCAATTATTCTACAGGTAGCCTGCATATGGTCGCAGACGACTCCGATGAACCGGCGTCCGCTAACTAGGAAACTTTCACCAATGAGTTTGTCAAGCAGTTCGTCCATAACTTAGCAGAATAGGTGCAGGGAGAAAATGCCACCTTGATGGCAGCCCCCCTCTTGACTCTTGATTGCGCAGTTATCAGGGTTTTGCCCAATGCACAGCTGTGAAAGTGAACTCTCTATCACCGTAGATAAGTAAACTGAAGTAGGGTCACTCGCCGCCATATTTGTGTCGACTTCCCCACCCCGAATTTTGCGTTTATCGGATGTATTCTGTGCTATTGCGCAACTAAAATGAATCCGAGTTAGAATGCCGTACGTGAGACTACGTGAGATAGGACAACTCTCAGCTGACCCCTCTTACCCCACCGCATGCCAGAAAAAACTAAAATCTGAACCCGATACATCAAAGGCGCCGACTGGGAGTGAATCTACTTCAGTTTACTTATCTACGGTGTCTCTATTAAGAATATGATTACTTGAGCTGTATATATATATATATATATATATATATATATATATATATATATATATATATATATATATATATATATATATATATATATATATATATATATATATATATATATATATATCATATAGTGGATCAACCAAACAAATACTCATTGAGAAGCACCATCAATATGGTGGAAATTGGTAAAACTCATTACGGATGGGCAAAAGTGGGATTATTATTGTAAAGATGGCAGAAAACGTAATTTGAAAAAGTTGTTATAATTTAATTTTAGGCCCTCATGCATTTGAAATATCTATCTGAAAAAATTTAAAATTGCTTCTTTTTTAAACTCTGCTTTTTTGGCTCAAATAACTAATTTACTATGATTATGGCTGTTGCAATAGTTCATACCTTCCAACTTTTTTCGATTTTTTCATAACTTTTTGAATTTGAACATAGACCACTTTTATCGACCGTAATCATATTTTTTGGAAAAAGAAGTAAAACAATATGTATTCCGTACAAAGTGGAAACTTGAGTTTTTTATATTCTATCTACTTACTTCATTTTCATTATTTCCTCAATGATATGATTTCAATCTGCAAAGCCAATTTAGTACCTCTAGGTAAAAATCATTTTATTTGAATATCTGTATAATCAGTTAATCAGATTATCGGTTACAAAAACTCGCGCGTTTATTTATTTGGTAATTTTTTGAAAATATTGTCATATTATTTCAATACTGATCGCATGACAGCAAGCTCTGTCGTAGCCCTGAGGACATTTCTTGTTCGATGGTTGACAGTGTTGAATTGTTACGATGCAGGGGCAATATTTCGAAATCTCTCCGACTGCCCACTCGTTGAGAAGATATTCATATAAACACTATAATAAACGATCATTGAGAATTGTGTTCAGCATTTGAATGACGAATAAAGATGGGCTAGTGACTATTGATGGCAATAAAACTGACGTTATTCAGTAGAAATTCCATGGTGCAGGGAAAAATTATTGTTGACTATAATAATTTATCCTAAACACCTTCAATAAAGTTTTATTGAGAACATTACATGGAAAACAAATAGCTCTAATCAAATTGGGCAACCGATTATTGGAATTTCTGAAAATGTAAAAAGTCTAGGTTTGATCCTAAGCATGACTTTTTGAGATTCCACAAGCATGTCGAACGGAATATTCAGAGAGCATATGGAGCTCATATAGAAGCTACAAAAAAAAAGTTTTATGCGAGACTCTAGTGTTGGGGTGCCATTATGAATCTCTTGGTTTCCGACCTGAGTCAAGTGGATTAGCCAAGGTCTTCAATATTCGACACTTCACTCAAAAATCCACGGCCTTCGCGTTGTCTGGGAAATTTAACAATGCATCATTTTGCGAGTTTTCACGTCGAGTTATCGCTGCTATGGTTCTGATTACCAGATCTATTGTAGTTCATACTGATACTTGTCTTTTGAGTGAGTATACGTTTTTCTTCTACGGCCTGAACCGTAGCACATTTGTAGATCTCAAATTCTATTCCGATAGCATGAAGTTGCTGGGGGTGCCACAGTTGTATCTAAGGAATTTCCTCAATGCAACGGATGATGGTAACGGTCTCTCTGAACGTGCTTTCTTTGAACTCGGACATGACCAGATCTTATGCTGAAGCAAATCCTCCAGAGCGGCATCAGTTGTTCAACACATCTCACTATGTGATGGGTATCAAATGCTTTGCGGTAAACGATCCAGGCCATCGAAAACGTATACTGCACAGAGTCCTAACTTATATACCGGGTGTCAACGAATCTATTAGACAACTCATAACTACTAGACCATTAGGTGTATCAAAATGAGATTTGGTATAGGTAAATGGTATGTGAAGAGGAGAGTTTTCACATATTTTTCACTTTCCGGTCACTTCCGGTTTCACCGGAAATGGCTCCGGTTTTGAATTTTTAAATGGAACACCCTGTATATTGTAACATTTTTGGATTTCTGAGACAATTCTAGATCAGAATGTGACATTTTCAAAAGTTTTTATGTGTACTTAATTTTTTTGGAGTCACTTTTGAAATTACATCTATGTGGCTATGATCGGAAGTAAACTGATCTAAGGACCTTAGGTGATATCAGAATATTACAATCGCGAAGTTTTAGTGACTAGTATGATAGATATGAATAAGACAAGTTGGCAAAATTACATTTTCGTGTCTAACTATTATTTTTCAAATGGCGACCATTTTTTGACAAGCACTTTCCGAAAAAAGGATATTTTGACGAATCTAACGATACTAATTTATTTGAGATTGGATTACAAATAAGAACATTAGGTAGTTAAATATTACTGAGGAAAATACTTCATAATAATTTATTTACTTTTGTCAAGTGTGCCGAGGATAGGCATGATGCATAATATTTTGCAGTTATTTCGATCAAGTCTTCTTTGGAGAACAAAACACTCACTTAGGTTATGAAAGTGACATAAGCTTTAAGAGCAGAAGGTAAAATTTTCTTGATTTTTGTTAAATTTTAGTTTAATTGTCCGTCAAAATAATGTATACTCAAAGTGAAAAAGTGGATATGTTGTTATTGTTTGGAGAATGTCACAGAAATTCAAGGAATGCTGCTGAGTTGTATGCTCAGAGATATCCCAATCGGCAACATCCATCCCATCAGTATTTTCCGTATGTTGAGAATCGTTTTAGGCAAGAGGGAAATCGAGAGGCAGAACAGAGGTTCATCATAAATGAGGAGACTGAGATTAACGTTCTTGCTATGGTTGAGGTTGACAAAACGGTTTCTTCAAGAGAAATTAGTCGAGAAATGCAGGTAAGTCACGAATCAGCAAGAAAAATATTGAAAAAGCACGGATATCGAGCATTTAAATATCAGTTACATCAACATTTGTATGCTGACGATGGCGATAGACGAGTAGTGTTTTGCGATTGGTTGCTTCAAAATCATAGAGTTAACCCAAATTCCATCAACTTTATTCTATTTTCTGACGAATCACGATTTACAAACAATGGCTTGTTTAATAAGCCAAATTCTCGGTACTGGGCCCAACAAAATCAACATGCAATGAGAGAGGGCAATTTTCAAGAAATGTTTGGCGTCAATGTCTGGGCTGGTATCGTTGGAAACAGAATAATTGGACCAATATTATTTCAAGGTCAGTTAACAGGGGCTAGGTACTTAGGTTTTCTTCAAAATGAAATCGGAGGATCATCTTAATAATCTATCTTTAGCAGTTTTACGGCAAATTTACTTCCAACAAGATGGAGCACCCCCTCATAATACCAGATACGTTCTTGATTACTTAATAGAGCATTTCAATAATCAAGTTATTGAAACCAATGGTCCAGTACGGTGGCCTGCCCGCTCACCGGATCTGACTGTGCTAGATTTCTTCATTTGGGGATATGTTAAAGAAAGGGTCTACTATGCAACAGCCCCAGCCACTCTCGAAATATTAGAAGAAAGGATTCTAAAGGCATTTAAAAGTATAACGCCACAAATGTTACGAAACGTATTGAACGAGCTGAAATTGTCTTCAACAAGGAGGAATGCACTTTGAAAATTTACTATAGTGAAAATTTTAAGAAATTAGGATATTGAAAAAATCTAAGTGCATTGCTGAAATTATTGTTAATTTTGTTAAATTTGTTGATCCAATCGCAAATAAATTAATATCGTTAGATTCGTCAAAATATACTTTATTCGGGAAGTGCTTATCCATGGCACACTTGACAAAAGTAAATAAATTATTATGAAATATTTTCCTCACTAATATTTAATTAATGTTCTTATTTGTAATCCAATAGCAAATAAATTAGTATCGTTAGATTCGTCAAAATATCCTTTCCGGAAAGTGCTTGTCAAAAAATGGTCGCCATTTGAAAAATAATAGTTAGACACGAAAATGTAATTTTGCCAATTTGTCTTATTCATATCTATCATACTAGTCACTAAAACTTCGCGATTGTAATATTCTGATATCACCTGATGTCCTCAGATTAGTTTACTTCCGATCATGGCCACCTAGATGTAATTTCAAAAGTGACTCCAAAAATTTAAGTAGACATAAAAACTTTCGAAAATGTCACATTCTGATCTAGAATTGTCTCAGAAATCCAAAAATGGTTACAATATACAGGGTGTTCCATTTAAAAATTCAAAACCGGAGCCATTTCCGGTGAAACCGGAAGTGACCGCCGTTATATGAAAAATATGTGAAAACTCTCCTCTTCACATACCATTTACCTATACCAAAACTCATTTGATACACCTAATGGTCTAGAAGTTATGACTTGTCTAATAGATTCATTGACACCCGGTATGTCGAAGAGCAGGTTATCTTTGTAGCCAGCAACTTTTCTTCTTCTTTGCTCGTATTTCCGTTCATGAACTGGGTCAAATTCGGAGAGTATTCCGATATACGAAATGCGGTAGACATTAAGACGCATTCAAGCATGTTATCGGTCTGTAGTTCTTTCGATCAGACAAATCTCTACTTTTGGGAATTAGCTGGGTTAGCCCTTCCGGAATGTGTTGCTCCTCATCTACCCATAAGTGAAAAACTGTTGCCACTTGGTTGTGGGTGCTTGGGAATATTTTCCATCAAAAGTTATTCAACCCTTCTGCATGGTTCTGGAGCAGCGGACTTTTTCGAACCTTCGAGGGCATCGAGTTATCGTATTATTGCGCACATCATTGTGCTGAGGCTGTTCGATAACAGCACGCCTCATTTAGTGTGTGGTGAGCTCATTTGCATTCTGTGGCGATTCGCCGCAGTGAGGGCGTGAAGGGCCTATTGGCCGCCACGTAGTCCACCAGAAATGCGTGTTGTTTCGCCGACTTGATCTGAGTTCTCATCTTGTGAATGCGTTGCTCATGCCTGTCAGAGGGGTATCCCTTCTCTCCGCTTGGGACAGCTTTTGAGGTGCGTCATAAACGGTAAAGTTAATCTGCCAGATGTCGGCCTCTTCTGAAAGGCTGTGAATCTTCGCATTCACCCGTGCCAGTTGTAGCCTCAGGGGCTTGTGTTATGAAACGCCCTGCGGGTTCTGATGCTCGCCATCTGTGGTATGATGTGAGCTACCTATACAGCCAGACCGGCACGTGGTATTTCTGTCACTTCTGCCACTTCCCTAACCTGCTGAAGGGGAGCTCTGACAGCCTCGAACAAAAGATGAGATACAATCTTCCTAGTTTTGGACGGAAAATGCTGCATGCTCTTAGTGTCTTCCAACTCACAGCTCTTGTAGCAATGCAGAAGGTCTTCATTAAATTCATCCATCCACTCAAAGCGTCCGTTGTCGTCGTGGATGTAGTGGAATGACAATCCATCGTTTGGCGCCCCACCACCTTGCCTTTGACCTCTAATTCTATGGGGTTGGGTGCCTCTTTTTTCTCTGTTCAGAACTGTGAGATTGAGTATGCCAAGGGGTTAGCCTAGTATAACCACGCAACTTTCGTGTGCACCTGAGCTTCCGGTCCGGTCCGATTATTATACAGGGTGTACATTTCTCACCCTAATTTTCCAGAAAGTTGGATATTTATTTATTTAATCGTTTTAATTAGAAAATGAACGCGCCCTCTTTCATCCCCTGCAAGGGGGAGCTACCAACTTCAAAATTTTAAATGCGCCCCATTTACAAATTAAGGGATCTTAAGTAATTTAAATCACATAGTCGTATAGCTCTTGAAAAGCCCTACAAAATCGTTTCTGAAAAAAAATCACCAAAAATGAAGGAGCTATGCTTAAAAAACCGATCGATTCGATTTACCCGCACATTCGAGCAATAGATTGGGGATGGTGCTTAAAAGACGGTTTATTACACCCCGTGCGCATGAACAAACCACCTGCACCCGATGGACTTTTAAAAATGATTTTTTGCCAATGCAAAAAAGGGTGCGGTGTTTCATGCACGTGCAGAAAAGTTGGGTTGTATTGTAATTCTACTTGTTCTGGGTGCTCGGGTGAAGACTGTAATAGTCCACCATTAATTGAAGAAGACGAAGATGAAATCGACCACGGAGAAGATCGAATCAGTGAGACAGACTTTTAAAAATTATACATATATTGGAACCTGTATTATTTTTGTGCTAATAATTTTTTTTATGAAATTCTACTTTTTTTAATTTGTTATATTATAAAAATTTCAATGTTTTCAAGGGCAGTTTTTAACAAGGGTCGGTTGAAAGATTATGAAATTGTATACTAAAGCATGAAACAATCATTATTTAACTATTTTTACCCATATTTAGGTTTTTAATGTTATTTTATAATATTTGACAAAAAGAGTACAACGGCACAATATAGAAAATGAACTAGAGGGTGAAATAAGCCTAATCCTAAATTTTTGTACAAATCGGTGCTAGACGAAAAAATTGCGAGGTTTCACCATTTATTAGCTTCATTTTCTGGACTATTTAGTGCACACTCACTTATGTTATAACTTAATCCTATGGGGAAACTCCATCGATGCCAGTAAAATATTTGTAAAACAGAAAAAAATTATAAGAAAAATGTTCAGCCTAGACTTCAGACAAACTTGTAGGCCCACATTCATTAAATATTTATGCCCTTTCACAGCATATACATCTACCACTGTATTCTGTATGTGAGGAAAAACATTGATAAATTCCGTATGAATTCGTCAAATCATAATTATGACACCAGGAACTCTGATCATCTATGTGTTGTTCCCAGATACAAAACTACAAAACTGGAAAATAGGTATAGATATATGGGAATAAAAATTTACAATAAACTTACAGTAACCATTAGAAGTATCGATTCCTTCAATAGTTTCAAAAAGACAATCAAACTTTTGATAACAAATAAATGCTACTACAGTGTAAAAGAATACTTCCATGATAGCCTGCAGGAACTTCAATGTTTTTAATTGTGTCGTCTGTATTTTATTATTTGATATTTTTCTATGTAATAATTTTAAGATAATCTGAAACACACTTCTTCAAGTGAGTGATTGACTTGTCCTATACATGTTGTAATGTCACAAAGGATTAATAAAATATTTCTATTTCTATTTAAAAAATACTCACATTTCTAGAAAATTAGGTTGGGAAATCCTGAAATGAACACACTGTATATTGTGATAATGGATATTATGATATGATAATCACTTAAAAATCTCTCGTTCCTTAGACTGCAGAAATACAATCTGAGTAAATGTAGCTCATCTATTTTTGATTAATTTCCGACCCAATTAATACAAATTTTCAAAATATTTTTTTTTCTTAAGAAAAGCATTTTTCTGTCGAACGCCACAAATTCCACTTATCTAATCTTTCAATAAAAATGCGTTGTCTACTTCTTGGTGTTCTTGCACCCCTCGTGGTTTCAGCAAAATCCGCCAATGCTTATAATTTAGTAGATATGTGATATTTTCATCTCTCATTCTGCTCCTCGCCAGATCTCTTCTTTTTGTTGTTGGAAATGATGGGATTTATTATGAGATTTGAAGTATTTATTGGGGATTTGGGATTGTAATTTACTATAATGGAAACACCATTCAAGAAATAAAGATGAATATTTATTACAGTATTAACGTGATGGATTTAATTAAAAAGTTGAATTTATATTCATAATATTTCAACGAATTTATTGTTATTACTGATGGAATCACATGGATTAACGAAACCCAATTAGGGAGTATGACATTACTGCCTGGTTTGTTGAAAGGTTCGATGCAGTTGACAAATACGTACAGAGCTTATGGTCTGATTTAAATTAAGAGAGTACCTATCGTTGCAAATATTGAATAGAAAAAAACGGAATAGTATACAGGGTGGCAAGTTGAAAACTTCCCACCTTTAACATCTTCCTTCCAGTACATAATAGGAGAAATTGCAGAAAAAGGTCAATTTTATTCTCAAGTGGGGCTTTTTTAATGAATATTAGTAGCCCTCGTGGTTCAACCCCTTAGGTGGGGAAGAATCTTAATTAGAAAAGGGGGACTAATGGCATATTATTTCGATGGGCGTTTAATAATTATCTTCCCAATGGTTCCCTGCCTCATTATTTTTGATGGACAGTTTATGAAAAATAGCGTTCTAAATTTACAGAAGTAATCAAAACTTCCCTGCACTGAGATGCACGGTGTAAAGGTTATTCTTTAAACTAAAATTATTGCATTGAGTCTCGTTTTAGTAGAACTAGTTAGGAGATTTGGCGGTAGCTTTCCAAACCTTTATTATTAGTCCAAAAAAAAAATATCAAAAAAGTAACCAGTATTGAAATGTAGATGGTAGTAAAGTTGTGTATAGGTATTAAATACTGGATTTTTTAATCTCATGTCTGAAATTCCAGAGATAGCCTTAATTATTACATTTTAACGATGTGGTAGTATTGTTAATGCAGTTTTATTTGTTGGGCTATTTATTGATAACTTCAAAAGTTCAAAAAATTGTGAAAATGGTTCACATTCTTCAATGAAAAATTCAAATGATTTTAATTTATGGAGAGATTTGAAAGTGTGCCCAAAGGGCGGCATTTCTTTTCAATAAAAATTGAAAATTGACATAATTTTTCATATTATTTACGGAAAGGAAGATACTAAGGGGGAACGTTTTCAAATCAATACCTTGGTTAAATAATAAGTTTAGGACACTTTTCACCGAACGATTATAGCTATAGAGTACGCGCAAGCGCAACGAGCGAGTAGCTTGAAAGCTATATGAGTCAGTTACTTCAATACAGGATGGAACAAAAATATATTTATTTCGTTTGCTTGAGAAATTTACTTGAAGTAGTTTATTCAAAATGGAGTACTCTGTATATTATTACCAATCAGGAAAGCTGTTGATATTTGCCTTTCATTTGGGTACGCCATACCTATCTAACTAGTCAAGTTTCTAACAAGGCAAGAGCATTTATTTTGTGATAACGATATCCCCATTCGGCGTAAATATCACACGATTACAATTTGACATTAACGTTGTGTTATTCTGTAATACTATTGACATTTCTGTCCATTCAAAAGTTGCCAATTCCTTCAAAAACGACTGAACAAAATTCATTCAAACGAAGTTTCCATGTACAAGATATTTCATTGAAATACAGGGTGTCCCAACGAAAACTTTCCATCCGGATTTACTGGGAAATGACAAATTATTTTCGGAAACGCGAAAACAGGTCGATTTTAATTTCTAGGGGGACACATGTTAGTAATGGATTTAGTCGAGCAACTTCATCCCCCTGACGGGGGCGGCTACCCCCTTGCGAATCATCATAGGGAACGTGGGTCGAGTGATACATCATCTTAAAGCTCTCTTTATTCTCTATCCAAACGTCTATAATTTTTTCAAAATCGAATGAATGGTAATTGAAATTAGTGTTGTTGACAGGTTCAATGTAAATAGTCAATATCTTACCTGTTCCTATTCAAATTCAATTTATTAACTATTTTAAGACTCAATGAGTGGACAGATAGAAAATGGCAACATCCCATCCGGTCAGGTAACCCAGTCACCCCACGAAAAACGAAAACAAAGTAAGTAGCCAGGCTGGGACTATTAATTGCGAAGATCTTTCAACCAAGTATCAGTTTTATGTCGCTATTCGCGAATACAACATTACAAGCGGAAGATGCCCACCCCAATTGTGAGCGAAACGTCCAAAGGAACCTCCTCCACAGAGGTGAACCGACCACGGCACTGAAGCCCGGAAACCATATTTCTTAGTTTTTGTTCTGTTGACTTTTTCATAAACAAAAAATACCTGTTTTTTATGGTTCTCCTGCGTGTATGTTCTCAGCATGAATTCACAGTTCGCATGATTCTTATGGAAATATCATTTGATTCGTATTCTGTGAGTTAAGTTTCTGCCTGACAATGGTTTACGCATTAGAAGAACGAATTGAGTTAGTGAAACTTTACTACAAAAATGATGATTGTCGAAGAGCTGCAGCTAGAATTTTCAATACAAGGCATCCAGGGAAAAATGCATCTCATACCTATGTTCAAACGTTGATTGAGAAATTCGAAAGAACTGGGTCTGTGGGAAACCAGAAACATCATCCTGAACGTCTGATAAGGAACGAGGCTGTTGAGGTAGCGGTTTTGGGACACGTGGCTATGGATCCTACTCAAAGTATTCGAAGCTTGGCTGACGCGTCAGGTGTAGCGCGATCGAGTATTCAGAGAATTCTCAAGTCACAGCGATTCCATCCATACAAACTAAAACTTGTACATGAACTGAACGAAGACGATTTTGACAGACGTCAACAGTTTTGTGAGGAAATGTCTGAGCGTCTGAGAACAAATCCCAATTTGCTCTTCAATATTTGTTTTTCAGACGAGAGTACATTTTTTGTTAATGGAAACGTAAATCGTCACAATTGCCGCTACTGTAGCGATACCAATCCCAGGTTAATACGTGAGGTCCACACACAAACTCCGCAGAAGTTGAATGTTTGGTGTGGTATTTTTGGCAAAAATATTATTGGACCACTTTTTATAGATGATAATTTGAATGGACAAATGTATTTAAATCTTCTTGAGAATGCCATCGATCCCATGATATCGGATATTATCGAAAACGATGGAGATTATTCGGAAGACAACCTCCATTTTCAACAAGATGGAGCACCACCTCACTATGCAGTGGTGGTTAGAAACTTTCTGGATGAACGATATACCAATCATTGGATAGGGCGACGAGGACCAATTGAGTGGCCAGCTAGATCACCGGACCTCAACCCGTTGGATTATTTTTTATGGGGGCATCTCAAAAGCACTCCGCCAGAGTCACTAGAGGATCTACGTGGTCGAATTGTAAACGAGTGCGGCAGAATAACTGCAGAAGTATTGGCAAACGTTCGTAATAGTTTCGAAAGTAGACTTTATCATTGTATGGAGGTAGGAGGGGCTCATTTCGAGCAATTAATAAATTGAATTTCGATAAGAACAGGTACGATATTGATTATTTAAATTAAACCTATTACCACACTAATCTCAATTACCAGTCATTCGATTTTGAAAAAATATGAACGTTTGGGTAGAGAATGACGAGAGCTTTGAGATGATGTATCACTCGACCCAAGTTCCCTATGATGATTCGCAATGGGGTAGCCGCCCCTGTCAGGGGGATGAAGTTGCGTGACTAAATTCATCAATGACATGTGTCCCCCTAGAAATAAAAATCGACGTGTTTCAGCGTTTCCGAAAATAATTTGTCATTTCCCAGTAAATCCGTGTGGAAAGTTTTCGTTGGGACACCCTGTATATCAAGATATACTGCTAATACACCTCAAGAAATTCATATGTGTTGAGAACAAGAAATTTGCCTCGACCTGTAACTTTTTATTTTGCATACTGCATTTCTCATTTAACTCAAGTGGTGCAAGGATTGTTTGGAGATGATTAGGAATTAAAACTTACAGCAGATACACTGACCAGCACTATCCTTGATATCAGTTTATTTGTTTAATCATTTATCTTGAAAACAATGCAAAAACACCAACAAAAACGTGCAGCTGATATCCAAGCATATAGCAAATAAGTCTCACATGACGTCTGAACCAAACCGGATATCATGCAGGGCCAAATTTCAATTCTAAGGATGAGTGCGCTATGTTAATTTTCGTTATTCTGAAACAATAATGACTCAAGAATTATTGGAGCACGGTTGAATAGAGAATAAAACTCCCTTTCAAATTAGCTATCATATCAAGGGTTGCTCCCCTCCAATGAGGGATGAAATTAGGGGTAAACTATCCATACAAAAATGTACATTGTTGGTTAGATAGGAGTGGTAACATTTATGATGTTCACTGTATAACAGACGATCGTAGTGTACAGGCTACTTTTATAGGCAATAACTGATAAGAATATAGTTCTTTGTTTTTTCTCGACTGCCAAATCCGATGTAATCGGTTGATTTAATCTAGATCACATCATTTCTTGATATGAAAGATTATGGGATATTCAAGCTTACTTTGAGATTATCGAAGAATCAAAGGGTCTTCTCAACAGATGATTCCAAACTTTCACGGTAAGATGTTTCAATCAGTGTGTACTGTTAAACATGAAATAATATTATACAGTGCGGCTTTTAATAGTCCTCCCCCCTGTTAACTTTTGAACGGTTTGACGTACAAATATAAAAAAAACAGTTTGGTGGGTTTCACCGATAGTACTTTTTGGAATAAAACACATTGTGATTGCTCGATAGATGGCGCGGGGGACACATCAACTAAAAAATTGTAAATGACATGAGGGGTCATGTGTCACATCGTTGAAAAGATAATTCAATCCTCTTTTCAATCATCTAAACATTTTTTGAATTTCGTTCCGCATTAAAAAACACTTCTGTCCCGTTATTTCGCATCAAACCATTCAAAAGTTATAGTGGTCAGGTAAGAAAAGGGATGCAGATCCGCCAGATTCGCACTTATTAGATGGTTGAAAAAACAATTGAATTAATTTTTCAATGATGTGACACATGACCCCCCATGCCATTTAAAAATTTTTAGTTGATGTGCCCTCCTGCGACATCTATAAAGCAATCACAATGTGTTTTATTTCTAAAAATAGTATCGGTGAAACCCTCCAAACAGTTTTTTTATGTTTGTACGTCAAACCGTTCAAAAGTTAACAGGGGGAGACTATTGAAAGCCGCACTATATATAATTCATTGAGACAAGTTGCGCAATTACGGGAGAAAAAAAATACAGAAAAAATCAAGTTCATATCGCACAATGATCTTTCTCTTCTCTTTTCCCCCTCCCTCTGTACCCTGTGATGATTAGGATTTTCAATTCAGCTTTGGAAGAAATAAGTGATTGAGTTAAGGAAACAATGCATTATATATTATAGTCAATAGTCTATAAAGTTACACAAGATCATATTGACGTCCTCAGTACAAATCTTATCGTCACTGATTTTTGTAACATCTTCAAAGAAATCTATACAAGTTAGATGGGTAAATGAATCAATTTGCCCTTACAAGTTACTTCGATATCAATGATGTTGTGTATACTTTCTTTGATTCTGTTGGTAACTCTCGGTATTCAATTTATAAATAAGAATATATTTGTTTGATTTTACATGTGTTCATTTTCTGACTGACTGACTGAAAATATGTCAAGCAACGAATTTCCTCCACAAAATCAAACTAAAAAGGTTTTCATTCAAACACATTTTTTGATTATCGAGAAAGTGTCTTCTCGTTAAGTGTTATCTGCTATCAAGTGTTTGATTTGTATTATTTTTATCAGAATTCATCAATAATCAGTGATATCGTTGTTTGCAAAGCTTTTCTACGAACCATTGAACTGACGGCGTCGGAACGAGTACCAGAGTACCAGAAAAAAAAATCAATCGATGTTGCTCGATGAACCCACAAATGAACAGAAAATTCAACGTTGAATCTATGAAATGATCTGGCGGAACTATGTGGTATAACTTACCCCTCGGTATTTTGCTTTATTCCTAATCCATCGACTCAATTTTTTTTTCACTACAGTACAGAATATTCAACGGTATAGAGTTGGCAACAAATTTCAAAGAACTATATTGGCTGTACTACCAAGCTCTGACGAGGTCACAAATGCAACACTGGTGCTAGTACAATTGATAGTGACTAATGTTAAATATCCGTTTGTTTGTGCAGTTCAAGATTTTATTGTGAAATTGTCAGCCCCTCTTGATCTCTACGCCGGTGCCCAGGCCGGATTTGTCGGAAAAAGGAGGTTTTTATTGAGCGAAGATACATTGCTGTTTAACATGCTTCGCATATACTTCTATTTGTTCGGAATTTTTATTCATTCTTGGCATCACCTCGAGTGAGACTTCCAGTTAACCCACCGAAGGAAGGTAAAAAAGTGAGGTTAGGGTCCACGTTGCTCCCTTGCTTATAGGCCTCCTAGACTGACGAAGTCGAAGTAGCTAGTGCCATAACACTGAAACAAACAACAAACGATGGTTTTATTTGTTAAACATTTCACAAAAAAATGCTACTCGTCTATCAGTGTCGATTTTTCGAAGTATCCTTCAGCATACGTATACCAAAAGTTTATAATATGTACTTGATAATAATTATATGCGTTCGGCTTCGAATGAAGCTTCGAATCATGCACAGTTCATACGTATATGCAAAGCTGAGTGATCATTAGGCAAACATAAAGTAAAAAATAAAAATGTTATTCAGAACAAAAGCACAAGCTAGTTCGTAAGAGATCATAAAATCAGGATTGCATAAGGCTAAAGGCTTATCCTTGTGTCTCAGAAGTTATCATATACTAGTCTTGGATGTATGCTAGTTGAATATGTTTTCCGAATGGTCCATTTCACAGAAAGCAGAGAAGGAAGATCATGCCCATTAAAACGCTTTCATATGAGCATTCCTGAAAAAATAACCGATAGATGTAAAAGGCCTAGAATATATCAAAAGGTTTAAAGCTGACACTTGAACGAGTTGAAGAGAAACGTACCCTAGATTGAGGGAAGACTAAAGGACTGGTTTCCTTGCGACCGTCGACGGCGGCGTTCAGGTCTGGTTTCTTTGCGACAGTCGACGGCGGCGTCCGACGGTCACCGTCGACGGCGACCGATGAACGCTCGATCTAGTGGTTTCCTTGACGCGTTTGTATGTGACGTTTGGCAACTACTCGTTCACACACAAGAAGTGTCTTATTTTTGTCATCATAACGGAAAAAAAACAGTAGCTAGTTTGCTTAGGGAAGAGGAAGATGTTTTATTATTGCTTGTGCAGAGACAGAATAAAAAACTATGTGTTATTCAAGAAAATAATTGAAGGGGGTTACTTCAATCAACTTATTGGCAAACATTCATCAAGTAATGAAGAAATGTTCCGGCAATACATTTTTTCAAGTATTTCGTGACTTTTTATTCGGGAATACAGTTTTTCCAACAATTTTGGCAATATCCATCCAGATATTGTCTTTAATATCGATATTTTTAAAATCCTTTTCCTCCATATCGTATATTGCTCTGTCCCCGATCAAAACTTCATCTTCCTATTCAATGAATGATGGAGCCATGATGACACTGACAGAAACGAACGCGACCGACAAACGCCACAAAGCAGACAACTTGTCGGCGGCGCACGACGGTCGCGTGTGTCGGCCGACGGGCTCCAAGGAACCCGTTTCTACATGAACTCATAAGAGCAATACCGAGCGTTTGTCAGCGACCGTCGAACGCCGCCGTCGACGGTCGCAAGGAAACCAGTCCTTTCGAGCTTTGTTGTTGAGCAATATTGTCGCGACTAGGGCCTTAAGGCGCGTTTTCCTAGATCTTCGCCAGTCGCCGACGACTGCGACCGAGTAGCAGCGACCGATTCGTCAAGACCTCTCCAATGCATTTTAAATTTACATGGTTTTCAACCTGCTGCGCAGTAGCTACTACTAGCGAATGGTCGCCATTCGTCCGGTCGCGAGTCGCCGCTCATCTCCGAAAGGGGTACTGCGACTAATTCGTCGACGAAAGTGCATTGTTTTTCAATTTTTCAGTCTGTGTTATCGGAAAATTTAATTCATTACAAGAAGGCTTGAAAAGTTCTTTCTCTTTAAGTTTTGTTTCATTTTCTGTCAGGTGGTTCTTCATTGAAATAACCTGAGATCGTTCCAACCCTTTTTTTAACATTGCTAATTCTTTGATCCAATGTTTTTCATTCTGTTGTTAAAAGGAGAAACAGATTTTCCTTCTGCTCTAGATATTTTAATAACATTGGAAGTGATGACTTTATAGAAATATTGATTTTTCTACATGCTAGAACAGATCACAAGAGCGACGGATACTGTGAAAATGGCGCACGTTAGGAAAACGGGTCTGAGGAATAGATCGCGACTACTACCAGTCGCGGCTACTCAATCGCAGTCGTCGGCAACTGATGGCGAAGGTGTAGGAAAACGCGCCTTTAGGGAAGCTATAATCCCTATCGCTTGGGACGTAGTCAGGAAGAACATGACAGTGGATTTTGATACCTTACAAAATATATAAGGTTTTGGATTAGCGGCATTCTTGACAATATACGATATGGAGGAGAAGGATTAAAAAAATATCAATATCAAAGACAATATCGAGATGGATTTTGCCAAAATTAATTGAAAGAGATAGCGACCGTTTACTGTTATCAGAATTGTTGAGTTGGTGGGAATTCGATCGGGATGTTGAAGAAAACCAAATTTTAAATTGTTGACGCTTAGAAACTATATTTTTTCATCTTCGGGACTCTGAAATATCAGAATAAAAATCATTCATATCTAAATGGAATTCTTAAATGGAGGTAAAATTTATATAAATTATGTGAGATTATAATCGTCAAAAATTTAAAAAATTTAAGAATCAAGTGAAACACTGTATAGATAGAAAGATGTATAGGGTCTGAGGTGTTTTACTTGATTCTTCTTGAGTCCTGAAGATGAAACAATATAGTTTCGAAACATCGACAATTTGAAATTTGGTTTTCTTCAACTTCCCGACCGAATTCCCACCAACTCAACAATTCTGATTGTCAAAATTGTTGGAAAAACTGGTAAGTATTTCCGAATAATAATAAGTCATGAAATACTCGAAAACATGTATTCAAAATATATACGCGAATACCGTTTTGTATTCAATTCATTAAATATATAATCGTGTCACATAATGTTCTTGCCAAGCTACGGTATTCACCTGGTTTAAATACTTGACAAAATTTCCTCTTACTTCAGATCCCTCTGAATTGGGAAAACCTCCTATTCGTGTTAAGCGAGCCATTGCTGTTGATGGGTCTTCTGCATCATTTTTACCACGTTTTTCTAAATAACCGATCCTCCTTAAATTATGCGAAGAGCAAGCTGCTAAAATTAAAGATTCGCACGTTTTTGGTTTGATAGCAATTGGAGTGAAAAATACTAGAAAAACTATTTTCTGTGACCCTACGAGCACGAGACAATCTATAATTGAAGATCGCTTTCATTCTATCTGATCTTGTGAGTACGGTTTCATTATATGTTTGTGCAATACAAATGCCTCGTCTCCAATGATGACATATGGCATCATTTTATCTGAACCAATGAGTACTGGTGGAAAAAAGGATGTTGCCTTTTCCCAATCTCACGCAGTAAGAACTAGTTATTTATTTTGGAAACATCGAATTCAAATGTCACAAAAATCAAATTATGTTGACGACAGAAAGTGAAGTAAAACTTTTCACAGGTGGTTATATTTCGATTTTCTGCACTTTTGATTTTGATATAGTTATTATCCCAACAAGTACGGAAAGTACCTTTCCCGCATTCGACTGCCGTTACCCGAACGACGCATAGTAAATTTTGGGTAAGCAGTCGAGTACGGGAGAGTACCTTTCTATATCAAGATTTTTCTACAAGCGTATTAAAACATCTTATGAAGCACTCTCGAACAAACTTTGGCGTGCGGGAAAAATTCTTCCCGCGCTAGTGCTGGAAAAACTCATTTGAAGTGACTTCAGCATTAGGGAAAAATTTTCCCATAATAGTGCGGGAAAATAACACCTCTCAAACTAAACTGCGTGCTGGAATAGGGTGAATAACGCACGCTTGTAGGAAAAACATTTTTTTCAACTGAATAAATATTATAAGAATTGAATTTCCGCAAGGATTCCCATAATATCAAAGAAATTAATTTCCAACTGGGGTTTAATGGCTTCTGGTATTCATCGGAGTTTGGGATACAGTCTGAAGCACGTGAAGAGAACCTAAAGGTAAAGGTAAGTTTATTGGGTTCCGCATTGAAATAATGAAAAAAAAAAAGATTCAACTTAGTTATCGTTGTCTCCTGGACTACATTTTGAATTATGCCCTTCTGAATCTTGAAAATTGACTAGTAAAAATACGCAAAATGCCTCCTTCTTTCTTTCAGAAGCTTGACCAGGAGTTCCTGATGCCGAACGCGATCAAACTCCTTGAAGATATATATCTGATTCCATGACCATATTATTCAATATTCTAACTAATTCAATGCAGAAGTAAAATACCTAAGTTGATAAAATTTCAGTTTTAATATTTCCAAAAAGAAGGATAGTAATGACACATATTTGCATTCATTTACTAGATAATAGGTACAAATATTCAAATATTTCCCAACTAGATTGTTGTTAAATTCTTGAATAATGAAAATTCTTGATATTTTTTCGAAATATGAAAATAATTTTCGTAAATTTGAATATTTTTACTGATAAACCAAATACTTCGTGAAATATGACGAAACTAAGTTGATACAAATTTCGAATATAAAAACTCTATCATAAAATAATGAATCCGTTGTATAACAGAAAACACAGCCAATTTGTTTGCATGGAAACAAAAGTATATCGTTCAGTTTTTAGTATAATTCGTGTCTTTGTTTGTTTGTAGCTGATTTTTTGTTCATATCCAATTTAAATAATACGGAGAATGGATCAGAAATATCGCACATCTGTGGATCTATCATTAAAATACCTTCCACTCAAATTCCATAATCGTGACTACGGTGTTTTTTTTCGGTATTCATAAGACCAAGAAAAGTCATACATTTCAAGTAGTTGGGATATAGTTATTAATATTGGAGAGGTAGGTGAATGGTGCTAGAAAAAATATACCAATTTACATGGCATCGGACACATGCCATACATACTATACAAAGTTATAGTCACTTCCTAAAGGATTGTTATCGACTGTTTTACAGTCACTTGGACATTATTTGCTCCTTGAAACAAGTATTTTACATATACCATTTCGTATCCGAAATGTCCTTCTGGAGTGCTCTCTAATTTGTCGTCAAGGTGGATCCTGTAAGCAATTGCAGTATTCATCTCGGCGGACGGTGACGGGCAGCGAGACCTCGCGTGTATACAATTTGTGATAACCTGGACTGCACTGATGAGGTACAACATTCCGAAACCGGTCTGTAGTTGGTTCTCCGTTTGAATCGGGTGAAGTCCTGCTGTTTGTTCAGAGAGCTCTTGCAAAGTTGTTCCTTCAAAGTAAGGATCTTTGCACATGTGTCTGACAGATATAATTCAATATCTGTCGCGGTATTAGCCAGAGCAGTAGTTGTTTTCTGTCGGACACATGCCATACATACTATACAAAGTTATAGTCACTTCCTAAAGGATTGTTATCGACTGTTTTACAGTCACTTGGACATTATTTGCTCCTTGAAACAAGTATTTTACATATACCATTTCGTATCCGAAATGTCCTTCTGGAGTGCTCTCTAATCTGTCGTGGCGGACGGTGACGGGCAGCGAGACCTCGCGTGTATACAATTTGTGATAACCTGGACCGCACTGATGAGGTACAACATTCCGAAACCGGTCTCTAGTTGGTTCTCCGTTTGAATCGGGTGAAGTCCTGCTGTTTGTTCAGAGAGCTCTTGCAAAGTTGTTCCTTCAAAGTGAGGATCTTTGCACATGTGTCTGACAGATATAATTCAATATCTGTCGCGGTATTAGCCAGAGAAGTAGTTGTTTTTTGTCGGACACATGCCATACATACTATACAAAGTTATAGTCACTTCCTAAAGGATTGTTATCGACTGTTTTACAGTCACTTGGACATTATTTGCTCCTTGAAACAAGTATTTTACATATACCATTTCGTATCCGAAATGTCCTTCTGGAGTGCTCTCTAATCTGTCGTCAAGGTGGATCCTGTAAGCAATTGCAGTATTCATCTCGGCGGACGGTGACGGGCAGCGAGACCTCGCGTGTATACAATTTGTGATATCCTGGAATGCACTGATGAGGTACAACATTCCGAAACCGGTCTATAGTTGGTTCTCCGTTTGAATCGGGTGAAGTCCTGCTGTTTGTTCAGAGAGCTCTTGCAAAGTTGTTCCTTCAAAGTAAGGATCTTTGCACATGTGTCTGACAGATATAATTCAATATCTGTCGCGGTATTAGCCAGAGAAGTAGTTGTTTTCTGTCGGAAACATGCCATACATACTATACAAAGTTATAGTCACTTCCTAAAGGATTGTTATCGACTGTTTTACAGTCACTTGGACATTATTTGCTCCTTGAAACAAGTATTTTACATATACCATTTCGTATCCGAAATGTCCTTCTGGAGTGCTCTCTAATCTGTCGTCAAGGTGGATCCTGTAAGCAATTGCAGTATTCATCTCGGCGGACGGTGACGGGCAGCGAGACCTCGCGTGTATACAATTTGTGATAACCTGGACTGCACTGATGAGGTACAACATTCCGAAACCGGTCTGTAGTTGGTTCTCCGTTTGAATCGGGTGAAGTCCTGCTGTTTGTTCAGAGAGCTCTTGCAAAGTTGTTCCTTCACAGTAAGGATCTTTGCACATTTGTCTGACAGATATAAGTCAATATCTGTCGCGGTCTTAGCCAGAGAAGTAGTTGTTTTCTGTCGGACACATGCCATACATACTATACAAAGTTATAGTCACTTCCTAAAGGATTGTTATCGACTGTTTTACAGTCACTTGGACATTATTTGCTCCTTGAAACAAGTATTTTACATATACCAATTCGTATCCGAAATGTCCTTCTGGAGTGCTCTCTAATCTGTCGTCAAGGTGGATCCTGTAAGCAATTGCAGTATTCAACTCGGCGGACGGTGACGGGCAGCGAGACCTCGCGTGCATACAATTTGTGATAACCTGGACCGCACTGATGAGGTACAACATTCCGAAACCGGTCTGTAGTTGGTTCTCCGTTTGAATCGGGTGAAGTCCTGCTGTTTGTTCAGAGAGCTCTTGCAAAGTTGTTCCTTCAAAGTAAGGATCTTTGCACATGTGTCTGACAGATAT
This sequence comes from Chrysolina americana, assembly GCA_958502065.1. Classification (NCBI taxonomy): domain Eukaryota; kingdom Metazoa; phylum Arthropoda; class Insecta; order Coleoptera; family Chrysomelidae; genus Chrysolina; species Chrysolina americana. The sequence goes on from OY293413.1 coordinate 13,656,054, forward strand.
AATTCAATATCTGTCGCGGTATTAGCCAGAGAAGTAGTTGTTTTCTGTCGGACACATGCCATACATACTATACAAAGTTATAGTCACTTCCTAAAGGATTGTTATCGACTGTTTTACAGTCACTTGGACATTATTTGCTCCTTGAAACAAGTATTTTACATATACCAATTCGTATCCGAAATGTCCTTCTGGAGTGCTCTCTAATCTGTCGTCAAGGTGGATCCTGTAAGCAATTGCAGTATTCAACTCGGCGGACGGTGACGGGCAGCGAGACCTCGCGTGCATACAATTTGTGATAACCTGGACCGCACTGATGAGGTACAACATTCCGAAACCGGTCTGTAGTTGGTTCTCCGTTTGAATCGGGTGAAGTCCTGCTGTTTGTTCAGAGAGCTCTTGCAAAGTTGTTCCTTCAAAGTAAGGATCTTTGCACATGTGTCTGACAGATATAATTCAATATCTGTCGCGGTATTAGCCAGAGAAGTAGTTGTTTTCTGTCGGACACATGCCATACATACTATACAAAGTTATAGTCACTTCCTAAAGGATTGTTATCGACTGTTTTACACAAGTTTGAAACAAGTATTTTACATATATATATATATATATATATATATATATATATATATATATATATATATATATATATATATATATATATATATATATATATATATATATATATATATATATATATATATATATATATATATATATATATATAAATGAATAGTAACTTGTGACATCTACAGTCACTTATATATATATATATCCAAAAGACTGTCACTGTATGAACAACACGTACTTCCTCTTCCAAGGAACTTACTACAAACAAGTGAAAGGTGCTCCCATGGGTTCCCCCCTTTCTCCAGTCCTTGCAAACCTTTTCATGGAAGACTTCGAAACCAGGGCTGTAGAAGCATTTGACCACAAGCCTACTTGCTGGTTCAGATACGTTGACGACATTTTCGTCATATGGCCTCATGGTTACGAAATCTTAAACACGTTCTTAGATCACCTAAACGACATCCATCCCAACATGAAATTTACAATGGAGACCGAAATGAACAACTCCCTAGCTTTCCTGGACGTTCTCATCACGAAATCCAATAACTCTTTCACCCACACAGTACACAGGAAACAGACCCACACCAACCGATACCTACACGCAAACTCTCATCACCATCCAGCACAAACAAACTCCGTATTGAACTCTCTGATATACAGATCAATTCAGCTTACCGACAACCAGAATGGACCACAAGAGCTGGACAAACTAAAATCAGCCTTACTTCAAAATGGTTACAACAATTCGCTAATCGACAAGTCTATCCGCCATAAACTGACCCGTCCTCCAAAAACAAATGATCCACTAGAGAGTATTCAGCCACACAAAGCTTTCCTACCATACATCAAAGGTGTGACAGACAAAATCAGTAATATCTTGAGAAAACACGAGATAAAAACAATATTCACGGCCAACAACCCAATATCCAAATTCCTCAGATCTCCCAAGGACACAATACCAAACGATTCTCAAGGTATATATGAAATACCATGTTCAGGCTGCCCGAGAAGTTATATTGGCCAGACTAACAGACGAGTAACTTCCAGAGTCTACGAACACGAACTTGCTGTGTAATTAAATTTAATTACTGTTCAAATAAAATTAAAAACATTTCTAAAGGAATATGATCGCTCTTTTGAATGGATAAAATTGGCTGTCTTACTATTTAAGCACAGGCCAAATCGTGTGCTTTACTTAATTAAATTTAATTACTGTTCAAATAAAATTAAAAACATTTCTAAAGGAATGTGATCGCTCTTTTGAATGGATAAAATTGGCTGTCTAACTCTTTAAGCACAGGCCAAATCGTGTGCTTTACTGTCATATGTCAAATAATATTTTTCTTCTTTAAATTTCACATGTCATTTGTCTGGTTTACTAACCAAATTGTAGTTTCATGGTGTGCACATGGTCCACACTTGGGAAAAACAAAATTTCAAATAATTTTAAAATGTTTTTAAATCTTTGACTAAAATTTTAATTGATTGAATGAAAAAATGATTTTTTGAGATAGAAGTGTGATTTTGCACTAAGTGCCATTTTTGAACCTCATTAACTTCATTTTCGACAATACCTACTTCAGTTTCGATGGAAAATTTTACAAGCAAATTTTCGGCCCTCCTATGGGTTCACCAATAAGTCCAATTTTAGCAGAGATTGTATTAGACCACTTACTTGACTCCGTTATTCCATTATCACCCTTCCAATTGCCCTTCATCTACAAATATGTAGATGACATCATTTGTGCAGTACCGGCAGACACTATACAGATGACGCTTGATACTTTCAATTCGTTCAATAAACATTTACAGTTTACTGTCGAAAAAGAAACAGATAACAGTGTCCCCTTCATAGATACAAGGTTGATACGTACTGAAGAAAACAGTATTTTGTTGGATTGGTACCAAAAAGAAACAGCATCAGGACGTTTCATCAACTTTGCCTCTCACCATCCCTTAAATCAGAAATACAACACCGTCATTGCTATGAAAAATAGAGTCACCCACATCTGCCATGAAACGTTTTTGAAAGCGAATCTGAGAAAGTTATTCGACATTTTTACACACAACGGTTACCCAAAACACATCTTAAAAAAACTAATCTATAACTCCAACTTTTATGACGGACAAACTGATGACGTTACAATACAATATAAGTACAAATCAATCCCATTCATCGACAAAGTATCCAACCGCATAATAAAAATTTTCAAAGACTTTCCACAAATCAAAATAGCCAAGCGTAATAATACAAAACTATCCAACTTGTTCTCCAAAATCAAAGACAAAACACCAACTCCACTCCTTAGCAATGTAATTTATGAACTACCATGCCAAGGTTGTGGAGGTAGTTATGTCGGACAGACCTCACAGTGGTTAAAACAACGGCTAGCTTTGCACAAGAGTGATGCCCAATTGGGAAAAAACTCCTGTGCAGCAGTCGACCACACCCAGAAAACAGGCCACCGGTTTGATTATTCAAATCCAAAAATTCTAGACAAAGTCAGCAATCAAAAAAACAGGTTATTCCTTGAGATGGTCCATATCAACAAAAATCCTAACACAGTTAACTACAAAACCGATACAGGACAGCTTAGTAGTATATATTGTAATATTTTAAATTCCATTCAACGTTGTGTGTAGTTTGACAGTTGGTACCAATGGAATACCTACACTAATTAACACCATTGTATTTAAACGAATCCTTATTCAAACCATAGTAACACTCCAGTCAGGTAAATTAAGCGATTAGTCTGCAGCGGAGATTAACAATTGTCCTCCCAAAAGTTATCATGTTATTTTTATGTAGTCCTTCAACAACTTATATTCCTTTTTGATTGTAGCTCTCTTCCTGAAGAAGTCAATAAAGGTTGACGAAATATTGAAGATTTAAATCGAATGTGTTTCATTGTTCAACAGACCGCTACCCGAGAATTTCCTACTTAGTGTATATATATATATATATATATATATATATATATATATATATATATATATATATATATATATATATATATATATATATATATATATATATATATATATATATATATATATATATATATATATATATATATAATTAAGTAGGAATTCTCGGGTAGCGGTCTGTTGAACAATGAAACTCATTGGATTTAAATCTTCAATATTTCGTCAACCTTTATTGACTTCTTCAGGAAGAGCTACAATTAAAAAGGAATATGAGTTGTTGAAGGACTACATAAAAATAACATGATAACTTACAAAATTCACAGAGTTAGTTCTAACCTATGGAACATTTGGGAGGACAATTGTTAATCTCCGCTGCAGACTAATCGCTTAATTTACCTGACTGGAGTGTTACTATGGTTTGAATAAGGATTCGTTTAAATACAATGGTGTTAATTAGTGTAGGTATTCCATTGGTACCAACTGTCAAACTACACACAACGTTGAATGGAATTTAAAATATTACAATATATACTACTAAGCTGTCCTGTATCGGTTTTGTAGTTAACTGTGTTAGGATTTTTGTTGATATGGACCATCTCAAGGAATAACCTGTTTTTTTGATTGCTGACTTTGTCTAGAATTTTTGGATTTGAATAATCAAACCGGTGGCCTGTTTTCTGGGTGTGGTCGACTGCTGCACAGGAGTTTTTTCCCAATTGGGCATCACTCTTGTGCAAAGCTAGCCGTTGTTTTAACCACTGTGAGGTCTGTCCGACATAACTACCTTCACAACCTTGGCATGGTAGTTCATAAATTACATTGCTAAGGAGTGGAGTTGGTGTTTTGTCTTTGATTTTGGAGAACAAGTTGGAAAGTTTTGTATTATTACGCTTGGCTATTTTGATTTGTGGAAAGTCTTTGAAAATTTTTATTATGCGGTTGGATACTTTGTCGATGAATGGGATTGATTTATACTTATATTGTATTGTAACGTCATCAGTTGGTCCGTCATAAAAGTTGGAGTTATAGATTAGTTTTTTTAAGATGTGTTTTGGGTAACCGTTGTGTATAAAAATGTCGAATAACTTTCTCAGATTCGCTTTCAAAAACGTTTCATGGCAGATGTGGGTGACTCTATTTTTCATAGCAATGACGGTGTTGTATTTCTGATTTAAGGGATGGTGAGAGGCAAAGTTGATGAAACGTCCTGATGCTGTTTCTTTTTGGTACCAATCCAACAAAATACTGTTGTCTTCAGTACGTATCAACCTTGTATCTAAGAAGGGGACACTGTTATCTGTTTCTTTTTCGACAGTAAACTGTAAATGTTTATTGAACGAATTGAAAGTATCAAGCGTCATCTGTATAGTGTCTGCCGGTACTGCACAAATGATGTCATCTACATATTAGTAGATGAATATATATATATATATATATATATATATATATATATATATATATATATATATATATATATATATATGTTCGGGTTGAACCGCGTCTAGAATTTGTTGAAATTCGACGTTTCGGCTCCGATTTTGGAGCCATTTTCAAGAACTGAAAAAGAAAGAAAATTAATAAATGGTTGAAACGTAATTCTACGCTGAGGTCTCAATCTGCCTACTCCTCAGGTATAATTACGTTCGGTTTTTGTGACTTGACGTCGGGGTCTCAATCTGCCTACTCCCCATGTCTCGTCGCTGGTTCTCTCTAAGGTCTCAATCTGCCTACTCCTTCGAGAGAACTGAGGAATTGTGGGTTGAGGAACTGTATTTATAGTGGACGTGGCTGTAATGGCCGTGTGCAATGTATTGGCGCGAGGTGAACTATGGGCGGGAACTGAGTTGGCGCTAGATGAGCTGTGTGCGGGAACTTGGTTGGCGCTAAGTGAGCTATGTGCGGGAACTGGGTTGGTGGGAAATGAGTTGATGCGTGCAATGAGAGGCTTCCAGGTATTGGGAAGTCTACGTCCGTCGTCGCGAGTGTTGAGGCAATTGGGGCGCTTCTCTATCTCGAGGGCTTCTCGGATGATCCTGGTTTGCAGAGTTTTCTCGGTGGAAATTGTTTTTGTGTTTTTGAAGTCTATTTTGTGACCTGTGTCTTCTCGATGTTTATAAAGTGCGGAAGTGGAAGATGCCTGACGCACAGCAAGTTCGTGTTCGTAGACTCTGGAAGTTACTCGTCTGTTAGTCTGGCCAATATAACTTCTCGGGCAGTCTGAACATGGTATTTCATATATACCTTGAGAATCGTTTGGTATTGTGTCCTTGGGAGATCTGAGAAATTTGGATATTTGGTTGTTGGCCGTGAATATTGTTTTTATCTCGTGTTTTCTCAAGATATTACTGATTTTGTCTGTCACACCTTTGATGTATGATAGGAAAGCTTTGTGTGGCTGGATACTCTCTAGTGGATCATTTGTTTTTGGAGGACGGGTCAGTTGATGGCGGATAGACTTGTCGATTAGCGAATTGTTGTAACCATTCTGAAGTAAGGCTGATTTCAGTTTGTCCAGCTCTTGTGGTCTATTCTGGTTGTCGGTAAGCTGAATTGATCTGTATATCAGGGAGTTCAATACGGAGTTTGTTTGTGCTGGATGGTGATGAGAGTTTGCGTGTAGGTATCGGTTGGTGTGGGTCTGTTTCCTGTGTACTGTGTGGGTGAAAGAGTTATTGGATTTCGTAATGAGAACGTCCAGGAAAGCTAGGGAGTTGTTCATTTCGGTCTCCATTGTAAATTTCATGTTGGGATGGATATCGTTTAGGTGATCTAAGAACGTGTTTAAGATTTCGTAACCATGAGGCCATATGACGAAAATGTCGTCAACGTATCTGAACCAGCAAGTAGGCTTGTGGTCAAATGCTTCTACAGCCCTGGTTTCGAAGTCTTCCATGAAAAGGTTTGCAAGGACTGGAGAAAGGGGGGAACCCATGGGAGCACCTTTCACTTGTTTGTAGTAATTTCACGCACCCCTCGTATCTACGGACTACCAAAAATACACAAGCCTGATATCCCACTCCGACCTATCGTCTATCGTATTAATTTTCTTTCTTTTTCAGTTCTTGAAAATGGCTCCAAAATCGGAGCCGAAACGTCGAATTTCAACAAATTCTAGACGCGGTTCAACCCGAACTTTTAGTTTTCATATATATATATATTTATTATAGTAGGGATGTATTCTCGACCGAACTTTACAAAACAACAACGAAATAACCGAAAAGGATGCAAAACATCTTACAATATATAATTCAGCTTTCCCTAAACTTTATTACCTACCTAAAATACACAAACCCAACGTACCACTACGCCCAATAGTTAGCTCGATCAATGCCACCACTTACAATATATCAAAATATCTAGCCAACATCCTCAAATCCGTCTTCGAAGACAACTCTGAATATAACATAAAAGATACCTTCACTTTCGTCAATCAGATTTCAAACTTTATTTTACCAAAAAAATATACATTAATTTCTCTAGACGTAATATCCCTCTTCACTAATATCCCTTTAGAATTAACAGTGATGATTCTGAAACAAAAATGGCAAAAAATCAAAGAACATACCACCATCTCACAAGACAACTTCATTACTCTAATAAACTTCATTTTTGAAAGCACATATTTCAGCTTCAACAACAAATTCTACAAACAAATATTTGGAACCCCCATGGGTTCACCAATCAGCCCCATCTTAGGACAAATAGTCCTAGACCACCTTTTGGATACCGTTATTCCAAAATTACCTTTCAAACTTCCATTTCTATTCAAATACGTTGACGATATTATTTGTGCGACAGTGTAGGAATAACATTAGACACGTTCAATTCTTTCAGCAGCCACTTGCAATTCACAGTTGAACAGGAAAAAGAGAACAGCGTCCCTTTCTTATATACCAGATTAATAAGAACTGATGACAATCAGATAATTTTGGACTGGTACCAAAAAGAAACGGCATCCGGTAGTTTCATCAATTTCTCATCTAATCACCCCAAAAACCCAAAGTATATCACCGTCATTGCCATGAAAAACAGAATCACTCACATTTGCCATGAAACTCTTTTACAACAGAATCTAAACAAACTCTTCGATATCTTCACTATGAACGGTTACCCCAGGCACATCTTAAAAAAACTAATATACAACTCTAATTTCTATGACGGTCCCACTGAAGAATGCAACATACAGTTTAAGTACAAATCAATTCCTTTTTTGACAAATTATCCTACCAAATTACTAATATTTTCAAGGAGTTCCCAAAGATAAAAATAGCTAAATATAATAACACAAAAATTGCAAATGTTTTTTCAAAAGTCAAGGATAGGACTTCGCTTAACAGCAACGTAATGTACGAAATTCCGTGTGGTGCATGTGATCAGTGTTATGTGGGTCAGACTTCGCAATGGCTGAAACAAAGAATAGCTTTACACAAGAGCGATGTCCGGTTAGGCAAAAACTCGTGTGCAGCTGTTGATCACTCACAAAGAACCGGCCACCAATTTGACTACTCTAATGTCAAAATCCTGGAAAAAATTAATAATCAAAAAACTAGACTCTTCCTTGAGATGTACCATATAAACAAAAAACCCAACACAGTAAATTACAAGACCGACACGAATCAGTTAAACAACATATACAGTAACATTTTAAACACAATTTAATTTTTGTTATTGGTAAACATGTGGTGTACCTATGATAGTTTCTAAGATTTTTTTTTATATATTTACTTTTTTTTTTTTTTCATTGTTACCAATCAATCAATAACATTTATTGTATCTGAAAGAATAATAATTCCTATGACTAGATAATTTGATTACCAACTAGAGACATTAAACACAGAAAGTCCAATTCAAGTGGTAGCAATATTGTTACTCTTGGTAGCCATGATGTTCACTAATTAATTATAAACGAACGCAGTTTCAGCATAGATATTCAGGGAAAAAACAGTTGTTTCAAGTTTTCTATGAGGTCATTCGGATCTTGCAATTGTTGAAATATCTCACACTCCCTCATTACTCTAAAAAATGGGCTACGAAATAGAAATGTTTTCTGTTGTTGTAAATTACAAATTGTACAGAGCTCTTCAGGATTAATAATACAGGGTTCTCCGATAAGGGCGCGGTCTTCCATGTCTCCATTATGGTAATAGATATAGATGGATGATGTTATGAAGGTTATTTAGGAAGAACTATTGATTCCAACCATAGTTAAATGATATTTCTAAAGCCTTTGTGGCGCTTCTTATAGTTCTATAATAGACAGGGTGTTTCATTAAAAATAAAGAAGTATCCTAATGTGTTTCAATCTAATACCTGATTTATATTGTTTTGTATGATTGAAACCCCATCCTGTATACACACCCCTTTCTTACTTTTTGATGTATACCTACGTACCTAGCCAGGTATCTAATCAACACGATCTTCCACTCGATCATGAAAGTTTTCCATATTTCAGAATCAAAATATACAGTAAAAAGAATATAATGAAAATAAATATGATGAATGAACAAACATTCCATGAAAACCTTTCGGAATAGTTGGTTGCTTCTTCTCGCGGTATCACTAATCCATAAATGTTTCCATCGCTGATAAGTTGACCACAACAATAAATCAATTTCCTGGTTATGAATGATGACAAAGAGGCCGAGCTAATCCTGTGTTAATTCGGAAGGAATGATGTTTTTGCTGGCCTGTCCACTGGGATGATGGATCCATTACTTTGGGCCGTCAACATAGACACTGACCGCCTCTGTCCGTCGGTAATTATTAAGAAGTTACCGGTTCAGCTAATTGGAGATGATTGAACGGACAGCGAACACCTTATTCTCTGAGAATCGCGCTTAGAACTCGCCTTAATAGAAAAGGATTCATTTGTCTGCAAAATTGATGAAATTCGTAGTGCAGGGAGTAAAATAAAGCATCAACAAAATGTTTCATATCATGTTAATGAAGCCTCTAAATATAAATATCGTTACCAAATTACGTCATGATTTATGAATAGAAAGGAATTTTGATATATTTCTACCGTGCCAAAAAACGATTAGGTGAATAAATAATTGAAAGGCATGACATTCATATTCCTGAACAGTGCAATGAAAAATATAAGAAACAATGAGGTTATGATCTGAAAAAAGTAAAAGATTGGTATGATTAAAATTTACTCTCATTCAACATAAGAAAAACCAACATGATATCTTTCAGATGTCATCTTAAAGACATTCCGTTAGACACTAACTAATGTTGAAATATTATGTAAAAAACTCTCTTCTCTCATTCTCTTAATGAATTCTAAGATATGGTATTGATTTTTGGGAAGTTTGCTGTAGTCATCGTTTACAGACTTTCCTAATTTTATAGAAACATGCTCTGCGATATTTATGCAAAGTGATATATCGGGATTCTTGCTGACCTATCTTTCTTAAACATAAAATTCTTACCCTTATTGCAATTTTCATATTTGAAACTGTTTGTTTGATACACAAACATAAATCAAAGTTCACTATTGGCAGTTCTCCTGATCAGACAGATTAATGATTTTAAACTCCCAATTCCTAAAAATACCCTCATCAAAAACTCGATATTTCATAGTGGATGTAAGATGTTTTATCACCTTCCAATAATAATAGCTATATAAAATTAAAATTGAAACTAATAGATCAACTGGAATGGAATGGAAAAACTGTTACAAAAACAGTGCATAAAATCATGGCAAGACATGCCTGGCATGAGATAACGGAAGCTCCACATACCCGGATCTTCGAAAGAACTCAAAAAGGAAATCTTCTCTCTCAGGAGACGAGATCTCAAGCTAGCCACAAGGCTCCTGACGGGACACAATCACCTGAACAGGCACATGGCCCTCATCGAGATCATAGATGATCCACTCTGTAAGTGGTGCCTGAAAGAGACCTCGTCACCTCGGAATGCCACCAGAGGAAGGCAGCTTTTGGGAGGAGCATACTGAACCCAGAAGACGTCAAAAAATATTCAGCCATAGAAACTGCTGACTAACGCCAGGGAAGCTGGCATGTCCAGCTGTACCCAGACACGTGGGTGAACAAAGCAAAAATGACTACATGCAGGGGTTCGAAACCCACCCACCAGGGACTGATATTTTTATAATAACATCATTTCCTACCACCAACTGTCGTGTTCTGATTTCTGAATATTCATTTTCATACTTACCTGTGTTTTCCCCTCAACTACATCAGGTCGAATATTCTGAAGATGAAATTTATATTCGGATAACATGTCGACATTCTTGAGCTGTCATGAAGAGGGGCGACACTAGCTGAGCTGATTTTTCAGTCGATTTTGACTATTCGAAAAGTTATCTGTTTCATTTTCAGTTGTCCACTCTGTATACTATTTTTGCACCCAGTAGTTCGAATTCGAAAGATTGAATTATGATCTACTCCCTTCATTCTACGGACATATATTTATCAAACCTTCAAATTTGCTGTGACCCATACTGGTTCATCGGGCATCCCACTGCGTCCTCGGAGGCAGTGTCCACTGTTCAGATTCCTTCCGCCTTATCAGCGGATGCAAAAGTCCGTGAGCGTCGGGGTGGTGTGGCCCTTTCACCCCCAACGATTATATTCAGAGTCTGTGGATTGTGTCTCGCGACTACGTTATGTCTAATCGATGCATTTCTGCGCGTCCTGTCTTAGCCGTCGACTGCCCATTACGCACCTTAATGGTCCCGCTTGGCCACCGCCACGAACGAGAGTTTTAGGGTGGTCAGGGGTTGTAGGGCGGTTGGAGGTTTGAAGTTGTGATAATGTGAAAAAATTTAGCTGTAAATTGGAGAGGGTGTTTCTCGTATCTTCTTCACCCTTTCCACAGTGACAGTTTGAATGTCCCAAAGATTGATTCATGTTATGAATCTTATAAAAAGTACGAGTGGTTACTGGATATTTTTTTGCGTATTGCGACGAGTGAAGTGACTATTTTTTATTTATCCAAAATACCAATTGAAATTATTATATATTATTTTTTTGCAAGGTTAGTCTATAGCAACTTCCCGCAAAGTCTACACTGAGACCATTGGCCTATTTATGGGGAAGGGGGCAGAAGCCAAACTTCCCAGAGCAGCTGGAGTGAACACCTCAATGAAAAGTTCACAAACGAAAATATTCATCTATCCGATCCGAATTTATACTTCATCCCCCAGAGCAATAATTTCCATTTTGTATGTGTTTTCTTCTAGATTAGAAGAAGTATCTCAAAAAACACCTCCTGTAGAGAGTAGAAACAGTATCTCAAGAACCTCTTGAATACATTTTTGAACCTCAACATAGCGAAATCGAAATCAAACACTGTCAACTTCAACCTTACACTTCCGTCCCATACGTACAGTACATCTTTAACTTTTTATAAAATTAGAACTACTATTCTTTTTCAGTTACTCAGTTAGCTATTCCATTCATAAAAAAATACTGAAATCAAAAGTAGGTGGTAGATAGTCATGCAAGTGAAATAACAGTATGGTCGAATCTAAAGCCTATAATAGAACATAATTTGTGAAAATGTCAAACAATTGGCAAATATTAACCTTATGAACACCTGTTACAGTATTTAATTTGATATGGAGTCATCATCGTTTGCTTCATGATCGATAACTTGCACAATGTACATCCGTGTTTCTTGTCCTATTTGATCATTTTTAATTTGCCGTCTTTTATACGTAAAACCGTTTGAGTAACTGGATTAAATGCTGGAGTTAGTTCTGTACCTTGGAAGAAAAAGGGCCGATGTCCAATTTCGCTGTTTCGAAAAACAAGAGGGCAAATATTTTTAGTACAGAATAATGCTCGTCTTGAAGAACTGTATAACGTTACATTAGTCTGAGTATTGCTAAAACATTTTCTTTTGTATGATTTTACAATTAATTAAATATATATTAGCTGTTTTCTTAATTTGTGGAAAATATTGGACATTGGCCGTGATGAAAATATCATTCGAGAGGACATTGGCCTCTAATATCGGACTTAGGCCGTGAGGAATACATCGTTCAAGATGACATTGGCCTCTTGATGTAATGAAAGAATTCAATTGCAGATACAAGTTTATTCAGTACAGAAAAAAATACAGTGTAGGAAAACAATTTGTCGCAGGATCAGAATAATGGAATTTCAAATTGGTGAAATAAACAAAGAGAAAAATAATTTTTATTCAGTAAAATCGAGTTCACCATTTGAATCAGGGATGTCGTCAGCTTCCAGATTTGAGGATCGCCGGAGATTTTCATAGTACGGCCAGTTGTATTCACTTATGAATGGAAGAAACTCCAATACGTTCATAACCTTGAGGTCAGCTAGAGGTAAGGGTTCTGTGTTAAGTGGTTTCAAATCTGTAGTCGTTATTGTTAAACCTACATCTCGTTTTCTTACACTTCCTCTCCTCAAATTTATCTTCTTGGCATTTTCCGTACCCACTGAATTTTTATAAAACACTTGAAATTCATCTTTCTGGCAGAATTTCATCCATTTGATACTCATCCAGGAAATGATGTGTCCATCTTCATTTTTTTTTTCGATGAACAAGTTTTCCACTTAGCAAACTACTAAAATTCAAGAAATCCGTTTGTGTCATCTCTACGACTCTCAAGGGAGGTGTTCTTCGTATATTTCTAATAAAATTTGTCCAGTCATGAGGAACTTCTTTCTATTGCAGAATTCGTTTTCTTCTTGGCAGACACGATAGTTGCGTGAATAGTATCCGCCTCCATGTGAGAATGCCCTGGTTCCATGAAAATATGAATGATTTCTTGAAGGTGTCGACCATGACTTTTTAATTCACTCATGAGGACACAAAATATTGTGCACATGTAAATGTTTCTGTTTTGCCCTGAACAACAATCACTATACAAATTAAGAATCCGTACGGTATCAGGCAATGCTAAAACAAATTTCCTTATGCACAAAGCCATTTCTTGACCTCCACGCTATTGTTTCGTTCCATAGAAAACAAGTCCCGAAACATCCTGTCGTACTTATATGATACACTGTCAAATTAAAGCTCCAGAGCTGTCTTTTGTAGAATGAAACTGTTGCGGAGATAAGGCGTAGGCAAGCATTTTTCTAGGTCAAATGAACCAACAATGAATGAGGGATCCTGTTTCCTTTTTTCTTTATCGGCAGCTTTCTGTTTATATGCTGCCTCAGCCATTTCAATTTGTTTTCTCCTTTCTTGCTCGTCTGAGCTGAGTACCTTATTCTCGAATGACCTGAGACTGATATTCAGTTTGTCACATTTAGCACAAGTGTCATTCGCAGGGGCATGAAAATCAAGATTGAATTCTTCATTAACAATTTTGCGATACTGACACTCGCGCTCTGGATCCATGTTATTATTTTGACAGTATTCACAATATAGTCTGTACATAAGAGCTATGGATAAATCTGGCCTCAGATATTTTTTTGATGTGCATTCTCTTGAATAGTGGCTACTATATGAGGGAAAACTCAAAATGTGTTCTCTGATTGTGTCCTTTCTTTCGATAGAATTTTTTTTGTGTTTACGGTGTCTTCCTCGGTCATCTCTTGTCTTTTTTTTCATTTATCACTCTTACCTTTTTGAGTGTGAGATCCAAGGTATTCAGATACATTTTTTGGCAGACTTCGATATCTTGTCCATTAGAATTATTAAGATAATATTTTCTGGTATACGTTCTCCTACTCACTTTGTCACCATTATAAGTTACCTTCCGCAAACGCTCTCTATACTTAAGGGATTCTTTGATTGATTTAGCTATGAACTGATCTTGGCCGTTCCTTGAGAGACAGTAAAAATCTTTGAAATTTTTTTTTCGGAAAAGTTTATGAAATTTCTCAAAGCATTTTTTCCTACATTCACAAGGCTCTCTCATTTCCTTGGCACATTTCAGCTTCTGGTTTTTCAAGATATATTCTTCGCCTCGCTCTTTTCTTTTCTTTTCTCACATTTTGTTTCCATAATTTCTCGTTGCGCACTCGTTTTCTTGTTCTGTCTTCCTCAACTTTTTTACTTCTTTCATCTCCCACACGTTTACTCCTTTTTACTGTGGAATACCTTGCCGAGTTTTCATTCAGATCATTTTCAGATGACTCAGATTTTTCCTCTAGTGGTGCGTAATCTCTATCATACACAGAGTCATCCTCATCTTCGGAAATTTCCGATTCGATCTGTTCGTTAATCTGAAAGAATCCATTGGTTTCATTATGCTATAAGTAAATTTCAAATGTACGCTCACCTCAAAACCATCTGAGACAGCATTAATTTCGTTGAAAGGAATGGTCGCTGGTAAGATCTCAAATCACTCTCGTTCACCTGTGACGGGCTGCGAGACACTAGCATGCTTTTCTCATGTCGTATAAGAATATCATCATTTCTACACTAATTGTTCCGAATCAGCATTCAATTTATTACTCACCATCTTCTGTAGCCTGTTTGCACATTTCTAAACTATTCAGAATTCGTTTACTCATTTTTAAGGTTTTATTTCTGTCACGCACTGTCACTTCTTTCTGTCGCATTCAACAGGAAAGAATGTGGTTAGATGTCCAGTCAACCGTACGATAACGAAGGGCTAGTAGGACCAATGTCCATACTCACAGGAATTTCATTTCACAACCAATGTAACAATAATGGCCAATGTCAAACATTGGTCCTTATTCTATTACGCAGGAATGGACATCATCCTTCAGTATTAAATCAATTATGCTCATTGAAGATACCTAAGACTTTGGCCATTTTTCTACGTGAAAATTGAAATACTATAAGTATATTGGGCCAAATAACTCAATTCGACACAATGTGGACATTGGCCCTTTTTCTTCCAAGGTACAGAGTTTGTTTTCTTTTTTTACATGTTTCACATATACTCTGATCCCTTCTTTTAGGCTTGTTTCTTCTGCTCTTCGTGTCTTGCCTTAATCTTTTTGCATCTGACTTTCCCTATCACCTTCGTACTCCAACGAGTGTTCTGTATCTCGAATATAAGGGATTTTATCTCTGAACACTCGAAAAATAATTCTGTTGGTGTTGGTTTTTCTATTTCAGGTTTGAATTGATGTTAAATCGGCACTGGTTCTGAACATTTTCCCGTATTTAAAACACTTTCTATTTGTGGCAGGACATATGTCTGATCACATCTACCACACCTACGATTTTTGAATCTACCAGTAGAAGGTGTATGATGTTGAATTCATCTGAGCTTCATGGTAGATATTTTCGATCATTAAAACACTACTTCACTTTCTTAATAATGTATTTGAATGAAAAGCACAAAATATACAGCGTGAACAGATAAACGAGAAGTTAAAAGCTAGGCGGCTGCATAAGTACTGAATGTGCCTAGGCGTTGTCTCTATGCGAATCTAACGGTAAAGCTGCGGCGCGGGGTAGGAAAATAACCAACATGATGTTCGTTCACAAAACAGAGCGTTGACCGCCAAATTTGAACGAGTTTATAAACGATACTATACAGAAGGTTTCAAATAGATCTTATTTATTTCGTGAGAAGATATGTTCGGTGAATTTTTGAAGCTTCCTATGGATGAACTCCAAAGCATCAGCTTTAGCAACAATAATCTCTGTATTGATAATACCCCCTAAACCTACAAATTTTTTCCTCGGTTCTATGGAGTTACATTTTTCTAATATTTGATTGAAAATTTACAATGGCATGTATTCTGGCAAGCTTAACGTAGATGGCGCAATTGTTAGTGGAGGTCAGATTGGAGTAGTTGATAAGTGCATAACGGACATGAAAAGTTTATTCCTATCATAATCGAGTAATCTGAAAGAATAAGATTTATAGCCAGTAAATAAATTTCACCAAATATAGACAAGTTAACCTACAAACTGACGTTTATGCACCGATTCCATCCACTCATTTTCGTATCAACTGTTCTTTACGGCTGGAAGTTTTTGCTTTTCCTTTTTTCAATTCATAAATGAGGCTTTTCACACTTATAGGGCCGTATTTCTCTATAACAGCAACCAATTAAAGTGTCATTGTATATTATTACTTGTTATTCGCTCTCTGGCGGGAGCGATATCGTCCATGCCTGCCATTATTTGCTTGCATTCTTAACCTAACAAGAAATTTATCAAATTTTCCGCCGGATTTTTACAGGTCGAGCGAGGTGCTTGTGCTGCACAGCCTGAACGACCTCCCTACAATCTATCCTCGTCACCAATAATGTAATATCTAATTCTGTTGTTGGTAATTACGTGAAATCAAAATCAAACACTCTTTACTCCAATCTTAAACTTGCACTGTTCGGTACGTACTGACAGCTTCCATTTCGTTAGTCTATTCATCAGTTCTTACGCAAAGGCAACGGTATTTCTTGTTTTTTATGATAAACAAACATCAGTCATATACATTACAGTAAAAAATTCTGGAAAACATTGTTTTATTTATTAAAAAATAGAAAATTTCAAAAAGTTTCAAGCGTCAAGCTTTTGAGTAAATTATAATTATAAAGTTCTTTGTTTTCCATACATTGAATAATATTATTCACGTTTTATTTCGATAGCTTATGAATATTAAAAAAAAAAAATTCAAGGTAATTTTATACTTTTGAGAACTAGGATTTGTTCGAATATCTGTCTTGATAGGTGCCCAAAGGTATGCTAGTAACATGCGTATCGTTGATACATGGACTTTTTTGAATTTTTTGTTCTTTTGTAAGTTTTTAAACTTTTTTAGAGGGGTCCCTGCAATTTTCAACTTTCAGAATCACTAAAGAAGGCTAGAAGTAGGGCAGATTGTATTTTTTTTATGTTGACCTATTCACGGTTCGAAGTTTTTCAGTAGTCTGACACAGATTTTCTCGAATTTCTTTTCGCAACTTTTTCCAAGAAGGTATAGGGTCTGAGCCTCGACCTATACTTTTTTGTTGTAATTTTCAACGTCCAAAACCACCGAAAATTTTCCTGAATTTCTTCGCTTTCTTGATCTAGATTTCATGGAGGCAGAGGCAGTAAGACTTGTTGAACTAAGATTATTCAACGGTTCGGTGTTTTTGACAATTTTTATGGATATCACAATTTTTGCGGATTTTTTTCGATTTCAGTTTCGTGTGTTATGGGGGGTAGGTGTGCGGATGGACGGAAGGATAGAGAGACAGGCAGATTGAATTTGATTTTTCGATACAGGTTCACATACCTTGTAGCTGTTTACACATCTTTCCAGTGGGATGCTATAATAATTTTCAATATTTTTTTCATAACTTTTTTAAAATTTGATCTTTTTTTTTTCTTGTGACTATGCTATTTGGAAAACTCATTTTCAGAACACTCATGTTTATTTTTTATCTTTCATCTCACACTGTCTTGTAACTAGGGTTATATATTTCACAATACAGCTAATTAATTTATTATTTTTATTATATATTCCAGCTATACCTGACTGATTTCACTTGTTCATCCCTCTCCTTCAATAATTATTACTTCTTGTGTTCATTTACATTTCAAATGTTTGAAATTACAATACAATAATATGTCTGTTCCGCTCCTACTTGACATTGCACACAAGTTTATGAATCAGTCCATTATCTTTATCCTGGTAATTCCAAATGCTTCGTTAGGCAGTGAAAAATACTCAGATAAAATTTTTGCGCATGAATTTACAAATTTGAATATCATATCACTCACTGTCGTACTTCAGTCAGTCAGTACATAACAATGGACGATGCAATATGCTGCTAGAAGTAAAAAGTTTATGGTGTTGGATTTTCTTTCCTTCCACAAATTGTAAGTGAATCAGTCTTTTTTCATGATCATTTTGTAGTGATAAATTGTATTTAAAGCAATACTCAAATATCTATGAGCAATGTGATGAACATCACAGCATACCAGTAATACATTTTGACCATACAAGCCAAAGCTAAAATATGAAGTCCTCCATTTGAGATAGCTTTTTCTCTTCCCGTCAACTGACTATGATGTATAAGGCACAGATCCGACTACTTTTCCCATACATACGAACTGAACTTTTTAGTAGAATCTTTCCAAAACACAGCAATTCGTTTCATCGGTGCTGCTTTGCATACAAGCTCGTCCACTTCTCTGGAACACCGCCGGAGGTTTGGTCATATGTCTCTGTTTCATAGATTTTTTTATGGCCTATAATTAATGGTTCCACCGTTAGCGGTTTCATTAAGACCGACCTTTCAGGCCTCAATTTGTTTTTATTTTGGATACATGCCGATGAACATCTCTTTCCCAGGGCTCTTCATTCCAACGAATGACAAAGATTAGGGACTCATACTGTCTTAGCAAGTGTTCACTTACACATCAAATACGCACATGAGTATAACCAAAAATATAAAGTTTACGTTTTAAATACTGAATTAACCTGTTGAAAAGTTCTAGTTAATAAGTACAAAGGCTTTTCACTTGGACATAGCCCAGCATTTCGAAGGCTCCGTTTCAATGATCAAGTTTCCGCTTTAGCTGGCTTTTTTCTCCCAGAAAACCAGCATCTGCCATCGATCTGCTCTCACAAAATCTGTGAGCAGGTAGATAGCTTCAGATAGATTTATTTGACCAAGTTACAAATATGTGTTGGTATTTAAATGTAAACATTGTTTAAAAAGGATTAAAAGTGCTAAAATATTGAGCTTTCATAATGACAATCACAAGTTGAAAAAATAAATAAATGACATCAATACATTCATAACATTTTCCCAATCTAAGGATCATAATTGAGACATATACAGGCATACGAGTCTGGTAAGTATGAAAATCAGAGTTAGCAAAAAATGTTCTTAGTATTTCTAACACTGTCGCATATATGAATAGAGAAGGAGCAGGCATTATGGATATACCTCTGAAAATTTAACTTTTTTTACATCTGAATCCAAACTGATGACAATTAAGATATTTATCAGATTCGAAGTTTTTTTTCGCTCTAATATTATATCAAAAATTTTTGAAACTATCGAATTTGGTACTAAAAACCCATGATCGTACAAGTTCTACGATGTGTTTCCGATGCTGTTTGCAGGAAACCTTTGGAATTCCTAACGAATATTTTTTAACAATAGGGTGAGGATCCTACCTCGTAAAATATTGTAGCCTATCCATGTCCATGCTCAATCCATGTCGATTTAAATATGTTCGAATTAACTTTTTATTTGTCAATCTACATTCATTTAAGATCTCTGACTCACTTTTACATGGGGATTTTCCTTGATGTATATAAGTAAGTTTATTCTTCGTAGATCTATTTAAAATTCCGTTCATGATATCAAACCATCGTAACTGCTGTCATTTCATTTCTTTGGAAAATAAAATCTAATTAAATTTCCAATAAGCCTCAGTTTAACCAAGTCGAATAATTTCCTGAACATCATCGGTAATAACCTGGGAATTCATTAATATCAATTACTATTTCCGCCATTAACAATTATTTATTTATGGCTACTAATTAAGTAAAATGTGAAAGAGATTGTTGCAAGCTTATTCTGACAAAGGCCAATCAAAGGAAGATTATTTTGTAACAAAAATACTAGTAGGAAAATGGAATGAATGAAATAAAAAAGGAAATGTGCCATCACATAAAAGACCGTCCTGTTATGTTTTGGACTCGCAAATGTCATTTATTAATATGTTAAAAACAAAAAACGTGTTTTTTAGTTTTTTGCTTATAAAATTAACTCATTTTGTAATCTGGTTGCTCTAATGGGATAAATTGTAGATAATTGAAATACTAACAAAATGAGATATTTTACGGCCAGATCAGATTATTGGTAACGGAGAAAATGTGGAAAAAACAGAGAATTTAACGATTTTTTAAAAATCATACTCCATTTCTCAAGTTGCAGGGTGATGAAATGAACTTAATAGAAACAGCGTAAACTCGACGTAAGAACTCGCAAAATGATGCATCTCGAAAAAATTATTGAGTGTGAGTCTACATAACAGAATGGTACTGGATGGATGAAGTTGAGTTATCAGGAGTTCAGGAGATCATCTTCTCGTCAGTTTGCAACCATGAAAAATCGGATCATTTCTTTTTAAGGCAGTAGCTCGTGCAGCCTTAAAAAGAAATTGGTCCCATGTTCAACAATGACCGAGGAGACCCAAACTCTGTTCCCTAGTTGGAACCCGTTCAGCAAAAACCTTACATCGAAGCTGCGAAGACTGACGTACGCCTGCTTGGGGTATTCTTCAAGAACATTAAATACTTTGGCTTATCCATAAATTTGACTTTTGCTTTCCCTAGGTAAAGTGGACTGAAGTCGGAAACCAAGTGATTCATAAAGGCCTGCCAGGATGGTGTCTACGGTAGTCGCGTGATGGCTATAGAATAGAGATCCCAGACAATAGATGCAGAGCGTATCGTGGGACTGCTGAGACCATAATGCATTTGCTGTCAGCTTCTCAACTTTATGCGGCCTCGGTCTATATCCTGATGTAGTCTTCCTCGGTCATCAGAGTTTCAGCGCCTGGCGAAGCAAACAGTGACCGAAAAGAGGAGAAAAAACGGGCTAAATATCGAGACTCTTTGTACTTCGCAGGCTTCACCAAAATCATTCTGTTAGAATGGTTGTTCCGATCATATAGGGGTACTGTACTGAAAGTACTGGAATGATGGCCACGCTGCTCTCTGATATGAAAATAATATCGGCTTGCCGGGATGCGGCAGAAATCCACTCCATCTACTCGAGGCACATTATTTTCGAATCCAGTAATCACACGCCCATCGGATGTATCGAAGCTCCGGAGGGATCACCTCGGATGAAAAAACAAAGGTCTGAAAAAAGACCATATAAACATAACATGCATTTCAACTAATACCATGTATCTCTGAGTTGAAAGAAAAGTGCCGAAGATCAGTTGACAGCTCCATCTGTTGTTGCAGGTAGCACCGTCTATGGTTCACATTCACTTGGACCAATAATTCAGCAACCAAAATTAGCCTTATTACGACAAACAATGAATTTACCAAGTAATCAAGCCATACTGGTACAGTTACAGTCTTCAACCTAGCTATTTTCACTATTATCACAAAAATGTTGTCAATTACTCCTCGGATAAGAGATTTTTTTAACGAAAACTCGACATACGTGGAGATCAGAGCAGAAAATATCGAATTCTTTGATTATTTCAAGTGCTTATACAAATATGACAACGGCAGCTGCTTACCAAAAGTATACCATATAACATAAAAGTTTGATAAATATTCGCGTACGGGAACAGTCAATATTATTGAGATAAGAAAAGTTTTTTATCCAAATCCTGTACTCATTAGGAATGGGTCAAAGGTTAGTTGATATGTCCAAAAAACATCAATTATAAGATGGGTCTGATCCCCTGCATAATAATTATTGTTGTTATCTTCTTAAATACTAAAAATAAAACATTTTGATTCTCCTAAAATAATTTTTAAATGCTTCAAATGCTCCTTCAAATAATCGTTTCAATGAAGATAATTGTTTTTCATTTAAATATTGTTGTTCATTTATCGTGACAAAAAACATTCAAAAATACGTGAAAGGCCAAGCAATGATAACCCTTTACAAAAAATTGCGATAAATAAAATTTTAATAATTTGACATATGTCATCACTCAATAATATTGGAATTCATTGTTCACAAGAGACTTCTATGTTTTTTAAATGTCGACAAAATTATCATGCCCACAGAAATTAGTGACCTAATGCTGTCCTCCCCTTTCAGTAAAATCAACTACGTACAATAATAACCAAATACTTTATAAAACTCTGAACTCTGAAAATTATTTCCTTGGCTTGGTACGCGATTTTAAAAGTTATTTCGATAGTGCACGTTTTCAAATATTTAACTCTCTCAGTTATTATCAAAAATTAATAGCAAATCGTGGTCGTCGGTGAGGTTATATGAACAACGGACTACCACAAGGATCTTTTTTGGGCCCACTTCTATTCTTATTGTGTACATATAACTTACCAGAAAATATACACCCTTTTTTACTGTTGGGAGTTGAAACTGGAAAATTTAAAGTAATTTTTCTCGAAACTGTAGCTTCAAAAAATGCAGTAAAATTTGCAGAGATGTTTTCCTTCATTGAATGCCCTATTTTGAAAAAAAAATCAGTTGTCACAGTGGCGTATGGCGTGTAAGAGTGCCATGACAATTTCTTAGAAATAAAAATAGAAAACCGTAGATGCTATTCAGTCAATAATTACCTAAAAATCCTTCCATATCATCAACTAGGAATCGCACGTTAAAAGGTAAGACCTCGTTAATCCTTAGCTCGTACAAGTTTCGACTTCTGAGGGCTGTCTTTCAAAGGGGGATAACAGATGGTTAACGGAAAAAACAATTTGAAAAAGAAAAACAAAACTGTCATGATGTGTCAACCATCTTTTGAGGAAATTGAATTTGAATTTTCTTAGAATATTTTCCATTTGAACCACTAACTTACACATGTTTGCTGAACAATTTCCTTATTATACGTCTTTTCATAAAAGCGCATTCATCCGGATTACAACAAGTATAAATAATTAACTCATACTTGGATGAGGAATTCAAGAAATTTACATTTTTTCTGATTTCACCAGTGCCCTAAGGATGGGGGAGAGAAGGAAATGTGATATCCTTCTTGTACGCTACTGGTTGGAACTGATAATGTTATCTTTTTTCCTAAATGAAGCACTCACAACAATTGAATTATAAAAGTTCCACAACTGCGGAGGTTATAAAAAAAAGGTTTTCATGTTTCATGTTCTTATCCCTGTATCTCTGCAACGAACGACATTTGAGAAAAAAGGTATTAGGAAAGTCCCATGTATTTTCCGAGGAGAATCTTTCTAGGAATCGCACGTTGAAAGGTAAGACCTCGTTAATCTTTAGCTCGCACAAGTTTCGACTTCTGAGGGATGACAGCTGGTTAACGGAAAAAACAATTTCTTCAATTTGGCACCATAATTTACGAACGCCCTATATTTTCCCAACCCCTATATTTTCCCAACCCCTATATTTTCCCAACATTTTTGTGTTGGGGAATAGAGGCAAAGCATGGTAGAAGATAGCTAATTCAATTAATTTTTTGATAAAGACCGCATCCAAATAGCTATTATGCTAAGCACATTGAATCAAGATATAACACTTCCAGGAACAACAATATTTTTATCTTATCATCAATAATATGCAATTCATATTCAATACAACTATTGCGGGAAAATGTCGACGAGACGTAAGATTAATTTCGAAGTGTGCTTTGCCTATTCACGTCCAGTGGCACCTGCTACTATCCCAACTAATAGGCTGTAGCGGTGCATTATTGAAATCGTTATATCCGCCAACCGACTGCACCCTTATGAGCAACCCACAGAAGTCTTCAAGAGACTTATGGGTGCTGGGGAAGACGTAATCCTCACCTTTTAATGTGTGATGCCATGCATGAGACCGGTAACCGCACTGCTGATATTCGATTCCATGCACTTGGATTAGAAAGCTAACGCTTTACCCACTCGCCACCAAATAAATCTGCCCCACGTGAAATAATTCATGATTGTTATTGATATTATTGTTATGATTTTGTAATCTGAAAGTTGAATAAATATTCACGATTTTTTTTTGCCATCCTTGGTTGTGGGAAGAGTTGTGTATACAAGCTGGAAAGAGTACCAACATGCTCGTGACTGAAATTTCGGGGGAACGATAAAATGATCTCGGTATACTATTTACAATAATGTAAAGATTAACATAAGTTTATTCAGATAAATCACTGAATACTTGTGTATGTTTCACATGCTCTTACATGTTTATTAGTGATTGGGAGACTTTTTTCGATTCTTTGATTACATTTATTATATCAGTGCGGAAGTTATCATCAAGATTGGTGAAAATATCGGTGTTTGACGGAAGGGGTACTGTACTTAGGTATTCATGATAAAATTCTATATCGGGGATTGCTTATCACTGAAGTTTCAGTCGGGATCAGTATTATCAGCGAAATAGATGTACAGACACTACACGGATTGTGTTTAAAAAAATCGTAAGTGAATGATTTTGTTTAATAGCTTTTTTCCACAATTTATGTGGAACTTATCTTTGATTTTTTTAAGATGCGCATTTAGAGCAATAAAAAGAAAGATTTATTTATTTTGTGGTTTGAATCAATGAGTGATAAATCAACTCTTGTAGGAAGAGAAGCATTTAAAGATGTGTGTATGTCATAAAAATTACTGTTCTTCAAATCTAGTAAGCAACCGTCTCATGACTATCTCTCTTGATATGATTGTTTGGTATTGTTGACATAATATGAGACAATAGAATGGAATCCAAAATACCAAAACAACGTCAATTTCACTCAACATGCGTTCTCATTCAACAAAGTTGGCAACTCAGGAGCTCAAAGCTTACTGAATTACTTATGATATTCTAATCCTATTTACACTACTCATCTGAGTAGCTAATTGTACTCATTATTCCCATCCTATTTGAAATTTTCTTCATTAATTGTTTTTCTAATTTTCGAACTTTATCTACTTCTCCCTACATTATACCTGGCTAAATTAAATTGCGTACCTACCCTAATCGCTTACCTCATTCTAGAATTTACCTGTTATATCTTCTACCTAGATTGTTTTGAATTTATTCACAAACAAAACATACCTCTTCTCGCAGTCCCGACAGCTAATTTCATAAATCCACGACTTTTTTCAATTTTTGTCCTATATTTGGGAGTACCCAGGATCGGTGGCACCTTATACGAGATTTTGTATACCATACCTCCGTATATATGGTTTTGAAAATTCTGTCGAATCCCCTTGTAACTCGAAGTTTGTATGGGATAACGATATGTTTATAACTTTTTTTTTTTGAAAAGTTGAAGAGTTTCGAAGGGTTTCCTTAAATCTGTTTTTCCTAATCAGTTTGTCCACCAAATCCACAGAATGACCGTTCAGTTCAGCTACATCCCTAATAATCATTTTCTCAGTTTTGAATTTCTCCTTGTTGAGAGGAAAGACAAGAGTAGATTCACCATGGAATTCAGTCTCGCCTTTTTTTGCAGTGTAGGAGCTTACAGGGATGTATCTGGGTGTACTCGTGCCCTTTCTTCAAGCTGATTTCGGTCATTTATAATTACTAAGGCATCAAAAAATCGCAGTTTTTTTTGGGTGCAATTCCAAACTCGAACGATATGTTTTGAAACTGGCTATTCAATATGAAACAAATTATCTATGTCGACCTGTTTTGTATCAACGATAGAACACGTCGGCGTCGTCCACATATCTAACCCAAACTCTAGGAAAATCTCTCTTGCATCCATTTCAATACTACGCATTAACAAATTGGCTATAAAGGGAGACAGGGCCTGTACCTTCTTTGTTGTTCGTGAAGGCAATTGTTGACTGAAAGCAATTCTGCCTGCAAATTTTGGCGAGGCTTGAACACTCTCCGACTGTTTAGTTAATGAAACCGTCATTGGTTAGAAGTATTGAATATGTCAAGGTTCTCGTTATTGGTACACTTGGTACACGTCCAAAAGTATTTCCTTCAGCCGGAAATGTTCTTGTTGACTTTGTTTCTACTCTAACTTACGGTTGCATTCATGCGTCTAAATTTCATTCGGTTATCTCCAAAAAGAAAAAAAGGAATGAGGCCGAGCCACTTTCCGTGGCCACCCGTTATATGTTATCACATGAATCATGCACGATTCGTATTATTATTTGGGGGGCCGAACGTCCTTGATAAGTTCTAAAAATATATTGAACTAGGGGAATAGAATGTTTCCAAAATATATC
Source organism: Chrysolina americana (assembly GCA_958502065.1). NCBI lineage: Eukaryota > Metazoa > Arthropoda > Insecta > Coleoptera > Chrysomelidae > Chrysolina > Chrysolina americana. The sequence continues at coordinate 13,682,281 of OY293413.1, forward strand.
AGATATACCTAACAGAACAAAATAGAATAACGAACAAAGAAAAGTAGCACAGATCTCCTCGTGAAGTGGTTGACGCAGTTTTGTCTTATCTTCTATTGAAACGAATAATTTCAATAATTCGCTGGCACACTTTTCGAACTTTTTCGAATTCATGCGTTTTATATTCAGATTAGAGGAAACCACTTCGAAACATGTCATGTATGGAAGTGGTTATTCCCAACGAGATGGAAAAAATCTCCTAGAGTAACATTGCACAAATATACCCCAATAATTAGTTAACATTTAACGACTGGTAAATAATTTCCAGCCACGGCGGTCTTCGATTGCTCTTCTGCCGATGATTAAACCAAGATCTGGATCTTTCTCTTGGTCTTTCTGGATCTTATTGTCATTCCAGTAATTGTCTACTGCCGTGGTCCTACAAAGTGTTGCTTCTTTCTCTTCTGTTCGTCAGCAATGTGAGTATTCATCTGGTCTTCGCAAGAGGGCATTCTTATGGTTGTTCCCCGCTCGTCATTCAATATCGATGTCGAATTCTTGGAGTCTCTAAAGCCAACGTGCCACTCGACCCTCGGGGTTTTTGAACTGAAGAAGCGATTTGAGAGCAGGACGGTCAGTTCTCAACAGAAATCTTTTGTTATTTACGTATTTGTAGAAGTACTCTACTTCTTTAACAACAGCCAAGAGCTCCCGCCTGGTGACACGGTAATTGCGCTCTGGTTGACTTAGGGTCTTACTGAAGTAACCGATGACTTTTTCTTGTCCTTCTTGGAACTGAGACAGGACAGCTCCAAGTCCCACGTTACTAACATCTTCGTCCAAAATGATTTTCCCGTTCAGAAGGGGATAGCTCAGAACGGGTGCGTTGGTCATATCTGTTTTCAGCGTTCTGAACGAATCTTGGCATTCGTCGGACCACTGGGACTGTGTTTCCACTCCCTAAGTCTGGTCAGTGGTATAGCGATGTTAGCAAATCCCAGCACGTTTCATTCATTATCCTTACTGGCACAAATTCATCAACACGCAACAAGGTGTTCCCTAGTGCAATTCCAATTTTCTCATCATGGAGCTCGAACATCACCACGTTTGCGCTGCTCGCCCCCCTATACAAGTGAGCCTCCAAATTGGTTTCAACCCTTTCCGGTAGGCTCATATCTCCAGCCAACAGGACACGAATCATTTCTTCCCTTCTTCTATGAAGCACTGAGTCTTCTCCATTCACACGTAGCACACCGTCTTGGAAATTCAGCTTGAACCCTCTGGAATTCATGATGTTCTTTTCTATGATTGCCACGTCTTCGATGTCTGCTACTAAAGTACGATGTTTCACTTTGGTGCTGTCTAAAGTCAGTTCAATTGAAAATTCACCATAAAAAGTGGCTGATTCCCTGTTGCTGTGCATAGTTTCCGGTTGACGGCTCAATGCTTGCTGTTGTTTTAGTAAAATCAGGACCAAGGATTGCACTAGTCGCAGCTATATCTAGCAGCATGGTGCAAGGCTTGTTGATGACGAGACCGTCTACGAAGACACCTTTATTTTGTGAGCAGGAGTGGGTTGCTGACTCTACATTCTCCAAGAACTATCTGCAATCAGTGTTATTCGTAATGCCTATAATAGTGAGGTGCCTACCACCATTCCTTGGGTATCAGGCAGTGCCTCCATTTAGAAATGAGGGACTGTAGCTTTCTGCTGAATCCTGTGGCAGGTAAAGGAGGGGACTATCCTTTATCGTTTGATTCCATATTCGAGAATTCGCAATTGGTTTGGGGGCCTCATGTTCAATAAGGAGGTGCACGGAAAGCAGTCCTATGAGTGTCTTCAGTGCCCTGGTGAATGTCGTCTTCATTGCATTTGTATGGGAACGCTTCAACCATTATCAATTATCTAAATAAAAAAATACAGAACAATGACAAACCGCTGACAGAAACAATTATCTTCTTAGATGATGGCTTTTTGGGTTGTAAGGCTGTCGTTGATTACCAGTTTGACTCGACGTTTCGTAGTAGTTAGCTTAGGTTAGGTTAAAGAGTGTCGATTGCTTGACATACGTTGCCGTAAAAAGTATCTGTGAATTGACGTTCTCACCTCTGATTGGCCCATAGCGTTGGGTAACATTATCGAGTCGTTCATGCCGTTTGTATGTGGGTAAGGATCTAATGCAGTATTTCTGTGAATTGGTAGCCAAGTTTCGTTCGGTTGTAGTTTGAGTTTTCGGCCACCAGGCAATGGCACCGTATGTGATCATTGGTCTAACAACCATCACATATTCCCAGTGGACTTGTTTGGGATCTAGGCCCTAAGATTTTCCACAAATCCTCCTACAAGACTTTTGTGGAAAACCTTTTCCAAATTGAGTCAAGTTTTCCAGATTCCTTTTCTTGTAAACGGTATTATCTCAGTTTTGCTGGGTTTGACAGACATCTGTTCCCTCTGGCACCAACAGTGATCGTCATCCAACGTTCTTTGGAGGATATCAGAGGCTTCCTTCCCGACGTGGTCCTTGTCAGAAATAAGCCTGAAGCTCCACACCTCTCCTCTCGAGGACATTGCTCAGGTTGTTATGAGGGGTAGCAAGGGGGGAATGTACCCCACCTTGTGGGCATTTCCTGGAGACCCTGAACCTAATGACCTCATCTTGAAGAGATGTAGTGGCAGTGGCCTAATATGGTTGGTTCAGTCAAAGCTGATCCAATAGAGTTTGTTAGTACGTTATCGAATGCTTCTTCAGTATCGAGAAATATCGTCACCGCAATCTCCTTGTTATTAAATGATTGGGTGATTTTGACTACAAGGTTATGTAATTATGTAATATGTTGATTTGTCGGTTTGATAGCGTACTGGTGGTTGTTCAGCGGCAGCGTGCAAATAAAGTTCCGTCTGATATGTCTGTCGAGGATCCTTTCAACAGGAAGGATGTTAAGCTGATTGGTCATACCGATGTGTGTCTTTGCATCTCTTATATCACCCTAGCTGCCAACCAACTAGGTGGTATATAATTCTACGCCAGACTAGATCTATACAGTTCAATTAGGATAGGTGGAAGCAATTCCAGTCCGTTTGGAAGCAGAGCTGGAAATATACCATCCTCATCGGAAGTTTTGACTGGCTGAAATGTTCTAATTGCCCATTCAACTGCCGGTGCTATAATAATTTTCTCAGCGACCTCTAATCATTCTTTCTTGGACGTTTGGCGCTCTCAAAGAGGGGAGTTCGATTGTTATCAAGAGTCATGCGTCCAGAGAAGCTGTCTAAAGCTCAAACGTTTCTTTTCTACAGGTCGTAAATGTGCAGTCGGGTAATTTTATCGAATCTCTAGAAAGAATCCCTAGAAAGAAACTCGTGGATTCTTATGCAGCGAGGTATGTCTCATATACTCTCATAGAACTTCCTCCAAGATTTCCGCTTTGCCTTTCTCCTGACTCGAACTTCTTTCCTTAATTTCTCAAGGCTTTCGTTCCACCATGGAGAGTACCTGTCATCTTTTTTGGTTCTCAGTGGACTGTTTTCGCCGCTGCAGCCTCTATCGTATTACAATTGTTGATTGTTGTGAATCCGGCTTATTTGGACTATGGCTTATGCCATCCTCAAATAGTGCAGATCAAATTTCTATCGAGGCAAAAATCATTATGCTTTGACCTATCTCATTTTCCATGTAGTGTTAGATTTGCCTCTAACCCAGGCTTTGATCCCCACCGCCTGCAACAAAACTCAAGTGGTTCAAAATCCAATAGTTCATAAGGTGTAGGTCCCGGATCTTCCTTGCTCGCACAAGCTTCTGAGGTTTTTCTTCAAAAACCTGGAAAAGTTGTAGAAAATCAATAGAACAAATTTTACCCATAGGATGATCGATTCCTAGCTTCGGCTATTGATTGGCATTTTCCAAGAAAGTTATTAGTAAAAATATATATGCGTATGGAGAATTGATACTGCAATGTCTTATTGACTTTTTTCAGGAAAATCATGACCCAGGTACCAACGACAGGAAGACATAGACTGTTTCTGTTGTTGCTGGCATCCATGACGACAATAGTAGTGCTGACTATGTACGCAACGAGTAGGAATATCCACAGCCAGTATTATGAACTTCATTTAAATCACAATAACGAAGACCTTGGAGAATTACAATCTGACCCAGACTATTCCAAATTGATAAACATATCCTTTTCTTTCATTCATTCACCTTCAATTTGTAAAATCGAATCGCCACTGTTCATAGTTGCGGTGCATTCGGCTCCTCGTAACTTCGAAAAGCGAAAAGCCATAAGAGAGACATGGGCCAATGGAACGAACAAAGTGAAGGTCCTGTTCATGATAGGGCTGTTCGATGATGAGAAAATCCAGAACAAAATCGAGGAAGAATATGAAAGCCACAAAGATTTTGTCCAAGGAAATTTTGTGGACAGTTACCACAATCTCACCTACAAGCATGTGATGTGTTTGAAATACATGGTCCATCACTGCCCAAGGGCGCAGTATCTCGTCAAACTCGATGATGATGTGTTCGTTAACATGCCAAATTTGAAGACGTTCCTGCATCTGTATCACATCGAAAACTCAAATTCTACGAACATATTGTGTTCCAGAATGTATGGAAACCCTGTTCTCCGTAGCGGAAGATGGGGTGTTTCTGTCCAAGAGTATCCAGGATTGTATTACCCTTACCATTGTTCTGGTTTCGCGATTATCTACCCGCGAGCCACTGTTTTCCGGCTCTATTCGGAAGCTCAGAAAACCAAGTATTTTTGGATAGACGATGTCCACGTGAGTGGAACTCTGGCGAAGAGTTCGAATATTACGCATACCGGTATTGAAAATTTAATTTTATCTAACGATGATGTTGTCAACATCGTCGACCATAATTTTGTCAATATCACCAAACCGTTTCTGTTTGGCAGAATGAACCTGGATCCGCATCAGATCAGAATGTTGTGGAATTTTGTTATCGAACACACCCCAAAAGCCAGTATACTGGAGCTAATGGGATAGGCGCGTTCGCTGAAAAAGAGTAAGTACAGACTATTCATTTTCACACTGATTTTTCAGTTACACTGATTAGTATCGTATGAGTTTTTGAATGCATTTATAATATCCATGTATGAACATTTTGCTCTGGACTGTTCCGCATTTCTTCCCATCCACATTCCATATACCGCATGCGTTATAAGGAATCAACATTGAGTCCGATGAGTTATATACGTGTCATAATTTCTCACATCATAATCTCTAGCTAGTCAAGCTTACCTAGTCTATTACCTAAGAAAAGCAAAACTGGAAAACCTCAGTGATTTTGGTTACGAATATAGCTATTTGATGACGAAATCACAATTACGACACCGAGTTGCATTCTATATTAATAACATACAACAGTAAAAAAATTCGGGACGACTTGAAGGGATACGGTGTCGCATTCGCTTTTGCAGCTGCAGAGAAAACCGTAAAAACCACATTTGAAGATAATTGAAGAATAACTTCTGTTCGTCGAATCAGGATTATCTGCTTTTCTGTAAAGGACGGTGTATCCAGAGGCTCCAATTCGAAAGAATGAATCCTATTGACCAGATTTGTACCAGTCCGTTCAGTTTTGCCAAGGTATAGTAGTGGCCAGAATCAGCTCCAGGATTCTTCATATTCAAATGATGTGAATGATGAGATGCATAAAAGTAGAATTCGATTTGGACGAAAATTTCGAAGACATCTAGACGAAAAGCAGTGAATTGGAAATTTGATAAAAAGAAGTCATACAACTTTTCAGATACAATTTCACGGGAGTTTCTGACTGGCTTGTAGGCCGTCATTAATTTTTAATATTTCCAAATTAATTATTGACGAAAATATGAATAATTTGAGTGGTGTTGGAATGCTAATGAAATTATGAACAACAAATATTTCAAGCCAATTTTTGCACTGAAAAGATATCCATAACAATGTAATGTTATTGGTTCCATCTGGTAATGGAATAGCTTCATTTTTCATGTACAGCGTCGCATTGAAAAAAATATGCAGCATGTTATCATCACAAATTATTCTATAGAATTACTATTAGCCACAATGGATTTATATTACTATTGAATTTGGAAAATCAAACCACTGATTTCAATCGGTCCTTATGCAAAATATCGAAAACCTACATATATGACTGGAGAACACTTAGTAGATGATGCATGGTTATTACGAACTTTCTTCTGAAGATGCTGCAAAAAGAAACAAGAGATCTGCAATCTGCATATTGAAATGACTGCTTCAATGAAGTTTCTCCATTCTATAATGAATCATTCATTGAGGTATAGGGATCAATAATAATTTAATTTATGTGTTCAAGTCATTATTTTCGAAAATCCCATTTTCTTGAGCCAATACGGCTCAAGGAAACGAGTCATATTTGGGTACATGAACTCCTTACTATTAGTCCCAAAACAAAAAATGTTGACTCTTCTGCAAGTCCACAAGTAATTTCAGTTCAATATGAGTCGTGTATGGTCGTATATGGTTCGTGTATGGTTCTTCAGACTTTCCGTCTGCTTTTTCAAAACCTTTGAAATATTTCAATAAACGAATTCGGAATTTGCCACCCTGAGATATCAAGTGTTCACGTAATGTTGATTTTCTTGTTTATACGTTTCTACGTCACTAATTTTTCATAAATTACTTTCTTAAAATGTTTCAGTTAGGTCCTTTCGACTAAGCCAAAGAAGGGCGCGCTGGTATCTTTATTCAGCAACTAAGTTCCTCAGTCATGGGGTAAGTGGAAATTCCGAGAAAAATCACTAGTACCGAAATTTTCTCATTCCTCAAAATTATAATAACCCATAATACAACCCCTCAGTAGACGTCTGGTGCATGCTTGGAGTGCGCACTGACCACCCGGAGTGATGCTTTTGAGTTTGCCAGGTTTTCATATAGTTGAAAAGTGAATGTGCCATCAAAAATCAGTAAGTTGTCCCGAAGCCATTGGGTACACTCTACGAGTGCTAATGGGGATGTTTTTTATTGGTGCATCAGGAGGGCGCGCTGGTGTGTTAATTACCCCAGTAAGCACTCCCCACGTCCTTGGAAAGGGTGATTACTGGGTCCAGGAATCTTGTGCCTTGAGTAGCCGGAGTTAAGCAAAAATTACGGCCTTCTGCATTCTTCCGGCCAGGCGGTATAATTTTTAGAAACGAGAGCAGTGTTTTCACCAAGTACCTCTATGATCAGAATTAACATTATAACCGAATAGTTTGGGGGAGCCCGCAGATTTCAAAGAGTGAGTCTCGATAAATAGTACGTTTTCCCTCCGCATTTCGGAAGATATTCGTTTCGCCAAGAGCTGAAAACTTCATGACGAAAAGCGTCCTACTTACTTTCATGGTCGAGGAGGACTACACCAGGCTTATTGGCTTGTATTTGTCTATACTTCCAGTAGATTCGACACTGTACTATACCGTACGAGTGTCGTAGGTGGTAGTACAACACTCGTATACCTGTGAATATAGGCTGAGATCGCATAAGCTTGACAGGCTAACAGCAAATGCATTATGATCTCAAAAGCCTCACAACATACTCTATATGTAGTGCTTGAAACCTCTTTACCCATCACGCGACTATGGTTGAAGACATTATCCTGGCAGGCTATTATTAACGTTTCCGATTTCAGCCACTTTACCTGAAGAAAGCAAAGAAAACATTTGTGAATAAAATTGTCTTCAATGTTCTTGAAGAAGACCCCATGCATTTGCTTATTCTCATGTAGCTGCACGAGTTCTGTCTTCGCAGCTTTGACGTTTGAAGTTCATTGGATAGATATTACGGCAAAACTGTAATTCGATTCTGGAAGTAGCGAATGCACCATTTCCCCGAGTACTGAGTAGTTTTACTGCAGAACGAATAGTTTTGATGAACATGGCACTTATCATTTCCCACAATGAATGCCATAAACCCTGGAGCATAATATGACGATAAATATGTCTGTCTTGTCTCTTTCGTTTGTTTCGTCTGTGTAATTTGTCTCGTCCGTCTAGAAAAAGGAACGTGGATTCAAATATTGAATCCTAGAATGGGGATCCAACAGCATGATAGAATTATAGGCGATCAAAACCTAAACATGTCATTTCTCAAGAAAGGCCGATTTCACCGTTACTGTTGTCAGGAGTATCCATGCCAATTGTGTCCCCTATTTCAATGCTCTCAAACTTTTGGTTTTCAGTTTCGTGCGTTATTTCCCTTCTCGTTAACTGATTATGATTCATGAGGCACAGATCTGACCTGCTCTGGAATATTGCTCCCAAACTAAAACTTTTATATTGGTCAAAATATTTCAGAAAGGTAGGCGATCTGTATATGTTTCATAGATAATTTCATGAAATAGCATTAGTCTATCCACTGTCAGCAGTCCCATCAAGAATGGATCATTCAAGAAATCACAAGTCCTATCTAGTATAAAACAATTCAAAAAATCACTTGGTCAAGGTTACTGGTTAGTACACAGTGAAAAATTATTCACACCAACACACACTAGCTAACACCATCCGGTGTCCCACCAGGTCCTGATTATTTTAGTGAAAATCAGCACCGGCATTATTTTCACCATGGCAGGGAGTCATGTATTCTTCTGTACAGTGTAGAGAATTAATCTTACTCAGTGGGAAGTTACACTAGGGTAGTGCTAATTTGAGGAGAATGAACACTTCGGTGGTGTTTATTATGCATTTCCTTAAGTGTTATTCGACACCAAAATGGTGTAATACATAATCATTTGGTGTTTTTTTCTACCTAATCATATTTCATATGAACTCTTCCTGGTGCGTTCTCACACTAAGCAAGTGAATGAAAATGTTTTTCTGGTGAGAAGGAACAGCTAGTGCGAGTTCATTTTGCATTTCGCGTGTGTTATTGAACACCGAAATGGTGTTCTACACAATCATTTGGTGTTTTTTTTATGCTGAATAACATTTCAAGGAAACCATCCCTGGTGAGTTTTTACACCAAGCAAGTGTATGCGAATGTTTTTCTGGTAAAAGTAAAAGTTTTTTAACACCGGAATTGTGTACCTCACAATAATTTGGTGTTTTCCTTGATGCTTTTATATTTCAAATAAACTCGGCCTGGTGCGTTTTTACACCAAGAGATTGTTTCTCTGGTGGGAAGATACACCTATTGAATGTTAATTCTACATTTCCGTTTGTGTTATTTGACACCGAAATGATATACTACACAATCACTTGGTGTTTTTTTCGATGCCAAAAAACCCTCTCTTGCCAGTTTTTACTCTGAGCAGGTTCATGTGGAATTTTTTTCGATGGGGAAGGAGGTAATGAATTTTCATCCGTTTCGAAGAAAACTTTAAAGAATAGAGTAACCCATTGAAAGAAATAAAAACTAATTTCACCCTCTTCTCAATAAAAAAAATTCGCATGAACGTGCTCAAAGTAAAAACTAGCAAGGAATGATTTCCTTGAAATATGATTCAGCATCAAGAAAAACACCAAATATCACAGGGAATGGGGGAGGTTGAATCGAAATGCAACAAAAGATTTATGCATAATTTTCATTTATTAAATAATGCTGGAATATCTTTCGTGGGTCACACGGTATGCTATATGAAAAATAAAAAGATTTTCTATAGAAACGAAACATAAATAAATGCATAATCAAGACAACATTAATATATATTTTATATGTAAAGACTATACATAAAATATGAAATATTTTCTATAAAAATAGAAGGATCTCACAATAATTCATAAAGAAAATCTGGGCTGAGAGAAAATTAGTTATATCTTATTTTTTCAAATGATTTAGTGGTTGGTATCAGACCGTTCTTTCGTTTTCCCTTTGGTGAAGGCGGAAGCATTTTCAGTAGAGCATAAAACGACTGAATATTCAAGCTAAAGCCACAGTAGCTTAACGGGTGAGAGTTGCTTGTTGTCCTCGTCTGAATTGACAAATTGTCCTCCAAATTTGGAGAAATATGAAGGAAACATAAGAGAAATTTCCATCAGTAAAAAACGAATGAGTTTCAAGAAACAGCCTTTTTATTTTCTCTTTCTCGGTGGATGGGGTTGCCATCAAATCTTTCAATTTTTCGTCCATATCGCCAGGTATTCTTTTTATCTCGTTTCGTACAGGACTATGGTTTGCTTTTGTTTGTTGCACAGATATTGAAGATGTTCTTTCAAGTTTATGTATCCTATTGAGTGTTCTCAAAGAAAAAGATTTCCTAAAAATTCAGAGATATTATACTGTTTATCATAACAAATTTACTTCTTTGCTACTTACATGTCTACCACAGGAGCTCTCTTAATTTAGGTAAGTGGGAAAGGCTTCCATTAATTTTTTATCATATTCCATTTTTGTCCTCTTTGATACAGCGGTTCCAAACTTTTCAAAGAGAATATTAGCAACAATATTGACTAATAATGCGATACCTGTCAGTCAGCATCTTATTTTTGTTATATTGGTCTATAATATACTGCCCACCAGCACGTACAATACATTTCTGTATATCCTGATAACAAAGAGAAGTTTCAATCAAAAATGTCCATTTTCAAATGAACAATGATATGCATCTCTTCAATTGAAACACTTGGATATCGAAAAGTCTGAGGTCGCTCAGAGATCATATTATTTTCCATGTCCCACAAAATATCACTTACATCAGATTCTAGCGAGGCCTCCTCTCGGATCACGGAATGGTTACTCAATGTGGACAATGAAGTAGTGGTTGACAAAGAAGGTGTCATTGTCTTCAGCAATAATTTTGGCGTCCTTAATTAATACCATTTTCAATATTAAAATCTGAAACAGGAAAAATAGCTGAAAAACGGTTACAACCTTGCTATAGGAATTGAATTTATATGAAAATGAAATAAATTCATATGAACATGAACAAAAATCCTATGAAAGTCTCGTTTTGAGAGCAAAGTATTCACCTGACAATATTCCGAGAGGTGGTGCAAACGCGGTTATTGAATCTGAAGCCAAAAATACACTTAGATACGGTTCCTCTCTGCTCTTACAGGACTCCAAGACTTCTTTATCAATTTCTGTGAAATCTTTTATTATAATTTATGTATTCTCTTCAACACCAATTTTTGCTTTTACTGTAAAAAAAATGCTTTGTTTTATTCATGAAATGACAATAAGGTAAAACACGATTAAATTTCAACAGATTTATTGTCTTCGCGACATGTTTCGATACACAGTATCTTTTTCAAGGGAATGTAGTATACTTACTAAATTATTCTTCGTTGGAAAATACTTAAATACCTTTCTTATCAATCAAGATAATTAAGGCCTACCTAGAATTATCCCCAGAACCATATAACTTTTAATATTGACAATCAGCCCTATGCTGTATCACTTTCGTTAAAAATAACGTCACCGTTATTCGCCATTTCCGTTATTTTGCTATTACTTAGCAATAGCAATAGCAAGTGATACAGCATAGGGCTGAATAACAATGTACCTATACCAGGAAATCTAAAAAACATAGCTACTACTCAAGAATAAGTTTAACTAAAGGAAACTGTTCGGGTCCGATTGATCATTTAGTAAACAATTCGAGTTTTTCAATTTATTCTAACTTCCAAGGTGTAAAATAACACTTTCTTGGTGTTTGTGGTGGTGAATTACACCTGTTGGTGTCGAACCACACCAGTTGGTGTCAAACCACACCTGTTGGTGTCGAATCTCACCTATTCGTGTCGAATCACACCGAAAGATATTTCCAGTGATTGAAATGTAAAATAATAGCACGAAGGTTCCAATGTAAAACATGAAATTAAATCATTTGCGTAGAAGCAATTAACATTAAGTTTCCGATCTGTTTTGATTATGGAACATTTTAAAATCAAAAGAATGACAGAATCCAAAGTCCAGCAATGTGAATGAATAGTATGTACCTGTAACCTCAAAAAGATTTCAAACAAAAATATTTCCACTTACCTTCAGTAATTATTTCGATAGCTGATTCTCCGATGCCCTGAAGTTTATTTTCAGACACTTCATCTTTGGATTCATGGGAATATGGAATAAGCAAGCTCTATTGCACTTTCAAAATATAACAAATGAAATGACGCCTAAATGGATTGAAATTTGACACCGCTTGGCCGGTAGTTCCGCGGAAAATGCTGAAGCTGAATACTTGTTAACGGAGGGTATTGGAATCACCGTCTTGGTACAGGGTTGCCTGATGTCAGCATTTTTTACGAATTATAAGTGAAAATAATGTGACTGATTTTTGAAAATATGTCTGGTAAAAGATACTAACCACCGAATACTCGAGTGGCTATTGTCGAATGGCAACCGGTTTGAGAAAACATTTATAGAATAACTTTTTTTTATCATAGAATTCTACTATGATATTCGATGGATTATTTTTTGATATTACAAATATAATCAAAAACAATATTTTTTGTGATTGTATCAAAAAAAGATGTACTGAACCAGTTCTGGTTCATTTCAATAGTTTTCATTAAAATGAGTTACCTACAGATGTCAAATAAATTCCTTTGTCCATTGTTGAAAATAAAATAACCACCTCAATATATTCTCTCGGAAATAATGAGTAGATATTTCAATATAAAAATGCGTAAACGATACATGTGGTTACATGATTTCCCATTGGATTTTTGAAATGTCAAAAAATAATGATCATTTTTGTAGAATGAAACTATCTAAATTAATTAAAATTATCGCACCAATCATATTTATCAATTTATTTTAATTATTTAAGAAAAAATTGACTTTTTGTTGAGAAATCACATAGGTGGTTCGTGTCAAGTATGTATTTTTGTCAGTTTTGAATTGTTTCAATTACACTATTTGTCATTTGTCTGAAAGAAAACAATATCTTTACTTTGCTCATGTTTGGTTCATTTAAAATTGCTGTTTAGGTGATTATTTTTTTAAGAGCTTGAGGAAGTATTACGAGATGTTACGGTACATCAACTTTAAGAAACATAAAAATCTTCCTCAAAAATCTATATCGATATTTGCAGTGATGAGATAATTTTGAATAACTTTCGATGAAAACTGTGGAATGGTGTTTTTTTTTCATAAAAAAAATAAACGTTTTTGTTGTGAGACCGATTATGAGATTATCAAGAAAACGTCCTTCACAAGATGGTGGCTGATTTACTCAAACCTGATCACTGATTACACACTTAATCAGTTTCAAGGATGAAGCAAATATAAGTTTCCAGCTGAATACCTATTTGTTTGATTCAAAATTTCGTTTTCCAAATATCCTAGTGAATGTATTGAATAGAAAAATGCAGGTAGCGCAATTCAAGGACTAAAATTGAATCAGATAACAAAAATTTCAAATATAACTTTACTGCTGGTTCCATTTTATTACCTGATAATTGGCAACTGTGTTGACTGTTTAATGTTTTACTTATACCAAGAGAGATGATCGACTATGCAGTGAACATGATGTAGAAGATACGGATTTACGAAGTGCGATTGCCATGGAGAGTGTTTGAAAAAACCCAATCCAATATATATGGTACAACAATAACTATAGCTGACTGAGTAAGCTGAGTGAAAACTTCATTATTATTTTGCAAAAAGTATAGGTAGTGTTTTATATTTTTCCACCAGAAGTTCAATGAATCACAACATTTACGGTGATTTCTTATTTAATCTGGTGAAGTTAATAGCATTAGGTAGATAGTAATTACTACGAAAAATTAACGATTTCTATTTGAACTTTTCATCTATCTATTATTCTCGAGAAATCATCTGGTAGGCTTATTGTTACCTGTGATTCAAAAAATAGGTAGTTACTCTGGTATCTATATATTTAATTTAGCCCGACTCTTTATAATGGAGTTCGTCAAACATAGTAGCAGCACACTCTGTTTCTTTCCATTAACCATTGGGTGCTGCATTGAGTTAGGAGGTAATTTCAACACCAGCGGCAGTCAAAAATCAGCCAGGGAGAATGCAAGATTTCATGAGTATATATTAGCACCAAATTTCATGATTCATACACGGTTTCTATTCAATCGTGATTTGATACGGTGTAACTGGGTGAAAATTTTATACATTGAGTGTAGTTTCTGATTAAACATGAATAAAAGCACTATTGGGTGTATTATTGTTCAACCACTTGGTGTTTCTTTTGATTCAATATTTCAGAATCACTCTAAATCACCTCATCCGTGTTAGTTCTCACTGATGAGGTCAGAATTAACACCACTGAACACCTTCTTATGAGATTTTTAATAAAACTGACAATACATTGCTATTCAGGTGTTGATTTCAATCGGAGTTGGCTCTGAAATCCACTCGATTGAAAGTACACCCTAAAATTTTTTACTGTGTAGCCACGTAGCTTTTGATCATTCAGCATAACAGTTGATAAGACAATTATAAGCAACTGAAGAAATCTCATAAGGTGTCGGAAGAGGCGTGTGTTAATAAAGCAGTGCCAATTTTTAATCAGATAAGTCAATTATCACTATTTATTTATTTTTTATTCATGCGTGTAAACCATCACTTCAAATGGTGTGAAAAACCATACTGGTAATGTGGAAACTGCGATAAAAAGTACTTTTTTCAAGATCGATTTTCCCGTATGAGTCACTGTTGAACAGTAATGTCAGTGTAATATGTAATAAGGAAACTTCAGTTAACCGTTCGAGGTTCCAAATGCTGCTCTACGTCATCAGACTCAAATATTTTTCGGTTTCTTTAGAATCTTCGACATGGTCTTCGACTTCATCAAAGCCGTCAAGTTAACCAAGATCTTTATATTCGATGTTATTTTGAATATTTGTTGTTGCTTCATCATAAATCTCCACCAAATCGACGATTTTCTTCTGATAGTTATATTTCAAATTCAGAGCAGTTTTCTATTCAGCAAACTTTCAAGAATTTATTGCGTTACTGCCAATTCAGGCAGTTTTCCGGAGATGGTGCTTTCGCCGCCAATCGATAGCTGTAAGTTTGTTACCAAGTCAAGTTTGAATTTGAGGATGAACCCAGTGTTGTTCAACTGCTCACTCAGTTGGGAGTAGTTTTTCCAAGTTGAATAAAGTCCTTACCGTGGCGGTTTGATGCATTTCGAAGCTCAAAGCATTCAAAATCATATCCTTTTTCTTACATTCATAATAGGTTCAATCCATTTTCAGATATTTTGGTTAGCCCCAGTAATGATTTCACAAAAGATTTTTCCCTTTTCTGGCGAAAGTCCTGTAACATTCAGTAAAATAGTGGAAGAACGCAACAATATTTTTTTTATTTAGGTAGGTGGTGTGAAATGTAACTTTTGTAGTACATGAAATTGGTTTGTGAAAATGAATAGTCAAATTAATTGAATGTAATCTATTCAACAGAACAAGATAATGAGCATCTTGACCAATGATTACGATTATGGTGGGATTTAACGAATTTCAATAGGTGTTCTTATTGAAATAATACAGAAAAGCAGAATTTTAGCTCATTCGGTGATTATATTTGGTCGCAATTCCATCAGTAGAATTATTATTTGAACATTATATATTGTCACAGTCCGATCATCGAACGTTGACTGAAAATTTCCCTCATTAGATATCATATTACAATTAATTATTAAGGTAGTGCATCACTTTCAACACTTCATTTATATAAATGAAGAGTGAGTGACCTTCACGGCAAAACATTTTTCTTTCAATTTTGAGAACTTTTTGTCGTTTAACAATTCTCAAAAATCTAATTTTTCAATCAAATTTTCTGACTGAAATCTATAGTACGTTCTTTTTTTAAATAGAATTCGCAAACAATCAAAATATGAGTATTTTGATATTCCTTGAAAAACATTTCACCTTTGAGATAAATATATGTACATTTTCACCAAATTTAATTGAAATCAAATTTTGTAGAAGACAAAAATGAAGAACAAAAAATATTTGAGTTAATGTAAAAAAATGGTTCGAATAAAAGTTGTTGATTTTTCTGTTATTTACAGCTTTTATGGCCACTGAGTTTTTTTTTTGATGGCCTGCTTTTGTTAGGAATCGTAGAAAATCATGTATCACCCCAACAAATCCACTTTTTTGCACCCCGCTTCACTTTCTATCAACAATTTAAGTATTTTTTCATAAAGGTCCGAGTAAAAGCAAGGCAGTTATGAACTAGAGGAGAACATGCGTCTTTTCCTAGTTTAACAAGTATAGTTTTTCGTAAGTTGGCTACTTCTTTAGAGTTGTTACCACACAACTCACGTGAGTGTAAAGAAAAGTAGAAACAAGAAACATCCCCTAGAGGGGAAAAGAGACATTTTCAAAATAGCTTTTGATGACAGAAAATAGATTTTTCCCTATACAACGTAGTACAATAATAATGATTTCTTCAAATTTTCTTATCGGGAACTGATGCGAATAACAATTACTCTTATGACGGTAGATGATTTTATATTGTTTTTTTTTTCAGGTGCTTGACATTTTCCTAGTCAGATATGTGTGGGAATTCATGTTGTTCATGTTTCCAGAAAAAACAACCCCAAAGATTCAATATAAGACTAATGCTCTTGATTTTTACGAGTTTCCTAATTTGAATTATGCTTCGTCAGTATTTTCAAGGGCAAATTGTTTTTTGTTAACTAGGTATCGTTCTGTTTTTTTTATTTATATAATTTTTGTATATATCATCGAAAAATATACTATGTTTTTTATTTCGTTTTATTCTGCCTCCTAAAGTATCTACGAATTTACTAATAATAGTAATAGAATCACAACTAACTAGATGCCTCACAATACGTGTAGCAAGCAAATCATCCAACCGATGATGTGAACTGAATAAATCAAGAGCTCAAAGATTATTGAAAATTTGAATATAAGGTGTGAACAATTTGAACTACTATCTAAAACTGATCACGGCTTCCGAAACAAGAAACCAATCATGTAGTTTTTTTTTATTTATGAAGTTACGCATTCGACACTATCGCGATCGTGAGATATTACTGGTGCAACTATTTTGCATTGGGATCCGAGGAGTAGCACATAACTGGGCAATTTCATACTTAGCTAATAGAAAAGAGGCCACACTAGTTGACGGTGTCAGATCTGATACGAGGGACATATATTGGAGCGTACCCCAAGGTTCCATTTTGGGTCCATTGTTCTTTATGATTTTTATCAATGATGTCAATATTTCCTGCATTTTATCGATAATACAAACATACTTATTGATGTCAAACAAAAATGTCGAGTCTCTTGTTGAAACAAGCAATAAGGCGTCTAAGGAATTATATGAATACTGCTTATATAATGGACTCAAGTTGAATTTAACAAAAACTTAGCTCGTTGCGATTTTGACAGATTCTTGTAGCTTTACTAGTAGGTCGTCGAAAACTGTCACTGTCATCCTGATTGTCTCTCCCCCCAGGGTCGCTACAATAATTGTGCTCTTCAGCATTGCTTGTGTCCATTTAATCAATGAGGCATTAATATTCCTTTCCTCTAGTGATTTAGTTATGGAGGCGTGTGAGGTGTTATCGAAAGCACCCTCTATGTCAATGAAGACACAAAGAGCCATTTATTTTGCCACGAATGTCTTTTCAATGCTTTCAATCAAGCATTGACATTAATCGTGACTCTGTGTTAACCGCAGCCATAATCTGCCATAATGTAAATAAAGGAGTCTCTTTTTATCAGGTCATTGGTGTACATGTGAGGCTGTGGGGCAGTAAGAGTCTAGAAAGGTATTTTCAATTCGATTCAAGTTCACTATATCAAGTATTAAATTATGAAAATCATGAAACCAACCCGGAAAATATATATACATGAACTGTTATTCAGTTGTTAGTGGTAATGCTTAGTCACGTCCGACGAAACTTGTAAATCGTGGTGAGGCGTCATAAGTTTAAGTTTGCGTGACTGAAAGCAGTAGCTCTTTCGAATTACAGAGACAGGCATGTCTCGTCTATTGTAGACGTATGTCTAAGCAGAAATCGCATATGAACTTATTCACCAAGTCCAGTGAATTATTCCTTCAATCTTATAACATGCTACTACCCAATTGAAACAGACAAATGAACACCAGTTACCAAATAACGAAATCGTTGAAATTACAAGGTAGGAACCAAAAACTATTTGATTCAACATGAGATTTTGGTTAGTACATTTCATAGTATAGTCGTCATTCGAATGTTATTTGGAGCTAAGATAGCCATTTGTGGATTTGTCTGAAGACAAAGAACTTGTATATATACGCTATTTATCGTAATACCAATTACACCTCTAAACTGTATATATTGCGAAAGATTTGAAACAGAATTTCTATTTTAGTTAATATTAATTTTTTGATTAATAAAACTATAAGTCATCAGTAAGTGTTATAACTCTATCAGCAATTCCACAAGATGATCATTATCAAGAATATAGATGTTTCTCAGCGTTCTCGACGTTATCGGTGTTCTTGATGATTCGAAATATAAGGAACACGAGTCCTGAAGTTGGAGGTTGTACGAAAAATAATTTCAAGTTGAGTTGGCGAATGAAATTCTGTGAAGAATACAAGATACTCATGTAATAAATTGGACCTGAATAATTGAAAATATATTCAGTGATGACTGTAGTTTTTTGTTTTGAATTTGTAGTCTTAAATTGGAAAAAAATATATCTTGAGAGCCTACGTTCCGTCAAATGTATTCTACTCAGAAAACTCTTATATGCAAAGATGCGAATATTTCGAATTTGAGAGCCAAAACGTTGTCAATCGAAAATTAAAGTTTTCTCCGATTCAAGATCTAAAATTCCACAACTACAATCAACTAGCAAATATCGTACAAAATCGCATATTTAATTATCTCATTCAAATCTTATAGAAATGAGAAGACAAAACAGCTGAATAGTCAAAACAAACATCTATTCAAGTGAGGTTTCGAAAACTGTCTGGAATAGTAGATACTCACCTGTTTTGAAATATTGTACTTATGAAATTTGATGATTCTATCATCCTTGAAGATTATTTATATAACATGAGATCAATCAAATAAGATACATTTATTATCAGGCAATGTAAATAAATGTTTTATCAAATATAACTGGAAGCGAACTAATTATACCGGATGATCATTCGAAAAAGTCATATTTGTGGAACCATTTGTGGGAATATGTCTTTTTGTATGGAATTCCTGTTTAGATATTGGTTTCTTCATGGGAAATAAGGCATTTTGAATGGTTCTATCGCCGTTAGAAGATGTCTTTTAACCTTATGATTTGTTTCGTCGAAAGTTGATGTTTGGGTGTGGATAGACATATGGCCTTTCAAAAAATCACTCCTCATATAATGACAGGTAGTGTCAACAATCTCTACTTATTTTGATAATGTGATTACTTTACATTTTGACACGAATTTTAATGAAAACTACGAAATGTCAAAAAATTATCAGATAGATGTTATCTACACCTTTTTTCAGTTGTAAGTTGTTATTCAGAGAGTACCAGCTGTAGTTTATTGTTCTCCCATTTCCTATTCTTACTTATCAAGTCCTTGACGAGCATAGAATGAAGTCTCTCACGGCCGAAAGTATAATCAAGGAGTATGGTTTCCGAGCTTTGGTTCACCTCCGTGGAGGCGGTTTCTATGGACGTTTCGCTCACAACTGCGGTGAGCATCTTCAGCGTGGATTTTGTCATATACTGATGAGTATTATGTCGCTCTTCGAGAAGACAAAATTCACGCTGATGCTCACCGCAGTTGAACAGCCATAGAAACCGCCTCCTCGGAGGTGAACCGACCACGACCCCAAAGCCCGGAAACCATACTCCTTGATTAAGTTCTTGACGGTTTCCGAATTACAAGTAATGGTTTCTGAAATACAACTGACGCTTTCTGAAAAACAATTTACTAATCTGAAATTGAAGTTACACTTACATGTTACGGTTTCTGAAAATCAAATTAACAATTCTGAATTTCATGTTATATTTTCTAAATTACATTTTACTAATCTGAATGAATATCAAGTTACACTTTCTGAATTACATTTGAAAAAGGTGTAGTAGACTTGAATCGAACTCATATCTCAATGTGAGTCTTATTAGCTCTAGGAATTAAAATTCTGCATTACAACGTTGTTGTAGGTTTTGTTGACGCACTTGAAATATACATTTTTCTTTACAGTTATAGGTACAGAATAGGGATATTACCATATTCACCGAAAATTTTAAATTATTTCATATCAGTGAAAATAGAACAAGAAAACAGGTACCATAACAATATGCTTATTATTAAATTTTTTCTTTCAATTGATTCTGAAATTCATATACCTATATCATGTATAATAATGTTTCAGTTTTTTCCATACCCGCATTGGAACTTATTTACTTCATCTTGTAAAGCTCATACACCATATTCGTTACACATTAATTTCGTCTGGAATAATGAGAGTTTTGGATTAGCCGAGTCTAAATAAAATATAATTGATAAATCTGGCAATGACAGATTTTTATGGAACTCATCATTCCACTACATTCCACATACACTCTGGTAACTAATCCATCTGGTTTTCTGTAATAATTCTCCCTGCATTCCACGACAATTAGCACATGTAAAGACCGATGCAAGTTATCAATCTATGCACATAAGTAAAATATTCCCATGCTAATCTAACCTGTAGTCATTCTCATTTGTACACTTCCCTCACGATTCTTGAATTAATATTATACGAAGTGCATGTGAGAATATTTTCCATGTGAAAAACAACTTCACAACTTCGTGGGGATTAATGAAGAAATTATCTCCGTTCTTTCAAATACAAGAGATCATTAGTACACAAAGTATACATAGAAAATGGGCTATTGGATGCCTGTGGTGTCACTCAATGAGAACAAAAGAAGGTTTCCCCTTCACCAAGAAGTGATCTATATGTATTTTGTGTTTTCGATGCAGTTTAAATTCAGTCTTTGAACAAATAAAATTCACGGTGGAGATGGTTGATGGACAGTTGTCATTTTTGGACATATTGATTATCAGGAATGGAGAACATGTGGAAATTGACATTTATAGGAAACCTACAAACACTAACAGATTCATACCCGCAGATTCTAACCACCACATTCAGCACAAGATGGCGAGCTGCAATTTCCTTGTCCACAGGGCATTGAGTTTACCACTCAGTGATCAACGTTTTCAGAAAGAAATCAAAACAATTAAGAAGATAGCCATTAACAATGGATATTCTCCTAACATAATAGAAAAAATTCAAGATGTCCTTAAGACAAGTTTCTACACTAGATCAAGCTAAAGATCCAAAAAAATTCATAAAAATTACACACGATTCCCGGCTTACGAGAGGTCTCAATTCAATCTTCCGGGATGTAAACCTACAGCTTGTACATAGCAGTACGAACAATCTCCAAATGATAGTAGGCAACCCAAAAGACAAAATTCCAATTTTAGATAGATCAGGAATTCATGAAATTAGCTGTCAAAATTGTGATAATATTTATTATGGTCAAACCAAGCGATATACGAATGTACGTTTTCGTGAACATTTAGCCCACGCTAAATATTCACGGAAAAATAAGTCGAGTGGTGCTGATCATTTACTAGAAACTCATCATAAAATCAACATTGAAAATTTAAAATTAGTAAAGCCCGTTAATGATTATAGAAAATTGGATTGTTATGAAAGTATTAAGTATAAGTAGCTATATACAAGAACGGTTCAAGTAGGTCCTTGCTTAATAACGATAATGTTCCATTATATTCAAAACTATTTGAGTTGTTACCGACAAAGTAATCAATAACATTTTGATTTAGTTGAATTAATTATACCTGACAAAGTTTTGTTTACAAGTTCGTATCAACTCCTGTTTCACATTATGTTAATCATAACAATTAGATAGTTATAAATATAACTAATTTGGTACTAATCTTCAGTTTAGTAATCCTACTGATGAAGTTAACTTGGTTAACAAAATGCGCATCTAGGAACGAAATTATTAGTGTGGTGAAGGGGAAAACTTCTTTTGTTCTCACAAAGTATACATATTTTTTATATTCTTTCTCTGATATGCTGAGTGAATTTTTGGTTTGAGAATACCGTTGGATCGGCTTCAAAAAGTTGTATTCTCTCTTTCAATATACTCGAATGGTTTCTAACTGTAAGAAGTTTATCAGAATTTAAAAAATATAATAATTGGTGTCTGTTCCGGCTCTTCTATTCTTTCAGAGATGCTGTGGCGCTATCATTCTTAACATTTATATGGAATATCTTAACTGATATATTTTTCCAAATATTTGTTTTTTGTGGTAATGGTCTTTCAGTTCGCTTGTTCATTCTCCGTGAGCTCCTCCTAGTCCCACTCCTACTCCTACCCCCCTTCCACTTCCGTATACAACCTCAGCAAATCTCGTCAGTGCCACTAAATCGAGAATGAACTAATTCGATTAGTACACTATAAGTTTTGTCTGACCTTCGAACCAATACTGTTTTACCATGTTCTACAGTTGCAGAAAATACGATGAAAGATCAAATAGTACAATATGCACATTAAAATGGTCATTACATCATAACGGTCTAGTTTCAGACAAGATCATAGTGCCACAACAGTCCTTCTCTCCATCACTGCTGATATATTCGAAGTGACAGATGAAAGCAAACTGAAATGCTTAGTATTGTTGGACTGCAGTAATGTGATTACGAAATACATGAGCCCATGTGTTCAAAATTAATGCGAATGAGTCTCTAGTCATGTTTTTCGGACCCAAAAAAGTGAGAAGTCATACATGAGGTTAATAAGAATCTAGGACTATACCTAACTACCTATATTTAATATTCACGAGACATATTGACTATCTGTGCCAAACCTCTCATACAACCCCGAGTCGTTTATTTCTGAATCTCCACAAAAATGAATTCGAAACTCTGTGAGTCTGTGATTTTTTTTTCCTATCTAATATATGGCGCCCATTGCTTACAGCATTTTCAAAATTTATGTTTCAGACCGTGATACGGAATTCATAAATATGACTACATCTCGTCGAAAATGGAACGCTCTGGTTGGTTGAGACTATTGACCCTCAGAACTTTGCATCTCATAACAAACACACAAGATACCAAAAAACAGGTAGGTATATCACTTTCGTAAACTATGGACGTTTTTCAATGTATTGTGACAAACCTAAGGCCGGACTTGGATGCGATATTCGCGCTCAGCCTGCTCGGATGATCTCACCTCAGCTCGTTAACGTTATCCCCACGACTCATCGTTCTATTACCAATGGATGAATGTACGGGAGCCATCTGGTAAAGGTATCTGCTTGCCAGTATATAAGACACTCAACATTAGATGGCAAGCAACGTCGCAGAGTTTCAGTTGCAGATATAGTTCGAGAGTTCGCAAATAGAGAGAGTAACGACAGAAGAGTTTTAAATGAATTATCGAAATGAGTTAAGTGTATTTTCACTGCAGTCTCATTTTCTGACACTTTCACCCACAGCTCTCCATACAATGCTCCTGAATTGTATAAACTACCCAGTGAATTCAGCACGTACATTTCTAATTAAAAAAAAAATGAAAATACTGATTTTTTATAAGGTATTTTCATTGAATTTATCACTAAAATTCTTAGTTGCGGACGATTTGAAAAACAGCTATTGCATTTAATTCACTGATTCATCTGTTTTTTTTTCCTAGTTTGCGAGTTTGTTATTTTTGATCATGATAATGATGAATGTATTTCCTTAAACAAGCCCTTACCGGCCATGCCAAACTAGCAGAACTAGACACATCGCATCGCCAAGAAGTTAGTACGACTTTCCTCAAACCAGAAAACATACTATGTCTGCATCCGATGAAAAACAAAAATATTCTGGTATATTCCTCTCTAAATTGAAACTTCTAAAATGTATTTCTTGCGATAATGTAAGTTATCCCAGACCGAGGGCTATTATTCGGGCAGCCGTCAGCTTTCGGTCGGGTCGCGATGCTTCTCACCGCCGAAAAAGACACGACGAGCGACATTTTATGCTAATTCGCGAAGAACTTCTGTGAAACAAACATAACCTAAGACTTGATCGCATCATTTATCGAGATTTACTTATTCGGATGCTCCAATGAAATTGGATACATGAGATAGGAGAATCTAACAGCTTCAGAAGCTGCATCGAGGAAATTTTTACAAATTGTTCTCGGAAGTGTATTTTTCATTATGTGCTCAGTTTTGAATATTTTCATTTCGTTAAAATAGACATATCCTGAGTTCACATAGCGCAGAAAAGTTGGTGCACTTTATATCAGTTGTCTCTCAATTTATTTTATAGGAAATACCTATCAGATATCAAGTACTAAACAATTTTGGTTCCATTAGGGGCAAACAGTCATGAATATGCAACTAGAAATTACAGTTCGGAAAACCATCCCTCAGACATCAACACTAACTCTTCACCAATTTTTTGTTACTGTAAATATTATTTGTTTTTCTTGTAAGGAATATCCCAGCCAGGTCCTTTCTCCAAAACCCACATACATTCAGACGGCAAGCTGGTATCATTTAACTACTTCCGTAGGGTGACTATCGAGTCCGAAAATCGTATGCCCTGAGCAGAGGAAGGCTACTGTCGTATTACGGCAAGCCAGTATAATTTTTGGATTCGAGAGCAGTGTGTCATAATTCCACCAAGGACTCCTATGATTAGAACTACCATTTTTTTTATCAGAATGTTTTGGTTAAAATGTGTGGAGTGCATTCTGATATTTTGTTTAGATTTACTTCTCTAATCCAGACGATATTCGGTTCGCCTGGAGTAGAAAAATAAGTCTATGATGAAAATCGTCTTTGGTTGTCAAGGACAATATAACAGGCTCAAACAAAAAAGTCAAATTTTTGGATGAGACAAGGTCTTCAATATTTTTAGACAAGATCATGCATTGTCTTCGTGTCAGCTTTTTACTGATGAGGTTTCAATTTGATGTTATAGTTTGGGTCACCCTCTTTAGTTTCGAACACAAAACGCAAGGGCTGCTTCCCTGAAAATAAATCCATTTTAATTATGTTTATAGTGTTATCTGCAGTTTCCTGTATTCGTTTATTGGTGGTTTTCCTTAAATCAAACTTGTTTACTCAAAAAATATCATATGTATGGTCCATTTATGTACAAAGATACTGTCTTTTGCTACCTACAGGATTGTAGGGAACAAGTAGAGAAAGAACCGTTATTTGAGCTGCTCCGTAACTATAAATAATTTCATCCCGAAAAATACTATATCCGGAAACACGGGTCAAGTCTATGGACTGTGTTTACGTACTACGTATATGATTCTACTGAACCCTCCGTATATTATTATTATAAACTCTAATGCTGGCAGAAGCTTATTTGAAGAAAGCACTTTTTGAATTTTCGTAAGTTGCCTAAAGTTTGTCGCAATGGAGTCGACGCTCACAAACTCTTGTAGAGTATCCAATCGAACGTAATAATCACTATTGATGCACTTCGTTCTACATTCCGTCAAATCCGTTATTTGAGTCTTATTCAGGCAGCAGAATATTGGACAAATATACAGATCTGGAATGAAATTATGGGCCTATCAGTCCAGTCGACCAGTATAAGAGGCTATGAGTGCAATAACGGACTAACCCACAATAATTCAACAAATGTTTTTTTGCAGAATCTCACTTTGCTTCTAGGAATTCACACCTGCCGGTGCTGTTACCTAGTGACGGGAAGAAAAAGGTTGGTTTACGAGTTAATGAATTTTGACATGGCGATTGAGATTCTGCAAAAAAACCATTTGTTGAATTATTGTGGGTTAGTCCGTTATTGCACTCATAGCCTATTATAAAATATACCAGATACGTGCGATGGATGAATAAGTATTTGACTGAACCACTGTGCACTACTCAGTTGATACTTGATATGTGTTATATTTTGTATTGGTTGACTGGACCGATATTCTGATAATTTTATTCCAGATAACTACTACTACTTGCAGAAAAATTCAATATGTTGTGAAGACACAGACAATTGCAATGACATTGCGGGTCACAGTTGCTGAACCTCTATGGCTAAGCTTGTAATGACTATGAAAGTATTTGAGGTGGTCGGTGGATCAGCGGTCTAACGCACAGGCCGTTCGAAACTCCAACATAGCGATAGTCGGTTCGAATCCGATGTAGGTACGAGAATTTTTCTCAACTGCTTTATATCGGATCGATAGGCGGCCGCGTGCCTTGTTGAAAAGCAAGTGTATTGTGAGTTGTCTAGATGCGAATCTCGTCTAGTGCTAGCTTGGAGTGCACACCGACCACTCGAGGTGGTGCTGTAAGTTTTCCGGGTTTTCCTACAGCTGAAAAGTGAATACATCACCTAAAACATCAGTAAGTCGCCCGGAGCGCCACGGCAAATAATAATAATAGCCGTCCTCTACCCGCACAGGCTATGCCTTTGGGTACACTCTACGAGTGTTTATGAGGAAGTATTATTATTATTATTATTATAATATATCCAAGTACATTCAGTAATATCATCGATCTTGATTCCTGAGGGGTAAACCCTTGACCCTCAACCTCTTAAAGAGCTTCACCTGCATTCACCATCATTTTGTTATGGCATGACCAACCTGTCAAAATGAATTTAGACTCGGGCCGTATCAGTTACCCTGATACCTTGTCTCGAACTGAAACAAATGAGTAGGTATATAAAAAATACAAACGTGGTGAGATACTCGAACCCTGCATACTTTGTGAAATGAGGGTTATTTGTAGATTGTAGGGCAAAGTTTTCCAGTTTCCTGGGAGCTAAGTTCCTAATGTCGATGGGCGCTATGAATAATACCCCTTCCAGGAATTTGAACATCTTGCAGAAGAGCGCTGGGCATTCGCAAAGCAGAATAGCGCTGGGCATTCGCAAAGCAGATATTTGCAGTTCTCGCAGTAGCGGAAACTGTCACTCTCTGACTTGCCTATCTTTTTAAGGTGATACCCCGGAGGGCAGTATCCAGTAAGTACTCCCGTTACCAATTTCAAGTTTTCTTTGTTCAACTCAAGAAGCTGTTTCCTTGGCGATAGGCTCACTGGTCTTTTCGCTTGTCTTTGTCCTGGCACTTTATTCCAGTGAGACTTCATTTTATCAAATTCCCAGCGTCAAAAATATTTTTAAAGTGGGTTTTGTCCCTTCTGTGGCAAAGCAGTCTGCTTTCTCATTGCCTTTGATGTGCCCCTGTGACCTGGCAACCACATCGGGGTTACCTGATTGTTTGCTGCCAGTTATCTGAGGGTTTATTTACAGTTCCAAGTCAGCTTAGACTCACTCGTGTGTGACTTCAGAGCTTTTAGTGCTGCTTGGCTATCGATAGTGTATAGATTTCTATCCTTCGGGTACCCCTTTCAAGACGGAAGGTTTAGTATTGCCTCTAGAGCTGCAGTAGGGCACGTAAATATTGCTTCTGTGGTTTCCAGAAAAGCTAGCCGCTGCACTTTCTGCAGCTTGACTTGTTGCATTTTTGATACCATACCAGTTAGGCGAAGATGACCATAAATTTGAAGATCATTTGGTATTATCAATAAATCATTTTTGGTTTCAGACCCAATGTCTTACCGAAGATTCTGCGGCATGTCCATGTGATTGATTTGGCTGTTTTATGCCAGTTTTAGGTCGATTATAACGCTCAATTTTACTTCTTCAGAAAATGTTAGCTGGGTCCCATTCAGGGTTCGGACTTTGAGTTCATATGTACTTTTGCCTGCTGGTGAATGGGACCAGCACTGTTTTGCTAAGATTAACATTGAATTCCTCCTTTGCGCACCAGCTTCTGATTGTTTTTAGGGCTACTTACATTTGGTTGGAGATTACTGCCCCTAGTGGTGATGACAAGGTCATCGGTATAACCTTGGTCCTGAACCCACATTCTTGTAGCTTCACTAGCAGGTCGTCGACAATCAGTGACCTCAGTAATAATAATAATAATAATAATAATAAATATACTTTATTGTCAAAAAATAATTAATTTTGTAGACAAAGCATAGTAGGGATACATTAATTAGTGTGATAAAAAAATATATAAAAATATGTTCAATAGAAATAAAAACATACAAATATACAAATATATATGAAAATGTAACGGTGGGTGTACATAACAGTCAAAAAAATTTATAATAAATATAAAAATATGGAAATATATATGATATACAGTGTGTCCCAGCTAAAACTTGTCACCTCCCTAATATCCGAACTCATGAAAAAAATTGAAAATCGCTCAGACCCGTCGATTTTTATTTCAAGGGGGAACACTTTCACCAAATACACCATCATTGTGTTGTCAACCCCCTCAACCCCTGCACCCCCTACTTCAGAATTTTCAATGGGACTACTATACTTGTGATACATCATTTTGAAGGGAATTCAATCCCAAATACATCGGTTTACTGAAATTGAGGATCGATCAAGTGTTGTTGAAGTTTTCATGAAAACTAAGTTTTATCCAGATATTTTAATTTTTCATCACCTCAAATGTTAGCGTCGTAAGAAAGGTTCACTGTGGGTACGCCACTGTATTGAAAAATAATATGCTGTCAGAAATGATAGTTTCGAAGGTGAGACAGACGTTTTTATGAAAAAAAAAATTGCCCTCGTGTGTTTTTGTATACGCATATCTTTGTTTACGCCTTGGTAATTGATGTATTCGAGTCACTGCATTCAATAATTTGAAAACATTCGAAAATGGTTTATACTGTACAAGAGAGAATATCCATTGTAGCTGCGTATTTTGAAAATGGACGATGTGCTAGAGATACGGCTCGAAGTTTCGATGAAAGTAATCCAGAAAACACCACATCATATCAGTACGTGCTTCAATTGATGAATAAGTTCTTGGAGTCGGGATCAGTGCTGAATAAAAAACATGAACGAGAAAAGCCTATGAGAAATGAAGGGGTCGCTGTTGCAGTTGTAGGACATGCAGTGATGGACAACATTCAATCGTTAAGACAACTTGAGACTATTTCTGGAGTTTCGAAAAGCAGCGTACATCGAATTCTGAAAGACGCAAAATTCCATCCTTATAAAATGCAGAATGTACAAGAATTAAATGAAGATGATCCTGACAGACGTACAGAGTTTTGTGAAATCATGAGTCAATTATTGATTGGTGATAATAATTACCTCTACAATGTGTGCTTTTCTGACGAATCTTGTTTTTATTTAAATGGACATGTGAACAGGCACAACTGCAGATACTGGATAGACGTAAATCCCCATTGGTACAGGGAAACTCATACACAAACTCCCCAGAAATTGAATGTTTGGGCTGGTATTCTGGGAGACCATATTGTAGGTCCATATTTTATTGATGGTAACCTCAACGGACAAACGTATCTTGAACTTCTTGATACAACTGTGAACCCCAGAATCACTCAGTTACTTGAAGACGATGATAGGTTACTTGACGGTCAGCTCACCTTTCAACAAGTTGGAGCTCCTCCACATTTTGTTGCACCTGTACGTCAATTTTTAGATGACAATTTCACAGGGCGATGGATTGGAAGGCGAGGACCAATAGAATGGCCGGCTAGATCTCCTGATTTATCACCATTAGACTTCTTTTTATGGGGTCATTTGAAATCCAAAGTTTATATTTCCCAGCCAACTTCTCTTGATGATCTACGCAGGAGAATTGTTGTGGAGTGTCGTGCCAGAAATGTTGAGCAATGTGCGAAGAAATTTCGAAGATCGCTTATACTTCTGTATGGAACTGAATGGTTCACATTTTGAACCTTTCATACGATGATAACATGTTAGGTGATGAAAAATAAAAATATCTGGAAAAAATTAGTTTTCATGAAAACTTCAACAACACTTGATCGATCCTCAATTTCAGTACACCGATGTATTTGGGATTGAATTTCCTTCAAAATGATTTATCACAAGTATAGTAGT
Source organism: Chrysolina americana (assembly GCA_958502065.1). Lineage (NCBI taxonomy): Eukaryota > Metazoa > Arthropoda > Insecta > Coleoptera > Chrysomelidae > Chrysolina > Chrysolina americana. The sequence continues at coordinate 13,712,127 of OY293413.1, forward strand.
CCCATTGAAAATTCTGAAGTAGGGGGTGTTGGGGTTGAGGGGGTTGACAACACAATGATGGTGTATTTGGTGAAAGTGTTCCCCCTTGAAATACAAATCGACGGGTCTGAGCGATTTTCCATTTTTTTCATGAGTTCGGATATTAGGAGGGTGACAAGTTTTAGCTGGGACACACTGTATATAAATATATATACAATATGAAAAGTAACTTGTGACATCTACAGTCACTAGTTTGAAACTTAATATATATATATATAAATAATGTTTGGTGCACAAATCTGTCAAAAACTATATATAAAAAAACAAAAAAAAAAACATTAAAATTGTAACAAATGTGTAAAGGTCATCTCGACCCCAGGATCTCTATAATGATTCTGATTTTCAGCATTGCTTCTATCCATCTGATCAATGAGGCGTTGATATTCTTTTCCTGTAGTGATGTGGATATGGAGGCATTTGAAGTATCGATTGCACCCTCTATATCAATAAAGGCACAAAGAGCCATTTTTTTGCTTTCAATCAGGCATTGGAGAGCATTGATCGGGGATTCACCTGCTTGGTATACCTTCTCTCGAACTGAGAGAAATAAGTATGTAGAAAATACAAACGTGGTGAAATACTCGAACCGTTCTATTGCATACTTTGAGGAGTGGGTGCTGTTTAATCACACCTCAAACGTGCTGCAGATCAGGAAGGAATCTATGAGTTTTACCAACGTTTAGCTCAATAGTATAATTTCGACCAATATAAATTAAGCTAATTTCGATAATTTTGGGCGTCAATATATTTCCAATAGTTTGATGAAATGAACAGTATTCGCTATGAAGTATGTAACATGTGGGAAAAAAGTTTTTTAGTTCAACACGTGGTCGATAGTATATTCAAGTGAGAAGTTTCAAATTTCAGTAGAATCTATATCTTTTCGAATTTGTCTGCTGTCTCGATATCTTCATCGGTCACTTGATCGATGTTGTTGGGTATTCTGAAAGATATAGTGTTTTCGAGAGCATTGTTTAAGGACACACGATATGATATAGACACGCTTTCAATTAAAATTGGTTTTTGAATTATTGAGGGGATTATCTCAATTGGCAATAGCATTTCAAGACACCTTGCTCAAACACCTTCCGAAATCGGCAATTCGAATACCTAATTCAACCGGAGCATTTATTAGAGGTATGTTGCATGTTGTGTACCTGTCAACCTGTCGATGATTCTGCTTCCCACGACTGCCGAGTACGGTCTCCACGATTCTTTTTTGTTTCGTATGGGTATTGTTTTGGTCAAGTTTGTGACTGAAGTAGCAGATATTGTCCCAAATTTATAGGGTACGCTGAAACCTCCAGTTGTATATCACTACTGCATCTCTTCGACAGTTCTTGAAATGTTCATTTTGTGTGAGCCTGTCTGTGAATCAGAACATGGGGATGGGTATCGATATAATCAGTCAATAACTGTGAATGTTGCGAATTTATTACTATATTGAATCTAGATAAGATAAAATTATAAGTAATATGCGCTCATCACTACTTATCTTTGTGGATGATTGCGAGCCACAGATTCAGTTTCAAACAATTATAAAAAAGTTCACTACATAACCACAACAAAAAAGTCACAAAAAAGGAACGAAGGATGATAAAAATAAAAAAATATACATCGAACTAAATACTGAAGAGAAGAAATCACGAAAACAGAAAACGACAAGAACATTCAAAATAATGTTGGGAAATGTAATGAATATTTTTCCAGTATGTGTTAAATTGCAATTTGAAAAAATATGTAATAAATCTTGAAAATACTAATGGAAATTAAACAAAACTGGTCATACCTGAACTTAAAAGTACTGAATCATCTATTTTAGATGTTATCAAAAATGAAATGAAATAATTATATATTCTTTCTTCTGTCCCACATCATTCATAGATTCAACTTAAAGAAGTCCCAGGGTAGTACCAGAAATTGAGATCGGTGTCTGCATAAATCTTAATGATGACCATTATCGAGAATACCAATGCTTTCAATTCGAAGAATTTGCAAATATTTTTTTTTTACCAGGTATATAAAGCCTTTGAAAACTTGTCAGTATTCACCAGAAGATTATTGCGGACAGAAGCAGTGGAAACTATGTTATACATATTATAAAAAATGAAATTAATGTACTCAATCAGAGTAGTGTTATTTACGTGGTCTTTTATCGTTCATTGAGAAAAATAACTCAATATCAGAAGATCAACATAGATTCCTATCCAAAAAGTCGACAACCACTATTCCTACTATCACAGAATCGTAGATTACATTGAGGTACGAATGCCCCTGTGAGTTTTATTACGATCTCAGAAAGACATTTGATTGGATGATTCTCTGTTATAATCACATAACGACATAGACAGGCTCCATGTGCCAGCATTTTTCACAATCTACGGAGAAGATGCTGCACTCATTATTTCTAATCCCCACGAACATTTCATTAGAGAAAATTGTGAAGTTATCAACTGGTTCACAGTTAACTTTCTATTTGAAAAAACTCGTTAGAAGAATATTGAACCTCGATCAATTGTTGCAGCTCTATAGCTCTATTTTACAAAAGTGACATTCTGGGGGACATCAATAGATGATGAACTACTGTTTTTACTGACTAAAATATAGTGTATCTTTTGTTCAATTATGGGCATAAGTTATCGATCCTCATACCGACACTCATTTTAAGACCCGAAAATTTGAACTATAGCGTCTCTCAATACCTTAGAACTGATGTTTGTGTATTTGTTTAATACTCGAAACAAAGATTAATATACTGTACCGTTCAACAAACTTTGGAAGAGTTACGAAGAGTTTTTTTAAATCTATGTTTAATAATCAGTTTTATCACCAAGTCCACATAATATCCATTCAGTACAGCCACCTCTCTAATAATAATTTTCTCAGTTTTGAATCTCTCCTTGTTGAGCCGAACGACAAGAGTTAATTCATCAAGGAATTTAATCCCTCCATTTTTTGCTATGGGCAATGGTGGAAGCTCTCTGGGATGTGCCTGAGTGTGCCATTCCTGTAGATATCGAATTCAAGTTCATCTACAAATGGCAGCTGTTTTTTTATTTCAGTTTAATACTTTAATGATATGGTTTGAAAATGACTAATTCTGAAACAAAACTATCTACGTCGACTTGTTTAGTAACAAATATAGCGAACACTTCGTCTTGTTAAGTATTCTACATATTATCTAACAAATTGGCTCGAAAGGGAGACAGGGTTACCCATGTCTATACAGGCCGTTTCTTTCATCATGTGGCAACATTGCTATATTCTAAACCATAATAGATACAAAGACGATTAAATGGGAAAAATGTAACTATTGTGGTGAGCAGTACATTGGTCAGAGAAAATCTACGGGGACTCTCGCCCTTCCCGACTTAACAGGGAAAACTAAAAATGCTGTTTTCGGTTTTTTACGAATAGAATGGTTATTTCAGAAAATATAAAAAATTGAAAGAGGAAAGTTTTATTGTAATCAAAATGTACTAGAACTACGTAATGATAAATTTTTAATTAAACGTTTTGTGTCAACACGGCCACCATCAACAATTTTTTTCAAATACGGACCTGTCTATTTCATCACAAATATTGATAAAGCGATGAAATCATAATTCAGTGGTATATCACACTTGACATTTTTATAGCGTTTCATATAAAATAACTGGCATCATCAGTAAAAAACCGAAAACAGCATTTTCAGTTTTTCCTGTATAAGTTGGGAAGGGCGAGAATCCCCGTAAATTTTCTATGACCAATTTACTGCTCACTACAATATATACCTTTAATCCCATTTAATCGTCTTTGTATCTATTACGGTTTAGAATATAGCAATGTTACCACATGGTAAAAGAAACGGCCTGTATATATCCGAGTTGTTCTTAGAAGCAGTTGCAATTATTCCTTATGCAGTTTGTCGTGGCTTCGTAACTCTTCATCTTTTCAATAATGGGGTTTCGATAGTATATTCAAAATCATCACTATGGAGGTGATAAACAAAACCTCGAAAATGCTACAACAGATTCTGGGTACTACCAAAGATAAAACAGAAGGAAAATCGAGGATTTACTCAATTAGCTGTTAGGACTGCGAGAAGTGTGGGTCAAACTAGATAGGCCATGAAATTACGGTTCAAAGAGCACATTTCTCATATCGAATTTTTAGACTAAGAAATTCGTGGGTGGCCCAATATGATTTTAATCACGACCAACGATTAGTTCACACAAGAAATCAATTAGGCAAACATTTCTCGATGCATTTGAGTCTGGAAATTGCAAAATTTAAAAATGGTATGAACGCGGATGAGATCACAGTGCCATACAGCGCCATGTTCAATTTCATAATACCATTAAAACAAATGAGTAAATAGAGTAAGTACAGAATTTGTCAACTTTGAGGTAGTTTTGGGTAGTCTCTATTTCTTGAATTACTTTTGAAGTGATACACCCCTCACTTATAATACCTTTTCTTCCTCTACCATAATTTTACCATTTTTCTTATTTTTTTGTACTTTTTTGTATTTTTTCATACTCGTGTATACTTTTTTGTACTTCCTTGTACTTCTTCGTAACTTTCTTTAATGAAAACCATATCTGAACTCACATGTGAGCACTACTACTGCTACTTTTCGGTGTTTTTCACTCCAACTTTACAAGCAACACCCCCCTCTTTGTACACCCCCTATCGAATAACACTTATTCCAATAGTTATTTTCTACATCCCATGGCCCACAATGGAAACAGGGGTAACAAAACTATCAGAATGATGAAAGCGTCTGAGCCGTCAATTTAAAATAAATGCCAAGACAAGTAGTGAGTGAGTGAGCCAGACCATAGTGACGCGGGGCTGTCGTCCGAATAACTGCTTCCACATCGATCCACCGCCACCTCTCCGGCCCGACGGCCCTTCACAGCACACCACGACGACCACTTAATTATTATTTATCATCTTACAACACGTAAATAAGCGGAATTGTTCTTGTTCTGGAAATTTGAATGGTCTCTAGCAACGACATTACTTTATGATTCATGCATTAACATTGGTTAATTATTCTGTGTTGGGCTGCATTCGGTACAACAATTGTTTCGACAAAAAAATGGAAAAGTTAAAAAAAAATCATTTTGTTTATGAGTATCTGCATATCGATACGGGTCTACAAGTGTTGATTGTAGCTTTTCAGATGTGGTGCTTGCAGTTTTTTTTTTCGAATTTTCCCGAAGCTTTGGAAGCATCTCTGACAAACAAGGTAGCTTCATTTTCAAATAGACGAGATATAAGAACCGCATATAGAAGAGATAACACGTTGGGAAACTTCATCAAGTATGATAAAGGCAGAACATCCAAATTCGAGTAGTATACAGGCCGTTTCTTTTATCATGTTGTATCATTGCTATATTCTAAACCGTAATAGATACAAAGGCGATTAAATGGGAAAAAATGTAACTATTGTGGTGAGCAGTACATTGGTCAGAGAAAATCTACGGGGACTCTAGCCCTTCCCGACTTATACAGGGAAAACTAAAATGCTCTTTTTGGTTTTTTACGAATAGAATGGTTATTTCAGAAAATATTAAAAACAGCATTTTCATTTTTCCCTGTATAAGTTGGGAAGGGCGAGAATCCCCGTAAATTTTCTATGACCAATTTACTGCTCACCACAATAGTTATCTTTTTTCCCATTTAATCGTCTTTGTATCTATTACGGTTTAGAATATAGCAATGTTACCACATGATAAAAGAAACGGCCTGTATGCTTGGATCAAGTAACACAACCCAGATGAGTAACTCGCCGCTCACGCCTTGAACTTTGTAAGGGGCATCTTTTGAGAGATAGGTCTATTATAGCCTTTTCCCTCACTGGCAGTGTCGTGCATTGTTTACAGAAATATTGAGGTTCAATAAAATTGATATAATGAAAAACCAATATAGAATGGAAATCTGAAATTATGATTAAAGAATCTTCACATAATTCTGAGAATAGCCGATGCTGTAGTTGACAGATTTTTTCATGTTCATTCATTTTACTCTATTCCAATTCGATTTTCCTTTCTCGATAGTTACGACACCGGTAGCTTACCTATGGAATGATATATTTTGATTTCCTGCTTCAAATGGTCTTTTACAAATTTCACAATGCTTCACATCGTTTGAAGATAAAAACTAACGATTGTAAAACGCACATGAACTCAGAATTTGCCCTTCATTCATGAAAAAACACTCCAATAAGCCAAAGACCAAATCAAACTCATAATTGCTCTGTTGTTGTTGTCAAATATCAAATACAGCTTTGCCGTACTGAGCAGACTAAATCAACAACGAAGAATATCGGTGTGACGATGGAAATACTATCGTTTGCCTTCTTATTGCTATACAGTGAGGGGCAATATTATGGAATAAATTCATTTTTACGAGAATAGGCAACTTTTGAGACAAATCCCGAAACACGTCGATTTTTATTTCCAAATTATGATTTTGTGGCAGATATGTCATACTAGTGACGTCATCCATCTTTGCGTGATGACGTAATCGATGATTTTTTTAAATGAGAATAGGGGTCGTGTGATAGCTCATTTAAAAGGTTATTCAATTCTCTATTCAGTGATATGAACATCAACATAATTATTTATACAGGGTGGCCAAAAAAATATTTAATTTGTAAATGAAATTAATTGTCACAAAAAGAAGTATTATCATTTATTAAATACAAAATTACATTGTACTACTGTCGGAAAACAGAAAAAAAAATTATTTGACAAATGAAAATTGCTTTTCGCTTAAATTAAATGTTCAAATTGCCACCCACCGGCCTCTTGGCAGTAATGGAACCGACGAATACATTCTTCTTGAACATTGTGGATCATTTCTGGAGGTATATTACGAATTTCCAATCTAATTCTATTTCTTAAATCTTGTAAATTCTGTGGTCTATCGATGTAAACTTTTGATTTTAAGTAACCCCATAGGAAAAAATCAAGTGGTGTAAGATCTGGAGATCTTGCGGGCCACTCTATTGTTCCTCGTCGACCAATCCATCTCCTAGGGAAACATCTGTTTAAAAAATCACGAACAGGACGTGCAAAGTGCGGAGGTGCACCGTCTTGCTGAAACCATATGTTTTCATTTGGCGAATTACGATCATTTTCATTTGGAAACATGTCTGTAAGGGCGGGTATAAGTTCATTTTGTAAAAAATCAAGATATATTTGCCCCGTAAGAGACCCATCGAAGAAAAAAGGACCTATAATTCTATCCTCGACTATCCCTGCCCACACGTTTAGTTTTTGAGGGTGCTGAGTGTGTACCGCAGTCATCCAATGGGGATTATCTTGACTCCAATATCTGCAGTTTTGCCGATTCACTGTTCCATTTAAACAGAAGGTTGCTTCATCAGAAAAAAGGATTTCACGAATGAAGCGTGGATTTTGATTACATAAATCTTGCATTACTTCACAAAACTGCATTCGGCGATCTGGATCATCCTCATTGATTTCGTGGACATTATGAATTTTATACGGATGATATTTCTCTTTTTTCAGCACACGTAAAACAGACCTTTTAGAAATGTTTGTATCAGCTGCAATTTGCCTAGAATTAATTTGAGGATTCTCTGCCACACTTAATAATACAGACAGTTTCACATCCTCATTCATTGGTGGACGACCAGCATTTGCAACATGTTTCACGTGTCCAGTTTCTCTAAATTTCTTCTCAATTTTACTAACAGTGGATTGTGTGATAGGCGTATTAGGATATTTTATGGTAAATAAATTACATACTTCTTGTTGTGTTCTGGTTCTATCTCCATATCCAACCATAATTAATACTTCGATTCTTTGTGTTTCAGTTAATGGGGCCATTATTTATTTATTTCATGAAATAAACTAGTCCTTATGAGAAAATGTCAAGAACTGACTTACATTTGACCCAAGCCAACTCGATTTGTAAAAACTATACTTTTTGCTATCTTTTTAGTTCTCATTATTTATTTGCCTAATATCGGAATTTATTTTTGTTTCTTCATAGTAGTAGAAAGCACAGCAGTTCTAAACATTTATTTATAAACTGTTTCAAGTGTTTCAATAGTAGACAAAATCAATGAGGATGATCCAGATCGCCGATAGACCACACATTTCCAAGATATGACAAATAGCATTACATTGGAAATTCGTAATTCAACTCCAGAAATGATCCACAATGTTCAAGAAGAATGTATTCGTCCGTTCAATTACTGCCAAGAGGCAGGTGGGTGGCAATTTGAACATTTAATTTAAGCGAAAAGCAATTTTTATTTGTCAACTAATTTGTTTTTCTGTTTTCCGACAGTAGTACAATGTAATTTTGTATTAAATAAATGATAATACTTCTTTTTGTGACAATTAATTTCATTTACAAATTAAATATTTTTTTGGCCACCCTGTATAAATAATTATGTTAATGTTCATATCACTGCATAGAGAATTGAATAACCTTTCAAATGAGCTATCACACGACCCCTATTCTCATTTAAAAAAATCATCGATTACGTCATCACGCAAAGATGGATGACGTCACTAGTATGACATATCTGCCACAAAATCATAATTTGGAAATAAAAATCGACGTGTTTCGGGATTTGTCTCAAAAGTTGCCTATTCTCGTAAAAATGAATTTATTCCATAATATTGCCCCTCACTGTATATTTAATTCGAGGCAGTATTTTTGGATTTTCGCTCATATGAATATACCCAACAGAAATCAAAATCTAGCTGACGTGCTTATTATATTCTTAAAAAATTACGACATGGCAACAATGTCATGACTTGAGGGATAATATTATGAGAAAATGATACCTTCAGTAATACCTATTCGGGTATTACTCATCTAGGTTGTATTACTTGATCGAAGAGTATTTGAATCACGTTGTGGAACTAGTCCTAGGGTATATATTGGTCAAACTAACTGAAAAATTTGTTATTCAAATAATCTTTTAGACAAAAACCCAAAATTTTACATACAGAAAATGGATATTGAAGCCTAATTAATAAAATGGAATAATTAAAAATCAATTATCTTGAAAGTTCAATTATGTCACTTATCGAACAACTTGATTTGAATAATTCACCTGTTCAATTTATTTTCTTGGAATAGAATTTTAATCTCGATCTGTGACGTCAATGTATTAATGTAGATAACAGGGTTATATAGCTACTCTTGGTAGTTATGATTAGCACCTGGAAATAAGTAGTTATTATCAAAGATTACGTAGGGCATATAAATGTTTGAATTAGGCTTATTTGTACATTCATTTGAAGAAGCTACGCTTTTAGCGAAACGTGATATTCAAAATAAGGTTTGTGAATATCTAATCGTTTTCCGTGTAGTTTGTACAAAGCTCTCAAAACAAATGCATATAGCTCTGTCCATATAAACCATCCTGGATCGTTGAGTATTTTTTCTATGCATATTTTTGCGTTGTCATCCTGGAAATGTATCAACCCCGTAGTTTTTGTGATCTCTTTACTGGCATCACAACTGCTAAGAGGATATATCATGTATTCACTGCCAAATTATCTTCAAATTAGGTCTTTTGAAGACTTCTGAAGGTTGTAAGGGTGCAGCCGGTTGACGGAAATAACAATTTTAAAATTTTTAACAACAATCGAAAAAATGAAATAGAAATCAAACTTGAAAATAACACAATTCACCCAAAATTCACTCATTCTAACAGAATCGTTCTTGCGTTAGCTTAATTTATGATAAAATACAAGGTACTTTCAACTTTTCGCGTTGCGTTCTTACCTCTAGCCAATTAGAGGGCTTTCAAAAACCGTGTATTCTGACTGAATAAGACTGGTGTGAATTGTTATAACCACATCTATCCATTTCTCTATTTACTGATCCCACAACAGTAATATCAATGAGAAAATACTGAAGAACCGGTTATCTACTATTCTGTAAATTCAAATACACAGCTGTCAGTCGTGTGTCTTGAACTCCATAGTTGCCACTGTAGTGCAGCCTACATAATAAATTCAAAATCACTTGCATTTGCAAAACATATATTCTACCTTACGTTTTTGTGAACCGTACGTTTCCATTACCTTTACGTTCTAGTATTGAAGCCTAGTTCATTTAAACGTAATGTAAAACACGTTCATGATAAATCGCACGCAAGGTAGGGTAATCATAGGGCTTTTAAAAACGATATATTCATATTGACTTGAAAATCTAACTTGGAATTGGTACACTTTTTATCAGTGTTTGTTGCCATTGTAGTGAGGCCTACATAATAAATTTAAAGACACCAGCATTTATGAGGTATCCATTTCCATTGTCTTACTTAGGTTCTTGCCTTACCATACCTTACGTTATATTAACTAGGCTTTTACATTGTATTAACTTTGTGATAATTTCCATCACTTACTGATGTTTTGTGGTACTTTGTCTATCTGAGCCTTTTGCGATGAGTTGTCCCTAATGTTGTGTTTTGTGTTTCAGGCATCACTGGTGATTATGACGATGATGAACATTTTTGCTTAAAATGTCAAACCACCGTACTCGGTTTAGACAACTACGTCAACCATAGAAAGGCAGGGTGTTCCAAGAATCTGACAGAAGCCCCAAAGTCACCTGAGCCTGCCCAACTAGTAGTTTCAGAGGAATCATTCAATTTGAAGGCTGATGACTTCTTCTCATCCTTGGAGCTGAGGAGCAGCACCAAAAAAGTTGAAACTCAACCAACTACGGGCAAGACTCCCCGAGGCATATTGACGCGAAGCAAAACTACAGCTGCTATTCAGGCAACTTCTAGCAGAGATACCGCTGAGCCTCAGCAGTCGAAATCTGGAAAGAACGTGTGGATTGGCGGTGATCAGCTGAAAGAGCTGGGCCAGGGAGATAACCAGTCGAAGCTGATAACAGCGGTTGCGAACTTGGAGCGAAGGAAGGAAGAACCGACGACCAAATTGCAAAATTCTGATGATAGTGATGAAGATTCTGAAGCATATGACACTGACGAGGATGGTTCAAGCAGCGATGATCGAGAAGTACCACCAGGAAATTATACAGGTATGCCGTCCGTCTTGGCTCATTCCTATTATATTCCCTCCTCAAGTTAGAATTTATGATTATACGTGGCTATTCGAATGTATGCATTGGGATGTCAATAATGGTAAGAGATAGAAATGAGGGCAAAGTTGCGTATATCAGAGGTCAACTATGTGAAAAAAAAACTTCCAGCTCCTTTAGTTCTGGAGGTATTATGTGAAGATTTTTTCAGACTTTTTACGTTTTGCCATAGCAGCTTATTGAAGACCCTTCAAATATAGACTAGAACTTATATACAAGCACAACTGAATTTTTTTTCTCGCTGCCGTCACTGTGAAAAGTCAATACATGCTTAGCAACAAAACAGGTAAATGGCCTATATCATTCGTTTACTAATTCATCTTGACAACGGAATGTTGATAGTGTCATTTACATGCCTAGGGTAATAATGACTTTGACAAGTAATACCTCCAGCCTCATTTATATAAATTTTTAGGTTATGAGACTTTTTGAATATTATTGTTGTCTGTTTATTCGGTAACTTAGTTACGCGCACAAGCAACAAGAATGAAATAGCGGAACGAATAATCATAAAGGAAGAGTAAGGAAACAAACTTCAATCCAGGCAAATTTTGAGAAATGTCAACAAGCAGCGGGAAAAACGTAATAAGTAACACGGAATGTATCGACTGTTAACATCCTCGGTAAGCGACAAGCCTCGGCTCGTACTCGCTCACCTCGAATGTTAACACGTCTTTACATTCCTTGTTCCTTAAATAACTATTTAATTCCATCATAACAGCTGCAATTGAAAAATATCAGGAAATAAAGTTGAAAAGTTGACATTTCACAATTACATTTATGAAATTTAATTATTTTTAAATTTAAGTGGTAATTTTTCAATATTTCCAAAACGTTGAAGTGAATCATTGACAATGACATTCATGAAACTGAATCATTTTTAAATTTCACTGGTAAATTTTCAATATTTCCAAAACGCTATGTGGTACCGATGACGATACTATGCCAATATGTGTCACATTAATGGAGAAAATCAATAAAATTCATATCTACTTATATTTGATGAAAACAATGAAATTTAATCCCACTTTTGAAAAAACATTAATTTTTCTCGAACTCCAGGCATATCAGAAAGTATCTAATTCACATTGTATCAGCATAATGATAATAATTGGCTTTTTACGAGAGGAATTGGAATACCCTGATGACCTCCGATTGTATATAGAGAGACACATTTGGATAGTCTACACAAATTCGATATGGGAAAATTCCAGCAGTTATGAAAATTATATGCAAAATAAAAACAGAAATAAATTTTTTTATTTTCAATTTTTGCTGTATAATTTCATAACTGGAAGCTGGATCTTGATTTTTGTTCTCTGTAATACGCTACTATACCTCTATTTAACAACTCCTCTATCTCTTACCAAAAGTCTCTAGCATAGTTTGTTGGAAGCTACTTCTGGGGTTATTATGCTGGAGATGGATACACATAAATTGAACTCATTCAGAAGAGTTTAATCTGATCAATCCTAGTTTATCAAAAACAGTTTTAGACTTCGGTTCTAGAACAATTTGAAATGAGCAACATAATCTCAATTGCTCCTAAATTTACCAAGTTTACCAAGACAATTAAAGGAGGCTCTCAACTCAATGATATTGTGATAAAAATGCACTTATTATAATTATAATGTTCAATTACAATACGATTATACCTTTTCAGGATGATTCACTGCAATATTTTTTAGGAGGAAAATGGAAACCTTCATCTCCCATAGGATGGTCAAAAAAATCTGGAGGTTGGAGCGTACCCCCCGCCACTCACACAGGAGGAAAATGGAAACCCAGTTCCAAACGCTCAAGTTCTCCTTCCACCAGCTATACCAAAGGAAAATATAAATCGCCTTATTCCCCAAGAGACGACGACAATATACCGCCACCAACTTTCACAGGCAGTAAATGGGTTTCCAACAAAAAACAAGAATACGCCGATGTCCCTCCACCCACTTTCACCGGCAGTAAGTGGGTTTCATCAAAACGGCAAGATCATCATGGTACACCTTCTTCCTCAACGTCAAAGGGAAAATGGAAAGTTATATCGGATAGTGAAAACAGATCTTCATCATCTCCGTCATCTGCAACTAAGGGAAAGTCAAAATATCCAATTGGCATTCTATCAAGTTATACCAAAGGTTTGTTCCACAAATTTCGAACAATTCATAGATTTTCCCTTCTTGACAAAAAAAGCTCTTATGGATACCGACATTTAGTAACTGGTTTTCGAGATACACATCTTCGAAATCATTTACTCCTCAATTATTGGTAACACTCCTTTCATGTCTTTTTTCATTGATTCGTTCAAAAATACCAGTAATCTTAGGTTCTCAAATATATAGCTAAACTATTCTTCCTTGAACAAAATCAACTAAGTTTTTCATGAGTCGCCACCTAAAGTATGAAGTATGTCTTTTAAATTATCTACTAAATTTTTTTACCTAATTTGGATTTTACCTGCTCTACCTGAACTCTCTCAGTTAATTTTCCAATGTACATACTTGTTTTGGATTAAATGACAAATTTATTGAATGAATTAATGACTATCTCATATTGAAACTATGAACAGAAGACAAGTGGTCGGTGGATCAGCGGTCTAAGGCACAGGCCGTTCGAAACTCCAGCATAGCGATAGTCGGTTCGAGTCCGATGTAGGTACGAGAATTTTTCTCAACTACTTTATATCGGATCGATAGGCGACCGCATGCCTTGTTGAAAAGCAAGTGTATGGTGGGTTGTCTAGATGCCAATCTCGTCTAGTGCTAGCTTGGAGTGCACACAGACCACCCGAGGTGGTGCTGTAGGTTTTCCGGGATTTCCTATAGCTGAAAAGTGAATACATCACCTGAAACATCAGTAAGTCGCCCCGGAGCGCCACGGCAAACAATAATAATAGCCGTCCTCTACCCGCACAGGCTATGCCTTTGGGTACACTCAACGAGTGTTTATTATTATTAACTTGAACAATGCTTTATGAAAATGAGTCCTTGAGCCTGTATAAGTGATTACAAACTTGTGTCATCAAATCGTTGGTCATGATCCAATGCATGTTGAGTCACCCTCGAATTTTCTCGCTTCGAAAATCTCATCTGAGCAATGTGCTCTTTGAACCGTACTTTCATTACTCTTCTAGTTTGACCCATATACTCTTTTTCGCAATTCCCACAGCTTAATTCATAAATCTCTGACTTCACTTCTGTCTCTTTCATCTTCAGGAGTACCCAAGATTTGTTGTGGTTTATTTGTATACCCTTTTCATATTCCAGAAAGCCTTCAAAACTCCGAATAGATAGTAGTATGTATGGGATAACGATATATTTAGGAGTCTTTGCCTAAGTCTAAAAGTCGTGAAGGGTTTTCTTGAATCTATCCCTATGTCTCCTGTTCAGTTTGTCTATCAATCCCACAGTATAAGCATTAACCTCAGCCACCTCTGAATTTTTGTGTCCAAAAATCATGATCATTTGAAGATACCACAAAAAATTCGTAAAACTGGTGTTAGGAGTGAATTTATTGGATACAGTGCAAATTATTTCTCTTTTCATCATCACTATCTTCTTGTAAGAACATTTTCACTTCAACGCAAAGCAGTTGGATTAATATATGCCATATCAGCCGCAATCACAATAGAAAAATACCTGCGATATGCTTTTCATGCGGTTTTCATTATTTAATTTCGATTCAATTATCATTGTTAGAATGCACACGTTGTTAACAGAAAACTCAATTGCACTAAACTGCTTGAACCATCGGGCTTCAGTTCGAATGCCTTTCAAATTTTTATACAGTGTTAATTGAAGAGTATATTGGGTAGTTTCTAATAATTGAAGTTGTATAAGTTGTGCTCCTAGATTCTCCACAATCACCTCTTTATGTTTGAGTTCTTCTCTACCATTCACTTCTTCTATTCAAACAGTAGTACCAGCACAGAGGTCTACCTAAATTTTTTTTGGTAATGGAACATTTCGAAGCACCTATCCTGCATCAGGTCAGAGTCAAGGTTCTGATGGTTCAGCACTAGATCCAAAAAGAATGTCTTCGATCGAGTAGTAGTCTTTCACAAGCTTACTTGGGCTAAAGAGCTGAACCTCCCAAGGATTGTGTTTTGTCGTTGTTCTGGTGCATTTCCTCATTCTTGCATCAAGGACTCTCTGGTGATACTGTGGGTTCTTCTAGATTTTTCTTGCAGTTGACGTTGCAGTCAACTGCCTATTTTGTTAAGGAGCCTAAGAACGCATTTAGTGGTGGTGTTTGTTCTCTCTCATCTAGCATGTTTTTATAACTATGACAATGAAGCATAAATACAGTTTGGTTTTGACATATACATTTCCCACCCCAAAACCAATATAAATGTTAATGAATTCTTTGAGGTTGAACAATAATCGCTATCGAGTACTTAGCTAGAGTCGAATCGAAAATCGTTTGAGAAAATAGGTAGAAAATCGCATAGAATATCTGGAATAACTTTTCAAAATCCACAGAACTCCTCTGGTTAATACAGTGAGTCTTTTCGGTTGTAGTACCTGCCTTGAATGTACCTTGAAAAAAATTACATTTTTATATAATTTCCTTATACTGATAAATCACTCATTCCAAAGGTAAATGGAAGCCAAAAGTGGAGGAAGATATGTTTTCACCAGCGTCCACTACAAAGTCGAAATGGAAAGTAAAACCCATAGAAAATACTACACCTCCATCGTCTTCCAAAAGTAAACAAGATGTTCCAAAAAAAACCAAGAGAAGCGAGCCAACAGACAAATATACCGATTCCAGTACGCCAGAGGAATCTTACACAAAAGGCAAGTTTATACCAAGAGCAGAGAATAAAGAAAACCCAAAAATCGACGACGTCTGTCCTCTAAGAAAATCCAGTGGTGCTATCCAGTACTGGTGTAATCCGTGCAGCAGAAGATTAGCTTCCAAAATTGTGTATAGAAGACATCTGAAATCTGAACTGCATCTCAAGAGGACATTTCTGGACAGAGAGTTCGATGAGAGTGATGAAATATCTCCGAAAAAAGTACCAAAGACCGAAGTGAATCAGTCTCAACCAGTATTCGGTCCAGAGAATGAGACATCCCAGCACAGCGACAAAAAAAGAACACGAAAAAAGATATACGAGAGATGTTCTGTGTGCCATACCAAAGTGAATATTTATCTTATGGGAAAGCATCTAATATCCCATTATCATTGTCGAAGAGGAGACATAACCACCGAAGCAGCGAAAGCCATGGTTCTGGAGAACATCCATAGCGTAGTTCTGGAGAGTCCTTTCCAGTGCAGCATCTGTAAGTTTTATTGCAACACCCAGGAAGACTTCCTGCGACACTGGTTGTCCCCTGATCACGTCGACAAAGAAGCTCCTGGCTATTTTTATTGCATCATGTGCAAATACCGCAGTGAAGATACTAAGGCGATGTATGACCACCTAGTTTCACCGCAACACACAGAAGTGGTTTCAGTCATCAACAGATCCGTGGCTATTGTGATAAAGAAGATCAACCCGATGAGCTGTCTTACGTGCGGTCAAGAGTTTCTGTTGAACGTGCAACTCCTCGATCATTGCAAGAAATTCAACCACGACGATTCAATTGTGAAACAATTCAAAAACGAGTTCGTTTGTGACACTTGCGGAGTTGGATTATTGTCCAGTGTATCACTGAAACGTCACAAACTGATCGCCCACAAGGTCAAGTATTATATTTGCACGCCTTGTAATCTCAAGTTTAGTGACATAGCCAAGGCTAAGGAGCACAGGAAGTCTGCGCAGCACAAATACTACAGTTTGGGCAAGAAAACCGACGGATATCGTACCAAAACGTGTGAATATTGTAGGGAAAGCTTCAACAATTTCCTTTTATTGAAGGAACATCTGCAAAAGTCACATCCTGAGCACAAAATAAGGTATATACTATGACATTATCTACTCATTCCGTTTTAGTGAATTTATTTATTCACTCAAGGTCCAATGAACTTTAATTCAACTAATCAATCGAATGGATAGTCAGTCTTACATGGAATGATTCAATAGCCAGTAAAAATTTCAATAATGGGAACATAAAACTTCAACTAGGTGATTTGACTGTGATTGAATAACGAGGTGAACTGAAAAACCACAACAACTTGGACAAGACATCCCTCCCGTGTAATACCTGATGTTATAGTAGCTCGTTTTTACAGTACGAAGAAATCCAGGGCGTTTTAGGATATGCGTTAGTAAGACGTTTAAAAAAAAGAACAAATCAATCTGTCGATATGCATTAAGTGGAGAATACGGAATTGCTACCGCTTCTACTATAAAGTATCGGCTAGTCTGACTTTTCGAATGCAATACCCTGTATACAATATCATTAAACAGGGTGACCCAGGGTTAAACCGCCAAACGTTCAGTATCGGTTTTTTAGGTGAAAATAAGATTTTTTCTCCGATTGGCAGCAAATATTAATTTTGCTGACACATATCATTCAGCAAAGTATTACTTTTCCTGCCTGGGCAGCAAAGTGGGTACTTTGCTGCCTAGGCAGCAAAGTGATTATACTCAATGGGAATAAAACATTTGATCTAAACATTTATTAGCAATTATTACATAACACTTTTAACGAGAATTTAAAAACATATGTTTAGTTGTTATTAACAATGATGGTAAAATTACTACAATTTTGAACGAATAGGCCACCTTTTCTTTCCTCAGATATCGTTCTCTCTACATTAATTATATCACCAGTTTGATTCGTCTCATAAGTAGTTCCTATATTTGTCAAAACTTTTTTTACAAATGCTGGTTTTACTTGCCATTGAATCTTCAATGTACCCTTCTGCTATAGTTGAGGATTTCCACCCACCATGTCGTTCCAACATTGTTTTGTCACCTCCTGCATTCACAAGTAAAGTGGCAGAACTTCTGCCGAGGCAGTGTCCGTTATATTCCTTAGCATTCGGCAACTTTAAATAGACAGCTATTTCTTCAGGTATTTTACCAAATTTATGGATTCCAACAAATTGCTTTATGGATTTACCTTTCGCGTATTTGAAAAAAAATCTTGTGTCTTTTAATTCAGCTGGCCGAAGAGCTATATATTTTCTAACAACATCCAAATATTCCATTATTACGAAAGACCTCGAATTCTTCGTCTTCATGTTTAATAGGGATACCAATAGTTTATTGTTCATATCTTCAATATTTTCTAACTTTAAATTCAAAAGTTCGTCGCAGCGACATGCACCGCAATTACAAAAATCAATACAACCTAAAAGAATGGACTATAAGTATTTTCACTCCGTGGTATAGATATCTTATTCAAAACTTACTTTTGCTAATAAATATTCATCATCTGGTGCAACCAGTATAAAGTTTATAATATCTTGTTTTTCGAAAACTCGGGACTTCTTTGCCTTGTAGCCTTCAAATGACCGTTTGCCGCAACTTCAAGATCTTCCTATATCTACGATCATCTATGAATTCAGCCTCGGCAGTCAATCTACTACTTTGCTGCCTAGTTAAACAAATAACCATTTTCTTCATACAAGCATGTGGCAAAACTTGATTCGTTCTCAAGATACAGGGTGTCAAAGTATTTTTTTTTTTTTAATTCCAGGTACATTGAAATAAGCCTCCCATCACCGCAAATAAACATACCGAGTTTTATCAGAATCAACCAAAACGTTTTTGAGTAATGAATAAAAAACTGATTTTTATGAAAACTTTGACACTCTGTATCTCGAAAACGAAGCAAGTTGGGACACATGCTTATAAGAAGAAAACCTCTTATTTCCACCTAAAAAATCGATACTGAACGTTTGGCGGTTTAACCCTGGGTAACCCTGTATAATTTCTCATCAATTTCCCAACTACTTCGTGTAATATTTCCCTACACCTATCTGTTTGAGAGATGAAAATTATTTCTTTTTTTAAACAAACAAATATACTTCAATAGTGCTGATGATCTTGAATCATCTGGTCATAAGACGATCAGACACAAAATAGAGTGGAATAATACCCTGAGGATCCTCACTTTAAAACCATATTTTAGTGCCGCATATGCTATAAAATGCAGATATTTTGTTCCCATGCAAAAATTTGTGAAAGTCTTGTTTTTCAAATGGAACACCCTGTATATTTTCCCTTTTTTAACTCCACATCAAATTTAAGACCTACTTTGTTCAAATAATCCCATTTTGGAGATGAACTGTTTTAAACAAAAACTGACGTGGATGTACTTCATCGTTCACTGATAATTCAATAACTAAATAACTATCAAAATACTCTTCAATCATCAAATGAAACTTCTCTTCTTAAAATCATTTATTGAAGCTGATACACAAACTGTTAATAAATTCATAAAATAGTATACTAACTCAATTATCAGTGTATTTCAGAATATATTCGAACACACCTCCTCTTCTTAAAGAAACATGTAATCTCCTCAAAACATTTTTGTGTACAGCGATTCTGATCAAGAATTCTTCATCCTAATCTTGACATTTTTTTACAATAGGTTATTGGCAATCAGGCAAAAAAACTTCACCAATGAAGAATTGACATTTCAAAATTGAGACACTCAAAACCTCCATGCATCAGGTTGATTGATTTCGAATTGAAAAACTAAATCGCAAAGAAATATCACGTAGTATAAAATAGATATCAAATATTTGAAATAAGTGCTGATACAGGGAAACCAAGCCAGTTTTCATTTGAAACAGTTTATTTTGAAAACGGTTCGAATTTGATCGCATCAGTACCAGAGAGTTCAAGATTATCTGAATTTATGAGAAATAATGAAATTATATACAGGGTGTTCCATTTGGAATATCAAAATAACCGCTACTCTATAGTCAAATATTTTAGGCGTGTAGATCATGTTAATAATTTTTATGATACTTGGTTTGCCAGAAACGTCTAATTAACGCTTTTCGTGAAAAGCCCTGTATGTTTGGTTTGGTGCTTAGTTAACGGGAGCGGGAGAACTAAGGTTTCGCTAATCTAATATCCGCTTAATGTCTATCTTTAGCTATTGTTCAGACAGCTGTTCATTTATTACACTATTCAAATCATAATTTCACTTTCGTACTAGGTATTGCCCTGGCCACCGCCGAGGCATATACTTACTGATAGTAAGCCAATTTAGGCTGTTTCTACCGTTGGATCCTAGTCGGTTGTTCAATATACGTAAATCCTGATTGAGATAATAATATGTTCTACCCTTGTCAAATTGTGTATGGAGATTCACTTGACTATAACAATTTATACTTACTTAATAGGTATCTCTGTTTGCTTCCAGCTAAGGGCTGGTTTCCCAAAATATCCCACACTTCGACTACTGTTTCTCGTTTCTATATCTATTCGATCAGATTAAATTGTCTCAACTTCAAAATCTTCAGAATCGTGCTATGAGGATCATTTTGAAGTGCTTAATGCTTTAAATTGGCAATCTATTTCTCAAAGACTGTTTTATTTTACGATAATATACATATACAAAATATTGAACAATTTAGGAACATCTTATTTCAAACAGTACATTGGTTTCCATCATGATATCCACCACCACTTCACTCGGAGTAGTAATAATTTATATATAGACAGAACAAAGGTTTTGACCCGTTCAACAAATTACCAAATGCAATTGAAAGTAGCCCATCTCTGAACATTTTCAAAAACGAACTTGCTTCAAATGTACACATGTAATTTTTATCATGTGTTTGTTACCTGTAGCTACATTTTTTTTTTCAAGATTTGTATGCTTTATAATGTTTTTTTCAATGTTTTCAAATCATGTCGATATGTATCACACACCTTTTTTACTTTATACTTTTTAGCTCATTTGTATATTAGTTTATCCTAATTCGAATAAAGATCTATCTATTTAAAAGCATTCGCAAAATTTCCCACGAACTGGAGTCACTTGTATTCTTGATATTTTCTGATAACACCAGGGGTTTTGACTTGAGTTTATCACTGTAATTACTATTAAAACTCAAGGGGATTGCTTGTTCGCGCTTTTAGTATCTCAGGAAAAATAAAATTAATAAAATTAAAGATTCCGTGGTTATCGAAAATAGATAGGTGAATAAATATTCACTTGAAATTGAAAATAGTTACACTCTACAATAAAATATTAGAAGATTCGAATACTTTATTTCATCCATAATAATGCCCAATCAAAGTGTGAAACACTGATTCATTGAATACCTTCAGACCACATAACAAACCAAAAATAGAAATTGAATCTGACTTGACTTCAATACCTAATTTGACTTTGAGACACTGGAGTCAGCCAACACCTCCCCAACATGAGACCTCCCATTTTTGCAGCTCTTTTTCATATTATATCACCTGACTTTACAGCAGGCTACGGAAGGCACTCAACATCCTGAATCCCATGCTGTCAAAATTGTTTTGAAATCACTTATTGAATAATAAAATTCCAAATATTGTATCCTGTTTCAAGAGCTTATTCAAAAACGCCCAATTTTTCTGCAAAATGAAACGAAATTGAAAAAATAAAATCAAGTAAAGTTACATAAATAGGGTAATCAATGAGTAAATTTTTGAGACCGCTTCCTGAAATTCATAATTTTAATGTGCATACTCATCTATGTGTATACTCGCGGCATATCATAGCATGTCTTTACACACGTTTTGTTGTTGTATGAAAGAACAAGATTTTAATCTACTTTTCGAAATACAGTCAGAAACTGAATGCTGCCATTCGATTGGATATTTTTGAATTTTGTTTTCTATTTTGTATATTTGTTTTCTCCTATCGATGAAATCTATTATTATTATTGAAGACCAGGTTGGATCTGTTAAGCTCCGCCTGTCATATAATCAACTATACAGGAAGTTTCCTAACTACGGTTCATAACTGCAGAAGGTGATTTGTTAGGTCATTTGGAGAAAAACAGTTCCAGTGAACATATGTCCTGAGTTGCTTCATTTCCGAGATACAGGGCGTTGAAATAAAAAAAAAACGTTACTTATAAAATATCATGGATATCCTAGAACCGATTTGGTTGAAATTTGGTATATTTATTTGAACTGATAAGGCGCTCATTTAGCCCTAGCTAGATTAAAATTATTAGTGCCAGTGGCGTCTCAGTGGGCACCACAGCCAACAATATTGTGAAAATAAAGTTTTTTTCGAAGTTGAGTAATAAAACTGTTCATCGTCATGTTCACTGCTAGTCTTATAAATCATCAGAACAATAACCGCATACTGATTCAAATATTTTCTCAGATGTCCCCATTGCGGAGCAAACTTCACGATAGCCCAAGAGCTCACCACCCACCTCCGATTGAAATCTTGCAAATTCGAAGAAAACGAAGCAAGTGAACAACATTCTCTGCGATGTGACAAGTGTCAGTTCTCTTCGAACTCTACAGCTGAACTCCTCTTCCACGTGGCACTACACAGCGAAGCCGTGATGACATATTCATACTCTTCCGATACTGGAACAGACACCAAAAGTAAACCTGTTCCGAAATATAAATGTCCACTGTGCGAAAAATTGTATCCGAAAGCTTCTCTTCATCCCCATATCAGGCAACATACTCAAGAGAAACCTTTCGTATGCAATATATGTGATAAGTCGTTTGCTAGGAAGAGCAATCTGCAGTTCCACGTCAAGAACCATGCCAGGAAAATCAAAGCGAAACCCGCCTCAGGATATAGAGCATTCTTGTGTTCCGTTTGTGGGGCTAACTTCAAGAGAAAGTAAGTATAATGAGTTTTGCATGTATATTATTGTGTCTCTTGAGGTTGCTATTTTATCAGGATTGAGAGGAGCCATCAGTTATTCTAGTCAATATTTATCCAATCGTAAAAATAAAGAATTGTTTTCGAAACTAATTTCTACTAAGGAGGGTTTTGTGCGACGTCAGTAATATGAAATATCATGCTGCTGAGCAATGTGGTCAGCAGTATGACATATATTCGTTTTATTTTATAAACTCAGTTAAAAATGAATAGACGTGATTTCCAACAAAACTATCGAATACTATTCTTGACATATCAACTCCAATGTTTATAATGTTTATAAATGCTTGGCAACCCAGAAAGTTTGACAACCAGTGGGGAGGCGTGGTGGGTGAAACTTTCTGGAAAGCATATCGCACACTTCAAAGGGAAAGTGGCCCTCTGTCGAATTTTGATATGTTATAGTCCAAGTCATTCCAAACAAAAAGTTCAATGGGCACAATTTTTTCTATAGGCTAGTTTTGGCGCTAGAGGCACTCGAAAACTTTCATTTGTTCCCCATTGCTCAACAAATCGAAACGTTATCCTGGATAATACACTATTCTGCGTAATCAAGATCTGAACAGTCATTAATATGACATACTATTGAGAGTATTTTTCTTTGGAGTTGTTACCTTCGGTCAATTATACAGTTGCTTACAATTTTCAAAGTTCAATAATTCAAAAATGATTACAAATCGTCTTAGTCTACAATGAAAAAATATGAATGCTATTCTACATCATATTCTACATCACACAGTCAAAAAATATGAGAACTGTTCATTTTAAAAGAAAGCAAAAGTTATATTCGAAAAATTCCATACTTACTGAAAAATATTGGTCAACCATCTTGTGAAATTTTAATCCATAAAAAAGAATGAGAAACATTACGAATCTATCTATAAAATGGCCTTAAAAAGATTGTCTTTCAAAATCTATAATTATGTCGTCAGGAATTTTTACGGTATGCAAATGGACTAATTTTGGCCAAAAAGTCGTACCTAACATCCAAGTGATTCAGAGACAATGAATTATAGTACGTATAGTGGGGAATGGAGAATACGCAGATGTTTGAGAAATGTACTAATATATAATATTATTATTATTAATAATATTATTATTAACGATAATTCATTTTCAAATTATTCACTTCACCTTCCAACTTGATTTTTTTTGTACCGCCCTTTATAAGCAAAACAATTTTGTCCTAGATCCTGTTGTCTAGTTAATTTTCGTTTTTAAATCGATATCACAATAGAACTCTAGAAGTCGAATTTTGACGCACTATTGCCCCACCCTTTAAAAAAACAGTATTATCCAGATTTCTTTCAAAAATTGTTCATTTGTAATTTTTAACGTAAAATTGTAACATTTTCAAGATCTAAAATAATAGAAGTACTTACACCAACAATACAAAATTATGCATCAAAAAATATAGAAGCAACTGAGTCGAATAAATGAATATTTGCAACCTCTGATGTGAATGAAATTCAAGAAATAGAAACAACCTAAAAAACGCCAATTTCACTCAATCGTTATTTTTGTACATCTAAGCTCGCTATTCAAAAGATTGCAATTCCAGACTTCGTATTATAGGTATGATTCGTTCAAAAGATTTGTATATTAATCACAAAAATATTTGCTACTTCAATGTGTAAATTGGAAAGTATATGAGTAATGAAAAGAAAAAATGTAGAAGAATCGATCAAGATATACAGTGCGGCTTTTAATAGTCCTTCCCCCTTTGTTAACTTGTATACATTTTGACGAACAAACTTTTTAAAAACGTTTGGAGGGTATAACCGATACTACCTTTTGAAATGAAACACGTTGTAATTGCTACAAAGATGGCGCAGGGGGGCCCATCAACTGAAAAAATTAGAAAATCATGAGGGGTCAAGTGTCACGGAAATCGAAAAAATTATGATGGTTTAAAAGATAATTGAATTATATTTTCAACGATGTGACACATGATCCCCCATTCCATTTTAAATTTTTTAGTTGATTCACCCCCCCCCCACCGCACCATCCATCGACACACAATGTGTTTTATTTCAAAAAGTAGTATCGGTGATACCCTCCAAACATTTTTTGGTTTGTCAAACCGTTCATTAGTTAACAGAGGGGGGGGATTGAAAGCCGCACTGTATACTTTTTAAGAAGTATCTAAAACGCTTTATTATAACGAAGAGTTCTAGAATGTTCGAAAATAATCTGAAATGATAAACTGTAATGTTCACGAATATTCGAAAATTTTATAGCGATGTTCGAGAATACGTTGAAATCTTCTTATACTATCGTAATATTGATAAGAGAAAGAAGTCTTGAAAACCATGTAATAAACCAGAACAGAGACTCCGAAAGTTCGACCATCAAAATTCAAGAAAACTTCAGAATGAACCACACCAGAGACTCCGAAATGTTCTAGAACGTACTGAAGTTAGACTACTAGGCATACGAAAGAGAGAAGTCTAAAAGGTTCTAGCACGCACTGGAAACACACTCAAGTGAAGTTATCCAAGACCATATTTTCTTACCTGGGCTTCGTATTGTTACGATTCCAAAGATATTATCTGAAACTCGTTCGTTACTGCTTTGAAATTATTTCATCCTCATGTGATGTGCAGTTTGCTCTTCATTTTTTTTCTTCAGAGGAGCTTGTCTCTGTTCTAGTTTATCTGACTGAAGGGCTAGTCCGAATTTCTGCTAATATTACTATCATTACGTTCGCCTATATTCGTTCAGGAGATTTTTTAGGATTGTGTTTTTTTTTCTTCGATTGATACTTGCAATTCTGTGTTATTTTCTTCATTTTGCGGTGTTGTAGGATTGTTTCCCTCCACAGCTACAGTTTTGAGATTTCCAGTGACGCCCCTATTTTTTCCGGTTCTTAATCCAGGCTAGTCAATTGGTTTCTCACATTATCTAGATTGGTAGTGTGTCCCATTTATTGTAGATGGTGACCACAAGGACCTCGTTATTAGTGATCAGTGTGCTAAGCTGAGTCCAGTCTGAGAATTTCATAAATTTTGCAGAGCCTCAACTTTTTTGTTGGTGGGATTTCCAGTGCCTTCAGGTTTTTCATGTGTGGAGACTGCGGGGACCACGTTATTCGGATTCAGTGGCCTTCGCTGAATACCGCCTGAGAATTCGTACTGTCTCCAGTTTTTTGTTTGCGGAGTACTATCTGTTAATTTGGTGGAATTTGCGATGCCTCTACATTTTTTTCGATGGAGACTACGATAACCACGTTATTGGGAAATAGTGGTCTCGGCTGAGTAATGTCTATGAATTCGGTGGAATTTGCAGTGCCTCCATTTTATTCTTAGGTAGAGACTCAGAAACCGTATTGAGTCAATGGGCTCTGCTGTGTCCTGTCTACGAATTTTATGAAATTTGAAGCGCCTTCTGGTTTTTCTGCTATGAAGTCCTCGGGTTTCTTCAATTACAATTATATTATCTGCTAAGACATGTCTACAAACGTCAAGAAATTTGCGGGCCCTTCTGAACTGTATTAAGGGACTTTTATTCATATTTCATTCTTTCAATTGTTTCTGTGCCTTCCGTTTTGCTGTAGTTGAGGATTTTGGGATTATTCGGCAGTGCTCCCTTGTGTTATCAACTAAAGTTCTAGAATTATCGCTCTTACCCTCAATTTTCATTTCAATTTTACAAATTTTTTGCTTCGTAACCACTCTACTCTCAATGACTGATGGCAAAGATAAAATCCTTCTATATAACAAAAAATAAACATTTCCTGGGTCACTCAGCATGTCCCCATATTATATATGGTGAAATAAATGACCCAAAAGAAACAAAAATTACTGGGTCTCACATAAACAAGTCGAAACTCAGTCACTCATATTTCAATTCACTACAACTGTCATTGCCATTGCAACTGAATTATTTTCTATCACGATTTTCACGACTCAGATTCCCAGAGCACATTGATGATGACTGTATGTCAAACACACTTTCTTCAAGTGTTATTTCAGTTTCATCATTTCTTTTTGATGATTCCTGGAATCACCTTAACATCGCCGGTTCCCGAAAAACTCCTCTAATCTTTAATGGACAAACAATATACCAAAAGCCTCAAAACTTTGCCGCCGTAAATCTCGAGTGCTAACGGATCTCCGTAATATGCACCGACCATAGACAACCCATTTGCTGCCGGTAAATAACTTAAGTACACATTAGAAGTGCGGCGGCTCTATATATCACGGGGTGAGTCCAGCGAACTACAACTTAAACACAGCCCGGGAATTATGAGATAATACGTTAGGCAAATGTCTACTTAGTTGTTGGACCCTCGAAAATACGCACATTAAGCCGACACCTCGAAGAGATACGACGGAAGTACTCAAGAAGTTGGTATCCGCTTTATGACCTAAAACGTCCTATAATGGAGTACGTTAATCATATTTTGCAAACCAGCACCTACATTGAAAGTTTGTCATTTTTAACAAACGCAAATATGATAACAAACATGGAAATAGGTATAAGTACGCTTTGTTGTCGACCTGTCCTTCACATTCTGCAGGATAATGAATCAAGTCTGGTGTATTCAAATTATCTACAGAATTTATATGGTTGTTTAACCAATGTCTGTTTTTCTCGACGTTTCTCATTGTGTACCATCACATAATAATGGTAATGCGAATCAGAATGATGGGGTCATGGTTTATATAAAAAATGTTTCGATAATAGCTATGAAATCATCTCTTTGGGTAAAATCAATGTTATTTTCTTGAAAATTTTTAGAAGTAAGTCATAGCAAATTGAAATTTATAACATTGTATAGGCCACATCTAAACACGTCCTTATGAATTCAATAGTGATCTGAGAGGATTTTTGAAGAATTATCACACACAAAACATCATTGGTGACTTGAACATAAATATACTCTCCAATGCTATAATTTTACAAGATTATAATAATATTCTCAGTGATATTAATTTTATGTTATTCAAAAATAAAAATACTAAAGATGTGAAATATCAGAAATCATGCTTTGACTACGTATTCTTAAAAAAGTAAAAAGAATTTGAATTATAATACAATGTCTATAACATTATTAAAATAATGTATAAAATTAAATATAAAACAGTTTTTGATTATAAAAAAATTAAATAAAGGCATGAGAATTATAAATTGTATGGAAAGAAAAATAACCTCTTTAAAGCAGTGGAAAAGAATGAAAACAATTTACTATTGAAACTTGAAACAAATACAGAACTATACTTCGAGAAGATGTAGTTAATTCCCATAGATTGGTGCTATTTGAATTTAAACCTCTTGTTAAAAAATTTGCGGGGTTGATATACTGTCATTCAATTCTCTAATCTTTTTATCCCACCCGTGGAACCAGGAATGGATTTCTAAGTTAATTTACTGCATATTTTTGTCTAGATATCCAGTTGAATTCTTCACGTTTTGTTAATAATTTCATAACAATTTGAAGAAAAAAAAACAAATACCTTTCGATAAAAAATATATTAAATTAGTCTTTGAATATCCGCTCCTTCGCCATTTTTTGAGTACCAGATCAGTCTCGTCAGTCGCTTTCATTTATTCCAAATTATCAATAAGTAAAAGTAGAAAAAACTCGAAAAATATACTGAGCATGAAGGCATTATATAAAAAACTAATTTCCCTATTCTGAAATGATTAGAGTTCGCAGAATTGCTCATTTCCCACCAAATTTTTATTTTGTAAATCTCTGAAAAATACGAAATCAGCTCGTATTTTTGAATTAGAATGCCAGAAAACTCGTCATAAAATTTTTGTGGTATGAATCAGGATCAGTTGGACAAGTCACATTTGAGGGAATATTTGACGTTTCATTATTTTTTATACTAAACCTTACCTTGTATCTGAACATGAATTTTTGCGTATATTCTGTCAGTCTCGAGTAAATTTGAAGAATTTGCATTTTTCCTTGATTTTTAGTATTTTTTCGAGTTATTTTTTTAATGCCGATCAACTTAAAATTCACTTATTACACACATTTCATCATTCTGGATCGACTGACGCTCGTAGAAATGCTCATCTTCAACCGTTTTCGACTTGAAAGGGTGAAAGTGTTGTTTTCCCTCAATTTTTTTATACTTCGGAACCAGCTCCTCAAAATTTATTTGAGGGAATCATGCGATTTTTTGAAAAATGAAGAATCTGAATTTTTAAAAATTCGCCTTTCTTAAGATCGAATATTGCATTGTTTGATTTTAATCGTCTGTAAATCTGTTATGAATGCAATATCAGCTCTTAAATTTATTTTTGTGGTATGAATCGGAATAAGCTCATCACTTTTGAGAGACGTTTGCTTCATTTGAAATATGGAAAATATACAGTTTTGAAAACTTGAATTTTTGACGTTTTATTCGTTTTTGGGCTGAACCTTGTATCTGAGCATATACAATTTATATATTAGGAATCAGCATGAAATTTTGCGTATATAGTGCAAATTTCAAGTGAATCTGATGATTGTGTATTTTTGTGATTTTTCTGTTATTTTTTAACGCCGATTTACTTGAAATTTACTGATTATATTAATTTCATCATTTTGAATCGATTGGCGCTCGCAGAATTGCCCTATCTTCAACCGTTCTCGAGTTGAGAATGTGAGAGGGGTCCTTTCCCTTCAATGTTTTATTATAATTCGAAACCAGCTCTTCAAAACACATTTGAGGGAACCTTGCAATTATTTGAAAAATGAAAATCAATACCCGAAGTTTGTTACCCTAATTCGGAAACACCTTTTTCACTATCCTACATGAAAAGTTCTGGGTGGTATGAAACACATCCATCAGATTTAAAAAAACTACGCTCAGATATCCTCACAGATTTTTTTATGATCAATAAGTTTTTATCCCCTAAAACTATTAAGAACTGAAAATGGAAAAAAAATATTTTTATGATAGTAAATGTGATTGATATCTCAACGTAGTTGTCAATTCTATAAACAATTTTCGATGTTGTCAAAAATAAAGGAATTCATATATTTCCATTAACCCCGTATATGACTCAAAAAATTCGATATCTGATGGCTGTATCTCAGGTTCTATACAAGGCAGAACTTTTTAAAAAAGATTTTTCATTGTGAAATCAATATCCAATTAGAAAGATTTCCATATTATGCTCCGAACTTAATTGGACAAACTATGTATAAATAAGCCAGAAACACAAATAACGTATAATACAAAAGTATAAAAACATTCACACACATCTGAACCAAATTGAAATAACAATAACAATTACAAACGAAAATAAAAACTCAAATACTTAAAATTTATAACAAGGAATTTAAAGACTCAGATGGGGACTGGGAAGACTCAAAATGTGAACATTCAAGGACTGAAAATTGAATCTAATCGATATTTTTTTTATTATGGTTGAAGACCAAAAACAATTCAAAAATTTAATGTTCCAAAGGCAACAAAAGGGGTTGGGCACACCGTATATTCTAAA
Organism: Chrysolina americana; assembly: GCA_958502065.1. NCBI lineage: Eukaryota > Metazoa > Arthropoda > Insecta > Coleoptera > Chrysomelidae > Chrysolina > Chrysolina americana. The sequence goes on from OY293413.1 coordinate 13,742,459, forward strand.
CACCTTAAACACAACGATTTTGGTCCATACGTCAAAAACAATCTATGTACGGTGTTAATTTTTCGTTACTTGCAACTCAATATTGCACCAAAAGCAAGTTTCAAGTAATTTATGTCACATTTATTATTCATTTTAAATATTCTAGAACGAGTTATTAAATTTCACGAGTCTACCTCACATAAAGCGGTATAACAAATGACATTTAATTTGCTTCACACTACACTCTTTATTTATCTTATTCATGTGTTTTGCAAAATTAAATGTGTCTAAATTAGTGTCCTTTTGGCGTAATGAAATTGCAGCCGCGCCACTGCCACATTTCAAATCCGAAGAGTGAGACGCCCACATCGAAATTTATGCGACTTGGAGCGAGATAAGCAGACATCGCGGAATGGCGGCTTTTTACCTCTCTTCACTATTTATACGCGCATCGTATCGCATGGAACTCACCTGCAGTAATAACCGAGCCACGAATTTATTGTAAATGAAACAGTATCTAAAGGCTATTTATATCTGTTATTATATTTCTTTCTCATTAAGGATATATCTCAGTTAACAGCGTTTTACAACACGTTAAAAAGATACAACGAGATAGACTTCCCAACAAACTTTTGTTGTTATTGGTACTCAGGGCGTCTAAATCTGAATTAAACGGTAATGCGGATGTTATGAATGTTGGCTGTGTATCCTATAAGTTATTGTTATGCTAGTTTGCTGGTTATTTACATACAGAACCAGTCGGATAAATCCATATCTTGTAATAAAAGTTCTGGATGTAATCTCCTCTGTTTGTGGATGTGTTTTCAATACGAAACGGAGTTGTTTGACTGATACATCTAGCAAACAAAATTTAATTGCAGATTTTGATTCGATCAACACCACCTACACCTGTTGAACAATGACGATATCCATTATATACCATACAAAAAAATCCTCGAACAGACGAAAGCAAATGTCAAATCAGTATGTCGCCACGAAATGTCACGACACATAATAATACTAATACCCGTTCTCTACCCGCACAAGCTATGCAAATGTTCATAAGGGAGTAATATTGTAACGAGCTGAAGCCAGACCTATCCACTACACCTGTCTGCGTGTCGCCAACTCATGAGGAATGTATCACGTGGTCCCATCTTGGCACTTCAAAAAGCCATCTAGATGCGAGTAGCAGCATAACGGCGACCGATATACTACCACTGCCATTTGCCACATTCCAATAGAATTTTGACAGCATTTGGATCTAACATATCAAATCTTTGGAGTACCTTTTTGTATACTCTCTCTGATCGAAAGTTTGGCTGTCCCTGATTATTTCATTTGAATTTTTTGTTCATTTCAATATTTTGTATTTTTCAGTTTAGCAATTCGCCAGAAGTTTTCCTTTGAAACGTGCTCTTTAAAAATTTATGTTGATGTTGTTTTCCTTTCATACAGCTTTGGCAAACATTTCTTGCTCTGTCTTAATCATATGTCCATCTACTATACCAGCTTCCAAATGCTTCAGATTTTTTGTACTCAGCGAATTTTCAACTCCTGTATTCAATACGATTGATTCATCCTTGAAGCAATCTAGTTTATATCATTCTCCACCTGTAGAGTTGGCACCAAATTTTTCAGTTTTCATTTCAAATCTTTTTTCATTTTCGAATATTACTTTTATACCCCTTTTCGCCAATTGTTTACAAGAATAAAATCATATTTGAGTTTCGAAACATATCTAACTTCATGTCTAGGAGACTGAACTTTTTTTCCTTCGATATACCGATGTTTCTCCAGTGAGTATGATATTGAAATGTCTTTCCCTGTTCCTAATTTTTTTTATTCTTCATAACCTTTTGGAATTCAAGAATTTTTTTTATATATGCCCATATTTTCCACAATTATATCATTTTCCTCTGAATCTTATTTCTCCGTATCGTCTTTTTTTAATATCAATACAGATTCTCTTTCATTGTTTCCTTATGTAACCGCCTGCCTCAACCAAATATGTTGTCAATTCCAGAATCCATAATTTTCAAGTGCATTAACATATATTTGAAATAATATTATTAAACAAGTTATGAAAAATGGTGGATCACGTACTGAAAAAAAACTATAGAATAGGTATGGTCGTCGGAAAGTATTCAACAGAAAACAACTACTGCCCCCTACGACCGTTGAATTATATCTGTTTAATACTTGGCAATGTTTTCTACAAGAACTTTGCAATGCTTCTTAAATATCAAAGCTGAAATTATTTTTCGATTTAATTGGGGGAACACCTCCGTACCGGTTTCATGGTCTTTGCCAATCATCAGCGAAGGCTAGTTCGACCCAACTGAATCGAGAAATCGTTTCACCCTAATTGGAAATCTCTGAGACAAACACTGAAGTATGAATTCAGCGACAACTCTGGGTTCCATACCTATTGTATAGTTTTTTTTGCGGAAGATTGAATTACGTAATCCACCATTTTTCATAATTCGTTTAATGGTCTTCCGTCAAGTATTGTCGCCCCTCTTCAGATTATTAATAATTTGTTTTAGATTTGGAGACAATTTTCATTGAAGTCCAAACAATTTGAATCATACTTGAACACTGAAAATCCAAAACAAAAAAGACCCGACTTCAGCGACATTTTCGGAGAATTAACATATAAATTCTCGAACATTCAAGATTTGTGACATTACCACATTACCACATCGGTGAACGAAGTAGCATTTGAATAGATATCAGATTTAATTCAATGTTCTTAAGGGAAGTAGTTGTCTGAGAGATATTAGCCTCTATTTCCGCCTGGTGAGAATCATGAAAACCATTGTAGATACCCAATAATCGAAACGCGTGACTTGAAACCATGGAGATATAGTTTTTTTTTAGGCCATGCATGGAAGTCCAAACAATTTCAATCAATATTTTTTATATATATATCCATAAAATCTTCATAGTAATCTTTATTCCAGTGTCAATGACCTTTTGAATTGTTGCATAATTTCAATTTTTTTATTCAGGTATTCGATTATTTCTGAGCATTCAGAAAAGCCGATTAGAATTAGTTGTTCGACAGATCCTTAGGACTCATAAATATTTACAACCGATCCCAAACTACTCTTCCTGACTTTTCTGAATTCTTAAATGTGTGTTTTTAAACCAAATGTTATTGCTACCAGTGTCCTTTTATTGCTTCAATACGTTTTTAATTTTGAGTTGACGATTTTTCAAAGGATTTTTGAAAGTAATTGCCTGAAGTTTATGGCTAATGCCTCATGAGTATTCAAAGATTTTCATTCAAAAGCCCATATATTTCACCCGTATAAAATCAATCTGATGAAAATCTGAAATGAGTACTTATGACTTTGATAGACGTTTGAAATTTTGTAAGATAACGAATCAACAGATGATAACTGGCCCTACTTTGTTGTTCAACATTTGTTTCTCAAATGTTTATGTAATTATTTTCGGTATTGGTCTGATGAAAATACACACCTATTTCATGAACTTTACACTCAACATCCTGAGAAATTTACCGTCTGGGCTGGAATCTATAGCGATTGTGTCGTTGGTCCTTTTTTTCTAATAGGATATCTAACAGGACCAATGTACTTAGAAGCCACTTTCAATCCCACGTTGACAGAAATTCTTGATCATAATGACCGTTACAATGCGAATGAGTTGATATTTCAGCAAGATGGGGCACCTCCTCACTATCTCCTTGCGGTTCGCATGGATCAGTCAAAGTGGAGTGGCCCGCAAGGTTACCAGATTTAAGCCAGTTAGATTTTTTCAGTGTGGTCACTTAAAGTATCATTCATAAAACTCAGCCACATTCTCTTAATGATTTATGTCAACGAATCATTGATGGACATTACACTTGTGATGGTTCAGAACGTCCGAAATTGTTTTGAGCAAAACCTCTTTTAGTGCATGGTAGCAGGAGGCAAACACTTCAAATACTTGTTGAAATAAAAAGGAAAGCAGTAGGCACATTTTTAATGTTAATTTGAATTGCCCATCCCCTAGGTAAGGTTAGGTTAAGAAAAATGCCATGAAAACAATTCAAATAATTGAAGCTGACAGTTGATACAAATTTTAATGTTGAGTTGTTCGTACATTAACAAAGATTTCTCGAGAACTACTGCATCAAAGTAAAGAACTAGAACGCGTTGGAAAAATCATTCGATGAGCTTTAAAATACAGTATCGCATGAACTCTAAATCCCATTAAAGATTTAAGGGATCGCAATAAAAATCGGCGGGTCCGAGAGTTTTTTTTTTTTTCGAACTATAAATATGAAAATTGGCCTTGTTTCGTTTTCACTGCGCCACTCTGTATTTCTATGGTAACAACTACCGAATAGTATGGTGTTCTCGATTACCATTCCTTTATTTCCCGAAATAAGATTAAATAACTCAGTAAAGTGAAGCAAAACATACCAAAAAAATGTGTTGTAAGAAGTGTTCACTGTTCAAGAGGTTTGTATTTTAAAATTTCATTCATTCCAATCGGCACATTCTTAAACCAACTTTTAGAATTTTTCTACATCCAAAAGGGATTTGGTGTGAGAAATATTCTGTTCAATGTTATAAAGTGTCTCGGTTTTCCAATAACTTTTTAAATGAACGTATTGGGCAAATATCTTCCTCTGAAATAGTATGCATAATTCATTTGTTATCACATAATTTATTGATATCGCTTTGTCTCGTTTTCGAAACTACAGGATTATACTCGATACGTCCAGTTTTTTTCCATTATTTTCAATATCAGATACGAAATAAGTGGTTTTGCAGTAAGCTGCTTCTCCTCCACGCCAAGCTAATTCAAACGCCAAAATGTGATAAGAATAATTTCTTTTGAAGTCCTTCCGGTTCATTTTTGCCATATAATCTGGCCATTGCAAATATTTCAGATTTATTGAGAGCTGATGTACTAGATTTTCTCTTTTCGGGTTGTGCTTGTAGGATTTTACGTTTAGCATTTCGTGCAGCTCGTGATGAAATATTGAATTCGTTTCAATATTTACTTTGAATCATTTTAGCGGTGGTGTTCCAAAGTGTTAAAACTACCGCTTCGCAAATTGAATTTCCAATCTTGCAATAATATATCTTTTGCATCGCAAAACGTAGAAATTAGTCGCCGGATTGATAACTGCGTTGCAACTGTATTAGTAGGCATACAGGTAATAACAATTTGACTAATTTCGGCGTTCGTGGACTCACCAAATCGACTCATTGCTAGTGCTTAGAAATTCAACAATTGTCACCAACATTTTTGAAAGGAAACTAGACATATGTTTATGCAGCTAGACAGTTTAGCAGTTTATATTGAAAGTTTTTATTTTTATTTCCGTAACGATTCCTGTTAATTTTCTTGAAATCTCAGGAAACATCATATAATGAAAAAATTGAAAAGCCATTCCCTCCGTTGCCCAAAGAGCATTTGGTAAAGTCCTATCTCTCTGCCTAAGAGGATATTCTCGAGAGCATTTATCGCGTGTGCAAGCCACAAGACATACATTCCCGTCATTAAAGGCCGTTATTAACGCCAAGATATTGATAAGTTTGTGAAGTTTTTTCCCGTCCCAATAAATTACGTTTATTTCTTTAGTTTGACAACCGGTTAATCATTCTGTTTATGCGAGTGACTCGGTGTGCTCAGAGCGCTGCTGCCTGCCCCGCCAGGATTCTCTAAATCATCTCTGATGCGATCTCGGCCGGAACAACTTGCCTCATAATTAATCGACAGACTTTAATTGAGATTTTTCTTTGATCGTTCAGTCGATATCGTGATTTATCGGTGTTTTCGTAAAGTTCTCTATGTATTTGCAATCATATCAACTCCGGTTTGATTTAAAGAAATGCCCGATTCGCACTTGCAGTTATTACGGTTCGGTTTTTGTTCTTTTGGAATCCTTATCGGGATTCTGGGTATAGCTGGCGAGATTCATGAAGTGTTTTAACTAATGAAAGATAGTAATTTAGGACGAAAGAAGCTCAATGCGTTCGCTAGAAACGAAATCTGTTACAGTAACATTGATTCTCAAATATTTTGTTTATATTAAGCTTCTCAAACAAATAATTATAAGGACAATGAGAAGAACTTCCTGTTGCTTATACATAATTCGGTGTATGGAAACACATTTAGGGTCTGTAAATTCCTTTTTGATTTAACGTTCCCCATAGTTTTCCTCCACCCATCAGCAGGTCATCTAAAGCTTATTCGAGCAAAGGATATCTGGAACCTACGTTACAGTTGTGTTAGAGTTCCACAAGGTTCAGTATTTGTTCCCACCCTATTCATCATTTACATTAACGACATATTTGTCTTTTGGATTCATCCATGTTATTTAACATCATATGCAGACGATACAAATGTTCTGACACCGAGCAAAACGCTTGAGGACACTATTAGCTGCACGAAATAAATCTATTAAAACAACATGAGTTATAAATCCCTCGGTTTCTGACTTCAGCTACGACGAGACACTGGTGTCTCTTCAATACCGTACGAGTGTCTTAGGTGGTAGTAAAACACTCGTAGTGCCGCGTTATGCCTGTCGATATAGGCTGAGACCGCATAAGCTGGACAGGCTGACAGCAAATGCATTATGGTCTCAGCTACCCCACTACACGCTCTACATCTAGTGCCAGGGACTTCTATACCCATCACGCGACTACGATAGATGAGGGTGTTAAAGACACTATCCTGGCAGGCCATTATGGATTCCTCGGTTTCCGACTTAAGCCCACTCGACCTGAAAAATGCAATGATCAGTTTTCTAGATAAGCCTAGGTCTGCAATGTTCTTGAGGAAGATGTTTTGGCGCATCATTATGTAGCTATAGAAGACAAAGTTAAGGTTCGTCCGTTCACTGTCGAATACCAGACCGAATTCATCGGCCTCACGGGTTGCTACCTTGTAAATAAATACTCAATTCCCTGCGTTTTTCATGGTCGCAGACCATGCCGAGGAAGGGATCTGAACTTCTACTGAAATTGAGGACCTTTACAAAAGGTTCGCTGAACTTGTGGAAAAGCTGGAAGCCGCAGGACTAGAGGTAAGCGAAGAGGAGGTAGCATAACAGAAAGTAAATCAATACCAAAGGCTTAGAGAGTAACAAAGTGATGAGTTGGTAGAAACGTTGATGAGGAACGATAACCGAAGAAAAAGAACAAAAGAGCTAGAGGAAGTTCAATTGAGGAAGAATATCTGCAGTAGGGTAATGAAGAACCATTACAGAATGATAAGTATGAAAGATCTGAAAAAAAAACTGAATGAACGTTTGAAAAATGTTCAATAAAATCTGGAAGTACATAGTGAATGTTTTTTCAGATTGTCTATAAAACTCCGCAGGAACAGGTGAACCGTAGAATAAAAGAAAATCAAGAGGAGCAAGACCTCCTCCGTGAAAAAACAAGCAAACAACTATTGTTAGTTCGGAAGCGTGTTGTTTTGGGAAAAATTATCGGAATTCCGTCAAATCCACTAGCTTTGTTGATGTTGAGATCAAACAGAATGCATCTGATAGTTCAGTCATATGACTGTCAATGGGAGTGATATCCTGAAGTTGTTTTCCCAATGCATCAATGTTTGAATTTGAAGCAAATATTTGTCTATCTAGTCCATGTTCCTTAGGAGAGGAAATGAGCTGAATCTAAAATTAATTTCCACAACTTTAGTAAAAGACAAACATGAATGGGACGCGTTAGGATATCCAAAGAGTTACGACGGTATCTAGACCTTGTAAGCAATCTTCTTTTGGAGATAAATTAATGGATTTAGCGGTAATTACGTCGTAGAGCAGATTATCGAAGAGAACAGGCCCCAAGATGAATTCCTGAGGCACACCCGTCCGGACGAGTTTAATTTTTGATCTTATATTCCCCTGACCAAATGTCTTCGAGGCACATTGGTTTCTGTTGTTAAGAAATAAGGATATCTGCAGGCATGTAAATTTCCTCTCAGACCATAACATTCTAGCATATCCACTAATTTCAGTTGATTGACACAGTCAAAAGCCCTACTCAGATGGCACAAAATAGCAGCAGGGCAGTGCTTCTATGAATTTCATCAGGTTTTCATAGAAGGTAAGTGACGCAGTTTGAGTTGATTTTATAGAGCGAAAGCCATGCTGCAGAATATCAAAATTATGTGCGATACAAGTTCTCTAGAAAAGCATACTAAAAAGTTTTGTAATGGCTCTGAGGGACAGTAATTGGTCTAAAATTTTCAATAGTTGATAACTTTTCATTCTTAGGCAAGGGAGTTACTTTTACCACTTTAATGGATATAGGGAAACTGCCTATTGAAAATGAAAGATTAACTAAAAAAGTTATCGCTTTTATTATGATATGCAATACTCTTTTAATCACAAACACGGGTATTTCGTCAGTTCCAGACGATTTTTTGGTCCTTAGTTTACGGTTTATCAAATGTATTGGTACAGATTCTTAAAATGGCTCTAGAAACATTGTGTATGGATTTATATCTATGCGGTTTTCATTATTGATCTTCGGTTGATAATTATCAAATATTCGAAATATAACGTATTAGAGCCTATCTAGTCTACGGATGTTACACAAGTGTATTTATAAGAAGGCTAAAAATGGAATACATATTAATATAAACTTTTCCGTGATGAGAATGATTCGCATTTTTTGTAATTTGAATTGATGTGTTCGGTGGTTGGGCATACTCACGCACCTGGGATCTAGCAAGCATAGGCGAACTTGAGCGAATACCTATTTTGTCGTGTTTTCTCTCCTCGCTCCGATGGTCTGTGTGCACTCACCTCCAGGGTGTGATCACAAGTCACGACCATTGAGAAGACAAGTTTATGGTCGCAGTTAAATGAATTTAAAGTTTTCGTACGTCCATAAATTCGACATTTAATTTGATTCGATTAAGACACTTCAAGAACGACTGCCCGTCGGTAAATTAAGGGGAAAATATTGTCAATTATTTTGATACTCGGAGAGAAAAGCAATTGCTATTAGCGTGACTCATGCCGGACAATGTTCATCGCCCATCTCATCCTCATTATGGACATTCCTGTATTATCAGCATGTGAGATAATGCTAAGCTGGAATGAAAACTTATTAAAACGAGGTTCTGTTTATTATGATTATGTCACATACCTTCATCATTAACTAGACAAGATGCCGCGTATATCTCCCAGAGTGTGGACCGGCGCTGCTGTTTGAAGTCAACGTTATTAGGGGAAAAATTCATAAAAATATTTTTTATCGACAAATATATGTTCAATTGTATAAACATGTTGTTGTCATGGCAAACAAACAAGCATCAATAGAGTGAAAAAGAGGTTTTAGCCCCCTAATTTGAGATTTTTTGCCAGAGGACAATACTTAGTTCAAATATATAGTCTTGAAATTTTCTCATCGAATATAGTTCAAATTGGAGACTCTTCAAAATATCGCCATCTTTCCTGTTTCCAATTGGTGCTGTAAGCTCTCGAGATGATATTTCCCAACAATACAGTTTCCGTGACATCAGGAATGTGAAAATATTTTTGAAAACTTCTGCAGTCTGTCGGGATATTATTACGGAAAACTTTATTGATGAGTCGTGTTCAGTGATAAACAAGCTTTGATCTCATTACAGGGATTCAAAGTTGGTATACGTATGGTTAGTTGAACTGCATGAATATTTTTGTTTGAGGGTACACAGAAGAACTGACAGAGGGAGTATCGAATGAACGACCGAGGTATCTGATTCATACATTATATCTAGTTGGAGATCATTCTGAACACTCTACAATTTTTTTATTTTTTTTCGAAAATACCTATACGTTTTTCCACAGCTTCTCTATTCATATATTTAAATATCTTTCTCACTCTCTTTCTCTCTATGTCGCTGTCTCGTTTTTTTCCGTCTTCCACTCTCTCACATCCCGCGCAACTTCCTCATACCTTCCCTCTTCAATCACTTTTAACTCCCTTCCCTCCCCCCTTTCTCCCAATTCATTTATTTTCCTCCCGCTTCCCTCCCTTTCACCCTCATCACCTCTTCATGCTTTTTCCCACCCTTCATTCATTCATTTTCATTTCTATTTTTCTTGTATGTAAAATAATACATTCGATTGAAATTGATTTCATCATGTAGTAAGAAAAGGCATTTTAGAAATTTTTAAAAATTTTATTGTTGTTTTCCTGTTTCATTTCAATTAATTTTTCCACACATCTGGCAAAGATTAGAATATGAAGCGGAATCCTCATGTTACCAAAATTCGCACTGAATGCAGCATATCCAATACACCTTGAAAATGAATGGGAAACGAATACAGCAAATAGAATCCACCTGGGAAATGATTCAATTCCAAATTTTTTCTTCTTCACAATTTCAATTAACATTTTCACCCATTTGGAATATCAAGTGTAATCCTTGCCAGAATTGGCACCGAATGCAGCAAATACAATCTACCTTAAGAATTATTGAATATTGAATTTTCCTTTCCTTCGTCCTTCTAATTCACTTTTACACTCGTCTGATAAAAATTGGAATATGAGATGCAAACTTTATGATGCCAGAATTGGCACCGAATGCAGATTGGTACCGGATGCAGCAAATCCAATCCACCTTCTTCAGCGTCTGGTTTTAGGCCTCGCCACATCCCACACACACGTTTTCATTCATTTCTGGTCTTCCTGGATCATCAATCTCTAGTTTGGGTTCTTCTCCACTAAAGGATGATGATTCTACTTTGTACCTTTCATTAAACTTGTCTTTTTTTGATAATCTCCTCTTTTGGGTCATCTCATGTAAATGCTCAATCTGGAACAACTGTGGTTTTGAATGGCATAATCCTGCAGTCTTATGCCTATTGTAATCTTGTTAATCGTCTGCCAGGGTTTTGTTTTAATTAAAGGTGTTGTGCTTCATAAAAATGTGTTCTCGTAGATTCAAAAATCACTTATAGATCTCAAGCAAATCAAAGAGTTAACATGAATGGAATACCCAACTGAAACCACTAGAACTTTCCTCTGTTGTTTCCTTGGAAGAAGATGTTCCGTAAGCTAGCGAAGACAAATGTCTATTACCGAATACATGCTGGTTTTTGCGATACATGAATAACTTATCTCGAAGACTATCTTTATACTCCTGTTCCTAATTTTTTCCTTCAATTATGGCAGCTGGAAGAAGTAAACTGCTTTCTGTTTTGCAGTAAGCTACTGTTTTCCTCTCTCGGTGGATGTTATTATGGAAACAACTTTCAACCCTTGGCAAATCAGTACTTATTATCCATATTGAAAATAGTGGTTGGTTTAGCGAATAGTTGGTTTTCTTCCATTGAGTAGTTCGAAATATTCTTCAATTTCAACACAATTCAAAGCAGCTGTGTGTGCAAGTGACACATTCTGCTTCAAAGACACAAATTTAAGGGGTTTCTATATAAAGAAACATTGCAACCCTTCAGTGTTGTGAATGAAGCGATATGCCAATTGGAGCTGTGCTGTAAAGTCGTAAGCAATTGTCAGCCAATATCCGTATTTCTGCATGTTTAATATGTGCTTTCCCAAATAATCAGCTACAACTCATGTTGGCATTGCCTTTCTTCAACATGCGTTCCAAAGATTTTCTTCGACTCTTGAATTAAAAAGCAACTCTCTTAATATAATTATATTGGCGCCACACTACTTAAATACCTTGAACAGTTATCATTGAGATCGCTTTCCTCACACATTTGTTGGACATCTATATGAAAGACTCATGCAGTTAATTATAAAATACTGCTCAAATTAGAATATAAATATCAAAATTCCACCATGTTCTTCTCTTTCAATTTTGCGTTAGGGATTATAAGCCCATCAATATTAGGCTTTCTTTCCACAATTTTAGGTTAGAATTAACGGATATAGACAGATATTTTCAACATGAAACTTAAACGACAATGTGGCAACACAATGAATAATTATTAAGTGGAAATATTTTGCATACTGGTTAATTTAGTTGCATTTTTCTTGCCATCATAATAACACCAACACACTGGTTCCAAACCAACAGTCTGGATAAACGATAAACTGATCACTGATCACAAGTCAATCAGTGCAGCCATCTGATCATTTCAAATGGACATCTCCCCTGGATTTCTAACACATTGACGTTTGGTATCAGAGCCGAGGCAAATTCAATACCTGTAAAGGCTTTCATAAAAATATATAGATTACGTATTTTTTGACAATTTTGCTAGATTGTAATTCATAAAAGAGTCTATTACATTTCATTAATTGAATAAACGTTTATTTCACCAGAACCCGCCTTCCAAAAATTCTTTGTACATTCTGATTTTCCTGCCACACCGTCTCGGTCTGTGTATCTGATGAAGACAATTTGCCATTCAAAATTGTCACTGAAGCCGACTCGGTCTGACTCCGCGATATTATTATCAGTATAGACCGACGGCTTCACGAGCAGTTAAACTAACTCGGTCTCATAGACTGAGTTGGCCAGGTGTATCAGCTCCAATCTCGGTCTATGAGACCGAGGCGGCACGGCGGAATATTTTTGTCTCGGTCTCATAGACCGACATGGTAGTCAACGTATCAAAGATTTTTGTCCAAAAACACAATTTCGATGTTTATTTACTAAAAATTGTAGGCTAAATTTGAGATGTTTGCTTTTTTTCACGTGTAATCTGGAAAATTGAACATATTTGAAACACTAATCACAGTAAATAATGATGGCAGTTAACAGCCCCTTATATCTCGCGTAAAACGACCTTTCCAGTCCCGACTATACGATCAACTCCAATTGGAGCTAATTCGATCATAATATGCACCCAGATGGAAATAAAGTCATCTTTAAAAAAGTATTGCGAATCCCCATGAATATAATTAAGTAAACGCCGAGTTTGCAGGGTAATTTACCAATTAGGAGCGTTTTTTATGACGACACCAATTTGTTGTTGAACCTGTTTCTTTGTATTCGGTATAATTGGTCCAACATATTCCTAATTTGATTACTTCGTGAATTATTTTCATATATTAATTAGGATGACCTAATTGAGTTTACAGGCACCCGACGTGAACCGGAATGTTTCATTTCATTTCAGTTGGAATTAATTTGTTTTTCTCAGACTTTCGTTAATTAATTTTGGGGTTCGGGTTGCTACGTGACCTTCGATTCCTCATCAAAATTTGATACTACTACTATTTTGAACCTCTCATCAAAAATGGTCTATACTCAAGCTAATATGAATGCTGCGTTACAGGAACGAGATTGAGTGTATACGTGTTGCAGAAAAAATACCATATGCATACAGGGGTGTGATTTTTGACCATTCGCAATGGTTACTTGTACTCGTATAGTCGTATTCTAATGGTATGTGCATGTCGTTGACATGCTAACCGTAACTCAGAATGCAACAACACGTGTACTCGTTGAGATTGCGAACAGTCAAAAATAGCCCCCCAGGACTTTTCACGCGTATTAGACGTTTCTGGAGATTCGATCTGAAAATTTGGTGTTGAGCATAGATAAAACGTAAAACTTTGAAGATAATGCGGCTGCCGCTTATACTTGAAATTCAATTGGGTCGAACTAGACTTCGCTGATGATTGGCAATGACCATGAAACCGGTACGGAGGTGTTCCCCCAATTAAATCGAAAAATAATTTCAGCTTTGATATTTAAAATGCATTGCAAAGTGGTTCTGTAAGAAAACTTTGCCAAGTATTAAACAGATATAATTCAACGGTCGTAGGGGGCAGTCGTTGTTTTCTGTTGTATACTTGCCGACGACCATACCTATTGTATAGGTTTTTTTGTGGAAGATTGGATTACGTAATCCACCAATTTTCATTATTATCCTTATATAGCTCTGTAGGAGACTCTCAATCTCCGCAGCTTTGACGTGGGCCTTTTTGCTGAACGGACTCCAACTCGGTGACAAAGTTTGGGTTCGTACACTCAGTATCGAATGCGATATCCAATTCATCGGCTGCCTTGCAATGAAATGCTGCAATCTGAGAATGGGATTTGAACTCCTGATGACACCATTCAGTACCATTCTGTTATGTAAACACTCCAACTTAAAAAGTCCACGGCCTCCCCGTTGTCTTGGGAAGTATATAGTCCGGTCATATTAGACCAAAAAATAAGAGTAAAGTTACCTAAATTCCCACCAAGCTGAAAATCGGTAGGATTGTTTGAAATATCATTAAAAACAAAATTTGAAAGTTCCCCATCTTTCCCCTGTAAGGAAAAAATTTTATTCAAATTCAAAGGTAAAAAAAATTAGTTTTTCGCGATTTTCAGCAAAACGGTAAGTTTTATCATAAAAATAGTTTGAACAAAAATTGTAGATCATAAAATTATCTACAAAAAAATAATTAATACTTTTTTTACTACGAGCCACCGTTTTTGAGATATAACGATTCAAAAAGTTGTAAAAGTTGTAATCGTCATAGTATGCATGAGTACGCCACGTATATATACATCTCTATAGTTGTAATATATGTTAAAATATTTTTCTATCGGTTATTGTAACATACACTACTAATATAAAATATACATAAGTTATAACTATAAGAATATCAATTCAATTTGACAAATACAACTATTGTTGTTGGTGAAGATATAGACTTACTCGTATTACTGACTGCTCGAACTCCAACTGAAAAAACTATTTTCTCCTTAAAACCAGGAAAAGCTCAACATCAATCGGAAATGTATTCATCAAAAAGTTTATCTACTTTTGCAAAGTGTCAAAATCATGTACTATTTTTACACGCAATAACTGGCTGTGATACGACATCTGCATTTTACAGGAGGGGTAAAATAACAGTCTTCAAACTATTTGAGAAACAAAATTTAATTGAATGTGCTGAAGTTTTTAAAAATAGTAGTTCTATTCGACAAGAAATTATTACTAACGGCATTCGCTTTCTTCTTTCTATGTACGGAGCTCCTAAAAAAACTACCTGCTTAGATAAGTATAGATATGCATGTTTCGTTAAAAACACCAAAAGTAAAAAACAAGTACAATTAGCTTGTCTTCCTCCAACCTCAGTTGCTGCTCATCAACATCTTTTTAGGGTATATTACCAAGTTCAAGTGTGGCTTGGTTATCAGCTAGACCCTACAGACTGGGGTTGGAAGTTGGTCAACAATTTATTAGAACCAGTGCACACTTTACTTCCACCTGCGCCGGAAAAACTGCTGAACTCGATTTTTTGCAACTGCAAAAAGGGATGCAGTGCTAAATGTGGTTGCAAAAAAGTCGGACTGCTCTGTTCTCCGGCATGTACACATTGTCAAGGCCGGTTGTGCTCTAATATTGAATCACCAACAGTAGAGGATCCGTTTGATTCCAACGAGGCAACATGCGATACATCGCTATTAACGCAGTTTACATGCACTCAGGATGAAGATGAAGAAGAACAAGAACAAGACGAACAAGAACAAGAAGATCAAGAAGAAGAACAAGAATAAGATTTTGAAAGTTACGACTCGGACGATTAAATTTCACTACTTTTTTTTTAACTTAAATTGCTTTTATCTTTTCAATCTCTGCTAATATCCATCATTTTTCAATAGTTTCAAATTAAACAGGATCAAAACTGACCCGTGGAATAGGCCTACTGGGGAAACCACAAAAAAAAACGCGCTAAGTACACTACCTCATAGGTGGCGAGGAAACGTGTGCATATTATGACGATTACAACTTTTACAACTTTTTGAATCGTTATATCTCAAAAACGGTGGCTCGTAGAAAAAAAAGTATAAAATTATTTTTGTGTAGATAATTTTATGATCTACAATTTTTGTTTGAAATATTTTTATGATAAAACTTACCGTTTTGCTGAAAATCGCGAAAAACTCATTTTTTTTACCTTTGACCTTGAATAAAATTTTTTCCTTACAGGGGAAAGATGGGGAACTTTCAAATTTTGTTTTTAATGATATTTTGAACAATCTTACCGAATTTAGGTAACTTCGAATGTCTAAATTGACCGGACTAATAACCGTGGAACGGATGATTCAGGATGCAAGCACGACAGTTCTGATGACCAGATTTATCGGAGTGTGTTATTATCATTGCATTATAATTATGCTATTATGCTATCGTATTGACTTTTGAGATCACATGTATAGGATGTTTTTTTTTTCGTTAACCAGCTGTCATCCCCCTACGAAGGACAGCCCTCAGAAGTCGAAACTTGTGCGAGCTAAGGATTAACGAGGTCCTAC
Source organism: Chrysolina americana (assembly GCA_958502065.1). Lineage (NCBI taxonomy): Eukaryota > Metazoa > Arthropoda > Insecta > Coleoptera > Chrysomelidae > Chrysolina > Chrysolina americana. Next base: position 13,758,647 of record OY293413.1, read on the forward strand.
CTTTTAACGTGCGATTCCTAGCACGAGGTATTGCATGTATATATAAGCATGTGTATATAAGTATTTACCTATACTATATCGATCGAAATTACTATTCATATATTTCTATATTTGGAACTCTGAAAAACAGGAATATATGTAGTGTATTGAATTATGCAATCAATAAATATATCGATACTCACTGAGTCATGGAAATGATACGAGATTGAGTAGTACAGGCAGTTAATATTGGACTGGGAGGACGTATAAAGTATTAACTGTGTTTCACTTTATATAGGTACGAACCCCAGAACATGACAACAGTGTCCGTTGAAGACCTTATCCTTCGTGAACTTAGCCTTTACTGACCATATGATTTTGATGGAAAAATTTTCGTTCTGTTGAGTCTTGATGAGTATCCGTTCAAAGAATTCAACTCTAAATCGGTCTCTTACAGACGATGAACACAGCAAAATTCATAAGAATGTCATTCGTGTTTACTAAGGATACGGTAATGTATTTATACTGTATGGAAATAGTACGTTTCCCGCATGCATCTGCCGTTACCCGAACGAAGCAAAGCCAAAAAGTAACACTAAACTAAATTGCATACGGGTAAGGGGTGAATCACGCACGCTTGTAGAAAAATTATATACCGAGATATTCCTTCGCTTTCTTTCGAATATGCCTTTCTAAGTAACACGCAGACAAAGAATTCAACACCTCTTCAAAATATCAGATATCAATAAACTGAAACTCTCATACGAATTCGGGATTTACTGAATGTGTTCAAATCCTCATAAACTGTGGAAAACGACATTTCTACATTTTACGACCTGTTTTATGGGAATAAAATTGTTAAGGAAACATTGAAACCTCACCCATGAATGATCATCTACTACCAATTCAACTACTGAAAACCACTTCACATTTTATTTCCTAGACAAACATAATTCGATTTGTTATTTAATCTACAGTTCGATCAAATCGAGCAAAAATTGTACAGTTCGTATGGAATTCAGAAAGTGAACTCTAGTATAATTCGACAGCTTGAAGCGGTGAATTTAAACAGAAATTATTCATTTGACAGCTTATCCACACGCGTTCAGAAAGAACTTTTCGCACGCATATGGATTTAGCCACTTTTTGTGAGACTGTATAGTGCAATATACGTATGAAAATGTAATTTCCATATTCATTCGTGTCGTGTTAGTATCAACTTGAAATAGACAACTTCAGATATAATGTAAAGTCAAAAATTAAAACTAGTAATGAGGTAGGTTCATTACGACGGACTCCATTACGACACTGGGACTCTGATATACGAGATCAGAGTTTAGGTTGAATGGATTGAAATTAACGTTATGTCAAGTTTTTTTGTTTTTTAATCAACTAAAGTACAGAATAACTTTTTATCAACATCAACTTTATATCATTTCAACATTACACTTTGTACTGAGTACCTACTTGCTACAGAGAAATTTCAATTTTTTTTTATTATTCACTATAAACATCAATCACAACATTTTCAGTTAGTAATATTCATTCCTGCAGGAGTAGATGCAACTGAAGTATTGCAATGTTCAATTTCTACTGAATTCTTAGAAATATTTTCATCTTCTACCATTATTTTTGTGGCTATTACTTTTTTGTTTTCTGAAAATATTTCGACTTATTCTTCAGCAACACTATACTGGATTTCCACCTACCATGTCTTTTTAAAGTATGCATGTCAGCACCAGCATCAGCAAGTAGTGATGCGGAAGATCTGATGAAACAGTCTTGTATAACGTGATGGATTTGGTAGTTCAAAAAATTTGACAATTTCCTTTGGAAAACGCCCATAATTGTTAATGCCCACTAATTGGGAATAATATTTTCCTTTTTTATACAAAACTTTAAAAACGATCATGGAGTGTGGTTTGGGGACGACGATAATATTTTCGGAAAGTATCCAAGCAATCGAAATTGGCGATATTTCCCTCAGTGATGGCAAATTCTCTTTCAAATTTTAGTTGTCATGTTCGGTGTTTCGATGGTAATAAACGTAACTTCGTCAACAACACCATCAATTATCAAATTTTTCAACTCTTTCCTACGGCAAGCTCCAAACACACTAACAGTCATTGAAACCTACAAAAAATAATATTCACTATAGTCATGTGGCACTATTTTTCATGTGTATGTTTCCTTCATCATCAAGAAATGATCATCATTTGCTTCTTTCAAAGAGGTGTGTATATTTTCTTTCGAAAATATAGATTCCTCGGCTTGTAACCTTCACGTTTTCGCTTTAAAAAGCTACTAGCTCTGTAATTACTCGAATCCACATTTCTCTTCATCGAAATAGTTTTTCTAAGCATATGTCCAAAATGGAGATGACTTATCTTTTTCAGCTTCACCAGCAAAATAAGCTAGTAAAGCTATTTTTGAGTAGATTTGGAATTATTGGTCGTAGGTAAAATATTGTACTAAGTATATTCGTACCGTACATTTCTAGGACCAGAAATTGATGATTTTGAATCATGTCAAATAGTAAAATTCCTGAAGATGACTCTCACTTATATAAATAGATTTTTCGTCTAATTTAACTATCTCAAATCTGGACATAAGGTTTCCTGGAGCACCAGTACATTTACGCGTCCGCTGCACTCAAGGCCTCCTACAACTTTCACACCCCTCATCTCTCACCTATATTTCACCGACACCACAATTCTCTAATTACTACACGTTTAGTACGAAATATGAGGCATAAATAACCGACACAAATGCTCACTGTCCGATTTATGTTCTGCTACGGTTGCATTGCCTCACTGCCTGCCACCAAGTGGTCTACAAACAACAGTTTTTAGGCACTAATTGTTAACACCCTGCCATATATCACATTAAACATGGTGGATGGGGATTCTATGCAGAATACTCATCTGAAATTGCTCCGGAACATCGAAAAAATTCCTCAGAGACGCAGCAGTCGCCATTATGAGCAATAAATTTGATTGTATGCAGCGATGTTGAGTTTTTGAAATGAAAATATGTATGGTGATGTCCCGAACTAAGAAACTGACGAATGTTTTATGTACATAATGGAAAATTCAAAATGGACGATAGGGTTTTCGAAGCTGAAATAACACAGATTCATAATGTAGTTGTAGAATTACAAAGTTTCATAAGTTAATCTTACATATCCTCATATTTTCAGTCAATTTTCTGAGTTATTGATACTGCTAACGAGGTTCAGTAAAATTTCTTCCTAGTTGAGGAGAAAGTCATGATTTAGACGGCGGCAGCGTGAAATCAGATGTAATATTTTCATGCTAAAATTTAGCAATATCAAATTAAAAAACGACTCATTTCATAATTACAATGGAATAATTTCATGCATTGTAAAAGTGATTCCTTGGGACAATTTCCTCCCAACATGAACTTTACCTGCAGGAACCTTTGATATACCAGGAGCAAAATGGAGGATCGTTGCATAAATATAATATCTCAGATACAATACGATGTTCATAAGGAAAAGTAGCACTTTTCCATCAGAATTTATTATATTTTCCACTTTGTGAGAATGTGTGGAGAGAATGGAATTTCAACTTCGTCGAAATTATTATTAGATCAATAGATAGTCTGCAATTTATCCTAGGATATTTTTTTTAAACAATGAAGAATATTTTTAGTTTTCTAGTATAACGACTAACTACTGGGATTGAAGAGATCAGTTTTTTCGTGCCAATAGTTCAACCATCATTGATGAAGATTGAATGAGAACTGAACGTGTGAGGTCTAAGGTGGTAGTACAATACTCGTAACGCCGCGTTATGCCTGTGGATATAAGTAGGCTGTGACCGTATCAGCTTGGCAGGCTGACATCAAATGCATTATAGTCTTAGGAGTTCCATGACATGCTCTACATCTAGTGTCTAGGACTTCTATACCCATCAAGCACCACCTGGCAGGCCATTTTGAATCCTTCGGTCTCCGACTTCAACTAAGTTTACCTGAGAAAAACAAAGGTAAATTTTTTGAATATGCCAAGGTTCTCGATATTCTTGAAGAAGACCCCATCATTATGTAGTTGCGGGATTACTATGGTGATGGTAGGTGCACAAACCAAGAAAAATCCGAAGCTGGTGTATATGATTTGGAATGAACCACTCCTTTATTGCTTTAGTCTTCTACTCAGCTATTGCTAATTCTTTTCCAGAAATGAAGAGGCCGAGATTTCTTCTTCTAATTTTTAGGGATCCAGCTCTTGTCGAGCATCGAATATGTTACATTTACACTGCTCCAGGTGAGCCTTCAAAATGGTTTCAGCCCTCTCGGGTATGCTCACATCTTCTTCCAACAGAATATGACTATTTCATCACTTCTTCCAGGTCTTTTCTCCGTTACCTCGTAGGATGCCGTCTTTGATATTCAGCTCGATCCCTCTGAAAATCATCATGGCCATTCCAATTAACGCATCGTCTTCGATTGCTACTGATGCCTGGTGTTTCAATCGAGTGCTGCCCAAAATCACCATAAAATCACCATACGCAGTAGCTTGTCCTCCTGTTGCTTGATAACAAGTTGCCAGTTCAATTCTTGCTGGAATTTTGAAGAAAGGCCCTGTAGTTAGCAGCATGGTGAAAGGCTCGTTGTTGATGGCACCACAGCCTCAAATTTAAAAGCTAGCTGGTGTTAATGCTTGTCTGGTTTCTTGTTCGCCTGTATCGCTTATCGCTCTGTTATATTTTCCGGTGTGGCTGGATATGGAAGAAGAATCCCGCACTTTACTACGTAAAATAGCTTTCGGTTTAATTGTGCATAACGTAGTTCAATTCACAGATCGTTCTTATTACCAGTTTTCGATTATTGCTTTAATTTTAAATTGAACTTTCTTAGAAATGAACTCATTCCATCTTAGTAGCTCATGAGTCCCTTCAAAGAGTGTTGCATTAGAGCATGGCACAATATTCACGGATAAGGATGAATATCAATACTACAATCGTTTTTACTTCCACTCAATGCGTCAAAACTAGAAAACAAACGGCTAGAATTGGACATTTTTTTGGAAAACAAAATTTTTACAAAATTATCAAAAGGCCATTTTACGCAGTAAATGTTTATCATTCAATGCCTGTACTGAAGAATTTGACCAAATGACGTTGCCACTGAGTCATTAGTATATACTGTTATATTTTAATAATGCTATAGTAAATGATTTTGGTATAAATAAATTTTTGTCATGAAATTTTATATTGTTCTATTTTGTAAATCAAAATTTTATGTAGATTGAAGATAAATAGGTAAAGAAACACAGGTAAATATTTTTATCCTTGTCCAAATGTTGCCCAGACTAAATACTTACTCTTAAAAAAAAAAACCTTTTTAATACTTGTGCCTTGTTCTTTACTCTGGATGGCTAGCTAGGTCGTCTCTCCGGTGAATATGCAGACTCCTCCTCTCCAGTTGGGTTCAAAGGCAAGATGGTTCAATAATGATTCTTTTGTGAAATGGTGACAGTAAACTCTCAAGTAGAATAAAAATAGAGGTTTCAAAAAAAAACTCAAAATCTGCAATTTTTATTTAAATAAATTTGGTGAATATTTTCTCAATTTAACTTCCAGATTCTTATACTTATTTTCCTACTCAGTGAAAGCTACCTTATTCTATGACCTGATCCAACCTTCCAAACTTTTTATTCCACACGGAATGATTTTAGTGAGACACAAATTTCTGGGTCAACCTCGTATTCTCCCAGCCCGATTGAGACCACAGCTGACTGGAAATCGTAGCGGTCGTAGCTCTTATTGAATCCCAGAATTTTATATTCTCATGCAGTTTGGAGGTTATGTCTATTGTGATGAATGATAAAAAAAACAAATTACTTGAATTGATCAACATTCCATAGCTAAATAGTTCTATAATTAATGAAAGTTCACCCTTTGTAGATGATTGTCAATGAAAAACGCGGAATCTGTGCACTTAAAGTTTCAAAGTTCGGTGAAGGTTATTTGGAAGTTCGTATTTTTCGCGGAGTTAAAGTTTTTGTTGAATCACAGCTAATGATCCCAAAAAAAAATCGATGGATGTGCAACGGAGAATACTTGGAATTGGAGATAAATACCTTGGAGTTTGTGGATATTTGCCTTTCAACAGAAGGCTTCCAGAAATTCTTCTGACCAGCTATTTTTCTATGGGATTTTTCTCATCAAAACAGCGATTCCCGACTGATCTCTTCTTATCAGCTTACACCAGGTACTTTCTTCTATAGTTTTATCACTTCAAACTAATTAATGTTTTAATATATTTCTTTTTTTTGAATGGAATCTTGTAAAAATCTTTCCTGGATTTCTGCTTCGACTTTTTCACCCGGCAAAAACTTCTAGAATCTCCAGAAACTTCCAAACAAAAACAAAAGAAAGTTTTTCTCCTTCCTAGTCTGCACATTCGCGAAAAGCACCTTTTCATCGCGCACTTGATGATTTAAATAATTTTCAAAGAGCTCCTTATATTCCTAGTCATGGCCAATTTGTTTTCTTAACTTAATTATTTACAACTTAAATCTATCTTTAAAACTAAATTACTTACTAGAATGCTCTTAAATTGCTACTAATGAGTTTTTTTTATTTTCCTCTACATGATAGTAACCTTTTTATTTTGATTATTGATAATATTTTCCTCTCAATTTGTGATGTTATGTTATCTGTCAGATTTTCTTTTTATTTTTTATTTCTTTGGAAAAATTAATCAAAACTAAAATTTAATACGCTTAGAATGATTAGAAATACTAAAAGAAACCTAGCTAGTATCTGAAATTATCTGAACTTTATTGTTACTGTTCGAAAACCTGCAGCGGAATGACCTAGACATTCTTCGGAAAGCACTATTTGAGCAATTCAACTTGGATTTTCAAACTGTTTTTGGGTGGTAATTAATAATTAAGGTACTCTAAAGTTAAGGTAAGGTATTTAGCCCTCATTTCTAACAATAATAATAACAATATTTACCTAATAAAAAAAATAACTTTTTTCAATCATTACAATACATCTTCTATATTCTACTAAAAATACTTTTTTATTATCAAGTGTGGCCACAAACCAAATAGTATGAAGTTTCATCAAAAACTCGATAAAATGAAAAGATATAAGTATTGATAATTTGCTATTTCAATCAAAGAACATAGGAGTTATTTGGAACCCTGTACAAAACTTTCTTGAACATAGAAAATGGGTTTATATTCGCCTATCTTGATTTTGAATCGTCCCCTCCATCGATTTCGTTGTTCACTTCATCGCAATTTTTCCAAAAAGAGCTCGACAGATGAATTATGACCAATTATTTCGCGAGCAGTGTTACCTTGAGAAATATAGATTTTCTATTTCCATTTGGAAAATCACTATCCATCAAAACGAAGCGTTTATTGCTAACCGTTAATTTCAGACAATGGAGAATACGTCATTGCACCGAGAGATATAAATTTCTGAATTACTTTCGAACGTCGTTATAAATCAACGGAAGGTATCATAAACTCTTCGCCCAATTATTATCAATAAGCAATCTACAGCCCAGTGGCTCACCAGTTTTGGCTATACTCTGATTTTGACAGAATAAAGAACTGTTTAGTGAATTTTTTGTAAAAATACTTGCAAGATTTCCAAGATCATCTCATTCATTCAACATTCCCTCTTTAAAATATTCATTCTATGAAAACGATAAACAGGAAGAGAGTCCTGATTTTTGAAAACGCCTATGATAATCGTACTCAGTCCTAGCCAAAGTTATCCTAGGATCCGAAATGAAAAATCATCACAGTCACACAAATACAACAATTATTAGTAGGACTACTTTAGCCAGCCGAAGGCCTTTTTTGGCACTCCTGTTCTCTTCGATCTTGGTATAATATTCAACCCAGCGGCATCTAGAATTAGACTACCTAGTCTAATTCAGGATCCTCACTTGTTCTTCTCATATGTGTGGGTGGTTGTCAAGGAAGTGAGTTCCTTCAATCCTCCACGTGAAAACCCCGGTTGGGCTGGTTTTCAGCCGAGCGGTGTATGGGCCGAGGGCTGTTCTTTCACCGCCTACCTATCCAACAGCAGCTGATTCGAGGCCTCTGGAAACGATGAAAAGGAAGAAAGTCCTGAATTTCGAAAATGCTAGTGATACTCGCACTCGCATAAGTTATTATGGGATCCGAAATGAAACATCATCATAGTCACACAAACACTAGTAATTATAGTAGTTGCGGATAGGACTACAGCCAAGTTAACTCCCTTGGGTCTCTTTTTATCGCCCTCTGCTCTCCTCGCCCTTGTTATAATATTCAACCCAGCAGCATCTAAAATGAGACTTTCTATAGTTCAGGATTTCTACTTCTTCCTCATATTGTGTGGGTGCTTGTCAAGGGAACGAGTTTCTTCAATGCCCCTTCTCGTGAAAGCCCCAGTAAAGCTGGTTCTCAGCAGAGTGGTGTAAGGGCCTAGGGCGATTCCTTCATGGCATAACTGTCCCGAAGCAGATGATACGAGTCCCCTGTTCGGCTATGATTTGAAACAAATTTTCCAAGTTCCGTCATTGAGTTCTTTCAATTTGCCTTCTCGTGAACGCCCTGGTAGGACTGGTTCTCAGTCGGATCCCGCAGCATCCAATCCGAGGCTCCACCTTGGCTTTCACCAAAGACAGGTTCTTCAGTTCTAGCATTCCTTCGCATTGTGTATGTGTTGAGTATCGGGAAAAAGCTGTGTTTTTGGCCTCGGTGTATAATGAGGTAGGGACCCACAGGTAACTATTCCCGTTAGCCGCAGAGCCTTAGACTTCCTTGGAGACCGCTTCACCCTTAGTTGCCATGAGAAGTCATGATGTTGCCTATGGTCTACTACGGAAAGGAAAAATAAGCGTCAAGGTGTCCGATCTTTAGATTTCCCCTTGAATCCCTACACAAATAGTAAGAATCAAAAACGTATTTCATTTAATCAACAAATTCTAGCTCGGTAGCGATATGATCTTCAAGTTGTTCCCAAAAAATGTACTTTGCCTCAAGTACCAATACGCCACTAGGCCCTTCGCGGAAAATTGCTACTTTGCAACGAATGGTTGCAAAATATTGGGACAAGCTTACATCACATTAAATCAAGAAATGGTGTTTATCATCAAATGGTCGTGATTGTTCAAATCCCATCGCGGTCACCAATTTCATTACTCGCACAAGCTCTCAAGGAGCTTTTGAGGGTTATCCCTCTCTCTCTCCCCTCTCTCTGAAAACCTAAGAGATCCGTTAAAAGAAGGATACGAATGCTGGTAGCTGCAAAGAAAGAAGTCACGAGTGAGTTGAGCCAGAAGCATAGCGGAAAACATGAAGCGGGTGGAAACCTTCTGAAAGAGCTCCTATAAGTATATGCAACCAGTCAAGTAGATACTATACGCCTAGCATAGTTACAAGCTTTCTACAAGAGGCTTCGTCAACCTGATCACAATCATTTCCAATCACCCAACATTATCTAGCTATCACCTCATGGCTAGGTGGGGAGCAACAGAGTTGGTAATCCACAAAAAAGTCGATCCAGAAGAACTACAAACTGATAACATGCTTGCATGCATGTTATGATCACAGGGCCAAAGAAGAGAGTCGCTGGCTGTAAGAAGAACCTGCTCATGCAGGACTTCGTGCAGCCTGAGCGTAACCTCTCAATGGCCTGGATCGATGACCGCAAGGCGTTGGATGCCCTATCGCATAAGCTCATCATGCATTTGCTCCGGACCCTGATGGGTTGAATATCTATTGGTCACTTGGTGATCGAAACACGTGTCTAGGTATTGAAAATAGTGGTTTGGTGTTGGGATAAAACTCCAGTATATTCATTACTACACCAAAGGTTCCAATCAGTGCAGTACAAGTATCTATCGGTGGAAAACATTTCCAAGCAGCCAACACCATCTAGCCATCAATTCATGACTAGAAGGAGAACAACAGATTCCGGATTGGTTTGTCGTGGAACAAACCATGCTTATCCACAAAAACGTAGATTCGTACGATCCAGAAACCTACAGACTGATAACATGCTTGCATGCGTGTCATGAGTTGTTTACACGAATATTAACCAGGTATATGAACGGATATATAATCAGAGAGTGCCATAGATGAGAGTCGCTGCCTGTAAGAAGAACCTGTCCATGCAGGACTTCGTGCAGCCTGAGCGCAACCTCTCGAAGGCCTGGATCAATTACCCCAAGGCGTTTGATGCACTATCGCACACGCTCATCATGTATTTGCTCCTGACCCTGATGGGTTAAATATCTATTGGTGGAAAACATTTCCAAGCACCCAACACCATCTATCCATCAATTCATGGCTAGATGGGGAGCAATTGATTCCGGATTGGTTTGTTGTGGAACAAACCATGCTCATCCAAAATAACGTAGATTCGTACGATCCAGGGAACTACAGACTGATAACATGCTTGCATGCGTGTCATGAGTTGTTTACCCGAATATTATATGTGAGAATACCCTCCGTAGTTGACCAGGTATATGAACGAATATATGACCAGAGAGTGCCAAAAATGAGAGTAACCTCTCGAAGGCCTAGATCGATTACCGCAAGGCGTTTGATGCACCATAGCATAAGCTCATCATGCATTTGCTCAGATGTCTTGCAGTAGCCGATTATATGGCGAAATTTATTGAACAACTGATGCCTTTTCAACATAACATCTGGCCGACTCAAAGCCTAAACAAAGTAGGTTATCTTCAGAACTGTCGGCGAAAAACAAAGTTGCTACTATTAATATGCTTGCCGTTCCGATTCTACTCTACTCTCTCGGAGTGGAGACATGTCTCTGTTTCCGTTATCTCTTTCTGTACTTCATCTACTAGACGTGATCTGATTCAATTTCCTACATATCTCTGCTCACAACATAGAATAGTTAAACCCACTACACGTATTCATTAACAACTTTACGAATATTCTGACGCGCTACCACTGGTGGATATGAAGCAAAATCGCCTCGTGCATGCTTTCAATGCCCATCCAATAGAAATGTTCGTGTTTGAAAGATATGCAAAAACAATCTTGAGGAAATGGTTCTGCCCTTTATAACTGATGAATTTATACCGTGGGCAAAAATCTCAATCAAAGTAGGCATCGCAATATGACCAGTGTGAAGTTAGCAGCTAATTTCCATCGGCCAAAATGCCGAAGATTGCCGAACATCCATAGACGTACCAACTTTTTTTTAATTTCTTATTAGTTCATAGATGATTAGTATATGAAATAGTTTTATGGAATTTAAAATATTTTCAAACATCAATTTACAATAAATGATTCAATGGATGAAAAAGAAGGTTTGATGATAAATGAACTCAACTTTCTTGTATAAGAACAGAAAATACTCGTTCGATGAAAAACTTAGTTCCCGGATATATTGGGGTATAGAATTGATTTTATAAACAAAAATATGAACAAATGAGCCAGGAAATAAAATGAAAAATAGCACACCAAAAAAAAAAATAAACTAAATAAACAAGCCAGATTCGAAACTTCGGAAAGCAAACGAAATGTCATATTCAACTGGAAAAATCATATTCATATTAAAAAACATATAGTGAAAAATGAATCAGCGACGGGCCGTCGGAGGGTCGTCCCCGATAAAAATAATTCGAAACATTGAGAAGAAAATGAAATGTCAGATCCATATTTTACTGAAACAATCTAATTCACTTTCCGAAACATCCAGTGGAAAATTATTCAGTGACGGGCCGTCGGAGGGGTCGAAATTATCAAAATTAAATTAAAATTATTCAAAAACTATAAGAGGAAAATGAAATGTCAGATCCATATTTTACTGAAACAATCTAATTCACTTTCCGAAACATCCAGTGGAAAAATTATACAGTGACGGGCCGTCGGAGAGGTCGAAATTATCAAAAGAAAGAAAAATAATTCGAAACTATAAGAAGAAAATGAAATGTCAGATCCATATTTTACTGAAACAATCTAATTCACTTTCCGAAACATCCAGTGGAAAAATTATACAGTGACGGGCCGTCGGAGGGGTCGAAATTATCAAAAGAAAGAAAAATAATTCGAAACTATAAGAAGAAAATGAAATGTCAGATCCATATTTCACTGGAACAATTCAATTCACTTTACAAAACACCCAGTGAAATAATTATTCAGTGACGGGCCGTCGGAGGGGTCGAAATTATCAAAAGAAAGAAAAATAATTCGAAACTATAAGAAGAAAATTAAATTTCAGATCCATATTTCACTGGAACAATCTAATTCACTTTCCGAGACATCCAGTGGAAAAATTATACAGTGACGGGCCGTCGGAGGGGTCGAAATTATCAAAAGAAAAGAAAAATAATTCGAAACTATAAGAAGATAATGAATTGTAAGATCGATATTTTACTGGAATAATCTAATTCACTTTCCAAAACACCCAGTGAAATAATTATTCAGTGACGGGCCGTCGGAGGGGTCGAAATTATCAAAAGAAAGAAAAATAATTCGAAACTATAAGAAGAAAATGAAATGTCAGATCCATATTTTACTGAAACAATCTAATTCACTTTCCGAAACATCCAGTGAAAAAATTATTCAGTGACGGGCCGTCGGAGGGGTCGAAATTATCAAAAGAAAGAAAAATAATTCGAAACTATTAGAAGCAAATGAAATGTTATATCCATATTTCACTGGAACAATTCAAATCACTTTACAAAACACCCAGTGAAATAATTATTCAGTGACGGGCCGTCGGACGGGTCGAAATTATCAAAAGAAAATTAAAATAATTCAAAACTATAAGAGGAAAATGAAAAGTCAGATCCATATTTCACTGGAACAATCCAATTCACTTTACAAAACCCAGTGAAAAAATTATAAAGTGACGGGCCGTCGGAGGGGTAGAAATTATCAAAAGAAAAGAAAAATAATTCGAAACTATAAGAAGAAAATGAAATGTCAGATCCATATTTCACTGGAACAATCTAATTCACTATACAAAACACCCAGTGAAAAAATTATTCAGTGACGGGCCGTCGGAGGGGTCGAAATTATCAAAAGAAAGAAAAATAATTCGAAACTATAAGAAGAAAATGAAATGTTAGATCCATATTTCACTGGAACAATTCAAATCACTTTACAAAACACCCAGTGAAAAAATTATACAGTGACGGGCCGTCGGAGGGGTCGAAATCACCAAAAGAAAAGAAAAATAATTCGAAACTATAAGAAGAAAATGAAATGTCAGATCCATATTTTACTGAAACAATCCAATTCACTTTACAAAACCCAGTGAAAAAATTATACAGTGACGGGCCGTCGGAGGGGTAGAAATTATCAAAAGAAAAGAAAAATAATTCGAAACTATAAGAAGAAAATTAAATGTCAGATCCATATTTCACTGGAACAATCTAATTCACTATACAAAACACCCAGTGAAAAAATTATTCAGTGACGGGCCGTCGGAGGGGTCGAAATTATCAAAAGAAAGAAAAATAATTCGAAACTATAAGAAGAAAATGAAATGTTAGATCCATATTTCACTGGAACAATTCAAATCACTTTACAAAACACCCAGTGAAAAAATTATACAGTGACGGGCCGTCGGAGGGGTCGAAATCACCAAAAGAAAAGAAAAATAATTCGAAACTATAAGAAGAAAATGAAATGTCAGATCCATATTTTACTGGAACAATCCAATTCACTTTACAAAACCCAGTGAAAAAATTATACAGTGACGGGCCGTCGGAGGGGTAGAAATTATCAAAAGAAAGAAAAATAATTCGAAACTATAAGAAGAAAATGAAATGTTAGATCCATATTTCACTGGAACAATTCAAATCACTTTACAAAACACCCAGTGAAAAAATTATACAGTGACGGGCCGTCGGAGGGGTCGAAATCACCAAAAGAAAAGAAAAATAATTCGAAACTATAAGAAGAAAATTAAATGTCAGATCCATATTTCACTGGAACAATCTAATTCACTATACAAAACACCCAGTGAAAAAATTATTCAGTGACGGGCCGTCGGAGGGGTCGAAATTATCAAAAGAAAGAAAAATAATTCGAAACTATAAGAAGAAAATGAAATGTTAGATCCATATTTCACTGGAACAATTCAAATCACTTTACAAAACACCCAGTGAAAAAATTATACAGTGACGGGCCGTCGGAGGGGTCGAAATCACCAAAAGAAAAGAAAAATAATTCGAAACTATAAGAAGAAAATGAAATGTCAGATCCATATTTTACTGGAACAATCTAATTCACTATACAAAACACCCAGTGAAAAAATTATTCAGTGACGGGCCGTCGGAGGGGTCGAAATTATCAAAAGAAAGAAAAATAATTCGAAACTATAAGAAGAAAATGAAATGTTAGATCCATATTTCACTGGAACAATTCAAATCACTTTACAAAACACCCAGTGAAAAAATTATACAGTGACGGGCCGTCGGAGGGGTCGAAATCACCAAAAGAAAAGAAAAATAATTCGAAACTATAAGAAGAAAATGAAATGTCAGATCCATATTTTACTGAAACAATCCAATTCACTTTACAAAACCCAGTGAAAAAATTATACAGTGACGGGCCGTCGGAGGGGTAGAAATTATCAAAAGAAAAGAAAAATAATTCGAAACTATAAGAAGAAAATTAAATGTCAGATCCATATTTCACTGGAACAATCTAATTCACTATACAAAACACCCAGTGAAAAAATTATTCAGTGACGGGCCGTCGGAGGGGTCGAAATTATCAAAAGAAAGAAAAATAATTCGAAACTATAAGAAGAAAATGAAATGTTAGATCCATATTTCACTGGAACAATTCAAATCACTTTACAAAACACCCAGTGAAAAAATTATACAGTGACGGGCCGTCGGAGGGGTCGAAATTATCAAAAGAAAGAAAAATAATTCGAAACTATAAGAAGAAAATGAAATATCAGATCCATATTTCACTGGAACAATCTAATTCACTATACAAAACACCCAGTGAAAAAATTATTCAGTGACGGGCCGTCGGAGGGGTCGAAATTATCAAAAGAAAGAAAAATAATTCGAAACTATAAGAAGAAAATGAAATGTTAGATCCATATTTCACTGGAACAATTCAAATCACTTTACAAAACACCCAGTGAAAAAATTATACAGTGACGGGCCGTCGGAGGGGTCGAAATCACCAAAAGAAAAGAAAAATAATTCGAAACTATAAGAAGAAAATGAAATGTCAGATCCATATTTTACTGAAACAATCCAATTCACTTTACAAAACCCAGTGAAAAAATTATACAGTGACGGGCCGTCGGAGGGGTAGAAATTATCAAAAGAAAAGAAAAATAATTCGAAACTATAAGAAGAAAATTAAATGTCAGATCCATATTTCACTGGAACAATCTAATTCACTATACAAAACACCCAGTGAAAAAATTATTCAGTGACGGGCCGTCGGAGGGGTCGAAATTATCAAAAGAAAGAAAAATAATTCGAAACTATAAGAAGAAAATGAAATGTTAGATCCATATTTCACTGGAACAATTCAAATCACTTTACAAAACACCCAGTGAAAAAATTATACAGTGACGGGCCGTCGGAGGGGTCGAAATCACCAAAAGAAAAGAAAAATAATTCGAAACTATAAGAAGAAAATGAAATGTCAGATCCATATTTTACTGGAACAATCCAATTCACTTTACAAAACCCAGTGAAAAAATTATACAGTGACGGGCCGTCGGAGGGGTAGAAATTATCAAAAGAAAAGAAAAATAATTCGAAACTATAAGAAGAAAATGAAATGTCAGATCCATATTTCACTGGAACAATCTAATTCACTATACAAAACACCCAGTGAAAAAATTATTCAGTGACGGGCCGTCGGAGGGGTAGAAATTATCAAAAGAAAAGAAAAATAATTCGAAACTATAAGAAGAAAATGAAATGTTAGATCCATATTTCACTGGAACAATTCAAATCACTTTACAAAACACCCAGTGAAAAAATTATACAGTGACGGGCCGTCGGAGGGGTCGAAATCACCAAAAGAAAAGAAAAATAATTCGAAACTATAAGAAGAAAATGAAATGTCAGATCCATATTTTACTGGAACAATCTAATTCACTTTACGAAACATTCAGTGAAAAGATTATACAGTGACGGAGGGGTCGAAAATACCTAGTTAGGTGAAAACTTATTCTACTCATCTGCGGAATCATTCCAGTGCACAATTTTCGTTGCATCCAAATTTACATTTTAGTTCTTTATATTTCGATACCTTAATTCGCAAACCAGCTAACTCTACGATTTTTCCATGGAGTTAGCTGGTTTGCGAATTAAGGCATCGATTTCTTTTCTTTTCAAGTTCTTTTAATTAAATCTTTGAGCTTCCTTGAACAATACTACTTGCAAAATTATGAAACAAAATTCGTATCTGTCGAAAACGCCTACGAGGTCATACTGTTGGCTTTGAAGAGAAAAATATTATTCAAAATGTGTTGTTGACAAAGATACATGTGAATACATTGCCAATTCTATGAAAGGTACTTCATTTGGTTTCTGTAGTAGAGTTGAACGAATAGTCAAAATAATTGTCAAATTCAAGCGCTATTTCATAGAAAACCACATGGAAACTCCTGCGTCATCATTAAAAATGTATCACTTCAATGTTGTTAATTTGAAAACTGCTTTGGCGAGAATGAATTTGAATCACTTGGAGGTATGCAACTTATAAAGCAGTGACGTACCGTCTGTTTATGCTATACTTTGTAAAGAATTTGTTAAGAAAAATTCTCAAAAAAATTGAAAATATTTCATTTTCTTCTTATAGTTTTGAATAATTTTTCTTTTCTTTTGGTGATTTCGACCCCTCCGACGGCCCGTTACTGTATAATTTTTTCACTGAGTGTTTTGG
The DNA here is from genome assembly GCA_958502065.1 of Chrysolina americana. Lineage (NCBI taxonomy): Eukaryota > Metazoa > Arthropoda > Insecta > Coleoptera > Chrysomelidae > Chrysolina > Chrysolina americana. The sequence goes on from OY293413.1 coordinate 13,775,520, forward strand.
AAAGTGAATTAGATTATTCCAGTGAAATATGGATCTGACATTTCATTTTCTTCTTATAGTTTCGAATTATTTTTCTTTCCTTTTGGTGATTTCGACCACTCGAACGGCCCGTCACTGTATAATTTTTTCACAGGGTGTTTCGGAAAGTGAATTAGATTATTCCAGTAAAATATCGATCTTACAATTCATTATCTTCTTATAGTTTCGAATTATTTTTCTTTTCTTTTGATAATTTCGAACCCTCCGACGGCCCGTCGCTTTATAATTTTTTCATTGGGTGTTTTGGAAAGTAAATTAGATTATTCCAGTGAAATATGGATCTGACATTTCATTTTCTTCTTATAGTTTCGAATTATTTTTATTTTCTTATGATGATTTCGACCCCTCCGACGGCCCATCGCTGATTCATTTTTCACTTGATGTATCTTAATATGAATATGATTTTTCCAGTTGAATATGACATTTCGTTTGCTTTCCGAAGTTTCGAATCTGGCTTGTTTAGTTAGTTTATTTTTTTTGGTGTGCTATTTTTCATTTTATTTCCTGGCTTATTTGTTCATATTTTTGTTTATAAAATCAATTCTTTACCCTAATATATCCGGGAACTAAGTTTTTCATCGAACGAGTATTTTCTGTTCTTATACGAGAAAGTTGAGTTCATTTATCATTAAACCTTCTTTTTTATTCCATTGAAATTATATCTCATTTATTGTAAATTGATGTTTGAAAATAATTTAAATTCCATAAAATTATTTCATATACCAATCATCTATGAACTATAAGAAATTTGGTACGTCTATGGATGTTCGGCAATCTTCGGCATTTTGGCTGCTGGAAATTAGCTGCTAACTTCACACCGGTCGCAATATGAATGATAGTGATGACTCTGAGGTGGAATGTCGTCCTCAAAAGATAAGTAGTTGACAGATCGCGTATTCATGGATAAGAGGATGAGAATGTCCTGCTTTTGTAACTCATGCATAGAAGTCAAAGAATCCCCCATATTGATGACTACTTTTTCAAGGAAAAAGGCACAATGAATTCAACTTTCTGTTTCGTGCCAAAGAGCTTGATAATCTATTATTAACAGCTGCACTAGGAATGGGTCCATAGAAGACGCTCCAGTACACATCGATGACTGAGGCGTTCTTGATAATTCTAAACTCCCCCTACAAGGAGACATTTCATGGAAATGGGCAATTCAAGTGGAGTTAAAAATCAAAGACAAGTAAAGTTGAAATCGGAGTTGAACGCGAATGAGAGTTTGTAGAATTTCAATATAAATTAGCGAATATAATCCAGTGGAGTACACAGGGTACTTAAGCATTGTTTTTTAGCTGAGTAATTGGTTTGTCGTAGTTTGTGATGTTCTAAATAACGATTATAGCTGCGAACCCCAAGGAAGTTCAGCTCCATTACAAACACTGATAAAGTGTAAAGTATGCCTTAAAAAAAATCGTCTCATTGTTGATACTTTCTTTATCAATACATAGAACACCATTGATAAATTTTACAAATTTGACAAAAGTAGATTGCAGATTGCAGGAAGATAGATTTCAGCATTACTTTTTCGTCCTATAACTAGATCTGCACCGATGATTACAGAACCGCGAAACTAGTACGCAGATAGTCACCAATTTTTATTATCATTTGCTAGTTGTTACAGGAAGTACTGTAAAGTATGTTGTTACAGAAAAACTTTGCCAGGCGTTTGGCAGAGGGGACTTGGCAGTCGTATGGGGCTATTGGATTATTTTCTGTTCGACTTTTGCTGAAAAAATTATTGTTTAAGCAATTATAAGTAAATCTATTTTCATTTCATGCATTTTTGTGTACAGAATAAATAGTTAAAATATACCTAAAATATTTCGATTATTTCTACATATTACATAATTTCTCTACTTTGTACGTCTAGACCGTATTTCATACGTAATAAAATTATCTATTCACTTTCAATTAGCGGGATCATCATCAAATACAATGAGAGGCCCAACAGTCATTGAGTATTATAAAGCTCGAAGGATCCACAGTAAAACTGGTTTTTTATTGCAGCGTCTTCAAATAAGAGAAGAAGCCGATTGTTTAATTGCTGCTTTTATGGGTTTGGTGATGATTAAATAATCGGTCTTTCTATGGTGCTAATAAATAACTCAACACCATCAAAGAAGATTTGTTTCTCGTGAGACTTGTATATGTAGCAATGAGAAAGCTCATTAAAATAGGTAATGGATATCACCTATTCGTAAGTAATCGAGACTCGTCCTGCGAACTCGTATTTAAAACTTTGGATTTTGGATTGTAACGAATTACAATCCAAAATCCAAAATCCAAAAAATTGTCGCTTATAAACATACCGCTTATTATATCACTCCTAACAATTGAATATATATCACTTTCTAGGAGTTTGACTATTTTCGTGAATATATTTTTGAAATTTACATTTACCCTTTTTTTTTTGTCTCATTTCAGCTCGCCTAATTTTAATTTTAATATAGTTTTGTACAATAACAATAGTTTTAGATAAGCCCGAATTACAACACGTCGTGGGGTAATTGACTATTGAGTTCGAGAATCATATGTCCTGAGCAGGCAGAGTGAACCAAGAATAAAGGCCTACTGCATTCACCCGACTACGATTTCTGCCATATTACGGCAAGCCGGTATGATTTTTAAGTTTGAGAGCAGTGTATTCATCATTTCACCGAGGACCCCTATTATCAGAAACACCATTCAAACAGAATAGTTTGGGTGAAGCCTGTGGAGTTCAAAGAGTAGGTCACGATATTTAGTCCGTTTCTTTTCGGACGATGTTCGTTTCGCCAAGAGCTGAAAACTCAATGACGAAAATCGTCCTACTTTGATGGTCGAGGAGGACTACATCAGACTTATAAGCTTGTATTTGCCCGAGGATGGGGAATGAGTAGTTCCAATAGATGCCACATCTATTCTCCATAACGGACTCAATATTTCCCGGATCATAAGTCAACACTGGTGTCTCGACTATACTGCACGAGTGTCGTAGATGGTAGTACAACACTTGTATTCCCGCTTTATGCCTGGGGATGTAGGCTGAGACCGCATAAGCGGAACAGGCTGACAACAAATGCATTATAGTCTCAGCTCCCCACTACACGCTCTGCATCTAGAGTCAGGGACCTCTACACCCATCAAGCGACTACGGTAGACGAGGGTGTTGAAGACACCATCCTGGCAAGTATTTTCTCAGGTGGCACTATCCTGTTGAGTGAATGCGGAGGGGTAACGCAAAAGGCGATTCTTTGACTTTTATTCAAGTATTTCATTTACTGTTTAACAAAATATTCCATCTCTTATAAAATAAAAATACACCATAATGTATAAGAGATGTAATCTTCTGTTGAACTGTATATGAATAAAAGTCGAAGAATAATCGCCTATGAGGCCTATATAGGAGTAACACAGATTAACACTCGCTAGTTAATCTGTGTTACTCCTCGCTCCTCGGCATTTACTTACAAACAAATGAATGCGCGTTTCATTCCGACTTTGCGTTCTGTGCCCTCAAAGGCAACACAACTTCGTATTTATATGTACGCAACAAAAAAAGAGCCCTTGATCAAAATGGCATCGTCGTCGTATCGACTGAAACTTGTCGACCGAATACATGAAGCTGTTAATGCTGGCTGGTGTCTTGGACAAAGCCAGAAGACGCGTCACTCTTCTTGTACCGCTATATCGAATCATGCCAATCTCCGATGCCGGGCGCGGGGGGCGGATTTTTAAGCCGCCGGTCCAAGATTTATCGCATACTTTTAAGCCTCTGGCGGCCGTAAATTTGAAGTCTCCTTTTTACGTTGCCGTCACCCCTTGGTGATGCATGGATGGGCGAGCGCTAATGGTACTCCCCACACCCCCTTACTCCCACACCTTGGCAGACACCAGATGCAAATCCAACGATAACGACAAACCTGATACCCGAAGAGATATTCATTGTAATGAATGTTGATTAAAGGGGTAGTATTCGGGTAGTTTATTAAAAGCATCGTTTTAATATTGATAGCAGCATTCAACCTGGGAATTGGTATTTTCGAAAACTTCTTGCGATCAGGAAATAGAGAGTGAAATAATTCGACGATTTCTTTTAATTTGGTAATTTGTCCAGAGCGAGAGTATGAAATGTGAAACAATATCGCGTGATTAATACAAAAACTGACACTAAATACATACACCTGAAGTGCGTCTATATGGCGCAAAGACCGATCCAGATACATGCTTGCTCACCCTCGCCCTTCATTTTCAACCCAACATGAGAAATGCATGCCTGTCGACGTGCACACCTGTGCATTTCGACGTGCGTGAAAAACTCAGAGTGAGCACGCACGGAATTAGGACATGTTCTGGTATATACAGGGCAATTCAAATTCGACCCCCACCATTGGGATCTCCTAAACTACAGGAGATACGCCAAAGCTTAAATTGGGGCAAAGTTGTGTATTCTGGTGCTTAACAAAATACTGTTTTGAAACTTGGAAAATTCCGAGTATTTCCGGAAATATCGGGAAAAAACTGAAAATCGGAATTTTCGTTTTTATTTTTTTCTATCGTTATTTGACAACATAGCTCAAAACCAAAGGTATATTTCCATTGATACTTTTTTTCAGCTACTCGTTTTCATGTTCAGATTCACTATCCGACGTTTCGTCTTCTGGCATTCATCATCAACTTTTTTTTCTGTTATGGGAGCCATATTGTTTTTTTATTCAGAAAAATAGTGATTCTCATTCTGATTTCATTGATGTATAATTTGTTATGATTTGCACTTCTGAAACCTCAGATATTAAAAAAAACAACTTCATCTGAGATGGTCATGAGTTCATCGAAAAATTTTGTTTAATAAACACTAGTTGTCAGAACTCATTAAACATCATAAGTTTGCACGAATACTTCAGTCGAAATGTCCTCATTCTCAAATGAAGAAAAACGAGATATGTTGAAACTTTATTATGAATTTGATAGGAATAGTACGAAAACAACACAAATTTATTTTGAATTATATCCGGAAAGACAACAGCCAGAACATTATTCGGAATTTTGGGCAAACACTTGGTTGAGTACGGTGCGTAATAACATTCTCAACAACAAATCTCATTTGACTTTTTTTCGTGAAGGTGAAAATAAGACAGTTTTATCAATAGGAAACATTTTTAACAAACAGATTTGATAAAGCGCTATAAAATATCGAATAAATGTTCAAAAACACCACCTTCTTGTTGAACACATATTTGGGCCCTTCTATTGATACTACGTGTGGCATTCAACACAGTTCGCCTATCAATTCTCTTTATTATAATTTCAATATAATTTTTCAGTTCATCTACATTATTGTTTCATTTTGTATACCTCATTTTTCAGAAATCCCCAAAACTTAAAATCTAGGGGTGTCATGTCTGGTGAACGAAGGGGCCACTTAACAGGACCAATTGTAGCAATCCATCTGTTTCCAAAACAACCTCGCATAATTCTTTTTACGCCACTGACATTATGTGCTGGTGCTCCAATCCTGCTGAAAATAGGTCATCTGACGAGCCTCCAGATCAAGATCATCGAAAAACTCTTCTAACACTCTTGTTAATAAATTAATGTAACGGGGTCCGTTCAAAGAACCATGGTAGACAAATGGACCGATAATTCTGCCTCTAAATACTAAATCGTCTTTGCGGATTTTGGAGATGGACTAGAAATGGATTATGTCTACTCCAATAATGAAAATTATTTCTATTATACATCCCACGATTTGAAAAATTTACCTCAAAGCTCCATATAATATTTCTATAGGAGTTTGGATCTTGTCTGCATTTATTCATAAACCACCGACAATCCCCCAATCGTCTCTCAGTATCACCAGGTTCTAGTGTTTGCACTGGTCTTAACTCATAAGGAGAAATCTTATGTTTCTTCAGAATTCGTTGAATACCAGACAGTGGAACAGCTATTTCTCTAGATGAATCTCTGATGGAATTATTTGGATATACCTCAAAGTAAGATAAAATGTCAATTTTTCTATCTTCAGATATTACAAAACGTTTTTTAGTTCTCCTCTTCTCAAAAATGTTTGTCCCTGAATCGACGATAAAGCACAGCAAAAAACGCCGATTACGTAATTCACGATCGGAGAACGAATTGCTGTAGTGTTGGGTGTTGGAGTGTTCTTACGCTATTTTTCTGGCAAACCAAGTAGGATTCTAACATATCACATTTTTCTTGATGGGAAAACGGCATTTCGAAAAATATTCGAACAGTAATTGACAGTTACAATAATTCATGACATGATATACTTGAGAATATTTGACAAATAGTATTTCAACAAAGTTTCAAGGCAACTTGATTGCTCATAATAATTATGTTTTATCGAATAAAACACGTTTTTTCCAACCACATTCATAAAACCCTCCAGTATTTTCTGTTCTGTACAAAAATGGCTTCAAAGTTATCATTACAGCAGACATATTTTTATTCACAAAATAAATGCGGCTAGCGGAATTGCTTTGAGATGGAAATTATTGTTTTGTGCATTAATACCAAATAGCTCAGTGGTGTCAATTGAGTGGTGCGACATGATGATCACGGGTTTCACGAGTTCACATCCCAGGCAATTTTTTCTTTTTACTGTCTATTTTGGTATTAGTAACAAAATATTGTCATTCGTAAATTGGGTGTTTGGACAATCATGAGGTTATATTCAAAACAAAGAAATTTTTTATACTAGTGAAAGAAAGAAATATTTCCACATAAGTCGCTCATTTTTCATTTTGGGAAGAAGGGTGATATGAACTTCGTTGTTGAGAATGTTATTACGAATCGAAATGCATGAAAAAATATAAAGGTATTCCATTGAAAAAAATATCATTTTATGAAATATTCTGAAAACGCGACTGTCAATTTTTTTTTATTTTCGGCATCGAGAAGGCCATTAAAAATGCTACTAGTTTGCCCATTCAACCGAATTCGTAGCATCAATAATAACGGAGTTGGCAATGATGCCGACTTAATTTGGAACACCCTGTATATTTTAATACCTGACTTTGAAAGATTTGATGGAAAAAGATATTAATATCTCTGCTGAAAAACTGTCGTCTGCTTGAGTATTTCTCTACGGCCGCTACCTCTGCTTGAAATACTGTTGTCCTCCTTTTAACCTTGTATATTTCATTTCCGACTCCCCTGTTGGTCTTCGTGCAGTTTTTGTATCAGGTTTACTCCTTTTTGCAGAAAGACTAAGGCAAACTTTCGGCCATCCAAACAGTTTGCGAGCCTCACAAATTACATCGGTTTGGCTAGTTTGCCATATACTATGTGACTTGTTTTGGAATTTGGCATTTTACTGCAAGATTCACGAAACAAACACGTATTGACCACAATCTACAATTTTGTACTCCTACTCCATGCATGATCTGAGATGAGTGAGTTAGCGGAGCCGGTTTGCTTTTGTGAATGTGCGCCACAATTAGCTCCGCCACTGCATGGGACATTGATTATATTAGGAAAATATTGTTAATTCAGTGCTTTACAATTAATTCAACAATTTTTCAAACTAAATCAATTAGATTCCTTATCATCGATATTCATTTTCAATTAACATCCCATATATTCCCCACGATCAGTCAGGCCATAAAGAAAAGACAACAAAACCACGATATTAATGTTCTAATCAAGTATACAATGAAACAAGTTTTTTATTAGAATTTCTCGCCGGCTGATCGATATTTATGTTCGATAGGGATAACAATAAAAAATAGTCTATCGTACATCCCATTGGTATTAATAAATGTGAATGAGTCGTGGCAAATGGTATCTGTCTGTAATTTCCTCTCGGATTCATTGGTAATTTACGGCGACTGATGGGCGTTCTACTCAAAAATCTGGACACGGGGCGGCATCTCTGCCGCGTATAAATCTGTCAAAGCGATATTGTATTGCTGTTATTTATGTAGAAATCAACTGTTCACTTCATTCTCATCAATCTAGCTCACCATGACCGGCGACCGGACCCAGCTACATTATTTTATACGAACACCTATCTCTCTTTGAAGTACATCTACTCTTTCGTATTGAGAGTACATACAGTGCGTCCTTAATTGACTATCAGGGTAATGTTATAATCATTGGAATAAAATTGTTGACGATATTCCATATTATATGCACCTTATGTATACAGGGTATTGGGGACACGCCTACCTTGAAACTCAAACATTCCAAAATGGTAAAAAATATTGAATATTTTATATATTCCATAAATATACAGGTTGTTTCACAACTAATTGATGATCCTAAAGGGCGAGAATCCTTGATACTAAAAAACAAAAATCTCCTTATGAACATACGTCAAAACCTCTTCATTTCTGAGATACAGTTTATTGAACTTTATCAAAAATAATGATGTGTTTTTTTCATCAAATTTTTATAATCTTCCTCTAACATTTCAATAATTTTCCATTAAAGAAATCATTGAAACTAAAAGGAAATCGCATAATTACAACCAAATGAAGGTACTATATTTTTTAAAGCGAAAACCGTCTGTTGAACGGAAAAAAAATTGACGAAGTTAAAAGAAAATTTTAAAAATAATATTAATTTGACAAAAAAACAAAAAGCGTATCAATATTTGCATTAAAAACATTGCTGGGTACGCTAACAGAGACGCCAATTCATTATTAAAAAAATGGATTTCAATGCCTTCTTTGGATGTACCAAAAATGAAAGAGAAATACAATGTGAGGATAATAATGAAATATGGTGGATTACGTAATCCAATCTTCCGCAATAAAACCTATACAATAGGTAAAGTCGTCGGCAAGTATTCAACAAAAAACAACTACTGCCCCCTACGACCATTGAATTATATTTGTTTAATACTTGGCAAAGTTTTCTTCAAGAACCACTTTGCAATGCATTTCAAATATCAAAGCTGAAATTATTTTTCGATTTAATTGGGGGAACACCTCCGTACCGGTTTCATGGTCATTGCCAATCATCAGCGAAGGCTAGTTCGACCCAATTGAATCGAAAAATCCTTTCATCCTAATTGGAAATCCCTGAGACAAACACTGACGTATGAATTCAGCGCCATCTCTGGGTTCCAGTTTAAAATGCACTCCGACTACGTGTCGACTTCAACATGAAGCCAGAAACATCATGAAAGAGGGGCGACACCACTTGACGGAAGACCATAAAACTAATAATGAAATATGGTGGATTACGTAATCCAATCTTCCGCAATAAAACCTATACAATAGGTAAAGTCGTCGGCAAGTATTCAACAAAATAGATAGAAATATTGGTGGAGAAAAACTGATTTTTTGTTAAATTTCACACCCTGTTTCTCAGAAATGAAACGGTTGCGGACCTACATTCAGTTGAAGAATTTTTCTAAAAAGCATTCGAAAATTATCCCCCTATAGGATCAGCATTCAGTTATGGAACACCCTGTCTGGGAAAGCCCCACTACAAAAATAGTAGACGAATATTATAAGGCTTTTGAATGTTTTCGTTCGTTCTGTGGAACAGAACAGGACAACTCTAATGTTGTCTAACATATCGTAGTACGGATAAGAGGAAAAAATCTCGAAACATGCATGTATCAAGGAGAGGTGGTCATATTCAACCGAATTAGGGATAATATTCAATTACTTTATTTCAATTAGCATCTTCAATTATGTGTCCGTGAGGAACATTGCACAAATGGATGACAGATATAACACAATGTCCGTAGGGGGATGTAGTTGTTTTCTAACAGATATTTTCCTTATACTTTTCCACTTTGTGGAAGTGTGTGTAGAGTCAGGTATTTTTCAGTTTTACGAAATATTTTTTTTATCACTGTACTAAATTTGAAGGAAAAATATAACTAATGTGGTGGCATAGATCGAATCCTGACTGAGGCAAGACTTTTTTATTTAAATTTCTGAATATTGACCACCATTCACTCCATATGAAATTAGTAACAAATCCTCCAGAACATAACTGCATAACAGCCAGACGACAATTTCATACTGAAATTTTCCAGAAATGTATGGCATCTGGATCGCATCGAAAACTAATTATGCTTGTCTTCGAAATATTTAAGGATAGTTCGTTTGAATTGCATATTTTTTTTTTATTTTCAAGTAATTTTTGTTTTTGCTGTGCCATAATAATGTCTTCTGTCTACAATTGTTAGATTATTTGTGTAAAGAAGAAAAAGTATTGGGCCAAGAACCGATCCTTGTGGAACTCCGCAGTTTATGCTGACTAGAGATGAAGAAGATGTTGTTTCCATAATTTGTTTTCTTTCAGTCAAGTAAGATAAAGTGGGATTTTAGCGGAGTTTCATTTATATCATAGTGAGACAGTTTCCGCAACAGTACTCTATGGTTGACACATTCGAGGGCTTCAAATAAATCACAGAATCCATTCATTGAGGTATATACGTTGTTAACGAATGAAAAAATTATTTTTCTTGGCTTGGAATCCGAACTGAACATTATTTATCACGTTATTCGCTTCTAAGAATTCATTCGGATGCTTTTTCATAAGTATTTCAATCAGTTTTGTCAACGTGGGAAAGGAAAGAGATAAATGGGACGAAAATTTGCATATCCTCCAAAAGGTGGAGTGTCAGCAGAAGCTGTTTTTCAACTCAACCTTTACAACAATTACAAAAGTGGATAATGCTAATGCTAATCATCACCAGTCAATATTCATACATTATATCACCAGTAATTTAAATCTAGGTTGATAATGGATTCATAGTTTTCAATACAGAAACGTGATGTTGAAAAAAGAAAAATACTTAATAAAATCAGATCAGAGCTCATGTCAAGATGAGTTAATGAGGTAGTTGGATATCTTATTCCTGTCAATTTTTGATTAGACGTAGTTTCAGTTTCTTTTTGAAGTTAAGCAAATTGTAAGACCTAAACTCACTGGGTAGTGAATTGTAATATTTTGATGCGATACGAGAAGCTTCTGGTGAATATTGAAGTGCGATGTTTGGGAATAACGAGGATATTACTGTTACGTGTCACATATCCGTTGATGCTGGAAAATGATACCAGTCTGTTAAAGAGATAATCAGGTTTACGGGAAATCAGAACTTTGTGTACATTTGTTAATAAGTGCAAATGTCTGAGTTTTTCTAGTCTCAACCATCCGGATTGTTTAATTTTTGTCGATATGTGATCAAACTTACGAATTCCATAACAGAGGCGAAGACAAGAATTCTGTATGCGCTGCAGACGATCGGCATCAGATTGTAACAAGGCGGGACCATAAACACAGTCACCATATGAAAAAATCAGCGATTCACAAAGTTTCATTTTGAGTTTTGTGGAAAGAATGTCTTTATTTGGGTATAACTGTCGTAACGTGTTATAAGCACTTTGACATAAGTAACTAACATGCCTGGTAAATCTCAGTTCTGGATCGAAGTATAGTCCTAAATTTTTGCTTTCATTAGCTATAGGAAGTTTATTGTCACCAATATACACCTCAAATGATTCCAGGGCAGATTCTCTCATTTTCTGTGATCCAAATAACATGACTACTGATTTTTTTGGGTTCAGTTTCAGCTTATGAGCGGATGAAATATCATATATTGACTGAAGGTCGTTGTTGATAGTATTCTGAGCTTCTTGTAGGTTACCACAATGAAATGAGAAATATATTTGAGTATCATCTGCGTAATGGTGTACAGTAGATTTGATAATAGAACGGTGGAAGTCAGAAATATATTTACTGAAAAGAAGTGGACCCAATATAGATCCCTGAGGTACACCTTTAGTCACCAGTAGAGACTTTGACAACTCACTGTCGATATTAACGATTTGACTGCGGCCATCTAGGTAATTCTGTATCAAGCGAACTGCGCTATTCGAAAATCCAAAGAAGTTGAGTTTATTACAGAGTATTTCATGGTCCAAGGTGTCGAAAGCTTTACTGTAGTCGAGCAAAACTAGACAAGTTAGTTTGCCGTCATCTGTGGCTCTGAAAATATCATTTGTAATCGCTAAAAGAGTAGTAGTAGTACTATGTTGCTTTCGAAAACCTGATTGAATAGAAGTTATTATATTATGCTCGTACACATATGAAGAGATCTGATCTTTCATTGCCATTTCTGCGACCTTAGATAGAGATGGGAGGATGCTGATGGGTCGGAGGTCAGAAAAATCTGTGGGAATGTTGCATTTTGGTAGAGGAATGACCCAGGCATATTTCCATTCTTCGGGAAATACACCTTCCACCAAAATCGTATTTACAATGTGAGTGATATGATTTAAAAGATGGTCAACAATCAAATGAATCATGCGAATGGAGATGTTGTCAGACCCAGTGGCATTAGTTTTGATTTTATAAATATATTCTTTCACCAATTCACTGGTAATGTTAGAGGAGTTGAAACTATTTTCGTTTTGGGTTCTATTGTATACTTCAAGAAGCGACAACTGTGCTTTCGAAGGGTCCTGCTGGGAAATATTGTTAAAATGATAGTTAATGCGATCTTGGTCTTTCAGATTGATCGGTATTTCAGAATTGTTTTTGTGTCTCAGTGAGCCAATTGATCGTAGGGCATTCCATGTAGATTTAAAATTTTTCTGAAGAAGAATATGGTCCAAGTATGCCTTCTTTTCACGTCGTATTGCACCCGTAGTGTAATTTCTCAAATCTCTATAGAATTGAAAATCCACCGTAGACTGGGATTTTTTATATTTATTGAAGGCTCGATCTCTGAGTTTGATCATTTCTTTTATAGTGAAAGTGCGCCTTGGAGCAGAGGGTCTAGTTACACTTTTCGTCTTGAGAGGAGCGTGTTTTTCAAAAAGGTCCTTGAGGTGGAGATGAAAAAAGGAAAGCATATCGTTAACATTATTCAAATCGTAGATAACATTCCATTGAATGTTTCTCAAGCCGTCACAGAATGACTCATAATTGAATTCCTGATAGTCCCGGAAGTACTGTTTTCTACTATACAATTTTGAATTTCACAAAATACAGCTAAGTGATCGGATATACCGTGGACATCGGAGATATCAACAGAAGTAACTTGTTCCTCATCCGACACGATCAAAATATCCAACAATGTATGACTATTGTTAGTTATTCGTGTTGGTTTTTGTACCAGTTGCTTAACATTGTAGGAGGATAAGAAATTGTTGAATAATGTACAACGTCTATCGTTTTTGAGCAAATCAATGTTCAAATCACCCGCTGCAAGAAAAAAGTCACACGTTGGCAGTAGATTAGAAACACTTTCATCGCTACAGTGTCTAATGAATTATTCAATAACGGTTGCTATTAGTATTAATATTACGCGAATTATTTTCGAGATGAGGAAACAAAATCGAAATCGAGATCGGGTATCTTCAAACAGGTTGAGCAAGTCGCCTCCACCATATGTCGCGAATAGTGTCGTTAGGGAAGCTATATAGTCTAGTCAACAAGTGCCATTTAGACCAACTTTTTTCAGCAGTCTCCGAAAATTATGATTGAGGTGTCATTCGATTCGGAATGACATCCAGATGATTTTTGAAAAAAATGAAGTTCCGCATGAAAAAATTGTAAAAGTTATTAACAATTAACTAAAAAAAAAAGATGGCTTTAGTATTTTGTAAATATCTCAAAAACTGATTAAAATTTTTTAAATCTAAAAAAAGATTCAAAAAGAGGAGGAAATTTCCTAAAAAAAAGCTCAATTCCCGGAATTGTAGCATCAATATTTATAATTTTCCCAGAGGGATGAAAATACGGCCGAAAACGGGTACTCTGGCTCGGGCAAGCCACACCCACTTTGGACACTTTAACAATAAAAATTATTTTAAAATACTAAATATGAAAATAAAAAATTGGAAAAATTCAGGCACTAACTGAATAGATTAATGAACAATAATCCGCTTGAAAAACATTTTTATCACAATTTTTCAATTAGTTAATCAATAGTTAATTAATAATTTTTTTCTGCTTGAACATGAACATTGCAAGTGTGATAATTGTTAAACTATAAATTTAAGATTTTTTTCCTCTTTTGGAGCAATTCTTGAAAGGCTTCAGAATAGAACCCCGTTGGAAAAATTAAAAAGTTTTTATTTTTCAGTTTTTTATTAACAATTTTCGTTGTTGCAAAATTAAATACTTAAATTAATCATTGAAAAAAAATTTTTTTTTTAAATATTATCAATAATCCGTTTTTATGTTATCAGGAACTACATAGAAATAATTTTTTTAAATTTCTATCTCTAATTGTTTAAAAAATTGTTATAAACAAATGCGTTGTTTTTAAGATAATTGAAAATTTTTTTATGGAATTTCAATCTTTGATACAAATAATGATTTTTAAAAGAAAAATTGTTCCTTAAAAAAATTTTTTTATTGCTTGAAAACGCATTTGTTAATTAACAATTATTTTCTCCCACTTCTAATTAATATTAAGGAACCATTTTTTTTTTAAATCATTATTTGTCTTTCTTTCTGATGTAAAAAAAAAAATCCATTTTATTTAATTTTTCATTGTTTATGCAATAAACAATTTGTTATAAACAAATAAATTTTTACCTTATATTTTTTTTCTATTCTAATTTCTGTCACAAAAACAGACATGATTTTTTTTCTTTTTTAAATTTTTTTTTATTATTTTTTATTTAATTTTTAAATATAAGTTCTCTCTAACTTCGTCATTCTTACCTGGTCTTCATCCTTAAAATTATTATAAGTATTTTCATCGTATCTCCATTAGTTTGTAAATTATAATAATTTTAAGGATGAAGACCAGGTAAGAATGACGAAGTTAGAGAGAACTTATATTTAAAAATTAAATAAAAATAATAAAAAAAATTTTAAAAAAGAAAAAAAATCATGTCTGTTTTTGTGACAGAAATTAGAATAGAAAAAAAAATATAAGGTAAAAATTTATTTGTTTATAACAAATTGTTTATTGCATAAACAATGAAAAATTAAATAAAATGGAATTTTTTTTTTTTTATATCAGAAAGAAAGATAAATGATGATTTAAAAAAAAATGGTTCCTTAATATTAATTAGAAGCGGGAGAAAATAATTGTTAATTAACAAATGCGTTTTCAAGCAATAAAAAAATTTTTTTAAGGAACAATTTTTCTTTTAAAAATCATTATTTGTATCAAAGATTGAAATTCCATAAAAAAAATTTCAATTATCTTATAAACAACGCATTTGTTTATAACAATTTTTTAAACAATTAGAGATAGAAATTTAAAAAAATTATTTCTATGTAGTTCCTGATAACATAAAAACGGATTATTGATAATATTTTAAAAAAAATTTTTTTTTTCAATGATTAATTTAAGTATTTAATTTTGCAACAACGAAAATTGTTAATAAAAAACTGAAAAATAAAAACTTTTTAATTTTTCCAACGGGGTTCTATTCTGAAGCCTTTCAAGAATTGCTCCAAAAGAGGAAAAAAATCTTAAATTTATAGTTTAACAATTATCACACTTGCAATGTTCATGTTCAAGCAGAAAAAAATTATTAATTAACTATTGATTAACTAATTGAAAAATTGTGATAAAAATTTTTTTCAAGCGGATTATTGTTCATTAATCTATTCAGTTAGTGCCTGAATTTTTCCAATTTTTATTTTCATATTTAGTATTTTAAAATAATTTTTATTGTTAAAGTGTCCAAAGTGGGTGTGGCTTGCCCGAGCCAGAGTACCCGTTTTCGGCCGTATTTTCATCCCTCTGGGAAAATTATAAATATTGATGCTACAATTCCGGGAATTGAGCTTTTTTTTAGGAAATTTCCTCCTCTATTTGAATCTTTTTTTAGATTTAAAAAATTTTAATTAGTTTTTGAGATATTTACAAAATACTAAAGCCATCTTTTTTTTTAGTTAATTGTTAATAACTTTTACAATTTTTTCATGCGGAACTTCATTTTTTTCAAAAATCATCTGGATGTCATTCCGAATCGAATGACACCTCAATCATAATTTTCGGAGACTGCTGAAAAAAGTTGGTCTAAATGGCACTTGTTGACTAGACTAATAAGCCGTATCGCTTGTTATACCCAATAACAACAATTTATGAAATTTCAATTATGACAGAGGATTCAGTTATCAAGGTTGTACCTAATTTAAAGTAGAATCACCATGTTGAACTGAAGAAATTATAGAATAATTCCATTGTCGTGGTCTTGATATTCCATACTTTGAGTGAACAAACTTTCAATAATTCATTTTGGACTCTTTCTGAAACTTTGCTATGGCTTTCATAGAATGGAAACCATATGTCGCTACGTACTAAAAAACTGTTACTATGTTATTAGTCATCAATCATTAAGGTCGTTTACTAAGAGAGCGTAGCGTCTTGAATCTTTCTGTTAAGTAATATATTCCATTTATCATCATTGATAGTCAAAAGAGTTTTTTTTCAGAAAAATTCAGAGATATTGAGGTTGAAATATTCAAACTTAAGTAATAGAATACCTCACTGGCAAGTTATGTGTTTAAAAGTACTTCTCCAGTTGGAACTCGAATTTTTTCAATTGAAATTGACCATTTATGGTTATTAAATCAACTAGTGTATAAGTAACGGCGAATAATGATCGAGATATTAACGCATGAGTAAAACGAGCGCGGTAATGCTCCGCCACTGATGATTTGCTCCTGCTCAAGAGTGAACTGACCAGGTCTTTTGTCACTCGACCATTCGCATATTTCATGTCCTCAATAACAAATTATTGTATAAATAAAAACAGAATTTTATCAGCAATTCCCTTTAATAAACTCCGAGAGGATAAGGTAAGACTCGACAGTAACGTGAATCAATTTTTTTAGTGGATGCGACATGCTGTCACGCTAATTGGTATAATTAATTGAAGCTTGGAGCTGTCATAATACAAGAATATATTCCAAGTGAAGAATGCATCCCTTCTACGCTTTATAACCTCGACATCATCTAAAGAAAGAAGTCTTTGAATTTTTCGCATATCTATCTGTACAAGATTCTCAGTGCCACCAGCCATTGAGGATATCAAGCATTATTCTGGGCTTTTCACTTCATACTGAATTTCATTTATTTTTTCGAAGATTATTGTGGAAAATTTATACAAATTTTTCAAGAAATACAAATGAAAACTTCACAATTTACCTAGAAATTCATAAAACAGCCTACTTAATATTCGTTATACATCGATATAATGAGTATTTCATTAGACATTCAGTTCTCATAACCATCATCATGCAGATCAATAGAAAACAACTCAATACGTTTGTCAACAAGGTAGAGAAAAACGTGAGGGAGGGGCACCAGGTGGTGTGACTTAGCCAAGGCCTTTGACAAAGTAAACCATGATATTTTTTTGAAAAGTTTCCAAAGATTTAGGAAGTTAGGACTAATTAATTTAAATAACTGATAACTGGAGCCCTTTAGACCTATGATGTTTTGAATAAGTTAAATTGAAATTAATCGTAGATCCTGAAAATGCAATAAAAAACAGGGTGTAGCGTTTAAAAAAACAAAGTCGTAGACAACCGAACATATTTCAACTAAAACGAGCTCCTTGGAACACTCTCGTATACAAATTACCAGAAAAATTGTCACAGTAGTTTCCCATATACATACATATCGACTCAGTTCATCGTGGTACAACCTGTATAGTGCTACTATTTATTATTCGAATACTTTGTTGCAGGTCGATTCTCCAACAACACATGCAGATACACACAGGAAAATTGTGCAGATGTCCCATGGTCGGATGTATTTATATGGCCAGAAAGATGAGTGAAATTACTGAACATCTCAAATCGCATTCCAATGTCAAATCATTCTTCTGCGACCTCTGTGATTATAAAGGAAAATCGAAACAGCAGTTGAACAGGTGAGTTTGAGTGTTGAGAAATCCGAACTTTCTACCATCAATGATTGAAAACTTGAGAAATGTTCGAAAGGAAATAAATTGAATGTGAATTTTGATCTTTTGAAATAGTAGAATCTATTCAATTAAAGATAAGGATGTGATGAACTCCCCGTAGTCTCACATTAGTTCCGAACAGAACTTAGTGGAAGTTGAAAAGCAAAGTGTCAAATCATTCGCAACGAAATACAGTTCTGCGTTCTGGAGAGATTTTTTCAAGATGTCTAATAGTTTTAACTTCACGCGCTTCGTTTACAACGATTTGGTATTTCGGGTAAAGTAGTATACGTTTTCGAGCTTAACAGCACAAACGTTTCATCAATTTAGATTCGAGAATATAGTCAATCAAATTATATTGTTAATTTTTTTGAACAAGCTTTGTTTCAGTACACATTCATTCAAGGCATTCATTTCACAATAAACTTCACTTTAACATATTATTGGTAATGGGGTACTCGAGGTAGGCAGAACACCATGCATGAGGTGAGCTGAGGATGGCAAAAAGGGCACATGGGAGCCTACTTGCCTAGTTGTGGCAACAGCATCCCCATAAATACTACTCAGTAACGCGGTTCTACTTTTACTCGGACGTAACCACTGACACTTTCGAAACTATAGCTGAACCCTACATAGCCCTCACTTTTCACACTTTTGAAACAATCCTGATTCTCATTTGGGGGGTCGCTTGTATTTATATCCATTTAACCGTGACGTATTTTCTTTGTTTGAAGATGGTTATTCTCAACTATGGTTGCGACAGACTATGGGAATCATTCCAGTTCATCAAACTTGAACGACTGCATCGAGAACAGAACTCCATTCCATTTGAAGACAATACGATACCATCATATTTCGATTGCTGTGCTTACCCTATGTCCGTATTAGCTTGAAATGTCTTGACCGATTACGAATTGGACTGCGTTATGCATTACTTGACCAAGCACCATTACCGAATTTCGAGATACTGGTGTCTTCTAACGAACAGTCCAACTTACTTATGAAAAAATGTAGCCAAACGCAATCGCTCAAATTTCGGATTTAGTTATAAGGTGTTGAGCTAAATGCCAGGTTTCAATACGAAAGTAGTGATTGTAATTGACTGATAAAGTTTTTTCACTCTCCTGAGAAAATTTGACTCTTGGTCGAGTCATGCATAACGCGGTCCAATTGTGCTTCTAGATTTCTAAACAGTATTTGGGAGGCTGTTTCGACCTCATCAACACATCAAAGTGTGGAGTGTTGGTTATCCCTAGCAAATGCATATGTTTTCTCAGCTGTTGGTGCCATGTCAGAAATACCACCACCTTATCATCATCATTTTTCTGTGGGTAATGCCTGAGGCATTCTCAAAGGAAGATCAATGATTTCTTCGTGCCCTGCCTACTATCCCCGAATATGAATCCCTAGCTTGGTTCTGGTTCAATGAGAATTGTTGCTGCCCCTGCTTCTCAATTCCTAAGAGGTCATTGTGACCTTGTACCTAAACAAGTTCCTAGTGCGCTTCTAGATCGCTGATGTATGTTTCCCTGATTTGGAAAAAACCTGCATGACCGTTGGACCTTTATTGCTGCTTGACTGTCGAAGAGATTGGCCCAAGGTTGAATTCTATGACCCCTCTCTTGCAAATGAAAATAGCCGACACCTCTAACTAGGTTCAATGTCCTGCCTCGTTCTATCCCCGTATATCACAGCACCTATTTCATTACTTCTCTTAGAGCCGTCCGTATATACCAGAGTTTCCATCTGCCATGGAAGTATAAATTTATATGTCCATGGGTTCTGCTGTATAGCTTCGGATAATTCTGTCGACGATTATTTTCAATACTGTCCTTACTCGTTTCAGACATATGACGATCCACAGCGATACAAAGAAATATCATTGCCCTCAATGTTCTTTTTCTGCAAGAGATTTCATCCATTTGAGAAGGCATGCCCGAATACACACTGGAGCTAAACCATTTAGCTGTCCGCATTGCCACTATAGATGCAATAATTTGGTAAGTTATAATAGAAAGTGAGTATTTTGGTCGAGAACATCGAGTTATATACGTTAGATATCGCGTAGATATTACGTAATGATGTGATGACATTTTTATTTATTTTTTATGTAAACGCCTGAAAACTGTGTCGACTTATACCTGTAACTGTAAATAATAAAACGCCGGACATTCGCTAGCTTGATTATGAGAAAACAAATGGAATCGCGGTCTACCTTCCAAATATCCCGCGATACTTACGTAAAACGTCACCGTCGGTGAAATGAATAAAAGAACATAATCATTCAAATTTACCACAAGCAGTTTTATTCGTTAAATTTTCGACTTCGTATGTTATTTTTGTTTTGCTGAAATGCAATTTACTGGAATAAATAATAATCACACATTTCAAATAAAAGTATTGAAATTCAGCTGCATGGAAATTCACCATTAGAACCTGTCAATCTTGTACCTATCTGACATCTACCCAAGCATGACAATATATCTGCGCAATTGTATGCGAGTTTTCCTTATAAAGTTTTCTAAATAATAATTTTGTCGCTTATTTTTAGTTTAATTACTTTTCAGAAGTGATATGTGTGATGAGTTGTGAGTTACAATGTTCTTTCATTATTTTAAAAACTGTGAATGTCATGTAATAGTGAAGATATTTCTTTTTTTACAGAAAATTTATATTTTTTGGATGATCTAACTACACTGAAAAGATTTGACTATTTCAACATATAAAACTAACGGCGAAGTAATGAAAACCTGAACAAAGATTTGACTATTTCAACATATAAAACTAACGGCGAAGTAATGAAAACCTGAACAAAGATTTGACTATTTCAACATATAAATTAACGGCGAAGTAATGAAAACCTGAACAAGCTTGATGATATTCAAAATTAATAGATTTCAGTAGGATTGTTGATTTTTTTACTTTATCATGGACTTTCACAACTTGTACTCATGAAATATTTAAAGAAACAGTATGGTATAACAATGCACACAGTTGATTGAATCGATTTGAAAAAATGCTTGTCATAAAGTATTGTCAATTAGAGCATGGCGAGTTTAGAAATAAAATATAAGTTTCAAATCGGTTTCAAAGTATTTTAGAGATTCTAATACCTTGTTCATTTAAACGTAAGATAAGTTACGTAAGGTGTTGCAGAAAGTTGGTCAACTTTTGCGTTACCTTATGTTTCATACCTTACCTTGCATTTTATCATGAACGTGCATGCATGATCCCAATAGTTTGAATGTCTTCCGTTCCTTATCTTACCTTACCTTACATTCATTCACATGAACTAGGCTTAAATAATACTCACTGTCGGTACTATACAGTGTGTCCCGCTTTTCATGAATACACCCTAATATCTCAGTTATTAATAATGCGATTTTCTTGAAAATTTGGTGGAGATTATATGTTAGGTAAATGAAGTATTTTGGCATAGTGAACATTTTCATCGACCATAGGCGTGCGGTGTGGGGGGGTTTTAAAAATCTGTTTTTTGGGAAAAGGATATTAGGGCTCATTTAAGATAACTTTTTTTATCAGAATTAGAATCAGAATCAGATCATCAGAATCAGTGATCATATTTATTCACCATTGGCGTGCGAAGTTGGGGAGAGAAAAAAGGCATTTTTTGAGAAATGAATATTAATGCTTATTTAAGACAACTTTTCTTAACAGATTCGGAATCAGCATCCCCAAAAACCCTTTAATTCATATTTTCAATATCTCAAGAGCTGATTTGAACAATAAAAAAAGTTTAAGTCTTTTTTTTAATAAGTTCTTTATTTGTAACAGTGGTAACAAAATTACGAATTACTTTATTTTAGATTCTTGTGTTTTCAACATAACTACCTTCTGAAACAATACACTTCTCAACAATTCTTCTCAAACGTACATTCACTTTTCTTAAAGTTTGGGGAGTTATTTCCTGACACGCTTGCCTAATTGCAAAGCAAAGTTCCTCTCTATTACGCGGCCGAGTAGCATACACTTTATTCTTCAAATGCCCCCACAGAAAAAAGTCACAAGGGGTAATATCTGGCGATCTAGGGGGCCATGATTCCAAAGGAGAATTTCTACCTATCCACTTCATAGGGAAAATTGCATTTAAAAAGTTCCGAACTTTCCCAGAATTGTGTGCGGGGGCCCCATCTAATTGAAAGATTAAGTTTTGTCTTTGTGCTAATGGTAATTCCATGAGAAAATCATAGAGACCATTTTGTAAAAAATTTTGAAAATTTTGTCCGGTCAGGTTATCCAGGAAATAAGGGCCAACAATCCGTTCGTTGAATATGCCACACCACACGTTAACTTTTTCACTGTATTGGTTTTTACAATGAATTACCCAATTCAGATTTTCAGCTGCCCAAAACCTACAATTTTGACTAGACACCACACCGTTTGTTATAAACGTTGCCTCGTCAGTAAACATCATGTTCTTCAGAAAAAATCTGTCGTTAAGATAGTTACCCTGCAACCATAAGCAAAATTCAAACCATCGTTCAAAATCACCATTTAACAGAGTATGTAGAAATTTTGGTTTAAATGCCCTAATACTGTTGCGTTTCAAACATCTCCATACTTTGTTTTTCGTTAAATTCATTGTCCTCGCAACTGCCCTTACAGTACCATTTGGGTTGTTTCGAAATTCGAAATGTTCGTCGTCCGGATAGTGTCTTTGATTTAAATTGTAACTCCCTGGTCTTGTCTTGAAAACCGCTCTAGTCTTTGCGAACAATCTGTTGATTTTGGCAACGGTATCGTGAGAAATTGGTTCTCGATCATAATGCCTTCCATTGAATATTCCAGCCACCTGACGCGTAGATCTCTCATTATTACCATATAATCGGATAATCTCCACTTCTTCTCCAAGGATATAAGGGGCTCATTTTAGACAATTTTTTTTATCAGATTTGCGAGGACAATGAATTCAACGAAAAACAAAGTATAGAGATGTTTGAAACGCAACAGGATTAGGGCATTTAAACCAAAATTTCCACATACCGTGTTAAATGGTTATTTTGAAAGACGGTTTGAATTTTGCTTACAAGGACTTATTGAAAAAAGAGTTGAATAATTTTTATTCAAATCAGCTCTTGAGATGTTGAAAATATGAATTAAAGGGTTTTTGGGGATGCTGATTCCGAGACGAAAAAAGTGAATTTATTTATTTTTTCTCCTCAATTCAGCTCTTGAGATTTCGAAAATATGGATTGGGGGGTTTTTGGGGATGCTGTTTCTAATTATGATAAAAAAAGTTATCTAAAATGAGCCCTAATATCCTTTTCCCAAAAAAACAGCTTTTTTTCACCCCCCACACCGCACGCCTGTGGTCGATGAAAATGTTCACTATGCCAAAATACATTTACCTAACATATAATCACCACCAAAATTTCAAGAAAATCGCATTATTAATAACTGGAGATATTAGGGTGTATTCATGAAAAGCGGGACACACTGTATATAAATGAATTATTATGTTCATTTTTCTGTATTCTGTCCACACAAAAACGGAATATTGTTAAATTATTTAGGAAAATAATATAAAATACAGGAAAATGAAGGAACACATCAATAACTAATAGTCAATAATATTGCACTTCGAAATTTTTGATTCTGCCAAAACTATTTTAACTTTTAAATGGTATTTAAATTATTTTGGAAAAATAGCACAATTTGTGTGGTGTTATCTTTCCAAAAAAATGTTTTCCACTTCGAGTATGGAGACTATATTACTTTAGAATTATATTTAAAAAGTTTTAAGAATTATCCACACCTGCACCGAAGAACCGAACCATAATCACTCATTCATACTTCATATAATGAGCTATTGCTACAAATACCTGAAAACGCATTAAAATAAAATATTCCATCTCTATCGGAAAGGGTCGATTAGAGGGCGACACTAATTGAGTGCCTTATAATGCATTTTTACCTTTCGCTTTCCTTGGTTCAATTTTCAATATTTCGAAATAAAAACGAAACAAGTGTCTTTTGTTCAAATGTACAGTTACGAGAAAATCAATGATCATTATACTGGACATATGAATATTGTTATTAATTCCGAAATTCAAATAAAAAAAAAACATTTTCCCAGAAAAAATACTAAACTAACTAACTAAACTAAATTGGTTAACTAATGTGGATACTAGAACGAAAGTCTTTCAAGTGGGTATGGATCCCTCTTAATGAAATTTCGTAAAATTCAAACAACAACAATCACAATCACAATGTTCCTGGAATATTGACACGACGATGAGACGCCATCTCTGGATCCGATTACAGAAGCAGACCGAGATTTCATTTGTTTTGTCTTCAAAAAAATTTAAACAAAATTTAATCATTCGTCAAATCATGGTTTTCAGACATCTTAGGAAACGTAAATTAAGGCCCGATTTCATGATGAGCTTCAAGCAGTATTTAGGTTAAATATCTTTTAGATTGTGACTACCATAATTGAATTGCAATTGGCAGTTTGTCAGTCTGACAACTATTTGAACTAACTGATACTTAATGTTCATTATGAAATCGACCCTAATTCTGTCAAATTCAAAGTATTTTTCTAAAAACAGTCACATTTATAATTATTATGCCAAAGGAAATAGTTTTCGATTATTAGTATCCTTTCTTTCAATTAAACTGATATTGACTAACTAGTCTTCTGCTTATTTTTCATGAAATTTCTGTTATGGAAAACGTTTTTCCGCCGAATCGTTCATATAATTTGTGATTCGAAACAAACTTTTGGAAAAGTGCCGTTGTAGAAGTTCTAATATTCAAATATCTTCGTACCACCAGGAGAATTTGAGGAAGCACGTCTTGTCTACAAACAAACATCCGGGAAAATCCATTTACGAGTGTAAGTTCTGCAACGACGACGGAGGCCAATTTCACACCAACTTCGCGAAAGAGTATAGGGCTCATTTGGTAATGAAGCATTCGGAAACGTTTGGAGACGGCGCTGAGGCGGCGACTTACGTAGCGGGAATCTACGACGTCCAAGACGACAGCACCCACTTGAACTCCTCCCTAGTTCAGTTACAAGATGGGACGGGTGATAGGTAAGTAAGTAAACGAACAATGGGCATATTTGAGCAAATTATTTTTTTTACCCTCATTGAATAACTTTACTAAATATTTTGTCAGCAACTTGATGGAGATATTTATCTACAAAAAGAGTTCGATCGCCCCATTCAAAATTTCATGTGATTTTTGTTATGGGCTCATGTCATACTGTTATTATTATTGAAGGTAGGTTTGAAAATGCATCCCAGAAAAATACTACAGTAAGCATCATAAGGAGGGGGGTGGAACACTATCTATCTATCTCGTTATTGCACTCTTGTTAGGAAAATCGCCGAAATACATCAACTTTTGATTTGTATAATGCACATTTTTGTATGAATAGTTTACCTCTGGAGGAGAGCAACCATTTCGAAAAAGTTAAATAGCATCGGGTGGTGAGTGATAGCTCATTTAAAATGGGGTTATATTCTCTACTCAACCGTTCAAAGGAATTGAAATTTGCTTCATTAACTCTCTAGTTATTATTGTTTCAGAATAAGGAAAGTTATTTTAGCGCACCCCGCATGCTACTTACATTTTTTCGAAATGGTTGCTCCCCTTCGGTAAGGGATGAAATTATGGGTAAACTATTCATACTGAAATATTCATTGTAGAAATAAAAAAGCGATTTTCCTAACAAGAGTGCAGTAACGTGTTAGTTAGGAAAAGTAACACACGTACATAGTCACATAAGGGTATATGGACGTCAAGCAAGTTCTATATCGGAAAATCGCGAGAAGTCACCGAATATATCCATACATTGCTACCAAAATTTCAATTCGATAAACATTATTTTACAAATCGACTTTTACTCTTGAACCAATATACGGTGTGTTTCACTTCTCATGGAAACACCCCCGTATCTTCCGTAATTTTCAACGTAGAAGCATGAAATTTTCTGGCTCGATAGATACAAAAGAAATCAACTCATTGCACAAAAGGTGTCTTCCTACGTAATATACACTGGACGCCAACTGCGATGGAACCACTAATTTGTCCGGAAAGTTATATTAGGGGGCAAAATTGAACCGAAATTCCTTCATATTCGTGTTTAGGATCCCCAAATTACTACTAATACACCTATCCCTTGAAAAATTTACAGTCCAGAAAAATTCGAATTTGTTTAACTTCTCATGGAAACGCCCGCCGTATCTTCCTTAAATTTCGACGTAGATCCATGAAATTTTCAGAATAGATAGATACACTAAAAATTAACTAACTGCACAAAAGGGGTCATCATACGTGATATACACGGGAGCGTTTCCATGGGAAGTGAAACAAATTAGAATTTTTCAGGACTGAAATTTTTTCAGGAGACAGGTGGAGTTTTAGTAACTTAGGGATCCTGAACACGAATCCTAAAGAATTTCGGGCCAATTTTGCACCCTAATATAACTTTCCGGAAAAATAGGTAGTTTCATCGCTGCTGGCTTGCAGTGTATATCACGTATGATGACCTCTTTCGTGCAGAGAGTTAATCTCTAGTGTATCAATTAATCCTGAAAATTTCATGATTTTTCGTCAAAAATTACAGAAGATACGAGGGTGTTTCCATGAGGAGTGAAACACACTGTATAAGATTAATCATTTTGACTACAGTTTTTTTGGAAAATTTCAACCAGGAGTCTGCTACATCTGTTACTCAACGTAAATATTATCGAATCAATCAATTTGATCTGATAGCAGTCCATCACCCGACTCGCATTATACAAACAATGTTACTATTATTTCTTGAAAACTTCCATTGGAAGCCTGCCATCTACTAGTCAGCGTAAATATTATACTATCAATTCAATAAGTTTGATCTTATACTAGTTCATTACCCGACTAGCATCATATAAAGAATTCTACTTAAAAACATTGAAATCCTCTTCAAGAAATTGTTACCGTGCAGCATGGCAAGGTCGCAAAGCACAGTGAATGTTTTACGGGTTTTCTTCTGCTGTGTCTGACGGCGCATAATCGTGACGATATCTCGGTCTACGAGAAACTTTCTGAAAAAATACCGATTTGATGAAGCTTGAGTAGGTCTAACTGCTACATTGGTTTCCTGTCAGTTTCCTGATACTCTGTCTCACTGATAAAATAAATTTTTTCTACAAGCGTGCGTTCCGCCCTATTCCCGCACGCAATTTAGTTTGAGAGGTGTCATTTTCCCGCAAGCTACTGCCACTTTAAGTGAGTTTTTCCCGCACTAGTGCGAGAATAATTTTTCCCACACGCAAAAGTTTGTTCAAGAGAGCAACATAAGATGTTTCAATGCGCTTGTAGAAAAAATATTGATCTAACTCATACGGAAAGGTACTCTCCCGCACTCGACTGCTTACCCGAACTCCGCTTTGCGTCGTTCGGGTAACGGCAGTCTCATGCGGGAATGGTACTCTTTCCGTACTTGTTAGGATAATAACTATTTCCTACGAGAGTGCGGTAAATAACTTTTTCGTACGATTTTTCGTTTTGAAAGTTGTACTTTTCAGTGCATGAAAAAATCGTGTGTGACACCAGATATATCTCAGAGAGTCCTACTTTTCTTTCCCACAACTCCACTATGATTTTCAAATGTTGAAAGTTCTTCGAGAATCTTTCAAGTTAGCTCTTGGTTGCATCAAACCCAATTTTAATGCAATATCACAACAA
The DNA here is from genome assembly GCA_958502065.1 of Chrysolina americana. Lineage (NCBI taxonomy): Eukaryota > Metazoa > Arthropoda > Insecta > Coleoptera > Chrysomelidae > Chrysolina > Chrysolina americana. Next base: position 13,803,122 of record OY293413.1, read on the forward strand.
TCGACTTAACCTTGACCTTTTGTTCACAGCAAATTTTTTTATAAATTTTTCTTCTCCATAGTAAAAAATTGTGAAAATATATTTCCCGCATACTCGTCGGCGAATGTCGTCGGCGATTGTCGCCTGCGATTGTCGTCGGCGAATATCGTCGGTGATTGTCGCCGGCAATTGCCGTCGGCGAATGTGGCCGGTGAATGTCTCGGGTGGTTGTCGCCGGCGATTGTAGCCGGTGATTGTCGCCGGCGATTGTTGTTGGCGATTGTGGTTGGCGATTGCTATCGGCCAAAAAAATGGAAAAATTTTTCCCACCTTTTTTTTTCGGACCTTTCAGTGACACAAGAAAATTCTGAGATACAAGATTTTTGAAAATTGACTTTAATTTTGACCTTGACTTAACCTAGACCTTTTGTTCACAACAAAATATTTCATTAATTATTCTTCAATGAAATAAAAGATAGTGAAAATATTTTTTCCGACAATTTTTTTCTTTATTTTTTTTATGTCTCTCCACATAAAAATAATTGAAAATTTCTCCGAAATGAATGATTGTGAAAATATTTTTCCCGACAATTTTTTTGATTTTTTCGGTCTCTCTCCACTGCTAAAAAAAAATTTTAATATTTCTCCCGCTGTAAAAATTCGAACGAGTTCGAATATATTGTGCCAGAGAGGTATCAACAATGTTCAAAGAATACAGGGGTACCCTTCTGTCTAAGCGTTTCCACCAAGTGGAAAATATTTCTCCCGCCAATTTTTTTTATTTTTTAGATCTCTCCACTGTTAAAAAAAATTTGAAAATATTTCTCCTGACAATTTTTTTCATAGTTTGGATCTCTCCAATGCTTTAAAAAAAAATTGAAAATATTTTTCCCGCCAAATTATTTTTATTGTTCGAAAAAGTATTGTCAAAACATTTTTACAACTAAATTATATTTTCCGTTTTTTCGACCTTTCAGTGACACGAAAAACTTTGAGAAATGAAAGATTGTGAAAATATTTTTCCCGACAAGTTTTTTTTATTTTTTTGGTCTCTCCACTGTTAAAAAAAATTTGAAAATATTTCTTCCCTCAATTTTTTTTTTCATTGGTTGGATCTCTCCACTGCTTGAAAAAAAATTGAAAATATTTTTCCCGAGATATTTTTTTATGTCTCACCACTTCTAAAAAAATTGAAAATTTCTTCGAAATGAAAGATTGTGAAAATATTTTTCCCGCCAATTTTTTTTATTGTTCGAAAAAGTATTGTAAAAATATTTTTCCAACCAAATAATTTTTGACATTTTTCCGACCTTCCAGTGACACGAAGAACTTTGAGATGGTACAAGATTTTTGAAAACTTCCCGGTGATTGCCATAGGCCAAAAAAAAATGTCGGAAAAATTTTTCCCTCCATTTCTTTTTTATTTTTTCGGACTTTTCAGTGACACGAAAAATTCTGAGATAGAACGAGGTTTTTGAAAATTGACCTTAACTTTGACCTTTTGTTCACAACGAAATATTTCATTCATTATTCTTCTCCGAAATGAAAGATTGTGAATATATTTTTCCCGCCAATTTTTTTTTTATTTTTTTGGTCTCTCCACTGCTAAAAAAAATTGAAAATATTCCTCCCCTTAATTTTTTTTCATTGTTTGGATCTCTCCACTGCTTGAAAAAAATTGAAAGATTGTGAATATATTTTTTCCGCCAATTTTTTTCTTTTTTTTTATGTCTCTCCACTTAAAAATAGTTGAAAATTTCTCCGAAATGAATGATTGTGAAAATATTTTTCCCGACAATTTTTTTTTATTTTTTCCGTCTCTCTCCACTGCTAAAAAAACAAATTTATATTTCTCCCGCAGTAAAAATTCGAACGAGTTCGTATATATTGTGCCAGAGAGGTATCAACAATGTTGAAAGAATATAGGGGAGGGGTGCCCTTCTGTCTAAGCGTTTCCACCAAGTGAAATATATTTCTCCCGCCAATTTTTTTTTATTTTTTAGGTCTCTCTCCACTCCAAAAAAAAATTTGAAAATATTTCTCCCGACAATTTTTTTCATAGTTTGGATCTCTCCACAGTTAAAAAAAATTTGAAAATATTTCTCCCCTCAATTTTTTTTTCATTGTTTGGATCTCTCCACTGCTTGAAAAAAATTTAAAAATATTTTTCCTGAGATATTTTTTCATGTCTCACCACTTCTAAAAAAATTGAAAATTTCTCCGAAATGAAAGATTGTGAAAATATTTTTCCAACTAAATAATTTTTTCCATTTTTCCGACCTTCCAGTGATACGAAGAACTTTGAGATGGTACAAGATTTTTGAAAATTCCCCGGCGATCGCCATAGGCCAAAAAAAAATGTCGGAAAAATTTTTTACTCCATTTTTTTTTATTTTTTCGTACTTTTCAGTGACACGGAAAATTCTGAGATGGAACGAGGTTTTTGAAAATTGACCTTAACCTTGACCTTTTGTTCACAACGAAATATTTCATTCATTATTCTTCTCCGAAATGAAAGATTGTGAATATATTTTTCCCGCCAATTTTTTTTTATTTTTTTGGTCTTTCCACTGCTGAAAAAAAAATTGAAAATATTCCTCCCCTTGAATTTTTTTCATTGTTTGGATCTCTCCACTGCTTGGAAAAAAAAATTAAAAATATTTTTTCCGCCAATTTTTTTTTATTGTTCGATAAAGTATTGTGAAAATATTTTACCAACAAATTTTTTTATTTTCGATCTTCGAAAATCTTTGAGATGGTTCAAGATTTTTGAAAATTCGTCGGCGATTGCCGCCGGCGAATGTCGCCAAATTTTTTTTATTGTTTGGATCTCTTCACTACATGGATGGACGGACGGACGAACGAACGAACGAACGAACGAATAAATATTCGTCAACGTTCCTCAAGGAGGACATAGGTCGAACAAATGAATGAGCTCATTCAATCAGATTTGTTTCCAGTAGAGTTAACGCCACTCGTGAGCAAAAGCTAGAAGCACTCGGTCTGGAATCTGTTCTACCGAGGAGTGCTTCTAGCATTTGTGCATGGGTTGCGCTGTGGCCAACTTATTGCAAGTCATGGCTTCTACTTGGGACAAATCTTATTGAAGACAGGGCTCATTAATATCAGTCATTCCTCTGGCTGGGACACGGACGATTTCAATGTTGTAATGCCTATCCTAGCACTGATGAATAGCAATAACGTCAAAACAATGGTGACCATGAATGTGTACATATGATAAGATCGAATTTCATGGAATAAAAATGTTTTATGTTTTTTTGTGCAGGTCCATGGAAACGAACGAAAACATCCTCAGACTGACAACAGATGCAGATCCTATCGTTTGCCAATTGTCGAGCATGCCATCGACTCCTTCCAGTGACCGGCATCTGGACCAAATGTTACCCAGATTCATCATACCCAAAGACAAAAGCGGTACTGTGGCCGTGGATAACTTGCAAGACTCTTGGAGCCTAGTTGGCAGATACGATGTCGAAGAAGAATCTGGAACGTTGATTCCGTTCGAGAGTGACAGCGAAAGCTTGTTTCAAGAGCATTTTTAAATTGTCAGGAGCATGTATCCTGTTATTGTACTGTCAAATAAATATTTTACTTTTGATTTCATTTTATTTTTCATTTCACTTCCATTCTTGTTATGTTCTTGAATAGGACAAAATTATCATCACCACAAAAACATACGAGTTAGAGGTGAGTTTCTTTCGACTGCGATTGAAGAACTGGATCCTTGATGTGGTCTCGAAAAAATGTAATGTGAAAACTCATGATCTCATTGTTGTGTTCCTTTTTTTGAGAAAGAGTATATTGATGATGTATCTCATTGACTAAATCGTCATTACTAGACAAAGTGTATTAGACAGTAGATGAAATAAGTCACTGAAATCATCATTATCGCATGTTCTCAACTATCTAGATTATGGATTTACTTTATTGATCCCAAGAAACATTTCTGTTTATAGAGGGATTCTTTTTTTTACATAAATTGAATTACAGCAATATATATGGATAAAGAAATGAACAATCGATAGAAAGAGAGTGATGAGAATAGTATAAGAAGTATAAATAAATACCTAAGTAACGTCATAACAAAGCAAAACGAAATTATAGCAGTCAAAGTTGAAATAATAAAGGACTTGAAGAGTTATCTGTTGATTATAAATTTCCCAAGTTCTTTTTTCAAATGAATTTTAGATCTAATTTCTTTTAAAGATGTATTCTATTATGTATCTCAATTCCCTCATAAAAAATTAACGTTTTTCCAAAATTTGATTTCAAACGTATTGCGCTTATTTTATTTATATTTCTCGTTTTATGGTAATTAACGGATCAGTGTCATCTATACAGACTTTCAGAATGCATTGGATGAAGTTGACCATGATGTGATACTAGAAAAGTTTTATATAAGTGTGTTGGCCTTGTATTTGAATGACCAAAACCTTAGTGTAAAGCATGGGAGTTATTGTAGAGGAGAATTTCACGTAAACTCTGGAGTCCTCCAAGGATCCAACCTGGGCCCATGAAACTTCCTTACATTTATTGGTGAATTATACAAAATATAAAGTAATCTGAGTGTCTGTTATTCGCAGACAACTTCAAATTGTATAGAAAGATTGAAAAATTAGACTATAAATTACAGGATGACAACGATATTGTCCACCGATGGAGTATAAAAAATGAACTCCTGTTCAATATATCCAAGTGTATTTTGTCCTGTCTCATACCCGAAAAATCACTAAGACACTATACGATTACTCGATGATTGTATATCATTAATCAGTAAAAGATTTGGATATAACCTATAACTCCACACTTTCGTATAAACCACACTTGGTTCACATGGCATCTCAGGCACTGCGACCCATGGCATTTGTAATGAAACGAAGTACACATTTCAATGACACTAGAACGGTCACTATAATTATAATACTTCAATTCAACCCAAACTTGAATATGGTGCCGTAGTCTCGGATCCTTATCATCAAAAATTATAAATTTATTTAATCCTTAACGATCATAAAAATGACAGACAACAAATACGTACAGTCTATATTTACACAGGGTGTGTTATATTCTAAGAATATTTGGTCCCATGATAATTTTTGAAAAACCCCGTGGAAAAATGCTTCCGATAAGTCGAAGAAAAGTGCACCGACATACTTTTGAGTCATAAACACACCGGCAAAAAGAGCAGAATGCACTTTCTGGGCACAAACCACGCTAACACTTTGATATTATGTCAAATTGATCTAGGAACGCTAGCATTTTCACATAAACGTATCTTTGAATTATCAAGGGACGATAAACTTTTACTTCGGTCATATGGTAGGCGAAAAAAGTATTTTGTGTGACTCAAATAATACAACTTTTGCCTATATGTTGCAAACATTATACTGTATAAAAAATCTCACCATATAGTGAATTTTCAAAATTGACTTTAAATTCAAGGAAAGCCCTTTTGTCGATTATAACAAAACAAATGGGATTGCCGAATTCCTAATGAAGAAAAAAACACCCAATTCCTCTACATATTTACAGAACACCTTGTAAACTGAATTGAAATTACGCCGTTGTACCTTGGTATATTTTGAAATCATGCTCATAACTATCATTTCAAATACCATGGTAAAGAATGTTTGTTTGTGGTAAATAGCGATTTTTCCATTGTGCTGATGCTCCTATACGGTAAGTTATAATTCACGAGGCATATATCCACAGCTTGTCAGAAGTGGGACACCACCCTAAGACAAACTGAAAGTTCTCCCGAAATAACAGGGCCCCCAAAGTGTACTGCCAGCGCTTTTGATGGCCCGTATATCAAATTTCTGACACTGTGAAACAATAATTCAGTAGCTTTACATCCCGAATAGACAAGGAGGCCAGATAAAGTCGCAGACATTAGATTTTGTTACCCTTTCATTTCGAACAACGGCTGAAGGAAAATAAAATAAAATTTGAATAGAGATCCTATGAAAAGTGTTGTATAGGTTTTCACATGTCAAGTTTGCACAAATATATAGCCGATGCAAGAATCTACGAGCTGAATGATACAGGATAGAGCTGAACGATCAAAATAGGGGACCCTGCGGCAGTAAAATTCCGAATACAAAAAAATAATTCATCAAAAACCAGTAAAATTATACCTTCAAGTGATTTGTTACTTCTTTAACTACGCGGTAGGTATCTGCAGATGTAATTTTTTAATTTTTTGTATTACCGATATTGGTCTCCTGATTTATCCTCAAGCCGGCGCTACATAATGCTACGAACACCCTCCAACGTTGGAGGCTTGACAGTGCGGCCCATCGTGTGGCCGAGCTACCAATGTTGAGCTTCCAAGGTTCGCGTTGGAACACGTTCGGGCTATTGTCGGTATTCTTGACCCGAGTCAAAGGAATTCCTAGAACGTTGGAAGGAATTGAAAGATTATCAGGGAATCGAGTAGCCCACACTGAGGAAAATTCTGCTATTAAAGTTTTTGCTGGGATATTTCTTGCTACTGTAATAAGAAATACTATTACTATAACAAATTATAGAATAGAAGTAGCACATTCAAATTCTATGGCAGCAAAAACGATTTTGCTGAAGGTGGTTTTTCTGCCACAGTTAGGTATAATGCTGTCGCTATTATGCAGTCAGTCTAGGACAGTAAGTTCTTCAATCAGAAAAACATAATTTCACAGGTGAATAATCACTGGTGAATTACATGCCTATGGCCGTAAGGTTTTCGCTTACGATAAGTGGATCATCGCATAGAAGTTCATCCACTTACGGTAATACAGTTGTCAACCTGCCACTGAAATATTACTCGAAGAACCTACTTACGACTACTTTGTTCCATGCTGTGGTCATTAGATGTTTTGCTGACATTCTGACGGAAATTACCCCCTTCACGAACGCAACGAACATTTGGAGGTTGTTACGTTTAGAAATGAGAAAACGTAGAACTACTGTTTCAGTGTTATCTACCGCCTGTTCTAGTCCAGCCATATCGCCGAATAGTGCTCCTTGTAAACAACCAATATAGGAATCATGTGATAATGGGTCGAGACATACATATTCGTGTTAATGAAGTATGCGGAATATGAATAAATAGTGAGAGCTTCTGCTGAAATTTATTCACGACCCATTCATTATCTTACATGTTTCATTTCGAAACTTCTTTCTTGTTCGTCACTGTCAGAACACATTCCGACAGACATTTTGCAGTAATTTTCCATTGAAAACTATACAGTTACAGAAATAGATATATGTGTTACCATAGCATACCTACAACATTAATAATGCCCTAGGGGTAATTGCACACACCAGCGATAGCAAAGTCAGATTCCAACAACTATAGCAATACCTTTTAGTCATAAGTAGGTGCACTCGCTGGCGGTAGCAAAGATTACCAGCTACCACAAAAACATAGTCTACTAGCTATAGGTAAATGCATTCTATTGCGGTAGCAAAGTTCGAGAAAATAAGTTATTCGACAATTTCTATTTATCCCAAGTGTGTTATAATCAGCAAAGTCGACTTTATAACCACAGGTGATAGCTCGCTTGTACCCTATGCTATTTCTTGCTAGGGTTATTGGATTTCTAGCTAGGATTAATAAAGATTGTTTTTCGGGATTTTGGCAAATAAAATTGACAGAAGAAGACAAACCTAAGACCGCTTTCATTATTCCTGAGGGGATATTTGAATTAAATTTTTTACCATTCGGTCTTGCTTGCAGTCCAGCCTATTTCTCTAGGTGTATGGACCAAGTTTTGGCGGGTTTAAAGTGGAATACTTGTTTGGTTTATTTAGACGACGTAATCATCAAAGGAGATAATTTTGAGGATCTCCTGTACAAACTGAGAAAAGTTGTGAGCACTGAAGGCTTATCCCCCGACCCGGAAAAAGTCTCAGCCGTTTCAAATTTTCCAATACCAAAATGTGTCAAGGACGTTCAATCTTTTCTTGGAATTGCCAATTATTACAGAAAATTTGTTAAATCCTTCGCAGACATAGCTCGATCTTTGACATTACTCACAAGAAAAAATACGCAATTCAATTGGAAAGAAGAACATCAAAATTCTTTCGATTTGTTAAAAAATTGTTTGGTTAATGCTCCTGTATTAGCTCATTTTAATCCCAGTTTACCCATAGAGCTGCACACGGACGCTTCTGGTTTCGGTATAGCTGCCATTATTTTGCAAAGTGATGCCACAGGTATACCTACGCATCCCGTAGCCTATGCATCCCGTAGCCTACGCATCGCGACGCTTATCAGAGGGTGAAAAAAAGTGGAATACCACTGAAAAAGAGTGTTTGGCATTCGTTTACGGAGTAACGACTTTTAGGCACTATATTTAGGGAAAAAAATTCCGTATAGTAGTTGACCATCATGCCCTTTGTTGACTGCATAAAAATCAGGTGGGCCATCCGGTTGCAAGATTTTGAGTATGAAATTGTTCATAAAAGCGGCAAGAAACATCTCGATCAAACCCTAATAAAAGCGACGAGGACAGCACTGACATTCCCATGTTAATCATAAACATTGACGACATAGCAAAACTCCAAAGGAATGACACAAAGTTGAACGACATTATTTCCACGTTAGAAAACACGACTAATGCTGATACAAAATTATTGAAACGAACTCGAAGTTATTTGTTAAACATTCGTTTCACCGTGTAGCTGAAACGTTTGTCGAACCCACCGTCGAATGTTTTGACTCAAATGTTCGGTCCAGCGTTGGAGCCAATGTTCGGCGCATCGTATAGCGCCTGCTTCATAAATGAGTCATTTGTACAGGTCCGGTTGTTCTGATTTTTTGACAACCAAGCCTGCGTGGGGGAGAGTTGGGTATTTGCACTCACGGGGTTATAACGCTCAAGTAAGTTCTATGAAATATATCGTATATAAAGGGTGATTTACGTAAGCCGTGTATTAGAAGTTTTTTAACTTGCGGTTGAATTCAAAACTCAAAGTTTAGTATGTATGTAGTAATATTTTTAGTCCCACAGCTCTACAAGGTATGCCAAAAGTCCGTACCAACTTTCTTATTTTCAATGGAAACCTACATTTCTTTTACATGGTTTGATTGGTATTCTGATTATGAGTTAGATGTCAACTTATCCGTTTTTAACAGTTTTTAATATAAATCCATTTGTCTGAAAAAAATTACCGTCGTAGTAGTTTAGGAAAAGTGTAGCTCACAAATCGGTCAAAATTGGGAAACCAAATTCATGGAGCAGTTAGCTGGTAGTCCAGGCCAACACCTGATCTTCCATCGATTGTCCCATTTTGTACCATATGGGTGCAGGCAATTTTCAAGTATCGCATTAAAAAATTGCCAAAAACTCAGATTTTTTAAATGGAACCTAGTATTTTTTTCGACACCTTTTTAAAGAAAATTGAATTTCAGAATAATTTACTTAAGATACTTGCTTTTTGAAGTATGCCATAGATACAAAAGACAATTTTAATAATTCAATTATATATGACAAACTATTATTATTGAACCAGAACAATATTGACAGAACTGTAACGTAAATGTTCATCAATATGACCAATAACCACAAACATTCTAATATTTTACTTTCAATAGATTGCGTAGCACTTCTCATTTCTATGGGATCGAGACCGTCAAAATTCGGTATTAATTATTCTTAAATCATCTATATTGTGAACTGGTGACTAATTAGTGTGTTGTTTTTGTTTTTTCCGTTAACTAGCTGTCATCCTCCTACGAACGACAGCCCTCAGAGGTCGAAACTTGTGCGAGCCAAGGATTAACTAGGTCTTACCTTTTTACGTGCGATTCCTAGCACGAGACCAGTGAGCTGGGAATCGAACCCACGCACCTCTGATTGACAGACAAGCGCTCTACCATCATGACCACTGTGGTGTGGTAATAGACCAAATCTTCCACCCCACCTCAAATATAAAAGTCTAAAGAGGTAAGATGTGGAGATCTTGCAGGCCACAGAAATGGCCCTCGATTTCCCCACCAACGGTGATAGAACAAGGATGAAAATTTGGTATAACTACACATTTCTTGTATTGTGCGGTGGTGCCCCATCCATCTGGTACCATGGACGTGCAGCTCTAGCCTGTGTCACATTTTAAGAAATGTTTCTAGCACATTTTGAAGAATTTCTAAGTATGTCTCACTATTTAAATCTTCAATTTACTTAAAGTGCCTCTTGGTTCAGTATCAAACAGAACCCATTTATTCGAAATTGTTTTTGATTTTAAACTTCGAGCACCATGAGTAGATTTTCAGAAGCCAAAAATTGTTGATTTCGCCTATTGTAAACTCCCTGCTGACAAAACTTTGTCTCGTCAGTCCAAAAAATGTTTTCTAAGAATCCGGCGTGCTCTTGTATTTTGAGTAACAAATCTTCGCAAAAGTTTACTCTACGGGGAGAGTCACTTGGGTGGAATTTTTGCAATCTTATGAATTTAAGAGGATATAGCTTATGGCTACTACACATGGAAATATAACAAATTTCAAGTTTTGATCCGTCTGCAAGTTGAAAAACTTGTAATCACCCTGTATAGTGTATTTTGAAATTCACCCGGGCTTGAAAAAGGGGACAATCTCAAACAATAATTTTTTTTTCTTCAAATGAAAAAACCTACGATAAAAATTAACCTTTTTTTGTAATATCTAACAGAAAACAACTACTTCATGAAATTAAAATTGCCTTGGGCGTTCAGTCTTCCTTTAAAAATATCAAAAATAGCCTACTCGGACAGGGTCACGTGACTTTCGCTATATGTCAATGGTTATTTATAGAAAATTCTACAATTCTATGTCGGAAATTAATGAAAACTGGGGTGTTTTCATGAGGAATAAAACTTTCGATTTTTTAGAACTAATTGTTTTTCATGAACGATGTGAATTAGCAATACGAATCTGAAGCATTTCTAACCTGTAGGCCTTTTACATTAATTTTTCGGAAATATCGGTGGTACCAGTGTATATCATTTAAAATAATTTTTCACTGTCAACATTTAATTTCATATTAATATTACGTACACGCTTTCAATATCCCGAAGAAAATACCGTACAACATGATTTTAGTTTTTTGTTCACGATTTCTTGTAACATGTTAAATACGACAATAATGACCAAGAAGGCACTAAACTCGGTAGAAAGGTGTGGTACTGTATCAGCTCCGGTTTTATTTAAGATGACAGTGGCGAATGTTGAACTTGTAATTGGGTTGAGGAGGTGGGCAATGCATTCCCACGTTACTATGTGATTCAGGAAGGTATCCTGCCGACATTGACGGTGTGAATTATGTGGTGCAATTAAAGTCAGAAAAAAATCGATTTTAAGGAAAATTGTTGTACCGAGATATTCGGAAATTACTTTTTTTTGCTATATCTTTCATGTCAATTCCACACTATATGCTTCAATACAAGTATTACAAAATATAAATGGTATTCCAGAATAAGGGAGAAAAACTCTGTTGGAAGAATCCTTCAGTTATTTCAAGGCTAAAAGTTCCAATAAACATATCCTCTAAGATGCATATTAATTGAGTTTCGAGTTGTTGAAAGTGGTAAAAAAATTTGTTTTCCAGAATAACGGTTCAACATTTCTTCATGTAATTTGGCGAGTTATTTGATTTCATTCAGTTCAGAATTCTAATGCTATTCACGTGTTCCTACCTTCAAACAGGAGCATACGGCAGATGGCCACTTCTCCCCAACTTTCTCGCCAATGGATTGATATATATTTTGCAAATATCTAACTGAAAACAGTTACTTCCCCTTGCGGACATTGAATCGCATCTGATATGCATTTTAGCAATGTTCCTCAAAAATGACACTATTGCAAGTACCAATTGTAATGAAACAGTTGATTATCATCTTTCATTTGGTTGGAAAAGACCACCTGCATCCTGTTGTGGCAATACATTTTTCCTCAGCATTTCGTCAGTAGGCACTGGTTTATGAGGCGCCGTTAGGGTAAAAAGTGTTTTTGCAATATATATTACTTTGTGACAATATATTTATTAGTTATAGAAATATATTTTATTTTGCCGTCCAATATATTCATTTCCTATCCAACACGATATATTTACATTTCAAGAGCTATAAATATAGAAATACGTGTTTCCACATATATTTATTAATTCGATCTATTTCATGTCGTCACCAGATGGCGCAAACTACGGATTTAGTTCCTACTCGAGAATGTGGCAACATGATATCTTAGACAATGGTATAAGGGCGAAGTCATTAGTACAAAGAGGCTTACAGATAGCAGTGATACAAGCAGCTGTCATTGTGTCAGGGCGGAGTAATTATATATAATTTGGCCAATAGATGACGCCGAATAATAGTGCAGTCGTCAGAAAGCATTATCAGATCACAGAACACATTAATATCAAATTGTCTCTGAATAGTTAATATTTTAGTAAATTTTTGAATAATCACAATAAATAAAAGGCATTGACACATGAGGACGGATTTCCACCGAGCGGATTTTCTATATCGAACTCCTATTTATTATAGATGTAACCAATAGAAGGTTGATATAGAAAATACAGCTGCTTGTATCACTGCTATCTGTTAGATTCTTTATGAACTAATGAGTTCGCCCTTATACCATGTTGCCACATGCTCGAATGGGAACTAAATCGCGTCGTTTGCGCCATCTGTTGACGACATGAAATAGATCGAATTAAAAAATATATGGAAATGTACTTTTTTCTATTTTTGTAGCTCTTGAAATGTAAATATATCGTGTTGGATCGAATATAAATATATTGGACGGCAAAATAAAATATAATGCTACAACTAATAAATATATTGTCACAAAGTAATATATATTGCAAAAAAATGGAATCCAGAAACACTTAAATTATTTGAGGCAGAGCATTACAGAACTGAATGAGTGACAAAAAAAAATATAAAAATGTGGTGTCTGGAACTGTACATTGATAATCCAACAAAATGTTAACGCAATCTGAACAGTTTCATTATGTTTGTGAAATCAGTTTCACCTGTAGGTACTATAACCTATATAGTTGAACATATAATGCAGTGATATGACACATACTACCTATTTATCATTGGATCTCCCAGATAATTTGGCCTCAGAGCATCCTATTGGGATAGTAAATTTCGGATGTATATAGGTATACAATGATGAACAGCAATGCTTTGGGTATGGATGTTCAGAATTCGAACAGCTAGACTGAGATCAAACGTAGATCAGTATATCAGGACTCAGGACATTAGATAGAGAATATGGATGGTAGCAAACATCCTGGTCGACCATAATAGTGAAGGGGAAAAGTGAAAAAAGTCCTCCAGTTAAACTCTGTGTATTAGGTGAAACGACAATTCATTCCAACGTGTGTTGAGTGAAATGGAAAAATAGTGGAAGAAATAAAGTTGTAAGGTATTGGTGTGCGGGTTAAGCGCTCGCTTCTTAATCCAATCACCCGTTGGTGCATGGGTTCGAAAAAGCATGATCATCGGTCTCATGCCTGACATCACACGTTATGAACGGTAAGGGCTACGTCTTCCCTAGATCGCATTAAGTCTCTGACTTCTGAGGATTGCTCGTTAGGGTGCAGGCGGTTGAAGGATATAACAATTTAAATAAAAACAACAATTTTAACAAAATTGAATGATGCCACATCCACAAACTTTCGAATAGGAAGAGACTTTGAGGAACGACTGAACTCCTCGGTGTCTCGTTGATCATTACCTACCAAAAACGTCAACTCACGTATCAGAAACATTTTCAAAAAAAGAAACGGCGTAACAATCTGTGCTACCAATAGTCGAAAATGAAAATGACATATATCTTATTTACAAGCATGGGAAAAATACTGACCAACGAATTCCCAACGAACAACAAGATACTATATGAAAGCAATCCAAGCGTACGTTTCGGTGCTGGAATGAGTCATACCTCAGTGAGCGTACCCAAAACGTAATAGCAAACACTATCTTCGGAAACTAGATTGGTCAAACAAAGTGTGCCTCAGGGCTCTGTTCTAGGATTTGTACTGTTCTTATTGTACTTCAATGACTTGGCCAATTTAAAATTTTACTATATTTGCAGACGACACGACTATATTATAGCTTGAAACCGATATAAAAGCTATCACTCGAAAATAGTGATACCTCCACTTTGAAAAAAGATTAGAATGGTTGATTTAGAGTTCAATTACAGTTAGGTGTTCGATCGCTTTTGCTAGTATTGTTTCACTGCTCTCGTGTATTTGTAATCGTTATTATTATTATAATTAGGACAACATTATATTATCAACTTCTTACGCTACATATCCATATCTATATTTATTTATTTGTTCACTTATCAATTCATCGTGACTTCATCAATGAGATTTAAATCCTCCGATAATAAAGTACATTTGATTTGATATGATTTGATTTGCCATTGTATCTATAATAAATAATCATATCTGGTAATATTACATGTTTGGTTTCACTTGACTACCTATAGTGCTTTCGATACTGTCGATCGCACAAATTACCTTTAATTCAAACCTTTTAATCTATTCACAGTGTTCGTGTAGTCAATTTGGCAAAAAATCATTTATCATTATCATCATTTGCTTTCCGTCCGGTGCATGTAAATCAATAATCTCTTCAACCGCTCGTCTGGCTACTCCGGTATCGATATAACGTTCCCATCGGCTAATATCCAATAAATCTACGGCGAGTTATTAAATGGTAGAAGTGGAAAACGGTTCCGTAGGGTTGATTAGTGATTAGGATTTGTCAGGTGGCGTGCCGCAAGGTCGTATATCACGGCCGAAGGAAGATGGCGGCCCTCCGTCTTCGTAAATCATAGGAAACCTGTAATCACTCCTCATAAATAGAATCAGCCCGGCTGACGATCACAACTGGAGTGCCACCCTGCGTGGTGTGCTTTCCCATAATTTCTGATTGAATTCTATTCTTTTTCAGGGCAAACATTCGCGGAGAGGGATTCAGATAGTCTTGAATAGGTGCAGATGAGCTTTTTGAAGTACTAAAAGAAGTTTTAAATAGTGACGAAAAATTACTTAAACTTCTTGCAAGAAAAGCTTTGGAAGCTTTGGAAAATTCTCCAAATCAAGAGCAGATGTTTAGGGTACAGAAGTGAATAGTAAGAGCTTGAGACTGGATGAGGGACAAACACAAAAACTACTGGGAATGCACCCCAGAACACAAACAAGGGAAAGAATACATCAAATTATCGTGCCACAAAAGAAAGACAGACCTGTTAGCGATGAGCAGGAGTTAACTGAGAACTGTAACTGGGCTCCTGGTTGGTCACGCACCAATGAAGAAGCACCTCAACAAAATGGGACTGTCTAGCAGAGACCTGAACTGTAGACTGTGCACTAAGAATCCAGAGACAGTGACACACAACTATGCTGTTGCGAGGCACTAGTCCGCAAGAGACAGGCAATTTTTAGGCAGCTATCTGGAGGTCCAGAAGTATAAAGCTTTTACCCAGAAAAAAACTTGCACAAACTTGTACAAGGCACAAAAGTATTGGACTGAGTACTGTGACAGTACATGTAATAGATAAGATACAATGGGCCAACAGACTCAACTGTCACCGGAGGAAACAGCCTGACGGACCTATGTAAAGGTGGATGTTTTAGCCAGAATAAAAAACAAGCCTATTAACTTACTTCCGTGAGTAATACCACGAGTGTTTGCGATACTATCGGAGGTAATACCACGAGTGCTCGCAATAATATCAATAGTGGTTCTGTCAGAAATCAAGGAAATCAACGGACTCGTGTTGTTACCTTGAAACAATTTCATCGAATTTGAGATTCCTGGCAGAATTTTCGATAGTATTGTTGTACTTAGCACTTATATCGCAGCGAGTGAAATTATCGCATTTTCTGCTAATTGAACACTACAGCAGATGTAATAATCTCTTGTTTTTGTACAGTTTGTTTACCTTTGTATGATCAAAATTTTACTATCATAGTGCAGTAATACTATTGACTCATCACTCCAGTACGAATATAATCCTCAACTATGTATATTAAAATGATTTTTTATTCCTATACTCGTATTGCATATATCTGCACAATGAAAACTGAATAAAGGGAAATAAAAAATAAACATGCAGAGGGACACAGGATTCGCTACCTTTTTCTAAAGGTGTAATCCGAATGAAAGATTTATCATCACGCTAATTAATCTTTCGTACGGTAGACGGAAAGACTCACCTTGATATAGGGCTTCATACTTTTGTTTGGATTTCTATGTACACGACAAACGTCGAGATTTACTGTACAATGCTTGGTACGAGTATCTACTTTCCCTGCTCGACTCAGGAAGCGTATAGGTGTACCTGAAAACAGTTTCCTGAGATACTCTGGAAGCTCATCACTTTTTGAATGATATATTGCAGGCGAAATCCTCTTACAGGACCCAGGATTGTATATACAGAGGAGGTAAAATGTGAAATGAATATATTGATTTGTATTTGAATTGATATCCAATGTGAATACCCATACAGGGGCTGACCAAGCTAATTTTCCGCCATGGGTAGAACGGTTGTTTGTCTCTCCATAATGAGAGATCATCAAAGCATTCCAAGAAATGAAGAAACTCAAAGTTCACGTACACGGCTACTTACTATAACTGACCCACCCTTTATCGTCGTTATTATTTCCTATACAAAAATAAGTTAAAGGTAAAGGTTGTTGTGATTGAATATTGATAAAATTCTATCAAAAATACAGTAGCGAGTAGATTTTAGGGATATAAACATTTTTTATTTAATTTTCCTAATGAGATACCATATCATTGAATTTTTGGAAGGATATTTTTTCTTGATTTAAAAAATATGAGATGTTATCCCTATCTTATACCGTTTTTCGGATATCAAACGTCGAATAACTGTTGTGTATTGTTATTATTTATGTTCTAGTTACTCTGTAGATATAAAAACGGAAACTGTCAGTTTCTGATATATGCCAAGCAAGTGAAAGTAGTAAATTTGTGTAAATAAAATTTCTTTTATTTAAAAGATATACAAGAAAATACTGAGTTATTTCTAAAGCAGAGGAAGGAAGTATTCAAAAACAAAAATGGAAAAATTTGCATGTTCATCACCTTTAAAGTTTGAAGGAAACTTGGGAGAAAATATCAAGAAGTTCATACAAATGTTTGAAATCTTTATGGTAGCCTCGAACAAGCCGAAAGAAAATGGTGAAATCAAATTTTCTCAACTTGATTGGAGAAGAAGGTTGAGATGTTTTCAACAATTTTGAGATGAGTGATGAAGATAGAAAATTGACCAATTTGAGTCTCATATGAATCCAAAGAAAAATATACTTTATGAAAGGTTTTTGTTCTATAATCTTACCTATGTAGTGATGTCACAGTACCCAATCCAATACTTTTGTGCCTTGCACGAGTTTGTACAAGTTTCGTGTTGGATGGGGAACTGTATAGTACAGACGCTCTTTTTGTATACGGTACCCCTAGCATCTGCCCTTGGTTTGGGAGCATTTCCGATTCTCTTCGTGCGAGTTCGTCTGCTTTCTCATTGCCTGCGATTCCCTGATGACCTGGGACCTATTTCAGTTTGACTTGATTCCGGTCTGACAGAGTTTTCAGTTCTTCTTTCCAGTCCCATACCAGTTTGGACGTTACTTCCTTGCTACACAACGCCTTCAGTGCCGCTTGACTGTCTGATAGGATGTTGATATGCGCGTTTTCAACGTTTCTCCTATTATTTTCCTTCGCGCATTGAATGATGGCGTACACTTATGCTTGAAAGACAGAGGTTTGGGTGCCCAGTGAGTAGCTGATGCCAATACTCGGATTCCTGGAGAGCACTCCTGAGCCTACTCCATTCTCAGTCTTGGATCCATCTGTGTACCAGATTTTCCCCTGTAGAATATCCTTGAGCTGTGAGCCGTTCCATTCAGTTCTGTTTGGCACCAGCACTCTTAATTGGTCGTTGAAGAAGTACCGTTTCGGAATGAGGTCTGTTTTCGTTCCTAGCGCGCCCCCGATCACAATTCTGACGATTCTCATGTGTCTCGTTCCAACGTTCAGGTTGGGTGCAATCTGCAGTCTGGAGGCACCAAGCCTTGCCTCGCCCTGAACCACAAAGTGGAGAGGTGGCAATCCCAGGAGTGTCTCCATCGCTGCAGTTGGTGTTGATTTGATGGCCCCTGTGATTCCAAGACAAACAAGTCTTTGCACCTTGCTTAGTCACGTTGCAGTTCCTCTTTGTTGTGTCTTGGTCCACCATACCAAAGAAGCATATGTAATGGAGGACATGACTACCGTGCTTTACAACCAGTGCAGCATATGTGGTTTAAGTCCCCATTTTTTTCAAAAAGTGCGTCTGGCTATCAGTAGTGAAGTCACCGCTTTTTTGGATATTTTTTTCGATATGCTGGTTCCAGGTCAGCTTGGAGTCTAGTATTACTCCAAGATACTCTCCTCTTTATCGTATATCCTCACCTCGAAGTCGTATGGGTCCTAGACACTCTTGTTTTTCGTCGTCAGGTGAATGCTACTACGGTTGCCTTGTTAGGATTGACGTTGAGCCCTTCCAAGTCCGTCTATCTCGTGACAAGGTTAAGAGCCTTCTGCGTGCGATCTCTAACCGTTGTGTTAAATTTTCCCTGTGCTATGACACACAATATCGTCAGCATAGCCAAGGGCTCGAAATCCTGCTTCGTTCAGTGTTTCCAGCAGCGAGTCCACGATCAAATTCCACAGAAGCGGGAATAGAACTCCACCTTGTGGTCAGGACCTATTGAAGTTGATGGAACGTTATGAGTTCAAAGTATGTTGTTCGGAAGATATTCTGAGGAATAGAATTTGTATTGGGCATCAGAGATAAAAAATTACAAGAAAGCCTTATCATTGAAGAAAATCTAAAATTGCCAAAAACAAAGAGAGCATGTTGAAATAATTCAAGAAAATGAAGTTGCACAAGTGATAAAGAGAAAGGAACATGAAAATAGAAGAAATGGTGAAAGAAACGAAACATTCTTATATGTACAAGGTGTTGCACCAAATATAAAAGAAATCAGTATCCTGCTTTTGGGTAAAAATGTTCAAGTTCTGAATCATTTCAAGGCGTGTAGGATAAGAAATGTTAACGAGTTTCTGGAAAATGAATAGGAGGAGGAGTTTAGTCAAGCAGAAAACTTAATAATTGATGACCTTCAAAATAGCAAATCTGGTATGTAGATTCAATGTCAAACTAGTCCAATTCGTACCAAAATGTTTCGGTTTGTATAAAAATATAAAATTTTAACTTGACACTTGGGCTGAGGGGAATATTATTCCTTTAGCATTATTCAGCAGAATGGGCAATGAATGGTTAAAATCTTCCAGGTTGATTTTGGAAACATATGGGGGTTTCAAAGTGAAGCCCTTAGGTTCTGATAATGTACTACATTTGCATTCAAAATGAGAAACTTTGCAAAAGAATATAATTTTTATATTTGTTACCAGTAGTCCTCGATATACGAGAAGTAATGGATTTGCAGAAAGTGGAGTGAAGATCTCGAAATAAAAAAAAGATATTTGAGTCTAGCATTATTGAATAATGACTCCTATTGAAGGTATAGGTAATCTGCAAAACTGAGTATGAATAGAAGTTTGAAAACAAAAATACCTAATAATGACAATTTGTTGAAACATAATTGTGTGTTGTCAGGTAATGTTCATGGCAGACTAGTAAAAAACAATTACTAACAAATCTTCAACATGTCGACAAACTTGTAGAGAAAAAAAGGATTCAATGTTAGACAAAATATCACTTGAAAGAGACGATCATTGAGGAGTCTGCATGGTGAGGAAATAAAACAAGATAGTATTCCGCGATCGTATATATAGTGCTCGGAAAGAGGGAGTTGTTACAGGTAGTGCTTTATTTAAAAATATAGTAGTTTTTAATTATAAACAAGTGTCAACATGAAATTTATTTATAGTAGTTTTTAATTATAAACAAGTGTCAACATCAAATTTGGAGTCATTATCACGTAGTTCTGATCCAAACCAGAAAGTTCACAGAAGTGGAATTTGTGACAGCCACTATTTTCCGAAAAATCGCGATGTCTCAACGTATAATGATATTTACAAAAGAAACGAAAGTGTTTCAATTGTCATCTTCGGTAATCGAGTGTGATTATTATTTATATTTGAGGGTTCAGCTGTAGGTATAGAAATGTTTCTACTATTATCGTACACAGCCATTGGAAAATACCTACTTCTTTCAAACTACCATAAGAGTTGAGGTACTGAAAAAAATACTGTATGAAGATTTCCCATTGTATTCAAAGTTTTAATGAAAAATGCATCCAAACAGTCTTGGATGCGAATGGCCGAGCGGCAGTTTGCTCTGCGTGATGCTGCTAAACTTATTTCCCATTCGCTGTTGGTCATTCTATTGTCCTGTCAATCAAACTCTCCACATATACCTACCTACCTCTTCACAAATTGTTCAATTACCATACGGAAACAAAATGGTGGAGATCGTCTATGGAGGTAACTTTATCGATTATGAAACCCGTTCTTTCTATGGATACGTTAATCAAGGTTTTTAACTTTTGACAAATGGATTAGGAACAATTTCAGGATATTCAAAACTACTATGTTTGGCGTAACTGTTCCACTGAGAGAAGAACTTATCCAATAGACCATACTCCTACAGGCGAAATTGAAAAGACACTGAAAAAAATGTCAATAGTAATCAAATGAGCTTCACTCATGTCTTTATCAATGTACGTTTCGCCAACCAAGTTAGCATCATCAAAAGTCATAGTCGACTGATTTAAATATCAAGAACTAATGCTATTTAGGTATAGGTATACTATGTTATACCTATGATTTTTATAAATTCAGCAATTAGACCAATCACTTTAGCAAAAATGGATAAAAAATAGCTATGAAACTATAGAAATTTGCGACCTAGTACAAGGCCGGCAACATTGTTAGAAATATAAATAATAGACAATTGTAGTTATTTCGTGAAGAAAGAATGCCAGAGTCGCAAAATGGTGAGAACAACGAAAATATCTTTATCTTTCCCTAATTCTGCGACTATTTCCAAGTTTGACATCAGAGTAAATAGATTTTTTATTGACACTCTTTTTAATAACTCGGCCAAAAAAATCGAAAGGAGGAGCAACGTGTCATGATTATTATGATTATTGGAGGGAATTTCTATACTCCATTTATACCAATATGCCTAGTCGTTGTTGTGTGACTGGGTGTAGTCAAATTACGATTCTCAAAACAAAACCATATCTCAGTATTTTCTTTCCGGAAAGACAAGGAATTGCAAAAAAAATGGATTTCTGAAATACCTGCCTAGTAAAAATTGGAGCCTCACTCAAAAGTCTGTTATATGTACGATACATTTTCATGATACTGATATCATAATATATGAAACATTTTCTCAATAAAAAAAGTTTGCTTGAACGTCCAAAGATTCAATTTATTCGAATCTACCAAAATATTTTTTGAAACCTTCAACATTATTGCGAACTAACGTCGATGACAGACGTCAGACATGTTTAGATGTTCATAATCATTTAGTAAAAAGTTCGAAAAATCAGATATCATCCACAGTTACGATCAATTAGTTATAGACTAGAAGCTGGTGACATGTGACGTTTACACTGCATTCCTTTTTAAGGCTTGATAATTAACCCTAAAATATGAAAAATAAACGGGTTTCTGGCCGCCCCACGTGTGCACTTCATAAGGAAAAGCGCTTTTCTTTTTGTGGAGAATTTTCGTGTCTTTTCGTGATATTATACTGCCTGCCGTTGTAATATATACGGAAGTTCAAACAATTCGAAACGCTACTAATTAATGGCATGCAATCCGCAGCGGCCGAAAGGGCTCAAAGGGTTACGAATAACTGATAAAAATTAAAGAGAACTTCCGTGTTTTAAAATTGCATGCCGATGTAAAGAATTGAAGTTTCAGTAATAAAAACACTCTGTAAAAATGTAATACAGGTTTTACGTGATTCCAAACTGCATGCCATTAGGAAGATACGTTATTTTTATAATTAATTAATGGTAAGTAACTTGGCCAGGATTTCACAAAACAAAGTCACATACATTTTCATAATGTTTTTTGCAACTTTCGTCATGCATGCCTCTATTTTGCGAAATTCTGGTGTGCATGCCAAATTACCTACTTAATTAATTTAATTAATTAATTAAACAAATGACGTATCTTTTTAATGGCGTATGCAGTTTGGAATCATGTAAAACCTGTATTAAATTTTTACAGAGTTTTCCCGCAATTTTCTAAAGTTGGTCAGACGAGAGGCGCATGCCAATTTTTCCAGAGTGTTTTCGTTACTAAAACTTCACATCGGCATACAATTTGAAAACACGGAAGTCCCCTTTAATTTTTTTTTTAGTTTTTCGTATCCCTTCGGTCGCTGCGAATTGCATGCCATCAATTAGTAGCGTTTCAATTTGTTTGAATTTCCTTATATTACAACGGCAGTCAGTATAATATCGCGGAAGAACACGAAAATTCTCCACAAAAAGAAAAACGCTTTTCCTTATGAAGTGCACACGTACGGCGGCCAGGAACCCGTCTATTTTTCATAATTTGGGGTTGATTATCAAGCCTTAAAAAGGCATGCAGTGTAACATAGAAGAACGTCACCTGTCACCAGCTCTTGGTCTATAAGGGGATATGCCAAAAAACTAAAAATTGATAATTGGAATATGCATCATTCTGATAGTAAACCTCATTTCTATCTATTAGGTTTGCAATCTGATTTTTTATTTTCTGATAATAATGATGTTTATTAACTTTGGTACATTATAGTATATAAATAAAATCTGGGTTAGAATAATCGTTAATAAAACGGGAAAGGCACGTTAACTGTTAACAGTTTGTGTAAATGAAAATAATCATGAAATTTGCCTTCGAATGAACAAGCACACATATAGACGCGTGTTTTTGGCTTATTAGCCTTCATCAGTAAGGTGTAATCAAGTGAGTTGGAAGTAAAAACAGCAATCAGCAAAGATTTCAAGAGTATCATGATTCAGGTGTAATAAAAAATTATTATTTATAGTTTTTGAATCTTATGCCGCATTGACTTTAATTTTTCAGGATATCCTGGAAAAATAAAAATGTCTCAATTTAATTTCTGAACACCGTCTTCTGAAATGATAAATTGCCTTTAATGAATTAACTTGCTCTCTTTTTCAATATAATTATCAAAAATGAAATCGCTCAAGTTTCTAATGAAAAACTACCTATGTCATCATCACTCAAAAAAAAGCAAAACGCAGTGAAATTCAATGAAGTTTCCAATTTTGGCAAGCCACCTTCAGAGTGTTGTAGTTATTATCCTAAAAGTACGGAAAGAGTACTTCCGCTTTGCGTCATTCGAGTAACGGCAGTCGCATGCGGGAAAGTACCTTTCCGTATGAGTTAGGATCAAAATTTTTTCTACAAGCGCATTGAAAAATCTTATGTAGCGCTCTTGAACAAACTTTATTGTGAGAAAGAATTGGCACGCATTAGTTCGGGAAAATGACAACTCTCATACTAATTGCAGCGGGTATAATGTGAATCACGCACGCAGCGTCATAGAAAATGGTTATTATATTCACAAGGGAGGGAAAGTACCTTTCAGTATGGGTTAGGATCAAGATTTTATTTACGAGCGCATCAAAAAAATCGTATGTACCGCTTTCAAAAAAATCGTATGTACCGCTTTCAAAAAAAAATTCGCGAGCGGGAATATTTTTTCATGAAATAAAGCAATGTTCAAGAAATCAAGGTACATGGCATAACTCCAAAATCAAACGAATAATCTTGACTAGTTTTGAATTATGCAAGCAAAACAGGTAACTTACTTGGACTAGGTACTGGTTCTGATGGATATATTCTTTTATAATAATTCTTCAACTAAAGCACCCACGTGTCGATTGCTTTGAGATAATATCAAATCACAATTCACAAGTAATGACAGCAATCTTCTTCACAGAACACATACATTCTACTTCACAAAACAACTCAAACCACACCGCTTATCCACATGTCAAGAATTTGCGCGAAATTTAAATTTGTATTGCCTTAACCTCTCTCCAAATAGAAATTAAAATGTTACTGTAATTATTTAGTGTGAATGTACCCTTGAATTTCGTTTGAAAGTCAACTTTTAAAGTTGGTTTGTAATAATGAAAAATAAACTTTGCAACTGAATCATTTCATGTTCAATTGAAGACACGTTAATGCAATTTTCATATGTTAACTTGGGTAATATTTACCGAGCTTATGTAATGTATCATGCTTAGTGGGAGAGTTTATATGATTATGATAAGTGATCCGTTCAACCTTCAGTATTTATGATCCAGTCACTGCATATCCCTAAAAATGGCAATTCACATGAAAATGGCGTTTATTCCATAGGCTGCATTTGTCATTTCTGCTAAAGATACCAAAATTGTTTCGTTTTGGGTAAAGGATGATAATGTAGTAAAACTGCACTAACTAATTTTCCTAATTTATTTAAAACACTATTTACAACAATTATTCACTAAAACATTGACTTCAATAACTATTTCAATTTATTTCTACTGTGGCTATCTATCAGCGAACTCTGGAACTGTAACTAACTCTGAATTCTGACTGTCCTCCAGCGGTTATATAGTCGCAAGGCCCTCTCGATTATTCTGGAGTATAGAACATTTCACCTAGATGGCTCTTCGAACAGTATCGAATTCATCGATTTATTCCAGCTTGTTCTCGGCGATCCGTACGCCAGCAAATATGCTGTTGTAGTTGAACGAGGGTGCATAATTAATTAGATCAGGGCCGGTCTCGGGGCCGGTCTCGAAATCGTTACAAAAAATAAATTTAAATCAGAATCATTGGGAGAATTAATAGATTTGCTGAAAGATAGTGTCCTATTGATAAAAACAACAAAGATGACGTCAGTCCTGGAGAAACAGAAAAAATATTTTACTTGGATAGGTACTCAATGTTTCCTTGGCCGTCTCTACTAATTTTCGGAATCATGCTGATTTAAGTTCTCTAAATATACAATACAATACAATACAATACAATAAAATATACAATATTTATTTCAATCAGTAGATCATTACAATGATATAGGTCATGTCGAAACACATTAAAATTATGTAAATACTTGTTTGCACAAATAAAATTAAAATTATATAAAAAATATTCACTAGTATAAATACAACACTTACATATAAACATGCACACACATTATACAAACATATATGAATATACAGGCCGTTTCTTTTATCATATGGTAACATTGCTATATTCTAAACTGTAATAGATACAAAGACGATTAAATGGGAAAAAATGTAACTATTGTGGTGACTCTCGCCCTTCCCGACTTATACAGGGAAAACTAAAAATGCTGTTTTCGGTTTTTTACGAATAGAATGGTTATATTAGAAAATATAATAAAATTTAAGAGGAAAGTTTTATTGTATTCAAAATGTACTAGAACTATGTAATGATAAATTTTTAATTAAACGTTTCGTGTCAACACGGCCACCATCAACTATTTTTTTCAAATACGGACTTGTCTATTTCATCACAAATATTGATAGTATATTTTGAATACAATAAAACTTTCCTCTTTAATTTTTTCATGTTTTCTGAAATAACCATTCTATTCGTAAAAAACCGAAAACAACATTTTCAGTTTTCCCTGTATAAGTTGGGAAGGGCGAGAATCCCCGTAAATTTTCTATGACCAATTTACTGCTCACCACAATAGTTACCTTTTTTCCCATTTAATCGTCTTTGTATGTATTACGGTTTAGAATATAGCAATGTTACCACATGATAAAAGAAACGGCCTGTATAAAAGATTACCTATAGAAACTTTTCGATTCAATATAATCAAAAAATTCATCTGTTGAATAAAATCCTTCAGAGGATATAAAGTTTTTAACTTTATTTTTGAGAGAATTCAAATTTGAAATTGATTTCAATTCAGCTGGAAGGCAATTGTATAATTTAGATCCTATATAGATTGGCGACTTTTCGAAAAGTTTTGTTTTGTGTTTTTATATTTTCAGAAAATTTCCTTATCTTGCTGGATATCTATGCGACTGCGCATTAGTTTCCAAATTCATTTTACTTTTTTTAATATAAACGATTAGGCTGTAAATGAAGATACTCGGAACAGTTATAATTCTATATTTTATGAAATACGGTTTGCAGGAGTCTGTTTTTTTTTCAGATTGAATAGTAGGCGAATTATTCTTTTCTGGGCAATAAATACTCTTTTGAATCTCTACTACCACCCCATAAAATTATATTATATATCAATATTGAATGGATCATTGCATAATATACATCCAGTAGAGATTTTTCATCTAGGATATTTTTTAAGTTGAAGTATAACATAGAAACTACTATTCAACCTTTTGCATATATAATTAATTTGCTTGTCCCATTTCAATACAGAGTCAATATATATACCTAAAAATTTAGTACCTTCGGAGGGTCGAATGGTATCACTATACACTGTAATTTCTACATATTTTCTACCTTTTCCCCAAAGAAAGTAATCAATACCGTTTTATCTGCATTGACAATTAATTTATTTTGTTTACACCATGTGGTAAATTTATTCGAAATAATATTCAATTCAACTTGTAATTCCTCAATGTTATCTGCTTCTTCCGCAATAGAAGTATCATCCACGAAGTACCATACATTTGAATTTACATGAAAGGGTAGATCATTTATGAATAGCAGGAATATTAGTAGACCCAAAACTGAGCCTTGGTCGACATCATATATATCTGATATAAGATCGCAATGACTCATGAAGATATACCCCGTATATTTTTTTCACTGATTCTTATCATAATGTTCGAACCAAGCCGTTATAATAATCGTCGCATCAAGGCATCAGTAATGGAATCGGGTTCATTTAGAATGCTGAGGGTTTCAAAGACAAGAAAACCACCGTTCATTCAGAAGTAACCACCCATCCATGAAAGCTCTTGCTTAATTCAGTCAAAATGTCGTTCGTACGGGATTGTCGATTAGTTGGTGGTTGGAAAATGAATTACACGCATTTTTATATAGAGATAGAAACATATTCGACAAGGTAACTATATTATTTCTGGGTCACAAATACACAGCTAATCCGAAGTACTGGTGAGATCATTATTTTATGAAAGGAGGGATGGTTACATCTAATTCAACTTTCAAATTCCGATTTCATGACTTCGAATCTTATAGATCTGACTTTGGTAGACTATCGGAAATCCGAAAAAGTCGAGATGACAACAATAAATCGGGAATTTGCTTCTGAAATCATAGTCATAGCCTTCAATGATCCATAAAGTAGAACTCAACAAATAATAATAATTATAATACTCCCTTATAGAGTCCAAAAGCTTAGCCTGTGCGTGCGGAGGGCGGCTATTATTATTTGTCGTGGCGCTACGGGGCAACTTATTGATTTTTGATGTAAGTATTCACTTTTTAGCTGTAGGAAAACCCGAAACATTCTACAGCACCATACTGGATAGTCGGTGCACACTCCAAGAAAGCACCAGACTGAACACAATGATTTTGGAGTCAAGCAAAGCTTACTATGGCCACCTCGTTTATGGGTGACTGATGTTACTACGACAAATATTGACAACGTTATACCGTTCATTATTTCTGATAATTTGCTGACCAGAAAATATTCTGCCGACCAGAACCTCAGATCAGATCGAACTAAACTATAAAAATGAGTTGTGTATAATGGGGACATGTTCGTGCCACCGTAGGAAAAATTAAAATCAACCCCCTCATAAGGATAGTTTATACTTGTGATTTTTCGAAAAACTTTACTTACCAGGGGTTTCCATTCAGGATATTTCATAGACAATGATTGCCCAAAATATACTTTTTCTACAAACGTCAAAAAAGGACAAGGTTCGCGCATTGACAACAATATGCGAAGTGACTTTATTTTTCATTTTCCTTCGTTACCATGACACCGTGCGCGAAGTAGTGTGCGAAATACTACTTACTTCGCACACTGCATGTTAGCTATATGGGATTTTTATATTTTAACCTTTATGTTCCTCAATCAAGCAAAAGTACAGTTGTCAACAAATACCATTTTATTTCCATAGTTACAGTAATTACTTGATTTGGAAAAACAGTTTAAGCCAGTTCAATACTATTTTTCATATTAAGCTAAGCATATTACTTATTTTAGAACAATATTTTTGACGTTTGTAGAAAAAATTTTGTTTGCATCTCATGCGCGAAATACTTTGGTGATCTCGACTATTTTTTTAACTCGGCTGCGCCTCGTCAAAAAAAATCAGTTATCGATCACCAAAGTAGCATTTCGCGCACTAGATACAAAAATAACTATTTTGTACAACCATAAAGAAAATACGAGTCAACTCCCTCTCGAGGGTAGTTTGTAACTGCTGACGGCAGGTTTCAAGTGAAGATATTTCATTGAATCGATAGATTATCATTGCTCGAACAATTAAGACTACTTGTGTCACTATAGAAAAAATTTAAATTAGCCTCCTCGTGAAAGTAGTTTATTTTTTTGAGTTTTTAAAAACTTTGCTTACCGGAAGTTTCCAGTGAGGATATTTCATTAAAACAGTAGATTATGATTGCTCAAAACAAGTTTCTTAAAAAAATAAGTTTAGCCCCCTCATAAGGGTAGTTTTTACTACTGAGGGTTCTCAATGAAGATATTTCATTGAAACAATAGATTAGGTTCAATATACTTTTAGTACCAACATAAAAATGGAACAGCCTCCTTATAAGGGTAGTTTGTATTCATGAATTAAAAAACTGCCAAGAGTTTTGAGTGGATATTTTTCATTTAAACAGTAGGTTATCATTGGTCGAAACATACTTCATTTTGCCAACATAGAAAAAATTTGGACAAGTCCCCTCATAAGTGTAGTGTATTCTTGTGATTTCGTTTTAAACTACTGAGGGTTTTGAGTGAAGATATTTAATTGAAATAATAATAATAATAATAATAAACAATTTATTCACAAGATAAAGATAAAAATTACAAATTGTATAAAGGTATTGTGTGAATAAATAGAGCCTAATCTACGAGGTATAATATGTATATCAGGATACACATATATACCTGTATGTAGAGTGAGAATATATAAATTTTTAAATTAGAACCTAAACATAAACTCAGTTGAAATATATAGTTAAAGACAGTACCTAAATATAAGTTAAAACTATATAAAAATAGTACATAAATTAATTAAAATATATAAAAAATATACTCTAACCTGATATCAATTGTTAGTAATATAAATAGGTATAATTAATAATAATAATAATAATAAAGTTTATTCATTAGAAATTACCTTTTTGAGGAATTTCATTGAGTTGAGTATCATGTTTGAAAAAATTTACGATCTTTATTATTTTTATTTCTTTCAGTTTTCTATTATTGATTTTACGTACGTGGTTGGTAACTCTCTGATATAGTCTTTTAGCGTTTTAGTGAAGCGTTGGATTGTGGGTTCGTTTTTAATATTGTCCGGTAAGCAATTGAATACTTTCGGTCCCAGATATTGGTAGCATCTCTGACCTACTGATTTATTCATAAATGGGGGTATGTATTTATTTTTTTGTCGCGTCTCATGATAGTGAGAATGAGTCAGGAGTTCATTCTTATGCAAATATTGTGTTTTTCCTAATTTCAAAAAATAGAGTTTTCTCAAATCATAAGTTTGTGTCTCTTCAAATAGCGATTCGCTTGGATATCGGTTGTTTCTACTCATTATTTGTTTCAGAAATCGCTTTTGTATGACTTCTAGTGATTTCAGGTATGTTCTGGATACTCCACCCCATCCTATAATGCCATAGTCTAGATGCGATTCCACTAAACTATGATAAAGAATTTTTTTTTGTTTGAAGTTGAGTATATTTGAGACTTGTTTGATTCTATATAGAATACTACGTAATTTGTTTACTAAATAGTTTATATGTACGTCCCATCTGAGGTGGCTGTCTATCATAATACCCAAGTATTTAACGCTTTTTGATGGTAGGATTTCGAGGTTATCTTCTAGTGATATTTTGTCAAATGTTGGGAGACTTGTGGATAAGCTACAAAACGGCAAGTAGAAAGTTTTTTTGAGATTCATTGACAGTAGTCTATTATTGAACCATTTTTTGATGTTACCAAAATCAGTTTCTACTTTATTTTTTAGTTCATCCCAGGTGTTACTTTCATAAAATATCACCGTATCATCTGCAAAACTTATGATGCTGCCTTGTGTTCGTATGGAGAATAAATTATTCAAATAAATATTGAAGAGCAAAGGTCCTAATACCGTTCCTTGGGGTACACCACATGATATAGTTTCTTTTTTGCTGAGTATGTTTTCTATTTTTGTTTGTTGTTTCCTGTCAGTTAAGTATGAGTTGAAAAGGTCGTGTGCTTTACCTTTCACTCCCAGATCGTCAAGGGTTGATAAAAGTATATTGTGGTCTACGGTATCGAATGCCTTTGCTAAGTCTATGAAAATTCCAATGGCTGGTTTTTTTTTATCTATAGAATTATATAATTTGCTCGTGAGTTCTTTTATGGCATCGTTGGTGGACTTTTTTTCAGTGAATCCATACTGCGCTTCTGACAGCAAATTGTGCTTCTTCAGAAAGGAATTAAGTCTTTTTTTATGATTTTTTCCATAATTTTACATAAATTTGATATAAGTGTTATAGGACGATAATTTGACACTTCTGTTTTTCCACCACTTTTATAAATAGGTACCACAATTGACATTTTGAAAGCAGAAGGAAAGTGACCACTTGACAAAGATTTATTGATAATACAACTGAGAGGTTTGGCTATATAACTTGAAATGAGTTTCAGTGTTTCTGCTTTGAAACCATCAGGTCCCGGTGATTTTTTATTTTTCAACTGTGAGATAGTTTTTTGTATTTCATATGCATCAGTGGGGAAGAGGAATATGGTGTGATCTGATTTGATTTTAGTTTCCGTATAATTTTTATCCCGCTTAATATTTTTTACTAGGCTTGCACCTACATTGCTAAAGAATGAGTTGAATTTTTCAGAGATTATGATCGGATCGCAAGATATATTTCCATCCTCGGTATGTATCAATGATATTTCAGTGTGTTGTCCTGTTTTGGTTAATTAATTTACTACTTGCCATAATCGTTTTGAATCTGTCCCTTCCTGTTCTATCTTGTTTTTGTAGTGTTTTATTTTTGTGTCTTTTATTACTTTCTCAAGTGTTTTTTTGTAGGTATAATATTCATTTTTTAAAATTTCATTCTGTGGAGTTTTCTTTAATCTGGCATACATTGTATTTTTTTTATTAATGGATTTTAATAATGATCCAGTAACCCACGGTTTCCTCTTTATATCTTTGTTTTTAACTTGTATGAATTTCGAGGATCTATCGATTGCACTTTGGACTAGTCTAATAAATTCAGTAACCGAGCTTTCCAAATCATTTATTTCAAAGAAATATTTCCAATCAGTATTTTTAATGGTTTGTATCAATTTTTTTTCATTTATTTGTTTATACAGTTTTGAGTTGGTTGTACTTTGTTTTGCGTACTTATTGTTGAATATCATTTGTACTAGTATTGTGTAATGATCGGTAATAGTAGATTATGATTGATAAAAACATGCCTACTTCTTGTGTTAGAAAAAAAATCGGATCAGCACTCTCATCAGGGTACTTTATTTCACTGGGAAAATTTCATTGAAACAGTAGATTATGATTGCCGAAAACATACTCCTTGTGCCACCACAGAAAAAATTAGCCCCCTTGTGAGAGTAGTTGATTGTTGTGTGTTTTTTTGAAATCTGCGTACCGGGAGTTTCCAGTGGGGATATGTCATTGAAACAGTAGAATATGATTGGTCATAACATACTTATTGTACCAACATAAAAAAACTTTGATAAGCCAATTTATAAGGGTAGTTTATATTACTGAATTTAAAAAAACTGCTTAGGGTTTTCAGTGAAGATATATTATTGAAGGAGTAGATTATTATTTTTAGAAACATAATTTTTTTACCAACATAAAAAATTGCATAAGCCCCTTATGAGGATAGTTTATTCATGTGATTTTTTTCAAAAACAGTGAAGATATTTTAGTGAAAGTAGATTATGATTTATTTTGGCTGGTTTCCGGGATTTGCCGGTTTAAATCTCCAAACGTTTCGACCGCAACTGCGGCAGTCATCTTCAGTGGCGTGGTCGAAGTACTCTTCTAGACGTATCAACTGAAGTTTCAGTTGATAAG
The DNA here is from genome assembly GCA_958502065.1 of Chrysolina americana. NCBI lineage: Eukaryota > Metazoa > Arthropoda > Insecta > Coleoptera > Chrysomelidae > Chrysolina > Chrysolina americana. Next base: position 13,835,407 of record OY293413.1, read on the forward strand.
TCAAATGCTATATAAGATAAATGTACGAAACTCTAGTGCATTATATCGGAAATTCAATGGTGAATACAAAAACTAACCTAACAAAAATTGGGGGTTGCCATTTTTACTTACCTATTTGTGTATTTTATTTTGAAACATACTGTATATGAATTAAAATATTTTCAGAATATGCTTCTTTGTAAGACCTATCGTTTGAAGAACAATCAGTAACAGTATCTCATACATTATTTGCAATTGATTATATCAAGTGTTGTGCTCGACTTAGGCCGGCTAAGAGCTGTTATACATGGTAAATCTTCAAGAGTTGGCGCGATCTGTACAGGGTGAACTACCACCAATTACAGAAAACTCTACACTGTAATCTCCCTGCCCAGGCCCAGGGTAGATTCTTATATGGAATAAAATGTATGAGTGTTATCGTGGTTTAGAACAAGAAGGTGAGATTTTTAACTTTGTAGCATTGGGCGCGACATACCGGAACCGAATGATTTTAGTAGTGAGTACTGAGTAGGTATAATTACTGTTTTAACTATTTATGAGTGCCTTAGTGTTACTGAAGTTTAACTTTTTAAAACGTAGGAAATATTGGTCCTGAAATGGGTGATTACCCCCCCCCCCCATGAAACTACCCTAGGCCTGTCCCTGCCAATATAAGTGGAGAGGTGAAATTTGAAAACCTGTATTGAAAAAAAATTACCTTTTTTGTGTAGGAAAGCGCCGCCCCTGAACATGGACCCTCAGGCTGAGTATTTCTCGAATCCTTTTCTTTCATGAAGCATGTGGTACTAAAGCTGGTGGTTGGAAATAAAGTTTTAGCATAACTCCCAATGGAAAAATGCAAAAATAAAATGTTTGCAGATGATAACACAACACAAAATACATTTCAATATGAACATGAAACAAACATATTGTTTTTTGAGCACAAATTACACTTGGTCCATACGTATTCATGCCCTTTCCACGAGTGAATATCGAATATAGTCAAAATACGCCGAAATGGTTGAAATAATTTTTCCGTAAACACCGTTATGCACTAAATATGACAGATAGCGTGAACTACTAAAAAGCGTGGAACGATAGAAATTGATCTAGAGATAGATCATAGGCTGCGTTAAAACATAGGCATTCGAATCATTCAGTAGCGCGTCAAAGAGGAGTGTAGCGAACAGAAAAAATATATAAATTGTCACAGATTGCAATTTTACATCTGTGTTTCCATATGATAGGTAAGTACACCAATTTATTTTCTGTAATACGTTCTGTATACACGTGTATTTGTAAAGACGGTGAAGAAAACATTAAGAATCCAACTAAAATATTTTCGTTGAATTGACACTTAAGCTGCGTTGAACCGCATTAAATAATGTTTCAAAAACTTGTTCAATTTTACGTCATAGATTTGACTGTCGCGAAAACGATGTGTCAAAATATTCATTGTTTCAACGCTCAAACGCAAAGTTTTTAAAACGGACTAATTTTAAAAAAGTGGTACGCCAAAAAACAGATTTAGATTTCTCCGGGAGTGACGTCATCTTTGTTATTGTTAATAGGACACCCTGATGAATTAATTATACGAAAGTTTTGGTACTCACTCACACGTTATTCTGATTCCTATACCACACCCAATATAAAAAATAAACCGTTTTTGATTGATTCGAATTATTCTAGAAAAAGTGCGCATGACATATGCCAGCCTATCAAACATTGCCATTTTCATGTGGATTACAATTTTCATTGATATGCAGTGACTGAATCTTGAATATTGAAGGTTAAACACAGACCTCTCACCATAACAACATCCACTGAATTATTTACATGGTGTCCAAAAAAGTGGGTCCAGAAAGTGAATGAGAAACGTTTAAAATCTCAATTGTTTCAAATATAAACCTTATTTTTCTCCTTATAACTTAGTTCTTTTATAAAAATAAGCCAATTTCCTTCGATCAAAACTCATTATTTTAGAGATAATCCATCTTGCTTAATTCTGCATATCATCTGCCAATCATTTTTATTTTTCTAGTAAGTAGTCGAGGTAAGTAAGCTATGCATAAATAATGTCGAATTAATTGAAATTGATTACTGACAGATTTATCATCTGAAAAAGTACAATATGACGTGATTTCCATTGAAAATGACGTTATTATTTCCATTGAAAAATTACGTCAATTCAATTCAGGCTGTTTAAACTAAAACTTAAAAAGTAAATAAAAGCACGAAAGCTTTTTTATCGGGCAATTTTCATTTTCTAACAAATTATAATTTTGCGCGGAAAACTTACTTGAAAAAATATGTCTATATGTTTTTCATGTAAAATTACTGATGAAAATAATTTTTAGTTAAAAAAGGGTAGCTAATAAAAGAAAAGTTTGATTGTTTTTTTGGTTAGATTAATCAACGACAATAAATAGGTTAATGCACGACAATAATAATTACAATCATTGAAACGTTTATTTGAAGGAGGAACAGTTATCAAAAACAAACTCTCCTAATGTTATTTTATGAATTTTTCAGAGAGAGAAATTGATGTGACAAAAGGAATTTTTATCGCGTTAAATCAACTCATGTACTTATGTAGAAATAAACCTATTTAAATGATAACGTCTGAGTCAGTTTGACAGCGATAAAAAAGGTGCATCCTTTTTATTGGCGATAAAAATGCGTGTTCCTCAAATCTGGTAAGCGACGTAAGAGTTTCTCAATTTTTTCATGTCAGTGTTTTTAGTAAAATTTCCCACTGATTGGCATAGTTATATGTCGTTGGAAAACGAAGTTTATTCAATAAAAAATGTGTTTTTATACCATTGATAAAAAGGATTCTACTTTTTGTCGCTGTCAAATCACTCGGACGTCATTATGTTTCTACAAAAAAATGATTTATCGCGTGTGGTTTCAATGTTGCACCTTTTTTATCGCTGTCAAAGTGACGCAGATGTCATCAATAAATGGTTTTCTTTCTATAGAAATTGATTTATCTGGGAAAATGTTTGTTGAGGCTGAGTCACAATCAAAGTTTTACGTGGGTCACAGGGTCATGCCCCACAAACAATCTTGTAGGTGGAATTCAAACTTATTTCTCAATTCTGTTTTTCATCCTGTTTCATTTCTAAAATTGATATTCGCAAAACTTAAAACTTATTAAGTATATAAAACTCCCCTTCTGTCTACGGTCTCACGGTTTTACTTACTTTTACTATTTTAGTTTTTTACAGAATAACTAACTATGCAATGCCGAAAAAAACAAGTTTTTAATCCAGCCGCCAGCGTTACCTATTAGTGTGTAGTGGAATCAGTAACGAATCCTTCAGTGACACCTGTTATAGAATTCTATTAGTTTGATCTTATCGCAAATTATTAGGACTTCTAGTCATAAGATGCTGTTAACATAAAAACATTGTTTTTGGTGAATGATAAATAATAATAAAATGTCATTACTCAATATCAATAAAAATGTCTCAAGAAAACTTGAGTAAGATCATTAGCTCAATCTACTTGTGTTTACTCATCTCACCTTACAATTCCGAGCGTCATCTAGTGGCCAAAAATTTCGTGAATACAAAAACATTCGGAATGGTAGGTATCTGTATGAAAAAAAAAAACACTAATATGTCATATGACATACGGTGACATTGACGTTTAAATGTTAATAACTGTGGTTTGTTGTGTTGTTGACAATGTTGACATAGACGTTGATAGGTGGTGGAAGTCATTTGTGTCGTTAGTAATTCTATATTTTTTATCGGTTTATCTATTGAATACTAATTTGATAGTGAAATTTTATTCTGGTTACATACTGTCATTAAAGCTATACTTTTATTGCACTACTGTTACCAACATGGACCTAGAAGTACATTTTCTCCAAATAAATCACATTCACTCTTTGTTTGATTAGAAATTTGTAGGCCATTTCGAAATGTTTGTGAAACCTCAGGAAGTTCTTATAGCTAATGCGTTCTGGTACGATTTTATCCTTAATCCCCAACTAATTTTCTTTTAACACCCAGTATCAAATTCTTCCAGGGAAACTGAAAAGTCTTCTATCTATTTTGTACTGCAACATAGAAAGGGCCATGGGAACATCAAAGGACTGTCATCACTCCTTGTTGGAACGATGGACTCTATTTTCGATACCAAGCCAGCACCCTACAGGATTTTACATCAAACACCATCTTCAGAAGTATATTATTGTGAGTAAATTATCAAAATACCTCAAGTGCTACTATTCAAGAACTAACAGGCAGGATCTGTAGATAAATATTCAGGAATCAATTGCTGTGTTTATTAATAACCTCAACATACATTAATTCTCAAAAGCCTGAAGGTATTCATTTTATTTGTTAGTGCTTATATCATCAAGTGTGGGGCCCCATAAATTAATTTCATTTTGTGAAATTGTTTATTGATAGGTTACAAAAGTTGAGTAAAACGACATACACTGAGTGACTCTGTTTCTAACAATCTTTTTTCTTTAATTCATGTTGATTTTTACTGAACATTTTCTAGGTTCTTGGAAAATTGGTATTAAGAGGTACCATTTAAAATTTCCCTTTTTAAATATAGGATTTTGCTGACAGTTATCATCATCAAGGTGATGATTGAGATGAAAATAAATTATAAACCAGTATTGATTGTTTCAGTGGTAGCTGGAGCAATGACTAGAAAAGAAATATTACAAGATTGGGATTGGCTTTTCAGTAATGTCTGTGAAACACTTCATTCCTTCGACAGTGAAGACGATATAATAGACTTTGTCACATGTAAGATTGAATCTGTGATTGCTACAAGGCATGAAGCTGAAGTAGATGGTAAGAATTCTCTCACACAAAGAGAAACTTTATTTTGAAATGAAGAAAACCAGGTTCAACTTTTCCATTTGTAATTTTTTAAATCAAATGTATTATCTTGTACAATTTTTATGTTACAGATGAAGATACCACATCTTTCAAAGTTAAGTCCCACAAGTTCCAGAGATTATTTGATTTACCAACTGATGAAAAACTTGTAAATTATTATTCATGCAGGTAAGAATAAAACTTGATTTTCTGCTACAGGATTGAACTAACATTTTTATGAAATCATTAAAATATACTTTGAGGGTGCTATCTAAAGATAGAATGGGCATTGAAAGATTTTTTGTGTATACATTTTTGTCATACCACTCTAATGTTTTGAAACTTGTGTTGAGTCATTTCATTTTTAAAATATAGGTATTTTGAATTACGCAAATTGATTAATTCTCCCTTCCTGTTTAGAAATTATTTATCACAAAAGCATGTTCAGTTATTCAATATAAAAAATGACTCAAAGTTTCTATGAGTCATTTTATCATGTCCCTGTTATAAAGTTCATGTGTTAAATTAAAATAATAAATAAAGACAGGTCATTGACAATGTGATTATGTTCAAATAGATCATCCTGGTTACCTCATTTTCATATATTTATGTCTTTGAGAATCTGAAACATATCATTTACCTCACTGAAACTAATAGATGAAATTTCCCAACAAAGTATGAATCCAAAACCAAACATTTTATCATCTTTAAAATTATTGTTGTTAAAATTGTTATTTCCATCAACCAGCTGAACCCTTACGAGCACAACCCTCAGAAGTCTTCGAAATACTTGTACAAGCTAGGGAAGACGTAGCCCTTACTTTTTAACGTGTGATGCCATGCACGAGACCAGTGACCATGCTGGGAATCGAACCCACGCCCCTGTGGTTGAGAGGCGACCACTCTACCATCTCGACCACCAAGGCCCATAATAATAATAATAATTTATGTTGTTTATTAAAATTACATTCAATTCAAAAGTCTATCGACCAAGATGGGTCTGCCCATATGTACAATTTTGGTTTTCATTATTTTATCATCTAGGTAGATATGGAAAAATAGGTTATTGTATTTGAAAAAAGTAAGTAAATGAAGCAATAAATTCATATACCGATATAAACGTATACCGGGTGTAAAAGGATCATGGTACAACCCCCTCCCCTCGTATCTCCGTTAGTTTTAAAGGTAATTGATTGAAGTTTGAGATATCCCATATACCTACATAATAAGCGGCACTTTTTGAAGTACAAATGATTTTTTTTTCAGTTCCGGTTCAATTTCGATTTTTAATCAGAAATCTGCGTAATTTTCTGAATCCCATAAAACCACATAAGTGACATTTCAAACGTCAATATTTCTAATATTTCAAATTTTAGTTTTCCGTTTAAGTGTGCCATAATGGTTCCGATTTATTCCAATTGAGTCGTCTTAATGCTAAAAAATCGAAATTCCGTCAAAAATACTAAATTGCGGTTTTTATGAGCAAATAAAGTTTATTATAATCGATTTTGGGGTAAAACTCACCTAGTTTGGCATCCTGAACAAAAAAATCTAAGTGAAATTTTTGGCGGTCTCAACTAATTTCGGAGATATGGGCCTATTCTTGAGTGATGACTGACATTTTTAGGACACATTTCTACCGCGGGAAAACACCCAAAATTATTCCTTCTTTAAACTAACACAATGTACACACCCTAATTGACCTGTTTCTTCATTGAAAACGCTACTTTTTAGGAAAAAAACTCATCCTTTTATGATCACATAACCAAACAAATCTAGGCAAAATGATTATGTCAAGTTGGTTTCTGAAAAAAAAAGTGAGTGAATAATTTCTTATTCATGTTGAAAATAAATGCCTGCAGAAGTTGGCTGTGAAAATATTCAAAGTTACCAACTTGACATAAATAAATTCACTAAACATTTTACATAAATGTGTTATGATGTTTTTAAAAGAAGGTTGAATTTTTGGATAAACAATGTTGTTTTTAATAAAAAAATTGTGGAAAACGAGTGAATTAGGGCGTGTACATTGTGTTAGGTTGAGTTGAGTAGGAAGAATTTTCATTGTTTTTCCGCGGTAGAAATGTGTCCTATAAACTGCCAGTTATCACTCAAAAATAGGCCCATATCTCCGAAATTAGTTGAGACCGCCAAACATCATTTGGTTTTTTTGTTTAGTAGGCCAACCTTCGTGAGTTCCAACAAATTTTTTGTTAGCTTGTGGCTATTAGTTAACGGAATTTTACCAACATTATTATGAACGTAGGGTGGAATATTGCAATTGGAATCTTGCAGATCAATGTGCAGCCAAACAATATTTTTTTTAAGTAATTTTATATTCGAACGAGTCTAGGTGTACAAATAAGTATGGGATTATTCAACCGACAAAATACAAGATATTGGTCACAAGAAAATCAAAATTTATTGCGGTTCGGTTTCAATGTTTGGCTTGGAATACTCGGTCGTAGAGTCATTGTCCAGTTATATTTGAAGGACCCTTGACTGGAGATAGATACTTAGGATTTCTGCAAAATGAAATTGAGGAAGTGAAAAAAAATCATTTGTAGGTCAAAAAGTGCCCCTTATTGTATATATGGGATATCCCAAATTTCAATCAATTAATACTGACGGAGATTCGGGGGGTGTATCATGATTCTGTTACACCCGCTATACAATTTTAGATTGCTGGAAGAAAAACATAATAGTTTTTTCAGCAAGGTTTCTTTTGTGTAGCGGTGTCTTCGATAGAGTTTTTTCTCAGGGCATATTTGGTAATTATCTCCATTTCTTCCTGTTTTTATGAGAACTTCCTGAAGAGATATAATAGTTGATGTTGTATTGGTATTATATTGGTCAATTAATATTGCAGAGGATTAGGAGGATCATGAATCTTGTAGATATTTCTGATAGATGACTTTGCAATTTTGAGCTTATGCAGAGTGCTGTCTCAAGTTTGCAATAGTTCTCTTTTTCTTTGAGTTTTATCCGAAATATATTATTTCTCATTTGTTGAACCCTTAGAAACCCGTAAACTTTTAATTCACTCCTACATAGAAGCATAATATGGATAACCAATAACCATATTTTCCAGTGTTATTTTTCAATAATTTCTGTTTGTTCTTTAATTTTCAGTTACTGGAAAGGAAAACTTCCGCGCCAAGGTTGGCTGTACTTATCCCTAAATCATTGCTGCTTTCACGCTTTCATTCTTGGCCATGACACCAAAGAATGCATACGGTGGTCCGAAGTTACCAGTTTGACCAAAAAAAATAGTCTTATTCTTCCCGATTCTGTACAGATTTGCACCAGAGAAAAAGAATATAACTTCAGTATGTTCTTAAGTAGAAACGAAACATTTGCTCTTATGGAACAACTCGTTGATCTAGCTATGAAAAGGTAATTTATATACTTTTTCTTCACTCAATATTCATAAGAAAGCATGCGTTGTAACTACAATTTGTTTTCCAGGCTTCTTGATGATAAACACAGTTACAGTGAAGATAAGGAATTGCTCAATAAACTAAGGTACGGAATATAAAAATGTTTCTTCTTTCCTTCTTAATAATGTTTATTTTTAGTAAAAATGTCCCAAAGAAGGCTTCTTTCTTAAAGCGAGATTTGGATGCCAGAGCCCAATCTGAAGCCTACAGGCTGATGTTTAGGCTACCCGCAAATGAAAAACTGGATGGATCTATCGACTGCACCTTACTAACTCCGTATAATAAAAAACATGTGAATGGAAGGTTGTTTCTATCGCAAAATTACATATGCTTTGAGAGCAGGGTGAGTACCAATAAATATCCAGAGATGGCCCTTGTAGCAGAAATAAAATATTAATTTCAGGTGAAAGCTCAAGTGAGCCTTGTAATACCGTTGAGAGATGTTGGTCAAGCAGAGAAAATAGAAACAAATATCGCAAATCAGTCACTGGACAAAGCCATCATCATTTCAACCGGGGATGAATTGAACAAGACTAATTTCATCTTAGCGCAAATTCTTGATAGGGATTTTCTGGTTGAAAAATTATCAGAATTATTATCCAAAACCCAAGGATATACAAGGTAATTCACTAAACATGGTACCATCCACATTATAAGCAATATCTATCGATTAACTATTTTGGCCATCACATTTTCATTTCAATATAAAAGATATCAGGGCGCAAAAAGAAAATGTATATTTTAACTGAACGTAGTTGAGCAGGAAACGTCCAAACCACAAATTATAAAAATTCATGTTGTCATATGTAGGGCGACTATATAATTCCTGTTTGCCAAATTTGCAGAAATCGTCCACACAATCGTTGTGTTGAATCTAATGTGAAATCATTGTTTCAGTGACTAAATCTTGTTTGTATTTATATGATATATTATTATATGTATAACAATTTCAAGTTGACATTTTGAATAATTGCTGTTTTTGAGTTGGACGTTTTCTGCTTAACTACATCCAACTAATAATGTGTTTATCCAGAAGTAAAAATGAGAATGCATATGAATTTGTAAAAAAATAAATACTTAATTGTACTCACAAAGTTTAAAACTTGTTGAGAGAATTATGCTGATGAAAATTGGAAAATAAGAGTCAAATATCTGACTACTCCTCTGGCTTATGCCACGCCGGACATTGAACTGCATTTGAAAGATATTTTTGCAAAGTTACTCAAGGACACAAATGCAAGTGCATCCTTATAGTAGGGGAGCCCACGATGCTAAACGTGGATTTACTCGAGCGTCATAGAGACCTATTGAGTAGCAAAGCTCAGACGATAAGAAAATGTTATGTAATGTATAGATTTTCATCGATGGTGAAAGTGGCTATAGATTTTCAAATTTGTAAAAAAAAAATGTTGAATGGATATACTCGAGCGCGTCGGATATTGATAGCATGCATCAATGTCCTACGTATTTTTAATAATGTACATATGTTAATATGATCGTTTGCATGATGGGGGTGGTCGTAGGTAAGGGGTTGAAAATGAAAAAAAAAATATTAATCGAGCGCGTCAGATTTTCTTAGGGGGTGTTGAGTGAACCTAAAAAAAGCTCCCATGCAATAATCTGACGATGTCGATGTGACGCAAACTCGCGGCCATTATTATCATATGAAAAATAATCGCCATTTTGAAATATTCAAGCGCGTCAGATTAAGATATATATGGTTCATCTTTATGTCCTAGATGTGCTGTCTCCTAAGCTGACGATTGTCTAGAGGGATTCGCCTAATCTGACAAAAAAAAATTAGGAAAACGGTTGACCCTAAAGGCCATCCCTGTAACTTCCCGCTAACTCCATGCCTGAGCGCTCAACATTTCACTTATTTTGTTTTTGAGCTCTCCGAGCTCAAAAATACGTGTCATTATGAGCTCTCCGAGCTCAAAAGTCTGATAGAAGTTTATACAATCTTTTGAATTTTCAAACCGCAATAACTTTTGAATAAGTTAACCGATTTTCAGGGGGTTGGCGGCATTCGACGCAGTTTTTCAAGCTCCATCAAGAATCTCCAAGTCTGAATTGATCGAACTAGAAATTTCAGAGTGACTCCGAAAAAACACTTTTTTCGGTTTTCTTTCAACGATTACTCACGAACGAATCAACCGATTCTGACCGGACTGGCGACGATCGACGTGGTTTTTTGATATTATATAAGAGCTGATTAGTTTTTGAAATCGATCGATAAGGCCGTTTGAATGTTTTTCCAAAAAAAACATTTTGAAAAAAAAAAGTCTTAGTTTTTTCGAGATTTTTTGAGATCTACTCGTACGAATCGGTTCAAATCATATTCAAAATCTAAGTTCGGCCAAGCCCAATAGATTATGTATTTTTCATTATCCTTGAATTATTTCGTTCAAAATAAAAAAAAAAAACAACTTTGTAGCCCTCCCCTTTCTTTGCGCCACTCTCAAATTGTCAGATTAGTAAAATATACACTTTTTAGCATGTAATTAACTCACCCTACCTTAATCTGACACGCTCGAGAATTTCTGATGATCAATTTTTTTTAACTAATCTGATCCTTTATCCTGGACGAGCGGCCTTATTTATGAGGTTCATATTTGGTGGAGATACTGCCGCGCTTCAGTAAATCCCGAAATCCCCGCTTGGGCTCCCCTGCTATTATCAAATAGCAGTGGGTCGATCTTGTAGGTCAAAAATTTGTCAAGGAATGTTATGATGTTTTATTTGTATGAGCAAATCTAAATATTTTTTTCATCTTATTCAGGAACAAATTGTTCAAGGAGAACCAGTTCTGTGATATTTTCAAATCATAGTTTGCTTTGAATATCATCTGAACTTCAATCCTTGGTCATTGACTTAGGAGGAGCAAGTTAACCTAACACTGATCTTCGTGGAACTTCCACGAAATTAATTTTCATTTCAGATCTATAATCTTTTGCCGGTACATATTGCTTAGGAAAATTTTCAACCCAGTTGTATGTCTTTTATACAATAAAGTTCTGATTTAGTTGGAAGAATTAAATCAAATGCTTTAATTGAATCTAAGGCAATTCCTGATATTTTATTTCCCTTATCTAGTTCTTCAAATAACTTGTTTACAAGAATAATCATTGCATTCAAGTTGACCATCTTAAAACCTTATTGATTATGGTTTATCACATTGTATTTATTCATGGTATATCTAACGTCATTTCATGATACTGACTAAATCACTTCTATATGATTTTTCATCAAATCATATAAGAATGTCAATATACAGGGTCCTGCAAGAAGTGTGCGGTCTTCCATATCATTTTGGTAATAGATGGATGATTTTATTAGCTAAATGATTCTATTTTCTGAACTCTACAAAATGAAAATGATGGCACTTACACAGGGTGTTCAGTTTTTTCTTGGCGGGTCCCAACTTTGATTTTTCACGTGACAACCTGTATTTTTCAGTTTTCAGTTTCTACATGAGAAATATAGGGTACTTGAGATAAATCATTTTTTCGAAAATATTAACAGTTTTCGAGATCTTTATCAGCTTTTATCTTCCAAAATTCGCCAATCAAAATATTTGGAGTTATAAAGTTGTACCAAGTCCTATTAACGTTAATTTTTGGTCGAATATTGAAGGTTCGTGAATTTCTCAAACAGTATATCAAAAATTGACATGATATACAGGGACGAAAAACAGCTTGCCAATTAGTTTTAAATGAAAATCTGCAATTTCTTTTTTATTGCAAATGGAATACCTTTTATATAGAGAGAAAATGAAAACTTCCAAATTTACACTGAAGAATATGTGTATGTACTATATACTATATCAAGCTAACAAATTGTTTCGACACACGGTGTCATCATCTGAGCGAAGTTTTTCTTCGAGACTCTACTTGAATATAAGTTCAGGTATAAAATAATACTAATGCCATATAACTGTAAACATTAGGGAACAGTTCAGTTGTTATTAATGAGGTGGTATATTATTGGGGAACTGTACAAATTTACCTGGTCATTAAAACAAAATTTTTATGGTCATGCAGATGCCTCTTAATATCTATGAATTCCAATAGAACCTTTAGGTTGAATATACAAAATTCCAGGAATTCATGTGAATGTATGGTTATTGTCATTGAGATGTTTGGCGTTGTTTGAATCCTTTTTATTCAACCTAAAACTCCTCGAATATTCCCCTATTATTTGGTTAAAACTACGGCCAGTCTGGCCTATATATATTGCATTTCAATACTCACATTTAAATTTGTAAACTCCCGACTTCTTGAATTTATCCCGTACAGACATCGCGTTATTAATGATTGAATAGAGGTCGTTGTTGTTTCTGAATGCAACATTTATATTTTGTTTCTCAAAGAAAAGATATATTCATTCGAATGGTGGCCGAGATATGTTAGACATGAAAAACGTTGATTGGATCATTCTTTGATGTGGGGGTATATTAAATTTAAAGTTTTATTATTTTGTTTTTGTTTCACCAATCTGAGATGTTTCATATTTATTATTTACGGCGATCTGTTTAATTCTATTTAATTCACATTTGAAATCAGATTCACTTTGGGGTATATTCACCAGTCAGTGAATATCGAAAAATGAATACACTGTCTTGAAATGGTTAAGAATTGGACCTGCATAAGATATTTTGTATTGTATGATGATTTAACTCGTGCAGTGCTCCTGATGTAACTTATATATAGGTAAACCCACTCCATCAGTTTTGACTAAAAGATTTCTATTTAGAGAAGACCTCAATGAACAACTCATCGATTCAAGTGGAGATGGGCAAATATCAAAAGTAGAAAACCGATGGAAATGTCAGCAGGCATTGATGAAAATGTTTCCATTGAGTCCAATTCCAGATGTGAATAAAAAGCAAGAGCACAAGGCTAGACAATGGGAGGAGCATTTCAACATTTACGGCAGAGGTATCTCCATGTACAGAACAACTGAAGTTGCCTCACTTGTCTTACAAGGAGTCCCAGATCATTTGAGAATGGATATTTGGATGTCTTTCTCAGGTCATTATTCATAAGTAACACTTTGAAAAACTAACAATTGCTGAAAAATTCAAACAAATCTGAATCATGTTAATATCACTACAAATCAAACTCTATTCATCAAATATCATTGTAATGCTTTATCAAATCATTCTCTATCACTTGATTCTCATCATCCTATATATGTCCTATTGTTTCTCAGGTGCTGCAAATGAAAAAGCTTTCCATCCGGGATATTACAGAAATCTTGTTGGAAAAGCTCTAATTCAGCAGTCAACTGCAAACGATGAAATAGAGCGAGATCTCCACCGTTCTCTGCCAGAGCATCCTGCCTTTCAAAGTACCATAGGTATAGACGCGTTACGCAGAGTTCTTTGTGCGTATGCTCTTCACAACCCTAGCATAGGTTATTGCCAAGCAATGAATATTGTAGGTAAGTACATTTCCCGGATGGCAATAAGGTAGAAGTAATTTTAATTCGCCATTGTATTGTACGAAAGCGTAGAAGGGCAACAAATAATTGAAAAATATAAATATGACTTCTCAACTCGGAATTAGCCTAATTCCGACTCCGCAATTCGGAATTGGTATAATTCCGACTTTACAACTCGGAATTAATATAACTCCGAATTCACAACTCGGAACTAGCCTAATTCAGTCTTCGCAGCTCGGAATTAATATAATTCCGACTTCACAACTCGGAATTAGTATAACTCCGACTTCACAACTCGGAATTAGTATAATTCCGACTCACAATTCTGAATGAGTATTAGTAAAATTGCGCAACTTGGGTCCACGAGTTGGTTTTGGAATTATACTGAAAGTGAAAAGAAGGCTGAGAGTATTGAACTTATTTATACGAAGGAAATTCACTGATATTACGAAATATCCGCGACACAAACCCGATTGAAATATAACAAATAACTAAATCATTGAAATTGAAAAAACCTCCAGGTATTGACTAAATCACTTCAAAAATTCTAATTATTTCAGAACCATTGACTCATCTGAGAATGTTATCATAAATTCAGGTCAATATCGTCCAAAGTGGGCATTATCAAACCCATATATAAATGTGGTGTTAAATTGAAAGCTAAATATTACGGAGCTATTTCACTAAGTTTTGAAAAAAAATTTGAAATATAAACGAACATTTTTTTAGAAAAAATTAATCTGATTTCAAACAAACAATTTGAATTTAGAAAAAAACGTTTCGACCCAGGATGCTATCTGTCATCTGACTAATAATATATGCCAACATCTTGATAATCAAAATTCAGCTATGGCTATTTTTTTGGACTTAAAGCTTTTGATACGGTTGACCATAAACGACTTTTAATGAAATTATCGAATATTGGATTTCGCGGTAAAGTTTATCATCTCAAAAATTATTTGGAAAATAGAACTCAATATGTTGAAATTGATGAAACTAGAAGTGAACAAAAAATCTTCCAATTTGGTGTGCCACAGGGGACAGTTTTTGGGACACTTCTATTTACTATTTATCTCAACGACCTTTTTTATATTAACACTCTAGGTGAAATTCATAGTTTTGCAGATGATACAGTAATATTATATAGAGAAAAAAAACGGATTTGAAATACACACTAAAACCACAGTAGATTTTAAAAAGATTAAAGATTGGATTTATTATTACCTACTTCCTAGAATGATATTGTGTTCTGAGTACGTTCTCAGATTATTTTTGAGGAAGTGTGTTTGGGTCCATTTTAATTTCCTCACAATATTCTCAGAACAGAGCACACTCTCTATCTGGGTTATGGTATCACACGTTAAAAGGTGAGGACTGCGTCTTCCCTAGCTCGGACAAGTCTTTCGAAGACTTTTGAGGGTTGTACTCTTAAGGGTGTGCATCTGGTTGACGGAAATATCAATAACAATGGTTCTGCCCTTAGAGTCATCAGGTTAGAGTATATGAATATGTCACTATGGACAGTCAAATGAAAAAAGGGACGTCGAGGCTGGGGTAAGGTTAGTTTGTTTGTGATAATATATTTTTTTTTACAAGGATAAGCAATTTGCCATTTTCTCACATTCATTTTGGTTCAACACCAACTTTATAAACTTTACCACTGCTAATGTAAATATGTGGCTAAAGTACTGCTATCTATTAAACCCGTGGCACAAGGTTAAATAGTTTCAACAAACTGCCTTGTGGTGAAGTCATTTTTATTGGTTTGTTTCAAATTGTGATAAGCAACCAACGGAAATGGCGTCACTTTGAGGCAATTTGATAAAACTATTTGAGGGTGATTGTACTAGATTTACGTGCACTGCATTTTTCTCTTCGCCAGTTTATTTTCTTGTTAGCTACCTACTAATTTCGGGTTGTCGGAATTATACTAATTCCAAGTTGTTAAGTCGGAATTAGGCTAATTCCGAGTTGCGAAGTCAGAATTATATTTTTTCGTTAAGTTATATTAATTCCGAGTAGTAAAGGCGGAATTATATACTAATTCCGAGTTGTAAAGTCGGAATTATACTAATTCCGTATTCCGTCTTTCGTAATATTCTGACTTAATGAAAAAATCAGTATATAAGGAAATTTACAGAATGGGAATAATTTCTATTCAAATTTCTCTTTTCTCTTCATGAGACCATATTGTTAAACCACTTATCTATTGATGAAAGTGATTTTTGCATATTCTTACTGTAACATCCCATAAATTCACAAACTCCTATGAAAATTAAAATTTGAAAAGAACCCAAACTGAATGTATTTTTTCAGCTTCCGTCCTATTGATATATTGCAATGAAGAAGAAGCCTTCTGGCTATTAGCTACGCTTTGCGAGAATCTCTTGCCAGATTATTACAATACCAGAGTTGTTGGAGCTGTTGTAGACCAAGGCATACTGGATGAACTAACCCTTGAATTCTTGCCCAATTTACACGATAAACTTAATCACTTAGGTTCGGCGACCCGAGTTTGAAAATTACTCGAATATTCATCAGTATTAATTTTTTTCTAGGTATGACTAATATGATCTCCCTGTCATGGTTCCTTACGATATTTCTTTGTGTTATGCCTTATGAAAGTGCTGTGAATATTATGGATTGCTTTTTTTACGATGGTGCTAAAGTGATTTTTCAGGTTGCTTTGATGTTGTTGGAGTGGAATCAGGATAAACTTTTGGAATGCAGAGATGAAGGTATCTAATGAGGTTGTTTTTTTGATAATAATATTTAATTTCATAACTATTTTCAGATGTTTGTTTTATTATTTGAAAAAAAGTAAAAATCGGATCTTTACCATTATTTAGCCAAATTGCTATTTTTTTCTTCAGGAGAAGCTATGCAACTGCTTGCTGAATACCTGATGGGAGTATTCAATGATGAAGGGAGGGGTGCAATCAGAAACAAAAATTATGAAGAACAAAATAGGGTAAGCTGATATTTCTCTCAAAAACAATCGAATAAATCGTCAATTTTCAGAGTATGTCTGTTCAACTTCTGGTTTACGAAGCATATAGGAAATACGGGTCACTTACAACAGGACAAATAGAGAGGCTTAGACTTAAACATCGGTTGAAAGTAGTTCAAGAATTAGAGGACACATGCGAGAGAAATGTTTTGAGATCTGTCTCTGTAGATGGCTATTTTACTGCCGATGAATTACAGGTAAAATTGTATAAGCTGTTCTGCATTTTTCCGTAACTTATCCGTTTTCAAATTAAAATTTGGGGTATATTTCTAAATATTTTCATCAAGTCTCTTTGATTGAAGGATCTCTTAGCACTAGTCAGGGAGGAAATTATAAGGCAACAAAAGTGTATACCGGACAAATATGACCCATCATTCCAACCTTACGAAGCGTATAAAGTGGATTTCGACTACTTCAAAATACTGTTTGCCGCCTTATCGCCGTGGGGTAAGGGAGAAACAGCTGAGTCGTTGGCTGCTAGAATATTCATGGTAAGATAATCATTTTATGCATCTTCTGTGTTCAAAATACCTGTGAGATGTTTGTACACGCTGATAGATTTTTGTTTTTCAGCTGATGGATCAAAACAGAGACGGTTATCTGAATTTCCGTGAACTGGTCACTGCCCTCGGGCTAACCTGCACAGCAGATGCAGCACAAAGGCTCAAATTACTGTACTCTATTCATCTCCCTCCTATTCTTGTTATGTCAGACATTGAATCACCTATTAAAAATGAATGTGGTGCTGAAATAGCGTCAGAAGCCTCGGATTTCTTCACGAGTGTAGAGCAGAGTATAAGCAGCCTTAGTATAGAGCCTCCATCGCCTGTGTCGCCGACATTCCAGTGGCAGTAAGTTCAACTATTACTAACTATACAGTCTGATCCAAATCAAGTGTCCGCCAGCATTAGCTACTTTTTTATTATGGGCTGAATAGTATTAAAATCATTTCTGACACTGTTAAAGTAATGGTACAAATTATCTAACTAACCTACTATTTTACGCTCTGACAGTAAAAGTTTTGCATATTTTCTAAAATAATGACGTGATTCCATGCTTTTTGTTCAATAATTTTTATTCATTCAATAACCAGAAAACCTCCAATAGGCCTTTTCATCTCAGTTTATTTTTGGTGCGCGTCAGTAGAAGCAATCTTTTTCGGACTGTTTTGTACACAAACGTATTAAAATACCCGAGTACAAATAATAAAAATTACCTGGTATCAAATGAACCTCATTTACTTGAAAAATAAGTAAGAAATAAATAAAATAATATGTGTCCTAGTTGAATGAAAATAAAATTGAGTTATTATTTATAGTGGTTCCCCTACGAAAAGGAACAACAAAACGGTTTTGTTATGGAGTGTGGAGTGATCCAAAACTTGCAGACATCATTTAAAGCCAGTATATATTATTTTATAACATTTTCAAAACCTTGCCTTCAATATCTTAGAAAAATAAATGAATCACCAGGCAAAGTATATATTAAAACATACTCAAAATGCAGAAAATGTGATTTGTAATGAAAAAATTTGGCTGAAGAGACAGAGGATTTCAATCGATTGATGCTGTTACTGAATAATGGTAAATAGATCCATAGTTGAAATTTTTTGTCACATCATTTGAGGGAATGAGTGCAAATTTGAAGGAGAATCAGTTACTTCAGAATGAGAAAAGTTTTGTATAACACTTCCTTTCTTCAAAATGTCCAGTCAATTTTCATCTTGCAAAAGCTGAGTCAACACAGGTAGGTAAATATTATTTCGCATAGTATTCCCAACCCTTAAATATTATATCATTTAGTATTATAGTATTATACAATATTTCTTCAATACTATTTACACCAGTATCTATTATACAAGATCGTACAATTGAAGATTTCGAATTCATAGGTCCTTTTCAATTATTTATATAAGTAATGAAAATCGTGATGGAATTTCATGTTAATTTCAATGATTCTGCAAGTGATTACAAGTCATTGTCATAATTAGTTGGAATACCATTCAATTATTATTCATTTCATTTTTATAGACTTAAATAGGTTTTACTGATGGCTAACCTCTCAATCAGCTCACTTTTTTTTTGCCTTTTTGCGAACGCCCATGACACTTCAGCCACCTTTTTAACTTTCCACAATTAAGTATGTGCTGCTAATGAATTGTAAACGAGTAAAACACCATCAATAATTTTTTCAGTAATAGATTTTTTTGCGAAGATAATACAACTTATCGCGCCATTATTGCACAAAACAGTACGAAACTTTTGAATTCCCGCTCATTCGACATGGCGGCTGCGCATGCGCTTGTAACATGATGAAAAGGCCTATAGGTCGCGGGCATGTGACGTCACATGACAACTGTCAATCAGCCTGCTGGACAAACAAACCGCATTTCAATAAAAAACAATGGTAATTTAATGAGATTATAATTGCAATTCTGAGGAGATTATGGGTGTGTTATATAAGGCTCTACAAAATTGTAATTCACAATCAACTTTTCATATGGTAATCCTGTATAAAAAAATGTATTTATATGGATTATGCTCTAAAATTTTCATTGTGAATGTGTATGTCTGCAAAGTTTCCCGGAGATGATGGATTTCACTATAACATTTACCCGAAATTGATATCTGGACATTGATGTTCACCAGAGTTTTGTGCATGTTCCACTTCTTCAAAAAGTTCATTTATATCATTCAGACCTTGATCTTCTTCATCAATAATATCCAAGTTTTGAACAGCTGAATTATTCAAGGCTTCACACAAAGGATCATTGTCAATTCGATCCTCAATTCTATCCATATCAACTGGAATATTTGGGTTTATTGCGCTGCTTCCTACGATTCAATCTCTGGATGCTTTGAATCGCATTGACATTTTTTTTGTAGCCAAGTTACTTATTCGGTACCCAGTCTATATTGTCAACATCTTTTAATGCACTTAGCTTGCCTAAAATGAAAAAAAATATATATATTTTTTATGTTGCCTATGTTCCGTAGATTCTTTGAACATATCTCATACAAAATGTTTTGAACATACTGTTGCCCATTTCAACTTCTCAGTAGTTAAATCAACAACAAAAATTCACGTCTCTTTTCAGCAAGAGGATTCTTTTTTTTTCTATTGTCGAAAATAGAAGGGACACAATGGAATGAAACCTTATCTCTGCCGCGTCTACTTCCACATTTCACAATCGCGCAAAATTGAAGCATTATCGAGAAAAATTAATTTAAAATATGACATAAATGCACAATAGCATTCGTAGATCCGTTTGTTTGTCCAGCAGGCTGGACTGACAACTGTCATTTTCTGTCGTCTGTCAGAGTCAGACATGCCCGCGGTCTATACAAGATAAAAATGTAAATGTTGCATATGACGAAAATTTTCATATACAGTGTGTCCAAGATAAGAATGAACATCATGGGGATATCGGAAACGGTAAGTGATACGGGGTCGATTGAATTAGAGAAAAGTATCGCATTTATGTGCCGAATAATATGCCATTCAGAAAGTTTTAATATTCCGAGTGGTTTCGGAGATATTCGAGAAAAACCGAAATTTGATAATTTCGTTTTTATTGTCTCCTAGCTTTATTTTCAAAGGAAATGTAAAACAAATAGCACTTTGCCACGGCCACTTTTTATGGATTACACGATAACGTAAGCAGAATTTTTCTGCGACGTTTCGTCTTCTAGAAAACATCAACTTTGTATTTTTATATGGGCTCAACTAAAGTATACCCTTTATACGGCTCTATTTTTCATTGTGAATACGTATCACACAATATGATTTCAGAACCATTTCTCGCGCAAAATGTAATTTTGTGATTACTTAATCTGTTTTTCTTCAATTTTAGATAGTAGGCGCTGGAAAAAATGTCACATTTTGATACATGAAGTATACTGATTAGTCTTATTTATACAAGTATACATTTTAACTTACCACTTGCCGGAATTTTTGCGTTGTTTAATGCAAAGATGAGTCGCAATATCGAAAGTTTAGTTTATAAAAAAATGTTATTGTAATGTAATAACAGGGAGCTAATATGTATTAGAAGAAATAAATAGAAACTCATAACAAGTGTTCAAATAAATCGCCGTTGCGCCGTTATTTTCTAAGCACAAGTACGCTCGTCTCACAGACGTATTTAAAACTTTTGAGTAAAATATTGTTAAAGGATTGCAGTAACCCATCTTATCAAATCTTCATTTTGAAAATTTTTATTAGAGTATACTTAATTCTTGATATATCCCCAGACGAAAAAGTCAAGTAGGTTAGGTCGGGGGCCCTTACAGGCCAGGATGTATCACTATGAGTACCAATCCACTGTTCTGGGAAATAATAATCACAAACAATTCTAGCGTTATGTGGTGGTGCACCATCTTGATGAAACCAGCAGCTGTGAGTAACCGCTAAAGGCAAATTATCTAGAGCGCCTTTCAAATCTTTTACTAACAAATTTATGTACCACTCTGCTGTAAAGTTGTTTTGGTAGATAAAAGGTCCAATCACATTAGTACCGAGAATCTCAACCCACATGTTAAAACCGAAACGATGTTGATGTCTAGACACTTTGTGTACACGCGGATTTTGTCGTAACCAATAATGGACATTCCGCCTATTAAAAATGCAACTGTTGTCCATGGCAAATCCTAAATTTATAAGGATGATATTCATTTTATCTTAGAATGAAATGAGCGGTTGATTTGGCTACGCCGGTATTATCTTCAATGGTGCGAGTGGGATATCCCAGGATTTTCAACAACGGCCTGTAACACATCACGCTGACTTTCTTTATTAGATTGCTATTGTCCCCAAGTTTTTTAAATGATCCGTATTCCTTTAAATTAAAAACATAACTGTCTAAATATTGATATACCAGGTTGACGACTCTCTGCATACTTATTAGAGTACGCACGTTCAGCATCAACACAATTTCTTTGGCACAAAATGTAACATGACAACATATAAAATTTTTCAGTATTCGAAAAGCTGCCGTTTTCCATTTTCAACACAAATTAGGTAGGTAACGAGATGTAAAAGTAAGAACGGTAATATGTCAAAAATTCTACCAAACTACAGTATTATTATGTCATTTTTTTCAGTGAAAACAATGAAAAATGGAGTCGTATACAGGGTATACTTTAGTTTCGGCCCATATAAAAATACAAAGTTGATGTTTTCTAAGAGACGAAAAGTCGCAGAGAAATTCTGCTCACGTTATCGTATAGTCCTTAAAAAATGGCGATGACAAAGTGCTATTTATTTTACATTTCCTTTGAAAAGCTTGGAGAAAATAAAAACGAAATTCTCAAATTTCGGGTTTTCTCGGATATCTCAGAAACTACTCGGAATATTAAAACTTTCTAAATGGTATATTATTAGGTACATAAATGCGCCACTTTTCTGTATTTTAATTGGCTTTGTATCTCTTACCGTTTCTGATATCCCCATGCTGTTCATTCTTATCTTGAACACACTGTATAATACTACAAGACCTAATATTTTGCTAGCAAAAAATGTTACAAATGCACTCATGCCAATGCCATGACATTTTTTGTGAAAAACATGCGATAGTGCCTTTTTCACTATTATAAATACAATTTATTGTTTATTTACATTGCTAGTGACTACTAATGACATTTCATTCTTTGTTGAATGCCAACATTGAACAAAATGTAGCGTTTTCATATTATTTTTGGGTAAAGGTAAGTGACTTGACTTACGTAGTTTTGTTTCCGGAACACAAGGGGATCTCAATTCCTTTTGAAGGTATGCCCTTCCGATTCTGAAAAACCAGTTAATTTCAAACTCAAATTTTTCTCCTTTTTGTGATACCGATATACATCACCACAGCTGCAAGGAATGCAGTAAACATCTGCAGTAAAGGGGGGTCCCTTGGGTCTTCTGCGGATCTTAGACTTTGCCCAATTGTCTTCGTTGGCTTGAATATCGTTTTGACTTCCATAAGCTTGCCAATCCTGTCTGTGACATTCCTAATGTACGGCAGAAATGCTCTTCCTTGTGGTGTATATTTCTGCCATACATTAAGAATGTCACAGACAGCTTCTGGAAAAACCATGAACTCAAAACGATCTTCACACTAACAAAGAGAGACCCCCTCTCTACTTCAGGTGTTCACCGCATATCTTGCAGCTGTGGTGACGTATATATTGGTACAACAAAAAAGAGCATAAACACCGGTTTAACTGAAAACAAGAGGAACTGCAGGTATGGGTACTACAAAAAATCCGCGGTTGCTGACCATGCTCTACTAACTGAAGACAACCACACAATTATGTTCAGCGAAACACAGGTATTGGATAGGACCTCAGAATTTATAACCTGCGGATCTTCAGAGATGCCATTGAAATTCAGTAACACCCGAATAATTTCAACCAAAAACAAGAAGGCAATCTCAGCAGAACGTGGAGCTAGGTAATCAGAGAGATAAAAACAAAACCCTTCCCAGGTACAAGCTATGATAATCAAAACCCAGAACAAAAACAGGTATCGGAATCAAGGCTTAATGAAGTCGCGCCCCCTATTAGTATAAGCACAATGAAAGAAGGAATAAGTAAAGGCACCGAATCAGTTAGGCTTAAACGAACACTTCATGTTATCGCACCGCCTTTGAAAATGTCTACCGCGAAGAATTACCTCGAGACCACGACCAACAAGCCCGAAAACCACCAAAAGTTCACGAAAAACAACCGTTTCAACACTGATAAGTTTCAATATGAGCTCTTATAAACGACTATTTTCTAGCGTGGATATATTTAGCGTTGATTGTATTGTAAAATCATGATAAATCAGTTCAATCAACCCTTTTTTTGTTAATATGATACCAAAATCAAGGTTTGTCATCGCATGTTTGAAAGTAAACTTGTTTTCTCTAGCTATAATAATAATATAATACTCCCTCATAAACACTCGTTGAGTGTACCCAAAGGCATAGCCTGTGCGCTCCGGGGCGACTTACTGATGTTTTAGGTGATGTATTCACTTTTCAGCTGTAGGAAAACCCGGAAACCTACAGCACCACCTCGGGTGGTCGGTGTGCACTCCAAGCTAGCACTAGACGAGATTAGCATCTAGACAACACACCATACACTTGCTTTTCAACAAGGCATGCGGTCGCCTATCGATCCGATATAAAGTAGTTGAGAAAAATTCTCGTACCTACATCGGACTCGAACCGACTATCGCTATGCTGGAGTTTCAAACGGCCTGTGCCTGAGATCGCTGATCCACCGACCACACGTCTTGTACAAGTCTTTCGAAAACTTCTGAGGATGGCTCTCAACCCATTTGTTGCTCATTGATGTAAATTTAATCTCATGCCAGTAATAGAGAAAGAATTGCTCCAAAAGAGGAAAAAAATCTTAAATTTATAGTTTAACAATTATCACACTTGCAATGTTCATGTTCAAGCAGAAAAAAATTATTAATTAACTATTGATTAACTAATTGAAAAATTGTGATAAAAATTTTTTTCAAGCGGATTATTGTTCATTAATCTATTCAGTTAGTGCCTGAATTTTTCCAATTTTTTATTTTCATATTTAGTATTTTAAAATAATTTTTATTGTTAAAGTGTCCAAAGTGGGTGTGGCTTGCCCGAGCCAGAGTACCCGTTTTCGGCCGTATTTTCATCCCTCTGGGAAAATTATAAATATTGATGCTACAATTCCGGGAATTGAGCTTTTTTTTAGGAAATTTCCTCCTCTTTTTGAATCTTTTTTTAGATTTAAAAAATTTTAATTAGTTTTTGAGATATTTACAAAATACTAAAGCCATCTTTTTTTTTTAGTTAATTGTTAATAACTTTTACAATTTTTTCATGCGGAACTTCATTTTTTTCAAAAATCATCTGGATGTCATTCCGAATCGAATGACACCTCAATCATAATTTTCGGAGACTGCTGAAAAAAGTTGGTCTAAATGGCACTTGTTGACTAGACTATAAGGCGTTTGGTACTATCTAAGTATTACCTTGTGCCAATAACGCCAAGTTTTAGGAATAGAGAATGGTTGCATTTTGAAATATTTTCTGTGAACTATATACAACCTTCAAATTGTACCATTTTCCACTATCGTATATTATCTGGCTAGTGCTCAGATATTTTGTCGGGTTCCATAACCTACATATTTCACTACTAGTTTGTAAATAAACAATAGATGTTGGTATTACGTTTATTAATTTTTTTTTTTTCATTTTATTGTTAGGCACAGTGTGTATGAAAATATGGTAATTTGATATGATTTTCTATCGTTTTATTACATTATACAGTCATGATCCCAGTCTGGCTGAGGAAGAGTAGATTTTCTCTTACAACACCGTACACCTGTTTCCCCTTCAGAACTTGTATTTTGTGCAGATCTGATCTGTGCCAGTTCCTAAAAGAACGTACATTAATCAAAATATCAGTAATATCTTTTGAAATTATTGTGTGTCAAGTGACTAGTTTACACTAGTCTCTTCAATTTACTGCTAACATCGTTATTTCGGGGAAAAATTTGCTATTTTCCAGAACCTCCTAATAGCAGGGGAGCCCAAGCGGGGATTTCAGGATTTACTGAAGTGCGGCAGATTAATATATAGGGGGATACCTTGTACCCGGTTTAGTACCTCCACCAAATATGAAACTCATAAGGCCGCGCGTCTAGGATAAAGGATCAGATGAGTAAAAAAAATTGATCATCAGAAATTCTCGAACGCGTCAGATTAAGGTAGGGTGAGTTAATCACATGCTAAAAAGTGTATATTCTACTAATCTGACAATTTGAGAGTGACGTAAAGAAAGGGGAGGGCTACAAAGTTGTAAGAAAACGTCATCTCGACATTCTCGAGCGTGGCTTTTTTTTTAATTTGAAGAATTAATTCCAGGATAATGAAAAATATACAATCTGACGATTTCCACAAGCCAAAATAACAAAAATTCGTCGATAAAGTCTAATGCGTGCAGCTGCGTAATGCCTATATATTACTCTTTGCGTTACTATTTCTCTCTCACTCTTTCTCTATCTATTTGGCTTGGCCAAACTAAGATTTTGAATATAATTTAAACCGATTCGTACCGGTAGATTTTGAAAAATCTCAAAAAAAATAAGAATTTTTATTTTCAAATGTTATTTTTTTGGAATAACTTTTAAACGGCTTTATCGATTGATTTCAAAAACTGATCAGCTCTTAATATCAAAAAACCACGTCGTTCTGTCAGAATTGGTTGATTCGTTCGTGAGTTATCGTTGTCAAAAGAAAACCGAAAAAAGTATTTTTTTGGAATCACTCTGAAATTTCTAGTTCGATCAATTCAAACTTAATGATTCTTCATGGAGCTTGAAAAACTGCGTCGAATGCTGCCAACCGCGTGAAAATCGATTCATTTATTCAAAAGTTAATGCGGTTTGAAAATCCAAAAAATTGTATAAACTTCCATCAGACTTTTGGGCTTGGAGAGCTCATAATGAAACAAAAATCATATTTTTGAGTTCGAAGAGCTCAAAAACAAAATAAGTGAATCGTTGAGCGCTTAGGTATGGAGTTAGCGAGAAGTTGCATGGATGGCCTTTAGGTTCAAACGTTTTCCAAACTTTTTTTGTCAGATAAGGAGAATACCTCTAGATAATCGTCAGCTTAGGAGACAGCACTTCTAGGATATAAAGATGAACTATATATATCTTAATCTGACGCGCTTGAGTATTTCAAAATGGCGATTTTTTTTATATTATGATAATGGCCGCGAGTTTGCGTCACATCGACATCGTCA
This sequence comes from Chrysolina americana, assembly GCA_958502065.1. Classification (NCBI taxonomy): domain Eukaryota; kingdom Metazoa; phylum Arthropoda; class Insecta; order Coleoptera; family Chrysomelidae; genus Chrysolina; species Chrysolina americana. The sequence continues at coordinate 13,861,901 of OY293413.1, forward strand.
GATTATTGCATGGGATCTTTTTTTTTTGGTTCACTTAACACCCCCTAAAAAAATCTGACACGCTCGATTAAATTTATTTATTTATTTTTTTCATTTTCAACCCTTGCCTACGATCACCCCTATCATGTAAACGATCAGATTAACATAAGTACATTATTAAAAATACGTAGGACATTGATGCTATCAATATCTGACGCGCTTGAGTATGTCCATGCAACAGTTTTTTTTTACAAATTTGAAAATCTATAGCCGCTTCCCCCACCGATGAAAAGGTATACATTACATAACATTTTTTTCTTCTTATCATCTAAGCTTTGCAACCCAATAGGTCTCTATGACGCTCGAGTAAATCCACATTTACCATCGTGGGCTCCCCTACTATGAATGGTGATTGAAAATATAAGAATTCAATATATTGGGGTTCAATCGCTAGTCGCTTTCGATCAACTTTATTAAATTATTAAAGAAAAACACTCAAAATTCTTCCTTCTTCACAATAGCACAATTTGCACATCCTAGTTCACCCGTTTTGCGGTATTTTTAAATAAAAACGGCATTGTTTATTCAAAAATGTATCCTTTAAAGAACTCAAAATACAACAAATCTGTTCAAAATGATTAGTAAATTTATTCATTTCACGTTGTTAACTTCGATCTTTGCATATTTGCACGGCCAACTTTTCGAGCTATTTAACTTCAACATGAATGAAATTCACTCACTATTTTGACTAGAATTGTTGTAAATGTGGACATAAAAAAATATAAAACAGCTCAATTCGGATGTTTACATTCTGCTAGTGATAAGGAAGAATTTTGAGTGTTTTTACTGATTTTTTGCTGTAAAAATATGTTTTAGAAAATGTCAGTCATCACTCAACAATTTTTTTTGTATTTTTTGTTCAGAAAAAAATTTTTGATATCTTGTTTGCTATTAATTAACGAAATTTTACCGAACTTGATATTTGAGTAAGTAAACATGGCGGTACCATTATGATCATGCAACAAGTAAACTATGTCGTGCTTACCGATCTTCTGCAACTGTGAATTTTCGGTTGAGGTGCAACCTTTGGATCAGCGCTTTTGAAACATGCTTTCGCTTCTTCTTTTATATCTGCGCTACATTTCTGTATTTCCATTCCAGCATAGCACACCCTCTTTTTCATCGGTAGTTTAACACTAACCTTTTTCTCCACAGCAGGAGCTAATATGGGAATAGTCGGTTTCCATGTACAAAAATAACACGGGTCGATATCTTTTTCTACCACGGGTTCCTCAAGCTTTAAGGGCTCCTTGATCGTTTTCCCACAACAATCTACTTCTTCGCAAGTTTGGCCTTTGAACAATGTTCGAGATGTTAAGTTCAACCATTTTCCAATCGCTGGTCTGGCGGCGTTTGGTTTGACTGGGTTCATAAGGGATTTTTCACAAAGAATTTTGTTGATGATGATGAATATGAAATGGATGAATGACACTATTTTTGACAACCGTGACGCACCAATAGATACTAGATTAAGAGGTCTATTATAGATCAACAGGGCAATAGAGGTGAAGTTTGTGATGGTATAGAAATTATCACATGGTCAAGGCTATTACATAAATGAAGATTTAAGTTTAAGGTTTAATATATAAGTATTATCAATGAAAACAGGACGCAAAACATAATTAAAAAATAATGCTAATATTCTACAAATGAGATTTGGGGGTTCCGGTTTGATTTTGACATTTACGAATATTGAAAGAAAATTTTATCTGCGATGCAATATTTTATAGAATGGTTAAGTCCAAGCCAAATTTATATATATATATTTTTTAATTTATATTCTACATTGCCAGACAAAAATATTGCATATTTTGCAATTGTTATGATTTGAAAGAATTTTTAGATATTTCCATTATAAGTGAATAAGAGGTAATAAAAAAATAAATAAACAAAAAGCATATTGTGCCTCGACCTATACAACAATGACAGATAATTGATTAAAAAACGTATTTTGACTAACCACTAAGCAGGCGTAAAAAGAGGTACATGGTTATAGGCATACTACAGGGTGTCCACTAACCTGGATATCATGGAAAACCTGGAAAAGTCAGGGAGTTGATTAATGTGCCCTGAAAGTCGGAAAAACGTTACAAGAGTCAGGGAAAGTCAGGGAATTCTATTTCCGGCCATCTAGGGAAATAAATATATAAATCTTGGCATCATCGATAATTAACCTACAATTCCCTTCCTAAACATTCCATTGGGAAATTGAAAATTACTTTAACAGAAGAAATAACTCATTTTTATTCCATTAATTTTTTTAAAAGATAAGAAATTATGATTACTTTTCTCATTTTATTATTCTTATTGTTTATTTTGAATTATATTTTATTCGCTTTTCTCGTTGAATCTATATCTGATTCACTGGTAAGTAACCATAATTATCCATGTAATTGGGCCCAGAGTCTGTTTGCATGGTGAAGATTTTTCAATATATCCGTTACTGGTCATAGAAAATTTTACAAAATTGGTAGGCACCTTATACTAAGTGCATAAGTAATAAAAGTAGTAATATAGTGGGTCGAAACAAAATTTTTATTAGAAATAGTGAAACAACTAATTATGTGAGGGACCAAATGCTGGCTTTAGATTACTTTTAACAAGCCCAATGAAATAGAAATTTTTTTTTTTTGGAAATTTTACTATTCTAGTGAAAACCTAAGTTACGGAGATATAGAAGTGAAGTTGAATTTTGATTTTTCGGAACTCAATTTTTTTTCAAGATCAAAGTGGATTAGTAGTAAAATGGTCGGTCTAATTGCGAATCCAAGACATCTTTGAACTATTTTGCGTCCTACTATAATTTTTCGGAAATGTCGCTGGTTCCATCGTAACTGGCATAAAGCGAATATAACTTAAAATGGCCCCTTCTAGGCTATTTTGTTCATTTTTGAAGTATATATCTATTCTGTATATTTCACAAGTTTTCGTCAAAAAGTTACGGATGTACGAGGGCGTTTCCATGAGAAGTGGCACCCTTTATAAAGATTGATACACATAACACGACAAAATTTAATTATATTGCAAAAAATAAAGTGCAACGTCGGCTTGAATCTTAACAGTAGTTAAACAATGATATTTATGATTCGAGAAAATATTCAGGCTTTTCGGGTAGGTACCTGAAGGTAAAATTAAAAAAAAAACGTTATAGTTATTTGAATAAAAGTGGTAAAGTTGAGTTTATCGGGATTCGCTTTGAAATTGAAAAAAAGTGACCTTCAAAGTACATGAAAAAATAAATGTATGCAAAATGTTTAGTGAATTAATTCATTTGCACTGCCAACTTTTTGAGCCATTCAACTTCAATATGAATAAAAAATTATTCACGTAGATTTTTCCCAGTTATCAACTTGACATGAATAAAATATATTAACGCCTAGATCTGTTGTCGAGTTTTTTCATACAAAGTGCCGTTTTCCATAAATAAAAAGTGTAGAACAGATCAATTTCGGTGTTTATATTCTGCTAGTGATAAGAAGGAAGAATTTTGAGTATTTTACTGTTTTTTTCGCGGTAGGAATGTATGCTAGAAAATGCCAGTCGTTACTCAAAAATGATATCTACGAAATTACTAAAGTGCCGTTTTCCATAAATAAAAAGTGTACAACAGATCAATTTCGGTGTATATATTCTGCTAGTGATAAGAAGGAAGAATTTTGAGTATTTTACTGTTTTTTTCGCGGTAGGAATGTATGCTAGAAAATGCCAGTCGTTACTCAAAAATGATATCTACGAAATTACTAAAGTGCCGTTTTCCATAAATAAAAAGTGTACAACAGATCAATTTCGGTGTTTATATTCTGCTAGTGATAAGAAGGAAGAATTTTGAGTATTTTACTGTTTTTTTCGCGGTAGGAATGTATGCTAGAAAATGCCAGTCGTTACTCAAAAATGATATCTACGAAATTACTAAAGTGCCGTTTTCCATAAATAAAAAGTGTAGAACAGATCAATTTCGGTGTTTATATTCTGCTAGTGATAAGAAGGAAGAATTTTGAGTATTTTACTGTTTTTTTCGCGGTAGGAATGTATGCTAGAAAATGCCAGTCATTACTCAAAAATGATATCTACGAAATTACTAAAGTGCCGTTTTCCATAAATAAAAAGTGTAGAACAGATCAATTTCGGTGTTTATATTCTGCTAGTGATAAGAAGGAAGAATTTTGAGTATTTTACTGTTTTTTTCGCGGTAGGAATGTATGCTAGAAAATGCCAGTCATTACTCAAAAATGATATCTACGAAATTACTAAAGTGCCGTTTTCCATAAATAAAAAGTGTAGAACAGATCAATTTCGGTGTTTATATTCTGCTAGTGATAAGAAGGAAGAATTTTGAGTATTTTACTGTTTTTTTCGCGGTAGGAATGTATGCTAGAAAATGCCAGTCATTACTCAAAAATGATATCTACGAAATTACTAAAGTGCCGTTTTCCATAAATAAAAAGTGTAGAACAGATCAATTTCGGTGTTTATATTCTGCTAGTGATAAGAAGGAAGAATTTTGAGTATTTTACTGTTTTTTTCGCGGTAGGAATGTATGCTAGAAAATGCCAGTCATTACTCAAAAATGATATCTACGAAATTACTAAAGTGCCGTTTTCCATAAATAAAAAGTGTAGAACAGATCAATTTCGGTGTTTATATTCTGCTAGTGATAAGAAGGAAGAATTTTGAGTATTTTACTGTTTTTTTCGCGGTAGGAATGTATGCTAGAAAATGCCAGTCATTACTCAAAAATGATATCTACGAAATTACTAAAGTGCCGTTTTCCATAAATAAAAAGTGTACAACAGATCAATTTCGGTGTTTATATTCTGCTAGTGATAAGAAGGAAGAATTTTGAGTATTTTACTGTTTTTTTCGCGGTAGGAATGTATGCTAGAAAATGCCAGTCGTTACTCAAAAATGATATCTACGAAATTACTAAAGAGCCGTTTTCCATAAATAAAAAGTGTAAAACAGATCAATTTCGGTGTTTATATTCTGCTAGTGATAAGAAGGAAGAATTTTGAGTATTTTACTGTTTTTTTCGCGGTAGGAATGTATGCTAGAAAATGCCAGTCGTTACTCAAAAATGATATCTACGAAATTACTAAAGTGCCGTTTTCCATAAATAAAAAGTGTAGAACAGATCAATTTCGGTGTTTATATTCTGCTAGTGATAAGAAGGAAGAATTTTGAGTATTTTACTGTTTTTTTCGCGGTAGGAATGTATGCTAGAAAATGCCAGTCGTTACTCAAAAATGATATCTACGAAATTACTAAAGTGCCGTTTTCCATAAATAAAAAGTGTACAACAGATCAATTTCGGTGTTTATATTCTGCTAGTGATAAGAAGGAAGAATTTTGAGTATTTTACTGTTTTTTTCGCGGTAGGAATGTATGCTAGAAAATGCCAGTCGTTACTCAAAAATGATATCTACGAAATTACTAAAGTGCCGTTTTCCATAAATAAAAAGTGTACAACAGATCAATTTCGGTGTTTATATTCTGCTAGTGATAAGAAGGAAGAATTTTGAGTATTTTACTGTTTTTTTCGCGGTAGGAATGTATGCTAGAAAATGCCAGTCGTTACTCAAAAATGATATCTACGAAATTACTAAAGTGCCGTTTTCCATAAATAAAAAGTGTACAACAGATCAATTTCGGTGTTTATATTCTGCTAGTGATAAGAAGGAAGAATTTTGAGTATTTTACTGTTTTTTTCGCGGTAGGAATGTATGCTAGAAAATGCCAGTCGTTACTCAAAAATGATATCTACGAAATTACTAAAGTGCCGTTTTCCATAAATAAAAAGTGTAGAACAGATCAATTTCGGTGTTTATATTCTGCTAGTGATAAGAAGGAAGAATTTTGAGTATTTTACTGTTTTTTTCGCGGTAGGAATGTATGCTAGAAAATGCCAGTCATTACTCAAAAATGATATCTACGAAATTACTTGAGACCGCTAAAAATATTATTAGTCTTTTTTGTTCAGGAAACCAACTACTAAGTTCTAAAAAAAAATTGATAGCATAAGGCTATTAGTTAACGGAATTTTACCGTGAAATTAGGTGATTATCTTCTAAAAAGTGTCGTCAGAGAGAAGGCATTTTGTGTGATTTTTTATCGATTTTTTTTTAATGGGCCATTTTCAAGATTTAGATTGGCATATAACTCGAAAAGTAGTTAAGACCCCTTAACATTCTCGGATTCGTATTTAGGAGATGAAACTACGTAATTTCAGTCCCTTTTTTTTTTTTCATTTTAAGGCGGAATCCGATAAATTCACCTTCACCAAAAAAGTATTTGGAACTATCGTATGATATTCGATATTCGAATATAAGTTAACAAAACAAACGACAAGAAAAATCAACCTCTGGCATCTTCAACTGTGAAAATAGTTATATTTAATTTTTTTGATCATCCAAATTTGTAACAATGCAACACTCAGTGTTCTTCAGGTTTCTGTTTCGAGCGTAGATTCAGTTCTTGCCAACCGGGTGCCGGACATCCAGGAATATACTTCTTGTTCACAGCGTGGAGCATAGGATATTCCTGAAAATAAATATCAGTGAAGGCAAAAATATACGGTGACCGGTACCTTTTTGAGTATTTCCAGTTGTTCACGATCCTTGCCTTCTATTTTCTTTCGTCCACAAAACTCGTTGTTTTCTTCGGTTTCCCAAGGTAAACATCCTCTGGCCTCGTACTTGTTGCAAGGATTTCTCGACCTTTTCCCAGCCTTACAATCAGTACTGTCCGCCGATACCTTTACCGATGGTTTTCCACAAGTAGCTCCATGTTTGAATCGCAGAATACATGCGAGAGTTGGATTTTTCATTTTTGAGGGCCGGTAATCGAAAAATTACTTTGGATATTATCAGAAGTGTGTTACGATGGAAAAGAATTGTGCTTTTTGAATGCATTGCTACGAAAATTTGGATGGCATTTTTTGGGTTCTTTTAAGTTTTTTGACTTTGTTGTCTTCGTTTTTGTTTCGGAAGTTATCGTAGCCTACTTCGAATATATAAATCAAAGAGTATGTCAGATACTTAGGTACAGGGTGTGTAGAAGATCTTTGGGTTCATTACCAGCATTACCTTGATTCAAAAATGGATATATAGAATAAAATTCCGTTAACTAATAGCTACGAGCTATCAGTTAACGGAATTTTACCCATTACTTTGTACAGATAATGTGGAGGGTTCAGAAGAGGTAAATTGTACCAGTTTGTTGAATTATACACAAATGTGATTATAGATTTAACAAAAAAAGTTGAATGTTGTATACTAGTAATATTCGTTTCAAACCTTTTTTTTAATATCCGTCCAAGTAATGATTAACTGTAGGTATGTATTGGCTTTCATTTGTGAGAAACTCTATCAATTTCACATACAGTGTAACCAACCCACTCAATATGTAAACAACCGATTTAAATAAATTATTTTTCATCAGGAAGACATTCAGAAAGTTCACTTTGACACCAAATTTCATTTTCAGGACCAACTTATTTTTCTAAGTCAAAAATCTAAAAGAAAAATTCGCCATTTTTATAAAAAAATCTGACTACTCCCCTGGATTCACGACATTTTTAATGTTTTTTTTTTTAAGAAAATTAACAATTTTTCATGTTTGCTTGGCGAAAAATTATATGTATTGCTCCGCAAGAATTTTGCCGTAGTAAAACTTTTTCCATCTCGGACTCATTTCACTTTCAGAAAATCGTATGATTCCCAAGTTTCAACCGACAATAATAGCGAAGAATTGAGCTGGGAAGCAAAAAGTATGTCAAATCTCAGAAATCTCGTCCAATGCAAGGATAACAGGATCAACCTCAAGTCCATTCCAAAAATGTCGCAACCTCACTTCATCACATTGTGGAAAACAGTATATGATATTTTCCAGACGGAACCAGACGATTTGGTGAGTATTTTAGGAATTTTCAATATAAAATGGGAGGTGTAAGGAAAATAAACTAGAAATTGTATAAAAAATATTGGACGTTATTCTGCCGTGCTAAGCATAAAGGGCGTATCTCCAGTTTTCATGTTATGGAAAAAATCATGTTTTACTATTAGATTGGGAACAACTTTTGCAGATATGGCAGTTTTCATAAACTTGTAATACTTGCTAATTTTCATTTACGATTCAATCCTAGTAGGATAGGAGTAGAATGATGCCGACAACCCAAAACTGACATAAATTCAATACCCACAAATTTGTCAGATACGCCCTTTATGCTTAGCACGGCAGTATTGTCCTTAAAATATGAGAACAATTAATATTTTACCTTGACCACATACTTTTACTTCGTTCCTAGATCTTCATTAGTAGGTTACCTACTATATGTTATATCGCATCTAGCAATAAAGTATAAGTATTTGGTAGGTTAAAAAAATGTTAAAATCCTCAAGATAAAGGGTAAACATGTCATTTGTTCTCATTGTGTAATGCAGGCATCCAAAAATTTGATGTACAATCATCAAATATTATTTCAAAGAAACAAAAATACAGAACATTGTGTTATGTGGAGTGTTTTCGGAAGTTACAGCTGCTCTATTTTCTGGTTTTTGTGAAGATTTTGATTGTATGAACCATTGAACGATGTTTTGTCATGTTTGAAAACATCTGAAGATAAAACATCTCAACAAGCTATCCACTTGTGCTAAAGAAACGTCAGGGAAAGGAAATTCGAATATACGTCGGCCATCAAACTCGAAAAAAACTGTTGAAGGGTAAAAATGGCCACGAATGCCTCAGCAACTATATCGTAAAATACTTTTGCTTGAATTTCAATATTTTAGATCAGATCTTATTTCAATGAAATAGTACCAAATTCAGAATATTCAGAATTGTGTAATATTAATAATTGTGGAGTTATTCGGGGTTATTATCTACTTGAACCAGAATAATACCCTACTCTTATGGTGTCACTACTTCAATCTCACCAAATTGCTTTCCTTGAAAAACACTGGTCAAGTTATCTCGATAAGATTTTTGTTACTCCTTTTTGTGAATCCTAAGGTTTTTCTCAGAAACTTGACAAACCCACAAAAAAGTCTAGAAGGCGTATGTTACCATACTAAATAGCTATTTATGAACCAAGTGCGTTATGCATACAAGATTTCATTTTTCACGAAAAAATTATCTTAAACGACGTTGTTTACTTCATAAATTTTTTATTTTTTAAAATTGCTACAATGATAGCCCATTCCGAAAAAGAAAATATTAAGGTTCTGAACGAAACCGAATGCACATTGAGGAGTTCATCATCGGTCAACTCACAGAACTTCAAACTTGGTACTAATTTTTCAGGAACATTTGAAAATTGTAATTTCTATTTGAGAGAAAATAATTAGTCCTTTTTTTATGTACCGTTATAAATAACACTTTTCTGAGTAATTAATTCATTGAACTGCAGAAAAAACATTTAGCGGGTGTTATAATTCATAATGCCCTCCATAACGCCACGGGCGTTATGGGTCTGTTAATAGCAACCGTTACCAAGGTATTATGAAGCAGTAATGGACAAGTGAAAAATAAAATAAATAAGATGCCCGTTTGAACAAAGTGATTTTGGAATATTCTGCTTTGAACGAACATCGCGTATTTTTCTAAACATTTTGTAGAGATGCCAACATAATATTCCTGCAACTTTTATTGAAATATTTTTTTGTGAAGTTGCAATAATTTAATCATTCTATATCCTATATCTATATTAATAATTAATGTGTTTTCCTTGCATTCGTCTATGCTCACCTACTAACTTTCAGTAAATTTTTTTGGACATGTTCTACACCCGTTGGGTTTTCGGTATTTTACAGATGAGCGAACGAAGACTATCTATCTATATTTTTCCTTTACAGGAAGTGTACCATACAATAGCAGACGTTGGGACACTATTGTTTGAACTTGGTGATGTCGGCAAGCAGTTTTTCATTGGACGAGATGAATCTGATGACAGCCTGGTGTCTGCTGCTACAGCGGCCTGCAATGCGGAAGCTTTAAGGGAAGGGGTAGGTCTACCATTACATTGTATTTTTTTTGTGGTAATGTTCAGAGAACATCGTGAGAACCGGGAGAAACCAGGTAAGATTTGGTGTTTCTCTTGTGCAGGGCACACCTCCCAAGGCAGGAAGTTTTTTACTTTGTCGTTCGTTGGAAGAACGAGCTCTAGGAAAGAGATGTTTAGCATTTTTCGAAAGTGACGACGAAGAAATGTTAAGACTGAGCTCGAAGGGTCAGTCTCAAGGTAACCGCTAAACGATTGCCAACATTTCTGCGGTGTTCCAAACAAGTGAGCGAGCTTGTTAGCGAAGCATCACCGGCTCTGGCTCTTTTTTGGACATAATCTAAAAGTTTCAGAGTGTGTTTGGGTGCTGCACTCCATATATGCGAACAGTATTGCAGGACAGGACAGATCTGTCCTTATAAATCGTAATTACATGACGAGAAGTGAAGTCGCTGTTGGCACAATTAAAAAAAACAAGTTTTTGGGAGGCAATGGCCTCACATGGTTTTTCAATGAAAGGGTACTGCTGATCTTAATCAGAGTATCTATCTTTTTTCCTTGAGTCCGTCTACAATTGTAACTCTGGAGGCACTGCATACACAGAAGGAAATTACGATTAGAGAATGGTCTAAAGTTAACATAAATTTGTAAAACGTACATAACCGAAGCTTGCTTTGATTAATCACATGAAGTTAAGAATTAACAGCAGAAAGGTCATAAATGGATAAGATTAACTTTCTAACAGGAAGCGCTTAAATTTTGTTCGTAAAACAGACATATTTGCATTTTTCATTTCTTTTAGTAACTATATTATTCACTTGGTATATATTGTAGGAAAATGATCTCTTGAAAAATTCTGTTTTGAAACTAGGTGGGGTGAGAGTACCTTTGAATTTTATATTCAGATTGTGAATATCAGGACGAAAATTGATTTTTTTGTACAGGTAAGGTGACGGCATTTAATTTTCGTCTATTTTCCATTGTGATCCATTCCGTTTCACGTAACTTATGGGAAATTCTTTGATGTTTTCTTATTCCATGAATAAGCCGTAAACATGAGTTCTGTACTTTTTGTATTCTCTGAGTATACTGTTTGGTTAAACATGAGCCATATGAGGAATCTGAATAATTAAATCGCGATAACACTAGCGAATCAAAAAGAGTTGTTTTTACCTGAGTCTATTTCCATATATAAGTTTCAGGGAAGAATATGCTAGTTATATTTGCTTGTTAATATGTTTCTCAAATCTTAGGTCGGAATCAACTATAACTCCAAGCCTTTTGCATTGGATTTTTTTTAATTTTTATAAAAGCAGAACAAAGCAATTAAATCGTGGGGTGCTTTTATAATCATTTCCAGAGATATGGTGTCCTCATAGAATTTAGTCATTGACAAGTAATAAAATATATTTTGACTTTGAATTTTCATGTACCTGAATTTGAAGACTCGTAGATAAAATGTATTATTAGTAACCAAAATTGTATCTAGTTTTTAGAAAATGCATATCAGTAACAATAAAAACTACCTTGGACAATAATTCCGAATATTTCACTTATGTTTTGTTTAATTTCATATTTGTTTGCAATACTTTTCTATTCATGAAAACACCCTAAGAAAATCTACGGTGGCGATTCACGAAAATATCGCGGCATATTGGAATAGCACACAACGATTTCCTTTGTTTTCTCGCAATCAAGCTAACGAATGTCTCGCTTTTTGTCGCTCAGTTTTGCAGGTATAAGTTACTACAGAAGGGCTTTTAGGGTTCTTACTCGCGTTACTTAATGGCATGGGGCCGCGGAAAAAACTTGGAGCTTTTGTTGCAAATCGGTTTTTATAAGAGAAAAGCTGATATCTGGTCCATGTATTTATGTTTAAATATGTAAAATTTGCAAGAAACAACTTTGAGGCTTTTAAACTGATTGCAGCAACACATACTTATAGTACAAGATTTGAAGAACAACGGCTATGGATGCCACTTTATCAAAGTTCTAAATTCAAAAACTCCCCTGCTTACAGAGTCAAAATATACTTTATTGACGGAAGTTGTAAAAAAACTTATAGAAAAGCTTTTTGGTTAAGGGCTGATATTAAAATTGCTTCGTTTCTCTACAAAAAGTTTCTAAATAAGATAAAACATTCTTAGTGATTTTCTTGTAATGAAGTCAAATGTTTATTGGTTGACTATAGTCTGCAAGAATTTTTTAATGATTCTTCCTGATTAATTAATTTTATTGGCCTCCCAATGCAGTTTTTTTTCACTTACATTGATGTTTTTTATCTGTACATTTTATCTACCTTTTTTTATATATTCATTAATCTTTTATATGACCTACCATATGTACCTTATTGTACCAAAGAAGTTGATAAAATTTATTATTAATATTAGACAATCCTTTCATGTGATTTAATCTTTTCAGTCCCCAGATAAAAATGGAAATCCACACACTCCAAAAACCGAGATCCAGTGGTACATCACAGTTGAACAGTTCCTGGCTTCGATATTGAACGCTCAATCTTTGGTAGATTTTTTTTCTAGAAGAGTTTCACTTAGCGATAAAATTCAACAGTTAAAGAGTCGAAAATATACTAGAATCAATTCTCTCTGTGAAGTTGCTGCTATCAAAGTCTGATATAAATACATAGAGATTATGAACTGTATTCCAGATTAGAACACTTTGGAATGTTTCTCAGAAAATTTTTTGAATATGGTAATATACATACGACAGAATAACTGGTCAAAACAAGCTGAAATATGTTCGGAAAAAGATTATAATATTCTTCAGAAATAATGAAATGTTCATTATTACCAAAATAAAGTCAACATTTGGTATGAAACACAGTATTTTCGAAATAAATAGCAAAATTCATCTTGATATAGATACAAGTATCTCATCAATTAAAATAAGTTTTAGTGTTTGCCAAGTTTGATTGAAAAATAATTTAGGCATATGCCAGTGACTCACTTCATATATTTCGCATGAGAATTTGTTATTATACATAAAATTTTCCGAGAAAATTGTACACAATGTCTTCAATGGTATTTAGCTGCATGCTTCAACTTACTATGTATATAATATGTGAATATTTGAAGTTTTTTTAAATACAAAAATTGTGCAATATGTTATTCTAGAGGAGGCAAGTTCATTAATGTTTTCGCAAATTATAAGACTCGTTCTAATAATTATACTACTTATGAAATGACAACTGAAACCATCAAAATTCAATAAGTTAAACTTATTAACAAGTTTGATGAATTTGCCTACTTGTTTTTAAATTTTTATAAACTATTTTCATTTTATTTGAATATATTGAGATTTATATCCTTATTAAGACTTGACTCATCTGTGTAGCTTATAAAACACTAAGCAATGTTTTAATTATTCATTTTCATTTATAGCATTATTGTGAACCAAAATAATTTTCATTCTGTACGATACATTTTTTGCAATTAGTTTTTTCAGTAGTTTTCTTATATATAGCTACTGATGTTGAAAAAATAGTCCTGAACTAGTCTATATTTAATTTTAAGTCATTCAAATACATTGAAAAGTTTGAACAGAATTTTATTTTGGTTTTGAAATTTCATTTCTGTTTGAAACACATTTTGCCTTATTGCCAAAATTACAGTTTTCAGATTCTTTTTATCAATATTAGAATATTTATCCCATACGCAACTTTCTAGTATATTGTGCCATTTTCAACTCTTGTGGTACTAAGTCGCTTCTTTTATATTATATATTGATTATAATTTGTTGAAAGTTAAATGTGTTTTATTTGGATCAAAGCTAGTATTTTCGGGGGCTAAAAGCAGAAGGGTTAAGGCATGTCGTGGAGACCATAGACTGGCTACAAATCAAGTTGATGAAAAAAAAACCTTTTGACTTTTTGAACTGTTGTAAGTCTGATATGTGAATGTTTTATTTAAAAGATGAAAACTGAGAAATTCAGATTCTAGTATGGGGAGGTTGTACATACAGAGTGGGCCGTTAAAAAGGAAACGGCGGTTTTGTAGGTCGGTAGAAGTGAATTATATAAAAACGCTCGGACACGTCAACTACATTTTCGAGGGGGACATCGTAGCCAACAAAAAACGAAACCCAGAACTTGAATTTCCGTTGAGAATGAACCTGTTGAAGTTGCATTTATGGGACAAGTTCATGCAAACCCAACATTGTTCACAAGCAAATTGGCTATTATCACCAACAAGTAGACCCAGTATCCGCCGAATCCTGAAACGTCATAAATTCCACCCCTACAAATTACATTTGGTAGATACACCAATTGAATGAAGATGGTTTCGATAGGCGACAAGAATTTTGTGAAATTATGACTACGAGAATAGATGCTGATGAGAATTTCCTTTTCAACATCTGCTTTTCTGATCAATCTACATTCTTTCTGAATTCGACTGTGAATCGTCATAATTGTCGTTATTGGTCAGATGTCAATCCACATGTTTTCCACGAAATCCATACTCAAACTCCCCAAAAACTCAATGTCTGGGCCGGTATTTTTGGGGACCGTTTGATCGGACCAGTATTTCTCGACGGTAATCTGACAGGAGAAACTTATTTGGAATTATTGAATCAATTTGTTTATCCACAATTAGTAAACATAATTGAAAATGATGATCGTTACCATGAAGACCACTGGATATTTCAACAAGACGTCTACCTCTACATTATGCACAGCCTGTTAGGGCGTTTTTTGATAGAATTTAGTGGCCAGCCAGATCTCCAGATTTAACCCCACTCGACTTTTTCTGTTAGGTCACTTGAAAAACAAAATCTACGCAACCGAACCAGAATCTCTGGAAGATTTAGGAAGTAGAATTATTGAAGAATGCCGTCGAATAACGCCGGAAATGCTACGAAATGTGAGGTCACATTTTGAACAGAATTTGTATTATCGTATAGAAATTGGTATAGTGACAGAACATTTAGTTCATTGACAATAATAATTAATGCGATAGTTGTTTTATCGGATATTGTTTTTATTGAGTGAATAAAAAATGATTTCCCAACTTCAAGTTCCTATAACTCGAAAACGAATCGATAGAATTAATTTATTTTTTTTTGTTTGATATTAAGAAGGAAAATACCTTTAAAATTAGGTATTACTTGCCATTTAAAAATTTAAGGGTAGCAGTCCTACCTTGATGGGAACTTTCATCACAATCATATGCAATATGTAATTTTTGCACTTTGCCTCACACATTTTCCAACAATCGAGCAACAGGAATTCAGTTTGAAGAAATAATAAAACTTCATATTAATTTATAATTTTATTTCAAAAATACCTTACTTAATATTAACAGAAAACAACTATCAATCAACTTGTATAACTCACCATGTACAACTTTAAGACAATCTTGTATTTTTTAATTAATTCACATCATTATTTTTCGAATATATATTTGGGAGTGTGTTGTAAGAGTTCTAACATTAATGTGCAATTTTAAAGTGTCTAAAGGATTCTAAAAAATAATATTACAACTAAAATTTTTCGCAAAAAAAACTAATATTTTTCGATTTGAATCTCAAGTGATGGTGGAACTTAAAGTATGTCACATTATTATATTACAAAATACATATTTGAATAGTTACTTACAAAAACAGTTATCAGTTTCTAAATAAGACAGTTACTTAATATTTATCAGTAAATTGAACGTAGGTGTTTTTTTAATTTCATCAATATAGCCGTAGCCACAATGGAAGTTTTATGTCATAAGTTTTAAGTTTCGGGATTTTGGATATCAATTTTACAAATAAAACAAGATGCAAAACAGAATTAAAAAATTAAGCTTGAATTTTACCAACAAGATTATTTATGAGGCGCAATCAGAATTATAATGGCAATGATAGTTTCGCTCTCAAAAAATATCCAAAATTATGAAAATTTAAACTAAAAATATAAAATTACCATTGTGTTTCAGCCTTATCTGAATAAAACACTAAAAACTCGCAATTATTCAGACATTTCAAACTCAAATGATCCAAAATAAAAAAGCAGAGACCCGTTCTATTAAAAAAAACAATTGGTGCACATTTTTAGCAAATCGAATTAATGAATATCGATACTTTAACTGTCACAACTCAAAACCCCGAATTGTATATTCGATTTCACACGCGATTGTCATTTTTGATGAAATATAAAATTTATATTATAACACGATACAAAAAATAAATTACTTTTAAATAAATAAATTAACAATAGTCTTACTACTGAAGGTACAGCTACTACGAAAAAGTAGTACATCCTATTTTTAAAACTATACAATATTTACAGTTAAAATACGCTTGGAATGATTAAAATCTACGAAGCGAAAAAATACATTGGTAAGATGTGAATGACATAAAAGAAAAACATCAAATCAGGAAAATTAATAATAATAGTTGGTACACCAAATGAAAGATGAAGAAATTGGTACTCCATAATAAAAATGAGGTATAAATATCTTATTTTAGCTTTTTGGAAATTTTTATCTTCCAGACTGAAAATAAAAATAATGCAATTCAAGGAAATCTGTACAGGTGTAGAAGGGCAATAAATCAATTTGCCCCGATAAGATACTGTGTTTAGAAGAATTAAATAAAATTCCCAAAAAGCTATGTCAAGAAATCAATATCCTCTACAAAACCAAACTTTCAATCAATACTTAAAAAATTAATAATTTTTCAAAGCAAAGATTTTAACAGAAAATCAATGAAACATCATTCACCAATCTTTTGATAGAATAAGAGATTTATTTTGTTAATAAAACCATTCGACCTGTAACACAATATTATACGTCTTGACATATTAAGAAACACATAAAATGTAACGCTTTTCTTCTTCTTTGATGAAGAAAATGTGCTGAAAAGTTTATTCCTAAGGTGATGTGAAGAATGAAAAAATTTGAAAACAAGTCATTTAATGGGAACACGGGACCTATTGAAAGTTTTAAAGGCGGGATACATTACCCTATTGAATGAAGCACAACCCTAAAAGAAATTATCAATTTTAGTTTTTGCCTGATATATATATAAGTTCTTCTCAAAGATGATGAAGGTTTTGAAATTAATTGTTCAAGATATAAATCTACTGCAGGTAACTTGATCTTAAATGGAGAATCTAAGAAAAATTCACTATCACATATACCAACCAAATGAATTTGTCACTGATGGCCAACTTTACTGTTTAAAAAAAAATTATATGACTCCCACTTTAGGGTTATCTAGGGAATAATTTAGTTTTTTAGATGTAAAAAATTAACATCTCAAATAAGTTATATTTATGAATGGATAAAAAAAATTCAATTTATAATTTCTCGTGAATTGAAACGGGTTGTTTCCGATTCATTATGTAAGATATCATCGGATATTTTAATCCAAACTATTTGTCTGATCAAATATCAATCAAAATGAAATGACTATGTTGAATGCCAAGAATAAAATAAATTGAATATCAAACTTGCTGTAGAAATGTGGGAATCGCATTGACAATTATTGAAAAATATATTTATTTGCATATAAATTCCTAAGAAAATTGGATTTTTTAGAAACCAAACTTGGTTGGAGAGATGCGGGTCAAGAAATATTATGAAAGTTATTTTCAATGGATTTGTACTATTACTTACTACCTACAAATCATAGGTACGAGAATATATTTAATAACTACTCCTCTGACTATATGCAGTGACAGATATTGAATCACATAAGTCACTTTTTCAATCACAATTTATACACTTAATTGGAATACAATCATTTTAGAAATTTCTACATATGAGAAAGTTAATCATATCAAATTATACTGAGGATGATTCTTGCAAAACAAATCACTTTGATTTGATACCAGATACTTGGCCATCAACATGAACATGAATCAATGAAATGAAGAAGTAAACACTCAAGAAAATGTTATCAAACCAGTTTGACAAACATATTGAGTTTAACTATCAAAGTTTCCAAAAATTCAATTTGAAACTGTAAAATAATTCACTTTGATAAAATTTCATGAGGTAAATAATTGATTTTAAATAATTGAGGGGAATTCAACATAAATACTTAATATTTGGAAAAGACCACAAGAATATGAAAAAAAATACTGAACTATAAAGTAGATTGATAAATGGCCAAAAGCCTCCTGAGGTCCGATACTTCACTTCAACAGAATAATTTCATAAAGAGTGCAATTTTATAGAAAATACTGTAAAATGTAGGCTCAATTAATATGTCTTATTTGTATGATGAAGAGGTTAAAAAAAAACATAAAACACTGAATATGAAGAAATTCTCATAAGTTATATCCATGAAAAAAATATCAGACCAAATTAATTAATACAAAATTATTTTCTTGTAGAAAAAAGATTCAAATAATGACCTGATTGAAGCTGTAAAAGACTCCAAAATTAAATAAATATGATAAATGTGAGAATAAACCCATTCCATTATCTTTATACAAGGTGCATAGGAAAATTAAATAAAATTAATGTTCAATAATATTATAAGTAAAGTTTGTCTAAATAGCTAAAGAGTATTTAGTGTATAAAGGCAAAATATAACGATGTACAATTAAAGTAATCCTAATGTGTTGAAATAAAACTGGTACCAATTTCCGTACTATCCAACATTCTTCTGAATATAGCACCAACCAAGCCACTGTCAACAAATACAATAGATATAAATGGATTATGGTAAATATGCATTTGTTTCTTAAATCTTTCAGCAGTCGCAGTCAGGTCTGTGTACGAGTTTTCTTCATTTATTTCAAGAAAATTAGCCATTCACAAGGATAGAGGAATGAATTTGAAGGCTGGTGAAAACTTCATTGAATATGTCAAACAGAAAGCTTGTCCCTGTGACAAGTGATATCATGACTAAAAAACAGTAGGATCTAAAGAGGTCAACAGTCCCGGGAAAGAAAAAAACTAAAATGAATACTTTGGAATAGATGTTTTGCAAAATATGTTCAGTAAAATAATGGCATGTTGCCTTCCTGTGTTATTTCATCACCCACTTTATTGCTTGTCTAGAATGTGTCTTTGTTTGGAAACTTGTGAGGTTTATAGAAAGCCTATATTTGAACTATTGCTGAATTGAATTAGTACAAATTTGGAATACTTTCAGTTCATTAATAACTGAAAATCCAACTTTTGTATACTAATACCTACCATTATGGGTGGCACACCCCTTTGGTAAATTTTATTATACAGTGCTGCTTTTAATAGTCCACACCACCTGTTAACTTTTGAACGGTTTGACATTCAAACATATTAAAAAAATACGTTTGGAGAGTATCACCGATACTACTTTCTGCAAATCACATTGTGAATGCTCGATAGATGGCGCGGGAGGGCACATCAACTGAAAAATTTTAAATGGCATGGGGGGTCATGTGTCACATCGTTAAAAACATAATTCAAATCTCTTTTAAACCATCTAATTTTTTCAGAATTCCGTGACACTTGACCCCACCAAGATTTTTTAAATTTTCAAGTTGATGTGCCCCCTCGCGCCATCTATGAAGCAATTACAATGTGTTTTATTTCAAAACGTTGTATTGGTTATACCCACTAAACGTTTCTTAAAAGTTTGTAAGCCAAACTGTTGAAAAGTTAACAAGGGGGACTATTAAAAGCCGCACTGTATAACTGATACCAAGATTCAACCATATGTTTGAATGATCCATGAACATGAATATGAGTAAAGTCTCACCTAGTTTTGAAATTAAAAAATGTGTAACACTTGCATAGTTCAACAACGGTTTCGGATTCTTGGCTTTGTTTTCCAAAACATGGCTAAGAAAAGGTCCAAATGAGAAGGTCAGACATTTCATCCACTAAAAACAAATAAGGATGTTTCTTCTTCACACGAAAACAACTTGTGTAACTGGATTCGCATCACATTATCAGTTTAAGGCATCAACAATATCTTTTTTTCAAGAAAACTAACCCCTTTTTAGATCACCACACTGAGCTACCTACCGGCGATTCAATAAATTTCTGTTTTGTGAATTTTCTTAAATATATGAGAGTTTTTACATGCCCCACTTCGATTAAGAATAAACAGCTTGAGACTTTCCACGAAACTGTTGAAATTCTTCCTTTGGACCAATGCGGAGTCCTATCTGTGAGACAATTTCAAGCGCCACAAAACGATTTCCATTCTCGGTTTAGGACGTCAAACTACATACATTACCTAGTCCAATATTAATTTATTTTGGGAAAACTAGGTGGACTGAAATAAATGCATATTTACCCGGATTTTCACAATAAAATCGATACATTCTAAATCGCTCTAATAAAAAGAGCTACCCTGTACAATATTCACTTACGGGCAAATATTAATTTTTCCGAAGAAAAACGCTCACAAACAGTAAGTTCAAACAATGTCACTGGGATGACTGTTATTGTCACGCTCCTTGAAGAACCCCTTTTCCACCTTGCACTCTCGAATGGTCACAGTTTTGAGATTCACCGTAACGTCAGTTATGAAAACCTGATCAGCCACGGGGTTTCTGGCAAGCCAGTATTCCGAACCTAGGCTCGTGAACTGGGGCACGTTTTCCGCATTGTTATTGTGACCGTTGACCGGAGCTGGTTTTTCTTCGGCGCCGCCGTTGTCAGGGTTGGCTTCCGGCTTTTTTTCCGGCCTCTTCTCGTCCGTTCGAGACGCTACCCCTTTGGGGGATGCCGGTTCCTTGTTAGATGAATGCGGAAGGGTAGCATCACTTAAAATCAGTCTTTTATCTGTACTTGTTCTCGGAGCTGCAGCTGTGGCGGGACTTACAGCAGAAGGAATGGCCGAAGTTTCCTCTTCACTTTTGGAACCTTGTCGACCATTCGTTCTCGAAGCCGTCTGTTTGGATATTTTTTGAGCCTGCAAATTATCACTTTTTACTCAAGGCCTATTTACAAGAACTCACATATTGCATCTGTAATAATTACAAGGAGCATTAGTGCAACATAAAATTTCTACTTGGAAGATGGTGACCACTTCCCTAAAAATTAATTAGACATTGTACATGGATAACACTGAAAATATTTGTGAGATATAAGAAAAGAACGGACTATTGGAACAACGGGATTTATTGTTATTCATAGTGTTTGTCTTCAAGGTCTTACACATTCATTTCCGCTTTTCGTAGGCCAAGCTGTCTTGGTTGATCTGTGTGTTTGTTCAGCAACATTGTTAACAATCAAAATTATAATCAATACTAGTTATTTTGTAAAGAAAAAATGCAAAAGAGTCGCAAAACGCCGATAATATAGAAAATATAATCCATTATCACTTCCCATTCTTGAGTAAATCATTTATTCATACTTTTGTTAATAACGCAGAAAAAATCTAAAAGGGTGACGCGAAGAAACGTTTATCTCCATGACATGATTCTCGCCGAAACTTTCCCACCTCGGCCGATGACGGCAACGTATTTTGTTTTACTTTACACTAAAAAATTGTATATGCACCTTAACATGATTATTGAAATAATGCAAAAGCTTTTTGAGTTGATCGAGAACATAGGGAGTATATTTCCTAAAAAACATAAAAGAATTCGGGAACTTTATTTTTATTCTTGGAAACAATACAAAATTTCCGCAAATTCAACTGATGATTATAAAATAATTTGCTGCCTCATAAGATATTGGAAAAATAATCAATTCGAAGTCAGAGTAATTTGTTGCAAAATATTGAGTGCGGAAAAAAACACAAGACTCTCAAGAGACTTTTCTTATGTAAAGTGACGGCAACTAATTTTTTTTTAACTTTGGGATGTTATTGTACTCGACCAAGTAACCAAGTGTCAATGGACCCAACTCAATCCTATGACTAGTTTTCTAGATACGGGGGATAATGAAAATTGCCCAGATTTTGTTTATTAACTTAACTATTAACGAGCTAGATTGAATTTCTGTTGCATACACACGTTTACTATTTGTTTCAATAATACAAAGGTGAATACGTTTGTCCAAACATATTCAAATTCACAAATGAATAACAGTAGTTTTTTACAAAATCTCATTTTTTCTACTGTAACCTTAGGAAAGAATTTTTTTTTTAAATCACCCCTCAACATAGTATTTTGAGGAGAAAATATCGCGTAATACACATTCTTCATACAGGGTGTTTCATAGAGAGATCCACAATATCAAATAATTTTTTTTGATATTGATTTGTAATTATTGTTAACAGTGTTAACACCACTAATATATGAATGTAGGTAAGGGTCAAGATATACAACGTGGTGTATTTGTCGAAAGTATTCTATTTTTGATATAAATACAAAAACCAAGAACACTCTGGATACTTGGAAACTCTAACTACAACCTCAATCTCCACTCTTTCATTAATTTCTACACCATACAGGAGCTCGTGCAGCACAATGGCACACCAATACAGCCGACTAGGATGGCTTTCGTATGTTATTCTCAGAACTTCCACTGCAAAAAGGGGTTTTCTCTTTTATTTATTTCAGTCCTACTATTTTCGATCAAAATGCATCTGCCATAAAAAATTTAATTTCAAAAAGATACCAATCATACCGCCAAGACGCATAATCATTATTATTATAGTGGTTTTCGAGTAATCTTTGCTTTTATTCAGACCCCTTTTGGGTAACTTACCCCTTATGACCAGGCAGAACCTCACCAATGAAGCCATTCGTCCATGTCGGTACTGACATGCTGGCTCTTCTGAAACTTGACTTGGAAAAGGGCATGGGTCAAAAACAGAGTTTTACGTTTGTATGGCAAGGAGAGCCATGGTTTTCGCAAGGTTTTCGATTGAAATACTCTCCGAGACTACGAAAAAATCACAAGCATTTTATTTTCTAAACTGAAAATCGTCCGCTGGAAGAAAACAAGTTCTGGGACCATATTTATTTGAAAAAGACGGTGGCGTATTATTTTTTTTCAATATCGCAGGAAGTAATCTAAAATTAACCCGGTCAAATATAACCATTTTCTTCGTATATATTCATTTTATTAACGTTTTAAGAGGTATGATTTCTACATATGATCCTATGACCAGTTTTCTAGATCAGTTTTTTACCTCCAATTGAAAAACTGCAGTGACTTATATTGCGTATGTTAGTTCAATGTAAGTTTTGGTCGAATGTACATTGAAATGTATAGCTGAAAATATTTATTGCTACAGGGTGATTCACGAATATTTCAACATTTGCGCCACAGAGAACTCATTTCTTGAAGTTAATACTTACACGTTCACAATTTCAAGGCTAAAAGATTTTGCATTATCATTATTTGATGGATTGTTACATAAAAGTAATGATAACGAAATCTTTTTACCTCGAAATTATGAACGTGTAGGTATTAACGTCCAGAAATGAGTCCTCTGTGGCGCAATTGTTAAATTTTTGAGAGTTTGACATATATATGAATTATTCGTGAATCACCCTGTAGCATTACATATTTTTAGCCGTACCTTTCAATTTTCATCAGACTAAAACTTATAAAACTTATACTGAACTAACTGATGAAATCAGCATTTCACCTATAGAGCACTGTATCTAGAAAACTGGTCATAGGATCGGATGTAGAAATCATACCTCTTAAGACGTTATTAAAATAATTATATACTGAGAAAATGTTTACATTTGACATGGAAATTTTTAAAATACAGTGTTCTAGGTTTTTGTACTGATTTCAAAATAGAATACCTTTCGACAAATAAATCAGCTTGTATATCTTGAACCTTAGAGACATCCATATATTAGTGATATTAACTCTCTTACAAATCAATCCATAAGTACAGGAACTGGAATTAGTCATTAAAAAAAATCTTTTCTCCTTAAAATATTATGAGGGGTACTTTTCAAAAATATGCTTCCTTAAGGCCACAGTAGGGAAAGTGAGATTTTACAAAAAACTGTTGTCACTCTTGTGAGTCACCCCGTAAATATAAATATTTTTAGTCATACTTATTCACCATTATATTACTAAAACATGTAGTAAACGTGTTTATGCAACAGAAATTCAGTTTAGCTCATAAGTTGACCGAAAAAAATCCGAAAATCTAGGCCATTTTCAGTTTTAACACCTCGTATCTAAAAAACCAATCATAGAATTGAGATATTACCATTGTTTCAAAAAAATTGACCGGTCGTCTCTTTACATAAGAAAAGTGCGGGGTCCTTTATCGAACTACTTGATATCAAATGCATTATGAATATTCGCTTCACTATTCCCTCATCATTATTCCCACGCGGTAATAATGAACTAATTTGGGGATACTGGCAGCAACTGAAGAATTTTAATATAGTCGGGAGTTTTTATTACAACTAGTACACTTATGCATATTATATAATTAGTCGCAGAAAAAAAAACATTATCTTCGCAATTTTCTTGGCCTTCATCTAATTATCCATAATACGACATGGGCCGCTGTGGAGGGCCTGATGTGAGCCAGTTGAAAGACCTTATTCAATTCTAATTAGAATACTCAGATCTAAGACATGAAAAAACGTTTAAATGAGTACCTTCATTTCGTTGGCTAGTCAATGTTGAACTTGCTTGAATAACTTTTCAGAGTTCGGGACATTTGAAATAGTAAATATTCGAATGAAAAATAGAACTGTATTCAATGCCTCTTGGTAACACATTCACAAATGATGGAAGCAAAAAGGGGCACAAAAAACGAGGCCCGAAACAAGGCCTCTGGATAAAAAGAGGTCAACAAATGTACGATCATAAAAACCACAACAAAATAATGAAAAATTCCGTTTTGGGAATAGTTCTATAGTACAGTGAATTTAGTGAAAATTATTTCAAAATACTTGAATATCTAGGACTGAAGGGTGAATATACATGCAAAATTCAAATGCTGTTAAAAGAAAGAATGTCTATGCGATGTTTGCTGTATACAATACAATAGTTCATTCTGAGAGATATCAGAAGAATCTAACAGAACTTACTACTAATAATAAAAACATAGGGTTAACCGTCACAAATAGGAAAGAAATATAAATATTTCCATCTGCACCGAGACATTACAAATGATGAATGACTTAAAAACTCATCTTGCCTAGCTAATACACTCACATGCAAAAAAACGCAACATAGTTTTTTTATATATACTTCAATTTTCAAAATGTTTTCATCAAACTGTAGATGAAATTATTAATTATAACTTGCACATTCAGTCTTTCATTGAATAATGGCTTATTATTCACTATAAAGGATTAATTAGAAGTTTGTTGTTAAACCCTAATTTTAAAACATCCTGTGGAATAGTTTCGTGGTCAAATTCTTCCAAAATCCCCATTTGCTACAAGATCCCAAGGACATCCCTCAACTTTCGCACTCCCCACTGTTATGTTGAGCTTTTAGTTGTTCAAGCCATTGTGAAGTTGGTCCAAAGAACGTTATAATAAAAAGAATAATACTCTCGCATGAACACTCATAGAGTGTACCCAAAGGCGTAGCCTGTGCGGGTAGAGGAAGGCTATTATTATTATTTACCGTGACGCTCCGGGGCGGCTTGCTGATGTTTTTGGTGGTGTATTCATTTTTCAGCTGTAGGAAAGCCCGTAAAACCTATAGCACCACCCCGTGTGGTCGGTGCGCACTTCAGGCTAGCACCAGATGTCGGGATTGGCATCTAGGCAACTCACATCACCCTTGATTACATCAAGGCATGTGGTCACCTGAAGAGACCCATGAACTTGAGAAAAAAAAAATCTCGCGTACCAGAGTCTCGAAGTCTGTCTGATGTGAGCTAGAAGTTCCACTGCCAAATACCTTAGCCACTGGCCCACCGACCACCACATTTGTCGCACTCTCCACAGTAACATCATAATATGAACTTATATACGGACAATGTGACAAATTTCACGTTGGACATGCCTCTCAGTGGTTTAAACAACGAATACCTCTGCATAAAAGTGATATCCTCTTAGGACAAAAATAATGTGCAGAAGTTGACCACTCCCAAAAAACCGGACATCAATTTGATTCCTCCAATGTTATTACTTTAGACAATAATCATACGTGCTTGGTTAAAAAGCGGGACCCTCGATATACCGAGCTCGCAGAAGTCTTTTGAAGACTTCTGAGGGTTTGAAATGTATCACTTAAACACAAAAAAATAGCGTTAACTATGACACAGATACAGAACAGTTGAGTGATAGCACAGCCGTCTTAATTCTCTGAGTCATGGTGAAGTAATTTGAGAACACGTTAATTTCGTCCGACGTTGCGGCGATGTCATTGTATTGTCAAATGGTGATGTGTTTATGAGGTTACCTACGTATTCCATTTTTTCTTTTGGACGGAATTTCTACTTTATTTATGCCAATATGCCTAGTCACTGTTGGGCGACAGGTCTCAAATATCTCAGCATTTTCTTTCCCGAAAGACGAGGAATTGCGAAAGAAGTGGCTTTCTGCAATACCTCGTAAAAATTGAAGCCACTCTCAAAGGTCTGTTGTGTGTGAGATTCATTTTCAAAATACTGATATAAAAAAATTGCTTAGTCGTCAAAAGTTGATAAAATTGATAATAATTATTGTAAAGTTGATCGTACTGATAATAAACTTCATTTCTATCTGAAGGCTTTCACGGCCGGAAGTATAATCAAGGAGTATGGTTTCCGGAATTAGGTACCGTGATCGGTTCACCGCCGTGGAGGCGGTTTTTACGGACGTTTCGCTCACAACTACGGTGAGCATCTTCAGCGTGAATTTTGTCTTCTTGGAGAGCGACATAATACTGAAACGGCAGTTGAGGGATTCTCGCAACTAATAGTCACAGCCTGTCTAATTACTTTGTTTTGAATAATTCATTTTGCTTGGGGTTACCTGACCGGATGTTATGTTGCCATTGTCTACCTGTACGATTATGGTGTCATGATTACACTGTCCTACCTGCTCGATTGTGGTGTGTTGATGTGGCTGTATAACGACGGTGTTATTTGATGGTCTTATTTTTGTGTGTTTTCAGGGCTGGATAGCAGGTTTTGTTGCTCTTCGGGGATTCCTCTTTTCTGTTGAAATTATTCTTGTATTTGTGTATTTTAATTGCTTCTCTATTAAGGCGGGCATAGTAATGCCTTGTGGTCGAGAACACTTCCGTATTCCGGAACTGAGTATCGTGGGTGTCACTGAGATGCCGTAGCTCTGATTTTAGATTAACCGGCTAACAGATGCATTGTGCTCTGGTGTTTAAAACTACTCGTTTCTGCCCTTGGTGGTAGTTTGAGTCCTTGTGTGGACAGTGTGGGTTTTCTGTAGGCTTTGTGGTCCGAAGTTCCATCTGGATTTCTAATGGCCAAGACATCCAGATGACTTGGATACAAAAAAAATCTTTTCAAGTATGAATTTTAGATGGAAAAACCGAACAGGAACTCGACAGTTTTCCCGTTTCTAAGAAATTGAATAAATTTGTGATGAAGAAAATGAAACGACCACATCAATCGGTGTTTTTATCTCTACAAATTCATTTCACTATATGTTCTTCCTAGTTTTCCAAATTAGCTAAGAAATTGACATTTACGAATAAATGAGCTGGACGTCAAATTAATTACCGTGCGGTGTTGCCGATTTTCTCACCACAGCTCGGAGCATTAGGACGGTTGTGTATATAGCTATTGCAACATATTGTAATACATGCAGTTATGTGTAATTTTCGAGAATATAAATAATTCATTGGCAACACTAATGGACACAATTATAGTTTAATTAACATAGCATTTATTACTACTTTACTGTAAGGGGGAATTCAAAAACAGTGTACAATAAAAATTGATATGGTCTGTTAGATAATAGCTTATTAAGGTCAAGACTGTGACATTTGTTGTAATGTAAAAGTAAACAATTTTTCATAGAAATAATGATCATCAGCAAACTCTGTGACTCTGAGTGAATTTGTTGTTTCCCGTTTGATTAAGTCTTTTTCTATGATACAATATTATCTTTCTCAGCTTAAGAAACCCACACACCTAGTAATGAATAATGAAAAAACCTGGTGTTTGAATTCATAATAAGTATAATTCCCTTTCAATAATAATAACAAATAATCCACCTACCTTTGCTGGTGGAGGACTGGAACTGGTAGGACTACTTGTGGTGATAGTAACACCAATTTTTCCACTTTCCTTTGACAAAACTTCTGCTTTTCGCTTTGTTCCAACAAGGTCCATTCTTGCCAACAAAGGCCTTCGGTCATCACTGCTAGAGCTGTTTGAATTTTCATTCTCAGCTGTTGAGATTGTTGGTGCAGAGGTACTTTCTGATGTTTCCTCAGAACCTGCAATGCGCCACATTAATGAACCCAAATCAGGCAGAGGCTGGTACTAATGAAGATTGTAAATCAAACTTACCAGTCCGAGTTTCATCATCTTCCACACTAGCAGTGCTTTCATGTTTGGGTTTAACTTCAATAGTACTGCTTTCTGAAGGTCCCTCATCTTGGCTCTCTTCTCCACTTCTTAGACCTTCATCTTCTGTAGCCTCTGCTACAGGAGCAACAAGTCTCTCTTTCTTTTTCGGTCCCCTTTTAGCTGGTCCATCTGACTTATGAGACTGCTCATAAAGTACAATCAAACGATTGTCCAGAATATTTTCTTCGGGTTCCCATGTGTTGTGCTTCTGACTCCAGCCTCTCCATTTTACCAAATATTCCACCACTCCCTAGAAGAGTGATTGATTTTCAGTAATAATTAAAATTAACATTTTTGAGATAGCAAAATAATATAAATGAACATTTGCTAATTACTCACATAATATAATATCAAAAATAATTTTCACTAGTTATGAGTGTACCAAGAGTGTACCAAGAGTGTACCAAGAGGAGCAGAGATTAGCTATTAGTAATAAATAATTGCCACAGCCAAACTCATCCTAAATTTTTCTACAAGTATTTCTCATGTTGGAGATTAATTGGTTGGTGAACTGAACTAAACTATAGTTAGAAAAATATAGCATGGTTTATGCAATGTTCCCAAGAACTAAGACTAATAACTAGCAACTAAACACTATACCTAGGAAAGTTGTTGATGTTTATACATTTTTCTGTTAGTTCTTGAGGAGAAATTCTTCCGACCTATAGAAATTCAAGTAAGTATTTTTATTCAGCCCATATACATATTACCTTTTTTTCACTAAGAATTTAGTTCTTAGTTAAAAGTTGGCCAACTTTTTGATCATAGTTCTTAGTACCAGTAAGGTAAGGGTTGAGTAAACTCTCTCATGAATTTGATGGTGTTAATTCTCAGTTATTAGTTCTCATGGTTTTAGTTCTTGGTAACTTTGCATAAACTAAACTTTGCATCCCTGATGTAAACATTTCACTTACATTAATTTAGTTAATATTGAATGCTATTGAAATGTTTGTCAACAGTTTAGGTGAAAGTAAAATCTGGACTTCACTTGAGCACATTCTTTTCAAAACAATTTTTATAACAGTTAGGCAAAATTAATCTACAAACATTCACATTGTAAAAAAAAGCTTTAGAATTTTTAATTGTTTCTATACTGAAAAAGTGTCATTTTTTAGGAGAGATTTTTTTGAAAGCACAATTAATTTTAAATGAAATAAATTCACCTAAATCTTAATCTACATTTTCAAATATAAAATCAAGAACAGGAAATGTTTAGAAAAATCGTTTTAGCTAATAGAGATTAAATGTCAAAAGAAACGTTAATTGAACATATTTGGGCATATATTCAACAGTCTTGTGAATATAAAGGGAGTACCTAATGTTTATTACAGACTTCCTAATAAGCTATGAACCATAATACCTTTCGAACACGTTTCCTCGTAATCCTTTCGGCGGCATAAACACGATCATCACCCATTCCCATTAGATCCATTGTTTACAAGATTCCACCAAGTTCGACAATTATGTATATATTTCAGGTAGCTGGATTTTTCATATCACACAATGCAACTTCTTTAGAAATTGCCCACATATTCAATGCAGAAAATTAAATTATACCAAAACAATTTTATAAGAAACGGCTATTTGCTATTTACTTGGTTTCCATTTTTTATTTTACTTTGCTCATGAAACATGACACTACAAACAGTGAAGTGTAAGACAAATGACAACTGACAAAAGTGACAAACGTAGAGTGTGGTAAAAGCAAAGAAATATAACATAGTTCTGTGGGTGAGGAAAAGGGTGAGTTCCCATTCATCGTTTTTGCAGTCGCACGTTAAGGCCTGATCATACCCTCGCGAATTATGCAATTTTTCTGCGAATAAAATGGCTACCAGTCATGCCGGACCAATCGTTGATGTAGAATCATGTCGGCAGCCATTTTATTTGCAGAAAAATTGCGATGTTCGCGAGGATATGAACTAGACTTTACGCATGGTGAATTCCCGACACTATTCACCGAATTGGCAATCAGAATGCGTGAAAAATGCGTGACGCGCGACGCAAAATACAAAAACGATGCATTGGGTACTCATCCTGAGACGTAGAGTCGTAGAAATAACACACAAAACACGAATGGAATACTACGAAACCGATGGTATAGTATTTTAGTTTGTAATTAACCCTTGGCCCAGAGTTTCAAGCACTGCTCTGTAGCTTCATATTTTAGCTCAATCATTGACTAGAAAATGCCATCTGTCAAAATCCACCAATAGCGAGTATGGAATAAAAAGCCCCGGAGAGGCCTTTTTCATCCTTGCTTCGAAGGCAACATAGCTTTATTTATTTACATGCACGGGGCCTCGTATCCATGGTTTGTCTAAACTCCATCAGGTGTTAGTTTCATTTATGCCCGCTCATTCTTTGTTTGTCGACGTGTTCCTTGTTTGTTTTATGGTTTATCTCACTCCCAATGTAAACAAACTCCCCATGACGTCTTGCCACTCGCCGCCCACCTCACCAATAAATTATACAAAAGGATACCGGTTTTCAGAACATGTATTGTGTTGGTATAGGCATGGCATCTCATTCTTTCATTACTCTGAAATCTGTACCAGTTTCCAAAACATATCTTCCGGTGATATATAGGGTATAGGCATCTCTATAGGGCTTTTCGGAAATTTACTCCCGATCCAGAAATATCACGTGACAGATCACCAACCCAGGTTCTGTTCTATAGTTTACGAACGGGTCAGATACAGGCAACACGTGCCCTTTTGCGTTGGGTTACGATTAATGATCCTGGGTTAGTGAACGAATAAGGCCGGAGTCTCATGCATCCGTTTATCCGACGGTACGATGATGCGAGAGTGTTTCTATTGGTCGAAATTCAAATATGGACGGATAAAATTTAAATTTCGACCAATATGAACACTTTCGTATCATCGTACCTTCGGATAAACGGATACATGAGACTCCGGCCTAAGAAACACTGAAGTTTCCAAATGCGGGTTAGTTACTCAGGCTAGCGCCTCACTAACATTTTTACATCTCATGCATGTACCAAATACGTCAAAATCTGACTGCGACCTCTTATTTGAACTCCCTTAGATGGACCTCGCCGAGCGGTGAAAATGTCATGCTCATGCTAAAATCGCATAGAGGTCTCCTGTATATCAAAGTGAGATCGCCGGTACATCCTAAAAAGATTTTCCATAGAGGTCAACAACCAATAATATACCGGTTACATCCTGATGGGAGGTACCAAGAATATGCGTTCTATTCATACTTTTTCATCGAATGCTTTCTTTCATTGGTGAAACTAGTACCCGTTTTCTGTATTATTACCAAAAGAAGATTTCCAAAAGATACATGAAATAAATGATCACTTGTCTCACCAATGAAATATTCTGAAAAGTAAATAAAAACGAATCTTGTTGGAATAAATATATAATCTACCCATGAGAACGAACACAAAGAAAAACGAATATTAAACATTCCACAAAAAACACTTTGTAAAAACTAAAAACTATACTTGCTCTTGAAAACTATATCAAAAAGTTATTCAATCTTATAGAACCATAAAAAATAAATTTTAACGTCTTCAAAAATATTTCAATAAAAACAAAAAACACAATAACGACTTTAAAAAAGGAGTTAATGAACACATATTCATTTATTTTACCTGTTCAACCTTTGCGAAGCCTCGCTCGAACCTCCCTTTGTGTAATATATATCATGCTCGATCCCTCATCACAACAACAGGAAATAACAAGGTTTGGCTTGCACTGGCAATAAAAGTGTATCGCAGAAATCGATTGAACTGTGTGTACCCACCTTCCACAACTCTGAGGTGAGATCTCTATTCTTTGGTTTTGGCGTAGTCCTAACCAGGAACATGAGTGAGCCAATTCCTTAGACAGAAACTTTTTAAAAATCCTAGTTATAGTCTTTCCAAGTCGTTCCACCTATGGACTTAAAAATTATTAAAAATAATTTAGTATAGGTATAACACATTATGCATGCGTTTGGAGTAACGGCCTCTCTGAAATATAAAAACATACGTATCCACAAATTTTTTCAATTAGAGATGGAAAATATGATGAACAATTAACAGAAACTGATAATTAGACTCACCTTTCTATAAAAATTAAACATGAAAATGAGTAGAATAAGCAGTAACAGCACATAAACATAAATTTGATTGGTAAAGCGATGAGCTGTCAAGTCAAATGTCAAAATGCCAAACAAAAAATATCTAGCTTCCTTTTTTTCATTCTCTCATAAGTAGCCATATAATAATATATTCTCGTTTCCTGATATTGGTTGCGAAGGATCGAAGGAAACCTAATTGGGACTTTTTCAATGTAAAGGTAAGGTTCAACGCAGATTTAAAAAGAAAAAAGAAAGTTATTTTCTGTCGGTTCACATTTGATAACCATTTCAAAGAACAAAGAACACAAAAAATATGTAATTTTATATATCACGAACAGTATAATGTATCCTGTTTCCGTAATCTCTGGCATATCTGTAGATTTGTATTGGTACATACACAGCATGTACTCAATGTTACTTCTCATGTTCATTATAGCATGACATTCTTAACACAAATGATCATGACATACTAGGTACATCTGCTCATAGATGTAAAACGAGTACATCTGTACTACGTACTCAAGGATACATCTCGTATCCAACTTTACATCCTAGGTACATCGCATAGATGTAAAATGAGTACATCTGTCCCAGTAAACATAAAAACATAACTTAAACATAACTGTTATATTACATTGTGACTTGGTGATGTTATTCAGAGATATGCTTGATGTTGCAGATACGTTGCGTCCATATGCCTTTGAGCCTCTTTTAAATATTACAATGTAATGTTAATTACTTAACATTACATAAATGTATCATATTTTGCGCAACTTTATTGTGACTTTATTACATACATATAATGTTACTCAAAATATCTATGCAACATTTGTAAAATGTAACATTGTAACATCAGGGTGGAGCATATACTCATTGTTTACCAACACTTATTTTTCTACACTTAAAGTTGTATTTCTGGATTTTCAGTAGTCACTTTTCAGTAGATGAATAACAACAATAGCAATTAATAAAGTTATTCATCTACCAAAGAGTGACGATTGAAAATCCAGAAATACAACTTTAAGTGTAGAAAAATAAGTGTTGGTAAACAATTAGTATAAGCTCCAACCTGTATACTAAGAAATAAAATATGTATATAAGAGGGTAATGATGTAAAACATACCAATCAATCAAAAAACTTTATTGTCAATGATTAAAATCTCATGGATAAAGCGATATAAAACAAGACAGTTACATCATTAACAATTAACAGTATAAAAAATATAATCTTGAATCACTATGAACAGACCAAAGTACCTAATAATATGACTTACCACCTGAATCAGATGAAAAATTTATTGATAGATCTACCAAAGTTAAGTGTTATTAGAAGAATAATATTGAATGAAAACCTATTTCTTTTGAAAAATAAAAACAGATATCACTGAATCAATAATTATATGGTTGTTGTCTCGGTCACTTCTCCTTTCTTTTTAGTTTCTGATCTGCTAATGTCATCCAATCCATTACTATGAGTCAAACTCTTCATCTGTGATTAATCTGCAAACATCTTTTACATATTCTGAAGATATAGTCATTACAGTCACTGAAAACTCATATTAATTTTTAGGGTATAAGAAAACGACCATCCAATAATTATTAATGATTCTATGTTGCCCCTAGAGGTAAAAGAAAAATAATTACTTACGTTCCAGTATGTCCATAATTATCAATTCAAAACTTTTGGATTTTTTTCTTTACCCAATCCAGAAGGGCTCATCTTCGATTAGTTCGGAAACAACAACTGCTATTTAAGTTTTTGTAATCTGATCATTCAATAAGTACCAGTTTGTACATCAAAACTGATAGAGGAATGAGAAAGGACACTACCAAACTGAAAAGAAAGAGAAAATGCAGTTAGTTTATTGATAATTTGTATAAAACAATTCAAGTGATTTCTCTACAATCTCAAGAAACGTTAATATTATCATAGATTAATTAAATTAAGAAAGATCAGAACACTCTGTATAAAATATATAATTTTGAGTTCACTTACAAATTAAGCAGCTCCAATATTGTTGTTTTAGTAAGCTAAATTCATTGGTTTCGGTTCCAAAACTTCCCTTGATCAATCGGTTCAAAATAATTTGACACAGCTCCAGATGTCAGCAACCATTTCCATGCTGTGCAGGAACCACAACTGATAGCTTTTCTACTATTCATAGCATCATATGTAGATACTCTCTAATCAATATAGATATCACTACATTCACTACATTCACTACATAACCTAAATGATAAAATAACAATTAGTGGATGGAGTAGTGAAAAATCATAATCTTACCATGAAAATTATGAGTTTTGCAATCCTATTGATTCCAATCACTTTTAAGTAGTTTGAATTATATTTTAATTCTATGAACTCAAAACTCATACCATGACCGCCATGATTATTAGGATAAAATGAACGATGGCGTCAGTGATATATTTATTTCATATTTACTGGGTAATACTGTTTGGACGTGGATATTATTTTTTTAAATTACGTAGATGAATGACGTCATGACGTGGTCATTACCCAAACATTACATTTAAGAAACCTTTAAGATAATATTAATTTCAAGGCTCCCTGTACACATGTCAGTAATGTTTTGAGAAGGTTAGACAAAAATATCGAACAAATAACATAACTACTCTGTCTAAGACATATCTAGGCAACATATAATGAACTTTATATGTATTATCTAATGAATATTATTGGATATATTATTTTGATATTACATAAACATATAGTTGAAAACACTGTGTTGGAAACGTGAAGATGACATTAATATAATGTTAGTTTGCCAATATCACAAAATTGCACAAAAGTTATATCTGGAAAATATTTTTGTTATGTATCATGTCTAGTGGGGTCGTACGTACTCAAGGTCACATCTCGTATACATCGGTATAGCATTGTTAACAGGGTGATCTCATCAACTCGAATAGGTTCCCGAAAAGCCTTTTTAGTCTTTTAGCGCATTCGACTGAAATGCTCGCATTCGGTGTTGGAGCGTATTTAGTGCTGCTTTGATTTGGTACAGAATTCTTGATTATATACATGCAAAAAATGCGAATTTATTTAGCTCAACTATCACTGACACGAAGCACATGTAAAGTGACAAGCGTATTCGACTGGACCGATCAAATTATCAAAAAGCAGAACCCTTGTTTGCACCGTCCACAAAGTACAGTGCAGAAATATTCGAAGTCGTAGCGAGCGCTATTGCCAGTCGAACATAGATTTTGCTCTAACCTCGAGTAATACATGCCAAGTCGAATAAGAATATTATTGGTACCTTGGCAGTGTATATCCAGCTGAACACACTATTTAATTACTTTGAGGAACAAATGAAACGCAGCTAGTAGATATCTTTTCTGTCAGTAGGCACGTTATCATTTGTCAGGTTTCTTGTGTGTTATGACTTGTGACATGCCGAATGACCCGTGGTGTGTTGTGTTCCGTGTTTCTACGTCTACCTAAGCTAACTTTAGGTTATGTTATGAATTTGTGATTTGAATTTTAAACTGATTAAACTTTAAACATACAATGGCTGGACCAACTAAAAGACCGAAGCGACCTGTGAATCCTAATTCTGAAGCTGGTGCTGAATCTTCAGGCGAAGAGAGTGATTCAGGGACTTACCATGGACAACAGGTATTGTTTTTATTAAGGTCTAAAATCACATCTTCAAAAACGTGCCAATTATAGCAAAGCGAATTAAAATATGTGCGATAGCTCTTTCAATTTGGAACGACGTCTATGAAAATGTGTGAAAGTTTCGTATCAGAACGTAAACAATTGTAAAAGTTATGATCAAATAAATATTCGAAAAACAGTTTTAAATAACTCTATAATGGGTAGTTCACACAACACGAAAATTAAATAAGATGAGCTTATTGAACTGAGTGATATGTAAGAAGCTGCCAATTAACATTTTGAATTTAATTACTTTATCATTTTTCCTTCTCTTATTTAATTTTTGTATGAACTTCTTTATGAGCGTTGTGTAGTTTTACCCCTTTATATAACTTTATCTTACTTGCTATATAAACTCACCATAAGTTTGTTGCCTAGTGATTTGTCGAGTGACATTGTTGAAAAATTAAAAGCTGTTAAGGTGAATTAGGTATTTCTACTAATAATCAGGAGGAATTTGTAAACAAGATGCATAGAATCTAGTTAGGTATCAACAAACTAGATCAAATTAATTTGAAAGTTTGTCCACTCTCAATTTCAGTAACTTTTAATGTGTTGAAGATACAGTTATGGGCATTCAATACGATTTTATATAGAATTAATTGATTTTTTGTATGAGTTCTTTTACTCAAACATTTTTCTCACACCAATATTCACTCTAGGAAATTGTGGCCAATTTTGAAGGAAGAAATCCAGAAGCACATGACTTTCATGGAATACAGCAGCTATTGCAACAGTTGTTTTTGAAAGCCCATGTTGATTTAACGCAAATGACTGACATGGTTATTGCACAACATGGTATGGGATGTGTGTTGAAACAAGAGTCTAATGATAGTGATGATGAGGATGAAGATGCTGATATGAACGAGGAGAATATTGTTTTTGGTATTGCAACTGTTATCAATTTGAATTCACATCGGGTATGTTTCTATTGAACTCTATACATTTTTCTGTTATGAATCATACCTTTTTTCTATTTTAAGGAAACACCTTGTATACAGCAATTAACCTCTTTATTGGAAGAGCTTAGCGACAAACATGCTGATCCACCTAGCCAAGCTAAAATTAAAGAAGTACTGAACAAAAACATTGCATTCTTGATAAATGAACGTTATGTTAATCTACCAGCACTTGTTTCTCTATCCATGTTGAATTCTCTATCAAGTGACATTGAGAAAATGAAGAAAAAAGACCCATCATATGACTTTGCATACTACATTATGATTTCCAAAACATATAAACCAAAAGACAACAACGATGAAGAGATATTCTCAAATGATGAAGAGGAGTATTTCTGTAAAGAAGCTATAGTGAATTTTGAATTCTGTGTTGAAGATGAGGCAGATACTGGACTTGGGGGAAAATGGTTATCTGAAGACAAGCAAGTTGTACCTTATAGAAGAATTATAATATTTGAAGCCAAAAAACTGAATAGCATTTTGGAAAAAGTTTCAGCTGTTGTGCAGCCTCAATGATGAATATGTTGTTTTTGTAATATATGACTTCATTTTATAATTTATATTGTCTTATTTCTAGTTATGGAAAATATACCAGAATGATTGCTGTGCAGAATAACTAATTTTGTCAACTACTACAAACTACTTTTTAAATAAACAGAAATTCATATGTTAACCGTAATCTCAAATTTTTTTCCGATAATACGTGAAATTTTCACTAATCAAAGACTCCCTTATGTAAAATTACCAAAATTAAAACAAGTTATCCACAGATAGATAGAACTTGTGATACATACAGGGTTAGTCAAAATGTATGGACTCGCCCATTTTTCTCAGTTAATATGAAAGTTCTTACAACATTTCATTTCTATGGAATTCTAGTATTTTTTTGATGAGCTATTGGTGGAGAAGTGACGTCATATACGAGATACCGTGGTATTAGCAGTTCTATAATAGGTATTATACTGGATGATTCAGCCATAAGTATTCGCGGTTGTATCTTTCTTTTTAGTAGAAAAATCAACGTCCCTTACACATATTTTTTAATGGTGTATTGAAAGTCGTTAGTGCCTGATTTCAATTATAGGTATACATGTTTTCACCTGTCAAAGATTTTCATGTCAACTTTTTTTATTCAAATGAATTGATACATTTTTTGTAAATTATGATAAGAGGCGAATTGGTTCTGCTTCAACTTCTTTGATTTTTCCCACTTCCGTGTTCATTTTGTCTATCTCTCTCTCGACAGTTTCCATTCTTTCATCTAAACAATTCGCCACATAAAAAGTTTTCTTTTCAACCCTTTAGAGTCTCCTAGGAGTGTCTCCCAGAGTTCTTCTTTCAGGCTATTCGAATTTTCAAGAAGCTTGTCTTCCAATTCATTCGAATTTTGTTGTAGTTTATCTTTCAAATTCACCGAGATTTCTAGATATTTCATCCAGACTCTTAGAATTTTGTTGCAGTTCCTCCTTCAAACTATTCGAATTTATTTTCTAGAAAATCTTCCAGACTCACCGAGGTTTGTTGGAGTTATTTTTTATGGGGTTCAGTTTCTTCTATTTTAGTCATTATCAAACTGAGATCAATTCCAGAAAGTTCGAATAAAAAGTTTTCAGGGCATTCTTCGTCATGAATCAGTCTTTTGCGAATCTTTTCTGAAGTACGGCCTTCTTTCCGGTCGTTTCTCACTCTATTTCCTCTACCTCTATCTTCAGTTCAATGACCTTCAAATTTAAAATGAACCTCCTCGAAAATATTTTGTCATTTGGTGTTTTTGACCAAGCAGAGATAGTAACATTTAATAAAGATATATGTTTTTGAGTAATACTACTTTACCATCACTGACTGAAGTGATAAGTGGTAAGTCAATGGTTATTTTCTAAACGAAAATGAATTTTGATTTTCCCGTTGATTTTGAAATAAAAGTTCTCGCTCCAATTTGCCTCTGTGAGTAATGTTTACGAGAAATAAAAAAACCTAATGTTTGAGAGAAAATTAATATAATTATTGAAGAATACTTATTTGAGGAGTCTACAAAAAGTAGCTATGGAAAAGTGTCGAAAGTTTTAAAAAGTAATCGTAAAATAGAAATACTTAGAAAAAGAAAAATTTTGAAAGAAGCTAGATGAGATTTTTTTATTCATATCATTGACCGTGGTAGTCGTGGTGTTAGAACGTTTGCTCTCACTCAGACGGCCCGCGGGTTTGATCTCCGGGACAGCCTGCCACTGAGCTAAAGTGGTTCGAAATCCACTTTTATTTAAGCTGTAGGTCCCGGATCGTCCTTTGCTCGCACAAGCTATGCTTTTGAGGGGTTTTCTCCGAAAACCTGGGTTTTTACTTCTAAAATACACTACTTTGTTCCCATTTAACCACCCCTCTTTGTCTCTCTTACCGTTAACAATATCCCAATATGCAATGAGTCAAATTTGAATAGCCCTGTATAAGAAAAAATCCTATTATTATAGGTCTAGCCATATAGGATATGAAAGAAAAGTAACACCAGATCGCAGCTCGAGTGATTTCTTTTCTTGAATGTTTCGAATGCTAATTCATGAATTACAATATATGTACAAAATTTTATCTACAACTGGTATATTATGAACACGAAGATTTTTCGTAAATTATTGAGGGCTTATTTCAAGTTTATATGGCAGTTATCGAGTAAGTTATTATGATATTGTAACGATTTCGAGACCGGACTGATCTAATTAATTATGCACCCTCGTTCAACTACGACAGCATATCTGCTGGCCTACGAATCGCCGAGAACAAGCTGGAATAAACTCGATCGCCTCCATCCGCTTCTAAGAGCCATCTAGATGAATCTTCCTATAGTCTAGATTTATCGAGGGCTTTGTAAATAGAATCCGCTTGGAGTATATAAGTAAACGGGATAGCAGAGGGCGAGACAGTCAGAGTTCAGTCGAGTTAATTACAGTTCCAGAGTTCGCAGATAGCGACTGACACAGTAGAAATAAATATTTTAGTTGAATAATTGTTTTAAATAGTGTTTTAAATAAATTAGAAAAATTAGTTAGTGCAGTTTTACTATAATATAATAATGGAGTGACTTGATGAAATAGGCGTAAAATGATTGTTGATAATATATGTACCTATATATCAATATTTGTGGTTTTCAAATTCGTTTGAAAAAAATTATAGTTTTCGGTCACAAAAACAGGAAAAAAGTTATTCCTACCTCGTATATCTGTTTTTCATGTCGAGTTGAACATCAGACTATTTTTGAAATTTCCTATTGATAGAAAAAATTTATCTTGGAATTGAAAATGGGGTCAATAAAAACTGGAATTATTGTTTTTTTTATTACTCAAAAATCAGATAGTGTCTTATGACTCTTAATAATGTGTCTTCATGATTATAAGACACTGCATGATGATGGGTCTTCAGTCACTGATATGTGTTTGTGTTTTATATAAGATATGTATAAAAAGAATAGCATTTTAAGCAAGCCTCATTCAAATTAAAACAAAAATTGGAGCATCGAAAACAGAAATTCGTAATTTGTATTATTTATACATATGTGAATCTGTACTTAATTTCGATTCTCAGAAGAAATCGAAGCAGTTACAAATATACTCACTGATTTCGAGTTCGCAACCTACTTATTTCGCTCTTTTCAATAATAAAAAATCATCAAGACATTAAGCCACTCGCATCTTCGCAAATAATCACATCGAATTGTATCGAGAATAAACAATTTCTTTATGGTAATTGGATGTGTTATTATTCAAGACGCTTTCTTCGGTTAACAGTTTTTTGGTCATATAAAGATACTCTCTTCCTTTGACCGGGAGAAATTAGTTTTGATGCAAGTTGTAATTCCTAATTGGTGAATCAATTTTGGCTTCTTCAGTCATTCGAAACAGATGATCGATAAGTGACGGAACTGAATTTGAAACAACCCATAAAGATCGTAGTAAAATACTTTGACTTACGAATTATTTTTATTGTGTAGCTTCAATGAAGTTCAATATTTACTTCTAGCAGTATTTTTTACCGCAACAATACCATGACATAAAAGGGTCTTGGAGTATAAGGTGTTATATTATGTGCAAGAATTTCTTTGTAGTGAACAGTTAATTTCTTCAGTAAATCTTTTGTTTCACGATGTGTCAGTTAAAATTTTCAGTGGGACTACTATTCCTTTACCTGTGTAAGTACTCTCACTCAAGATAGTGCCCCATGTTTTGTAATATTCATATTTGATCATTATTAAAAAAATTGATTATGAAAAGAATAAGATGATATACCTACAGTGCCATGAATTCAGTGCCACCTCCACTATAGCTCCTATGATGTATTTGTGCCCCAAATTACACCTTTAATATAAATTCCATTCAACGGAAGTTTTGACATAATAGAATAGTTATTTACTTACTGACTGGCGAAAAAATATAACAAAATTCTGTTTTGAATTGATTTATTGTCCTTTTTTCAACTCGATCGTTAACTGAGGAAATTTTTGAATAAATGAGCAATATATACTGTATTTATAAGAAGAGTTAAAATAATATAGGTACTCCTGAAAAGAGAAAAAAACAAACTTTCTTACGATACTAAAAATGTCATATTGTTCCATTTGAAAAAATCGTCGATGACAGATATTCATGATATGTTATTACGAATGTCAGAACGAAATATATAATCATTAATCAAAAAATTATATTTGAAAATTATTTTACATTAATTCTTCTTCTTATTCACAAACCGTGAACAAAAAGAGAACTTATATTCTAATTTAAATTTTCCTGATATCCCTCATGCAACTATTGATAAGCCCTTATAATTTGTTGTAATTTTTCTCAAGCGAGTTGGTTTTGTGTTACCAAGCAACTCGCTTTCGAAAATATACGGCAAATTATTTATCTCGAAATTATCACATCGTAGATTAAAATTGCAATTTCAATTCCTCATATTGGAGACTCTGCAATTAAAAGTAATTCTAAGGATTTAGATAGTGTAATCTCTCAGGTACCATAATCAAAAAAATAAAAGAAAACAGAGAGAAAACAATTTTATTCAGCAATATCTATATCAATAGTATCTGATTGTTTCCACACTTACAATTGATTAATATTTATGGTAATATTTATATTATAATTACTATGTTGGAAACTTTTCTCAAAACTATTATTTTTGGTAGGTTCTGAAAATGTTGAGAACAAAATATTTCTTGAGTGGTAAATTTGTTAACAATCTGATTCATTCCGATTTCTTGTATCAAATTGTGTTCGTTTTCGTGTCCTATAATATTTTCGTTGCGTAGCCCTCATAGTTCTCAGGTCTAATACCGGAAAAAATTATTACCTAAACATTGATACTTCATTTATCTGGAAAGTACGCAATTTGCAAAAATTCTTTCCGTCGACATCATTGACAGGCCGATAAAATCGGTCGATCGAGCCATCCTCCAAAAAGACTCCTTGCTTGCTCTGCCACATCGTTTTCTTGTTCCCATCTGAGATCAAGGATACTAGTAGAACTTCATTTCAGTTAGTTCGTGCTGTTCTCCGCACTTGTCCACCATACGGCTGACCTATATTAGATTTTTGGTCATACGACTGCTGTGTACAGCTAGCGCATAATCTCTGGGTTCTCTCCCCAATAACTTTCTGGGGTTTTCTTCAGTTTCAATATTACTGATTGATTGCTACTACTGAATCTGTTGTTAGGATATAAACTTTATGTCGTCATATATACCTACATGTGCCGAATCGGCATAGTCGATCTGAAGAACAGTTCGCACAAGTCTCTGAGACTTCTGAGGATTATTCCTGAAGGTACAGCCGGTTGACGGAAAGAATAAAATACATATACGAAAAGTTTGAACAATTAGGTAATAATTTTTTATCTGTTATTGTGCCCGATGACTCTACTGAAGGTCTTCCATCCATCACACACCACACAAAGCATCATGTATGCTACGTTCGCTATGTTGGCGATGCATTCCAAATATAGCTCATATTATTTCAATTGTTTTCGGCCAAATAGACACTCGTATGTATGCTATGTTCGCGATGTAAGCCACGTCGCATGTCAGGGAATGTTGGTAGCGCTAGTACTTCGATAACATACGTAGCTTTAGGTGTGGCCACTGGGTACTGCTAACATTGCATACGTAGTAAATATAGCGTGCATAGCAAATCTAGTAAAGCGCTCTGTGTGACTTCTATATATCAGAAACTCAGGAAGTTTTACAATGGTCTCCGATCTTTGACCTGCAGTTCTTTCACGCATCTCAGAGGTCAAGCTCTTCTGGTTGAAATGTTATTTTCCAAAAGTAGTTTTTCGAATAAGTTTCATTGTGAATTTGCAATTTTTGAACTTTACATCATGTAATCTCATTACCAGTTAATGCACAAACCAGAAGAGACGTCCCGCCAAGCCTATGCAAATAAATACGGTTTTTATAAAAACAGACTCTTTTCTACTTGAAATTGCAATACAATAAATTGCCTTGTTTTACACCTATTGAAACATATTTTCATTTGTCCACAGCTCAGTGCCAATCTCAATTCACGCTTCCGTATCAACCCGTCAAAGATGCCCTATTTCTTCACAATATCGTCAGCAGTAACCTCACACTCAGGGACTGCGTTTTCCGACCCTCCAACGGGAGAGATGTGTGTCCAGATCGAGACATCCGATACATTCTCTACACGAAAGGCGAAAAACAAATCGTAGATTACACTCAAACCGACTGGCTGCGGCAAAGTATTTGGGATTCAACGAAGGAAGACATTATGTTGATCCACGGATATGCTGGAGGGGATGATGAACTTCCAATGGTAGTGCTGAGGGATGGTAATTCATTTAAGTTATTAATAATGAAAATTAAATGATTGTTGAATTTTGAAGTAGATCAACTATGAGAGTGCTACAACATCTTCACCCTCAACCAGTGTCATCAAGGTCAACGCAGAAGTTCAATCTGAATACCTGCACTCTCAATAGTATCTATTTTAATAATGAATTATGGTGGATTACGTAATCCAATCTTCCGCAAAAAAACCTATACAATAGGTATGGTCGTCGGCAAGTATTCAACAGAAAACAACTACTGCCCCCTACGACCGTTGAATTATATCTGTTTAATACTTGGCAAAGTTTTCTACAAGAACCCCTTTGCAATGCATTTCAAATATCAAATCTGAAATTATTTTTCGATTTAATTGGGGGAACACCTCCGTACCGGTTTCATGGTCATTGCCAATCATCAGCGAAGGCTAGTTCGATCCAATTGAATCGAAAAATCCTTTCATCCTAATTGGAAATCCCTGAGACAAACACTGAAGTATGAATTCAGCGCCATCTCTGGGTTCCAGATTGAAATGCACTCCGACTACGTGTCGACTTCAATATGAAGCCAGAAACATCATGAAAGATGGGCGACACTACTTGACGGAAGATCATAAAACTAATAATGAATTATGGTGGATTACGTAATCCAATCTTCCGCAAAAAAACCTATACAATAGGTATGGTCGTCGGCAAGTATTCAACAGAAAACAACTACTGCCCCCTACGACCATTGAATTATATCTGTTTAATACTTGGCAAAGTTTTCTACAAGAACCACTTTGCAATGCATTTCAAATATCAAAGCTGAAATTATTTTTCGATTTAATTTCATGATGTTTCTGGCTTCATATTGAAGTCGACACGTAGTCGGAGTGCATTTCAATCTGGAACCCAGAGATGGCGCTGAATTC
Organism: Chrysolina americana; assembly: GCA_958502065.1. Classification (NCBI taxonomy): domain Eukaryota; kingdom Metazoa; phylum Arthropoda; class Insecta; order Coleoptera; family Chrysomelidae; genus Chrysolina; species Chrysolina americana. Next base: position 13,906,784 of record OY293413.1, read on the forward strand.
ATACTTCAGTGCTTGTCTCAGGGATTTCCAATTAGGATGAAAGGATTTTTCGATTCAATTGGGTCAAACTAGCCTTCGCTGATGATTGACAATGACCATGAAACCGGTACGGAGGTGTTCCCCCAATTAAATCGAAAAATTATTTCAGCTTTGATATTTGAAATGCATTGCAAAGTGGTTCTTGTAGAAAACTTTGCCAAGTATTAAACAGATATAATTCAATGGTCGTAGGGGGCAGTAGTTGTTTTCTGTTGAATACTTGCCGACGACCATACCTATTGTATAGGTTTTTTTGCGGAAGATTGGATTACGTAATCCACCATAATTCATTATTAGTTTTATGATCTTCCGTCAAGTAGTGTCGCCCATCTTTCATGAAGTATCTATTTTGTTACCTGTTACAAAGCATAGGTTGAGAGGAAATACTTACACCTGATCAAAAGTCATTTATCTGATCGTGAACAGAAAGTAAATATTGAGTACCGCAGGGAACAGTTTCGGGTCAATTATTATTCATTATTTACTTGAAAAGCTTACTTTATATGAACACAATTGGAAAAATTCTCAGCTTTGCTGACGATACGGCGATAGTTTATACAGGAGACTCATGGGATGCGTTAAAGACTGAAGTCGAGAATGACTCCAATAAAATTATAAACGGGTTTCAAATTAATAAGATAAATTTAAACGTAGAAAAAACAAAATACCTGCCATTTACCTCATACACGAATGGATTATCAAATTTAGGAGACTTATTCTTCAGTCAAAGTTTATACATTGAAGAAGCCAATTCCGTCAAATATTTAGGAATCACTCTTGACAGACATTTGAGGTGGGACTTACACGTGGAGAATGTGACCAGAAGAGGTTTACTTCCAAGATTAAAAAAACTCTAAGAATTCTTGGATGTCGGCCATCTGAGAACCATTTATTTTGCACTGGTACAATCCCAATTGAAGGGTACAGGGAAAAAACCAGCTAAGTCCATTTTAAATTGCAGTAGCTTCACTATTTGGTGGAAAATGTTCTAGTTTCTCTGAAGGATCAAGCGGTCAGGAGAATAACATAAGTTACAAGTTTTATATTGTCAAATTCCTAACTTAGGTTGCTGATTTGGTAAAAACTTATAATGAATTTTCACCTAAAAATGCCAATAACTCTGACATCATTATTTGTGACTTAGTTTGTTTTTCCCCTCTGTACCCTTCAATTATCATATGGCATTATAGCATGGGGAGGAATCTATGATTGTTATCTGGAAAAACTAAATGTTGTGCAAAAATTGATACTGAGGATCATATATGCAAGAGAATTAACATACCCCAGTGATAGTCTTTTCAGGGAATCCAATGTTTTCGATATACGACAACTTCTTTGCCTACAAATTGCACTCAGTGTCTATAAGTACAAAATATCAATGAAACAAATACATCATTCCTATCAACCAAGAAATAAAGAAAATAAGTTGGATATACCTCGCTGCGAAAAATCCATTGGCCAACGCCACTGTAGTTTCTTAGGTCTAAAATTATGGAAAAAAATACCGATAGGATTCAGAATTACAAGCAGTTTCATTTCCTTCAAGAATAAAATAAAAAAAATAGATATCAAACACAGCAAGAAATTTATTCACTGATCTAATTGATCGGAATATTTTATAAATGAAAAAAAAAAATTAGATCAAAGTATAAAACAAAAAATAATCTAGTCGAATTGTATGAAATTACCAGAAATACCAAATACCAACAAAAAAACTGATTATTGACAAAATCATAGGAAAAAAAATTACATCTCAATTAATATGATGAAATTTCACCTTGTATTTTTTTAAATCAAAATTTCAATAAATTTCAATTGCATATTAATTAGTTCAACCTATTTTAGTCTTATTTATTTGTATCCAAATAATTTTAAGTACTCTTCATCTTATCATTCGACTCTATTCAATCATTTGTAGCGTACTCACGTGAAATGATAATATCACGTTCAAGCTATACACTTCTTCTATGATTTTCTCTGTTTATTCCCCACCAATTCATGTTCGTCGCATTCTTTTTATATTTGAATAAACAATATTATTATTATTTTTATCTGAGAGCTATGGAGCATTGTGGGAAAGCTTTGTATTGGTGTTTGTATAGTAACACGAAAAATGTAATAAAATTCATTGGTTAACTGGAAAACTTTTAGGTATGAACTCCACGATTGAATTTGGTGCTCAGTACTTTTGCCACAAGAGTATTTTGAATTTATGGTTGATTAGAAGTCACTGAGACAAGACAAAAGCAACGATATATTTGGGTGTACATACAGTGTATTATGTAGCTTCAAAAAATGTTCTCGAATAATACCTTCTAAAAAATTGTTTCCAAGTGTTATCGTTGTGGGCTCAAAGACCATCTGAAGAAAGATTGCACCAAAGAAGTGAAGCGAAATGACAAAGCTAATTAGTCAACCCAAGGTTCTGCTTTTCTGCTGAACTTCCACCCCAATTTTTTTTGGATATTCCCAATAAGTAATAGGTGGAAATGGTCAGACTATGAAAGCAATCGGCCCAGGGAATATTAATGTTGAAAACGTCATCAGAAAATGAATTAAAAATTGTCTGGTTATTGTACTTGAAGTTGAAAGAAATATTTTCTCGATAAATACCTACGTAGTTCATGAAGGCATGACGTTAAATTTGTAGAAAAATATCTGTGATAATTTGAAGCAAGGTCGAAGTGTAGCAACAAAATCACGAGATAGGGGGTTATATCTCACGTATATTCGAATGTTACCACAGAAGTCCAAATAGCAGCCAACGATCCGTTACAAATTTGGCATGAACGTCTTCATCACCAGAAAAAATTTCACGTTCAGACTACAAGGACTTTTGTAATGCCTGTATCTTTTGTAAGCAACATCGTTTGAGTTGTGACCAAAGAGTAAAAGAGTTCAGAAGCCTGGGGAGCTTATAAACGCTGATGTTTATGAATTGGCAGTTCAAGTTACCTGGTAGTGTTCAAGGTCGATTTCAGTAAGCTTTGCTGTGTTTACTTCATCAAACAAAAATCCGAAATGGAAAGAAACACCAGAAAATTTTCTGTGCTAAGCTGAAGGAATTAGTCATTCAGTGAAAAAGTTAATGTCGGATGGTGGCAGGGAATTAATAAAGATATCGATAAAATATTCACTACGTTTGGTCTTACACTCCTGAACATAATCTTACACTGCTAGTTGCTGGGAGACGCGCCCTGTAATTAGTCAATATAATGACGAGAAGTTTAAATGAGATGACAGCTGCATGCACACTCAGTTAAAAATGCTCAAGTTATTAGTTAACGTAACATGACCTGAACTAGATTGACGTTAAAAGAATTGCCGTAGAAAAAGGCACTTTATTTTCCTGTGGCTTCACAAATCCACGAACTGCTTTATTTTAGGTATTAAAATAATCTAAGGGATTCGCATGCAGCTGTTTTTTCATTTAAACTTCCTACCGTTATAGTGACCTATTACAGAGCGCGTCTCTTGGCAATAAGGGTGAACAAGTTAAGAAGTTTTGTTCCTTTTTATTGAGTTTTGTGGACCCAGTAGAAATCTATATTGGATATAAGGACACAACAGAATACCAAAAACAAGGAAGCTGACGAATTTTCTGTCACCAAATTGTAGAGTGATGTTGTTGCTGAAAGTATCTATGTGTCCACCAAGGGTAAAGCCATCAGTGGAAAAACTTACCAGGACGAAGGCATGAAAAACTGTTCTGTTCTTTGCAGAACCATGCAAAAGAAATACTTAATAGCTGGTTAACTCTAAGCGAAAACCTGTTAAGGATCAATACAGAGTTTGTCACTGGACATACCCCTCTGAAGAAATATCTGTATGAATTAAGAATATTTGAACATAACTCACTGTGCAATACAATGAGTGAATGCGAGAGACAGGAAATATTTTGGGGAGGTAGGACCCCTAGACCCAAATACATAAAAATAAACCAGACTGTCAAAATAAGTGCACCGTGACTAGAAAGTTGTTGGACGCAGCGCCCCCAGAATTATGAATTGCTTGAATTCACTGATGACCTTGATCACAAAAGACATCTTGAAAAAAACTTCCTACAGAATGCAAACATTTATTAATGTTTTTTAGTCAAATGAGGACCTTGACTTTGTAATAATATCTTCTATTCACGTTGGTTAATAATAATCAATGCTGTTTCAGCTTATATCAGAAATGGCAGTTACAACGTATGGGTCGTGGATTGGGGTAAGTTATCACCTCCACCATGTTACAGAGCTGGAGTCAATAATATGAAAGCGGTTGCAAAATGCACTGGAGAACTCTTGACGTCTTTGAGAACTGCTGGCCTTCCAACTGAAAAGATGACGTGTGTTGGCCATTCACTAGGTAAGCGAGCTCAGAAAATAGTACTATAGATATCATACAGTTCTATCCCTTCGCAGGTTCACACGTTTGTGGTTTGATCTCCCGTTACGTGATCTTCCGTATCCATCGAATAATTGCCCTGGACCCAGCTAGACCTATGATCACTCCTGGGAACAGACTTTCAACGGCTGATGCAATGGCTGTTCATGTCATGCATACGAATGCCGGACATTATGGTGAAGGAGGAAGGAGTGGCCACGTTGATTTCTGTATTAATGGCGGAAGGGCTCAACCATATTGTGAAAATGCCGACAGTAAGTTAAATAATTCAGTATAAGGATGACAAATATTTCACAAATATCGGTTGATAAAAATAAAGATATCAGTACAGTATTGCGATTCAGTTAGGTAGAAAGTGAAATCATATAGTCTATTTTTGAAGTTGGTTTGGAATGTACTGTCACACCGCGTGGCATCACACGTTAAAAGGTAAAGACCTTGTCTTCCTTAACTAGCACAAGTCTCTCGAAGACTTTTGAGGGTTGCTCGTAAAGGTGCAGCCGGTTGACGGATAGATCAATTTTTTTAATCGTCGGAATTAATATTCTTCCACCATATACAACAGTAAACTGCTACATTGTTGTATTTGGGGTTGCTTTCCCTTCATTATATGTGAACTAGGAGTTACAGCTATAGATCACTATTTAAACTTGATTGTGCTTATTACATTGTAGTGAAAATACTCCGAACTATAATCTAAAAATTTATTTGTCATCGTAAACTATAACTTCTAATTCATTATGAACAATTAAAGTAATTTATACCACTTTTGCTAAGTCAACTCTGTCTATTCACAACTGATTGTCTGTGAACTGCAATCTGTAACTAAACTCGCTTCGCGATATTCCTATATTTATACCGGCAGTGGGTTTCTAGAAATTCAAGAATTTCCAAGAAAATACGTGAGAGGTTGCCATTTAGAATAGTTCTGAACACTTTCTTCTTCGATGTGATGATGTCATGTGTGCACCGTAACGATTATTATCTTATCTTATTATCTAAACACGAGCAGTCAAGTGTACTATACAGGTCCGGCTCCTGCACGTTACATGGCCTCATTCTTTAAGACCTTTCATTTCGAAATGTCATCTTTGGAGTGTGTCCATGTCTGCATCATGAAGTTCTATGGAAGTAACACTCCCACAGTCTTGGGTTGTGGAAAATGGTTACAGCAAACCAAAATAATGACGCTGCTGGATCTGAATATCGTCTACAACGTTTTATAGCTCTCCAATCCAACCCATCAATCCCACAGGCAAATTTTGGGACTGCCAGGTTCACAAGATTCTGGTCCAGCATCGTGTCTCTTAATCTGGTAAGGCTCTTCCAGAAATCTTAATAGGACGGTTTATATCGAGATTGCTACCGAGTAGAAGATGTTTCTCTGGCCCTTCTTCAACTGTATCATCCCTCCAACTTCTGGGTCCTGTTCCCGTAGTTCCTGGAGTTGACCGAACTTCTTGGAGAATATCACAGTGATGCCTCTGGACATTTCAAGATCTTCTGGGACACAGTGAGCTAGGGCGTAATCGGCAGCTGCTGTAATACTACGAAAAGGATATTTATGTGGGTTCTATTCTGTGGTACATACACTGTGGCTGGACTGGGGTTCTGTTGTATCATGAAATGTTCAGATCTGGCCTTTCTACATCACTCTGTAACTGGTAACACAGCTTGGAACAGGACGGGACTGCATTATTTGGTACCCTGGATTACTGGCTGTTGACAAGCATTCTTATACCGGAAATACAGGTTTTTGATATTTCAACTTCTGGTTCTAGAACATCAATGGTTTCGTCTATGGTGTCCCCTCTTCCTGGACATCATTCGTTTAGATATCTACATCTCCAACAAGTGATGTTCACTATTCCCAATTTCATTCTTTTGGGAAATAAGTAAGTAATATGGATAACGCAGTTCATCTAATGCTCAACTCCCTTTTATATTATCTCGATCCTAATCTGGTGGCGAAATTTGAAACCTTGAGTTTACAAGGTCGGCTCGGGAGTTTTCAGTCTGCCCGGCGCCTCCACCATATGTAGCATACGGGGTTCCTTCTCTTTCACTATACGTACAAGGGGTTAGCATAGGTAGGTGGCACTCTTTAAACTTGCTTTGGGTTTATGAAAACAACCACTTTTGAAACTCGAAGATAAAAATGGAATAGGAACACTAGTAGTTAGCGGTTATATCAATCTCAATAGTAATATCTCAATTTGGAATACATAAAATGAGTATTACCATAGAATCACGACCAAACCCCAACAGTACTGAGTCCATTCAGAGACGACTTTTAACCACAACAACCAACGGCTGGTTAATCAACCTTCCTGGCTAACTTCTGGACAACCTCGACGCTTTATGTATTGATTCAAAGTTTCATTTTGTGGAGGAAATTCGTTTCTTGTCATGGTTTTATCATTTTCAGACTGCAGAAGGGTAAAATTCCCAAAGAACCATATTTCGACGCCTTGTTTAGTTATAGAATTATGTCAAGTAGATTGATTTACACATTTTGCTAGAAAAAAAATTACATATTGGATGGATAATTTCATTAACAAGAAGTGGAACATACTGGTTAAATTAACATAAAAATGATCGGGTCAGTCCTGGAACCACAAAACATAAACAATGAAGCATGTACGTATGGAATAATATGCATTATTAAAGTGAAGAAAATCTGTGTATGTGCAGTAGTGTCTTAACGAACAACCACGGTGTTTACTGTGGTTAGACGTGCCAATCGAATATAAAAGAGTATGGAATTTTTAATCCAGCAACGACTATAAATTGAAAGAGATCAATGAAAATTTTCAAGCTCACACTGATTGTTTACGCCCCGTATTATATTTTTTGTTGAGTTATAATTTAAGTACATATACCTGTATTCAATTTAATTTTTATTTAACTCATTGGGAATCCCTTTAGTTTTCCATTGTAATACGTTGCTAGTACAAATTATTTCTTTATTTATGTAGAGTTCAACTTTTTTTTTTATACAAGTCAAGACTCGGCTATTCAGAATGGCCTATCGCGAAGGAAATCACCTAGCGATACGGGCAGTCTCAATTTTACTCCCGGTACGATCGGTACGATCGTATATGCCATTTTTCGGCAGTACTCGAATTACGCAAAAGTACGGTGTCCGTGCAAGGAATATACTTCCCTAGTGCTCCCTAGTATACTACCATAACCAACTACAGTCCACATCCCCCCTCAGGAGACCGATGGTTGCAACCCCAGAGGAGAAACGGCTGAGTGGGAAGCCAGTAAAGGAACCAGGTAGGCCTACATGTTAGTCATTTTTTCTTGACTTTGTTATTATTGCAATCCTTACCAGTCTCAAATGTAACACTGATCGACCAAAATTTTCAGCAGATTGGAATTTCAAAAATGGTATTCGAAAACCGGTCGAGAACGATCATTGAGTGTGAGTTGTCCGATAAGAATACACGTGTTAGACATTTTGGCTATTAGTTGGACGGTCGCGGACCGTCGGTCATGGTTGCTACTGACTGCCTTATATTATCTCACTATAATAACTTCGATCCGCTTTACCCCAATCTAGTTACTGGTACTGATGACTCAGCGCAATGAAGAAGAATTGGGAATATCTCAATAGGCACATGATAATTTGAAATATATAGAGACTGAACAGGGATAGCCGCAAAATAGATTCATATGGTACTGCAAAATAAAATTGAACCTCTCGACGACGATTATCTATTAGGCACATACTTTGGGTACAACTTGTCATGAGTGCCACTCACTGGAGGTTGAGCCATTGATATTTTTGTCATGTAAAAAATTTTAGTCAATATGTATCTTCATTTCGTTTGAGAAAGATTCATTCTTATGGTTAATTCTCTTCTCTTCTTTTCTTAATTACTAGTTGAGCGAGTTCAAATAAGAAAGCAAAATTATAGATTTAAAATTAATTCAACTGAATCATTGTTCTATTCTAGTTGATGTACAACTATGCAGTCACGTTTGGGCCATTTGTTATATGGCCGAGAGTCTTTTTCCGGAAATGATGAAAACTGCTGAACCCTGTTCAAGACGTTGTCCAGCAGGTCCAAGACCCGTCAATGTTGCAGGACTACCTGTACTCATGGGGCAGAGCACTCCTCTTTCGTAAGTATGAACTCTACAATGAAACATTGGAATTTGTCCATCTTCTAATAATAACCATATTATCTGAATCGGAAAGATTCAAAAAATAATCTGAAGAGAATAATTCAAGTAAAATACTGAAAGTTGACCATTCATTGAACAACAAACAGGAGGAGTCCATCTGTTTCATATGGGATGACCTCAAACTATATGGTTAGGGGGAAAAAGATCTACATCAGTCCTTAAGGGTGCTGGAAGTATATGGCGAATATCAAACGAAGTTATATCTAGATAGAAAGCTGATAGCATTTTCTATAGTTTCAGCAAAACAAAAAGCTCAGCAATGTTTTATATAAAATGAGTTCAAGCCAAATCCGCATGATAAACAACGGATTCAATTTTAACAAACTCTCATATATTAATTCAGGTGAAAATATCTCAAATGGGATGTTTACATTGAAAAGCTCTAGCCTTCACTCAGCTATATCTATCGAGACAAATGATAACAAAGTACTAAAGTATTTTGCCTCGACGAATAATACTAAATACCATCAGTTCTCTACCCGCACACTTTATTATTAAATGAATTGATAGAAGTAGCTGTAACGTGGTAGGAGATCATCATGAAAAATGAAAAATAAGACATCCAATGTTTTTGTACCACTTGTATTTGTAACAAGGATGGAACTGCAGAGTATCATTAGTGTTACAAATACAAGTGGTACAAAAACAAAGGAAGTTTTACTTCTCATTTTTCATGTTTATTATTATATAATATTTTTCCTACAAGCGTGCGTGTTCCACCCTATTCACGCACGCAATTCAGTTTGAGAGGTGTCATTTTCGCGCACTAGTGAGTTTTTCCTGCGCTAGTGCGGGAATAATTTTTCCCGCACGCGAAAGTTTGTTCAAGAGCGCTACTTAAAATGTTTCATCGCGCTTGTAGAAAAAATATTGATTCTTACTCATACGGAAAGGTACTCTCCCGCACTCGACAGTCACATGCGGAAAAGGTACTCTTTCCGTACTTGTTACGATAATAACTATATCATACTTGTTCATGTTCTGGTGGTGATTAATGAGTTAGTTAAGAAATCACGTATTCTAGATTTTTTTTTATATTTTTTTAATATTCAAAGGACATAATACAAGTAAAAGGGTCTGCTCACGGTGTTTTTTTGAAGGAAGGTAATCCTCACCTATTTTGTATGAAATTGTTAGTTGAAAATAACACCTTTGGACATTTGTAGAGTCTCATCTCAAAAACGTAGTCAGGCAAAACAACTTCCAGATTCGTATTCAGGGCACCATATTATCTAAATCTGACAATTTTTGCAAAGCTAGGAAGAGCCCGTCACATATGCAAATTCACCGAGTTGTTAACTGTCAAAAATTTATTTGCCTCATAATCGTTTTGAATAGGAAATATTTTTGCTTTCTTCAAACAATTGCTTCAACCTATTTGGTAACTATTGTATGTGTTGACTTTTGTGGAATTGATTGGTGAAAATTTTGAAATATACAAAATTGGATCTCAATTCATACTTCACAGTTGATTTCTCTGTCCAATGATAAGGAACATTGTTCGGAGAAATTTTTCAATATTTCCAAAATTGAGTCACTTTACTCTTGAGCCATTCTTGTTTGGAATATTTCCTCATCACAGAAAAATGTAACCATGTAGTAGCCTTGGCTGACGTTTGAGATCCTGCACCAACTCTTTCGGGAAAAGAAATTGAATAAAAAAATAAAAAAGTTATTAATTTATTACAAACTATCGTGATGATGCGTTATATTATTTCAAGAAAAAAGTATTGACTTTAATTTTCTACGTTTCAGTGCTTCAGGATCCTATTGCATACAGAACAAGTATCCACCATTTTGCCCAATCCAACAAGGTGGTGTTGGTGATAAAAGATGTTGTTTGATAGCACCGGAAATAGTTCCACCATCAACCTAGTAACTGTGAACCGCAGTCAAAACACGTTTTCAATAAAACGTTCAAGAAAGAAGAATAGATTAGTGAAGTTTATATGAACTTTGTTGTGGACTGAATATTTACGTACTTTCGTAAATGTAACAACAATCCCGAATCATGTTTAAGAATGGAGAACAGGATAGTGTAATTTATATGGACTTGTTGTGGACTGAATATTTATTGACATTTATATTTATGTAACAATAATTCCCAATCAGGTCTAACTATCTCACAGCATTACATTATATTTAGATAAAATAAATAATTCCTTTTGATTGAACAGTCGTTTATTTTCTAGTCTGTGCCCTCAATTATTATGATAACAAATATACAAAAATTTTATTTATTTCCTTTCATCCATTTCAACCCGATCACATTTTAATTTTCGTTTACCTTATCACTTCGTAAATATTATTTGCCTTCCTAACATAAACACTTTTACTTTGTTCGATATTATTATCTTTTATTTCCATAAATAATAATGAATAATGATTTTTCGATATCTTATCCAACTTAATTATAATCATTCTCACATAGTCGGTTGGTATAAGTATTATGGAACTACCGTTTACCATATCTCCTAAATGAGTTCTTGTCCTAGATTGTTGTGAAATATTTTAAATTCAAATCAAACTCAACGCAAACGGTGGTTTATCAGAAGTCCTCACTGAGTATATTCCTCTAACCCTGAAATAAAAATACAAAATAAGTTTAGATTTTTTTCCTAATTGTTAGTAGATACAATTATGTCGATAACATTTAATTCAATTCAGTTTCCATTATATTCTTCCTTGATAAACTCACATTTATGTGGAAATGGTAGTTGCTTCACAAATGTCAATTGAGAAATGAAAAAATAAAAAATGATAAATTGTTAATACCTTATTTTCAAAACCTTGTAAAGATGAATTGATTAAGACAAATACATATAGAAATAAACAATTTATCTAATAATAATAATATTTCCTCAGAGTGCACCCAAAGTCAAATCTTGTGAGGGTAGATGATGGCTATTGTCTTAATTTTCCGTGGCGCTCCGGGCAACTTACTGATTCTTGGTGATATTATAATTATTATCACTACTTACGTATAGGAAACGAACTCCCCCATCACAGCTATATTTCCGGAATTACAAAATCCCAAATAATAATTGAGAATGTTATTGCATTCAATTCCAATGAAGTGGGTTTTTCGGTTTCTTATTGATTCTGCGAAGTATACACCGGCTAGAAGATGGCTGCAGATTGGGGGATCTAGAAAAATAAAAATAAAATGAGATCGTAGGAACAATACATTTTTTAATGAATTTTATATATTATGGAATTATGTTTACACCATTAATTTCAATCTCAATACGAAACTCATCTTTTGCGCTATGAGCACCATTCAAAACAGTGTACCTTGATAGTGAACCGTTCCTTTACTCTTTACTGGTGATGCTGTCTACAGTATTAATGGCTTTCACCAGCTGGGTTTTGCTTCGATCTAAAAATAATAGCTATTCCTCTTTCCATATTCGTTTGATTAGTGATTTCCTCAAGTACATTTTGATGTATCCCATCCATCACATTGATTCACAGTAGATATATGAAGATTCCTTCTTGTGAACAAGGTTGTCTTCCAAGTAATTTTTTCAACATAGATGTGAAGAATACTCTCAAGCTTCCTCTTGATCTACATGCACCAAGCATAGTCTATTTTTTGTACTGTGTAGTGTCATCGTTGGCAGATATAAAGAATATATTATTGTCATAGGTTCTTCTTCTTTCATCTGCTGATGTTGTTCAGCTGTTGGAGGTGTCATGATGGCTTGATAATGTTAAAGTGAGCACATCTAGCGGTAGGAGGAAGACAAGTTACGTAGGAGGTAAGATTAAGAAGAAATATCAGATGACAAGGGCCGTGGTGATCGTCATGGTGGAGCATTTGCTTTTGAATCATAAGGGCATGGGTTCAAATCCTAGTACGATTATTGTCAGTGAGGTAGGTAACAGCGTGATGAAGGAGAAAGACTGCGAACAAAAAGATTATGCGCTGTGAGACTTACTAGAAGTTGCAAACGGATTGTTCAAAAGAGCCTGATCAAAAAATGCATCAACACCAGGTTGGTACTGTCTGGGAAGAGGATTAAAGCAAGCTCTGGGAAAAATTTGTGAACGGATCTAAGGAAACGATTAAATTCCTACTGTCTGCCACCAAGTTAATTGTGCTTGGAAATTCATTCTCACAGAAGTTGTAGGTCCGGGATCTTCCTTGCATGTGGTTGATTACAGCCAATAGTTTAGATCGTAGTGTCGCCGATGACGACTTTGTGCAGTTGAACAAGGGTCAAGAACTAGAAGAGATAAAATAAAGACCCAACACCAATATGGGGCAAATCAGGCAAGGTTTCATTAACGTGATACCCACGTAGACGGAGAGGCAGATATCCTTGGTTACATTGGAAGAAATATACGCATATTTCATTGTTCAAAGGACGCTTAAAGCCAAAGGGTTGTTCAATTATAAAAGTTCAATTTCCTGAATTATTTGTTGATATGCATGTGCATGGCATGATATGTTAAAAGGTCTTTCCTAAATGGCACACACGTCTCTCGCAGACTTCTGAGTAATGCTCGTAACGGTGCAACCGGTTCACAAAAAAAACACATTCTTTGGATATTTAAATCTAAATGGTTGGCAAAGTCACGAGATGTATTTACACGCCATTCTTATGTCCCACCGTGTATACTCTAACTTATAACTACAGTTTGTATATTCTCACAGTTTAAAAATACTCACACTTTTTTTCATAACAGAACGGTTGTAAGGATCCGCCGTTAACATAAAAATCAACATGTCCCAGTTCTTCCAACTTCCCGAATGTACCCGCACTGGTATGAATAACATCCACGAAAGTTGCATCACTGGAATCCAACTTCCAGTCGTTGTTCAATGTGGCAAAAAAGGGCAGGGCTGGGTCCAAACCTGAGTGAGTACAGGACAAAGGTTCATAATTTCATTTTGAAATTCAATTATAAACTATTACATATTTATATTACCTCACTTGCCCAAAGTCAATAAATCTCGATAGCGAGAAAGTTTATAAAAACATTCAAAATATGAAATTTAAAAACCAGGCTTTCCAAATCATTTGCTGAATCAATAAAAAATTAGTAATATATTATAATATGTAATCAATAAAAATTAGTATAGTATTATTGAATATTTACATATTTCACTTTTTTCTGTATCCCACTTACTATTCCCATAAATGTATACATTTTGGATTCTGTTTGTTGCATAATAGTTCAGTGATTAATTAGTATGGTTTTATGAAAATTGATCAATATTAAATACATTCAGTCACCACTCTTCCGGTTGTTGTCAAATTTAACGACAAAATTTTATTTTCTTGATCTGTCCACTGCTTCCAAATTGGACTCCGTTATGCAAAAAGGAACCAACAACTTTTAGGCAAAATGAGATATGCCGTGTTTTAGAACTCAAATATCGATCTTAAGGTTCTGCAGTTTGTTTTTTAAGGTTATAATTCGATAGAAAAAACATTAAACAATTGAAAATGTCATTCTTTAAATACAATATCATTTTCAATAATTAGCAGACTTCTTTTTTCTAATTTAACTCTGAATTATGTTTTTGTCGGTTGGTTCTTTATTGCATAACAGGGTCCAATTGTCCTACATCATCAAATTCCTAAAATGGTGTCAAAGTATTACACTCATGGTACACAACGATGCTCTGTAGTGTTCTGCATCCAGTAGTTCTGGTTATATTTCGTTGTTATGGAAAGATTTGACAAGTTCTCTCGCAATTGATTTTTCCCCCATTTGTTTTTGCTGATAATCTACTTTCGATGCCTTCATCATTCTGACGTTCCCGCAAAAGTTTTGGGTAGCCAATGTTAGATATTAGGATCTTTCAAATTAATGACTTACATGAATAATCGATTTTGTATGCCCCAGAATCTAAGAGTCAATAGCATTTGCAAGTGCATGTAAACTTGCAAATAAGTCTTGAGACATTTTAAGCTCAAAGCAAGTCAGTCCAAGAAACAGTATCATTAAGTTTGGATAAGCTACAGTTATCAATTAAGACATAGAGACGGCCCTGAATTCTTCTAGCAAGAAGGTCACGGTTCGAAAGTTGGGGAAAAAAGCCGTGTTACAGATATTAAAGACAACATGATTCAGAGAACTGTCCAGCAAAAATGTGGTTTTGTTATAGTTATGGAACGAAAGGTCACTCATTATTTGCTTGTATCAAGGGAGGAATCCACCAACAAAAAAAATTGTGAAGAAGTCTCTGATCACAGTCAAGATGATATGCTAGATTGGGGTTTCATTACCAAACTGAACAACAGAGATCAAGAGAAACCGTTAGAAGTCAACCTGGAAGTCGTGGGAAAATTCTTGAAAATGGAAGTAGTGGATTCTTGGGGGGGCGTCAAAGTCATTTATTCATGTAAATGATCAATCTGAATGAACTTAATATCTAATAAGCAAACCTATCTTGCAGTTTCTCTGGTAAAGATTCATCTTTGATCACCTAGATGGTTTTGGACTGTCATACTAAGTTCATTCTGTTGACTCTTTAAACCGGGATCATCTGGATTTTTTAACTTGACACGCGTTCTCTGGTGTCGACTAATTTTACTATTTGCCTAATTATAGTAGGGCCTTGTGTCCGGTGTGGTGGGTCTTCTTTCAAATATTAGAATTCTCCTAAAGTCGCCTTAGAAACATCCTTTTCCCATTCAAAACTTGGGCGTCTCTAAGTTAATTTTTCTTGAACCCTTTTAGATGGCATCTCTCCTCCTATTGTAGTATTTCTTTATACTTCCCAATAGCTCCAACTACATATGCCAGCACTTCCACCGTAGTAGTCGTGTCACAGGAGAATCTCCTTGAAACGATTCAAAAAATACTGATTCCATTTTTGATTTTTGTGGTTGCTATTATTGATGATATGAGCGAAATCATTTTCGTAGAAAACGTCCAAGCTGAAGAGTTTGCTGCATTTTGATGATTTTCAATCCGTTAATGAAGCACTGCATACTGATTTGTTCGATGAACTCCTTTGGTGTAAAAGGGTGGACTAAGTTTATTGGTATCTCCATTTTAGCTTCATGCTGCCTGCTACCACCAGCTTTCTGATGACGGTTCTTCGGTTGGCCCTGGTAGGGTTGGGTTGATTCAGATATTGCTACTCATCTGCTATCTCTGAAGCTTCTGCTATTGTGCAGTTTTCCTTCTGCTCACTCTAGACCAACAGTTGATATTCTAAGATTGACTATCAAAAGTTGATGGCTTCAAAGCTTTCTCCCTGCATTTCTCCTTCACTTCCTGAAATATTTTTTGTACTCCTGGAGAGTTAACACTTCTATTGATCCAGCTGTCGACTAGTCTCTTGCTGCCTTTCCACTGGAGTATCTTTCCACTCGTTGTTGTTTCCGTTTGGTTTCTCGTTCTTCTTTGTTTTCCCCTCTCTTGGTTGTTGATAGTTTCAAAAATTTTCTTGTTGCATGATTTCCAAGGATTCGAAAATATCAATTAATCATCATCTATCTCTACCATCTTCGCCATCTGATTATTTTCCATGTAACACTAGTACATTTTTCAATGGTCTTCAAAAGTGTGTGTGAGGAGAGATTAAACTTTAGCTTAGATTATTATCTCAAGAAGATGATCATTTAGTGATTGAAATACGAGGCGTTAGTGAGGAAATTAGTTGGTTTGCTGTTGAGATAAAACACCAGTGTATTTAGTATCAGTACTCTACTAATGACTAGAAAAAACTAGATCTCTAGCAGTAGAAACAATCATTACTAATAATAATAAAATTTCAGTTTCAGAAGTTTTTATGATGTTAAAATGGCTTTAAAAATACTAGACGGTTCTTTTTTTGAATCCGAGGTTAGTATCAATATCATGCTCATACCTGTTATCCTCATGAAAGAATATCCAAGCGAATTCTTCAAATGCCTTCCAGCAAAGCCAGCTACGTGTGCTCCTAGGCTGAAACCTACTACATGTGTGAAACGTGGTTCGACTCCTAGTGCCATCAGATGGAATACGAGTATGCTTAAGCAATGACCCACATGCCAAGTATTCAAATACGCTGAGAAGTAACATGGAACCGGAGAAAGTGATCCCCAGTCCACTGAAATATAAATGACGTAAGCCTTGTGATATTTCCAAAATGTCCGTGTGTGAGTTGTAAACTTAACTTGGGACATAAATGCTTGGATAATAATATATGCAGCGTTGATTCAGGCAAAAAAGAATCTAGACTAGTGTCAATAGTCAATAGTGGGCAGGTACTCTAGCATTGTTATTATTGATGGTTATCAGGACTGTATATTCATTATAACGTATTTCATTCACTCCAAAGAATATTTTATGGAACCCATGTCTACTTAAGTCCGGGGCTTACGGTCAAATCTAATAGTTTGTTTAAAATTTTATGAAAATAAGCCATTGAGCCCTTAGCTTACGGCGAATAGTTTGATCAAAATTATTTAAAGTGACGTAATTTCTATTAGTTTGTTTAACAAAACTTGAAACAAACTTCTAAAAATGACTTCAAGGCAGTTTATTCAAACTGTTTGACAGTGAACCACTTCAATTCAAGACAGTTTGATTGAACCATTTGACCGTGAGCAACGGGCTCAACAGAGTTCATTGTTGGGTCCATTGTCGTAGCGTTACTATTAGGTTTGGTTTTGTTCCATCCATTATCGGTTTTGAACCAGTTCTGAGCAGTTGCAGGTTCAACTCTAGGAAGTCAACTGTGCCACTTCATTGGACGGTTCTGGTAAACTGTTTAGAGCCAAAACAAACCTAGTATTGGTCATTATTACCATCACTCATGTATTAACTTTTTCATGTTTCACTCTATTATTGTCAAGTCCTAGCGCCTTTGACACGGGATAATTAAATATATTTAGTATTCTGCAATTCTGCGATTGGCATGGTCTATAGACTAAAGCCGTAGACACAATGGAAGTTTTATGTAATAAGTTTGAAGTTTTCGAAATAAAATAGGATGCAAAACAGAACTAAACAATGAAAGTTAAATTCTACGAACAAGATTGTTTGTGAGGTGTGATTAGAATATTAATAGCAATGATAGTTTCGTATAAAAACAAATCTAGAATCATAAAAATAAAAACCAAAAACAAAAAAATTCCATTGTGTTCCAGCCTTAACTGTACCAATTGAAATTTAAATCATGTTATTAACACTCTTGAAGAAATATTGCTGATCTTTTTTATTATACAAACCTATTATGACATTATATCCAACATCCTGATAAGCTTGTGTAACATTTCTTGACGCACTATCAATTTCCAATCCTCCATATCCATGGATTACTATCTTCAATTGATTCAGGACATTGTATCCCCTTGGTAGTGTTGGCTGAAGAGGATCCAAATAATGATAGGAGTGATTGTTGCCTCCTACGCTTAGAATGAATTTGACTGTATTGGTGGTACAAGGTTCTTCCAAATAAACGGGACAGTCACCAAGATAGAACTGTACAGAGACAGCGGTTTCCAATAATTCTGAAAAATCGAATTAGCCGATTACCAATGTTTAGATAAAATCAATGATCGAACTCAAAAATAGTAATTCTTTTGATATCTATGATTTAAACAGCCAGATCATAAAACATGTAGGAGATATCCGCGCAGAACCACTTGCATGCATGGTGAACCAATGCTTCATCAGAATATATTTCCCAGTAATATGAAAATTAGTAAGCTAATCCCAATTTTCAAGAAAGGCAACGTAAATCTTCCTGAAAACCATCGCCATATAGCCATTATTCCCACAGTGGGTAAAATTAAGGAAGAAATGGTAAAAAAATCGATTTTGGTCTAGGAAGAATCATTTTACGGTTCAAGCTACTGCTAATAATCAATTTACGGCAGTGTGCAAAATAAAAAAAGTTCTGAGGAGATAATTGGGGAAGATAAACAATTGGATAATGGGTGAATTTGTGAATAATCCGTCCTCATCGAGTAGAACTGTTGCCTTGAATAGTGAGGATTCGTAGATGACTGTATTGAGGGTTCTGAAAAAAAACTAAATTTCATCCCTATGAAATGAAGATGATTCATAAACTGACGGACTATGATCCAGACCGTCGCCTAGAATATTGTGAAATTGTGTCTAATATTATTTTGCAAAATTTCAGTTATTTGAAACACATTCGTTCCAGTGATGAGGAGTTTTAAAACGATCACGTGCATAGACAAAATGTGAGGTACTGGTCAGATGAAAATCCACGACTTTTTCACGAAACTCATACTCAGTTTCCACAAAATGTTAATGTGTGTTCAGGAATACTGGGTGACCAAATTATAGGTCCGTTATTTATTGAGAAAAGTCTGACTCTCCTCATTTTGCAGTTGCTTTGAAGAATTATTTGAATATCGCTACTGCAAAACGATGGATCGGACGCCGAGGATTTGTGGAATGGCCTCCAAGAACACCATATGTAACCCCTTTAGATTTCTTTCTATGGGGTTACGAGACTCAGTGTCACTCTCTACAGGAGTTGCGAGCGCGAATTACGGATGTGTATGCAACAATTACTCGTGAAACTTTCCAAAGCGTCAGGGCTGATAGATAGATGTATATTTTGTGATTTTGAATACATTCAATTATACACGTCAGTAATACAAAGATTCAAAGTTATCATACTTGTAGAATACAAAAAACTATATACACAAGTTAAGATAAACATATTCAAATAACAGTCATTTGAACAGTCGAGAAGGTGAAGCGGTACTTACAACCGGAGAAGAAGTGGGTATTCTTGCTTTCAATAACCTTGGCACCTCAAAATTCTCTTAGAGAATAAAAGTTGTACCTCAGTCACATATGCTTGACTGAAGTTTGAAATTTGGTGCTGTTCTAGTTTGTATACCTATCAGGTAGTTTTTTGTACAAATCAACATTTAAAGAGTTTTTGAATGATGTTCCCAGTCTAATTTAATTCTGCTTGATTAATGAGTTACTGTTACGATTAATCTCTAAGAAACAATGGAATATATATAAAGCCAGTAATGTCATAATATTTAATTTAGAAATTAAAGGTTTTCAGGCATCCCTGGGTCCTGCACCATCAATTATTGATGGAGTTTTCTTGGAGGATGAATATTCGTTCAGCCTGTGAGGAATTGTCCCACAAGGTTATTCCATAGACTAGATGAGAGTGAAACAATGAAAAATACGACATTTTAAAGGCCGTAGTGTTGATTGATTTCTTCAGAGTTCTTATAAAAAAAATTGAGAAGCGGAGTTTTTTTCTAGATAAATGGTCATGCCATTTATATTTACTGTCGAGATTTATTCCTAGAAGTTTGACATTGCCATGAGAGACATCTTTGTTAGTAGAAAAAATGATTTTTGAGTTTTTCGTGAATTATTAACAAGTCCATTAGGTATACCTGAGCCACTCGTCCACTTTGATTTGTGTGGTGTGGTCATTCTTTAGTGATGTGGGGATACTCTTGCTTGAGTAGAAGAAGGTAATATCATCCGTGAAAAGTATATCATTGACTCTAATTATAAAAAGGAGTGGTCCAAGTACGGAACCTTACGGCACTTCTGTCATTGCCGGTTCGGTTTCGGAAGCTGTTACAAATGTTATTGTGTATATTTCTCTGTGATTTTTCTGTTGGTGGAAACCAAAACATAACAAAAAATCTCAATACATGCTGCACAAGTATAATTTTCTACCTCTGGCAACTGATGTTGAAAAATGTCTTTTTTAGTCAGTATTTTTTATACAATTTTCAGACAACAATACGCGTAGATGAAAGACAAAAAATAAAACTTGACTGTTTCGAATTAGCCGATTACCAATGTTTAGATAAAATTAATTTTCGAACCATGAAATGATTCAACAAAGTTGCAAACAAGTTGAGAATGACTTGTGAATAAAAAATTCTTACCAAGTGTTATTATCCATAGACAGAAATGAATCCCTATTAACATCTGTAATCACTTTTCACTGAATTTATTAACTGAAAAACACGATGAACACTTTATACATGGAGAAACTATCCATTATTTGGTACTGAAATTCTTATTTTGTTTTGGAGCTGAATTAATTTGATGTTCATTACTCATCGATTCAAGACTTCAAAACCTTAACCCCATTTATCATGAATTGGTCTGTATTGTTAATATACGAATAAAGTATGTGCCGATTGTTGAATAAAAGAAAGTGAACGCAATTTGTCGAAACTAAAGTATCCTTCAAGCAGTGTCAATAACTGTTGAATATTCCAAAAGGGTTGCGCCTCCTGCCCAAAAAGGAAAGTATTTCGCAACTGATTCACTTGTAACGAGAATAATTAAACGCAATTATTCTATATGTTATGTAATCCTATATAGAAATGTATTTGTGGGTTGTGGTATCTAAAATATTCAAATTGTATGATCAATTTAAATGAGTCGCAAGTACTTGCAATTGTTAACAACAAAAACCAACTGACTTGAATACACATATCACGAATCTTGGGAACTAGTAGAATTTTTATGGACGAATCCCGTGAAAACGGTATATCATTCACTATAATGGAAAATGTAATTACTTCTGGGAAATTGAACGACTTGAGAAGAGTTGGAGACAAAATAGCAGATGAAGTGGAACGTGGGATGTTATACTCAACGGCTTTTATCAATAACTATCACTTTATTATCACTGGTAGTTATAGGAGATTTCAGGTGCTGATATTTAATGAGCCTTGACCATTTCGTTTTTGAGGAATGAAATATTGTGCTACCACAACAAGGAATAATGATTTATTGCAAATATCAGTAAAAAACGAGCATGTTTACAGAAAACCTAAAAATAACTACGTATGAAGAGGTACTCAGGTAAATCTTCCTCGTATATACGACCGTGAAACGTTGGATTGCATGCTTCGAAAGAAATAGCATATATTCTACTGGAGATGAAGAGAGGCAGGAACAGCAAAAACTTCTGTGTTGATCCTCGAAAATATCGATGACATAATATTACCCATCAGACCGCCGAAATAAGCTGAAACGAATATCACTTAAAAGATGGAAATATTTTTGCAACATAATTCCGAATGTCAGATAATTTGCTGATTAAAAAAAAATCTGCCGATCAGAAACTTAGGAAATATATAGTCGAACTGAGCTTTAAAACTGAATTTTTTATAGTGAGGTATTCGTGTCATTGTTGAATAAATTCGATTCAACCCCCTCCCAAGGGTACTTTGAACATGAGATCTTTTGAAAAACTGGGGACTTCAAGTGAAGATATTTCAATGGTACATGTTTCCTCTCTGAGAACAAAAGTTCTTTAATACTTTCAAATAAGCAAGAGTTTTTTTTACCTCGTTTGTTTGATTTTGTAAGAAGAAGATTTATGAAACTAAAAATAAAAGATACATGTAAGCGATAATTCAAGTCATGTATGAAATCGTCCATAAGAAACGTCAGTTTTGGCAGTTTGATATCGGATAAATAGGAACGTAACTGTTTGCAAGTGGATAAACTGTTATTCACCTTCACCCAAGGACGCGTTGCTATCAACAAAGCCAAATGACAACAAATTTCCATAATTTTTGTTACAAAGTGTTGTTTTTAATTTTAAATGAGCGTTAACGGTAGATTTGGTAGTACAACTACTCAAATAATAAATTCTGCAATAGACAACGCCACTCCAAAAAAAATCAAAAAAAACCAAGTCAACAATTTGGAGGCAGTTTGAATTATTTTGTCGAGAAAAGGGGTATGAACTATCACCTTCAACGTCGCAGCCGGAAATTTCAAGCATATTGGCAGGTTGGGCGTATAATATGAAGAAATCAGACGGAAATGACTACAAGGAGTACGTAGTTAAAACAATGTGGAATACTGTAGCCAAAATTGTGCAAGAAAAAAATAACATGGATTATAAGATTGTGTTTGACCCATCCAAAGATGTGACATTTCAAGCCGCTAGAATCGCTAAAAATGCTAAACGCTAGCAACTGCAGAGCAATTTAGATAAAAGAAGACAAGGTTCTATAGCATTAAGTAAAGAAGTAATAAAAATGGCGGAGCAGTGGGATGAAAATACTCCAATGGGACTTCAAAAAAACTTTTTCATATTGCCTCTTTTGAATTAGCCTGGAGAGGTGGTGAAAGTGCGCAGTGTAAAATTCATTATTTCAAAGCTGAAAAATACAATAATGGAACATTGACAGGCAGAGTGGAGTACAACACAGTCTTTTCTAAAACAGCTCAAGGTGGAAATAAAAGGTGCAGTGAAAGTAAGTGGTTGACTATAGATAAAGAAAATCCGAACGTGTGTCCTGTAAGATTGTTGAAAATGCTTCTAGAAAAACGTAACAAACATATTTTTTCAGATAGATTGTTTCTAACACCAAATCCGTTTTGGAAAAATGAAAATGCCAAGGGATGGTACAAAAATGTGTCCATTGGTGTAAACGAAATTCCAAAGTGGACCAGAATTTCTGCAGGAAAAATTGGTCTAGATCTGAAAAATAAAATTACTAATTACTCCCAAAGGGCTAGCACTATTTCTACTCTTGCCAAAGCAGGAGTCTCAGAACAACAAATTATCAAGCTGACCGGACATTCGAACGCCAATTTTCTGAAGCCATACCTTCAGTTAGACTGACAGCATCATTCCACTTTAGTGACAAATCTAAGAGAGGAAAATAATCAAATTCAGCAGTCTTCTTCGGGTAGGATTGTATACCAAAACTGTACTTTCACTAATTGTACATTTAAATAATATTTCCTGTTAAATGTACTTTTTGTTCAATGAATTATTGATTTAATTTAATAAATTATGTTCTATTCACTTTTGTTTAATAATTATTCACTAATTTGATTCTTTAAATTATCTCACTAAATACCACTCGAGGTTTTGTTTTCATCGTATAAACTTTAATTTGTTCCACTCAAACTTGATAGCTTGTAATATGACTCGACCAAATAACATTAGATAAAATCACGACACCAAGTTTTCGTGCAAAATGAAAGTTTATCCGATTAAATAAAAACCTCTCGTGGTATTACCCTCGAATATTTCCTGTTTTCAATTAAACAACAATATAATACCTACTTGAAATGAAAACTTAACGACCTAAATTAATTGCATGTTTCATGTTTCTGGCAATCACCGATTTCGAAATTTAAATTTTTTTTCTCAATTAACTTCTCCCGAAGAGTATTGTTATCGTATTTCCCAATAGGCCACACGTTAGAGGCCCAATATATTTTTCTCACTATATCAGCGGGCCAGTCCGGCACTGTGTGAACATAAATGTTACAGACGTAGTCCCACCAGTCTCCATCAATAAAAAAAACATCGTTATTATGTGATATTGAGTTGACAGACAACTGATGTTGAGTGTCAGCCCTTTTCTTTTAGATTATTGAATATAATAATTGGATGTAGTTATGCAGAAACCTACCAACCCACAAAAATCGTGAAATGTTGTTAATGTAAATATGCATTTATTTAAACTCATTCTGTTATTTGCAGAAGCTTCTAGGGTTGGTAGGCTTCTGCAAATTGCAGAAAGAGTTTTAATACTGTAACGATTTCGAGACCTGCCTCGAGTCCGGCCCTGATCATCGTTTACTCGAAATGTAAACAAGTTCTCCGCTCACAAACAAATAAATCACGTGAAAGAATCGCGAACCCTCTGAACGAAGGTTCTGGGGACATCTTAGAACAGGTTCTGGGGACATCTTAGAACTCGCCCGAAAGGCTCGAAAGGCCGAGAACTGTAAATACTAGTATATAAGCCACTGGGTATTAGATGGCGGGATAGTCAGAGTTCAGAGTTAGTCACAGTTCCAGAGTTCGCAAATAGAGACTGACACAGTAATAAATAAATTAGTGAAGTAAATGTTTTAGTTGAATAATTGTTTTAAATAGTGTTTTAAATAAATTAGGAAAATTTGTTAGTGCAGTTTTACTACATTTGGTGTCAGAAGTGGGATGGGAACTGTTGAAGCAGAGATGGAGGAAATCAAAGATGACATGGAGGAAGAAATAAAAAAAAATTAAGGAAACGCTCCACGATGAAATAAAAGGCGGAATCGAGACAGAAATCGGCAGAATGAAGGAAAAATTCAGTCAACTAGAAAAGCGAATGGAATCTGCGCATACCCCGGAAATTTCCAACAAAAATTCAATGCTGGACGTGAGTATGAACCTGGAGGAAGTTCAGAAGGACATCAAAAATTTCAAGATCAGTACTTAATCTGGAAAACTCGCATTGAAACCGCCTCAGTTCGACGGAAATACTCCATGGGCAAACTACCGCCGACAATTTGAAGCTGCTGCCAAAGCGAACGGATGGAATGCCAGGAATACGGCACTGGCATTGCGTGGCGAAGCAACAAATATTTTACAAACTCTCACCTCCCAACAACAGGAAGACTATGAACAGCTAGTAAAACACTTGGAACTTCGCTATGGCCAAGCTGAAGAACCGATGCCAGAAATCAAGCGAATCCTTGCAAGAATTTGAAGCAGACATTGCACGCTTGGTTCACCTTGCATACCAAGCCACACCGGAAAGTGTAATGGAGCGACTAGCGGTCCAGGCATTTTAGGATGGACTTCGTGACCAGGAAACCCGGCAAGCCCTAACACTAGCTCGCCCCGCACATCTCGTGGATGCATTGGCACGCGCTCTGGAATTCGAAGCAGCAAAGCAATCCTGCAAAACCCAGAGTAGAGTCCGGATGATTGAGGAAGATCCACAGCCACAGGAGCCCGCTAATATCGAGGCTGTCATGAGAAAATTAATGAAGGAAGTCCTGGAGGCTCACCTGGTTGGGGGTGCGAGCAATGGAAACGTGGTGATGTTCGAGCCCAAGCTCCATGATGAGAAAATTGGACGAGGAATCGCACTAGGGAAGACCTTGTTGCGAGTTGATAAATTTGTGCGCACATCACTTTGGTAGATAATTTAAGTTTAAGTTTGTGTGATATGCATACAAATTTTCTTATACCAAAAATATACCTAAGACAAGAATTTTGTACTCTTCGTGCCCGATTCATTTCAATTTCATCCAGGCAAGGACCATCTACTGAATACAAATAATTGAAGTTACTGATCACTAAGTTATTACAAAGTAACATTTTTGTTGACTTAGGTAAAATATGTCTATACGAATATAACAATTGGAGTTTGTAATACCCTCTGTTTAGACACTTATATGCCGTTTGACGTGTAAATTGATGATGATGAAACGTAATTAAGTTCTAGACTCAAATTCCTCTTGGCTGATGTAGAACAAGCCAACTTTCGAAAATCTATCGTGATATTGACTTCTTCCTCTACTTTTTTTTTCAATCAGGCGAATAAAAGTACTGACGATTTGTTAGGGTTGGTGAATAATTGGTGTTTTTCGGATTGCTGTGAATGCTGTGACAGATCATTATTAATTGAAGTTCTATTTACATATCTGTGTGAAAACAGTATATGAGTTCATCATCCGCATATATGTATGGTTTGGAGTGATTCAAACAAGTTATTATAATGCGCGTATCTGAATAAAACAGGAGTGGGCCCGAAATTGAACCTTGTGGTACACCACGAGTGATAGGTCATAATTACCTGAGTTCAGTTCCATATATTGCTTTCGATTTGATGGATAACTTTCCAAGAGATTTATTGCAAAAGTTGAGAAGCAACAGAAATCTAGAATGGTAAATGTTATTTTATGATTGATGGTATCTAATGCCTCCGCGAGTAGTCTGATGGGGTGAGAGCTAATGTTTTCTAAATAGATCATCCGTCAGTCATGACCCTTTCCAATAGTTATGAATACACTGTAATTTTTGGGATCGGTCGCAGTTCACTGATGTTTTCAATTTTTTTCTTTTGAGCCTATAGAGTAACCTTTGAAACTTTTCATATATCATGGAGTCCATATTTGTCCAGGCATCTGTTCAAAATATTGTCAAATATCGAAGTATTTTGGGACAGGACTTCAATAGATTCAGAAACATATCTATATGAATCAAGTCATCTCCAAATGACTTCGATTTGATTTCTAATTAGTATTTATAAATAATATTCTGATACAAAAATAAATGATTTATCGAAGTTACATTTTTTATCAGTTCTATAAAGCTGGATCTTGTTGTATACTATTTAGTGCTATGGATACAAAATGGTTTTTAATTTTCATTCTTAGATACAATGAAAATAAAAAATTATTATCTGTATGAATGAATGTCTTATTAGCCATGATAAGAAGACAATCCGATATTATTTTTTTTACAGCTGATGTTATAAACACGAATACTTTCTCTAATTTAAGGATTTTGTTGACGTTTATAACAGTTGCTGATATTTTGATATAGAAAAGGAATGAAAGAGACGTCAATTAATTCTCGATAACACGTCAGAAAAATATTACTCGTTATCCGTCTTTGATCATACGATACTAGTGTTTTAATGACTTCATAAGTCATTTGTATGATTTTATAACAAGCCAGCTATGGATAAAAATTCTTCCACTCTTTTCTGTTGGAATAACAATCAAATTGATAATTGTTTCAAGCTAAATTTAGTTGTTTTGATGTGTCGTAGAGTGCGGAAATCTGTGATGAAAAAGGTGCTCTTCTACTGAACAAAATATTCAGTTGACTCTCCTGGAAAAATCTGTCAAAATCACAAACAAATTTCACCATTTTGCTCCCCTATTATTATATTCTCCTAAGATAAAATAGACCGCCTTATTTATGTGGGGATAGTGAGAGGGACACCAGGTAAATATTTACTGAACGATTTGATCACTTGAAGATTTGGAACACTTGAATAATAAACTGTTGATATCTTTGTTTTCATTTATATCTAATCCATACCTTTATAACAAACAATTTTTTTTATATATTTTAGAAGATAAGATAATAAAAGGATTTTCATTAATCTATTCGGCATCAGGAGATTGGGGGTAAAATTAGGGATCCCTTCCGAAGATATTTCAAGTAACATGAAATCTAGAACTTTTTGATTTTCTACCACTACTACTTATACTAACCAGAAATTAGGTAAATTAGGTTATTTCCATTTTTAGGCAATTAACTACATTCTTCGAAATCCATTTTAATTCTGAGGTCAAAGAACTGTTTATTGTCGATTTTCGCAAAATAATCGAATATTTGATTAATAGGTCCATCCTTCGAAACCGTTAAAACGGTTTAAATACTTAGTGGGTCCAATCGTCTAAGATTTTTTGTATGTGTAGTAATGTCGAGTAGTAACAATTTGAAATTTTTCGAACCTGCTGTGCGATTTCATATCGATCGTCTTAAGAAGAAAACTAGTGATTGTTAAAAACATATAATAATAATAATTCTTCTTCATTCGCCATAAATCAAAATACGTACCGAAATAAAGGTATAGGTGAAAGGCGGGGTGTTAATAGTGAGCTGTTTTAAATCAAAGTCCAAATAGTGTGTTGACAAAGTAAGAAACAATTTCAATATTACGTATTGTGCCTAAAAAACCATAATAAGTTGACGGGAAGTGACATAGCTCTTGGCATCAACATAACCAAATTTTTGATAAAAACAAGTTATTTCAAATGAGCAAGCAGATCTTTATTGGTAGATCTAGTGACGAAAACTATATTTGCGATTGTCATCATTCCCAAGAAATCCAAATACTTATATCGTGAGCTCCGAAAAGCCACAATCTATTACTTGAGATAAGAAATATCAACACAATTGAAATATAGATGGTAGATAGAAAATGTTTATCTGTTTTGGGAATTAGCTGTATTCTCGCAATTTTTCAAGAGGTAATTCAGAGTCATACTTTTTGAAAGCGGTGGACGGAATTCCGTCAGCACCATTGGCTTTGTTGGTTAGTCCCAACGGTAAACGGAAAACAAACCCCGAAAAAAAAAATCGGAAAATATACCCCCGGAAAAAAAAACGAAAAAAAAAAAACCTGGGAAAAAAAAACGTAAAAAATACCCCCCCGAAAAAAAACGGGAAAAAACCCCCCGAAAAAAAAGACCGGAAAAAATACCCCTATATGCGATAACAATGGCCAGTACACAAAAAGTATTGAAATTTCAACTGTGTGTCATGTTAAAGAAACTAGACCATATTTGATTCATTTTACAACAGAGGGGTGGAACAACAGATTTTCCAGCCTTGCAAAAACGCGAATCTGTCACCAGGTTAGTTCGTTCAGGAATAATCGAGTCATGAAAATATAAAAAATCTTCTTTTTTGGTCGTCGACGGTGAATATTTCACAAATCATTCCAACAACACTTTTATTGGTATTGTAAAATGAATCAAATATGGTCTAGTTTCGCTAACATGACACACAGTTGAAATTTCATTACTTTTTGTGTACTGGCCATTGTTGTCGCATATAGGGGTATTTTTTCCGAGAATATTTTTTCAGGATTTTTTTTACGGGAGATATTTTTTCCGGGTTTTCTTTTCCAGTTTTTTTTCCGGGGGTATTTTTTCCGTTTTTTTTTCCTACATTTAGTCCCAACACAATCGGCCTTATACTTGATGGAATATGATCCCAGGTTTATAAAATACGGAAGTTGCTTTTTCAACATGATGGGAGTGAGATTTCCAGCATGCATGGGAAGATATTGTCTGGTGGTCGAGGCTAGGGATCCATATTTATTGATTAGAAGTAGAAATAAATCGACTATCGACTGTCTCTGAACATCGTGTTGGATCTCCAGAAGAGAAACACAATCTTTGATAGGTATACGAATTCAAATGGAACATCAAGTATATTCGTGGGAAATAACCCAAGACCATGACAAATAGCCTACTATTATTTTCTCCATAATTCTTCCGAGAGTACCTTGTATTTTGACCATTTGAGGAGAACAGATGAACATTAATAATCTTTGATAAATGGCTGATAAGTAGAATTGGCCTATCATTACTAACACATGTTCTATTCATTCCCCTATGTACTGGTATAACAGTTGCAAATGTATAAGCATCAGGCCAAGTTTCTTCTCTCAACGCATTTATGAATTATGTATGTGAATGTCAGAAAATTTGCAGCTTTTTTCAAGAATTTTTGTATTTGAGTTCATTTGATGTTGTATATGTCTTCCCTGTTAGTTGCAATCAATGCTATTGAGGATTTGCTGAAGTTTTCTCTGCTATATTTTTATGAAACTGAAGAATTTTGTATAAAATTGATTTGCTGTTTCTTCTGCTGTATTCCACTACCTCATTGTTTTCATTCACAACGGTATCAATATCCTTCTTTTTAGGGGTTCCTTCATATACCTAGTTCTTGCACCATGTTCCATAAGAATTTTAAATTATTTATATTCACCCCTAGTTGTTAAGAGCAGTATTTTTATTGTTTTGTTTTTTATTTCAATGGTAAATTTATTTCTATACCTACGTAGTGTATTGTTCTTTAAATATCAAATTATTTGGTTGTTTTCTTTGTATCTACTGTGCAAAATGACTTTTTTTACGTTTCAACATTTTTCGTTCTGTACAATCAACAATTACCCTTTTTATTTGTTGCTGTATTTTGATCATCTGTTATATAATTATGGATCCAAGATTCGTTCTGTAGTGCCCTCACCGTCTCGTTATAGTTTATATTTCTTGTAATTATTATGTTTTTGAAAATTTATTTCATTTTCTTTAACAATCTGTAGGGCAGTTGTACCATGATCAAGTAGGTTTCAATATTAGTGGAATTGAATTTTCAATCTGGCGTATGCAATGTTCCTTCAGGAGAACACTATCACAAGGGTTAATTTCAAGCAAGAATTGAATACTATCCCTCATCTTGTTGGGAATGACCACCTGTATACAAGACATGTTTCAAGGTTGTTTCCTAGGATAGGTCAGACAACATTAAAGTCTTTCTGTCCCATTCAACGAACGATAACCCCCTAAGCTCAACGTTAAGAATCCACAGACTCCATGAAGAATAAATGCATAAATTCGAAGAAGACCAAAAAATTTGTGGGAGAGTTTCATATAAATTAAACGAATAATTGGAAAACTTTGTTCGAATTCATTCATTAATATTCGTAGGTTCAGATCAATCATCAAATGTCATTTTGGAGTACTCATTGTTTTTTCATTGTTTGGGTATAGAATTGGCTGTAATAAAAGTTGGAAATATTGTGAACCCATTCTGTAATTTTGGGTTTTGACTATTCACGATTGAAGTAAGATTCCTGAGGTAACTGTATGGGAGTGTGTAGCTATCATATCTTACTAATATAGAATATTTGTATCAAACATTCTGTTAGTAAATAGAGAAATATTACCTACTCAACTAGACCTCATTTGGGTAACTTTGATACTTAACATTCCCTCTAATAATCCATTTCATGCCATAAATGTATTTCCCCACATTGTATATTCGTATGAAGATAAAAATGCAAAGTAATTATAGGTACCTGAATCGATTCAATCAATCTCCAGATTCGACAAGATTAAACCGTGAATTAATGCATGAATGTGCAAAATCTCAAGTAACACACTTTAGTTCATAATACCTTTCATAACACATTTATCGCTCTGATAGGTATTCGATTCGAGGCAACCTTAGTATATCAAGTGAGAAACGAATCAAGTATCTAGGGGTATTGCACATACTTTTTTACAGGAACTAGTTCTTCGGCTTACTCAAAGAATTATAACAGTATTGTGACGCTTTGGAATGAGACATTTGACGAATAATGATAAGTACCATACGAGACCAGAGTTCTAAAAGAATAAAAATGTGAGCGGAGTTCGTTACAGACATCGCTTTTGAATTTTTAACAGTGACTTTTGTGGATTTCCTCGTAATTTGGGTCGTCATGTGATATGTCTTGAAAACTAAGTGCGATGTGGAAAAAGTGGTATATTTTTGGATTAACGTTGCAATGTAAGTCAGTGTTTATACAAATTTTTATTGCTTTCAAATTAGATGGGCACATAAAAAAATAGTAGTTCTTCTTATGTGTACGACTGAATATGACTGAACCTCTTGTATCTGTGTTTCAGTTGAGTATATTGAAAAAAAAAACTGTTCTACTGGACTACTGGACCGATAATCCGATAATTTTATTCCAGTTCTGTATCTAATACAGGTAAACAATTGTGGAGAAAATTCCAATATGTTGAGAAATTAAACTCGTGTCATAACAAACGGTTGGTTCTAGTAGGGGGAAAACTACATTTTAGGCACCTTTCAGATAAATTCAAAACATGATCAAATAACTACAAATATGTATAAAATTGAAACGACTTGGGATGCTGTGGCCAAATGCACATGTTGAAAGCAAGGACAAAAACCATAGAGAGAGATTTGAAGTACTTGTACTGTGTTTCACAAAACACTTAATTGAATAAATTTGAGCTCAATGATAGCAAGGGCATGCCACATACTCCTATCAAATCGTACTCCTCTTCTCGATACGAAGCTCATCAAAAAAAACCTCTAAGCACTAAATCAAATTGAATCAAATGGTAATATTTCTATGATATGGCATTATACAGTACCGTAGTTCATATCATAGCATTTTTTGCTCTGAAGTAAAGATATAGAGGAATGGTTTAATGTTGGCAAAGTAGTGTATTTCAGAAATCAATTATATGAACCAAAAAAAGCTGATCTAGCTCTTGTAGTTCTGGAGTTATTCAGGAAAAATCGAAATTTTCAAAATTTTTCTTATGCTTAAAACTTTTCATTTTCCTTATACTTTTTCAACTTTTGGCACTTTGTTACAGTAGATTTTTATAGACTATCTAATATGTGAATACAAATTATATACAAAGTATCGGACAAATTGGGCCACCCTCAACTTTTTACTTTCAAATACTTACGGACTGGTAATTTTATTGAATTTTTTCGAATTTCAAGAGTCCTCTTTCATATCGACGTCGTATTTTCATTTGAATTATAGAGTGTTTTGGAAATATTGTACTATTACAGGAAAAATTAAAAAAAAATTATTATTCTTTAACAGCGGCATTATATGAACCATAGATGATTTTAACAATATCTTTTAGTGTATAAAATGTACTTTATGTAATTTCAGGTGTCCATTCACAAATAGTCCCAGATGACATTGACTACAATAACTTTCCCTTGCCTCAGAGTTTGAATAATAATGGTATGTCAATGGCAGCAACTAGACAAGCCTTCACTTTGGGAAGCTGCAAAATAGTTTACCACTCGTACGTATACCTCAATATTTTCTTGAATATTAACACAAGTAGAGTAGGAATTGATTTCCTCAATTCCTCAAGCAGGGGCCATTTTTATATCGAATGACAGAACTAGAATTAATTGCCCCCTTGGTTTCTCTAATAACTGCAAATTTATAAAATGCAACTGTTTGTACCATACTCCACGTCAACCCCTGGTATTTCAGTTCATTCGTTTTGGTTACACATTCGTTCAAAAAACATGAAATGCTAAAAATATAAAACTTTGATTGTATCTCAGCCTTAACTTAGAGACAATGAAACTTCATTTGATTGTTGGTATGAAGCACCATCTAATGCCACACTTAGGCCTCACTGATTATGCCTCAAAGTCAAGTGTTATATCTTTGAGGTGCATCTGTGAAACAGCTTTGAAGCGGGTTCTGATCCGCTTTAAACGGCTTCAGCACAGGTCTCTGCAACATCTTCAAATAGCTTCTGCCTAGACAGGTCTTTGGAACACCTTTAAAAAGCTTCTGAACAGTTCTTGAACCGCTTTTAATAGATTTTGAACCGCTTCAAACAGCTTTTCTTTTGAACCGCTTTAAACTGCTTTAAACAGCTTTAAAACTGCCTTATACAGCTTTTGAACTGGCTTAAACAGCTTTCGAACAGGTCTGCGATAAAGTGCTGCCAGTTGCCAATCTCGATTTTTCGTGTACAAAGGATAGGAAACTCTGATTTGATGTTTGAATAATAGAATGACGCAAAGAAAATTTCCCTAGATAAAAGTAGATGATTTATTTTAATCTAAAAAATGTGAACTTTCAGTAAGGAGTTGTTTATCTTATTAGTGGTAAGATTGAGATTATTCAGGGGAGTTTGTGCTTCTACGAGCCTCTCCATTGCAACCTCTGCAGATCTATTGTTTGTGCCCTCGTGTTATGTTAGAATTCCTTATCTAGTCCTTATCACTAGACTTGATAGGCCAAACCTCAGGTCCACCATGTCTTGGGGGAGTTGTGGTTTTTCTTCCCCAATCGTCGAAAACCTTAACTTAAGAGGTTTCCTCATCTTTTAGCGAAGCCTGCATTTAAAACCCTCAGATCTTCAATGTCCCCATCGAAAGAAATCGCATGGGGTTAGATCGGGAGATCTAGAAGGCCATGAATTTACTAAACATCGTCCGATTCATCTACAAGAAAAGAGATGATCAAAAAAATCACGCATTTCAAGAGTGTGCCAGAGCACCGTCCTGTTAAAAATACACTCATCTGCGCATATTCTCTAATAAATCAAGCAGGTGAGTATGAAGTAGAAGCAGGTACATCTTATAATGTAGGTCCTCTTAAAAATACTGGATAATGATTTTGTTGTTGAATATACTACACCAGATATAGGTTCTGAATGAGTAGTGGCCACGTGTCTCTATTGCAAAATGGGGATTCTCAACCGCCCATCACCGGCAATTCTGAAATCTATCATTTCCATTTGATGTGAATGTACTCTCGTCGGTCAAAAGTACATACTGGATGAATGATTTGTATTTTTATATTCGCCCCTGCACCCAAAAACTAAAATACAGCCGGTCGTCATAACCTCGTTCTTACAACTTTGACAGCCTGAAACTTATTTGCTATCAGAATTATTCTGGCCGATGATGGGAATATCATGATGAGATAAGATAAGAAGTTCTTGGATTCTCGACAATAGTTTCGAACTTATTTTCGACACTGCCTGTACTGAAATTCTTTCAAAATCCTAGTTAACATGTTTGTTAGGATGCTGTTCGTTGAATATTCTCCTTGCTTTACTGTTCGTCTCATAATTTTCAACAACAATTAGAATAAGCTCTATTTTTCTTTGTTACTAAACTTATTTTTAATTTTTGCGGGTAAGTTTCACCCAAAAAATATTTTTAAGAAAACTGCTCTTAACGGATTCTCCTATTGAAAAAACCCAGAATGAATTGTCATACTTGCAAATAATTACACCATTCAGTTTAACAGAAAAACAAATCATAGCCATCTCATTATGTTGCATAAACAAATAACCTAGCTGTGTAAGCGCGGAATTACAAAGATCCCACATGTCTTATCCAATTGTATATCAGATTTGCAGGAATTTATCAGCAGAGATCGATTAGAGTTTTGGCAGAGATTGATTAGCCATTTGAAGTGCAATCAGTCAGTTATGGAAGATATTTTGCCAAAAAACGTGAATTGTAACTAAAACTGTACGTTTTTACACAAAATTTATTCCAGAATGAATTCTACGAAATGTAAATGATTTATTGTCAGTTTTCATGGGTTTTTGCCAATTATAACATCGCTGACGTCATCAAATGAGGTTTTTGAATCAATTCCTAGTATACAAAATTTCTAATTAAGATTAAAATTTTTCTTACCTTCACATTGTTTAACGAGCTTCAACAAGAATCTCCTAATTGTCTCTTTATAAATTATAAGTACAAAATTTTACAATTTGAAAAAAATTCATGTCATTCCACTTCTACTTTTCCATTCGATGTAATGATGATCATATATACTTATTATTATATTTTTTAGGATATGTCCAGATCCGGACGTAACATTTTTTCTGTATACAAAACGCCATCCTGAGAATCCCGAGCCTTTAAGGATTGGTTCCGACCCAACAGTTTCCAATTTGAAGGACACATCATTCAATCCTTCAAAACCTACCAAAATCATCATCCATGGCTACAACTCAGATATGAACCTAAGTGCATTGGTTGAAATAAGAAAAGGTATACATACTCACTTCAATAACTTTTGTGTTGTTTCTATAATTGTAATTTTTGCAGAGTACTTGAAAACCAGAGATTTTAATGTAATTACTGTGGATTGGAGCCCTTTGAATCAGGCACCCTGTTATTTGAGCGCATTGGTGAACATCCGTCATGTTGGAAGTTGCTCTGCACAAATGATTGGGAGAATAAGACAATTAGGCGCTACTGATATCCATGTGATTGGATTTAGTCTTGGTGAGTTGATTACAAATGAACACAGCATTCATCCAAAATAAACAATTCAGAGATTCTATGAACAGACCACATAGATGAAAAATATATGCATCTTATTTCAAATGTGTTTTTAATGTAATTGGTGACATCTGTAAGTATTTGAACTCTGCCAACTTTTTGCGTAATGGTATTTGCTGTAAGTCGCAAAGTGTTCCCATAATTGGACAAAGCTTCAGATTTTAGTGACAGGAACAGGAAGCTCTTTTGCAGGAAAAACAGAAAATCAATGAAAACATTCAATTTCTCTCTGAATCTTGGATAAAACCTTTTCAAATGGATAACCATAATTTCTGAAAATTTGTGAACTGATCTGGTGTTGGAATGGAACAATGACATTCTTTACAACCAGGAAGAATAGTCACCATGCCTCTTCACTTTTCTCATTGTCACCTAACTTATCATCGACCTTTGTCAATATATTTACAAGCTTCTCCGTAATACATAATTTATCTTGAAAACTCCTAAGCATCTTGTTGGGCGTAATGAAACGGTTTCAACTACTAGATCTGGCGAATCTTCTCATAGTTTCTTGATCCCCTCCGAAAATGTTTCATAACAGAGATATTCGTAAGTTATATCGCTCAAGTAGGCATCTTTTTTCAAATACTGAATTATACTCTTTGTGAAGCAAGTATTGCAAATATTTTTCAACCTATTGAGCAAACTTTCTTCGAATTCATCCAAATGATATGATTTTGTCTTACCATGAGCGTAATGGTGTAGCATCTGCGTTTAAGCTGCATATACCACTGCTATATTCTTTCAAAAAGCCACTAATGAAGTGGTTGTCTATATTACTGGAGCGGTTCGATAACAAACTTAAGTTTATATGCTGAATAGGAAATAGCAGATTTGATTTCTGGAGAAGTTGATAAATCTATGTAGTGTGAATGTTCTTCAAGATAACT
This sequence comes from Chrysolina americana, assembly GCA_958502065.1. Lineage (NCBI taxonomy): Eukaryota > Metazoa > Arthropoda > Insecta > Coleoptera > Chrysomelidae > Chrysolina > Chrysolina americana. Next base: position 13,943,456 of record OY293413.1, read on the forward strand.
ACTCCGTTCTTGGTTAAATAGTGCTCAAGGGTGAAAATATATTACATCCAATATTTGGGTTGTAGGAAGTGTTTCCATAACTGTCGCAGTGTTCCCTCCTCTGCTTATACTCTGAATCAGACAGAATAGGCTCTTGAATTATCAGTATTTTCAATCATGCAGTGTTCTTCCAATGTTTCAATAGCTACTGGGGTGGTATCCTCAACTCGCTACCCTACAATGCGAGTGATCCCTCAAGATAGCGATTTGATTGTCGGCGATATGCAAATTTGTGATTCCCAACTAGCGCAACCCTCGCTTAAACGTGAATGTAAAGTTATGACAACAGCACATGTTGATAATCGGGAATTTGCATAAAATATCTACCTAGATAGACCAAATAAAACTCTTCAATATTTGAATTTCCAACAAAAACGGCTGTGGCACCTTTCGAATTGGCAATCGCTATAAGGTAAGGAGCTGCAACTGTGTCCACACAGGTGAAATTCCAAACTTGAGGATTCTCAAACTTCTATACAGTACAAGGGCCATAACATCTAGACGTTTTCCATTGTCCTTGCTTACTTCAACTGGTTCTAATACTGACGGAATTTCACTTAATATATATTAACACTGTTACAATTTTATGCTTATGTAAAAACATATACAGTGTGTTTCACTTCTCAGAAACACCCTTATAATCTTCCGTAATTTCCAACGTAGAACCATGAAATTTTCAGGATCGATGGATATAATAGAAATGAACTTACTGCACAAAAGGTGTCATTCTACGCGAACAGCGATGAAACCACACATTTTTTCGGAAAGTTATATTAGGGGGCAAAATTGTCCCGAAATTCCTTCGGATTCGTGTTTAGGATCCCCAAATTACAACTAATACACCTGTTTCTTGAAAAATTTTCAATCTTGGCCAGGCGTTACTGAAGGCTCTTATGAACCCGAAAGTGACATCAACACTGGTTTGGGAATGCCGAGAAGAACTTAGTACTCTCACAGAACTCAACAAATTAACTTTTATGTGGGTTCCAGGACACTGTGGTATCGAGGGCAATGAAAAAGCTGATGAGCTAGCCAGAGGGGGTTCATCAACTGCATATATTGGCCCAGAACTCGCATTCGAGGATGCATTCGGGAGTGGGTCAAACGAAAAAAAAAAGAAGAGATGGCATGAAGCCCCTCTAATGCACCACAGGAAAACATTCATTAAAATACCGTCAAAACACAAAACTGGAACCACTCAAGCTGAGCAGGATAATAACGGGCCTTCTCTGGTCTGGTCACAGTCCAATGAGAAAACACCTGCACAACGGAGAACTTTCCTGCAGACAATGTGGTAAAGGGACGGAAACAGCCAAACATGTACTATCAGAACGCAAGGCTTTAGACCCCAAAAGACAGGCAATTTTCGGGAATCCTAGACCAACTCCCGAAGAATACAACAATCAACCGGTGAAAAACCTGTAAAAACCTGTACAGACTGGTACAGGGAACTAGAGTTTCGGAGTGGGTGCTGTAAAAATAACCTGGAAAACACCAAAAGCCCGAGAGGCTGAAGTATAGCTGGCGAAAGGATCAGCATCAAAAAGGAAAAAAAAAACTTGAAAAATTCTAATTTGTTTCACTTCTCATGGAAACGCCCCTGTATCTTTCATAAGTAATTTTCGACGTAAAACTATACAATTTTCAGGATAGATAGATACACTAGAAATGAACCAACAGCACAAAAAGAGCCATCATACGTGATATACATGGGGGCGTTTTCATGGGATGTGAAACAAATCAGAATTTTTCAAAACTGTAATTTTCTCAGAAGATATGTATATTAGTAGTAATTCGGGGATCCTGGACATGAATCCGAAGGAATTTCTGGCCAATTTTACCCCCTACTATAACTTCCCGAAAAAAATGGATGGTTTCATCGCTGCTAGCGTGTGCAGTGTATATCACGAAGGATGACTTCTTTCGTACAGGGACTTCATCTTCAGTGTATCTATGAATCCTGAGAATTTCATGAATTTTCCTCAAAAGTTACAGAAGATGCGAGGGTGTTTCCATGAGAAGTGAAACACACTGTATATAACTATTACAGCTATTTATTTGGGTCCATAAACGTTTAATTGAATTGCATGTTTAATTAAATTATTTACAGTAGTCATTATTATGTTTATAACCTTTTTCAGGAGCCCACGTTACAAATTTTCTTGCAGTTTCGCTTCGTCCCTATAAACTTCCAAGGATAACAGGATTGGATCCCGCAATGCCAGGATTTATTACACCCAACCTCGACGACAAGTTAGACAAAACAGATGCAGAATTCGTCGATGTTTATCATACGAATGCCTTTATTCAAGGGATATTTGAAAACAGCGGTCATGTGGACTTTTACCTCAATGGAGGTGTTATTCAGCCAGGATGTTGGGCTGAAAATAGTAAGTAGACTGAGCAACTGGTACGATTTTCAAGTTTTGAAGGTAGAGTTGATAACGAGAGGAGTATCCATCAGTTTTTAATTTTCATTAGGAGCTATTCAATGATATATATTACTGATACTACTATGCTGACTGAGCATGAACCCGTTTAATTCAATAATGATTAATATTAATAGAGAAATTCAACAAATTCCGTTACTACCTTTGAAGATTCTTCTAACATCAAATTCATAAAGGCAACCCTAGATATTATTAATCTCGATCAAGACTACGCTGGATGGCCATTTTCGTGAATTCTAGTTTGCTCTGGACAGAAATCTCCAGTTGATAGTACAGCATAACACTGGAGATCGTATCCGACATATAACTTTATATTGCAATAAATCGCTAGGTTGTTGGGCGAGAATATCTTTGGTTCCATTCTAAACTTACATCAAATCAAACAACCACTCCTCAGTCGCCCACCCTCGGAAGTATTTTTTTATATTAAGATTAAATTGAAGTATATGATGTTGAATACTTTTGCTGCACCAGACCCAGAGCATAGTTCTGAATCCGCTCTGAGTCACCTGGATTTAGGCTAAGGGCGAAGCCTCCCAAAAACCGGAATACTCAACCTTATATTTCACAGCTCTACTGGTTTTCGTAATCTCACCATCATCTCGAAGGCAAAGATGTAGATTTGTAGGTCCCGCCACGACTTCACAAATGCTCCACCAACCCGCTTTATTTACAAAAGCAAAATGGTGCAAGAATTCTTACACTATGTATATGCAAATTAGCGTAAATAATTTCAAGTAAGAAAAATAAATGGCCACCCTCTCACCTCTCATAAACATGGAAGATCGCATTCTGTTAGAATGCTTGTTTCTAAACAACCCACCAAAATATGAATCTTTAATTATATTGTCCAACACATCTCTCTCCAAATTGGAATCATCATGTTCATCATTCTTATTAGCCCTCGTTCACTTTCAAAACGCACCCAATAATAAATAAATAGCCATATTTTTAAATTTACTACCATTATTTATTTAAACGGAGGGGAATAACGGGGATCTTCAGTCAGGATCGTTTCAAAGAATTACAAACTCTTTATTAGATTAGGTCTCAATGACAATAAAGGATATTCCAGTTAGGCTCAGCTCCAATACTACCGGAGGAAGCGCTGATGTGTAATTAACCCGAGTAAACACTCCCCACGTCCGTGGGGTGAGTGGTTACTGGGTCCGAGAATCATCTGCCCTGAGTGGGCCTTCTACAAACGTTCGGCAAGTTTTCTGCCGCATCATGAATAGCCGGTATGATTTTTATACGTTTGAGAGCAGTGTGTCCATCATTCCACCAAGGACCCCTATTATCAGAACCACCATCTTGACAGAATGGTTTGGATAAAGCCTGCGGAGTTCAAAGAGTAGATCTCGATATTCCTCCTCTTTTCGAACGATGCTAGTTTCGCCAGAAGCTGAAAACTCAATGACGAAAATCGTTCTACCTTGATGGCCGAGGAGGACTGCATCAAGCTTATTGGCTTGTATTTGTCTGTGGGTGAGGAATGAGTAGTTCCAATAGATTCGGCACTTCTCATTCTCCAAAACGGACTCAATATCCCCCAGAGCATAAAGCAACACCAGTGTCTCGTCTATACCGTACGAGTGTTTTATATGGTAGTACAACACTCGTAGCGCCGCGTTATGCCTGTGGATATAGACTGAGACCGCATAAGCTGGAAAAGCTGACAGCAAAGGCATTATCGTCTCAGCTGCCCCACGACACGCTCTGCATCTAGTGTCAGGGACCTCTACACCCATCACGCGACTGCGGTGGACGAGGGTGTTAAAGACACCATCCTGGCAGGCCATTATGAATCTCTCTGTTTCCGACTTCAGCCCACTTGACCTGAGAAAAGCGAAGGTCAGGTTTCTGGATAAGCCAAGATCTTCAATATTCTTGGAGAAGACCCCATGTAGCTGCAGAAGACTTTCACTATCCGCAGTTTTGACCTGAGCTTTTTGCTGAACGGATTCCAACTCGATAAAAGAGTTCGTCCGTTCAGTGTCGAATACGAGACCAAGTTTATCGGCTGCACAGGTTGCTGCCTTGAAAAAAAAATGCTCCAATTCCTGCGTTTTCATGTTTGTATACTAAACAGAGAAGGGGATTTGAACTCATGCTGCCTTTACAGGCTCCATTCAGTACCATTCTGCTGTGTAGACACTCCAAACTAATAAGTCCACGGCCTCCCCGTTGTCTGGGGAAGTATAACCGTGGAATGGACGAATTAAGATGCAAACTCCTATGGAGATGCATCATTTTGCGAGTTCTTACATCGAGTTGTCGCAGCTCTTTCTGAGTCCATTTCATTACTCCAAAGGAGTAAGTTAGAATCGGAACGGCAAGCATATTAGTTGCAGCAACTTTGTTCTTCCCCGACAGTTCTGATAACCAGCTCTGTCGGAGTTTGTGCTGATACTTGCCACGGAGATAGTTTTTAACGGTAGTTACCTTTTGGGTGTAGCGTTGTTCCACCCCTAGGTAGGAGTTCCGGCCTTCTGCAGAAAGCTTCGAACTACGCTAAGGCTGTAGTAGGGCAGAGGCACCACCTATGGCCAGGTTAAGAAAAATATATAACTTTTGATATTGCTATTGGTTCCTGAAAGTGTGGAACAAAAAAATCCTAATGAAACCGTGTACTTGTAAGTGTTCTCTATTGAATTGAATATATGATATAATTTGTTTATAAGAAATAACAATTTTATACCAATTTTTTGAAAAAAATGTAAAATTCACCACTTTTGGCCATCTTTACCCCACTTATGGCCAGATATTTACCAGAGGTGTTAAATATGGTAAAAAATGAAACTCTATTTCACGAAAGAAGACAATACAAGTCCAACCATATTCGTGAAATTTGATACACTTGCGACATAAAAATCTAAAATTTTCTTGTGAAATAATGCCGTACTTATTTAATTGACATTTTTTTTGTATTGAATGTTCAGGTTGACCTGGAGTGGTTTTTTTTTCGTGAAATAGATTGTTCATGGTGAGGTTTGAACATTTTCTAATATGTAAAAGTTAAAAACCGTTTGGAGGGTTTTACCGATACTATTTTTTGACATAAAACACATTGTGATTGCTCGATAAATGGCGCGGGAGGGGCACATCAACTAAAAAAATTTATATTTCCTGGGGTGTCATGTGTCACATCTTTGAAAAGATAATTCAATTCTCTTTTCAACCATCTGAATTTTTTAGATTTTCTTTTTTATGTTTTTTCACAATATGCATTTGAAATGTCAGAATAAGTGCGGATCTGGCGGATCTATATCTCTTTTCTTACCTGGCCACGATAACTTCTGAATGGTTTGATGTAAAATAACGGAACAGAATTTTTTTTTAATGGAACGGAATTCTAATAATTTTTAGATGGTTGGAAAGAGAATTGAATTATCTTCGAGGAATCGAAAAGATCTTGCTAGCCTTTGAAACGGCCTTTCCGCCGCGATTCCAATGCCAACTTTACTTTTGCCTGATTGCACTCTTGTCGGCATTTTTCATTAAAAACAGAAAAACAATTATCATCCATTTGGTCTTGTTTACAATAATGAGTAACATTTTATAGTGCTCTTGTTGTGCCGTCGAAAATAAATATCGAAATAACGGATGGCCATTAGTGGATTTTGCAGTTCCACTTATAGCCACATCTATGGTCATAAGTAGAAACACGTTCATATTTTATTTCCACTAATGTCCATCACGATTTAAAAAAAAAACAGTTTGTGGATTTCTTATAATGAAAATACAAATTCAAGGACACCTCACCCACCTTTGTGCAATATTGAATCCTATTTTTTGCGTAAAAATTCACAAAGTAAGTAAGATGATTGAGGATAGATTTCTTAAGGAAAACGTTAACGATTTCCGGCACTCGATGCATCTGGTCACTCTCGCATTTATACTGAAACTCAAACTTATTTCCAAATCTTGTCATGGCACTCCCCCCGCTACCAATATTCAAACGCTTTGATTCCCGCGTGAAATTTGATTTGAAATTTACAAGGAAGCTTATTATTTCAAGGAACTACCGGGAGTGGCCATAAGTGGGGTGATGGCCATAAGTGGTGCCTCTGCCCTATCTACGTTGAGTGGTTGCGGAAACTCATATATCAGCCGCCGGCGGGTTATCCACACATTAGGAGGCTCTTGAAATAGATGAGAAGGTTTATCGAGGAACTTCATGTTTTCCGTGATGCTTCTCGCCCTCCTCACTATTGACTTTTTTGCAGCCACTATCATTCGTATTCTATCAAAGATTAATATTGAGAATTGAAAGTAGAAAAAATATCTCTATTAAGTTTGAATTTACGTAATTTACTAATTTTATGGTTGTGACATTGTAAATACGCACTAACCACTGTTTCGGGGAAAAAATCATGTGCACTAAAAGCTAATCTTTTTCTTCCAGGATTTTTCGCATGTAACCACCACAGAGCACCACTCTACTTCGCCGAATCCATAAACACAGACAAAGGCTTCTGGGGATGGCCTTGTCCTTCGTATTTCCAGTACCTTGTAGGACAGTGTCCACCACACGACCCTCAAATAATAATGGGCGAGCTTGTCAAATCGTCATCAGTTGGGATGCACTTGGTGATAACAGAGTCCGTTTCCCCGTACGCAGTGGGAAAATACGATGGACCCAGTATCGAGATATATTTGAAGTCGGACTCTAACAGAATGGACATTTTGAAAAAATATAGGAAGGAGGTCTTAGAGTTCATCGATGAGGATGATCTTGTAGAAAGTCTTGGAAACGGTCAAAAAGAAGTGGATATCGACGAGAATTTCCCATTCATGAGTCCATATATTGTAAATGTTGTTTAAAATTGAATACATCATCTTAAACTTGCAAATGTCTTTTTCATCATATTATCAAGGATAATAATGAAGTTAGATATCATGAACAGAAATCTGGGTCAAAATTGGCCTGACTTGATTCAGAACAAAAACAACGTGTGTCATTGCTACAACTACGATCATTTCAACGATTTTTTTTAATAAAAATGCACATAACAACAGTAACAAAATTGAATGAATTCATGATAACAAAGGACAATTGGAACAGTCGAACCTAGATCGGGTTCACGGGTTATTCTGGGAGTCAAATCTAGATTGTGTCGTGAGCAATTTTGTTAGTTGTACAAGAAGTCCTCTCTGATAAAACCTTCTCTGAAAGATGTTTCCTAGCAAGCTGATCATGTTCATTTGGTGAGAACCTATTGTATCTTGAATATTATTTATTACATGTTGACTTGTCCCTGTTGGGCGAATGTATTTTTATAGAACTGATGTGCCCTGGGTATTTCATTCATTCATTAGTGGCTATACTCAGTAGAAACCAATTTCCCTTTTTTTTTCTTAACTACGTCCCAAGCCATAGGGCTTGGGGCTTTCCTAACGGCCCCATATTTGCGACAATATACAAGGATAATATTGTACACTACGAAGCCCTCAAGAATATGATTGAGCTTGATGTTGATGTATTTTTCTGCCTGTAGTTGATAGATCATTATCCATCTCAAATCTTGAATATCTTGAATATATGCAATTAGGAGTTTTTTGCTTTATATAGAGGTAAAGGAGATCTTTCAAGTGATGAATCAGTTACTCACTGGAACCTTTCAAAATTCTAGATGTTGCAAGGAGTGAAATTTTCTGTTGATGAATTCTATTGCAAACGAAAGTGGAAAGTGGACTTTTTTCTGTTTCGTTTCATATGGGCCCCTTTGTATACTGAACCATGCGTGTGTGTGCTATTTGCTAAATGATATGAATGATACAAATATGTATGTATATAGATGTATTTAAGGTATACGACCCAATTGAATTCATGAATTATGCTACGATAGATATGATATAATTCAAAATGAAGAAGTAGGTCATTTGTGTGACTGCCTTTAGAATATATTTATTGGTAAACTGCACAATTGCACCTCGTTAAGTGTTGAAGTAAAAAAGGTTGTGAAATACAATTATTCAAGTCCTGCAGCCAACGACAATTTTTATCAACTTCAACTAAAGAAGAGGTGAGTCACGTTTCAACCACCTAAATGATTGAATTAATTCAATGATCACATATAAAAACGTTCAATTAAAAGTTGAAATGGGCCTCAGGCTAGAGGCCTAATACCGAGACATGCGCTGCATGGACAGAAACTTTTCCAAAAAAACTTCTCCAAAATGGATTGACCCAATATTCAGTAATATATAAAACCACATTGAAAAATAAACAACAAAAACAAACAATAAAAATAATAAAATATAAATGAAACATAAAATAAAACTAAACATGATCTGAAAGGTGCGATTTAGTTGTCATCAGATATATGTGTCAAAAACTGCCCATTAAGAGCAGATCTATGACAAAGTCTACTTTTGAATTGAATAGCGTTTTGCCACATCTGATACAACAGAGCGGAATCGTTAATGATATTATCTATTGTCAAGAAATTAGAATCATTAGTTTGAAGGTGGTTGACAATGTGTTACTTTGTGTAGAATTGTTCCATTGTCTAAAGAAAACAAAAAAATAAATTCTCTGTATATATTTTATAATACACAACGTTTCGGCAATTAAAAATCTATTACCGTTTTCAAGTGTATGAACAGCGACATAAACCATATCCCGGGTTCATACACTTGAAAACGGTAATAGATTTTTAATTGCCGAAACGTTGTGAATCATAAAATATATACAGATAATTTATTTTCTTTGTTTTCTTTAGATAATGGAAGCCCTGAACAATTCTACACAAATTAGAATCATACCTCACAGAATTTGAGATATTTTTCAGCCTCCTTTGGATGCTCTAGTGTATATTTTTCTTCATTGGATGGAATTGGACTCGTCGCAAAATTCACTATGTTCGCAACACTCACTCTGGTTGCTCAACTCTGTTAATTGGGGTCCCTATGCTCAAGTCGACAAGGCTATACGAGCCAGTATATAAACTGTCATAAATGAAAAACAGAATTCAACAACACTCAAATATTAAATTGATAAAAAAAACAAAAATGTAATTGGGGACATTCAGAAATTAATTATTAATGAAACTGATATGAAACTGATCATGAATTAATATAATTAAATGAGGCAAGATAATTATTCACTTAATTAAAATACTATGCACCAAAAGTTGTATAGAAGAATCATAATAACTAATATTAAATTTGATTGGAAAAATCGTCTTTCCAGAGGAATGAAAAAGATTGTTGTAAAACTTAATAAATGATAAATGTAGTGAAGTAATGCCTCTGATTGAAATCAGGGTTGACGCCTGAATCCTTGTGAAAAATTAACAGAATTTACACAAACGATACATAACAAACTGAAGAGGTTGGCCTGTGTTGGAGGTACTGCTGAGGCTGCCACCGCTTCTGATCTGGATTGAGCAGGCAATGGTTGAATTACTTGAGGATTCGGGACTCAGGAGTATGGGTAAGCGAAGAAGCGACGATAGACCATGCATAAATCGCGAAGTAGGTGGAGCAAATTATTCCTATTTCCGCCCTCAGAGTAAAAAGCGCACAAGATAGACTGCGATGGAACAGAGAGTTTACTCTCACGATTCCGAGTAGAGAACAATGGGAAGGAAACACAGTGAAGTTTCGCACGGGAATCCTAATATACAGCTTCGCGAGACCAACTGACTAGTCTTGGTCTTGTCCTATCTTGGTCTTGATACAAGATATTTATTTTTCGAGACCAGGACCAAGACTGATCAGTCTTGGTCTTGCGAAGCATTACTGACATGTTATATGGACGGTTCGCATCTAACTGACAAACAGGCTTCGGGTGCAGGCATCTACCTGGAAGGAAGGGGCGTACGAGAAAGCAACGCACTGGGCAGAAACACAACAGTTTTCCATGCTGAAGTGTTCGCCATCTTAACTGTAGCTGCGAGACAAGAGCCAGCTGCAGACAGTCGAAAGACTTTGTGGTTGGCTCCAGCAAGTCAAGAACTGCATGGCTCCTAGGTAGAAACCGCCAAGCACTACGCCTCCTTATAGGAAAACTAACAGGGCATAATAAATTAGGCAGACACCTTTCACTAATAGGCATAGAAGACGAGGAACCAACCAACCTAGAATGGACGAACATACTGTCGTTCACCAGGAGGCCAAGAAGGATCGAAAAGGAAGACTAAGAGGAAGGATTGTGGATATGTGGAATAACTACTACTACTAACAAACTGAACATTTACATCTTGAGTGTAATGAGTGAAAACAAAGACTGGCTTGTTTTTCCAAGGAGATTCGATCTTTCCTTCGGAGTGGTCAATTAGAATTTCTTGCCTCTTACAAAAATACCAATATCTGGAACTATTCAAATATTCAAAAGTGCTTTATTTTATGATCTTGCATGTCATCCCATTTGAAAATTGTATATTTTACTCTCTCTAAAACTACAAACACGGATTTGTTTATTCACAAGCGGTCGATGAACGATCGGTTTTATAACCAAATAGGATATTTCAACTTCGGGTATGATAATTTCGAATAATATTACACAGCCCAGCCCGCACGACCCATCTGCAATCTCTATTATTAATTACAAATACAAAAATTGTAATTAATAATAGGTCATTGAATCTATTATGGGTGTATGAAAAGAGACCATTAGTAAAGGTACAAAATTTTCAATTTGTGATATGTTTTGGTCTGCAATGGGATAAAGGGGTTAATTAAACTAATGTAAATGTAAGAGTATTTAAGAATTTTGAAAATTTTGTTTGAAATAGTAGTTAGAAAATGTCCAAATATGATGAAACTGCAGTAACGTGATACAAAAGCATAGGAAGTTTTATCTCTCATTTTTCATGAAAAAATATAAATTGTTACATTTGGTGACAGTAGTGGGATGAGTTTTGGAAAATGATATAGAATCAGTATTGGGAATAGAAGAAATCTAAATATCACCAAGAACCGAATTAATGAAATTCATTCAAAAATAATCACCTCTTTACAAGTTTACTTTTGATTGTAATAACTTTTTTGAATTGGGGTAAATAAGTTCAATGAAAACCTGTTTTCAATTGACTGTCCAAAACACATAACCTACTTTTAAAAACGCCGTAATTATGGTCTATAGTCCGTTATCAAATCCATATTTAGATATGCAAACACTTTTAATTTGACTACAAGCATTTTGTTACACCAATTTTTTGATATTTATGACAATTATCGAACACATTTCTAAAAAAATTGGTAAAAGGGGTTATAATTTGCATATTTCCTATATTCGTCTTCAGTTTGAATATTTATGGGTTTTGGAAACTATTAGACTTTAATTATAATATGATACTGATAGCATAAGCGTAAATAGATATAATATGGAATAATTGAATGATTTATCCATACCCCAACCATCTGCCAAAGTAGCAATATCATTTTGCTAGAAAAATCAATACCATGAAATCGTTTATAGGAAAAATATACGTTTTTGTTTCATTCAGTATCATGGGTAAGTAGAGAAATTTATTATCCACTATTTGACTGCATGATTCTGTTACTACCTGCAGTATTTAGTTTAATCAACTCAGATTGTTAATTTGATCTTTGGAATTGTACATCGAGAACTTTATTAACAGTACCAAGAAGTAATGAGAACCAACAGAAAGAATCTAGCAATTGGTGTTAAACTTTCATTTTTTAAAGCTGTGTGACTATTGGGTCCAAGATGAGAATGACTTGCATGGGGATTTGACTGTCTTCTATATTTAACACTTTCGATTAAAATGTGTTATCTTCTACAGATAAATTCAAATTTTCATTACTGACATAGAAAATGCCGTGTTTTGTAGAAAGGCAAAAGAAAGACCTAAAATATGTCTAATACAGGGTGTGCTTTCATTTCGGTCCTCAAAAACATTATATTCATCATGAAAATGTTGGGTGTGCCATTTTATAGAGCTTAACAAGTTACTACAAAGACGTAAGTTCCTATTATCGATCGATAATTTGCCAACAAATTTAAGAAAAATTAAATAAAAAGTTGGAGAAAGGTCTCGAAAATTAAAAGAGGTTAATATTTTTGTTTTTCTAATTCAGCAGCCTTTCCGAGATATCCATGATGTGCATTCTCATCTTGGAGTCAGCTCGTCTATTACAAAATTATTTTTATGCAGGGTGTCTCAAAATTCAGTATCAAGTTTTTAGGGTCTTTTTTTTTCATATTGAAATAAAACTTCTTTTTTCTATGTTTTCAGTTTTTGAGATATTGGGGTAAAATTTGAAACAAGTTACGTTTCAGGGTTTACATCATTCAGCATGCCTGGAAGATATTTTTTTCAGGGGTCAAGCTCTTTTTCGTCCCATAAACTTTTTTGTGGTGCGCTGCTGATAGATTATGAATAACAAAATGAATTTTATTATTTGCTTATAAATTTTATTACCAATTGTAATTTTTATGCAGCTGCTATCGAGAAAAATATTAAAATAATTTTTTGTAATACGTTAGATTTAATTGAAAAACTTTTACGAAATCGTTGATCGTATCGTCACAATGAAAACAAAAAATGTTACTCATTTGGCTTTGGATCTAAATTACAAGTTTCCTTTAATATTACTTAAAAAATAAGATGCCCAACAAATCTTGACTTTTTTATGAAAGGGGTTGAAAATACCCTTCTTCTTCTGCGATACAACCCTTCAATTTTCTTCTCACAGACTGCCATACGCGTTCTAACATTCTGGGAGTGTTTCTTACGGTTTGGAAGCCATCCATAATTCGCTCAGTAAGAACCTCGATGGAAGGCACTAGTTCTGCACCATCAACTAGATCCAGCTGGTTGCAATTTGGTGACTGTGGGGGCCAAGCAATTGGATCTGCTCTGCCAATCCAGCAATTGATAAATCGCAGTCGCAAACCACATGTGTTGATGAACTTGTAAAGGCCACCACTAATGCAGGCAATTCGTTCTGTGGATATTTCAAATACGTGTTACCATTTAAAATTCGCGGTGAAATGAAAGGACCAATCAAAGTATCTCCTATATTATTCCTACCCATATGTTTACGCTGAATTGTTCCTGCTGTCGAGATGGTGTGAACATATGTGGATTTTGTAGTGCCCAAATCTGAACGTTGTGGTAATTCATTACTCCATCGAGTGTAAATTGATCTACGTCGGTCAAAATGATAAGGGATGAAAATTCAGGATCCCTGGTACACTTGCGCAGAATCTATCCGGAAAACTACAAGCTGTCAGGTTCCTATTTTTTTGCCACACAATATTGCTCTTTCTAGCAAGTAATGGACAGTGACTTGTTTGTGAAGACGTGGCTTGCTTTTAGACAGTGGAGTCGGGGTGGATAGACAGATTGGATAGGAAAAGTAAGTGATAGTGAACAAATATAATTTATTAACTGGATTGAAAGGAAAGTGAGAAAGAATTAGTAGTAGAGAGAATTCTGGTGACAATGGCCATCATAATGTAGAAGAACAAAGAGGAGAACGGTGAAAAGAAGACCTTGGCTGCTGATCGTGACTACCGTGGCCAACCGAAGAAAGATACAAATCAACAGGCTTTAAACATATAAGAAAGAAGAGAATTTGACAATTGGCGCGATACCAATGCAAGAAAATAACAAATACTTATAACAATAAAACTGAAAACTGATGATGTGATGGTTTTTTACAACTACTGTAAAGAACTATTTATACAGCGAAATTCGGTCATCTACGGGATGAATTGGAGAATAAAGTTTTGAATATGCAATAATTATAACCGTTCCGATATGAAGTAGAATGTTATATTATACTACTCGAAAGAAGGTTTGAAAGGAAATATCTTTCAGAAAATATTCTATAAAAGCAAGTGAGATGAGTTTACGAGCAAGTAAGATGAGTTTGAAGCAGAAAAAGAGAATAAAGTGAAACCATACCAGTGATGGAGTGTGACCTTTCGGAAGGTCCGTCCTTCGACAAACAGAAATTCGAAGACTTGCATTGTTTCAAAAGGAATCCACCAACCAAAGCTGGGTTGAATGTTATACTACTCGAAAGAAGGTTTGAAAGGAAATATCTTTCAGAAAATATTCTATAAATGCAAGTGAGATGAGTTTACGAGCAAGTAAGATGAGTTTGAAGCAGAAAAAGAGAATAAAGTGAAACCATACCAGTGATGGAGTGTGACCTTTCGGAAGGTTCGTCCTTCGACAAAAAGAAATTCGAAGACTTGTGTTGTTTCAAAATGAATCCACCAACCAAAGCTGGGTTGAATGTTATACTACTCGAAAGAAGGTTTGAAAGGAAATATCTTTCAGAAAATATTCTATAAATGCAAGTGAGATGAGTTTACGAGCAAGTAAGATGAGTTTGAAGCAGAAAACGAGAATAAAGTGAAACCATACCAGTGATGGATTGTGACCTTTCGGAAGGTTCGTCCTTCGACAAACAGAAATTCGAAGACTTGTGTTGTTTCAAAATGAATCCACCAACCAAAGCTGGGTTTGATTGCCTATCATAAGATAAATATAAGATTTTTAAATTGAAAAACATAAAATCTTTAATTATTTGTAGAAAAAGAATGTTCTTCACGTTTTGGTCAGGACCGAAAATAAGGAAGGGCCTTTTTTATGAAAATCAGATTTGTTGAAAAAAGGGAAACTTCAATATTAACCACAGACCATCTACTGTGATATTAACATGACAAGATGATAATTCACTTTTCATTTGTCATTGAAATATCAGAAAAGTCATCCACACTCCCGAAATACACTCCCGAATTTCTCCAGGAAATTATTGGAACCACAATGAAAAGGAAGGCCAATAACAGAAGAGAAGAGGGCAGTTTCGGTGGGTAGAGAGTAGATGTACTCTTTAAATGATAAAAGAGTTGTTATGATTGGATTTCTTTGTTTACAATTTATTTAATTTTGTAGGAATCTTTCCGAAAGTGGAGTAGGTGGAGTAAGAGCTGCTTTATACAGTTCGCAATTTTCATTGCATGCAATTAATTGCACGAGTTTTCTACCAATGGATAAGGCTACTCAGCTGTCAAATTGGTTGAAAACTAGATATCAACAGAAATATATGAAACAGACGGATACATGCTCTGAACGCCCCCAAGGTTGAATATGATCAAGCCGAGTGAAGCAGTAGCTATTCTACAGGGTGTACCATGAACCAAGATCAGGGCAATTTTCATTTGCTGAGGTTTAACTATTTGATGTGGAAAGTTTTCTGAATCATTGAAATATATTTATTATACTACTGGATATACAGGTGTTTATTGAAATACATTTTTGAAGTAAGGTAGATAGTTTCATTCAAGTAATATCTGAAGATAATATAAGTCCAAGTAGTTGTATCAGTTGAAGACAAATAGGCGTTCATGAGAGCGTAACAAAGCGCCATGAAAAATATCGAGGAAGCAAACCTTAGATGCGTGGGTATAGACAGTTGGTGGAACATCCAAATACCGTGCTATTTGTCGAGTACCAATATCAGGATTTTCGTCGATAACATTTAAAATATCTTCATTTAATAACTTTCACCTGAAAAATACGCCCCTAAAATCTTTATACTGAATTTTGAAATACCCTGTATGCTACTTCGTGGTTTCACGAGCATTAATATTCTCTAAAACAGAATTGAAATTATTATTTCAGGAATATCATTGGCCACTGTTGATTCCGACACAAAAAATTTGGAAAATACGTATCCAGGCCTCGAACAAAATTCTGTTGTAATGATTGGAGATGATGGAGAGGAAATTGTTGGATACTTCGTCACGAATGATTCCCTCGCCAGATCCGACGGTTTACTGAATATATTCAGTCATGATGTGGAAGAAGATGTCACTTTCACATTGTACAACCGGTGAGAGAACGAAAGCATGCGGTAGTCCTGCAACTATAATAATAATAGCAGATATTGAAACTCGAATCAGAACTTATTGTGAGGATGAATACCCTACTGTGGCATTTTAGGAAACAAATAAATGAATCTTTGAAACATAACGTACTGAAAAATATATATATTCAATTATTTTATATGAATCATAGTCGGTATCAATTCATTCAACTTTTTTACGATAGTTCAATAAAGCTTAAACAATTTTGATGATATTTTAAATTTTGTTTTTTTCTTGAATATTCTACGATCAACCTTTTTAGTTCAGTTTCATATGAATAAAATTATTTTTGAATTGGTAGCAAGGTGACCTTAATCGCTGCTGTCTATAAGAGTAATTACGATACCGTAAGAAAACTTAGTCGAAAAAAGGTATGTTGTTCGCTTCAATAATTCAGAACATCTTCAGGTAGTTAAGATCTACCTGGTGGTTTGATGTTTTGATGTTAGTTCCCAAGCTAGTGAATATACACACGATCTGCTAGATTTTTTGAACAAACAGTTTGTATCACAATTGAATGACTGATTCAGTAACATGGAGAAGTGAAAAGGAAATTGCCGGTGCCATTTTGAAATATATTGGTGATTACAAATGACTACATCAACATGAACTCAATATCTATACGAAAGAAACGAACATACTCAACATACATTCCTGATGATTTTCTACTATGAATTTTAATGTGAAGCAAACCTGAACTTTTTGCGAAAGGGGATGCTTATAACCGACAAAAATTGTATAAGGGATGTAGGTGGCATTGAAGGTAATGCCATCGATTCAATCAACAAATTAATTAGAAAACACAAAGGTTCGGAGAAGTTTTCCTTCAAATAGATGGGAAGCCACCTAATTACAACATAACTCCCTAAGAACTTTGATTCACCTAGGGTTTTGAAGGTAGTTTCAGAACTTTAAGTATGAGGGTTGATTATAAAACTTCATAAATACTTTAGTAAACCCAAAGACGAAAGGGAAGATTCATCAGAATAGTTGGGGATTCTCTAACTCAGTTGTGAGGATTGTAGGGGAAATTGTTGGTCAAACTAAAAAAGTCAGAAGAGCACGGCTTAAAGAACATTACACAACCATAGATCGCTTGATAGATTTGAAAATACTGAAATTGCAAAATAATAATATATAAATATATTACTACTAACTTGTACAAATATCATATATTTCATATAGTAAGTACATCGTTCACACTTGTACAAGTAGATAATTATTCACTATATGGCTTATTGAATGGTTCAGTACAATATGACCATCTGAAGGTAGAGATAGTGGATTTTCTTAAGAGCTATGTCTCATACCGTCGCAGAGAACAAATTTACGTTTCGGCAGTCGTCTACTGAACGTAGGCTGTTATAGGCTAGGCAAGGCTATTATAGTGAAGTAGTTGAGTCAATGTTTTCGGTTTACATTTCGAAAATTTTGTGAGTTATTGCCTGTAAGCGACGCGCAGATATATTCAAGGTCATACCTCTTAAGAAAATCCACTACCTCTAACTTATTGAATGCATTAATGATTTACTCGTTTTCAGTTATCTACATAAAATGTTATCATTGATTCTATATTGAAACATTTTTATTGAGAGTACTGTGGGTGAGTTAAAATGAAAAAGCTAATAGATTTTTCTGTTTCAAAAACAGATATTCAGTAAAGATCACTTATGAAAGTTAACGCGTTATCATTCAATGTTAATATTTCATAAATATGAAAGGGAAGTGCATTTACAAAAATCACTGTACGCAAATTTCATGGTCGTCTGTTTTGCAGAGCAAATCCCGACGGTTTCAATATCAGTCAGCTTAGTGATCTGCCAAAAAATATCGACAAGAGTAAAAAGATCAAGTGTGTAACCCATGGATGGCTCTCCAATGGGAAAAGCAACTCCTGCATCCTTATCAAAAATGCCTATATGAATACATCAGATGTTAATGTTATCATCATGGATTGGAGTCCAATAGCAGGTATGATCAATCCTTGGTAATACAACAAAAGGCCAACAAGCAGGCTTTGGATATGATTTCAGTTAACTTCATTATGATAATTCATTATGATAAGGGACAGTTATGAAAAACTTTATAGAACTGTAAAGTTGACTTTTAGCTAGGTACAGCGTGAAAGAAAATAGTTTAACTAGCGTCTCATGATCTGTTTTTTCATCTAAATAAATATTCCTTTCCAGGAAATGTATTTTATCCAATTCCCATGAGGTCCACAACTGAAGTAGCAGAATATTACTCAAAGTTTTTGAATCACCTGGTAGAAAATATTGGCATCAACCCACAAGATATCCATCTGATTGGGCACAGTTTAGGGGCCCACATTTCTGGATTCGCTGGTAGACTTGTACGAAAAGAAAAAATTGGGAGGATCACAGGTAAATTTCCTTAAAATGTTTGAAAAACCCTTTAACTATTTGTGAAACATAAACTGCATACATCACTGGGTTGAAATTTGCAATTCAGCGTGACTTCCAACTTGTACTCGCAAACTGTTAGTTCGGCTCCAACTCGTACTTCTATCTGTATTCCAAGTTGTGACGAAACATCTAGAAACATCTATTTCCTAAATTCTCAATGGGTCTCGAAGTGTTCGTTGTGCTACACAAGTTCCTGGGCCAATATTACCACTACTTGTTTTTCATTAATTGACCAATTTGCTATTAGTCTTGCTATTCATGTCTTGTAGATGTCATTACTGATAAAAGAAAAATTTTTTTTGTTGGAAATGTTCTAGTCGCGCCCTGTCTCCGGTGCACCGATTCAATCGAAGGGCGCGCTGGTGTGTCATTGTCCCCAGTAAACACTCCCTACGTCCCTGAGAATCCGAATAATTACGCCAATCTGCCAGCTAAAATTTCTGCCTCAGCACGACAAGCAGTATAATTTTTGGATTCGAGAGCAGAGTGCCCATCATTCCTCCAAGTAACCCTACGATCAGAACCACCATTTCAACAGAATGGTTTGAGTGAAGCCTGTGGAGTTCAAAGAGTAAGTCTCGATGTTCAGTCCGTTTTTTCTTCTCTTCTCGGGCGATGTTCGTTTCTTCGGAAGCAGAAAACTCGATGTATGACAAAAATCTTCCAACTTTGATATTCGAGGAGGATTAAATCAGACTTCTTGGCACTTTCATTCTTCACAACAGGCTCAATATCCCCCCGGAGCAAAAGACAACACCGGTGTCTCGTCTATACCGTACGGGTGCTGTAGTACCTACATCACTCGTACACACTGTGGATATAGACTGAGATCCAATAAGCTGGACAGACTGACAGCAAATGCATTATGGTCTCAGGAGCTTCATGGCAATATATTATTCTAACTGTTTCGAGTATCTTCATTTACAGCCGAGAAAGAAAATTTGCTGAAAATGGAAACGCACAAAACAAAATTTTTTCAAAAGTCGCCAATCTATTTGGGTTCTAAATTATACAATTGCCTTCCAGCTGAGTTGAAATCGATTTCAAATTTGAAGACTTTCCAAAATTAAGTTAAAAACTTTATATCCTCTGGGATATTTCATTCAAGTGCAGAATTCTTTCATTGTATTGAAATGAAGTCTCCATTTTTATTTATATTCATATTCATATGTTTTTATAATATGTATGTGGGTTTATTGAATATTTTTTATATAATTTCGATTTTATTTGTGCAAACAAGTATTTCCACGATTTTAACGTGTTTGGACATGACCAATATCATTGTAATGATCTACTGGTTGAAATAAATATTGCATTACACAACTACCTACGGAAGACACCATCCTGGTAGGTCATTATGAATCCCTCGGTCTCTGACTTCAGCCCACATGTCCCAAGGAGAGTAAAGATCAAATTTTTGGATAAGCCAAGCAATATTATTGAAGACGCCATGCACTGGCTTATACTTGTGTAGCTGCAGGAGTACCTCAGTCTCCGCAGCTTCAATGTTAGATATTTGCTGAACTGGTTTCATCTCAATGACAGAGTTTGGGTCACCTTGTCTAGTATCGAATACGAGACCAAATTCATCGGCTGCACGTGCTGCTGTTTTGTAAACCCTGATCTCTGCTTTCTCATGGTCGAGGACCATGCTCCATCCAATACCATTCTGTTATTTGGAAACTCTAAACTCAAAACTTTCCCTTCTGGGAAAGTATAACCGTGGAACAGACGATTTGGGATTGCGGGATTGAGTCCTTTTCACCACTCCAGTGGAGTAGAATCGGAACGGCAAACATATTAGTTGCAGAAACTTTGCTCTCTCCCGACTGTTCTAATGACCAGATCTGTCGTAGTTTATGCTGATATTTGCCGCGGACAAACGTTTCAACTGGGATGAGCGTTGTTCTTCCCCTATATAAGTATTAAGATGACGTCTACGAGCTGAAATATTATAATCATCATTATTGTTATCATTAATATTACCCTCAAAGTTAACACTTTTATCCAAATTTCATATATACTTTCAAGCTCTGGATCCCGCTTCGCCTGGTTTCAACATAGGATTGGTAGATGGTGGTCGTCTGTATGCCAGTGATGCTGAATTTGTTGATGTGATACATACATGCTCTGGATATTTAGGTATAAAGGAACCTATAGGAGATGTTGATTTTTATCCAAATGGTGGTGGACCTCCCCAACCAGGTTGCAGTATCGTGAGGGTGAGCATTCAAATGGAAAAAATTCAGAATGATTGTGCCAGGTTTTTGGTCATTGCACAATTAATCAGTATTTTGCCACAAATATCGATGAAGACGTCTAATATTAAGTATTCGAACTGAACTAAGTCCATGACGAATAATTCGGTTATGGAAACCTACGGTCGCGATAAACCAATTTCTATTGACATTTCCACCCCTATCTTCATTCCCTGATTCCTCGTCTGTTGAATCTTGACCATTCGGTGACTTCATATAGATGTCCGAATCGTAGACGAAGTCTAATACCTCGAAGAGTTATCCGAATAAAAACAATATATTTGGTCTGAAAACAAAAATCAACAGACTTTGGCACAAGTCAAGCTGCAGAAAGTGCGAGGACTAGCTTGTCTGGGAATCACAGGAGCAATATTTAGAGATAATGTTAAACCTTCCGCCATTGCACCGATGTGTAATGAAAGAAGCAGCCATCACTGCTTCCAGACAGTAAACTCAAAAGCAGGAAATCTGATCGGACATCTGAAGATTTTGGAACACATTTCCCTAGAAGCCATGTTTTAACAAAGCTAACATGCCGGTTAGGTTACAATTTCGAAATGCAGTTTGAAGTGGTTATAAATAGCCACCAAATCTGCACAGATGCACAGAGAACGGACCTCAACTGCGAAGGGATACTTCAGTGAGATATGCTGATGGATCCAAGATGGATGAAAGGGCTGGAATGGGCGTTACAGGGATAAGTTTCTTGCTCTTACAGTCCCTTGATAAGAAGGGGAAACTGAATATACCTACAGTCAGATAGACAAGCAGCATTGGTAGCTCTGAAGGCATACACTTGTGAGTCTGAGCTGACTTGGGAGCCAAAGAAGGGAAAACACAAAGTTTCCCGCCCCATTACCCTTCTGTAGACTATCCAAAGCCCCCTTGAAGAAATAATTCCGACGCTGTGTATTCGATGAAATGAAATGTCACTAAAATGAAGTGCCAGGACAAAGACCAGTTAGCATATCGCCAAGGAAAGCCAAACATCTTCAAGAGTTGGACAAGAAAGACATGAAATTCTATTCTGCCAGTGCTATGTTAGCTTATTGTGGAACTTTATCTTACCATGATTTGTATTTTGCACTTCCTTAAAGTGCCAACTTATAACAGGGACTAAAATGTATCATTACAAATCCCTAGGGACATAAAGTAAAAATCAAACTTCACCGCAGCTACACTATTATTAACTAGGACAAAAATTATCATGTCAGCTGATATCTATATCAAAATTTATAGATTCATTCATTTCTTGATATTCTGTTAGTTAAATTACGATTCGTTTAAATGTCAACATTAATTAAATTGTCACTGAATTGAAAAATTTTGTTGACACTATTGGTATAACGTTACCTACGGATTAATAATAATAGTAATAATAATAATAATTTATTTACAGGTCAAATAATAATACAATAAATCTGAGAGTACAAAAAAAATCATTATTGCAAGTATCAAGTACCGTGTTTATATAACTCATCAATATTATTAATTGTATCAATGTTGAAAGTTATAATACTGGGAAGTGCAAAAAATAGCGTATATACCTCAGGACTAACGAGATATTTTATCCCTTACGTGATAAACATCACGTGCGGGATTAAAACACTCATTTTAGTCCCTTGTTATATAATATACTATTCTTCCACGAGAGAACCAGCCATGAATGTTTTTCAGATTTGATTCACTTAGTTTAAAATTTGACATACGTCAGGATTACAGGTTATTTATTCCACAACAGTTTCGAATAAAAGAAGAATTTTCCTCGGTCCTTTCTGAAAGATAAACATTTTTCAGGTCATGCAAGCATGTAGTCATGGTAGAAGTTTTCAGTTATTCGCAAGGAGCATAACACTTGAAGAAGACTATATGGCAAAGAAGTGTCCGGAATTCAGTTTTCTAGGAGAGGGAAAATGCGAGGGTAAAACCATTTCTATGGGCGAATCAACTCCTACTGATGCTAGAGGAATATATTACGCACAAACTACCGGCAGAGACCCTTTCTTAGATCCTTCATTTGCTTTGAAATAAAACGATTTAAAAAAAATTAGTATTATGTTTTCTCTCAGGAATAATTCATTCAGACCTTCTTCCCGAAACTCTCATCAAAATAACGATCTTTTGTACTCGTCCAGCTGTGATATATGCTGACTGATCGCATTCTCTGTAGATTTTATGTGGGCTTTTTGCTAAGTTCATTAGCTGCACGGGCTGTTTGAAAGGAAATGCCAAATTACGTGCTTATTCGAAGTCGCGGGCCTCTCATCTTCCACGATGTTTATATTTTCCGGTAGTTGATATTTTTTTCCATATCAATATTTATGTAGGTAAACTCCAACACCTGCCAAAAGGCACAACACTTGGTTTTTACCACCCATCAAAATATCTTTGCAATTTCTGTGTGGCCTTATAGGTGCTTGCAATGTTGATAGTAATTCTGTTAGAAATGAACAAAATCAAACTGCTTGGTAACACCAAAACTAGCAGAAAAAACACCGTTTTTATTGGTCCTCATTGGTCCTCATATTGCAGGATATAACAATTTCATATAGCGAGTGAAATTATCGGAATATATTTTCAATTGCGCTACGTTTTATTAAAGTACTCCCCTCTAGAACTCCCATTCAATTTGGGGAAAGTTTCAAAAAAATATTATGTTTGAATCTGTTGAATTCAGGTAGTGAAAATTGTAAGAGAGATACAGACATTTTGAAAATTTCAGATTTTATTTAATTCATTAGAGTGCTTGAACCGAAACAAGTTGTAGTTGATCCGAAGCAATTTAAAAGCATTGTGAATCAGATTATGGATATCAGTATTGTTAGTTTAGAGCATTTCAAAATGGAACTCTCTGTCACCTCTAGGAACAAAAAATGTCCAAAAACGATTTTATAGATTTCATTCCATGCTTTCAAAGCGATTTTCAAAATTGTATTATAGGAACCAAGGTCATTGCAAGATTTTTATCTTTGAACAGTTTATTTACTGAATTGCAGGGGCTAAATTCTGAAATTGAAAAAAGTTGGAAAAAACCTAAAGTACGTAGTATGCTTGGACAAATCAATCTAGTACCCTTTAACTAGTATTGAAATTCTTTAAACCTATAAATGTTATAGGTCGTGAACCATTAAATAAAAACACCGATTTGTGCTGCATACAATGGAATCACCCTGTGCATTTCTCATTATTTTCTCGAATATCGCTTGAAGTAATAGTTTCCTTAGTGTATACAGAATGTAAGGTAGAACGATGTAAATTTCTAAACAGTAGATAGGGAACGTTATTTGGAACCATATTAACCACATTTACCATTTACCAAAGTCTAAGATATTATTATTTTCAGAAAATTTCGATTTTCCATAAAAACTGACCATTAAACAATAATCACTCAATTTTATTTTTCAAGGGTTAAATAATATTTCTTCGAAAACAATTTAATAAATTCCAAAGTGATTGAAAAAAAAATTGAGCCTAGAGTACCTAATCTGATTATACAGTAAATACTTAATTCATTCCAAATTGAATAATTTCATTTTTCAAATTACTTTGAAAATATCCTCTTTTTATGCTTTCAAATGATGGGCTTGTGCTAGATAGACAGAAAAAACAGATATTTTGTTAACAAAATCATCCCCAACAAACCAACGTGTATTCATTAAAATATTACATATGAACCTAGTTAACATTAATAATAAACAACCATTCTTTAATTGCTTGTTGTCAAAGCAAGATTATTTGAACTTCCATAAAATATCGCAATGTTCTGAAAGTTTGAATATCTTGAATTCCATCAGACTTTGAACTGAGGTTATAATAACTACAAAATGAAATTATCTATTTGGTTTTTGAAGATTAACCACTCCGAATTTGCGGGGTCAAACTCCTGGAAATGTCTGATAGACTAGATAGCCACACTGTGAAAATCACCGTTCAGGATTTTCACAATGTAATTATTATTTTGCAGAAAAAAATTAAATGGAAAATAATTCGATAACTTATGGCTATTTTACAAGTTTATTGTGTCTTGTGCATTTCACCCGAAACGAACGGAAAAAGTCTCAAAAAATCGAAAACTCATCGTTTCTGGTAGGTATGATATTCTGTTTGTCATTAACTGACTTATTAGTATCGAAGGTCGAACTATATTTCTCAGATAATGAGGCATCTATCACTGTTTTTATAAATAAGGTTCAGTGGCGTCAGAGAAATGTATGTTTTGGAATCTAATCAACTGATAAAGACGTTTACATAAGTTATTTTTCAACGACAGTGCGTAAACTAAATGTTAACGCACTGTTAACAGTGCGCTAAAGTGATACTTTTGAACACAAGTGCGTAAAAATATCAACAATGCGTAAAAAAAACAACTGTGCGTAAAGTAATTGTTTAAACACTGTTCATACATTTGCACATTTTTTTAAAAACAGTATTTTGCATCAAATTCTACTTGATTATCAACTGATAATACGACGAAAATTCAAAACTTCATAAGATAAAACATTGAAATCAATGGTACAATTTAAACAATTTTCCAATATAATAACTGTCGTAAAAAAAAACTTTGTATGATATACTTTCGTTAGGAGCTTGTTTAAATTCGCGTACGCAACCCAAATTATGTTGACAAAACGTCAGAAGTACACTCAATGATGGAAAAAACGAAAATACAAAGAGAAGTACCTATTCGGCCTAGTATTGCTTTTAGTATTGGAATTATCTCCTTTATTATTCTACCTTGCCATCTGAAGTTTTGCACGTAGATATGGTTATTTTGAATCAGATTTTTTTTCCGTCAACCGGTTGTGCCCGTACTAAAAACCCTCAGAAGGGTTCGTGAGAACTGAGACTTATGCGAGCTATGGAAGGCGAGGTTCTTACCTTTTAACATGTGATGCCATGCACGTGACCGGAGACCATGCTGGGATATGAACCCACGCCCTAATGGTTGAGAAGTGAATACTCTACCAAGCCAAGATTTCAGTTTGGAGGGGGGCTGAACATAGACCTTGTTTTTTTGTCGGCAAGCTGATGTTAACGAATGAATAACTGTAGAAATTTTGCTGACTAGGGGGAAGGGGGCTGCAGTCCCAAAGCCCCCTGGCTGCGCCAGTGCTGTCAGAATAAGTATACTAATTTCCAAATATGCACTTGGTCATGTAAATATTGCAATTTTGTTTGCAACATAGATGCCGTCTGACGGCCCTTTACTTTTGTCCTACTCATCTGGCGGTTTTTTTCCTATCTACTCTTACAGTCTTCGATCATTTTGTAAATTATCACAACTTTATCTCATCAATGAAAAACATAGGTAGGTACTTGACCTCCTAGCCTTGCCTAGGGTGACTAATCAAGGAAATACATTTTTCATCCTGAGAAGCAAAAAACTTAAGTAGATACCAAAAAATGTTTACACTAGAGCACGGTAATTTAGTCATCCATTGAGTTCTAACCGTATGTAGGTACCTACCCTCATTTTGATTTGGTTGAATATTTTTCAATTTTGCTGTCGATAGAGAATCGAAAGACGTTTCGACTGAGGTGTCACTCGACCCCTAGTACTGTCAAAATGGCAAGCTTTATATGTTGTTGCAAAGGACAGTTCATTAGTACCATTTCACCTACGTTTTGGAATCTTAAACTGGGGTAGAAGCTGAAAGGGTGTTTATTCTACAGAAGCATGCACTCGGAATAATTTCCCGGCTGAATTGTCGAGAGACATGCAGAAATACATTCTGATCTCTATATATATATGAACTGTGTATTTAAGTTTTCAAAATATGGCTAAATTTACATCGAACCAACAAGACCATCCATGCATATCCTACTAGGGCTAGAGACTTGCTGGCATCCAACTCACATCGAATCTCTCTATACCATAAAAAGTCACTTGTACCTCGGACCCAAAATATTCAACGAATTGAAAATCACTATAAAAAGAATTCACCAAATATTTCAATATTCAAAGCCAGGTTGAAAAAAAAACACTTGTAGAGAGAAATTTCATCACCGTTGATGAGATTTGATCAATATACAATGTATTTGTGATTTAATTTTATTTTTCTACACTCATGCAAAAAGCAAAACTTCATTGAACTATATTCAGTGGAAAAAGAAGCTCTTTATTGCACTAGTGCAATAAAGTTTTTATTGCACTCATCTGGCATTCTACTTCAACGTGCTGTCATCATGATAAACATAAACGTTCAAACCCACTACATATTTAGCAGATATTCTGTGGAATTGGCCAAACGTTTTAAACAGCTACATATTTTATATTTTTTTTGTATTAATGTTAGCAGTCAGAGTTGAACAAACAATGCCTTCCCGAAAATAACTCTATAATCAAAACCGATCCGCTATGTTCTAAACCGTCTACCTGCATAGAGCAAACTGCCTGTACTATGACCACACCTCGTGATAACATACGCGCTCATGGCTACTATGATTTTGATTTTTATAATGCAACTGTGGTTATATAAACGTCAGTCAAAATTTAATTCTGACAATAACAGAACTGAAAGTTTTAAAATGAGTAATATTAATGGAAAACTAGATGATGATGATGAAATCGATAGTAATAATTATTTATTTAAATTGCGTATTTCATTTTCCTTCACCTAGTGCCGCACCTAAATAAATAATTTTTTGCTTTTTGCATGAAGTAGAAAAAATATTGTATGCAACTCGAGCAAAAAATGTTTATTGCACTCGACGTGTTGTCCAACTCGGCCTAACAATAAACGGCAATAAACACTTACTTTTTGCACTTGTTGCATAAATAACTATTTGTATTCTTTTTGAGTAACTGACATTGACGTCTTCCCTTTTAATATGTAAATATATTTATTATACTTCTCTTGTACTTTTTACCAGGTGATATAAATCTATTCTATTCTATGCCAAAAAAGAAAAGTCGAAGTAAAATTTCCGTCCGTTCAAAAGTTAACAGGGGTAGGATTATTTTATGAATATACCGCTAATTAATTGGATGAGTTAAATCATTTGCCCGATTGCAACAAAATATAACTTCTGGGCTGTATCAGTTTTTGTATAATATGAGAGCGGATTCTCGATTCCGTTTACATAACACGCCAATGATCTTTAATAAGCACTATCGTTATGATTAGAGCATTAAAATGGTTTTGATTGATGACTCTGATTATTCAAATCTGGCTAGGTTTTAGTTACGTTACAGTCCATCAGAATGAAGCAGAAATTGGAGCTGATTACTTTTTTCATTGTTTATTTGACATCATGTTGTTTCGGTGGAGCGTCGAAAGGTATACATAATATTAATTGTTTTAGTAGTAGTAGTAAATCTATATATCGACAACTTGCCAACAGAAAACAAGTACTGCCCACTACTACCGTTGAATTATATCTGTTTGGTATTTGAAGGCCATTGCAAAGTAGTTCTACTATCGAACAGATATAATGCAAGGGTCATAGGGGGTAGCAGTTGTTTTCTGTTGAATACCTGCCAACAAAAATACCTATTGTATATTATGGATTTTTGCAGGATAATGACTTACATAATCCAATAAATCTGTAAGCGAGTAGTTTAATTGTCGACAGATTTTTATTGAAATCATTGATTTACTCCATTGAAATGGAGAATGGAACTAGTTAAATTTGAAGACATGGAAACGAAGTTGACGTAGGAAAATTTAAGAGTTTACGTCACGAGTCAAGAGTAGGGATATGGCGAGTAGATGATTCGTCTGAAAGATACTAAAATTTCAAACAATGAACATTTATTTTTTAACACAATTCTCAGGGACTGTGTGTATCTCATCTTCGCGGTCGAGGCAATGTAGAGCTTCTCCTCAGCAGCTTAAACAAGTGGCAGACCCAGACGTAGCGGATATGTCACATTTCGGTCTGGCTGTAGAGGAGGCTCGCAACATTACACCAATAAAGGGCTTCAGAATCTAGCAGGTGCTTCATAACACCAAGCCCTTGGGGCCTGAAGCCACAAAAACTGATCATTCAGAAAATGCTGGCATCTGGCAAATCAACTTTGCACCTCAGATTGGGAAGCGAGAACATCGCGGAAAGCATGAAGTTCCGCGATAAATCTTGCTTATTCCAAGAGCCCCGACGTATTATAGATAACCTGCTGGCTACTGATCGGGTAAAAACTTTCTGGAATAATATGATTATCCGCAACTACTCAACGTAGATACTCCAGCCCTAGCGCAATTCGAAGCTTTATACAGAAGGCTTCGTCAGCTTGGGCTCAATGATCTGCGCAATCCGATAACTACAGAACTTCTGTTCAACGATCCCTTAAAGGCTCGAAGAACTTACCTGCTCCAGACCTTGATGGATTGAATAATTATTGGTGGAAACCATTTTCAAGCACCCACCACCACTTGACAAGAGTTTTTAACTTATGGCTAAAAATGCAAAATATTCCGGATTGGTTTGTCGAGGGGCTCATTCCCAAAACGAAGATATGTCTGATCCGAAGAACTACATACCGATAAGATACATGTGAATAATCTTCGCAGTTGACCCGGAGTATGAATGAATATATGAGCGAAGAGAGTCAAGAAGGACGGACAAGCTGGCTGCAAGAATCTGGGGATCGACAGATGTATCATGCATGCAGGACTCTGTGCAGTATAAGCGTAACCTTTCGATGGTCTGTATTGACTACCGCGAGGCATTTAGTAGTAGTAATAGAAATTACTTATTTCAACAAATTCAAATACAAATAGTCAACAATTCACAAGTATTATGAAAACAAGGTTAAAAAAAGTAGGAAAACCCACTGAAGCCTTTTGACTTATGCGTGATACAACATCGCATGAGCAAATTTGCATTTGCTGAGATGATTCGAAGTATTGTTTCAGCTCTGGAGGAAATAGGATAAAATACCGAAACTCACTCTTCAAATTCCACAGGCTTTACCCAAACCGTTCTGGTGGTTCTGATCAAAAGATGAGTAGTTGGTGGAATGAAGAACAATTAACTGCTCTCGAATCTGAAAATTATACCCGTTTGTCATGATGCGACAAAAATCTTTGCCAGGCAAATGCAGGTTACAATTATTTTTCATCACTTCTTCAATTGTAAGGTCGGAATGGATGAAACAATTTTACCTACAGTTCAACTAAACTTACGTTCAATGGCTAACGAACTAAATATTTCATTGGCTCTAAACCCCAGCAACATAAATGAGTTAACTTTTAAATGCTGGTTTCATGGTGTCATGCGATTCACCGACGTAATGTACAAAATGTGGCAACACCCACCATATGTCTGGGCTACGCGGCATTCAAACAGCTGAATTGAATTTCTATGTAAGTATTGTCACTCGTGTGTGCTGAGCACGGTATCAACAACAAGGTGACTTAGATCCCCACCGAAGATAAGGTTGATATGAGGACTCGTAGGAAAGCAGCGGTGAGTAAAAATAGATCTTAACTCACCACTAGTAACGGGTACAAAAAATTAAGCCACGAAGAGATTTTATAAAAATTCCAATAACTATTTCCAGATGTTTTCTTACCTTCAGTAGAGATAAATGACCATACATTTACAGCTAGGTGCTATATATTGGGTTACAGGGTGTTCCAAAAGTCAATGAAAAAAATTCAGCAGAATGTTCATCGTAAACTATGAGGGGGTGGAAGTAAAATTGAGTTTTACATTTTTTCTCAGGCATACGTTCGTAAAGAGATAAATACCTACTAGTATTTTTTCAGTGGTACCATTCGCAAAACAAAACTACTTTCAATTTTTTTCTTATATTATTGTTGTCAATTCAGTTAAAATTGGTATTTCCGTCAACCAGCTGCATCCTTACAAGCAAAACCTTCAGCAGTCTTCAAGAGACTTGCGAAAGGGGAAGACGTAGGCCTTACCTTTTAACGTGGAACGGAACTGGTGGCTACGCTGGGATTTGAACCCATGTACCTACGGCTGATAGGATTAAGAAGCGATCGCTTTACCCGCACGCCATCTCGGCTCATGTTGGACTGTTTGGTTTTCACTCTTGTTTAATCTGGTTTCAATAGGCGGAGTAGAAATGAGCGATCTTTTGTATAATTAAAAGTATGGCTCTGGGTTAGGACACATCAAAGATTCACATAACTAAACTCACAAATATTATGTTTTGTGATTGGTAAGTAATGCCACCTGGTTCATACACAAACAGTAGTCATAGGTTTCGGTAGAAACTTCCAGTCCAGCAACAGACCTGGAAGTGTCTAAGAACATTATAGAAATATCCCGAATGGTGTCTCATTATTTGGGATAAAGTGGTCGTACATTCGTAATTTTCAAAAAAAAATGGTATCACCATCAAGGGGATTGAACCCTCGACCTTGCTATCACCTCAGGACTCAAACCAGCATTTTAACAGCCGGCTGCGTGACAATCTAGCTATTAATGCTACTCACATCTTTACTGATGTATTTTCTGAATTTTTTTTACAGAACTTCCATCCATCTTTTGATTTCAAAATAAACGTAGAATTTTGAGAAGTTACAACAATGAAATAAATAATGACAGATAGTACTAACACAGCTACTTGATTTCAAAATGAATGTTTTAGCGGGTAAGTATAAATATGTTTGGTTACATACGCCACAGGTCACTATATAAATATAATATGTATTGGAGCAATGTACGTTGAGTTGCATATAAGTAAATCGTTGATTAATAGAAAATCATTCATTAACAGGGGTCATTAATCAACGATTTTGAGTGCGTTAAAATACATCGTAAATAAACGGTCGACGGAAATGAATATAAATATCAAGATAAATTTTCGGTATGGATGTAATCTTTTCCCTCTTTATCAGCAGTGGCGTAACAGAGAGGGGGCCCGCCCTCCACCCCCCTAAAAAGTTCTACGATTATTGGGCAATTCAAATTGCTTCATTCTCAGATTACCTTTATATAAGATTTCTTATTAAGTAACCGTCAAATTACTTACATATCGGACTGAATCGTGGCAAAAATATTCTTGAAGATGAACATACATTTTTTGACGAATACTGTTGACTATTGTAACAATTTACCAGTGTCAACAGCTTCAGTAGAAATAAGCTTGTTAATGTTTAAAACATCGAAAAGTTACCTCATAAACTAAACCGAGTAAAATAGACTGAACGGTTTAACATTAATGTCCACACACGAAGAGGCATAAAAATAGGCAATTTTGCTAACGTTCGAGGATTCCGTTATTTTAGTTTCACAAAACATATGGAAATTTTCTAATAGCTGTCTTGATTTATTGCTGAAACAAAATTTTATTTCTCAGAATGATAAAAATTGTTATTATTTATAAGACTTCTTACACTAGGCCCCCTAAAGAAAATTCCTGGCTACGCCACTGCTTCATCGTATACAAATTGGATATTTTTGAAAATGATCGTATCCTTCAGAAAATATTGTACGGAAGGCCGTGAAGTCTAAGCAAGTATAAATGAATAAACGTCGAGCTGAATTTTGAATATCGATGTTAATTTGTCTCTTCAACGTACACAAATTGTATATTTATGAAAATAATATTTTTCCTGGTCCGTAATCTATCTGGATTTCATATTAACATAGGTACATAAGATATTCATTTTTGGAATCGAAAACCGGAGTGAAGTAAGCAGCTGAAATATAGCAGCCAAAATGACGAAAACTGCCGAATGACCATTGGCGTGCGCAAATTTTTTTCAATTTTGTCTGCAGCAGCCAAAACGATTTTACAGCAGCTAAAAAATATAGATACGTGCGGGAAGCAGCCGAAATGCATAAAGATCTTGTATATTCATTATAGATAGAAAAAACCGATTTCAATCATGTGCTAGAAGGAAAATGACTTGCGAGCCATCTGAGCGGGTCCAGAAGAGCAAAAATGAATTCAAAATTAATTTGAAAAAAATTTACGGCTGAAATAACCGAGGTGTCACTTTGAAATAAAAATGGAAACGTGTAAAACATCAAATTCAATCATATACTAGAATGAAAATGACTTGCGAGCTGTCTTAGGGGGGTCCAGAAGGTCGAAAACAAACACAAAATTAATTCAAAAAAATATTTACAGGTGAAATAAACAGGGTTTATTCCATCTGTGAATATTTTTTTTAAATAATTTTGAAGTTATTTTCGACCTTCTAGACCCCCTAAGACGGCTCGCAAGTCTTCTTCCTCCTAGTACATGATTGAATTTGATGTTTTACACGTTTTCATTATTATTTCAAAGTGACACCTCGTTTATTTCAGCAGTAAATATTTTTTTAATTAATTTTGAATTCGTTTTTGCTCCTCTGGACCCCCTCAGACAGCTCGCAAGTCATTTTCCTTCTAGCTCATAATTGAATTTGATGTTCACCTGTAAATCTTTTTTTAAATTAATTTAGAAGTTGTTTTCGACCTGCTGGACCCCCTAAGACGGCTCGCAAGTCATTTTCCTGCTAGCTCATGATTGAATTTGATGTTTTACACGTTTACATTATTATTTCAAAGTGACACCTCGGTTATTTCAGCCGTAAATATTTTTTTAATTAATTTTGAATTCGTTTTTGCTCCTCTGGACCCCCTCAGACGGCTTGCAAGTCATTTTCCTTCTAGTATATGATTGAATTTGATGTTTTACACGTTTCCATTTTTATTTCAAAGTGACACCTCGGTTATTTCAGACGTAAATTTTTTTTCAATTAATTTTGAATTCATTTTTGCTCTTCTGGACCCGCTCAGATGGCTCGCAAGTCAGTTTCCTTCTAGCACAAGATTGAAATCGGTTTTTTCTATCTATAATGATTATACAAGATCTTTATGTATTTCGGCTGCTTCCCGCACGTATCTATATTTTTTAGCTGCTGTAAAATCGTTTTGGCTGCTGAAGACAAAATTGAAAAAAATTTGCGCACGCCTATGGTCATTCGGCAGTTTTCGTCATTTTGGCTGCTATATTTCAGCTGCTAACTTCACTCCGGTGAATCGAAATGGATATCCATTAGATGTTCTACAGATGGCTTCAAATTAAATATAAAATGAATACTGAGTACTCGATCAATTTTCAATATCAATATTTTCAAACAGAATTTCCCCTTTTCCATGATTTCTGTCCTGAGATTGTCATTATCTGAGTGATCTGTTTTTAAATCACACTATATATTGCGAATCAAGCTATGAAAGTAAGTTATTCAATATTGAGATGGGCGTGTGCGAGCCTATTTTATTTGATAAAACTGAGAGAAGTGAAAAATCGGAGATTTCTAAAAGAAGTACGTTGGTCAAACTAGGAGGTCCATTAAAAAAGGGTTCACATAGCATATTACTCATAATAATTTGATGTCCCAAATGAATTGAACACGTACAACAACATTAAAATTATACATATTTCTTTTTTATTTTTGTGTGCGACTTCCTCATGACTCATGAAAGTCGTTAGTAATCGAAAGTTATTCACTCAAATCTACGCTGTGAAGAAGATACTTATTGATAAAGAATAAAAGTACTTAATTGATACAAACATAGGTAGACTAAGTTATACTGTGATCAATTGGAAAGTCATTTCGTTGGTGAAACGCTCCCCGAGAGAAAATGACGTAGCTCTAATATGTATAATATTGAAGTATATTTATACGTTTCTGAATTATTGTATTCACATCAAAGGTTTCCATTATTCGTATTTGAGAATGAAGATAACTTAGAATCACTAAGGTTCTTTAAATATGTTTCGAAAGTATCAACTTTTCATTGGTTTTCATCGAATACTATTTCATTAGTCCTTTGACGTTTGGAAATAACAATGGTATCCAAAAGCCAGCTCTGTTCCCATTATTATCGAATATGATAGTGTGCCATAATAAATTACTTTAAATTAAACAAATTAGAACAGTTGGCTGACTTATTAACAGTTCGATATTCAATTCTCACTAGACTGAAGCATTACCATCCATACGCTGTGTCAAAAGGAGATCCAGGTACCATTTTTATTTATCATTAATCCTCTTTGTTCAAAATAATAATGGTTGATACGTAAATGTATTTTATGTACAGTGTGCATATCGCTAAGTGATGTCTTTCTGCCTACTAACATAATGTTTAAAATTCAAAATATAGTAAAAATTCAACTATTTATGACTCGACTCGAATCTATTTGAAGAATTGAATCAAATTAGCCTTGATTTGAGGAAAATTGGTGAGTTGGAAAAGTTGGGAAGATATTTGCGAATAAATAATAAGATATTTATGTTTTGGATGGTTTCCGGGTTTTGCTGTGGTCTTGTTAAGATAGATTCATTAAGATACATAATAGCGGTGTCTTTATCTTCTTCCGTCTATGTCCTTATTTACAGGGATAGCTTCAAAAAAATATAAAGATACAAAGCTATAAATACCTCTAACACCAAATTTCTCTATAACAAAATATTTATTCGTTGATAAAAAAAATTCATTCGTATTGCTTTAACGAAATTTAAATTTTCGGTAAGAAATTTTTCAGAATTAGGTATTGGGGATAATACCATATGTGGTTTAAAACTGCACGGATTTAATTTTTTCGCTGTTTCAAAGCACAAAATGTCTGAAACAACGAAAAAAAATCATTATTTTTAATTTTTTTTGCTGTTTTAAAGCATACGAAAAAATATCTAGTGCAGTTAAACACGTTTTTCAGAATTATTTGGTTAATTTTTGAAGCACGAATAGTATTCGGTGGAAAATTTTGATTGTTATAGTTGATACTACAATTAATTGTTGACGTGTCAAGTCATTCATCAGTCACTTCAGTTGAATTCTCACCTAACGCGCTGAATTACAGCAATAATCCACATAGTAGGTGGATTTCCGCTGTAGTTCAGCAATAATTCTTGAAGAATTTTTAGTGTTTTTCCGCGGTAGAAATGTTTCCTAAAAAATGCCAGTCATCACTCAAAAATAGGCCCATATCTCCGAAATTACTTGAGACCGTCAAAAATTTCGTTTGGATTTTTTGTTCAGGAGGCCAAACCATGTAAGTTCCAAAAAAAATTTTGTTGATAGCTTGTGGTTATTAGTTAACAGAATTTTACCGAAAACTATTTCTTGAATAATTTTATGAATTATCTTTCTAAACAACATTACGAAATAAAAGAGCTTTCCTTCATATGCAAATTATCTCCATCCTGTCAAAAATCTTGAAATTTCATCTCTTTCAAAAGTCAGAGATTTCTTTGGCGCGTAACCGCTAGCTTCTCTTTTGAAAAATGCTATCAATTCTGGACATTTGTGTCTAGATTTTCCCTAACGTTTATTACTGATCGTAACATAGTAAGTATTCCATAATGTTGATGGTTTCAAAATTATCTTGCTCGCTGCGAAAAAAATAGTAGGGTGGCATCATCGGAGACTTTTTTACTCCGCGCTCTTCTAACCATTTTTTGAACACACCATATTCCTTTGCATATCGCTGTCTCGATTTATCAGGAAGAAGCTGCATTGAAATCAATGGTGCCTCTTCAGCGAGATCTTTTAGCAGATTGTCTTCGCTGGAACTCATTTTCAAAACTTAGAAGCAACTTTTCAAAGGGTTAACAACGCGACAGCTTATGACAACTGTTTTGTTTGTATCACTAGTATTACCAAAAATGCCATAGCAACAATGCGTTATCAACACGATGACGACACGACGCAACACTTACTTGATATTTTGTCATTATAGCCGCATATAGTTCCACAATTTTCTGTAGTTGTCCTTATGAGTATGCAGGTATTATGATTTTTAGGGAATTATAAAAATGTCGACCTAAAAGGTAGTAGAAAAAACTATTTACATACCTCAGGAGGAAAATGCTTTTCCTCCCCTCGTATGTGAATAGCCATTTATCGTATTTCTATTTTTCTCCTCAATAAAATCTTCAGCATTATTCAAAATTTCATTGGTAATTTTCCTCTCATCAGTGTCGACCATTGATCGTTAAACATATTTGCTATTAATATGGGATTTGTGATTCTACTTCCGCCAGTGTTGACACTATGTAATCAGTTTCGCACATTTTTTTGTGTTACTTCCGTTATTTTGTATCTCATCATAATAAAATTGTTTTGTTCGTTTATTATGTTATTAATTCTATGTCTGATATAAACAGCTTATATTTTCTATACACTCCCGTGTATTTATAATTATAATTACGATATTATCAAATTTCCGCTTTTTACGCACCTTCTTATTTAATTTTCAAAGTGAAATATGTATTGTTCTTTTAAAATCCTAGATAGATTTAAAAAAAAATCCAGTGAAGTTTCTTGTCGTTATAACTGGGCATTGCTTTCTTGACTTCAACATTTTTAACACTTGAGAGTTTTTTGGTTTGTTGTCCCTCGAAAAAATGTTTTTCTGTCAGAATCTCTTAATGACATTCCTTCTGTCCACAAATTTTAAAATTCTCAAACAGAACTGGACAGTAATTAGTTATATAAGAATGCAGAACAACTGCACTACAGTATTTGATTTACCTCTATTCTAATCTACCTACGTGTTAAGAAAGTGTGTACGAAATATTTAAATACTCATGTGCTTTTACCGGTTGTTCAAACAGGTTAATATTAAAATACCAATAACGATCTTTTGTCATTTTGCCGTTGTATTGACTTCTTCAAATTCAGTTAGAAATTCGGTGTTTTTACTGGATGCGGTTTGTAGATAGCTCTGATATGTCTTGATATTTTTTATAATTGTCATACATTTTATTCCAGCAATACTGTGAATGGCGAATATGCCAAATAATATATAGTTGAAATATTTTTTCAGATATTACTATAGGCAACTGTCCATTTTGATCTAGTACCTTCTCGTTATATATTTCATAGTATTATTCCAATGAAAATATGTATCAAGCTGTCATGTCAGAAATATCATGCCAACGTCATTATTTTTGTATCTTTTCTTTCTTCTGAAATGGTTTCGTACACGTATCCATCTTCCATTTTTTCTAAATATAAATGATTCATCAAGGAAGTAGGTATATGTAAAATGTAATAAATCAAAAAATGCCAAAAAATAATCCAAATGTATCTTATCTAGTCCCATGTATCAAATTTCTGTCAGATGTAACTATATCAACCCTTTGATTGGAGGCTCTTTAATTGTGATGAGTTTTAGGTATCAGGTGTAAGGTATGTTATGCAGTGGTAATGATTGAAAAAAACGTTACAATGATTACGCCAACCCTTTATTATTTGTTTTACCCTACGGTAAACATGCCTCTGAAACTAACGTCTTCCAGTATACTGAGGACACTCTATATAAAATGACATATAATGTGTATGGAAAAAAGACAATTCCAAAGTCAGTTTTTAATGTAGGAACCTAGTGATCTGCTACCCATTATCACATTTTATTTTCCAGCTTGAAAGTAAAAATGATAAAATACTTTTTGAATACCTTTCAGACATGGTAGATTACGAGAAGTATCCGAAGGTTGACTTCGACTTAGCAGAAGCGGAGAAAAACGGTGTTATCTACAAATTCTACAAAGATTCAGGGGCAGAATGCAAAGTACTAACCGAAGAAAACGTGGGAGATGAAGCTCTCAACAAAACGATACCAACGATTGTTTTGATTCATGGATGGACAACAGATGACACCTCTCCTTGGTTTGCACCGTTGAGAGAAGAATATTTCAAACTAGGACCTCATAATATCTTCTGTATAAATTGGTCAGCGGCAGGTAACATGTCTTATGAGGTTTCCTCTGCAAATGTAAAGCCTGTGGGGAGATTCATTTCCGAGTTCCTGATTGCATCTGGTGTGCCCCAAGAACAGATCCATCTTATAGGTAAACGTTCTATGATTTCATTTCATTTAAAAGGTAGCCCCGTAAATGTTGCCGCTTATGGCTTTACTGAATTTTTAATAGTTATGTAGATTGTTAACTATGGACTAATACTACCGTTTTTACCTGTATTGACAGTTAGGTATCATAAAATGTTTTGAATTCTGCATTCTGTATCAAAGGCAAATCGTTCTAATATGGCCATGACCCAACTGTTTTCCCGAAGAATCAAACTACAATTCAAGAAAAAAAATTATGGAAGCACACTGCAGATATGATTTAAAATGAAAATAAATATTTAGATTCAATATATAGAATAGGAAAATCACAATAATAAAGCTAGGTTTTGATGCATCAGAATTTTCGGTTTTTTGTAGGTAATTTAAAAGAAATGTCACTTTTTCGTACGAATGATATTTTGAGCGGTTTTCATTTGTGCGAAATGCCTTCACGGATTAAATGAAATATTCAACGTCAACCCCCCAATTTACCGTCCATTTTCTCAAGTAAATTCCTGGGCTAGTTAATTAAGCTGTGGTAATTGCCATGTAATTTTCGTAGTTTGAAAATAGGTCTCACCCAAAAACGTTTAGGAGCACTTTTTCTTTTTTCTTCAATTCAAAATTTCAGTACGTTAACAAAATCAGTTAAATAAAAAGTATTACGGCTGTTTATACTTATATTAATAATCATGAGATTACTCTCCATATTTAACATTAAAATTTTCAATACGCCTGGAAACAAACACTGATCATTGTTTCCCTTTAAAATTTCGGACAAGTTGACTTTATTTCAACTTCTTGAATTCATTCATCAGTTAAAATTTGCCGCCACGAAATATATTTGAACATATTTTGACAGATTTCGTACGAAAAACGAATAATTCGTGTACATGAAAACTTAGCTTTAGTCAGAAATAAATGAGTAGTTATGTAATATTTGAGTACTTACCCTATACTTCATACATTTTCTTAGTTCACGATGTTTATGAATGAAGTAATATAAACAAAATATGTGAATTAAAGGTATACGTACCTATAGTTAACTACTTACTGTTATTACCTTAAGTTAAACAATTTTTTCACTGAAGATCTTTTCACGACTTTGAACTTGAGTTCAGTGAAAGTGTTTACTACAAATGCATTGAAACCAACGAAGTGTGAGTTCTAGTGACTGAGCTTTACGTAAGTTCTTACAGGAATAAATATCTTGTTTTTAGACCACGTGTATATTGTAGAGAAAGACGAATTAAAAAATAATTGTACTTATAAATGTAACTGTAATTGGAATAAGGATTTGTAATTGAAAAAGTAATTGTACTTAGAAGTGATAGTGAGTAGATTATTTTTCCGTCGACCTTGAATTAACATAATATGTTTTGTTTAATGTTTTTCAATGCATATGAAATCGACCATTAATGGCACCTATTAATGGCCAATTTGTAATTAATGCATGATTTTTCAGAATCGACCATTGATTGATATATGTTAGTGTTCGATTTCGTTGCGCAGCTGTAAAATTCGAGTGTTCACATAACATTTTTCTGTACCTTCTTTCAGTTTCTTCAATTCTACCACTACAAATGATATAAATGTATTCAAATAACAAAAGATGATCATGAATGTTTAACAGAGTTTGTATCTATTGTTCATTTCTATGATATGATATATTTCGAATGGGGTTGGTGAAAAAATATTGTAATCAACTCGTATATTAGGTAAAATGCGACTAATGATCTCGAACATTCATCGCCCTCATTAATACATTAGTTGATTAAATAACTAATTAATAACATAATTACAAATTACCATTCCTACACAGATTTTGGTGTGAGTATATGGTTAGCAAATCATAATTAAAATATATGAAGCGCATCAGAATAAAAGAAACTGCTGTTTAAAACTCTGAAAGCGAAATTAATCAACATTTTTCACACGATAGAATACCAAATTCATCTAAGGTTTTTTATAGGTCATTCGCTGGGATCACAACTTGCAGGTTTCATAGGAAAATCCATGTTCCAGTTAACTGGCAAAAAAATTGAAAGAATTACAGCTCTAGACCCCGCAGGTCCAAAATTCTCACACAACAAAATGACAGACGATGAAAAAATGTGCAAAAAAGACGCTGAATTTGTCGACGTCATACATACAGATATCCAACATTACGGATTCACGAAACCAACTGGACACGTAGATTTTTACCCGAATAATGGACAATTTCAACCGGGATGTCCACCACTGAAAGAAGATGGTACATGATCTTTTTTATTAATTACAATTTATATAAAGAAAGCCTTCAATGAATTCCAACGACTACTAGCATAACTCTGAGGAAACATTATCTACGATACTAATGAAAGGCTCAATTAACTCAAGTAATGAACCTTTTCAATTAGATTTACTTGAGTAACTCATAAAAAATTAACCTATATCGAACACGGTTAGATTTAGGACATATGTTATAAATCAATCTATTGATCGATTCAGTTCAATCTTCCATTGTTTTAGATTACCGCAGTCATGCAACAACACCTTGTATTTCAAAAAGTTCAAAGTTAAATGATTCATATTAATTGTAAGATTTGAAAGTTTATCTGTTTTTATACTCGAGTTTCTATTGAAAAATGTTGTCAATTATTTTTGGTAAGGGTATATTATTATTATAAGACAATCTAGCAATTGTACAAACCAACCCTTTTTCCAATCAGATACTCCCCAAGACTGTTTCTTAATGTATGTTTTCATTTACAGATAATTGTAGCCATGCAAGATCCACGCTGTTCTTCATCGAATCGTTATCGAAAAAAATAGAAGCAGTGGAGGCCGATTTCATTGAAGAAGATTCCAAAATTACCATATCAAAAAAAGAAAATAGTAAAGTTGTCATCTTTGGCCAGCATGTAGATAAAAAGTGTAGGGGTGTTTATTATTTCAAGACCAATGCTCAAAAACCTTTTCTTATATGATACATTTCTGTAGGTGTTTGAAAAATTTTAAGAAATGGACGATTTAGCTGAATATTTTAATAAACATCTGAGCATCTCATTATGGAAAAATAGCTTAATAAAAACATTTGAACTATGCTGTAGGTATTTTTGATGTTCATATGTTGTTGATTAAAAATAGGTACGCATTATCTGAGAGTAGTCCATCTATTGTTCTCTTGCATTGCTTTTTGATGATCCTACGTCCTACGTCCTACGATGTATAATCCACTCCCACTAGTTTCGACGCAAGATCCAGGATTTTTTGGGGTTTAGTCACAGCTTAATGCGGTTCAGTTCAACATATCGGTGTATAATTGGACATATTTCAAGTTTATTCAGATCAAATCGAAAAATATGTTAATCTGACTAGTGAACCACACCCAATGTATTATACAGGGTATTATTGCAAGATGGCATAATTAAATTCATATTATACTAAAAAATGTAAATCTTTGCATTCAGAAATAACTCGTGAACTTTAGACATCTCATATAGGACAAAAATTCTGAAGTTCATATGTATGTTGTTTTGAAAATCACTGAATGTATACAGTTACCGGGTGAGGAGAGATATTCGAATTGACCGTTCTACGATTATACGATATAGTCACGGTTGCGACACGTCAAGCTTTTCCAAAAAACATGCGACAATTTTCTTTTTAAAGCTTCCTGCGCAATAGATTTTCATTCGTACAATCGACTGTTGCTCAAATGCTGAAGATTCGTCATCTGTGACCATGTTGGTAAGGGTTTCTAAAGCACCACCATTGTATTTGTTAATCATTTCTTTTGGCCAATAAACCCGAGCCTTTAATAATAATAATAATAATCTTCATTGGCTCAAGAAAAATAAATGTTCTATTTCTTCATGTAATCACCCACTTAATTAATACAATAAATAACATAATTTAAAGAAAATATTGCAAAAAAAAAAATTGAAAGCATCATGCAATAAATATTTCTTCAAATCTGATTTAACACGATGTTTCTGTAGGATCTTTTTTGGGTCATTGAGTATATTGTATACCCAATGATCTAAAAAAGATACCACTAATACTTTTGTTTTGTAAAGATTTAAGTGGTTGTAAGAAATAGATATGACAGTTCCCCATACTGAAATTAAATATTGTAATTTTGAATAAATTAAACTGAAATATGCAATTTTTACATATTTCAGTTGAATGTAATTTCGAATATTCAACAAAACACCAAATATGGAAGATATTTTAAAAATATTTCCATTATGGCTCTTTCAAGAAAGTTATTCATCAATGTATAATCTCAAAAATTATGTTGTTTCGGATTATTTTATATTTTTTCCATTGAAAACTGAATGATTTCCGATACGTCTTCATTTTCTATTTGACAAAAATGTAAAGGAATATTTATCAATATTCATAGTCAACTTATTATTGTTTAACCAAGGCAAAATTATTTTTAAATCAGCTTGAATATTTTCGATTGTCACTATCCCCAAAATAAATAAATGTTGTGCCATCTGTGAATAATTTGAGGCCACCATGCAGATCAAGATTTGATATTGAATTTGTGTATATGAGAAACAATAAAGGTCCAAGAATTGAACCTTGTGGTACACCACATGTTATATTCCCTATCGAACTTTTTTCATTCCCCATACAAACATATTGTTTCCTACCGACAAAGGATTTTAAAACCATTTATGTACTGTTCTAATCCCAATAATTAATAATTTACTCAATAGATAAGTTAGATAAGTTCAAGTTTTCAGTTAATTTAAAGGCTGCAGTGCAGAAATAGTCATTAAGGGTATTTGGGCTCAATGGAATTTCAAGTGCATTTTTCTGTTCCCTCCTAATCAATCAATTCTTGACTTGTAATACAATAAATAAATGAATTGTAGAAAAATAATAGCCACTTTATTAGTTCTATAATATCCTCTTATAAAAAACTTACATACTTTGGGAACTAATATAAAATTTTCAGAAAACTTTCCTTATAGCTATCTAAATATAAAATAGAGGTATAAAACAAGAACATAAGTTACATATTTACATTTAAATTCTACATCACAAAAAAAAAAATTGAGAGTATCATCTTTCCTCATTATTGGTGTCAGTTACCATTAAAAATTAATACTATTTCCAACTTAAGACTATCATTGCAGCTCGTCCCATTCCTGAAAAAGGTGAAGAGAATTGATGAAGCTTTAGTATTTGCGTTTTACAAGTTTATTCTTGTGACGTCAGTTATTCTTTTTTGTTAACTTTTTTTCTCTTTCGTTTTTATCTTTCTCCCACGCTCTCCTTTTAACCCCGCCTCTAATCTCTCCCTCTTGTTCAACCTCAATTTTCTTTTTTTTAACTTTAACTTTTTGTTAATCTCATCATTCCACTCTCATACTGTACCAAATCATTTGTTACTCTTTCCCAACCTATTCCCAACTCTACCCCTACTTTCACTTGCTCTTCCCCTTCATGTCACTCTCGCTTCCTCCTCTCTCCTCCAATCCTTCATATACTTCCTACATACATATTTCTTTCTCCCGAATAACAACAGTCATTTTGAAAATATTCACAAAAGAAATATTAAAATTACTGTATTTTTATATCAGATCTTGATATGAAAACTACTGC
Source organism: Chrysolina americana (assembly GCA_958502065.1). NCBI lineage: Eukaryota > Metazoa > Arthropoda > Insecta > Coleoptera > Chrysomelidae > Chrysolina > Chrysolina americana. Next base: position 13,987,861 of record OY293413.1, read on the forward strand.
AAAAATTGGAAAATGCCGATATGCTCTTTCATACTTCTGTAATACTTTCTCACCTCTTCCATCTTGGGTAGCGTTGATTGCCTAAATTTTTCGAGTAGTGCTTCTCTCGGCGTGGGATTCTGAATTCTTGTAGGATAAGGCATTGACTGCCTGATTGGTGTATCTCCCATATGCCTAGCAGGAACGTTCTTTCCAACAACTTGTTCCTCGACGATTTGCTTCATATTTTTAGCAAACACATAATATGACTCGATGAACCTCTGCGTTATCCCCACCACCGTATCGATATTACTGATGAGAACATTCACCTTACCATCGAGGCTACTCTCAATTCGCTGACAAGTATTTGCTAAGTGTTTGTCAAAATATTCCAGAGTTTGCTGAGATATCTGATGGATTAAAAAACAGTCTTTCAGAGAACATTTGATATTCTAATGTAGCTTAGATTTATTGCAGAATCAAGCTAGACAATTCAATATGAAAACAAAGGACGGTCAGTCAGTACTTTCAATGAGTTAGATCAAAATTAATATGGTATCATTAATGATGTGCTGAAAGCTCGGTGTCATTTTTCAGCTTATCTGACCGATACATTTAAAAAAAATTCTTATAGGGTTAAGAATCAAATTTAACTGTTGAAACACTTTTCATAAACTTTTCCGTAAAGAAATATCTTCATGCCAAAACCTGAGAAAGGCGTAGTTAATTTGTTTTACCAAACATCAATTTTATTTCTACTATTGTTCTACTAGTTACTTACGTTTTGATATTTATTATCCAGGTTAACACAAGTTTCGTTTAGTTTGGATTCGAATTCTTCAATGGCAGATAACATAATTTTCACTTGGTTACCTTCTATTTCTTCCACGTTTGGAACAAGTTGAACACAATCTTCAAACTGAAACAGACAAGAAATTGGACGTTAGAGTCATTAGCTACTAATAGATAGCTTCAAAAACAACACATATGAGTAATGAAACCAGGTTATATAGGTATACCTGTTGAAATTAATAAAAAAATTACTTACAGATTTAATTGAGTCTAGAGTCAATCTTTCAAGCTCACTCATCTTCTTCAATGCATGAAAATTAGTCCTAGTTTCCACAACAGAAACATTTTCTTTGATTTTCTTAATTTGATCCAGAATAATACTATCTTCTTCTATTCTACTTTTCGTAATTAGTACCATAGACTCTAATTCCTGCAAATTCTTTTCGTCTTGTAACTTCCTTTTGGCTATAGTTTCTTCTAAATTACTCAGTTCATTTTGAGTTTTCAGGTTCACATCCACAATTTCATTTTTCATGGTTTCCTCTGAAGCCTTCAGCGTCTGGGTAGCCCTTTTAAAAAACTGAAAATGAAGAATAATTGTCAGGAAATGTTTTCTTCATTACATTAGAGGATAAAGCTCACCTCCTCGGCCTTGGCTCTATATCCCTCTGCAAGTTTGGGCACAGAGGATTTGAAAGTATCTAGCTGCATACTGTACTGAGCTAAAACCTCTTCCAACAATGCAGATTTGTCCTTGATCACTTTGAAATACTCATGGGAATGTTCTTCAATACTTTCTTGAACAGAAAAATTATTATTTGCTATTTCTTTACTCAGCGTTCCAGAGCCATTCTTGATAGTTCGAGTATAGTTTTTGAATTCATCCTTAAGTTCCAATAAATTGTCCCTGAAGTGAGTTTGCATGTTTTCTTCTGAAGCTTTCATTTTTTCCGACTCCTCTTCCCCAAATTTGTTGATCATATTTATCACAGTGGTTACTGCACTTTGCAAAACAGTTTCGTTGGTAAGATTTATGCTGAACTGATGTTCTAATTTGGCTAGCAAAATTTCCTTTTCGGTGTTCAACACTGTTGTGGTTCTCAATAAATTCTGTGCTTCGTTATACTTCTCACTAGATTGGCTCTCATACCATTTGGCAAGAAATTTTTCTTGTTCTAATGTTTCATCCTTTTCCTTTATAGCAGCTTTAGCCTTCTCCAACTCTTCTTCTCGGCGCTTGCACAATTCTACAGTTTCTTCAAACTGCTTCACTTTAGCTTCCATATACTCCTCTATAAATAAAATGTAACCATCATGCCATTGACACCAAATTTTTAAAGGAAGTATTGTGATAAATTCAAAAAATAACAAAAACAAATAGGCTAGAAAAACAAATTAAAAAAAAGACAGCAAAAAATATACTAAAACTATGAAAACAAATGAATATACGTTTACAGGGCTATCCAAGAACAGAATAATTTTGTAAATTTTTCCAAAGGGTTTATATTTCAAAAAACTAATCATACTTATTATTGGTGGCCATTTGGATAGTTTGCTGTCTAGAATAAAATAGAATAATAACAATACTCTCTCATAAACACTTGCAGAATTCCCAAAGCATAGCCTTTGGGAACGGAAGACGACGACTATCATTATTTGCCGTAGCGCTCTGGAGCGACTTACTGATGTTTGGTGGTGTAGGAAAACCTGTAAAACCTTCAGCACCACCCCGCACCAGACAATTAATTGACTATTGGTACCTGAGCAAACTAACTAATACAAGAGTTCATCATCAACTAGAAAGCAGGGTTACTGTTTTCTTATTTCATGCCATTTCTATACTTTCTACTATACTGTTTAATCTTGACTACTTCATAGGGCTGCTTTGTATTATTTTATGATTTTAATTTTGTCAAGAAGAGGGGCGACACTACTTGACCATTAAACTAATCATGAAAAATGGTGGATTACGTAATCCGAATCGTCCGCAAAATGACCTATACAATATTCAACAGAAAACAACTACTGCCCCCTACGACCGTTTAATTATATCTGTTTAATATCTTTCTTGTACTTACTCAAATTACTGATTCGTTCTGCTTTTTTGCTGGATAGTTCATCAGGGGTAATCTGTTCTCCTGTGACAGCCATGATGGCATCCAACATCCTTTGATAATTTTCTTTGTCCACATAAAAGCCAGTTCCTGATCTGGCAGCGTCTAAATCTTTTTGTAAGCGGTCTATTTCTTTAACCAAACCGTCCATCATCTCATGCTTGGTGAGTTTTTCGTTTATTATAGGTGTATTTTTAATGTCTCTTGCTCGAGTTGCATACTCCAGTGTACTGGTCGTCTCTTCGTGGGATGTATTTGCCGGGGATACCGTAGCGATTATGACGGTTTTCGTATGACCTCCTAAGCTGTCTTGCAAAATTCGAGTCAGTTTGGAATCTCTGTATGGAACATGTTTTTGGTTTTTGTCGACAAGAGCATGAATGACTCTTCCCAAAGTGAGAAGTGATCTACAAATCAAAAATATATATATAATATTTGTCAGCCTAAGGAAAATGTTTACAAATTATAAAAATGAACAATATTTAAACCTGGAAAATCACTTTTTCACAAGTAATTTATCTTATTTTTCCTACGACTACGCGAAATTTTTACAAAATAATATCGATGTTATTGAAACATTGTGCAAGAAAATTCAAGAGGCTCACCGAGAACCGTTTCAACTAAATTAATCTATTTTCAATAATTATTTTGAAACGTAAAATATTTTCTTTGATACTTACTTAAGAGATCAAGATCATAATTAGAAATATTTTAGTATCATCCTTACAAATATAAAATATTCGTTGATAAGATGTAGGTCCACATAATATGTATATGACTAATTAGTCAGTTGGTGAAGTTCTTCAGAAATTGAAGGTCAAGGACAAAGCCTTGGATGTCCGGACCAATGTGAGATGCCTGAAGGTGTACAGCTTGACAAGCGTACAACATGGCACCAGCTTATCAACCTGGCTATCAAGAGGGCTGCGGCAAATCGCACCTACCCGCTGATAGCCACAGGATCACACATGAAGCTTGAGGCCAAGATGATAGTATACAAACAGATCATTCAGCCGGAGACGTACGCTTACCCAGCGATCATGAGGTTGGACAGGATGCAGAACAAAGCACTTCGTATCATGACTAAAAGTGACAGATACATTCGTCTGAATGCGCTGCGCACCCTTGCTGGCGTCGACTCAATCCCGACACATGTTATAAAACAAACACGACGGCTGATATATAATCGTTGGCCATCTTCCAAGAAAGATGGGAAGAACCGGTTCCATACAGAACCAAGTAGTCTATAGCTAGAACGCGAAGTATCTCGACCCGGTTTTTTGTGTCAGCCTTTTCCGGGGTTAACACGAAATAACCACCTGTGACCAAAATTGGACAAAGCAGTATCTACATCAAATGCAAACGAACGACATGCATAAGCTTTGCAGGTGGCATGGATTATTTACACCCCCACCACTATGAGTTGGAATGTTCGACCTACCGCCAACACCAGCGGAGGCGGATACCAGCGTTCTCTCACTGGGACCATGTGTACCCCTTGGCACTAGCGCCCCCGCCCCCGGCCAAAAATAGTTGAGGGAGGGAGAGGCGGCTCTCCGTGCGTCCTCCCGAGGAGAGGTGTAGTGTGAAGGAGTTATGATTATACCAATTCTAGTGTAGAACCACAGATTACAGAAACTTATTTTATAATCTGTGGTAGAACTAACTGAAAACTGTAATAAAGCCCTTATTTATTTATTTTAAAACTTGCAATCGGTAGTACGCGAGATTTAAGCCAACCTGTATCTTTTTTTTTATTTTTAACCTAAAAAAGAATATTAGTTTTAAATTTTCTGGCTCAGAAATTATAAATTTGATAAATTGAAGCGGTAAATCAAAACAGAAATTACGCATTTAACAGCTTATCCACAGGCGTGCGAATTACTTACTTTCCTATGTGGTTGTAGGAAAGTTACATATTATACAACATATATAAAAAACAACAATATTAGTCTAACCTTATGTTTTCAAAATTTGTTAAATTCACTCAAAGAATAACAAGAGGATCGATATTATACTTATTACACTATCTCATGCATCTGGACAATGGAGTGCTATGACCATAATTGATCATGTGGAAAAATGGAGGTTATCTGGTATTGTGAGATGTTATGCTGAAGTTTATACTTCATAGAAGTAAAGGACAGCAGACTTCTCCTGACAGTAGTTTGTAAATTAATGTCATATATCATGTTGAAAGCGCCATGTACTAAGATCAGTTTATGATAAGTTTATTTAAAGTGTTTTGATGATTGAAGTTTGAATATGTTTTCATTTTGTAGGATATATGTAGTTCAGATATTGAATTACTATATTTTTTATTTTTTGATACAAGTGATGATCGAACTATAGAACATTATGAAGTTTACAATTTCTTTAAATTTTGTCATTTATTGTATTAGAGAATTAGAACCCTAATATAAACATTTATGTTTCTTGGGTCAATAAAGATTATTATTATTATTAAATTCATGTTGCATTCTAATATTGGAAAAAGGACAGAATAATTCCCTTATGAAGTCATGAACTCAAAATTCAAAGATTTTATCTACTCACCTATTGATATTTGCCAGCTCCATTGCTCTCAAGTCTTTACATCCAGATCTTGCAATATTTTCACTCCCAGCCAAATCAACTAAATTGATTTTACCAGCCTTCAAAATATCATCTCCTGTTGCAGTGCTTTCTCTAGTATTGATTGATATAGTAAAGACTGTATGTGAACGAGAGCTCTGATGATTCATAAGCGTTGGCGCTATTTGTCTTTTAACGATTCCTCTTTGTAATAACTTGCAAATACCTTCGCTATCATGAGCAGATACTTCGGTTAATCCCTGAATGGACACTGTACCTTTATTATCACTGTACATCCTGTTTGAAACAAATAATAATAATAAAACAATTTTATTAGATATGGAATCTTGTACTCACTGTAGAGTATTTTCATCTTCACTTAAGAGGTCACGAATCTCCTCATTGTATAGCTCTATATAGGATACTTTGACATTCATTTCCACATTCGAAATATTGTTTAACACATCATATATATGAAATGCAGCTCTTGGAATAATACCAGCATCCTTATCCTATAAATAATTATGTAAATAGTATGGAGATATTCACACAAATCATTTCAGAGCAATTTTTCCTTAAACCACAGCCCAATTGGAAATAATGCAATTTTCATTGTCTATACCTTCTAAACTCTAGATTATAGACATTCTTGGTCAATATGAAATATTTTTGCAATTTAAATAGCAATATCTAAGCTTTCTAATCAAAATTAGACATCTCATACTAAACTTTCTTGGATAAAACCCACATTGAATATAAATAAGGTTTTGATGTTTAGGTGTTCTTTATTCATCCCTTTATTTTATTTTGCATAAGGGCTTATATATTTTCAGTACTAGTCACAAGTTGATGAACATACCTCATTCCAGTTTCCGACGATACTACATTTCTCTCCAGTCATCGTATATGTTTTTCCTGTACCTGTCTGACCATAAGCAAATACTGTACAATTGTACCCTGCCACCACATCTTTTATGAGCGGGGAAACAACATTCAAGTAAAGTTCAATTTGTGAGGCACTAGGTTTGAATACCCTATCAAAAGTATACTTTTTTTCCTTCATGAAAAGTTCCTTCTGTGTAGGACATTTCAAGATGCTTTTCACATTCTGGTCGTCTTCTTGTTTGGTCAAAGGCCTATAAACGAGTTCAAAAAGAGGAGTGAAACTGAATTATATAAATATATAGGGACAAACCTTATTCGCACAACTACTTTCACATTTTGTAAGGGCTGTATTTGTCTTTTCTTGGAATGTAACGTCCCCGACATTTCTTATTAGTATTGCAACAATTGATACTAAGCAAGGCAATTTATCGTTTCTTCAACTGCTCAATCTGAGACGGAAAGGCACTAATTTAACAAAGTCAAAATATTTCACCAAAAACCGGATAATCCCACTTCTACCACAAAAGAAACAAAGCTAACATAACCTTTCAAATTTCGAATTCAAATTTAACAACTTTCAACAGTTCCAACGATGTTAATGTCACATGTCACTGTCAAAAGTGTCATGCGTCACTGCTGTCTGCTGTCTAAAGCCGGATTTTCATGCATCCGTTTATCCAACGGAGCGATGATACGGAAGTGTTCATATTGGTCGACATTCCAATTTTATCCTTCCATATTTGAATTTCGACCAATATGAACACTTTCGTGTCATCGTACCGTCGGATAAACGGATGCATGAAAATCCGGCCCAACTTGTCCACTGAAATGAAATTATAGGTGTTTTTTGGCGCACCACTTTTTTTAAATTATTTGTTCCGTTTTAAAAACTTTGCGTTTTAGCGTTGAAATATTAACGTCATAAACGGAATGTTTTTAAACCTAATTCAATATTCTGACACATAGTCAAATCTATGACGTAAATTGAATAAGTTTTTAAAACATTATTGAATGCGGTTCAACGCCAAAAAACAGCTCACAGCATGATGACTGCACTGGGACTCTGATGATTAGAAATGTTTAATAGCATCGAAATGTGTCGAGAATGTGACGTCATATTCGAACGTTAGAAATGGGAAGCATAGTACCGATATTTCGAATATGACGTCACATTTCGATTCTATAAAACATTTCTAATCATCGGAGTCCGGGGGCTGGAATGCTCGTCAGCATGCTGCGCAAATGAATTTCTTATGGAGGCCGCCATCTTTGTTTTGTGCCTCCTCACAGTGGCGGACGAATGATTATTTGCTGAATTTTGAGTAATTTACGACTTGAATATTGTTGCACTTCACTGGCGTGTTTACAAACACTGGATCAGAAAATACGTCCAAGTGAATGTCTCTCTCGCACCCAAACAAATAACCAATGAAGTATTTCGTTGATGAGTTACATGTGCCTCCTTTCTTCTTCTCCTAGAGTAATCAATAGGTGCGCAAAGGAACTAAGAGCATTCCAGTCATAATAATATAATTTCATTTCAGTGGACTTGTCTGAGTTCCTTTGATTTTGACGATGCTATAGAAATTTGTCCCTTAAATTATGTAGGTGAAACAATAGTTATTTATGCAACAAGTGCAAAAAGTGAGCGTTTATTGCACTCGACGTGAAATTGTCCGATGAGGCCGTTAGGCCGAGTTGGACAACAAGTCGAGTGCAATAAACATTTTTTGCACGAGTTGCATACAACATTTTTTCTACGTTCATGCAAAAAGCAAAAAATAATTTATTCAGGTGCTGCACTAGGTGAAGGAAAATGAAATACGCAATTTAAATAAATAATTATTACTATAGCGATTTCATCACCATCATCTAGTTTTCCATCAATAATACTCATTTTAAAACCTCAGTTCTGTAATTGTCAGAATTAAATTTTGACTGCCGTTTATATAACCAAAGTTGCACTATAAAAATCAAAATCATAGTAGCCATGAGCGCGTATGGTATCACGAGGTGTGGTCATAGTACTGACAGTTTGCTCTATGCAGGTAGACGGTTTAGAATATAGCGGATCGGTTTTGATTATGGAGTTATTCTCGGGAAGGCATTGTTTGATCAACTCTGACTGCTAACATTAATACCAAATAATATACAATATGTAGCTGTTTAAATGGCCAATCTCACAGAATATCTGCTAAATGTGTAGTGGGTTTGAACGTTTATGTTTATCATGATGACAGCACGTTGAAGTAGAATGAACTTTATTGCACTAGTGCAATAAAGAGCTTCTTTTTCCACTGAATATAGTTCAATAAAGTTTTGCTTTTTGCACGAATGTAGAAAAATTTTATTTGTCAACGAGTCCTTATTTACAATATCTATATAAATCTATTTCTGGTAATTTATTGTTGTGTACGGTCGGTTTAAACGCCTCTTACTTACGTTACTATGACAAGAACATATTTTATTTGGTTTTGTAATAATTTTGTCAATGCTGGAGTAATGTTACATCGGGATTATTAGAAAAACTCAGATATCATTACTCCAGCAATGAAAGAATCATTACAGAATCAAATAAAATATGTTCTTGTGATAGAAATGTTGGTAAAAGGCTTTCAAACCGCTCGTGCTTCAAAAACCCTTTATAGGCACGCATGGATCAGAATCGGCCTTTACGCCGTTGGACTCCGAAATATTTTGTAGAATCGAAATGTGACGTCATATTCAAAATCTTATTACTATGATTACCTTTTCTAACGTAATTTCCTGTTCTTTTCAACGATACAGTCAGTTACTAATTTTAATTTTCAATCATTTCCATCGATGTTCATTAGGAAGGAAAATTACGTTAGAAATGAAAAAATCGCTGCATGGTGATTTCGAATATGATTTCAAACTTCTGTCACACTTTGATTCAATGAACCATTTCATTATCGGAGTCTCACATAAAATTCTTCAGTCGATGGTTATGTCTATTTCTCTCTCATGAATCAAACGATAATGACATCTCATTTATTTGATTGATTTTTATAATAAAAAAAAAAAAAAAATCCACATCAATACATTGACACTATAGCTGCTTTCCAGGGGTAGTAGCCCCCAGTAGAGCTTTTTACCCCTAAACTGAACCTGAAGTGATCCGCACCTGACTTTATGAATGGGTTTTAATTGGAACATAATTTGTCATGATCTGTCAAATCACTTCAGGAGCTATTCTGAGCTCCTCGGAGCTACTCCATGTGGTAATTGGAAATTGACAGTATTAAGTGTTGACATTGTTGACAGCTATTTTACCGGATAAATTGAATACCGGTCTTGTGTTTTGACTGTTTTGTGGTTTTGAAATGATCGGAATTTAACAAAACAAATCAAATAAAATTAAAAAAATTGATAAATACCGCGACAGAGAAATTTTTTCAGACACCAAAAATTTTTAATTGAACTACATTGGACCACATTCTGGAGAACAAGTAATCGAATAATCCCAAAATGAATGACGAAGGTGGTGAGGAAAAAAGAAAACGTATTTCCGTAGGCCTGATCAGTAGCTGTCCAGCTAATATTAAAGAAGCTTTGGATTCCATCATCGAAAGTGGATATCATTTCATTGTTACACAATTGACACATCCAAATTATACTAGAGAGTTGAAAACTGAAACTCCATGTGCTATAGGCAGAACAGATCGTGTTCTCAAAAGCTCTGAATGGGGTAGGTTGGTTGTTGGTAAATTGACCCATGTAGATGTTGACAGTGAAGTGAAACACATTCGGGAACACGGCGAGGAGGTATTAACACAGGAATTAGGTTTTGCATCTCATTTGGGTGTTCCGGCTATATGGATAACCTTAACCAAACCTAACAATGTACAATTGGCACATATATTGTATAATAAATTGGTTTCAGGATTCAGTTACAGTGTTTGGGTAAACATACCCCTTGTCCACCCATCTCAGTTCAACGGTATTTCTGAAGTTAAATATGTTACATGGGAATGGTGGAACGAATTCAGAACAATTTGTAATTATGATAAGCGATTAGGCTTAGTGTTGGATCTGTGTGACCTCAAAAATGTAGTTCCAATTTCTGAATTGAATAGATGGATTGGGGAACCAGTTAAAGCCATTGTGATTCCCACGTCGTACTTCCTAATCAATCAACATGGAAAACCAGTACTCTCTAGGATGCATCAGGATATTATTAAGAAATTCATGAGTGTCGATGTTCAGTATGTTATTAAACATGATAGTGATGGAGATTTAGCATTATATGTGAGGTATATGTACTTCTTGGGTAAGAAGTTATATGTGCAAGACACAATGTCAGAATTTGTTCATGGCTGCGAGGACTTTCTGCAGAATCCCTTGCAACCTTTGACTGAACACCTAGAGACCAATATTTACGAAATATTTGAAAAAGACCAGGTCAAATATGACACATACCAAAGTGCCATTAATAAAGCCCTTGAATCTTTTCCGAAAGATAGTGAGGAAGTTCCTGTTGTGATGGTTGTGGGAGCAGGCAGAGGACCCTTGGTGCAGGCAGTTTTGAATGTTTCATATACACTAAACAGGAAAGTTAAAGTGTATGCTGTTGAAAAAAATCCTTATGCTATAAACACACTTGTAGATCGAGTAAAAAACGAATGGGTTAATAAAGTAACTTTGATAAATGAAGACATGAGAAACTATCAGCCACCAGAAAAAGCTGATATTTTAGTTTCTGAACTGTTGGGGTCATTTGGTGATAATGAACTATCGCCTGAATGTCTTGATGGAGCTCAACGATTCCTGAAGAAAAGTGGTATATCTATACCTATGTCTTATACATCCTTCATTGCTCCAATACAGAGTATCAAAATATACAATGAAATTCGGACAAACCGTCCAGCTGATAAAACATTGCAGTATTGTTATGAAACACCATATGTTGTTCATCTTGCAAATTATTACCAGATCGCTCCCCCTCAAGAGCTTTTCATCTTCACTCATCCCAACTGGAGTGAAAAGCCAAACAATCAGAGATTCAAGAGATTGAAGTTTCAGAGTGAACAGGATTGTGTTCTGACTGGGTTTGCAGGGTTTTTTGAAACTGTTCTTTTCAAGGATGTCACTCTCAGTATTCATCCGGATACTCACACTCCTGACATGGTCAGTTGGTTTCCTATTGTTTTTCCATTGCAAGAACCTGTACATATTGCAGCAAACGGTGTGATAGACATGTCTTTTTGGAGATCGGAGTCTGAAGATAAAGTGTGGTATGAGTGGTGCTTACACTCTCCAGTTAAAACTGGAATTATGAATCCAAATGGGAGATCATATTTCATTAAGAAACACTGAGGAATATGAACAAATAATAATTGCTGTATAACTAGGTTTAGGTACATTGAATATTTCCTTGAAATATATACTTAATTTTTTTTACTCATGTTCCAAACTAGGTACAATTAAGTAAAAAACTCATTTCAGTTATTTGACTTTTAATTCCTTTATCAATATACAGGGTCGTAGGTGAACATGCGGCAAAAATCCAAGGGGTTATTTCATGACCTATCCTAAGAATATTTCGTCCAATGATGATTTTTGCAAATCTCCTTTGTTTCGAAGATACAAGGCAAACAAAATTTGCGACAACCATATTTGATATTTGTTGAAATCATTAATGTAAATAAACGTTGGATGTACGTCATGAGTTTATCAAGTACAAAAAATTTGATTTTTTAACAGCAACATACAGAGATCGCTGGATTGGTGGAGATGGGCCACACGCATGGCCTGCTCGACCCCTGGATTATTTCTTCTGGGGATATCTGAAGTCATGGGTTTATGCTACTCTATTGGCGAGTTTGGATGATTTGCGAAATCGGATAATTGGGGTGGGTGTAACTCAATTAGAAACGTTCCTAGTGTGTTTGAAAGGGTTCGGCAGTCCATGTATTTGGGCTGGAGGAAGTCATTTCGAACATCTATTGTAGATTAGGCAACTTTACATTTACATTTTAATAATAAAATGTTAACGTCGTAAATTTTGTTCGCTCTGTATCTTCGAAACAACGGGGTTTTTCAAAAATCATAGGACCCAATATTCTTAGAATAGGTCATGGATTGAATTTTTGCCGCATGTTTACCCTGTATGTCATATCATCATGAGAGTGAGACATTTTGTATACATTGAGAGAAGAAATAACAATAAAATAAATGTACAAATTAGAATTCTTGGTTGATTTAGATAAATAGGTAATATGCTTTATTGTCTGAAGGAATACCTTATTGACAAAGCTTTGTTTATGATATATACTAACGTATCTTCACAGGATACAGAGATACATACAAAAATATATACATACATGCACAATTAAATATGCTGTAAATCTCGAAGTAACTCGCAATCAATTAAAATTTGAAATAAAATATAATACATCACACAGTCATAAAATACATGACAATAAAATAACATCAGCTTAATAAAAAATATTTAAAATGATCAGCATAAAATTCTTCTAGACTATGATGGGCTTTATTAAAAGAAAGTCTTGCAATATTTTACTAAAATTTGGATAGACTAGTAAGTGATTATACCGGGTGACCACGAGGTGAGGTACGCCCCCAATTTGTCTAAAGTTTTAAATATACAGGTTTCAAATTTGGAACGTCGATATATTACTCAAATACGCATATTTTGACTCTATTACCGAAAATTTCATCACTTCCGGTTTAACCGGAAGTGATCTCAACTTTTTTTTCAAATGACACCCTGTACAATTTTTTTCATTATCCGGAAGAACACGCAATTTGTGATAACACTGTTCTTCAAAATTGAAAATCGGTTGAAAAATGGCGGAGATACAGTTGATTGTACAATCGAACAAAGTTGGCCATGAACATATCAGACTCAAATCATCACAACTGATGAACGGCGTCAACATTTACGAGAGTAAAGTTCGAGGTAAGATACAGCTGAAAATTGAGCTTCTCATGTAATTGCAGCAACCATATTTTCCAACAATTTTAAAAAAATTCCTCAAAACGGAGTAGTACCCATAAAGAAAAGCCACAGTAAAGCATATATGCTTTACTGTGGAAATGCTCACAACGAAAGCTAAGCAAAATATCAAATCTTTTCATTTGAGTAAACTGATAATTCATCATTTTTCAGTACGACAATGTGAAAAGAGCATGTTGCCATTTGAGAAATGGAAGTTGTGCCAGTATTTCTTTATGGGTACTACTCGGTTTTGTGGAAATTTTTGATAATTACATGAGCTCAATTTTCAGCTGTATCTTACCTCGAACCTTCCTCTCGTAAATGTTGACGTGGTTCGTCAGTTGAGATGATTTGAGTTTGATGTTCATGGCCAACTTTGTTCGATTGAACAATCAACTTTATCTCCGCCATTGTTCAACCGATTTTCAATTTTGAAGAACAGTGTTATCACAAATTGCGTGTTCTTCCGGATAATGAAAGAAATTGTACAGGGTGTCATTTGAAAAAAAAGTTTGGGGTCACTTCCGATTAAACCGGAAGTGGTGAATTTTTGGTAATAGAATCAAAATATGCGTATTCGAGTAATATATTGGGGGGACATCGTGGTCACCCGGTATATTGCACTCATAGTGTATAAAAGAATCTTCAAGTGGGGATGCGATAATTTTAAAATGGGATTTTTGATGTGATCCTATACAGAATCTCAATTTACTATCAATCATCACCCCCAGAAACTTGGATTGTGTCTGATGTAAGGCATCTAGATCACCTTGAAAACTAATTGAACCCGTCATTTCGAAAAGGACACGAGTCAAACTTTTGTTTAAAATCATTAGATCAATATTTTTTATGTGAAATATCTGCATGATGAATGTTGTGGTGTAAAAAATAAATTTCACAAAAAGTATAGATGTTCTCACTTTCTCATGTATGTTCAGTTCCGTTAGCGCCATAGTAGTTTTCATATGAATCATATTTTTGTTGCTCCCGCTGAAAAGTTTTTACGACTGACTCGGGCCCTGAAGAGTGTTCGTTGGAACCACACATTTTCATTTATTTTCTTATATTGAGGCATTTACCATCCACATTTATGTTAAACTCGCTGTTTAATAATATTTTGTCTCGGGAGGGAGCCGCGACTTTTTGCTGCAGCTCCACTATGGTGTCCGACCTACTAGCACTCATGAGAGGTTAGAAATTTGAATAACTAGTGTATGTGGGTGGTCATTCCCAGCTAGATGATGAATAAGATCTGCAAAAATGTCCGTCGTGGTATTAACTAGGGAAGTATGTGTTTTTCTGTCATATATTTACACCATATTTACGATTTTGTGCGAATGTTTGGAGAGGAAGATATTTCGTTTTTCTCAAATTTATTCGTTTCATTTGAATGACACTCGGCGTTTTGACAACCCAAAAAAAAATTTCAGAACTTACATTAGGTCTTTTTTTCATAACGTTTGGAATCGCTTAAAGAAACTACAATAAACAAATAATAGGTATTTTTATTATCTCAAACTATTAACAATATATTTTGGCACTTATATAATGATAATATTCCAAAATCTATGCAAACTATTTACAAATTTATATAATACTGACTGAAAAAATGTAAAAGTTGATAAAAACACCTTCATAATAACTGGATTATTGTAATATATCAATAATAATAATGATAATATCAATATCTCACTATATATCGGGCAGATTTTATTATACGTCTGTAACTAAGAGAGCTGTAAAAACTTGATTAAATCTGCATGTTTTCAGAGTTTCGCCAGGAGTATCCTAGTTACAAGTACCTGCCCTATAATACCTCAAACGTGATTAAGACAATATATATAAAGGGTCCCTAAAGTTTGCAGCATATGGAAAACTTTTTTATTATCGATGCATCAGAAAATATAATATCTGATGAAAACATCTGCTGCATCCAAAGTCAGTAGTAGTAGTAATTATATTTTAACCACATCTCTCGATGGCCGTTGGCATAGGTTAGGTAATTCAGCCGATCAAAGTTCGAATTTATTCTATCACTGGTAATGATAAAATATATATTTGAGTTCTGAGACAAAGCAAATGTTTTTATCAAGACTAAATTTAAAAAAAAAATCAATAAGGAAGAAGTTTTCCATATCTGGGAACTTTATGCGAGGCACTGTACAAATTTATTTTCTATGAAGTTGAAGATTCGATAAAAAAATAGGGTAATTTGTGCTGCTTAACCTTATAAACAGTAATTTTAATGAATAATTATATGAAAATCTGTTGAAACAATTTAAAAAAAATGTAAATTTTGAAAAATAAAGGCATAATCAATTGAAAGGAAGAACTTCAATACTTATTTCATCATGAAATGATTTTCTGAAATAAAAAAAAAAAAATGTAAATCAACATATACAGTTCGACTATTATATCTTTACCCGTGCGTCATCATCACAATACCATAATTCCTAGCTTAGTAGACAAATGTTAACGAATTTTTATTCGCTCATAGCGGTTGTTAGAAAGAGATGTTCGATAAAGCGTGTGTGATTTCTTCGATCATAAATTGATGACGTATGGGTAAAGATACAATAATCGAACTGTAAGTGATAATATTTCTAGGATAATCAATCAACTGTTGTTTCATATTTTCGATTTTTTCATAACCTGTCAAAACCCTAACAAAAAAACGCTACCTACAATTACATCACAGATCTAGTCTTGAAGGTTAGAAATGATACATCACAGTTATTTTTCGAAAAAAACTTCAAGGACACATCAACATTTTTCATTTTTCTCTAAAATGCGAATATTATAAATTAATCTTAAATATTTGTACAAATATAGCAAACGAATTTGCAGGACTATAATAGATTATAATTTTAGAGCTTTCAAAATGTGTTTCACAAGTCGATTATTTACCTGAATTCCTGTTGCCAAACGGCTATTAAATTATATACAGTAACGTATTTGATTTCCTAAATTTCAAAAGATTATAGCTTAAACTAAGCCGAAATCCAAAAACGTACAGAATGAATTATTGTCACAAATTCGAAAAATTCTAGGCATCCATCCAAGTCTAATCAGATTTGAAAGTTTGTCACGGCTAGACTAGAACTTTCCTCAATATGTAGGCAATATCAGTTGCATATTACTTATAGTGCAAAACGGTGAGGCAACATTTACTTCAAATCAGACTAGTCATATTTTTTCTGAACATTTTTCCCAGAGATAACTACCAAATTAACAAACATTTGTAAAAGTATCAAAAACCAAAACTTCAGTAAACATTGGGGAATATCAATGAAACCTATTGCCTATTGCTTTATCCGAATAAACCTTTGCCAAGTCAAATAAAGCACCTAAGGTCATATAACACATGAAACACTTTTTGGGAGCTGGTGAGACTACTCTAGATATAGATATAAATATATTTTATTAAACATCAAAAAATGGTACTGCTGACATTTTTCTACCCATTATACTCATTATTCGTAGAGTGATTTACTTTCAGAAACGAATAAACATTATCTTACATTACTGAATTCAAAATTGTATTTAAAAATTCATATTTTGATTTGATATTATTTGCGTGGAATATCAGCTTTTCTTTTAAAAATTACCCAGTCAATTAGAGTATCCAAGCATACTTAAACATTAAATCGAGGAAAAGCTATGAAGACGATAGGATACGAAAACCATTTGGAAAATGTCTGTTTCCCGTATTTTTGAATAGTTTTGGATACAGCTAAAGATGAAATATGTTGAATTCAGGTATTGATTGATTGATTAGTCCAACTGGCTGTAGGTGGAACAAATGCAACCCAAATCCTTGCTTACTGCCAAATATTTGCCTTTTGTCCTAACTTCCAAGGTTATTAATGACAACACAGTTTTATCCCGTTATAAAATTATTCAAATTTCTATCATCAAACCAGCTGACAATTCACCGAAAGATGAATTGATAAATAGGAGTTATACAGCGAGTTAGTCAAAAGTATGGACCCGCTCATTTTTCTCAGTTGATATGAGGATAATCGAAAAAAGTTCGCATGAAAGTTGAAGGGTATTTTGCTCTTCACTTGGTGCAGAAGTGACGTCATCGGTTTTTTTTTTAAATTGAACCATATGTCATGATTGAACGTGAATGGGCCCATATCAGGCCATATGTCATGTTTGGTATCAATAGAAAGAAGAAGTCTACCGCACGTGTAGGCGAAACGTCAAAATCCAAGAAAAATGGATACACGACCGAAAACCCAAAAGCCATACAAAACATTGAGCTAGGGTCGTGAAAGCCTTAATCATTATATAAATAGAAAGCTTATTTTTTTCTCATTTCAACAGTAACAATATTTATTCACCTCGATATGTATAGTGTGTTTCGTATTTATTTGTCCGCCTCCGTCATTCACTGACGTATTACTTAATTTGTTAAAAAAAATCTCCATTGTTATGGATAAACCTAATTTGTGCATTATCTAAAACATTTTAATACCTAACCCTTAATATGCTTGTGTAGTTCTCAGTAATTATAAAAAGCAAATGGACTACAGTTCGAGCATTTAATACATAATTTTTGAACAAATTAAGCAATATGCGAGTGAATGACAGAGGCGGACAAATAAATACGAAACAAAAAATAAGCCTTCAACTTTCATGCGAACTTTTTTTCGATTGTCCTCATATTAACTGAGAAAAATGAGCGGGTCCAACTTTTGACTTACTCATGTGTGATGGTGTGGATCCTGATACCATTGTATAAAGAGTTATAAGATAGTAAGACAATTATATGGGACAACGATATCCGTTAGTCGCAACTTGATGTAATGAAACTAACAACTAAAGGTGGTGATTAAATTTTAAAATTCGATACTTTCTGTAAATAACACTGGAAAAGGGAATGAAATTATCTATTCAGAATATGTTGTTTGGTCTGGTGCAAAAACGGAATAGTTTTTAGATACAAATTATATTTGGTGACGAGATTCGAGAATTGAGATAATTCAGATTATGAAATATGTTGATATTGCAAAGAAAACTTCATGAAATATTTTATATTAAGTAGAGACCTACAGTTTTTTATAGTTCGTCTCAATTTTCAACTAAAAACGCTAGATGGCACTAGCGTTTTGCTCCAATACTGATTCCACAGGCATTGACTATCTTATTTCTCTTTAAACAATGCTGATACATTGTTAAGGAAAACCTTGCCATTTTTTGTCTTCTAATAAGACTGAATGTATAAAAAATGTATTATTCCATGATAAAGAAAACTGTGCGCTGACTTTTCAATACATGAAGTTGATATGCTATTTTTGTATTCAAGATTCAGTGACAGAATTTTTCAAAATAAAACTAGCCCAAAACAAGACTTCATCGAACCCCCTGCTAACAATACCGGTAATGACATTGCTTTCTAACCTACGGTGGAGAGTTCTTTCCTTGTTTCCGTAATATGCTGAGATTGCTCTGAGGATTTGCCAATGAATATGTTTCTGCTTCGAATACCGGTGGATATTCCAAACCAGGGTAGTCAGTGTGAGGGCTGATGTTCATCGGAAAAGGCTCGGCAATCACTGGAGGAGAATTTTCCAAAGAGTAGGAACTCTGCGACATGGACACTTGCTGAAATATTCAAGAATATCTAGTTTACAAGACCATTCGTGAAGATTAACATTGTGCTAGTAGACTATAATACTCACTGGAGTTGAAGATGTGCTTGAAGGCCAACTCAAATCAGATCCAGAACTGTGTTTCTTGAAAATGGCCCTGTGTAACTTCGGAGAACCTAAAAAGGTCTTTTCTTTTTTACTTTCAGACTTCCCACCAAACATCTGCTTCAACTTGCCACCCTTCTGGGTTTTTTCGTCGAGATTGAGTTCGAAAGCGAATTTAGGTTTCGACTTAGGATCCTGACTTGAAGGGAGCAACATGGGCGTATACTGAACAGCAGACTTCAGCTTGATTTTGGTAGAGGACACATCTTGTACTTTATTGTGTTTTGACTTTTTATCAGCAAGAGAAAAGCTGTGCTGTTTCTTAATTTTATGCCCCTTCTTTGGGGTGTCATGGTACATGGTGTCATCAAGGGTTCGGTTCATGGCAAACTGAACATCGTTTACTGTTTCTGGGCAGTAAATCATTTCGTAGGATCGTTCTTTGTAAGATGCAGATACATTTCTGTTAGATATATATGACGGCGGTACAATTTCTTCGGTATTGAGATAGGATTCCTGGATTTTGTGCGTTCTAGGAAGGGACCTGTTTAATTTTTGCTCACAACCTTTATTGGTTTTCGGATATGTAGCAGTTTTGTTATTATCGAAATCGTCAGACTTTTGATTTTTCTTGAGGGAACCTAGTCGCTTCCCGAAGCAAGAACTACCACTAGTGTCTTGCTTTTCAGTAGCTGCTGAAACCCGGGTTTTTGGAACACTAGGGGGCTTCATATCAGCTTCATCTTCATACTCTTTTGGACGGCTTGAAACTTCACCTGAACATAAAAAAAAGAAAATGGCAATACTTTAAATTTCAAAAATGTACATTTGAATTTAATGTGAAAGTCCAGAGTATATAGATTGTTTTTATTTGTTCAGTTTGTAAAATACATAAATACCCAAACGAGTATAGAACATGTCAAAGATATAAATAAAAAATATTTAAAAAAATTTGTGAACAGAACGAAGATTAGATGTAAATAAAGCTTATAAACTAAAACTACACATTTAAAAAATATTGTATATCGTACATAACATTTTGCAAAATTAACACAGGAAATCCAAGCCAACATGAAATATAAGGAGAGAACTAAAGAGCAGATATAAAAACATGGGATAAAAGACAAAAAATATATTTACGGATGATAAAATTATGTAGGGCTAAAAAATTATAACGGACCATCATCAAAATTTTTAAATGGAACCTTATGGTAAGCGACACCTCTTTTAAAAGGTGTCGAAAAAACCTATTCAATGATACTAATTTTGTTTCAATGGCTGATTAGTATACATTAAAATTTGAATTCAATCAGTTTACAACCTTTAATATTCAGTTTCCAAATTTCACTTGTTAATGTATAATCGTTCGAAAAATAAGAGGGTGGAGGGGACTTTTGAGAAGCACTGTATACGAAAATTTTATGAGTTGAGTTGTGTTTACATTCATTTGTAGATCATTTATTGTTACCAGTTTTTTAGTACATTCAGATAATTTGATATATTGGTTTTTATATTATTCTCAGATATGTAGCTGAATATTACAGAAGTATCGTCGGCAAATTGTACAATTTTTTGGTCTATTATGTGGGGCAAATTGTTAATATACATAATAAACAATAAAGGTCCAAGGATAGAACCGACTTCAATTTCTTCCATATAGTTCTTAGATTTTCAAAATCAGAAAAAAAAACATCAGCTATCTGAGAATAAAAGAAGATTTCCCCTTCTCTACACTAGTAATTTTACTCCAAGATGCGCATTTCGTTAGCAAAGTTACCGAACTGAGGATTAGTACCAAATCATTTGAATTTATATCTATCCAATTGTTATGATGAAAATAATATGAAGCAGGAGTTGATCTTAAGTTGTGAACAAACCTATGGTAAGGTATAATTACAACTAAATTAAAATGTTATCAATTACTTTGTCCATAACAACTCAAATAGTTTTGAATATAATGGACCATTATCGTTATTAAGCAAGGGCCTGCTTGAACCGTTCATGTATATAGCAAACCTTTCATAACAAAATCCAATTTTCTATAATCATTACCGGGTTTTACTAATTTTAAATTACGCTTGTAAAATTCAACTCACCAATAATTCCGTAGCCAAAAGCCAAAGTGTCAGTCAAATTAATACTGTGGTAAAAAGTTTGAGGGAACAGGCTTCTTTTTATTTGAAAGCAGACAAAGGCCACAAAATCGTAATTTTAGATAAAATAACGTATTTTAATCGGATGGAAAATCTTATTACAAGTCAACAATAGATAATCGCAAATTAGTCATTACCAAGGCATTAAAATACAAATTGAAAATTTCAAATCCAACAATTCCGAAACTGTACGCATTGCCAAAAAACTGGCAATAACATGAGACCTATCGTATCGTATAAATTGTCGAAGTGGTTATCGAGTGAGTTTGGCAGTCTACCCATCCAGCATGAGGGTTTTTCTGTTGAGAATTCGTATTAATTCGTTGACAGAATGAAAAACAAAACTGTCGAAGGGGAAGAGGCTAGTTTCGTTCGATGTCAGTTCACTCTTTCCCAGTGTGCCTATTCCTGAAACCTTGGAATATTTGTGAGATTTATTAGAACTCAATAATATTCAAAGGGAAAAGGCTAGTGAGTACATACGTTTAGCGGCCTTATTCCTGCAGGAGAATTATTTTACCTTTCAAGGTACATTTTTTCAACAGCAAGAAGGCACAGCTATTGGTCTATCACCTTTTATCGGTTCGAAACAGTTCACAAGTTACGAAATAGTTATTTACTGAGAATTTGGATCAGGTATGTGGATGATGTATTTTGTATTTTCGATGCGGAAAACCAAAATATAGATCACTCTTTGAGCAGTTTGAATTCAGTCTTTGAACAGATAAAATTCACGGTGGAGATGGAGTTGATGGATAGTTGCCATTTTTGGACACATTGGGTTATCCGGAATGGAGAACGTGTGGAACTAGACATTTATAGGAAACCTACAAACACTAACAGATTTATACCCGCTGAGTCTAACCACCACATTCAGCACAAGATGGCGAGTTTCAATTTCCTTGTCTATAGGGCATTGAGTTTCTCACTCAGTGATGAACGTTTTCAGAAAGAAATGGGAACAATCAAGGAGATAGACATTAACAATGGATATTCTCCTAACATAATAGATAATGCATGTTGAAAAAGTTCAAAATGTCCTTGAGACAAATTACTACACTAGATCAACTAAAAGAGAACAAAAAATTCATAAATATTACACACGATTCACGGCTTACGAGAGGTTTCAACTCTATCCTCCGGGATGTGAACTTTCAGCTTGGACATTGCAATACGAACAATCTCCAAATGATATTAGGCAACCCGAAAGACAAAACTATAACTTTAGATAGATTAGGAATTTAAATTGTGATAATATTTATTATGGTCAAACCAAGCGATATACGAATGTACGTTTTCGTGAACATTTAGCCCATGCTAAATATTCACGGAAAAATAAGTCGAGTGTTGCTGATCATTTACTAGAAACTCATCATAAAATCAATATTCAAAATTTAAAATTATTAAAACCCATTAATGAATAAAGAAAACTGGATTGTTATGAAAGTATTGCTATATACAAGAACGGTTCAAGCAGGCCCTTGCTTAATAATGATGATGGTCCATTATATTCAAAACTATTTGAGTTGTTACCGAAAAGTGATTAATAACATTTTAGTTTAGTTGTAATTATACCTGACTGTAGGTTTGTTTACAAGCAAGGATCAATTCCTGTTTCATATTATTTCAATCATAACAATTGGATAGATATAAATTTAAATGATTTGGTACTAATCTTCAGTTTAGTAATCTAGGAATGAAATTACTAGTGTGATAAAGGGAAAAACTTCTTTTGCTCTCATTTATTATTCTTTTTATAAATTGAAGTAGATGCTTTTTATTGAATTTTGAATAATTAATAATATCGATAGCTTCTTGATAATGAACTAAGCCGTTTATAACCCAAAAGGCAATTGACCAAGGTCCTACAGCCTTTCAGCTGTTCAATATAGAATTGAAATGGACTATTCTGAAAATTAACAAAAAATGCCAACAACATAAAGAAAATAAATGAAGCGCTTTCCAGAAATGTACATGGGCAGCTTGCTTCAGCCCTGGTATAGTCCTTTTATAGCTCTTTAGGATCTTTTGTTTTTCTGGAACGCAAAATAGCTGTATCGAGTTGTACATTTACATTGCTGAAAAGTGCCTATGATTTGATGAATGAGGTTATAAATGGTGATGGTAGCTGTCATGAAGCTTTATAATTTTTAGTCAGATAACTGCCAAAGATGAACGAAAAAGTGTAAACATTTTCGGGAGTAATTACACAAGTGCTTCAAAATTACCGATAATTTTCCATGAAAGTATGTTGTCTAAAAACTGCATGAGTTTATTTTCATATTTTGTTGAAAGAGCCCGACTCCGAAGGAGGAGGGCTCTTTCGACAAAATATGAAAATAACCGAACGCAGTTTTTTTACTGACAACATGCTTGAATGGAAAATTATCAGGTTTAATTTGATGCACGAGTGTAATTCGGTAGAATATTTCCGGAGTCATTAATGAAATCCATAAACTGTTTCCATATATATTGATGGTTCAACATTATATTTTTTGGTTTGATCTTGGCGATTTTTTCTTGAATTACAGTTATCGAATCATTCCCGAAAAGTGACATTTCAACGACGTTTAAAATTCAGTATATATGCCTGTCAAGATGACAAATGTACATTTTAACAATCGTTACTATAGATACACGGACCGAGAGGGTAATTTTCGATACCTACCGGGTAATTTTCAGCCTGAAAATGTCCAGCCGGGAATTTTTCGCTGTAATTGATCGAAAATGTCCCGCTTCATACGGGAGTTTTAACATACGATGGAAATATTCGATAAAAACTAATTGTGCAAAAAAATTTTACATTTTCATTAAAAACTTGGAGGATATTTACCGCAGGAATGTGTACAGAAATTTATTACCTTTTCCAAAAATAACTATAAATACTCCAATTGCTTACCAGCTGAAATATTTTTCAGATTTTCAAACAGAATATAACTTACCATAAACAACTACAGGACTCACAAACTGCATTTTTCTTGCAACCTCTTCCACAATATAATGAGGATTAATCTTTTTCTCTTCAGCCTGTTTGATCATCAGCTCCTCAAGCGTCACAAATCCCGTTAAATTCTCACTGCCAGCTTTGAACTGACCCTTATTAAAACCAGGAATACTGAAGTCAGTTAAGTTGCACAAACTGGGATTACTAGCGTGCATGTAATTGATAGGTTTCGTTTTACTTTTGGTATATGGCTGAGCCTGATCTGGCTTCACAACTTCCACCATCAAGTTGGGCACGCTGACATTTTGTGAATGGGTCAGGTTCTCAGGTGTGAACAAAGGTACGTGAGAGGTAAAATTACCAGTGGTTATGCTAGATTGAACTTCCGTATTGCGAATTTTCCTGTACGATCTGAATTGAGCTGTTGGAACTGGAAGAGAATGTTTCGGCTGGTTGCTGGATTTGTTGAAGAACCATTTTCTATCCAAGCTGGTGCTGCCACTGGGAGAGGGTTCCCCAGAGGACTTCTTTGCAGTGAACTTTTTTAAAGAACCAAACTTTTTCAACGAATCGGATTTTTCTTCGTGCTTGGGTTTTTCAGAATCGGATTCGTCGGTTTCTGAATAGAGACTGGGATCCTGATTTTTAAGTGACTCATTGTGTAGGGTCGCAGTTCTGATCAGCTCAATCCAGGACTGTAAAGCATCTGGGTCATCTGCAGAAAAGTAAAATACTGTGCCGGTATGATAAACCTTGAAAGCATTAGATCTTGACTTGACCTGAAACAGAATTTATTTATTGAAAGCATTATTATCATTATTAATTTGAAATGAAAAAACTTCCAGGCAGAAATTAATGCATACCTCACTGGCAACAGCCACTGTGAACCCAGAAAGAAAAATCAGGCAGGCTGCCTTAGGGCAGTCCTTTGTTGTGAAGCCATATAAACAATTGCCCAACAGCACAAACCATCTTTTTTCCCAGTGGACATTTTGGTTGTGTTTTCCTCTTAATCTTTGATACAGATAACCTTGGATGTCTGCAGGACTCAAATCATTAACAGTCACTTTTCTTCTCTCTATAGTTTAGAAAATGAATCCGTAGTAAAAAAATCGACTCCCAAAATCAGTCATTCTTCAAGTAAAAGTAGTGGATTTTCTTAAGAGCTATGACTCATACCGTCGCAGAGAACAAATTTACGTTTCGGCAGTCGTCTACTGAACGTAGGCTGTCATAGGCTAGGCTAGGCAAGGCTAATATAGTGAAGTAGTTGAGTCAGTGTTTTCGGTTTCCATTTCAATAATTTTGTGAGTTGTTGCCTGTAAACGATGCGCAGATATATTCAAGGTCATAGCTCTTAAGAAAACCCACTACCTTTACTAGTAAGTCACTCATCGTTGATTGAATAAAAAACAAAATATTTTAGTATGGCAAATTCCACAAACAAGTTTAAAAAATAATACTGTTACTACAACTGAATGTTATCGCACATACAACGCAATTCAAACTTATAGTGCACCATCCAAACTTTTTGATTTATATTTCCTTATAATGGATATGGTAAAAAAATTAGATGAAGTACTATTAATGTTCATCATAAACGTTATCTGAAAATTTTTATAATTGTAGGGGTAAAGGACGGCTATTTATTATTATTATTTACCGCTCGGTGGACTCTGATCCCACAAAAAGTCGGTCTGGGGCCTCAGTCCACTCAAAAGAAGTTACGAAAACTATCGAAGATAAACTCGGAAAAATTCGTGAAAATAGTGAAAAAAATCGGATCGTTGAATTATTTGATTGTAAATAATTTTACCTCTTTGTCCCTCTGATGGAATTTTAAAAAATTTCCAACAGTTTCGGAATTCAAAAATAAACAGCGAAAAAAAAACTGTTTACGTTTATTTTTTTACATATAATTTTGGAAGAAAACAAACAAATCATTGACACGAGACACTGGGCCCAATTGTTTTATTTTTCATCTATTGAAGAAATAAGTTCCAGTCAGAAATCAACTTATCTAATAATGAAAATAATTCAAGAAGTTTTGTTCTATTCTTATGAACATAATTTAAATGGTAAATTTTCATTTGGAATTTTTGAAAATAAAATTGTAATTTTTGAATTTTTTTATTTGTTCTAGTAATTATTGAAAACTGGTTTTGCTTTTCCTTTTTTAGAATGAATATTTTCAAAATGAAAGGTTCAAAATCCGAGTATTATGACTTTATAATTATGAATTTTTCTGAATAATTGTACTACTTTCTTAAATATTCATAGTTAACTTTACTGCAAATTTAGCTTTTTCAAATTCAATGATTCGGTTCAATGTCAAATTATTGGTGCTTTTGTACAATTGCAATGACTGTGAATTCCAAGGTTTTCAAAATATTACTTTTTTTGCTTTATTCATTATTCTTCAAATAATTCCTTTTTGTTTTAGATTGTATTCGAGAGATGTACGTTATATATCACAATTGAATGTTTTTTCTTACAAAATTGTTACTGCTCCTATCAAAGGAATAATCTAATCTTTGATTTTTTTTTATATTTTTCTCCAAATTCAACTTATTGTCAATCATCATCCAAATGTTTAATTTAATTCTTCCGTTTAAATATCATATAGACAGTTTTTTCTGAATTATTAGTCCAATTAAGTCCATTGAACCATCTTTTTTCAAAATAGTTTTTAAAGTTGTGACATTTTTGGATGATGCAGTATCATCTGCCAAATGAAAATAATTATATACCAATTACCAATATTCACAATTCTATTCACATAAATACAATGAAGAATTGGTGAAAAAAAGGAATTCTGTGGAATTCAAAATGTTGATACTTATTCGTATCTTTTGTATATTATTATTTCATCTATTGTGCAAATTATCATTCCACTTACTTGCAGTCAAAGTATTCTTCTTCTTCGCCTTGCATTTACTCGAAATCATTGCCTTGACTATGGAGTTTGTTGGTGAAACTTTCGTTTCATTTGCTCCTTTCTGAATTTCATAACTTGGCACTGCTTTATGAACAGACAAGTCAGTTTCAACATCAATTTTACTTTTTACACTTGGAGTGGAAATGGATTTAGGTTCGAATTGTTTTGAGACCAGATCAGTATCAAAATCAATTTTATTTTTTGTCATTGGTGTGGAAACCAATGAGGGTTCGAAATATGTTGGGGTCAGTATATCATCTGGCACGTTCTTGAGGATTAGTTCTGGTGCCAATGTTTCCACAGGAATTGATTCTGTTGGTTTTGAAATTGAGAAATCAAACACAGGCTTCGCTGGGACAGACTCAATCCAAGAAATCCTATGTGATTCACCTATAGATGGCTTTGGTGAATCAACAGGATAAACTGGTTTAGGAATATCTGAAACATTCCTTGGTGGTGGTTTTGGTGGAACTTCAATAGTATAAACTCCCGTTATAGTTTCTTCAGCTTTAATAATCTCGAGTTTCTCAACTTGTGCACTTTCTGAAACAGAAGGAGCCTTGAGTTCACATACAGCTTCTTGTAGAGGAAAAACTTCAGGATCTTGCACAGTTTCTTTGTTTTTTTCTGGCAGAGGAGCTACTGGCAAACTGTCAGCTTTCTCGTTGGCTTCTTCAGTAAGATCATATGCTGGAGTGCTGTGACTTTTATCAAGCTTGCCTCTCAGTTTTGTTGTAGCACTTCTGGGAGGTACAAGAGGTTTGACTCTACCCTCAGGCTTAGTGGGAACTTCAGGTGGCTTTTTGACTTGTACTCTTGGGAAGACTCTCGGTTTGACAGTAACATCCTGCTTTTGTTCATCGAACTTTTTGATAATGTTGTGTATGTTAATTTCTGAGAGTGCTGGATCTTTCATGATAACAGTGTTGGTTTTATCACTTTTTTCTGGCAAAGCCTCTTCTTTTGCGATTAAGGAACTCTTCTCTTCCGATTTGGGAGGCTTTTCCTCCACAATGGTCTTCATCTTAATTGTATCTATTATTTCTTCAACAATTTCCTTTTTCCAATCCAGCGCCATACTTGTACGATCTGTTAAATCTCTTCCTTCATCAATAAATGTTATATTTTCATTGTTCAAGCTTGTCAAACTCACTATACTAACACTTTTCTCCTCATTGAGATTGGAAGGTTCAAGTTTGATAGCAGCACTCTCGTCTCCTTCATTCTTGCCTCTGACGGAATCCCACTCTTCTTGAAAATTAACTTTTTTCTTAATGCTTTTATCTTTAAAATTTTTTCTCTGAGAAGAGCTATCCGAGTGAGTGATACCAAGTACTGTTGTCGGTCGTGGACTCAAGTCAAAGCCGACATTACAAGAAGCACTCTTGTCCCTCAAAAACTTGGAATCTTCTTCAAACTTTGAGCTGTCGATTTCATATGAGCTTGAATGCGAGGTGTTCTTACGATATTTCATGAAATCCCAATACTGAAAACATCCATTCAATGAAACTGCGGAAATGTATAGAAGACTCAGATATTAGTGAATTGCGAATTATTCCTTTAGCACATTAATAGGGATTAGTTGAATGATCTCGAATTCAAGACAGATTTTGATAGATATCAATGAAGCACAATCATTTTTAGAAAATAACACGAAAATTAATTTCATCAACATTTCTTTACATCTTGTGTATCAGTGTGACTGTTGAAATAAGACTACCAGATATGAATGGGGGTTTATGCAACAAAGATAAAATGTTATTTATCACCACAGGATGTGAAGGAGTCGGGATTTCTTTGATTTATTTGAAAGTCTAACATGATAAGGATGGTTTCCTATGAGTGTGACTAATAAATACTGTTATGACTTCACCCATATTTATTTACAAACGATAATTTTCTCACACACATACACAGTGTTTTCTTCAAGGCAACTTTACTATTCATTTATAGCAGAGTGGAAATTAATGTCTCTTTATTCTTAGAGAGTCAAAACATTTGATTGTATATTCAGAATCATCCACAAAAATAAGGAAATCATTATTTCCATTCAGTTTTCTTGAAATAATATGGAAGTCCCAAATATTAAATTTTATCAAGATGTTCTTTCCAACAATCCCCATTATCATCACAAATTGTTATCCCAATTTTTTTTTATTTTCAATATCACATTCATCAAATTGGGACACAAAAATGTTAATTCTCCTTATTCCTTTCTCTTTATTCTGAAAGGGGCCCTTAAAAAATATTCAATTATCAGTAATTGTTTTATCCTTTAAATTTGGGTATAATGTAATCAACAAATAATCAATATATACAATATCTCATAGTTGGAAACTTTTGAATACCTTTCACTCATTATAAGAATTATTAGTTTCATAAATCAATAATAATTTTTGAGTTACTGCTTGTGGTCACTTACAATCTCAATATTTGTTAAATCATAGAACTACTATTGGTGGGTATTACCTAGCTTACATCAACAATTTTGACGAAGATGATGCTCTCATATATATCATTCCCTACTGACTGCAAGATAGCATGTAAGGTACAGTGAGCCCCTACATTGAGTTTCCTAAGCTTACTCAAAAAGAAAAACAAATTAACTCACATGTTCAATAGATGGATAAGGTCTCTTATTAGTTGGAGTTGCCCCAGTAATGGTGTTACGTCTTTGCAATATCGGCCTGGGTTTGTGTGGGTACATTCGGCAATTTATATCTGAAGGACTATCTGGTGATTCACTGTCGCTACTACTCAGTTCAATTTCCACGTCAGGAATCTCAATCACATCATTAACCCTAAAACAAAATAACAGATGAAATATTTCTCGGCTTCCATAGATAAAAACATACTTTGGTATTGTGATAGGTGTCAGGTCTATTATTGGCAACAACCTAGGTGATGGAATGTTGTCATTCCATCTGGATGACCAATTCTGACCGTTTCGTTTCCTACTAGGCAAACGGTAGGGCTTCATATATATTTGACCATAAACCTTTGTATGTCTCGGTCGCTTCTTCAGGGTCAGAACAATCTCAGGAGGAGACTCCTGAAGAAGCATAACAACTTTCTTTCTCTGCCAGCCAACAACTGTTTGATAGTTCACCTATAAAAAAATGTTTGAAGAATTTTGATGCAATCACAACAAAAAAACTTTTGAGCAGTAATTAAGTGAAGGAAAAAAGTTTTATGATTACCATTTATTGATTTTAATTGAAGAAGCAATGTAATGAATACAATGATTTTTATTATTACCTAGAAATTGGTAATTGGTATGAATCACAATCATGACCACAAGAAGGTACATAATAAAAAGCAAGTTGAAAAATTATAAATATTGTACAAACATGTTACATACCTATATGCCGTAAAATTAAACAAAATATATAGCAAATGTATCAACTTACTTGAACAATTTCATCACCTTCCTCGATTTTTGAACTTCCATGTGCTGGTGAGCCATGTTTGATATCTGCTATTTGATGAATAGCGTGGTTATTTGGCAATATAAAAAATCCCAGTTCCTGCTCTTTTTTTTTAAGAGTAGCCAAATCCAGAGAAGCTGGTTGCAGAATCATTGGATCCATAATTTCCTGTGGAAGAGACATCAACAATGACATGAACAATAGAAATAATTTAATTATTTGTTACTTGAATTATATGATCAGCAATCTTCGTCAGTTTCTCACAAATTTTTCTTATAATACAAACAGGTTTTTCTGAAAATATTCCTCTATGTGCACTGGTAGCCATTTCAAAACCTAGCTGTAGCAAATTCATTTTATTATCAATGTAATCTTTGTCACCAGCAAAAGGAGATCTGAAAAACCATATAGTTCAGAATCATCAATCTATCTGAATTATTAAAGTGAATACCTATCAAGCCAGTAGACTAGTGGTTTGATTGTAGTTATAATGTTATGGACATCAGACATTACTTGAGTCTGTATCACTGAACAGTCATCATCCACCAGTAATAACTCTTTGTACAAGGAGTTTGCAGCACATGATAATTTAAGAGCTAAAGTCTGTAAATTCTCTTTATCCAATTCGAAATGCTGAAAACAATATTACATAATTAGGTTTGCAATAAAGAGCTTTCTTCATATTGACTGGGAGAAAATCACAAGTGTGTCTATTTGGTGTATTTCTTCTTTTCGAGAAAGCATAATTAACCATTTCAACTACTGTACCTACTGGTTCATAATCATGTCAATACACTAGTCTGCTTTTAAAGCAGTTACTTCATGTTGAATATGAGAAGAATTTCAAATAGAACTCACTTTCAAACGAGTGTAAGCTCTTTATCAAATATACATAGAAACCAAATCTTACAAAATTTCGCAAATGTTCTACAGCTTCTAGTATGATTTCCTGATGACCCAACATTCTGACCCCTAAATGTTCCAAATCGTCGGCTCTCAAGTTGAGCAACTGATGTCCTGTGACACCATTATTCAGAAAGGAGGAATTGTATTGCAGTATTACATTGTCCAAGCCTGAAACATAATGATTAAATGATTACGGTTTATTAAGTTAATTACTGACCATGGTCCATGTTATTGAAGTGAATAAACAATAAAGATTTCAAGCAAATCTTACCTTTTAGCCAATCTGTTACTTGGTCCACAGACCAATCCTTTACATTAACATAAGCCATCGCTAGATAAATCAATGATGAATAGTCTCCACCATATCAAAACTTTCAAATTTGTTTATTCACAAAATTATTATCAATAGCGTAGTTTATAACACTTTTTACAAGACAATGACTAACTAGTGACAGTGACAGACAGGTCCAAACAAGTTTGGAAATTTGACCAGTTTGACGTTTGGCGCCTTCAGGCAGTGTGATCTTAGCTGCAATGCATGACCGTCATATTTACGATACTGCTGATCGATCAATGCAGTGGTGTCGACCATGATATTTATTTCCCTAGTGGCATATCATAAAAACATCCTTATTTCATTATATTTCAGTGACATAATACAGTGAAAAACGCCCTAGTACTATAATTAGATTCAAATGTAAAATTTCCAAGTTTTGCCTAAATAAAACTTTATAAGAAAAAATGCGTGTGTTTGATATCAAACAAATTGATTCAAAATATTGAACTTTACACTCCAAATCGGATGGTAAACTTTTATCAGAATCACCCATTTTCAAAGATTTCACTGTAAATCAAACTGACAGCAGTGTACGTGTGTTTGACAGTGAATATAAATGATAAGGTGTCCAAATGATTTGCTCACTATTTTTCAGAATGAATAACTCAAATGTATCTGTAGTTGCAAAAATACTAAATTTGGAATTTGAAAATGATGTATATTTTTTATGCAAGCAGATATACTGTCTTTTGTATGCAATTCGGATCATAAAGCATATCAAAATCAATAATAGCCGGATATAGATGTCTCTACGATGTCATATTGTTGTCATTACTGCGATATCACACTGCGACATCCTTGTGATATCTAAATTAGTCATAGCTGGGTTTAGATGTCCCTGCGATGTCAAATTGTTACTTGCCATAGACGTCAAACTGTGACATCAAAATCTATACTTAGATATCTCTGCTACTATATTTTTATTATTTATCTTCAGATCAGGTGATAATAGGACTTTCACACACATTCACCTGACTGCCGACCACAAGGACGCCATCTGTCCTTCACCACGGTCGAAAGGCAAATCTTCAATTTGTGTTAAAATGTTTATTTTGAATTAACGCGGTAAGTTGGCAACACAGATCGTAGGCAATGTTGGCCAACCTGAAAGCAGGAGGCGACAGCGTGACCGGCTGTTACCATATTAAGTTCTAGTTCTATGTATCTATGCTTTGAATGCTTTACATACCGTTGATGTTCTAATATTTCCAACTGGAGCTGATCACATTTGCAAATTTTAGTGTCCATAAACTAAGTGTGAAAAGTGAGCATCGTTGTATCATTTACCGTTATCGAGATACCAATAGTGGCATGACCTAAAAAATACGACCGGTATATTTGAAATTAGAAAATATAGAGCTGTTCAATGGTGCCATATTATAATAAGTATTCCATTACTGTCTGAATTATTTCATGTCCCACTACTATCTGGCATTGTAGCTTTCAGTGGTCTCATATTTTTTATTGATTTCCAGATGTGGTGCTGAGCCTTTACGGAGAGAACGAATAAAAAGGGGAAGCAGTCTGTTCCAATTGGTTCAGGCATGACAACAAAAGCTTGAAAGGGAATGTTACATCCCTGATACGTTATTAGGAGGCATCTTAACGCCGCCTCGGAACTACATCGCACAGACGTCGCCAGCATGCATCATGAGTGTGACAAAAGTGAGTCGCTGGGGACGTATGTGCGTCGTAACGATGCAAGTCGCAGGTCACGAAGTGACATCGCAGCAATATCTCAGAGATGTATCTGTGTTTGCTGGGTTGTTTTCTTCCAGGAACCCAGGCCAAATGCCCCAAATATTCTTTTGTTTTTCTCCACTACTTTTGAAAAATGATGAAATGTATCACACGCACATTTGCTGACTAGCATCGCTTAAAACCTTCGATCGTATATTGCTATCCAAATGGGGATAACACTAAAGAAAAGGGAACTATTGAAAATTATTATTTTCTCACAAATTTTTAATTCGGAAGTGACTTTCAAGAGGAGGTACTACCCAGACGGCACAATCATATTGCATGAATATCCTAGGCATATTTCACCGGAATATTGGCATATTCCAGAGATATGCTATATCCTCCAAAACATGTGCTATGCATATTCCATGGATATTCAAGGTCACCATGAAATATGTTCCAGGAATATGCCATAATCTTCCACTGCATATGCCAGGAATATTCCATATCCTGCAAAGCATGTGATATGCATATTCCAGGAATATCCTAAAACATATTCATGGCACATGCTATATAATATATGTTTTCTTACCAAAAAAGTATGCTCGAAATATATTTTTGTATGCTTCTTGAAGATGAATGCAGAACATATCCAGGGTGTCTAGTTTATATATGGAATAAACTACCCTTGATATATCGAATATGAGGTCCAATGTATTATTTTTTTGAGTAAGAATAAAAAAAAAAAAATAAAAAATTATTTATTGCAAAAACGACAAATACAACATAAATATGTATTCTGATACACTATCTTGGCAATTATCAAGACCTTTGGAAATTCAGATCTGCATTGACACAAACACAAATTACTCAAATCGGCCTCATTACACTTTTCAGTTCATCAGAATCTTTGTTTTTCTTAATCCTAAAAAAAAACAATCAGGAGAAAATGAACCTCGTTGTACAATAATTTACTTAGTGTTCTATTGCAACTCTCAGTAACTTACTTAGATCAGGAAAATGGTATGTTCTTCTTCGACTTCTCAGTAAATTGCTATGTGAGTGGGATATACATACATACCCCTAAAAATACTATTAATATAGTGTAGAAAAAAATTGATGAATTATATTTATTTTGATAATTAAGCATGTTGATTGATATTTGCAACATATATATTGAATAGAAGTGATATTTTATAAAGGGGGAATAGTTGAAAATGATGTAAGTGAATAGATGAATTTGACATTTAAATATTGTTAAAACACTATGGTAAGGTTAGTCTAAAATTTAATTAAATTGAAGTAATGACCAAGTGTCTAATTTTTATATACATTGTCTCTTATTACAAAAAATATTAAATATTTTAGAACAGTTGGTCAACATTGAGAAAAAACGTTTTTTGAATATGTTAAACTACATAGTATAAATTAAATAAAGGTAAATTTTAATTCAAATTGACGTCATCTCTGTGGTATATTTTTACCTTTTATCAAAGTAGCCATGTCTACATTAGATAATTTTTTCCTTCCATTTCCTCCAACCTAGCTAAAGGTGTCTTAAAACATCATCGTCAACTAACTGAGGCATATATCTCCTAATACACTGATGGGTCCAACATGAAGAAGCTTTGTCATCTATAAATAAAATTATTACATCTTCTCAGTTATAGTGCACTAATAACAACAATTTAACAACAAGCACTCATCAAAGTAATTGTGAAGGAAGTAACAAATACTATGTTTTTGTCAGTAAGTTTTCCATCCAACTTCATCAACTCTATTGTGTAAGACTGAGATATCTTGGATATTATTTCCTTTCTTAGAATTTTTTTAGTCCTTATCATTTATGCATTTTGTGTGGCCCTTCCTTTAAAAATATTCAGAAGTCTCATAGGACTTTCAGTAGAATCTCTGAAAACAAAGGAAAGTGCAATGAAAAAATGCATAAATATACTTTTTAGAGATTTACTTACTTTTACAGGATAAACATTTTTGTTTTGCTGTGGTGAAATAGATTCTTGAGTTCAACAGATCCGAAATACTGTTCACTTCCTTTTCTTAGTCCACTCTGATACTGTTACAAACTGAGACGAGCTGGCTAGTTGCAAATTAATACCTGGAAAAATATATTATTTGTTAAACTAACGAATGAAAACTAAAACAGAAAAGATTTTGGAACTTTTGATAAGGACATTCGGAGAATGAGTTAAATTCCGAATTATCTTACCAGGAGTTGTTGGTGATTTCAACTGCGGATATTTTCTAGCAACTTATTCTGTAATATGTAGTAATACTCTCAACAGCACTACAAACTACAACACTTCCACCAATACGAGGGATTTCACTTTCACTAAAAACATTATTTAAACAAATTTCATATACGATGTTGATACTTGACGATTGACAAATGACAATGTCAAATATCCATAAACTGATCGCAGTGCCAATCGCAAGAATTCCTTTCCACAATACTTCCTAATAGGCAATTCGCATGAACCAATCAGAACTATCCTGGCCAAGGCAGTATATTTGAATCGATGCTAAGTATTCAACTTGGTTAGCAAGGTAGTTTGGTTAGGTTAGGTCATTTTCATTCATTTTTAAGCCATAAAAGAAGGGAACATGATCTAATTTAACCAAAGTGGACCTTGATATCCAAGTTGATCCTCAACATAACCTAAAATTACATTGCACACCACAAGGCGCAATTAAAATAGAGTGTTGTGAATAGGAATTCTTGCGTGCCAATCAGCTTTGATTTGTCAGTCTCGCTTCGAGCGCAGAAAACCGAAACATTTGATTGGTTGAAATTCCACTTCAAATGTACTACTTCATAAACTAACCAATTAAATGATTTATTTGGCTACGAAACTTAATTTTTTTTAAATGCATGTGATTTTTCAGTTTTTATTAATTAAATACATATTCGAGAAACATTTGATATTTTTCTTCAAATTGAAATGCCTTTGGAATATTCCCAGAATATTCAAAAACTTACGTTTCTGCTTGATATGCCTTTTGAATATACCAGCAATATTCAAGGAGAATATTTTATGGATATGAGTGGAAATATATTCCAGGAATATTCTCAATGTGTATAAGATCAAATAAATATTCATGGAATATTCCAGGAATATTGCAATATCTGTTGGAAAATAGGATGTTGTAGGCATATTCCAGGAATATTGGGTGCCGTCTGGGTATAACATCCAGATTACATTTCCGTGTATGCCACGGAGAAAAAGTTCGTTCGACACATATGAGGGGAGTGTTCCCCCTCATATGTTTCCCACGAATCTATAACCATGCATTTCATAAAACCCCATTCTGCAAACTACCTATATAATAATTAAATCGCTCCAGTAACACTCCATTTCATGTTACAATAATGGCCATTGCTAGATCCACATGATTCCAAATCCATTCATACGCAAAAACAATATTCAACTCGAGAATCAACCAGCTGCCTCGCTGGAAACAATACATCGGAATGTTGGCTAGGAACATCTATAACTGATCGGGTGTTATTGGAATATTAGCAATTGGATGCTGGCAGCCAACTTCACATTGCTGTTAAAGCATATAGTCGACGCCACTGGAAATTTGGTTATGTCCTAAAATTTTGGCTGCAGGGGTAAGATTCTGTGTACCATAGAATTCAACTTCACTCAAATGAGTGAGATGACATCATGGTTGCGTTCGAGGGAGAGACAGAGACATAACTGTCTAATTCAACTACAACCTTCAGCGATTAAGGTTTTAATTACTCACCTTTTACTCACTTTTTCCAAAATTTCACTTTAAAACAAGCGACATGTCAAATTACTCACTTTTCTTGTAATTCTCACCGATTGGCAACACTGACTGATTATAGCGAACATTTTTGAACAGTTAACCGCCATCTACCGCTTATGACAAGAAGTCCTGATATACTTATAATCAGTTCAACCTAATAATTATAGATGGCATACCCCGTGTGCACAATGCGAATAATGTTCATTATCTCTCAGTTTTGAATAAATTGCTGAAAATGTTGAAAGTTGAAGTAAAAAATGAACATGACATTCATAAAGTCAGATGTGAAATTGTTTGCGACTGAAAGATAAACTCTTGGAAGGTAGGTATACCTATTCATGTAAGAAAAAGGACCTACCTGCTATATTCTCAAAAGAAAATTGAAATTTGTTTCTTTCCAATGAAACAACCTAGGTAAAAATGAAGATTTTTTTGTATTAACAGAAAACAACTACTTCCCCGGCTAAA
The DNA here is from genome assembly GCA_958502065.1 of Chrysolina americana. Lineage (NCBI taxonomy): Eukaryota > Metazoa > Arthropoda > Insecta > Coleoptera > Chrysomelidae > Chrysolina > Chrysolina americana. The sequence goes on from OY293413.1 coordinate 14,025,541, forward strand.
GCCACGCTAGACATTTTACTATCTACATCGGATGGAAAGAGAAAATCTGAAAGTGAAAATTTGCATTTTCATTCAGATAGTTGATGTTTTAACTATTCAGTTTCCGTTGAAAACTCATAGAGACAAATGAGAATGTTATTCAAAAGTGTCACTCACAGAAACCATTCAAATCATTGATGCGAGAATTGCATTCCTCTCGCTAGGCCTCCAATAAATTTTTGTCGACGAAAATCTTTTTCACTCTTCAATCATCATAATCATCATCATGGAGGTCTGAAGAATTGAGATTCATACTCTTCAGAAGCAATATCACTCAACAACTGGACAATCTTGTACCACCCCTTTGCATTTCTTACGGATTAAGAGTTAAAAACAAACGATTGATGTTTATATAGAATCACCTCGTTTTTCCATAATCTTCCTCTAAAGATGAACAGAACATATAGTTGCATTATATATGTTTATGATTCGTCACTTGCTATCAGATATCTTTCTTGAACCACCCTGTGAAGTCTTCGGAAAAATTAGATTAAACAAAGTATTCATTACCTATTAGGTAGCCACTAAACCTTTTCCGCCCCTCCAGGTAAGTCGTGGGAAGCGTTATACAAAAAATTATGTTGAAGACCTCCTGGATAATCTTCATATATTCTGAGTTACTTCAGGCCAAAGTCACTAAGCTTTTGTTTTGTTGGATCTTTTTGTAGTTTTCTATGTTTGGCGTCACCACAATGAAAGTGCGATATTGGAAGTCCGCCGATATTTATTGATAATAAGCAGAAATATGAGAAAAATCGCCTCTTGAAGTTTTCTCGCCTGTCTTTGATGAAAAAGTTTTCTTGGTACTATGAAGAATAACAACATTGAGGAGGACCAATAACACAAAAGAAGCTGAACAAAGTACCAGTACTTCTATAATTACAGAGATGACCCTCTGACGTTCGGTAAGATAATATTGTTCAAAATGAGTAAAAAAAAGAGTATGAAATGCCGTTTATGCAAAAGTGACTCAATTTATGTGTAAAAAATGCGATATATATTTGCATCCACAGTGTTTTTTGAACAATTCCGTAGTCTATAAATGATTAAAGTAAGAATCGATAGTCCCAAAAGTGCGCTAACGCACCCCACGTCATTATAGAATTAGTCTTTTTCCGTTTTTTGTTTAATCAAGACCCTTTTGTTAAGTACATAATAAATTATTAAGCTTTAATGGGGTTAGGCTGGCACAATCCTGTTTCCTCCGGAACCACTTTGTTACCTTATATTCATTTATGAAAACTAACCACTCTGTAGGATTGCCATTAAAAATTGGCAGATACTTGATCGGAGGTCGAAACATTGTCTTCGAATCAAGAAATTATCTGAGTGAAAATGTTTCATTTCATTTTTATTTTCTGAAACCCTTTTTCTATTTATTTCATCTTATATTGACTGATATCCATCATCCACTAATTTACAAAAAATCATTATCTCATGACTCACCTGACTCCACACTTCTTACCGAAACTCTGTCATACTTTCCTCCTTTCCTTTGTTCTATGGTTTCTTCAGTTTTCAGCTTTTCCAATTCTAGTTGTTTGCGAATGATTTTTCGTTCTGTTTCTAACTCAATCTCTGACAATTTTCATCTTTCAACGATTGAGGCATTAGATATCTTAGTTCTGGTAGATTCCAAATCAGAAGCTTTGGAACTCACCACACTCCTTGGTTGTTTGTGTCCTTTTTCTTGATTATTGTCCTCATTGTTGATATTCTGCTGTAGTTTGAAAGTCTCCATGTTCATATTAGTTTCAATTTCCTACTCATCGGCGGCATTCAATAAATTATCGGCTGTCATGGCTCGCCTGCTAGATCTTGTGTCATACCTCTTCTAGATTGTCCCTGTCTGGGCTCCTTTCAGACTCATTGTGTCGACTCGGAATCCCGCAATTCTTCAGATCCGGCTCGAAGGACCAATGTTGCTGTCTGGAATGTCGTCTGGATATCCACCAGAATAGTTTAAAGTGATTTAATCGGAAGAATTGTAGAAAAAACTTGACTTTTATTGACAAAATTTAAAATTGTTTTCAAAGTTTTTAAGTGTCAAAGTAAAAACAAAACATCACAAAAATGCCAAAAATGAAAATGAAACTGACAAAAATGAAATAAAAACTTTCAAAAGGTAACACATTTGATTTATAAAATTGGGAGTTGTGTTTGAAAATAGTTATTAATTAGTTACAGGTTGGATGGAAGAGCAAGTTTTGTCCATGTCTCGAACATGGATGAAAAATGAATTCAGCCTTTTGATAAGACTTATGTACTAAGTAACTATGTATGAACTTATCACTAAAAACACTCCCCACGTCCGTGGAGTGAGTGATTACTGGGTCCGAGATTCATGTGCCCTGACAAGGCGGAGTGAACCAAGAATTACGGCCTTCTGCATTCTTCCGGATAAGTTTTCTGCCGCATCATGTCGAGCCGGTATGATTTTCAAGTACGAGAGCAGTGTGTCCATCATTCCACCAAGGACCCCTATTATCAGAACCACCATCTTGACAGAATGGTTTGGATAAAGCCTGCGGAGTTCAAAGAGTATATCTCGATATTTTGTTCGTTTTTCCTCCTCCTTTCGGACGATGTTTGTTTCGCCAGGAGCCGAGAACTCTATGACGAAAATCGTCCTACTTTGATGGTCGAGAAGGACTACATCAGGCTTATTAGTTTGTATTTGCCTGAGGGTGGGGAATGAGTAGTTCCAATATATCCGGCACTTCTCATTCTCCACAACCGACTCAATATCCCCCGGAGCATAAGGCAACACCGGTATCTCGTCTATGCCGTAAGAGTGTCGTAGGTGGTAGTACAACACTCGTAGGGCCGCGTTATGCCTGTGGCTGAGACCGCATAAGCTGGACAAGCTGACAGCAAATTCATTATGGTCTCAGCTGCCCCACGACACGTTCTGTCAGGGACCTCTATACCCATCACGCGACTACGGTAGACGAGGGTGTTGAAAACACCATTTTGGCAGGCCATTATGAATCCCTCGGTTTCCGACTTCAGCCCACTTGGCCTGAGAAAAGCGAAGGTCAGGTTTCTGGATAAGCCAAGGTCTTCAATGTTCTTGAAGAAGACCCCATGCAATGGCTTATCCTTATGTAGCTGTAGGAGCTCTCACACTCCGCAGCTTTGACGTGGGCTTTTTCCAACTCAGTGACAAAGTTTGGGTTCGTCCGTTCAGTGTCGAATATGAGACCGAGTTCATCGGCTGCACAGGTTGCTGCCTTGAAAAGAAATGCTCCAATCCCTGCTTTTTCATGATCGCATACCAGGCAGAGAAAGGGATCTGAACTCCTGATGACTTTATGTAGACACTCCAAACTCAAAAGTCCACGGCCTCCCCGTTATCTGGGGAAGTATAACCGTGGAACAGACGATTTAGGATACAAGCTTCTATGAAGATGCATCATTTTGCGAGTTTTTACGTCGAGTTGTCGCAGCGCTTCCTGAGTCCATTTCATTACTCCAAAGGAGTAAAGTAGAATCGGAACGGCAAGCATATTAGTTGCAGCAACTTTGTTCTTCCCCGACAGTTCTGAAGACCAGATCTGTCGGAGTTTGTGCTGATACTTGCCGCGGAGAGAGCTTTTGACAGTAGCTACCTCTTGGATGTGGCGTTGTTCCACCCCTAGGTAGGTATACGTCTCTCCGGTATTCAGATGATGTAGGATACTTCCGTCTACGAGCTGAATGTCTTCTCCGTATTCCTCACATCGTCCTCTTTTGAGATGAACCGTGGCACATTTGTCGATCCCAAACTCCATTCCGATAGCATACGTGTACTCTTGCAGCACCCTTAAGGACTGGTGAAGGTCCTTTTCTCCGGAGGCATAAAGTTTAGGGTCATCCATGTAAAACAGATGGGTGACTTTATGCCTTCGGTTGCTGGGGGTGCCGCAGTTGTATCCGCGGGTTTTCCGTAGTGCAACGGACAATGGCAGTAGTGAGATGCAGAAGAGAAGAAGGTTGAGGGAGTCTCCCTGAAACACGCCCCTTCTAAAGATAACCTGTTCTGTTTGGACTCTGACTTGACCAGATGTTATGGTAAATCGACTCCTCCAGAGCGGCATCAGCTGTTCAATGCATCTCACTATTTGATCGGGTACCGCAAGGCATCTGAGCAAATGCATGATGAGTTCATGTATCATATATCAAATGCCTTGCGATAGTCGATCCAGGCCATTGACTGCACGGAGTCCTGCGTGATGCATCTGTCGATCAGCAGGTTCTCCTTGCAGCCAGCGACCCCCTTCTTTGACCCTCTTTGCTCATATATCCGTTCATACACCGGCTCAACTGCGGAGAGTATTCGCATGTACAAGATGCTTGTAAACATCTTATAACAAGCGTTCAAGCATGTTATCGGTCTGTAGTTCTTCGGATCAGACAAATCTCCGGTTTTTGGGATTAGCACGGTTCGCCCCTCTACAAACCAATCCGGAATCTGCTGCTCCCCATCTAGCCATGAGTTGAAAACTCTTGCTAGATGGTGGTGCATGGGTACTTGGAAAGTTTTTCCACCAATAGTTAATCAGGCCATCAGGACCTGGAGCAGCGAAATTCTTCGAGCCTTTGAGGGCCCGTCGAACTTCTTCCGGGGTTATCGGATTGCGCAGTTCATTGAGCTCAGGCTGACGAAGCCGCCTTATTATTATTATTATTAAAGTACTGCACAATTTTTTGTTTGATTGTGCTGAAACGCCTGTACCAGCTTAACATACGTTCCATGGATCCTCGGCCGATGATTCGGATGCACAAAAAGATAATATTTGACTTAAAGTCGGAATCAACCAATTAAGGTCACGCTCTGCGATAGTTTTATCGGTACTGATCGATACCACCATAAGCTGGGAAGGTGCGAATAATTTCACCGTCCAGCGTCACTCGAAAGTATGTGCAGGTGAATTGCGGCTGCTGCGAGCGCAAAGTTGTATCAGTGGTTTTGTAGTCGGTCTTGTGCTGAAGTGCAAAATTCGTTCGGATATTCCGTGAGACCACAGGTTTGCGTGTTTTCCTGTTCGGGTTCTATTCAGATATGGTGTATTCCGACGGAAAAAAATGTCCCAACTCTGATGAAGTGGTACAAACGGATGAGACTGAAAGGTACTTTATGGTATTATCATTGAGAAACGAAAAATAAATATTTTTAATTTATGGGTATTATAATGTTTCTATGCGATGAGGTAATAAGGAAATAGAAATGTGAAGGTGATATCCTTTACTTTCAAACGGGGACAAAAGAAAGGGAAACTGAGTCTGAAGTCAATGTCACATTCCAGATTATCGGATTGCTCATATTAATAGATTTATGGTTTGATTATGTTGCAAAATTCCCACATTTCCCAATGAATTACAGATTGAAACAGTATATTGTAAAATGAGCAATTGTGTAGTAAGTTCGGTTTTTTATATGTCAAAGTCAGTTTTCACGGTGTCTTCCGCGAGTTTCTAACTAATAAGTTAGAACGTAGTATGATTGTGAGAAATTATTGCTTCAAGTCAAGTGAGTATGATGTTAGAAACTAGTAGTACCGCAAGGATCAGTCTTGGGACCCTTACTTTTTGTATTATTCGTCAAAGACTTGCCCGACTTCGTTAATGATTGTCACATCACCATGTTTGCTGACGATACAACAATTAACATTACTAGTCCTGAATTAGATGAGTTATAAGCAAATGTTGGCAGAATCATTGATACATCCACATCATGGTGGGACATAATAATAATGGTGTGACATAATAATAATGGTGTGACAGTCTGTATTTATGCAATACAAAAGGATAATATTCAATATTCCTGGTGAAATACATGATATTGATGAGATAGTTATGTCACAGAGGTGAAATCCTTGGGAACATTCAGTCAATACACTGCGACCTAAAAGGTCTATTGTATTCCCTTCGGTTGCCTAGCCGTTCAGGGTGTCTCAACGACTAGAGCAGTTCCTCCAGTCCTATGGCTTTTAAAAAGTTCAGAATGTCGAATGGCTTCAGGTTAGGTAGATCTCCCTCTTCTGTTTGATATCTTTCGAGGTATATTACCCACGGATTTTCTTCTGTTTAATTACAAGACGCAAGCACTTGCAATTGGGTCTTCTTGGAAGTTGGTCGCAGCGCCATCTGCACTGGATATCAAGAAACAAATACTCCTAGGCAGCACAGACTCTGGGAAGAGTAAACTGTGATATTTCGAACAAGTTGAAATTTTATGTCGAAATGAATACGAAGTACTTCTCTCCAAGCGTTTCCATTAAGTGGACAAGACAATTATAATGTTGTCCGACCTACCCTGGGACTGATGAGAGGAAAAACCTCGAAACATGCATCTCTGCAGGTGGTTATTCCCAGCCAAATGAAGGATATTCTTCTGTTTAATTACAAGCCCTTGCAATTGGAAGAATGATGCACAAATATCTGTCAGATGTACTTCAATGTCCTTCAGGGAAGTAGTATTCTGACTGATGTTTGTCTTTATTTTTCTACTTGGAAACGCTTGGAGAGAAGGTTACTTCGTACTCATTTCACTCTTACTGTTGCACTCATTTGTTTTCTTCTGGTTGAAGTTTTCCAGAAGTATCTTGATCTGCCTATCTGTTAATCTATCCATAAGAAGGTGACAGTGTTATTCTTGTTCATTCAGTTTCAATAGGCACTTCAAACCATTGGAGTTGATTACATGGGATTTCAGAGCGTTGACGGCTGCTTGGTTGTCTGACATGATGATAATCCCCTGTCTGCAAAAATTGCTTTCTATATTGACTGGACACATTTTCCGATAGCAAAGACTTTCACTCGGAAAATGCTCGGGGAGTTGCCTAGATTTTCAGAATCTTTGGTTTCAGGCCCATATACTCCTCTTTCAGTTCCTTCTGTTCTGGATCATTCTATGTACCATTTAATGGCACTTCTTTTGAGTCTTGGGATGGTATCTTGGTCCCTTCTACTTTTGCTACTTAATTTTGTGTTGAACTCTTTGACGAAGCTGAACTTTTTTATTGGGCAAATCCCAGGTTTGAGAATTTTCAGGGTGAAGTCGAAACTTGCATTTGGTGATTTCCTCTCTAGTCATTCTGCAACTTTATCGCTATGCTATCCACAAGTATAAGGAGGGGTGTACGGCCATAGCGGTTGTTGGGTACGTTCTCCTTGCATCTGTTATGCATATACAGGATAGTCTTTGGATCTTCAATAGATTTGCCCGTAAGTAATGATCGATCTCATTACTGACGTGAAAATCCACTGCAGGGTCTTTGGGTTACATCCCCAGTTCTTGTCTGCAATTTTTTTGCATACTATTAGGGCGTTCGTGGCTCTGTTAGTCAGTTCCTTTTCGTATAAGTCCCAGTTATTTGACCTTTGGCTTCCATTCAATAACTTTTTCTTCTAATTCGTGTAGTCCTGACCTCTTTGAACTGTCACAGCGAATACTATTGAATTTGCTTCTCACATAGCCTTGACACGCTATACTGGTCTCGGTGAAACCTCAGGTTTTAATTAACTGTTAGGCTCTACCTAAGTGGGAAGACTGCTTCCCCTTGCGGGCATCCTCTACTTGTAAAGAAGGATCCTATTTTATTCTCTGCTATTCTGGTAGATAGTAATTCCGACATCCATCTAATTGTGTTGTCTACTTCTCTGTCTTCTAGTGCTCTTTGGATATCTTCTTGTGGTGTGTTGTCAATGTATATATCTAGAAAGACATATACTACAGTTTCTTTACTCTACAGTGCATCCTGGATTTCATCTGTCAATTGCACCAATGCTGTCTCCGTGGATTTGCCCGTTTGGTACGTATGCTGGTGGGGGTGTAGCAGTTCCTTTCTCCATCGTTTTCAGAACGAACGATTTGAGAATAATTGATCGTTAGGATTTATGATGGGTTGTATCCCTTTTTCCCACATTAGGAATGAAGTTGATCCTGCCCCTTCTCCATATACTTCTGGTATATATCCCATTTCTAGACTGCTAAGGCTGATTCACACTATATGTGGTAGGTACATTACCTTGAATTATTTGTCTAATATTTTGCATTTCTGCGAATATGCATATGGATCTTAACCGGAGGTACTGCGTGTTTGTTCTGAGAGCTTTTGCAGTGAAAATGAGTTCAATTGATTTTTTGCGGTGGTATCCAATAAGTTATCGATGGTTTTATCTACTCATTGGGTGGGATTTGAACACGTTGAGGAGCTGTGAGTATATTATCGTTGCTAATGAAAAGTAGATGTCCCGCTTCTTCCTTTTCTCATTCTCAAAATAAAATGAATGACGTGGATAAAAATGTTTAACGGATGATGAGATAGTAACAAAAACTGATGGAAGAGTGACTCATGGACTGAAGGCCCCGGCTTCGACTATCAGACTGTTTTCTTCAATTTAATTTGACCGATCAAATTATTAAAATTTCGTGATCCGACAGGGATGCATCCTATTCGATTCATTATTGCGTTCAAATGAGCAGTACTACTCCTATGGTGGCATATAGAGTTAGTAACAGAGCCTACCCAGAACACAGCTAATGATCACAGTAGATGATGTCACTATGAACACACAAAAAAAATTACAAAATCGTGCAAAATTATTGTTGCCGTACATCCACATATTAACGTTATTATGATCCTATTATTTAGTTTTCATTTCGTTATGTCTATTGACATTAATTTAAGTAATTCATTACAACAGCAAATATCCCACATTAGATAAGCTACGAAATTACTCCGCTCATAAAATTTGTTTATATTCACGAACAATCATTGCTGTTGAATAATAACGTTTAGGATTGCAGTTCAAGTAAAATTCGTCATCTAGTAAAAATGTACCACATGCAGTCAATATTTCACGTGTTCCACCAATCATTACTCACCTTAACCACAATAATTCTGAAACAGCAAAATATTAAATGATAGTAATTATGGTTATAATTCATGGCTAGATGGGGAGCACTAGATTCCGGATTGGTTTGTCGAGGGGCGAACCGTGCTGTTCCCCAAAACAGGAGATTTGTCTGATCCCAAGAACTACAGACCGATAACATGTTTGAACGCATGTTTCAAGATGTTTACACGCATCTTATACATGCGAATACTCTCCGCAGTTGATCCGGTGTATGAACAGATATATGAGCAAAGAGGGTCAAAGAATGGGTTCGCTGGCTGCAAGGAGAACCTGCTGATCGATAGATGAATCACGCAGGACTCCGAGCAATATAAGCATAACCTTCCAATGGCCTGGCATTTGCTCAGATGCCTTGCGATACCCAATCAAATAGTGAGATGCATTGAACAGCTGATGCTGTTCTGGAGAACTCGCATCACAATAACATCTGGTCAAGTCAGAGTCCATACAGAGCAGGTAATCTTCAGAAGTGGCGTGTTTCAGGGAGACTCCCTCAGTCCTCTTCTCTCCTGCATCTCACTATTGCCATTGTCCGTTGCACTACGGAAAATCCGCGGATACAGCTGCCGCACCCCCAGCAACCAAAGGCATAAGGTCACCCATCTGTTTTACATGGATGACCTCAAACTATATGCCTCCGGAAAAAAGGATCTTATCATTCCTTAAAGCTGGTGCAAGAGTACACGCATGCTATCGGAATGGAGTTTGGGATCGACAAATGTGCCACGGTTCTATTTTACTCTTTTGGAGCAATGAAATGGATAATTCTACGTAAAATCTCGCAAAATTATGCATCTTCATAGGAGCTTGCATCTTTAATCGTCTGTTCCACGGTTATACTTCTCCAGATAACGAGAAGGCCGAGGACTTTTGAGCTTGGAGTGTCTACATAACACTGGATGGAGCCTGTAAAGTCATCAGGAGTTCAGATCCCCTTCTCTGCTTAGTATGCTGTCAGCCTATATCTACAGGTATAACGCGGCCCTACGAGTGTTGTACTACCATCTACATCACTCGTAGGGTGTAGACGAGACATCGGCTTTGCTCCGGGGGATATTGAGTCCGTTGTTCTTTGGTTTCAGCTTTCGAAAGTGAAGGAAATGTATGTTCGTATATGGTCGTATATGATTTAATTTTGTTTGATTTGCTCTATTCATGAAAATCATTAATATACGATGCAAGAAGTAGCGATCCCGGTACAGAGCCTTGAGGTATACCCAAAGGTTTTGCAAGTGAAGTGGATTGGTTGTCTTATGGAATAACACTATGAGATCTAGTTTATAAATAACTATACAACAGGAAAATAGCGCTATCTGTAAAGTCAAAACACGATAATTATTCACATACAACTGAAGGGTCAAGTGTGTAAAAGCGTACGGAGAATTTTCGACAAAATGAATTGCTTTTATAATTACATTTCTTACCTTAATATCTAGAGGCTCAATATTAAAAATTATTCGTGGACATAGCAGAACTCCTATAACAGAAAAATTCAAATCATCTTGAAAATACTTATTACCTTTTGATTTTTAAACATTCGCGTATTGTTTTTGTAATATGAAATATGTAATATGAAATGAAGGGCTGCAATAGATAATAATCGAACATTACACTAAAATATTAACGAATGTACCAATAGGATCATCAATGGTTGATATTTATTCAATCAACTAGTGTATTAATGAAGGAGACCAATGATTGAGATATACAGTAAAGTTGTCGGTAGCATTAATAGCTAGACAGTCACGCAGCCGGCTGGTAAAATGCTGGTTTGAGTCTTGAGGTGATAGCAAGGTCGAGGATTCAATCCCCAAGTGGTACAATTTTTTTTTTTTAATTACGGTCAACGGAAAAGTTTTGTAACGAACTCGTGAATGAAAATGGCGATAAACAATCTTGAACGTTAAAATATCTCAATTTTTAATCATCCTTGTTCGTTACATAAATAAATTTCGGTTGCATTGAAGAACATCAAACAGACATGTTATAAGAGGTCGACGGAATTTTTTTTATAGTGGTTAGGTTTGTGGAATCATGAGAGATAAACACCTACTATATTGTATCCACTGATTTGTTCCCATTAACACATTCGACGGAGTATTTTTAACCAATTGAAATATAAAATGTCAATAACTATTATACCATGTTCATGCTATCCGCCATGTAAAATTTCTGTCCGGATTGGTAAACCTCACAACAAAAAATGTGAACGATGGAGATGACAATTTCAATTACGTTATGAGGTATGAGGATGGCCTTCCATGATTTGCGATTGCGACGTACTGACATACTAACAAAAAACAAAAGCTAAATGTAGGAAACTTTGTTTCGTTTTAAATTAGTTCTGTCCCTCAAAGGTCCTCAAGAGACTTGTGCAAGCTGAGGAAGACGAGACCGTTTAATGTTTGATGCTATGTATGTGAAAGTATATAGTAATATTAATAATACTCCTTCATAAACACTTGTAGAGTGTACTCGGAGGAATTTGTGCGGGTAGAGGACGACTCTTATAATCATTTAATAATAATAAAAATAAAATTTTAATTCCATTACGATCATATCCATGATATTAGAAACTTCACTGTGTATACAGGGTGTGTCAGAATAAGACCGACAAACTTCGTACACAGGTTCCTCACCTCATTTGGAGGTGAAAAGTTTCATCAATGTATATCCTGAAATGCATTCCCTGATAGATAGATAGAGGGTGTCGAAGTCCGAAAGAAATTTAGATTCAATTTCCGTTATACAGTGGCGTAGTAGTTGCCATATTTTTCTTCTTATTTTCTTTAGATAAGTGAACTGACAAATGAGTGTTTGACATTAGTTAGGCTCATCGATACTTGATATAAAAGTCATACATAGCATTTCATGTGCCTAAATGTAGTGGTTTTTGAAATATTATCGAAAAACTGAAAGTATAGATATTGAAGAAGCCTCGGTAAAGATATCATTTCCCGTATGCCATAATCGCAGAATGCTAATTTGTTATAACATATCGGAGTATTTTTCATTTTCCTGAATGTTGTAATAATAGGAAAATGGCTGAAAATTTGTATGAATTATCGTTTCCTCTTTACAGAGTACCAGAATCAACATGGAAGTTTTGGAAAATGAGAAGATATGTTGTGGCACTTTTGGCATTTCTGGGATTCTGTACTTCATATGCCTTGAGAGTGAATCTGAGTATTGCAATAGTAGCCATGACTGAATTCAAAAACACTACGTTAGGCAATGGTACAGTTGTGCAGGTAAGAAACATCGTATAGGTAACTGAATCCTCAAATATCCTTCAATTATAACTTTATATTGGAATTGAATGATGAAAAAATGTCTAAAACTAATAAGTGAATGCGCCATTAAAAATCAGTAAGTCGTCTAGGGGTGATACGGCAAATAATAATACCCGTAGAGGCTAGGCCTTTCAGTAAACTCTACGAGTATTTATGAGTGAGTATATGCCAGCCAGGTCCAATATATCCCAAATATCCACTCACCACGTTTGTGGAGTAAGTGATTATTGGGATCGAGAATCATGTGCTCTGAGCAGACGAATAGAACCAAGTATGGCGGCGTTCTGTACTTGTCCGGCTAAGATTTTTGCCATTATGACAAGTTGGTATTTTAACAAGCTGGGACCGGCCCTGTCCACTTGTCTTCATCTTATAAGGCATTCTTGATGTCATTGCTCTAATAGTTTCTAGAGCGGATAGGAAGGCATCTAAATTCGAGGCGCCAAATATCGAACGAAGAAAATTGGACATTGAGAAACGTCCAGAAGAAATCGTAACTGCAGCTATATAATTTCGCGGTAGGAAGACGAACAGTTGATAGATATCGAACAGTTTCCATTATAATAGTTATGAGTTAGATGAATAGAGTTGAATGTATTTTTATCATAGTGTCATTTTCGAATTCGAGAGCAGTTTATCTATAATTCATCAAGGACCACTATGATCAGAACCACTATTTTAAGAGAATGGTTTGGGTAAAGCCTGCGGAGTTCAAAGAGCGAGTCTCTATATTTAGTCCGTTTTACCTCCTCTTCCTGGACGATGTTCGTTTCACCCAGAGCTGAATACTCATTGACTTAAATCGTCTTACTTTGGTGGTCAAAAAGGACTACGTCAGGCTTATTGTCAGAAATGGAATATTTTCGTGATTTATTAAACTAATTTCACATTCAAATTCTAGTACTGAACTCAAAGCAGTTCAGAATCTGCAACTGACTGAATTTTCGAGCATGATTGAATATTTGGTCTGAATTCACAAGGTATAATCTAACCTCCTGCGCCATGCGAATAACGGTTGTGTAGTACCATTTTATAACTAATTACACAGGTTGAAAATTCGAGAACAATTTTCGGAAAAATTCAATTGAGTTTTTAAAGTTGGCTGGCTTTGGAAAACGCTGTCTGTTGAACTTCAGTAACTGAATCATAGCTGTAAAAAGCCAGTGTAATGTTACAGCTCGGATAACTTTTTTTTAAATTTTTATCACTGCTATTCGTTATGGAATTGCACTATACGCCTGTCAGTCACGCGTATGCAAGAGAGTAGATTACATCATGTATGATCGAATATATTTATTTATATTCTGTAAATTCCACTCACTGTTTTCACGACCCATCAACTTTCACGGATATTTCTTTTTTCAGAAGCGTGAATTTGAATGGGACACGAAAGTTCAAGGATATGTTCTGAGCTCGTTCTTCTATGGATATATAACCACTCAACTTATTGGAGGATACCTAGCAGCACGAATTGGCGGCAAACGAGTTTTTGGAATCGGCATTGCAGTCACTGCTGTCTTAACGCTAGTAACTCCCTGGGTTGCACAAACAAATTTTTATCTGCTGATAGCAGTGAGGATAATTGAGGGAATTTTTGAAGTAAGATTGTAGTAAAATCTTAGAGAAGTTCGTCTGTAGTTTGTGTAGGTTCAGCATTTGTGTTACCTGAGTGGAGAGTCCATAACTCAATATCTGTTTCTGTTTCCAACAAAACATTAATCGTAAAATCCGTTCATTTACAAAATCAGATGATTTCTATCAATTTATATGGCACAATTATCTCATTCATGCAAATCATTTCCGTATGAAATCAATAAGGGCCCTAGATGATGTCCTTGAGGGATACCAGCTGTAATAAGCGAATATCCGATAGTTCAGACGATTCATACAATATAAATTATACCCTATAATGTTACAGCGTAAGCACTCATGTTTCAGGACGAACTAAATCATATAAAGAAACGTTTTCTAATATTTCTTCTGACATCTATTAGTCAGCGTAAATATTATGTTATCAGTTCAGTCAGTTTGATTTTATACCAGTCCGTCACCTGATTCGAATCATACTCGTATAACGAATGGAAACATTGAAATCCGCTTCAAGAAATCGTTACTCTGCAGCTTGGCAAAGTCGCCACACACAGCGAACGTTTTGCGAGTTTCCTACTGCTGTGTCTGACGGCACCTAATCATGATGTGTACTTTCTGACATTATTTCGGTCTACACAGTCTCTGTACTCTGTAGGAATGAGTGGATGAAATTCTATTCAGTTTAATTGCTGCGTCTGCTACAGTCCTTTTCTACAATGTTCACTCTGTCCTACTGCAAAGAGCTTTACCTACAGATTTTTTTTGGTCCTCATATAGCAGGAGATGAGAATTTCATATAGCGAGTGAAATAATCAATGGAGTACAGTTTTAGAATAATTTTAATCTATTTATTTATGTTCCTGTGTCTATTTATAATTATGAATTATCTGTCGGATATATTGATTTTCTGCTAGTATTTATGGACCCTGTTACCACCTAAATGCTCACAATTGGGTCTACTTCTATTAGGTCTGTTAAAAGTTTCTTGTCAAATTTGAACACAATGTATATACATTTATTTTTCAGGGTGTCACATATCCATGTATTCATGCAATTTGGGCTAGATGGGCTCCTCCTTTAGAAAGAAGCCGACTGGCCACAATTGCTTTTTCTGGAAGTTATGTCGGAACAGTCATTTCAATGCCGCTGTGCTCTTTACTGGCGTCATCATTCGGATGGGAGAGTATTTTTTACTGTTTCGGTAAGAATATTGATATCTTATTTCTCTCATCAACAAAATTTGTATATCAATAGAGGGACACTGATTCCTCTCATTTCTTTTTTTGTCATGACTATTAGACTTTATATTTGTACTCGATATTTGTTTGAACATTCGATATTTTTTATGGCTGCTGGTGGATAATTGAAGAGCCTTGTGCCTGCTACAGAAGGTGACTTTCGAAACAACGCGGTACGATGTTGTAATTTTTTCTATCTGGACACGTAGAATTACTTTTTAACTGGTATACGTGTTTTTTCACATGAAGAAGACAACTGTAATTGAAGGTGGAGGTTGAAATATTTTTTTTAAATAGATCCACAGGAATCTGTGATACTAAGACCATGTAACACGCGAATAATACGTTTCTAAGCTGCAAAAGCTTTTTCTTTGATCCTTTCCTCCATACTAGTACATTAAAAAAAGAACTGAATAGACCACCGCATAATAGACATCCTTCGAACAGTTTCATCCAAAACCTTTTTCAGTAGTAAGGCATATAAATCTGAAAATAACTTTTTCGAGGTGTTGAGGTAATCACAATATGATGTCACACAATATGAGGATATGCAGATTTTTGTATACACTTTCCTACACGTGCATTTCAATAACCAACTTAGTCATAAGAATTAACAATGAAATCAATAGACCTAGTGCTGAAATGAAAGTTGTTATATATAATTAAATCTTGAGTCAACTATACACTACATTATATACATATATAAGCTATACACACATAGAAGAGAGTACATTGAAAGTCATGCTTAAAGTGTTTCATTCAAACTGTAGTATGCCTTATCCAATAGTGGTGTTTTTATCTGAATTCAATTCTTGTAACTTTTAACTTCTACACTTGTGAAGAGTTGGACTCAATATCACCAGCCTCTCTAGGAGGAAAACGATAATTCATTATTATTTGAATTGTGTCCCTTAAATAGCATACATAGTAGAAATATTGAGGTGATTGTATTTCTGGAGGCAGCTCACAACAATACCAAACAGCTCTTTTTTTTGGATTATAAAGATGGTATTCGCAAATTGGGTTGTTCTTGCCATAGTTGTGTCGATTTCTTTCGATATGACTCTTGTTGCATAACCGCCACTAGCGTGTTAGAACAGAACACTCTCAATTCAAAATGAAAGAAAATTATACTTGAATTGTTCTGCGAATATTAAAACATGTAATGACGACTCTCGATTGACATTTGAAAATTATATTGAATATTATATTAGGACTGCCGGCCACGAACCTGTATTCAAAAATCATGAAAAGGAAAATACTTAGACCTTCCACAATCACCTAGTATGGACAGTTCATAAAAAGCTTGACCTCCCGGACAAACCTAGATTTGAAAGAATATTTTTATCAAACTCGAATAAGTCCAGAAAATATCGAAAAAACGCGTTTTTAGTAGATAATATGAATATACGCGGATGCTATTTGGTTTGAAAAACGCTCCATCAAAATGTCAACGAGCCATGGATGATATTCTCAGAGCACATCTTCATAAAATATGGACGACGTTGTCATAATTTCTAACAATTATTCCAAATTAATCTTTCGATGAATTCAATTAGAGAAATCTGAATTATTTAGGAAAGAATTTGCCTTCTTGGAACACGTTATTACACCTGAATTAATTGAACTTGATCCCACAAAAATTTAAATGGTACAAGATTACCCACTACTTACAACAATGGAAGGACTAAAATATTTTTTTGGATATCTAATTCACTTCCGAACATTCATTGGAAATTTTTCAGAAATATACCTTGCATACTTAGAAACCTTTCAAAATTGTAAATATTCAACGCCCCTGTATCACCATACATTTTTTTAATCTGTTCAAAAAAATACTAAGCGTTTTGAAGCGTATTATATGGAAAACTATTTTTAATGGAAACTGACCACAAAACACTTGTTTGGCTATTCTGGACTAGTCAAATGGAGACTAAGACTTGAATAATTTAATTAGGAACTGAATCACTGCCGTAGTGGTCGTGATAGTAGAATGCTTGCCTCCTAATCACAGGATCGTGGGTTCGATTCCCAGCATGGTCACCGGTTTCGTGCTAGGAACCGCACGTTGAAAGGTAAGACGTCGTTATTCCTTGGCTCGCACAAGTTTCGACTTCTGAGGGCTGTCGTTCGTAGGGGGACGACAGCTGGTTAACGGAAAAAAACAATATTTCTAAAAAAAATAGACAAAGAAAATGTTGTAGGTGATGCTCTCTTACGCATCGAAGTGAATTAAAAAATTGTTAAAATTGTTATATCCGTCAACCGGTTGCACCTCTACGTGCAACCCTCAAAAGTCTGAGACTTGTGTGAGGTAGGGGAAGACGTAGCCCTTACCTTTTAATACGTGTGATGCCATGCACGAGACCTGTGGCAATGCTGAGATTCGAACTCACGCTCTTTGGCTCATGAGGCGAGAACTCAACCCGCACACCACCGCGGCCCATAATGTAAATGCATATTTAAATAGCAGTTTAATCTTTATGTGATTTTTTAAGTATGTTGCTTTTCAACAAGGCATGTGGTCGCCTATCGATTCAGATTCATCCCGCACTACATTATAGTTCTGCTTTCAGGAACGGTTGGTTTGATTTGGTGCACTGTATGGATGGTAGTTGTCGCCGACTCCCCCGAAGACGATTCTAGAATAAGTGAATACGAGTTGAACTATATTACTGCAGCTTTAAATGAAGAAAGTGAATCAAACTCAAAAACGAACTCAAAAATTCCTTGGCGTTCATTTGTAACTTCAATGCCAGTTTGGGCGATCACTGTTTCACATTTCAGTGAGAATTGGGGCTTTTATACACTTCTAACACAACTTCCCAAATTCATGAAAGGTAAGGAATAGGACTTGAAAAAATATATTCGTGAGCGATTGCTATTTGATTATTTTTTTTCCTACAAGCGTGCGTGTTCCGCCCTATTCCCGCACGCAATTTAGTTTGAGAGGTGTCAATTTTCCCTCACGCTACTGTCACTTTAAGTGAGTTTTTCCCGCACTAGTGCGGGAATAATTTTTCCCGCACGCAAAAGTTTGTTCAAGAGAGCAACATAAGATGTTTCAATGCGCTTGTAGAAAAAATATTGATCCTAACTCATATGGAAAGGTACTCTCCCGCACTCGACTGCTTACCCGAACTCCGCTTTGCGTCGTTCGGGTAACGGCAGTCTCATGCGGGAATGGTACTCTTTCCGTACTTGTTAGGATAATAACTATTTTGCTTATAATATCAATACTGTGCCTACTATTATAGGGTTTGAGCAGATAATTTACTTGGTTAAGGTTCGGTTTCCTAGTAAATTGAACGAAACCTTTTTCCTACAAGCGTGTGTGATTCATCCTATTTCCGCACGCAATTTAATTTGAGAGATGTAATTTTTCCATACTAGTGCGGGAAAAATTTTCGCGCATGCAAGTTTGTTCAAGAGCGCTTATAGAAAAAAAGTTGATCCTTACTCATACTCTCCCGCATTCGGCTGATTGCTTACCCGAACTCCGCTTTGCGTCGTTCATCAAAATAAGTTATAATAAATAAAAAGATTAAAAAGAGAAAAAAAAAGAGAAACGGAACTTGAGCCTGATATTTTAGATTAGACGGGTTACATACGTAGAATTTGATATGATATTTTCGATGTATTTTTTCGAATTATTCTGGTTCAAAAAATAAAGAGACATTCTAATGATAGAATTTCGTGTGTTTTGAAGAGAAGTTCACAGGAATATCTGATTCCAGCTTGACAAATATATCTGAGAATCCTCTATTGGAGTCTAGAGATAGAAAAGTTCTGGAAGCCTGCATCTCAGTAACATATTCCATAACATAAGTGTAATTCACAAAGTGCAAAATAGGCATTTCTAGCTCGAATGGAATTGAGAGAATAAGGGCATAGCAGCTTGAGGATAATTTTTGCACAAATAATTGATGTGACTATCAAATTTCAGATTATTATGTTCACTTGTTTGGAATGAATGGTTTGGTTATCCAGAGACATGTGTTGCATGTTGCATTTTAATAATATTAGATTTTGAGACATTAAACGGTAATAATAGGATTGCATCACACCATTTTTTAACTTCTTTCAAATAATTTTCAGTATTGTTCTATAGTACATTTAGGTTTCTGTTATGCTAAAGGATGGGAGTGTCATCTACAAAAATAAGTAGAGAAATTTCCACCAATGGATATATTATCCAAATCATTGATATGCAGTAAAGAGAGCAATGGGCCAAGAACAGACATTTGTGACACTCCCCAATTCATTAGATGTTATGAAATTGAAGTTTGCCTTTTGCACTCTGCCTGATAAGTAAGATTTAAACCACAGTAACATATTTCTTTTGGAACAATATAATTCAAGTTTTTGTAACAATATGTCATGGTTGACGCAGTCGAATGCCTTTGACAGATCACAAAACACTGGTGTAGCAAACTCTCCATTATTCATCTGAAGGAAGCTACAAAGTATTCAATATGTTATTATGTGATGTGGAATATATTTTCAGTGAAATATCATCCTATTCTGAAGAATCTTCGTTTATCATTTCGGATACAACTCTTTCATTTAGTTTGCAGAAGCTGGTGTGTATCTGAATGAATTTTATAAAGAAATATTATCAAGAAAAATTATAGGATTTGTTTCTCAGAGTATGTTGTCAGTTAGTTTGCCAGCCATGTTGCAGTTAAAATTATTTACTTCTTCAGAGTATGGATCACTTCTAACGATCAAAGAAGATTAAAATGTAATGTGAAAGGACAAAAGGATCATCTGGAAGAAACAAAGAATATGTTGAGGAAGTTGCTAAGTTGAGCAGTTATTCCGTGGATTTAATTGATAAAAACACGTATATACAAAAACAATTGTCGGGAACTTATGAACTTTGGTATAGGAATTGTACAAAGTTATATTGTTCAAACTAGAAGGGCTATAAATACAAGACTCAAGGAGCATATGACTCATATTCGATTTTGTAAACCTGAAAATTTGAGTGTTGTACAATATGCTTCGAAGAACGATTGCCGTATTGATGACACAAGTTTGAAAATAATAATTTTTGATCTTGGTCAATACTAATAATGACATTTTGCCGACCAAGCTATGATTATTGCACTTTATTTTGATTTCAGGTGTGCTGGGCATGAAGCTCAATGCAGCAGGTTTTTTATCTGCTCTACCTTACCTCGCTATGGCCATAATGACCCAATTTTCTGGTCATCTTGCCGACTGGTTTCTGGTGAAAGGAATCCTCACCACCACTCAAGTCAGAAGGACTTTCAACTGCAGTGGATTCGTTGCACAAACTGTCTTCATGATGACTGCTGCATACTGGTTGCACCCCGTTGGAACTACATTTTGTCTAACGATGGCAGTTGGCCTTGGGGCTTTCGCGTGGGCTGGTTTCAGGTAAGAAATAACGGTAGTAATGACCACCTAAATAGTGAAAAATTTGGAAAATAATAAAAAAAGTAACATCAAATCCTAGTTTGGAACACCCCAAAACCTCAGATCTCAATGTTTGAATCATTAAGATATACAGGGTGTCATCTGTAGCTGGAAATAGTATTAAGTAGAATGTCAAAGCTCGGTTGATTTCAAAATTTCTTCTCTTGTCACAAAGTGCCCAAAAACTATTGTTACTGCAGAAAGTGGATAACTATCAGTTTTCCATTACTAATTATGACCAACTGAAAAGTGAAAAATTGGGGAAACATATTATGGATTCTTTTATAACTACACTAACATAAAAATTTGGTTCAGAACACTCTGAAACCCTCAGAACTCAATTTCCGAATCATGAAATATATAGGGTGTCATCTGTAAATGGCAAACGTTCAATTCCTAAATTCTAAATTCTTATTTATCCTGGAAATTGACTGATTTTGAAAATTGTTGCTCTCATAAGTTTTTTTCTTTCTCGAAATATCTTTACATCTATTGAAATATATTTAGCTATTTTTCGCAGTATTCACTGAATATTTTTGAGAATTCAGTGACAAGAAATTTTGGAAATCCCCCAAGCAATATGTATAAATTATAGTTAATAATGCTGCCAGCTACAGATAATACCCTGTTTATTGAGATCTCGGAGTTTTAGAGTATTCTAAACCAGAATCTGGTGTTAGCTTTGTGATAAAAAATCCCTAGTATGTTTTTCCCAATTTTTCATACCATACAAAGATTCCGTAAACATAAAGGTAGGTATTTCCGAGTACTACAACTTGAGACAAGGGAAATTTCGAAATATTTCAGTCTCATTGAAATATGATGGTGTGGCTGCTCAAAGTGAGACACACTGTATAAAATGGAAGAATGTTAAATGTTACATTATTGCAATATTTTTATTAAAGTATCAAGATATTCATATAATAATTTAACCTAATGGTATTACAAGTAATAATCGTATAAGGTTAATAGTTAATTGACTTATTTATTTTCTCCTATAATAGTAGCGCTATGTGAACCACTGTATAGACGTAAATACAAAATACAATAAAAAATCATTAGTCATTAATTTTCAAGAATGCTTGTTGGTCAATGTGGAGAGATTATTGCAGGTAACTTAAGAAATGAAGTAAAGATTAAAATAGGTACGCAATTCAATATAAACAGGTATGATGCGTTTCATTCGATTGCGAAAAACAAAACATTTGCAAAGGAATTGCCTCAATAACTGCAGTTTTAAAAAAACGATTCTCCAAAAGGATTTAAACTGTTCAATATTAAGAATTTAATAACAATTCAAACTAAAAACATCATTAGTTGGAATTTTGAATAGGTACTCTTACTCTGATACTATCATATTTCTTCAATTCCTATGACTGTTATAAACATGATTTATGTTTATTTTGTTTTTGTTTTCAAAGAAGTATAATAACGAATTAGCTATTATACGAACTTGGATAATTGTGAAAACCGACGCCGACAAGATTTTTTGAGTATTTTGAGACAACTTTTGGACTACCGAAATGAAGCTGTGTACGAGTTTTCAGCTTATCATCTTTTCATCCGAGATTACTCCTTCATAAAACTGACTTTACTGGGTTATAATGAACGCAGTACTATGGGCGATTTTTTAAGAAAAAATTATTCCTTAATTTTTTTTCAGCATTAATCATCTAGATATTGCTCCCAAATATGCCAGCATTCTAATGGGATTTGGCAATACATTTGCAACGATACCTGGCATTGTCAGTCCCATAATAACTGGATACATTGTAACCGATGAGGTGAGTCAATACAATAAACGCATTGTACAAAAGTACCTAACTTATGTTTTTTATTATTCAACGGTATTAAACGCTTACTTGCGTCATGTTATGTCACAATCCCAATTATGCAGTAACGCCAGTTGTGCTTATAGATTTTTTTTTTAAGAAATAAAATCAGAAAGATTTTGCATATTAACTTATGAACATACAGAGTAACAATTTGAGAACACACAATCGGTAATATCTTGAGACCGAAAAGGAATATCAAGAGTTTAGCGGTAAATCGAAGATAAACTTGATGTTGTGACAATCGAGCCACCCACGCCTCTACCCCGTAGTTCTAGTAACACCCAAAAAAATTGAAGTGCACATTTTTTTTGTATTACGGCCCGACTACGGAGGCACTGCAGCTAAGATGGCTTGATGTTTTCATGGTAACCCTTTACATGTATTACATTAATGGAAAACTCTGATGAATATATGCTCTCCAATTTTGTGGGAGTGAAATAGTTATAACTCGCTTTCGAGTTTTTTATGTTTTCATACCTATTTTAATTTTACATTTTCTATTGAAATTAGATGTAAGTGTTTTACAAATAGTGTTTAATGGGTACCTCGAAATACACATGAAACATTCCAGTTTCCGGATTTTCCCAAAATATTCCGAATAAGTGGTGAATATTTCTTTTTATTCATGAATTGTTTTCTGTTTTTTTTTTACCGCGGGCCGCGGTGGTGTGCGGGTTGAGTCCTCGCCTCATAAGCCAGAGAGCGTGAGTTCGAATCTTAGCATTGCCACCGGTCTCGTGCATGGCATCACACGTATTAAAAGGTAAGGGCTACGTCTTCCCCTAGCTCGCACAAGTCTCTGACTTTTGAGGGTTGCACGTAGGGGTGCAACCGGTTGACGGATATAACAATTTTAACAATTTAACAAAAAATTCTTGAAGTATCAACAATATGGAAAACATTTATAAAGGTTATTCGAAGAATCAGTGGGACTTTGGGTCCAAATAGATTTGACCTTGAGAAAAAGAATATTTTTGATATTTATTATTTTTTTTTTAATTTCCAATAAACGCACGTCTATGTAACGCATTTTTTCTATTGCTTTGGTCGGTTTAAACGGATGTATTTTTTTAAAAATCTCTCCCCAACATTACAAATGTGTAAAACCTGGGTGTCAAACATCTTATGCTTCAGATATTTAATGTTGGAAGAGTTTTCAAGGTGGAGGAAATTTTCGATAGGATTCGTAAAATTGTACATATTAATTGCATTAATGGAATGACAGAATTGTGCTTTTCATACAAAAAACACTAGAAAACGTATCAACTGTCACATCTCGTTCAGTTATAACATATATACGGACTATTGAAACACGAGTCTCTACATGGGGTTCTCGGTAATGGTAGAGATAGAGGTTTGGTTAAATGTGGGCAAAGTAGATTATTTCAGAGGTCAATTAGATGAATAAAAAAATCTCAATTCTTTGGATTTGGAGATAGACATGAAAAATTGAAAATTAGTCATTTGCCTATATTTTTTATAATGAGAATACGTTTCAAAATTTTTGGAACTTATAGCAACTAATTTTTATACGATTAAAATATGTTAATGAAGATTATATACAAAGTATCGCACAAATTGGGTCATCATCAACTTTCAATTTTTAGACATGGACCTGTATTTTTTTATGCCATATTTTATATTGAACTACAGAATATTCTGGAAATATTAAACCATTACCAGCATTTTTGTCAACATTATTTAAAGGTCAACTTGTCGTTGATTCACTTGTTATTCTGTGAAATTTTTCAATTATAGCTGTTATGGAATTTAATAGAATTGAAATTTTACTGGTAAAGTAAATATTTCTAAAACACCCTGCAGTTCATATGAAAATATTACGTCATTATGGAACAAAATTGCGAGGACTGTTTAGCTAAATGTTTCGTTTGAATTGGATTTCCTCCACTTTTAACTTGTTATTTACATTTTTTTTTAAATAACTATGTTCTTCTTATAATTTCTTTCAGACGAGTATTGAAGAGTGGCGAGTAGTTTTCTTCATATCTTCCGGCATATATCTCTTTGGAGCCATCTTTTACGGATGTTTCGTTTCCGGAGAACTACAGCCATGGGCTGTGGAAACCCAGCATTTGAAGAACGATTTGAAGAGATACGACGAACAAAATAGGTCGAGTCGACAAACCCACTACGATAACAGGAGTTTTCATCCGGATACACTGGAACAAAGCTGACAGAAATAGGGAGATATTTTTAGAAATATTTGAGACACCTCTGAATATATGTTTGTTTCAGTTATTTATGTATTAGAAACCATTGAAAAATATATTTTTTTATAACAGATCTTGGTGTTATTGTTAGAAATATAATATGATCGAGAAAATAATTAGAAAACTCAGTATGATCTTTTATGAATAGATAAAAATGTAGTTCGAAATGAATCATTTATTCGGAATATTACTCAATAAACTAAATAAACAAGTGAGTGAAATCCATTTTATTCATGTCATTCTGGTTCAAATGTGATATTATCTCCACCTTCTTCAATACATCGATTTTTAAGCTAATATCACTTTGAAACTAGATGTATCTGATAGACATGATGTTATACAATTCTATAAGCAATCAAGTGCTTTATTATAAATTTCTCATAAAACAGAATAATATTATTTGTTATATATTTATATTCAGGGATGAAATTTCCGACAAATATTTTTCCGAATTATTTGAAATTATCCAAAACATTTAGTCCGGAAATTATACGGTAAGCTTGATTATCGGATTATCGAAAAACAGATAATTATTCGGAAATTCGCAACGCTGATGATGAACAGAGAACAGTTGACTTACTGACTACAGTGTTACCAACTATTAATAATAAATTTCAATTCCACACAGTGTGGCCAAATATATAATAATATATTTTTTTTAGAAATTGTTCCTACAGATATCCAAGACATCCTTCCAAAGCTCAAATGAGAATTGGTGCTAGCAACACTTCCAAAATATTTGCCGAAGGATAATAAAATGCAAAATTAAATTAGAACTGAAACTTCTTGGTATATATAAAGGATTGTTCATACCCTAGCGAATGATCACAACTTTAATGCGATTAGCAAGAAAATCACCGCATGAACGTTCACACCCATACGGCAAAAAAAATCAGTAAATGACGATGAATCATAACATGTCATTTGTTAGTATTTGCCATAGACATTTTGTTTGTTTAATATCCAAAAAAATATAGGTAGATAATCGCACGTTAAAAGGTAAGACCTCGTTAATCCTTAGCTCGCACAAGTTTCGACTTCTGAGGAATATTTTCGATTCAATTCCGAGTCCGAGAGCTCACCATCCGCGGACAGCGCTGTTTCGTTGTTACCAACTCATCAGCACGGCTTTATGAGGTCTCTCGAAATTGAAACGAACTCAATCTGAATTAGTACCATAAGGCAAAGACAGTATAAGTGAAAAGTAACTAGTGACATCTACAGTCACTAGTTCAGAAGATTAAAGCCACAAATGATGAATTTTTTCAATACTTTACGGACTCACTTGTATATTTTATGTTCATTTATAGTAATGTTTATTCGTTTTTGTTTTATTTATAAAAGTAAAGTTTTTAAGAAAGTATTTTTTTTGCTTCTTTGCCTGTTACTTTATAACTTCATATACATTTCTCAGAAGTACATCAGATCGAAGTTAAGTAGTATATTTGTTTTGTAATGAGAAACATCAGAAACTTCTACTTTGGATTGGTTGAGTCTATATATTCTAAAAAACTCTTGGGATATATCTTCAGAAAGCTCCGAGTATCAACTTTACCAAGTTTGTGTATTTATAATGTTCATGAAAAAAAATTAAGAAGAGTTTTCAAAAAATAGTGAAAATTACAATACATGAAATCTACCATAACTCTCCCAAGTGTATTGGAATATTTCAATGAACCCTTGCCATATGTTATGGTATGGGTATTTTAGAAACGCATAAACACATCAATCACTGCTAGAGGTTAGGTTAAGTATATCACAGAAATATGTATTGAGTGAGTTGCATATAAAAACTTGTAGTTCCGTGGTTTTCGCGAATTTTGCAAAAAGTTAAAATATTTGAACTTGTATGAGACAAAATAAATCGATAATGTACAATGTACACAATCGATTCGATTTTCTACATCAACCTGTTTGATATTGCATGTGGTAACGCTTGCAATTCCATTACCTGTCATTGGTACGAATCTTTATAAACCGACCACTAGTATCAAGTTATCATTCAGTTATTTTGGTTATTCAGAATACCTGGATTCTGTAATTCGACAGCTCTAGGTTTTCATTGTGGCTGCTGGTACATAATTTTATAGCAGTGAAGTAGTTTGGGATAACCAAAGGAAGTTTAAAGAGTGTGCTTTGATCAGTAATTGGTTACATAAGAGAATCGTCATGTCTGGCAATTTTCAGTTGTGTTGTAGACTGTGTCTCACAGATGAGTTGGATACTTTGAAATCAATTTTCGACGAAACAGTAGGAGAGCTCGCGTTGCCGAAGAAGATTTTGGAATATGTTGGGATTGAGGTAAGTAAATCAACTATAACTTTTTGATTTGAGCAAAGGTGAAACTGTCTTACATCCAAGTTGCATTGAGGATATTGTCCACGGGCCTTAAGCCCCTTTTAAAAAGCATTGAACTCTTCTGAATTAATTTGACGTATGTAGGTCAAAGTTTTTATGTGCGAAATACAATATATACGAGAATATCTTTTTTAGGGTATAATTGAGTGACCTAACAAACTGTCATGGTGAACTTGTCTGACAAAATGTATAGGCCATATTTTCGGTCCAAGGCTTTGAAATTTTCTATGATAGCCGACAAAAATCACAAATATAATGACGTCTCAGTGAGTTGGCCTCTATTTTTAATTGGAAATAATCGACATTAATTTTGCGTAGAAGGGTTTTCATCCACAAACAATCTTTTAAAAGACAATACAGTTAATTTCACACTTTGTTTAAGTGTGAAAAATAGCATCCATTTTTATCTATTGCTCATTAAGTAATTATTGAAATCATTAATTGGCAGGCTAAACTGAAAAACTGAAACAGTAACATTTTTCGATATTTTGTGTAGTAATGCTCTATATAGTGAATATCGGCCGATTCCCGCTTAACCCCACGCCACGGCTATGCGCATATTTAGTCTAATTGAATGCACCATATGGTTCCAAGTTCCAAGGGGTATAACTAAACTAAAAACGATTCCATGTAGATGTATACACTTTGTGCAGTTTTGGTTACTTATTATGTGATTTTAAAATTTTTTTTGTTTCAGATTGATAAATCAGACTTGATTCCAACAGCCGTGTGTTCACAATGCATATCCAAAGTCATAGGTTATCATACGTACAGAGAGCAATGTACACAAAATCAGATTAAACTGAAAAAGTCTGATGGGATTGCCGAAACCGTAAGTAATATTTATGAAAATTTCATTTATTTACACAGGGGCGGGTACAGAATACACTTATATACAGATAGAGCGTATGGGGAGTATGGAGCAAACTTTGTTTGATATAAGGTTTTCCTGTTTTGTTGGTACATACTGAACTGAATAATTTTGCAGCATATGGAAAACTTTTGTAGAAAAAAAGTTACTTTTAATAAAAAGTTCTGCATGATTTCAAATCTGACACTTATCCGTCAGGTATCAAATTTTTTAAGAAAAATACACATTCATAGAGAGTAGAGTACCTCTATTTTTGAGAATATACAATATAGATATTGCAAGAATTTCATATTTAAAAAAAATAAATGAAAAAATCTGAAGGTTGAGTTTCAGCTTTTCATGGAGTGACTTTTTTTGTACAATTGATGATAATAACATAAGATTTCAATAACCTGAGCCTGAAAATGGTGCCTTCAGCTCTTGCTATCGAAAAGGGCAGACAATATTTACAAGAATGAGATATTAGTTTCACTGTTTCCTGATTACCAACTAAAAGTTCTGATATGAAGAAATCGCACAGTATATATAAAAAGTTCAGTTTTTATTTTAAAGAAAACACAACTGTTTCCGGCGATTTTATATCGGTTTATAATCCATACTGGATGATTTTCAATAATTGATTGCGGAAATTATTAACGGATATTTCGCAAAATTTGTGCCCCCACAGCTGATTTTTGTGGAAATATTTCTTAAAAAAAATTAGGGGCATTTTAGATGTTGTACAGGCCCAAAAGCGTACACAGAAAATTTCTCAACATGAGAAAAAAGTTACCAACATCGAGGTTTTTTTCTTTGAGTCATAATGTAAAATACGACGAAAGTTCAACCAAAAATGCCTACAGTTTTCTAGCATTGATTAAAAATTAATATAAACAATTGTATGCATGTTGATTGTTATTCATTAACCTAACATTTTAATTTATTGATATGCATATCTGCAGAGATTCCATGTGAAAGACGAACCTATGGGAGATGATCATAACAGCATTAATGATTCCGAGGTAATTGAAACCTGTATTGAAATGATTCAAGCCAAAAATGAACCAATGGATCAAATAGAAGAACCGGAAGTAGAATACAATGAGTTACCACCAGTACTATCCCCTTATCATCTTGATTCCAAAGCAATGCAAAATCGTTTCAATGGTAAGTAGTTTTTACTCCATTTAGGATATAAAATGGATATCAGATACTAAACAAGCATTTGTGATTATATATATATATATATATATATATATATATATATATATATATATATATATATATATATATATATATACTCACTTTTCAGCTGTAGGACAACCCGGAAAACCCACAGCACCACCCCAGGTGGTCGGTGCGCACTCCACGCTATAAAAAAGTATTCGAAATTATTCCTGAAATAAACACCAATCCTAAATTATATCATAAAATTATTGGTTTATAACATACACAAAACAAATTCACAAGCACATTTGATTAGAAAAAGTTTTAGAAATTATATAAAATATGCAGTTGTCTAGGACTTAATGCATTCTCGCAGAAAATGTACTGAATGTGACATCGATCTGAATGTTTATCATTATCAAAAAATGCTTTGTTATAATAGTACATGAGAGCAATAATAGTTATTTATGTATCAAGGTAATTAGGGCCCAATAATTCCCAGTTGTTTGTCTGAATGTGAAAGATGACAATTAAATAAAGATACTTTTTCAGAATGTCCAGCTCAACAGGGAAACACCAACTCCCCAGTGGTATTGGAATCCCAAACTACTGAGGACCTTAATCAACCGAAACAACAGTTTGCTGCTGCATCGACATTAGTGCCACCAAGTACAACTTCTATTTCCGGCGAAGCACTTTCCAAAATTGAGATGAGTTACAGTGAAAAATGTAAAGCCATGATAAAAATGCATCAAACGTTAGTATGTGTTTGTCACAACTTACCACATCAGAACGTCAGGGGTCTTATGTCACATCTGAGATCATTGAGGATATGGTTTCCCGTATTCACATGCTATAGTTGTATGATAACTTTTACTGATCGTTCTACATTCGTCAAGCATATTGTGAAGTGTCGTCGTCAGTCATTGGATGCAATAGCAAAACTGAGCAAGTTGAGCAAACGAAGCGACGTAAAAACTAGGCTTTACCAAAATTTCAAGTGTACCATATGCAAGTTTCTTTATAGCTTTCATGAAGATTTCTGCGAACACGTTGATGAGAAACATCCCTCTCTTGTATTCCCATTCCATTGCCAGTGTCGCAGAATCTTCCCTAACATTGAAGAGTATAAAGAACACGTTCACGTTAGCTGTCTTGTGGAATTTTACTGCGATATATGCTTCATTACCACGAAGACATTGGAAGAATTTCAGAGACATGCCAGTAAAGTTCATGATAACTCGGAAGGATTCGCCTTACTGCAAAATGATAACTACAGAACCAAGAGGGCACTGATGGATGTTGTGGCTGAAGAAGTGGTAGAAAACTGCCCTAACTTGACTGAAAAACGGGAAGAAAGAGCTTCAACTGGAACTTCTATACTTGTTTTACGGGATCATAACAGAACAATCAAACGTAGAAGAAAAACACTACCATCAAAATCTTCTCTAGAAAGTTTTAATGATTTTGATGAAATTCAAAAACATGAACCACTTCACAGGGAGACCAAAGTAATCCTTAATAAAATTGTGAAGACAAACAACTCTTCAACTGAGGGTGAGACATATTCCAAATGTAAAAAGTGTTATAAAATATTTTCTTCTGAGCATAATATGAAAAATCATATGAAGTGCCATGAAATGAATACCAGCCCAAGAGCAGCGAAAGTTGCCCCGAAATCCGTATGTAACACTTCTGAGGAACTGGCCGAACGTAAGGATAAACATACTGGGGAATCTAAGCCTAATCAGAAGCAGACACGTATATTTTGCCAGTATTGTGAAATATCGTTTTATTCAAATGCGTCTCTGACGAAGCACATGAACGAAGAACACGATGGCGGTGGCAAACCCAAAACTGGTACAACGGAAGCGGAATCGGACAAAAAAGTTTCTTGCAGTATTTGTGCAAAGAGCTTTCAAACAGCCGCGGCTTTGGCGTCTCATATTGGTTGGCACAAACGTGGTCAAAATGAAAGCAACACGAAGCTCATGAGACACGATAAACTACCAACCAAGTTGGAACACAGTGATGAACCCATAGATGAACCAAAATTTCAGTGTGTCACTTGCTTTGCAGAACTACCGAATGACATAGCTCTGCAGGTTCACACGCTTGAAAAACACAGAGACATTAGTGCTTTCATACTTATTCCGCGTTGTGATACCTGCAATAAAGATTTCACTACTCAAGATGAGTATGAAACGCATAAACGCTTACACGAGTTCATCGAAACGAAAAAACAACAGGAACAGAATATGTTGCTACAGCAGCAAGAAGATAGTCAGGTGGTTCCATTTAAAATGACGGAACAGAAGGTAGCAGCTCTACCAAAACCAAACTGTTCATCAAATTTGGCTAAAAACTTTCCTTGCAAGTATTGCAGCTCCGGATTCAGTAGGTCTGATGCACTGGGGAACCATGTTCGGCAAAATCACAAGCAGTTTGTTAAGGCAGAGTTCAAATGCTCACAGTGCGACAGAACATTTGAGAAGCAATCCTCGTTGACTGTTCATCTCAAAGTTCATGAGAAGCATCGGGTTGTGAAAACTCCTGGTGCAAGGAAGTCTAGGTGGTCTTGCACTGTTTGTAGAATGGGATTTGACATACCAAAGGACTACAAAGTACACGTCATGACTGCTCACCAATGAAACGTACCTAATTGTGGATCACAAGGAGTGGAGGATTTTTTTTATGAATATAAGTATCTGTAGATTGAACGTTATTTTAAATAAAGCTCATGGACAATTTTATTATCAAAATTGAAGCCATCTCTGAATAAAAAAATAAGTTCTTTACTGACAAACTGTGTTTACATAAACCTATTTCTCCATTACAGAATGTGAATCAAGGATTCTTATCACTACATGACTACTTCCTGTTGCAATCGAGATATCATTATGAAGAAAGCATGTTTTCGTTTTTCAGATTCGCAAAAAATTATTGGCAAACAGGTTGCTAGTGGCGAAAAAGGTTTGAGATTTAAATAAAATTCTCTCAAACCTAAATGCCGATTGATTGAAAGTTATCCATATATTGAACAAGCTCTATGCAAAATGGCAGACAAAATATAACAACGGCTAAAATCGCTGAAGTTATCAAAAGAGCGCTGCCACTCGAGCGCTTTCAGCAAACATTTGCCGTGTTCTGAATTCAAGTATAGTAGAAGCTGATTCACTAGATTATAAGAAAATGAGATTTAATATTGAATTTATTTTTAAGTGATAATTAAAATGCAATTCGGATTTGCTATTTAAATCCGACTCATCGTATTGTAGATCCTCGTTCACCAAATGGAGTATTTCTCCTAATTGACTCCTGTCGCCTGAAAAATAGTTACTTTTGTACAACTGCAAAAAACATGACATTTCTGAATCTCTTTTGATGCGTAAATGTTTACTTCTTTTCACCATGGATAAAATAGCTATTTGTGTATTAAGAGCGCAAAGTGATATATTGGAATAATAAGTGATATATTGTCGTTTGACTAAGAGAGTTACAGCGCGACGCGAAGCGGAGCGCGGTAATCTTTGGAGAGCGACAATCATACTTTGGGCTCGAAATACACACAAGAAACACCAGATGCTTTATTTAACAAAAGTACATCACATTATAACAAACTTTCATTTTAACTCGGATATCGAACACAGTTTACAAATTCCTGAATAATATTAATTCAAGTTATCATTGACTATACTAAGATTGAATGTACAATTGAGACACTCTTTAATTGTTATTCCTAAATGTGATGGGCGATCAGCAGATCCATCTAACACTAATTCCCCCGAATATTGGAAATCACGTCATGAATTTACCATATTGTAATTCATATTTCTTCCTTGATTTCTCTGGTAGGAGATTCAAAGTAACAATTTTTGCACTTTCTGCTACATCAGAAGGAGTGTTTGATAATTCACTGTCACTTTCATCAATCATCATGCAGAAATACGTTGGAGAAGCGAGTGTTTTCGAAATATTTTTGCTCTAGAGCGCAAATGCTGTCACAAAATGACATTTCACGGAAAACGTCAATTTTGCTTTGAAATCTGAAAGCGTCAAAGGCTACTTTGTTAAGCGTTTGTAGAAAAAAGCCTTTGTTTCACTGCCAAAATAATTCACAAAATAAACATGAATTCTTACTTTTTGAAGGATTTATTTTCAACAGAGTCAATTATTAATTGATTATTCATCATAAAACAATTTCATTTATTGGAATAATAATTGATAGTAAAGTTTGAACAACTACTCCCAATATAAATTTCCAAAGATGCTCCATGTTGCTGCTGATCAGAAACGTTTGAGTATTACTCATCTAGGTTGTGTTACTTGATCGGAGAAATTGGTCATATGTTTTCTCATATATTAACTTGGATTTGACCGGTAAGATATATAAGATACTTTTGCATTTGCTTTCTCAAATATCTCTGATGGGGTATCACTACCACTATCATAATCAACATCCATCTTCTTGAAATTAACTTGAAATTGAAGCAACTACGACTGATAACTTTCGTCATATAGCAATACTTCCTAATTTTTTTATGTATACTTACTCAGTTTTGGAGCCATTTCCATTGATTATTACAACAAAAATAAATCTATTTTCAAAGTAACCTTATAAAATTCAAAAGTATAGTTAAGTTTTTCAAGTTCAAATTTACTGAACAATAATCAATTTAGTAAGGATAAATAATGTATTAGTGGGTTTCAATTGTTTACGGATTGATAACATTGAATAAGCTTATGTTCATCAATATACAGGGCATGACTAGTGATAAAACTTAATCATGTTTTCATAATTATCCGGCAGATGTTATTTGTTCTGACCCAAACTTATGTGATTTAGGTTATTAAAGCTGTTTCCAGATGAAACAAGAATATATAATGTTTCTTAGAAGCACAAAACATAAAAACTGATGAAAAACAACACCTCCAACAAAATCGTTGACAAGTTTTCGTGACATTTGTTATTATGACAAGAAAAGCAGATGTTTTTTCAAAACCACCTTATAAAATTTGAAAATATAGCCAAGTTTCTGAAGATTAAATTTACCAACCAATATTAAATTCAGTAAGGATAAATAACGTATTATTAAGTTTTAATTATAAATATTAGTTGGTGTCAAATATTTACGGGGTGAGAATGTTGAATAAGCTTATGTGCATCAATATACAAGGCATGCCCAGCGAGCACAAAAACATCCCAGAGATGTTAAAAGTACGAGTTTTTAGGACATCAAACCTGCGATGTTCTGTTCGTACATGAATAGAACGTGTACATAATTATAATACTCCCTCATAAACATTTTAAACAATTGCAGTATTTGGTGAATGAATCACAGGTTTTAGTCACTGGTGAATATTTAGGACACGACTATAATCGTACATTTTTGGGTACCTGTTAGGAACATGATAACGATATTATTGATCATTTCTCATTAACCATCTAAGTACCTAATTTTGGAAAACTACTTTGATAGAAATTAAAATAACATTAATTAATTAAGAGTTTCAGTGAATATAAATGCATTGCAAATGCTAGGCTTTATTAAGTATTGCTTGTTTAAGCCAGAGAAGAGTATTAATATTCTATCAGTTCGTACGTGTTGCCACAAAAAACTGCATAGTATTTGAAACTTTGTGTAGTAGCACTAATAATATCTGTTATAATAACAGTTGAAGGCAGTGTTTTATAAATTATAAGACAGTCACTATGTTATCGAGTTCAAACTTTATAAACAGTCAGTCTTATTGTAGATTGTGTCTGACAGACAATTTGGCCACTTTGAAATCCATTTTCAACGAAAGTGTAAAAGATCGCATGTTTTCACAGACGATTTCACAATATGTTGGGGTTGAGGTAAGTAAATTATTTATAGGGACTTTATTGATCAAAATTTATTATAATGGTGATTCTAAGGTTTAGTTTTTATTTCAGATAAATAACACAGACCAGATGTCAACTGCCGTCTGTTCACGTTGCATAATTAATGTGATCAGATTTGGTTCTTACAAACGACAATGTACACAAAACCAGGTTCAACTACAAAGATTGCTGATGAGTACATATCAGACTACAATTATGAATGAAAGTGCCGATGCAGTAAGTGTTTCTGACCACTATCTTCAGGATAGTTTCGTCTCGCATTTCATGGACACTTATTTATTTATTATTTATATTTTCAGACTATTCATATAATAGACGAATCTATTGATGACAGCGTCAACATGGTACATCCCAATAATGAACCAATTAATAATATCGAAGAATTTACGGAAGGAGATAACAATACTCAGTCACCAGAACTCGTCGTTCATCCTGAACTACTAGCTAGTTTCAATGGTAAGTAGTAGACCACAATTCAAAAATTGTAAAAACCGGGATACCGTTCCAAAATTATACTCCCAAAGAAATCTTAATTAATCAAGACTTTTTAGGGTGTGCAAAACAACAGGCACTGGATCCCCAAATTGCCGCTGACATCAGCAATAATGTGCAAGTACAACTCATCGAGGGGAGCGACTCCAAGGCCAAGGCTGGTGCAACAAGAGCTCTAGCGGGAACATTTTCATGCGGAATTTGTACAAAGGATTTTCAGGCTGCTGCATCTCTGAAAGTTCATATTGGTTGGCATAAACGTACAAGCAAGGTCATCACAGAGCCGACGAAACAAAAACTCCTCAAGTGGACCAGAGGGGCGAAGAACAATGTACTGCGAAACTCCAAGAAGCATATTGGAGAAGTTTCACGTGGTAAAAGTAAGGTCATCACGAAGCTGAACCAAAAACTAGTCAAGTCGACCAGAGGAGCGAAGAACAATCCCATGAAGCATATTGGAGAGGTTAAGCTTTCATACCGAAAGAAGGATCGTGTTTTCTGCAAGTATTGCGACATCTCGTGCGATTCGAAAGTTAATTTAATGAAGCACATGCGCATACACGTCAAGTGTGACAAATCCAAAACGAGAACAACGGCAGGCGAATCGGGAATATCCTCGTGCAGTATTTGTGCAAAGAGTTTTCAGACAACCGCAGCATTATCATCACACTTTGGCTGGCACAATCGAAGCCAAAATGCACCTGCTCAAACAAAATCATATGAGTCTGGCACCTTGCGAAATCACAAGGAGTTTGCTAAGAGACAGTGTGATATAATATTCGAGAAATCACGGGTTTTGACAAGATCCGCAGCCAAAGCTATGTTAACTTGATACTGAAGATTATCGACCATGAAGACATGCATTTTATTGTTTAGTTTTTTATACCATGTATCTAATAATTATTGAAAGATGCTCTTTCTTATTTGAGAGATGGATCGTTCGTGGATCCAGATATTCCACAATTATTTAACGTTTGAAATAAAAAATATCAGAAAGAATGCAATTAGTTAATTTTCTTCACTCGCTAGAGCTACTGTTATTCCTCAACACAAATTCAGATGATTGTAAAGCATCCTCATTGCCAAAATATTTTACGTGAAATTCCGAAATAATAAGACAACGCATTATGCAAACTTCTCATGATTGTATGATATTTATTCCAAATTTGATAATAATAACTGCAGTATATTGGATGTCATTATTCAAAGGTAGTTTGAATGTGGTAATTACAAAGTTCTGCTATGTGCAGAGGAATCACAAATGAATAATTTTAATTGTGTTGAAAAACGGCATACGCATTCGCCTTTCTGAAGAAAAGGAAATTGATTCTGGTGTTCCTCAATGACCTGTCATAGGTTCCATTTCACTAAGATATTATTAAATCGTATTTTTGTCCGTCTGTTTGTTTATCGGTTCGGTACAAATTTTCAAATAGATTTTGAACTAATATCCCGATGAAATCTTGAGCATAGATCAGAACTGGATGTCAGTGCAATATTATGACGTATTTAAAATGTACAAAATATGGAGTTGCAGGCAGATGAACTCGAGTTGTGGAACTTCAATAAAACTAACCTCAAAATCTTGACTAATTTCTTTAATGTCTTCGAATTGATTTATCGAAAGTGGTTTCAGAACAATTTTATTGGTACGACACAGTTTAATAGAATAAAGGAGTTGAAAGAAATGGAGGGAAATAATACGTCTTGAGCCCTACGGAAAGAGGCTTATATCCACACGCGCGCGGAAAGTAAATCGCACGCTTGTGGATAAGCTGTCAAATGCGTAATTTCTGTTTAGATTTACCGCTTCAAGCTATCAAATTCATGATTTCTGAGCACAAAAAACAATCTTATTTGATAGGTATAACTTTTTTTATCTTCTGAATGAATGCAAAGAGTTGCTCATGTGCGGAAAGTAAATCGCACGCTTCTGGATAAGCTGTCAAATGCGTAACTTCTGTTTAGATTTACCGCTCAAGCTATCAAATTCATAATTTCTGAGGACAAAAAACAATCTTATTCAATAGGTATAACTTTTTTTATCTTTTGAATGAATGCAAAAAGTTGCTCATGCGCGGAAAGTAAATCGCACGCTTGTGGATAAGCTGTCAAATGGGTAATTTCTGTTTAGACTTACCGCTTCAAGCTATCAAATTAATGAATTCTGAGTATAAAAAACAATCTTATTTGATAGGTATAATTTTTTTATCTTCTGAATGAATGCAAAGAGTTGCTCATGTGCGGAAAGTAAATCGCACGCTTGTGGATAAGCTGTCAAATGCTTAATTTCTGGTTAGACTTAACTCTTCAAGCTATCAAATTCATGAATTCTGAGTAAAAAAAACAATCTTATTTGATAGGTATAATTTTTTTATCTTCTGAATAATTTACCGATTCAAGCTATCAAATTCATGATTTCTGAGCACAAAAATAATCTATTTGATAGGTATATTTTTTTAATCTTCAAAATAAATGCAAAAAGTTGACACTGGTGGGAGTCGATCCTGCGTGCTACCGATTGCAAGTTAAAAATGTCATAGTGCTTTACCAACTGGACTTATTGGTCATATGCAAAAATGTTAGACTTACGTTTTATTTTGGAACATTTCACATTTGTAATAAATAATGATTGCAATGTGCGTCTATTTATGATTTTAAGATAATTATTCAAAATTAATGAGGTTAGTTGAAGTGGTTCCAAGTCAGCCTTTTTTTCGATTATCTTGTTCACATTTCAATATTATCGATATTATGTGGTAAGATTTACATTACTTGTGCGAAAGTGATTTTTCACACTCGTGAATCTTCTAGAGGGACTGATTTTGCTCTTTCTTGTAGAATTCATTCCAACCCAGACTATTTTTCTTGTTTTCGAAATATAGTATTCATTGGAATCAAATAAAAATTGGGATACTTTTATATATCTAGTCTCAAATCCATCCACATAACAATCAAACAACGCTGAGTCAGGTGGTATGGTGTGGTAGCCAAAGATTTGCTATGATAACCAAGTGACAGATTCTGCATTTTTCAAATTATCTCATCTATAAAAACAATATTTTCCCAGAAGCAATTTTAAAGGCCGCGGAGCTCATATAAATCACGCTTGACGATATTCAAAATAAGGGAAACTTAATTATTGTGAAAATTTACGATTTAAAAAACCATACTTCAAGATCCTTTGTTGAACCTGAAGAAATAGATAATGGAACCTCTTCGAAGCTCTATAGAACATATATCGTTTTTTTATCAAATATAAGAAAGGCAAATGCTCTGTTCAGTGCGAAGGCGTGAAACATATTATGGTAAAATGCCGGTAGAGATCGCTACCTACTCAGGCCTTAAGCCAGAACATTATAGTCACAGTTTTAGACGATCCTTGGAAACGTTTTTAGCAGATTTAGGCGACGGGATAACAAACATAAAATGTCTTGGAGGCTGAAAGTAAACTGCTGTTTCTGAAGGTTATTTGGAGAACTCCGTATAGAACAGAAGAAAACCATCTCGAACAACGGATGCAGTGTTACTATCAACAGCCAGTTACCACCAATTAACTATTGACGAAAACACAATCAATAGCTTATTAATAAAAGTTTTGGTTATTAATATGAAAATAGGGATTTTTTCCTTCGAGTCTTAGAGAAAATAAGGAAGCAAGTAAAAGATCAAAATTGGTAAATATTACACCAAAACATTGGCCTCTTCATTCATGGTAAAGACTTTTATAAATTAATTCAGATACCCTAATGTCTGTTGGGTATACCTGTAATTAGGGTAAAATATTTTGTACAGACCGTCTGTCTAGCTCACTTTGCAATAATTGAATAATTTTGTTTGTCCAATAATAACTTACCTAGTTCTGCATACCCTTAATTATGTAATAGAACATAACAAATACCTGAAAGGGATTAATTCTATGGATGTTTATCATTACACTTTATTACCTGTCGATACAATAATAAAATTTAATAATATAAAAATAATATTTATTTGTCAAAAAAATTTCACAATGTAACAAATTTCAATTTCGACTTTTATAATAAATAAATAGAAGCACATATTTGAATTGTGGTTGAAAATAAGAAAAAAAAAATAATATATACCAGTGAAAATACATGTATGTTGTCTATAGTCTATAATAATAATGTATAAGTTACATTTACCTTCGTTATCATAGCGAACATTTGTTATGTATATTGGCAAAACAAGGAAGAGGATTTAAAAAAATCTCACATTTGAATATATACCGGTTTCTATTATTTTGCAGTACACCACAAATATAAATATTTGCTGAACTTAATAATGAAATATAGCTGAAAGTAAGAAAAAACAAAGAAAGAATGAGAAACACTTCAAACTGAAAATTAATTTTGTAAAAAATTGTTTTCATGAATTGTCTAGGTTTTCTGACCTACAGCTTACGTACAAGTGGATTCCGAATCATTTTAGCTCAGTGACAGGCGATGGGGTCTCATAATATCAGATGAAAATCGTCTTGTACTTTTATTTGTAAACAATTTTCAACAGAAATTTCTGTATATTCCCAAGAATTCTTATCATATTTTCATTTGATTTCTTCCAGAATATTCGATAAAAATTTGAACTCGTAGAGTAATTATCCTAGTTTTTTATTACTTTATTGATATGCGTTTCCCAATTCACATAATGTGAGCTGATTAAAAACTGGTGAATGTTTTCCATACGATGTGAATGGAATGAAAAAAGTTTTTTCGAAGATGATTGCTATCAACTTTGTTTCAAACCAATGCATAATTTTTAGGAAAATCTCTCTCAATTTTTGCTTTTAGGACTTTCCAGGATGAATTACTACAATGAAAAGCGGTATCATCAGCGAAGGTTAAGATTTCTCCTTCGGTTTTCAGCCCGAATAAAACTTTAAATAAATGATGAATATTATTGTCTCTTCAAATCGAAAGGATCGCTTAACATTGCCGATATTTTTTACATATTACTGTGTACTTGATAAGTAGCTTTCTTTACATCATGCCGCATATAATTCCTCGGAAATCACGCCTTTGATAGGTTTACAAAGATACTGGATAATATTTTTTCCATTCAAGCTTTAGTTACTTTTGCAACAAGTTCAGATTCGGCATTGTTTGTAGATATGTTTTCCCGAAACCCGAACTATTTATCTGATAATATCATATGTATAGTTAAGTATTTCACTATTCAATTTTTCAGAAGTCTTTCAAATATCTAAACAAGATTTGTAATCAATGATGT
The DNA here is from genome assembly GCA_958502065.1 of Chrysolina americana. Taxonomy (NCBI): domain Eukaryota; kingdom Metazoa; phylum Arthropoda; class Insecta; order Coleoptera; family Chrysomelidae; genus Chrysolina; species Chrysolina americana. The sequence goes on from OY293413.1 coordinate 14,066,120, forward strand.
CAGTCTATAATTTATTTACTTACTCTAAACAACCTATTGATAACACAAGCCAAAGAAGCTGAAATAAAATCTGAAATATCTGATATTGTCAGACATCTGTTATTTTTGAGGCCACTGTTCACCTCATTCACTTTACTAACACATATATCTTCTAGAAAAACAGTGTTTTCCAAAATGATTTATTTCTGTTTTTGTTCTGAGAAATCTGCTCGATTTCAAATAACATGCATCGTAATATTAACAAATAGTTACTACATCAAAACGAACAAAGTTCGAGAAGTGTATTGTTTTTTTCATTTTGAATATGGTTTCGGTCATCAGAGATCAACTGGTGAACTGCTTGCTTGTCTCACATGTATAGCAGCAATCCATTGAAAAATATGGCGAAATTCTAGAAGTTGCATTAGATATCTCCATAACGTTTGGCACCAGAAACTCTTTACCACCCTGCATCTTATAGCTACTCCCCTGCTCAGTTGAATTATTTAGATGAATCAAAGCAAATATTGATTTCCAGTGTGTTCATAAATTTTTTTGCATTTATGTCACCATATACCTAATGAACACTTGAAGTTATTTTTCGAGTACGAGTTCCAAATATACGATGCCCACAATCAATTTGGAAAATGCCAGATCCAAAGAACATCTGCTAATTTCTGACTTAATACTGTAACTTACTTATAAAAGTGTAATTCAATAGTGGAAAAAACGTATTTTTTTATTTATACTGTATCTTCCACCTCATTATCAAAAATAATCTCAGTCCTGACCATTCGTTGCAAACCAACCATTTACCTGTTTTTGGGACGCATCTGTCGAAGAAATCCAAGTGCCATTAACGACTAGCATTCAGCCATTTAGAGCCTATATAACTACGCTTGTGCCAGTCTTCATTCAGTTTTACTTCAAGTAAGAGAAGCAATTCGAAACGATATCATTGAAAGGAGGTATCCTCTGAGTGGATTTTTGTGAAGGGTGAAATAAAGTGGGAACAGTTAGTGTTAGCTTACCTAGTCATCTACTTTGATCAGGAATTTATTTGATAAGATCGTAACCAAACCATTCCAATTCTCAGTCTCGTAAAGTGTCGATGGAGGTGAGTAAATAATATGTAATTTTCTTGCTGTTCTTTTAAAACTCAGTAAAGGTATCCCAGCGTCAAGTTGATATATCTAGCTGTGGCAGCTTGGGTACGTGGTTGTTAGCGGTGGCAGTTTATCGTTATTTGCATCTCTTATAAGATATAGAGTTCTAGATGTTCGGATATTAACCTCAATATTTGCACACTATAGTACGTAGTGGTTTTTGATTTGAGATTCATCAATTTTCAGTATTTTTTATTACTTCTGAGAGTCTACACATTCTACGTATTATATCAGTAAAGAGTAGAACTTTCGTTTCATCTTTGGTTGAAGGTTATATTAATCAAACCGTGATTCATTGAATCATCAGTAGTAGGTGTAAATTTATTTTTTGGTAGTAAATCACTCCTGTTTTATTCTGTAAGTTCTGGCAGTATTTTGTAAATTCGCAACTTCGTTCATCATTTTTATGGTACCCTCAATTTTCAATAAATTAGTATCATCTGGGGATATTTTCATGAGTAATAATGAATACTCCATTCGCACGTGAAAAGGCAAAAACCTCGTCATTCCCAGAATTCTGGGGGTTACTCTTGAGTTATGTTTAAAAAATGAAAATCATAAAACTGAGTAATTTTCAAAATTCTTCCAAGTTTTGTGCTTTGTTCAACGTTAAGACAGGGTTAGATACTAAATTTTCCGCAATAGAACTTCAAATCTTTCGTATAGTTATGAGAAAAATTGGTCAGTCTTCATCATATACCAGCTTTTTATATATTAACGCACATTTCAGGGTTGTTCGATGAATGAAGCAGCTATGGAATACGTATACGACAAAAATGATTGTTGCGAAGAAATTGTTAAAAATGAAGCAATGGATCATTTCGAAGGAGAGTTTTATGGACAATCCCCTTACATTCTTGATCGGAAACAATTTCAGAATTTAGGCACTGGTAAGTAGTTTTTAGAGTAAGGTATGTCTAATAATATTAATGTTTATGGACATTTATATGTAAATTTTGTATACATTCAGATATTTCTACAATTATATTCATATATTTTTATTTAATTATTTAACTGTTTATCTCAGTTTTGCAAAAATAAAAATATTTTTATTCAGTAATTGATTAACTTACTTGAATTCGTCATCTGTTATTGCTTTGAAGGAAAACTGCTGCACAACTATTGTATATAGTTTCTAATAAAGCTCTCCTTTCTATACAATGAATTAATTTAAATGGAGTGGTAGGTAGATATGCTAAGAATTATTGGTTTTATAATTTCCAAGTTGCCAACTTCTTGGTAATAACTTTTAACACTTCTTCACTGAGAATAACAATATTTCCTTCATTTGTTATGATCGGTTGAGGACCTGAGAATAATTATTTCGATAGCGGTCGATCTTTCATTTGTTCCTTTCAATTGAGGATCAATTGATCCTCAAACCTGTCGTCAATAGGATAGTATTTTCTTCAGTTATAAGGGAAATATATGGAAGATCAAAGTATATTTTTGTATAGTTTTAATATGTGCTTTTATGCCATATCAATATAATTCATCCCAGTACTGCTCGGTACGATTTAGAAATGATTCTAAGGTATAAATTCTAATTATTTTTCAGGGTTTTCAGCTCAGCAGGCGATCCCAAACCCGGAACTAATTCTGGAACCACTACCTTCTGATGGCCTTGAGCAACAAAAAATACAATTTGCAGCTGGATTGAAATTGATGCCAAAGAATGCCACCCCCGTTCCCTGCAAACCCCTCTCTAAGATGGAGTTGAGTTACATTGCCAAATGTAAAGCTATGGTCGATATGCATCGAACGTTTGTATGTGCTTGTCACAACGTATCACATCGGAATCTCAGTGGTCTTTTGTCTCATCTGAGAACATTGGGGATATGGTTTCCACAGTTCACGTGTTTTGATTGCATGATTACTTTCTCTAACCGATCCACATATGCTAGGCATAAGGAAAGATGTTCGTGTGGGTCATTAGACACAATAACAAGACTGAGTAACATGCGTAAACGAAGCGTTGTAAAAACAAGGCTTTACCAAAATTTCAAGTGTACAGTTTGCAAGATCGTGTTTAGTTTTCATGAAGACTTCCGTAGGCACATCGATGATAAGCATTCGCCTGTCATATTCCCTTCTCATTGCCAGTGTGGTGGAATATTTGATAACATCGCAGATTATGTGGAACATGTTTACACAAGCTGCTTAGTGAATTATCATTGTGATGTATGCTCTATTTCTACAAAAACTCTGGATGACTTCGAGACACATGCAAGAAGTACTCACGATAACTCTGAAGGATTAATTTTGCTGCAAGATGATGATCGCAGTATGAAAACGCAACTAATGACTGTTAAAGGGGTAGAAAACCATGATATCCCGACTAAAAAAGGAGAAGAGAGAGATTCTCCAAAGTTCAATAATAAAAGGTGCCCAATATGCTCCAAAGAATTTTCCACCCATTATAACATGGTGCGGCATCAAAAACTACACTTGGAAAAACTAGAAGTGGCAAAAGCAGAAGAACACGACGAATCATTATATTCCTGTCCAGATTGTGGAGGCACATATAGAGGTACTGACTGGCGAAATCACCTGGCAGAAAATCATGAATCGCATATTTGTGGAGAATGTAACAAATCATTTCAATTTCAAACTGATCTGGAACAACACAGATGCAAACACTTAAATCTGAACGTTAACATAGACAACAGCACAGATTCCTATAGAAGCATTGCTATCAGTCCAGGATATGATGAGTTAAAACTGGAATGTGAAGTATTTAACTCCGAAGAAAAACTCGTAAACATCAATCTGTCTCATGAAAATAGTTCATCGGATGCCTCAGCAGAATCATCAACAAGTACTGATGGGACAATGCGGTGTCAACTACGAACGAAACAATTTGCCACATATCCAAGTTTATCAGGTCATAAGAAGAAAGGTCGTCTTGAGAGGAAGTCATCTTTACCTAGTTCTCTTCGTATGGCATACAATAATTTTGATAATATGCTCAGAACAGATGCAGTAAATCACAAATCTAACATAAGTCAAGAGAAGACCCACATATGCAAGAGGTGTTCTAAAGTTTTTGGTTCTAAGGACAATCTGGAAAACCACATGATGTGTCATGGATTGGATAACAGCTCAACACCTAAGAAACTTATCTGGGAATCAAACTCTCCCTTATGTCACCTCTCTACCGAGGAATCCTGTGAGCAAAAACAAGTGTTTCATTATGGCAACGACATCAGTTTTAAAACTGCAGAAACTGAAGTAGCAGTTCAATTCGTTTTCACTTGCGATCTTTGTTTGGCCACTTTTACATCGAGAATGGACTTAAAAGAACACAAAACAACACATAATGGAGACGCCAACCTTTCCAAACAAGCACATATCTTCTGCAAATATTGTGGAATCCCGCTGGATTCACTAGTTTCTTTAGCTAAGCACCTACATGAAGAACACGATGAGAGGGGTAAACCCAAAATGAAACCTGACGCAAAACATTTTTCTTGTAACGTTTGTGAAAAGAATTTCCAAACAGCTGCTGCTTTGGCGTCTCACCTTGGCTGGCATAAACGTGGTAAACAGGAATCCAACGCAAAGTTGATCCAAAGTGCACATATAAAGCAAACATCAATACATGAACCAAAATTCCGATGTCTCACTTGTTTCTGTGAATTACCTAATGGCACAGCCCTGCAGGTTCATATACTTGAAAAGCACAGAATAATTGGTGATATCCTGCTTATTACCGGTTGCAATGCTTGTGATATAGATTTCAGTACTCAAGATGAATATGACACTCATAAACGCGAGTTCTGCCAGATGCAAGAACATGGTGAAATGGAATCATCCGAAATGATGGAAGAAGATATCGTGGTGGCTCTAAATTTACCAAAAAAATTCCCCTGCAAATATTGCAGCGTCGGTTTCAGTAGGTCTAATACCTTGGGATCACATGTTCGGAAGTATCACAAGGAGCATGTTCAGACAGAGTTCAAATGTACACAGTGCGGTAGAATGTTCAACAAGCAAAGCTCGCTGACTATTCATCTTAAAGTTCATGAAAAACAACGGGATGTAACAAGCTCCGCAACAAGGTTAATGTTGTCTTGCTCTGTTTGTAACATGAGATTTGATTTACCGAAGCAACTTTTAGCGCATGTTATGAGTGATCACCCATTTTGATTGAAATTAATCGGATCCTCCATATTGAGGATTGATATAGAATTGATTTATGTGTACAGGTTTTTTTTTAACTAGTATTTATAATAAAGCTAAAATAGTTGAAGGTTTTTTTTTGTCTCAATTGTATTTATTTTCAAGAGATGATTCGTTGACAAGTCGTCAGTTTGGGGCATCTATGCTGCCTACACCAATACCTCTTTAGATCCGTTGTTTGAGCGGCGTGAGCTCTCAACATTTTTCTTCTACCCGCGTTAGAAATTTTAGCATCCTTTCTGACAGGAACTGCATAGCATTTCTTCTGTCAGACCGATTAAAATCGTACGTTTGTTGAGCCTACAATGTCTTGATTTTGGTTGTGATTTTTCAGTGGAAAACCCTCTGACAAACTGTGTTAATGTAGCGAAGCGGTTAGATGTCGGCCTTTTAAACTTCTGCTTCCATTGGGCAAGGTTCGAATTCTGGAAATGGTAAAATATTTCATTTCATAGGAATCGCTAGGCATTGTAATTTGTCTAGATGCCAATTCCGACTTCTGGTGCTTGCTTAGAAAACGCACCGACTACCTGTGATGGTGCTGTAGGCTTTCGGAGTTTTTCTACAGCTGGAAAGTGAATGCGTCACCGAAAACCAGTAAGTCGCCAGAGCGCAATGGCGAATAAAAATAATAGCCGTCCTCTACCTGCACAGGCTCTGCCTTTGGGTACACTCTATGAGTGTTTATGAGGGAGTATTATAGCTAGATAGATAGTTTATTTGATTATGTTATGTTGCAAGAACGTTTATGACAAATTAAAATGTAATAAATATAATTGATTTGGCAGTGTCGAAATATATCTAGTGGTAGAAAATATTTTGAAATATTTTGTTAAGATTAAAAAAAGAATAATAGAAAAATAATGTGTATAATTAAAATTGCAAGTAAAAGCATAAAATCATTATTTATAAATTTAATTCATATAATCAGTTGTTGAGTAAAAACAATTTTCCAGTAGAAGAGTAGAAGCTACTTTACCCTCCTTTTGAATATATTGAGATTCAGTCGTATCAATCTCTATGACAGTTTATTATACAGGGTGTTATGTAAGTACGTGGTCAAACCTAAAGGAGTGATTTTTTGAGTGATTCTAAGACTTAAAGTTCATATAAACATAGGTCCGGTGATGCTTCGTTTTCAAGATAAAGGGTTTCAAAGCTGAAAAAGTCCGGAAGATCCATGTTCCATATGCAATAAGATGTATTTCTGTATTTGTAGTCGGCTTTATGATGTAAACTTAAGAGTGACTTTAGTTTCAAAACATACCACTTCCTGTTGAATAATACATACATAATAAAATCAAAATATTACAAAAAAATCCCGCGGCAATTTTCAAGGTAGAAAATTCCTACTATAATAATGCTGTGATTTGACCTGAACGTACATGAATGCTTTGAATTGATGGTTTCGATTGGTTGCAAGAATTGTCAAAAAATAATCAAATAAGGAAGTTTTTGTAAAATATTACTTTGACAGAAGACTAGTTTCTATGTAAATATTTTTATAGCATTACTACATCATTTAATACCTTCGCGCCCATCTCAACAATTTGGATCAACTGAAGTTAAAATGTGAAAATTTGAAAACAAAAACAAGGAATGTGATAGATACACAACGAATATTTTTTGAGGTTTAATGGAAAATAATTTTGAAATAAATGATATTGTTTCTTCTGAACGACTCTGCCTTATCCTTTGAGGGACAAACTGTTTTTTTATTTGATACATAAAAATCCATGTTAATGTTTATAATAAAATTCTCGTTTGTAAACCCCAGTTGTGAAAATCGTTCAAGTTATTATTTTATTACATAGGTAAAGTAAACTGTTTCAATTCTAGGCGACAAATCTTCACCAGTAGTTATGGAAATGCTCTGCCACTATTACCGAGTAAAGCTCTGTTAAAAAACATTTTTATTTTCAATTTTCTGAAATGAACCACTCGTTCTGGGAAAAATTTGTGATTTTACCAAAACCCATTTATCTACAGTAGACAAAATATTCAAAGATCATTTGAGGTTTACTATCAGAAAGTTAGAATCGAATACGTTTCGGTGAAATCTAAGAAACATGAAAAATTTCAATATGCCGTCCTCGAATATTGCCTTGTCAAAATTCTCCTTCTGATAGCCAATCCAGGAATTTTAAAAATGAATGATCCTAAATGCGTCCATAATGGACAAAACTCATTTTGGATGTCTGCTCCTCATTTGTTAGTTTGTTACTCAGTACTGGGAGACTTAAAGAAGTATAATTCAATAACAGAGCAGTACCACTCCTCATTATGGAAAATAGTTCCAATTGTGACCATTTCCCGCCAGCCAATTAAGTACCTGTGTTAGGGAAGCATCAGTGGCGGAAATGAAAATGCATGCCATTAACCCCTTAAACGAATAACAATTAGTAACTAAGTACTTACCTATAAATCTACTGCTTGTGTCGGTCTTTATTCATTATTTCTTCATTAACTGAGAGAAGACTATCAATTCGGCTAGCACTTGGTTTATTTTTTCTCATAGTTACGTCTATTGTAACTGCTGATACATAATTTCATCGTTCAGCACTTGTTAGAACGGTATATCCTGAGAGGCCTAGTTGTGAAGTGGTGAAAGAGTGTGAGATACCAATAAGTCTAGACAGCGTACCTACTGCGATTAGGGATTCGTTTCGAGAGACCTTATGTCGTTCCCAATACTTTCTAATTTTCCGATTCGTGGAATTTGGATTGAGGTGAGTAAATTGAATATTGTTGGTTGGCTTGATACGGTTTCCAGACATTTAGATAATTTTCATTAATCAAGTCCATATGTTTAAATATTTACTCATTTTGCAGGATTGTTCGATGAAAGGAGTACTTGTGGAAGGTATATATGACAACATCAATTGTTGCGGAGCAACTAAACACCGCAATGAAATGAGACCCCAACTCGTTGACGACTTTGATCAACGAAAACTACAATTTGCAGCTGGATTGAAATTGATGCCAAAGAATGTCATCCATAATTCCTGTGAACCTCTTTCCAAAATAGAGTTGGGTTATGTTGCCAAATGTAAAGCCATGGCCGATATGCATCGAACGTTTCTATGTGCTTGTCATAACGTACCATATCGGAGTCTGAGTGGTCTTTTGTCTCATCTAAGAACAATGAGGATATGGTTTCCATCGCTCACTTGTCATGACTGTATGACAACTTTCTCTAACCGTTCCACATATACTAGGCTCAAGAGATGTTCGTGTCAGTCATTGGATACAATAACAAGACTCAGTAAGATGCGTAAACGAAGCAAAGACAAAACAAGGCTCTACCAAAATTTTGAGTGTACAATTTGCAAGGTCATATTTAGTTTTCACGAAGACTTCCGTAGGCACGTCGTTGATAAACATTTGCCTGCCAGATTTCCTTTTAATTGCGCGTGTGGTGGAATATTCGATAGCATCGAAAATTACGAAGACCATGTTAATACCAGCTGCTTAGTGAATTATCATTGTGATCTCTGCTTCATTTCTACGAACACTCTGGATGACTTTACGAGACATGCGAGAAATATTCACGATAATTCAGATGGAATCATCTTGCTGCAAGATGATATTCACAGCATGAAAAAGCAAGTAATACCTAAGGTTAAATACCGTGTTATGCCGACTAACAAAGAAGAGGAGAGAGCTTCTTCAAAGTTTAAAAACCGAAAGTGTCCAGTATGCTCCAAAGAATTTTCATCCTATTTCAATATGATGCGACATTATAAAGTACACTTGGAAAAAATGGCAAAGGCAGTAGCAGAAGAATCTTTATATTCTGGTCCAGATTGCAGAGGCACCTATAAAGTTACTGAATGGCAAAATCACCTGGCAGAAAATCATGAATCACACGTTTGCGAAGACTGTAGCAAAATTTTCCTGGACCAAACTGAACTGGGACTACACCGGAGCATGCACTTCAATCTGAAAGTTCACAGAGATTGCAAAACGAAGTCAAATAAAAGCATTGCTATCAGTCCAGGATATGATAAGTCAAAGCTGGAATGTGAAGTGTTCATGAATAGTTCATCGGCAGCTGCATCCACAAGTACTAAGATAATGCGGAAGTATCAACTTCGACCTAAAAAAGTTGCTACAAATTCAAGTTTATCGGATCATAAGAAAAAAGGACATCTTGAGAGGAAAGCAGAGTTTTCCAAAGTTTTTCCTATGCCGTACAATCATGGTGATACTATGTGTAGAACTGGTGCGACAAATCACAAACGAGTGGCTGGGGATCAATCATATCACATATGCAAAATATGTTTTAAAGTGTTTGTTTCTAAGAACAATATGAACAACCACATGAGGTGTCATGGATTGGATGCCCGCGCAACTTCCAAAAAACTCCGGGCTACAAGGTCTACTACATGTCAGCTCTCTACCAAAGGATTGGAAAAAGATAAGGAAATATTCCAATATGGCAACGATAAGTGTTTGCCCTCCAAAGGACACAAGGCAGGAGCAAAATTCGTCTTCACTTGCGATTTTTGTGTGATGACTTTTTCATCGAAAACGGCTTTGAAAAAACACAAAGGAAAACATAAGCCTTCCAAGCAAGCCCATATCGTCTGCAAATTTTGTGAAATACCATTGGATTCAATAATTTCTTTAACGAAGCACATTCATGAAAAACACGATACGAGAGGTAAACCCAAAACAGCAGCGAGGCACTTGTGCAGAGTTTGTTCGAAGAATTTCCGAACAGTCGCTGCTTTGGCGTCTCACTCTGGCTGGCATAAACGTGGTAAACAGGGATCCAAAGCAAAGCTCACCAGAAAAGCCAAAGTAACCGCCAAGTTGACCCGCAGTTCAAAGATATGCATATGAACGAACCAAGGCTCCGTTGTTTCGGAACCCGGAATTACCTAATGACACAGACCTGGAGGTTCATATTCTTAAAAAGCACAGAAGAATTGGTGGTATCCTGCTTATTACCCGTAATATTGCTTGCAACATAGTTTTCAGTACGATTTTCTCCAGAGGCAAAGACTGCAAAAACGTGGTATCATAGGAAAAAACAATGAGGTTTAAACGAAATCAAGTATCTGAAAGTCCTGAGTCGACAAATTTCCTTGCAAGTATTGCAGCGTCTGGTTCAGTGCTACTAATGCCATGGGAGCACATGTTCGGAAGTATCGCAGGGAGCATGTTCACGCACAGTTCAAAGGTCCACGAGAACAAGATTCGCAACCAATTCACTGTTGTAAAATTAGATTTGATTTACCATCGGGTGTTTTAGCACTATAATCCATGATAAGGATATATGTATGATTTCGTTTTTTCCTTCTTTTATGTACAAATAATTTTTTAGTAAACCCATTTTCTTATTTCTATCAAATCAAAATTGCTGAAGAACATTTCTTTTTTCTTTATTGAAAGTATCCCTCGTGAATAAAAAAAGGTGATGTCAAAAATTATTGCAACTCCTACGGATAATGGAAATACAAATGTGGTCCAACGAAAACTTAACGCTCGATTTTCCGGAAATGAAAATGTGAAAAATCGCTCGGACCCGTCAATTTCTGATGAGGGGGAACAACTTTTCCGCTCTTTTCGCCCCCGTAACTTCAACCCTCTAACGGGGGTGAGAACAACCCCTTAATTTTGAATTGGGATGAGGGGTGTTGCGTGACCTCATTTTGAAGATCTTATCGAGTATTATCTGATCCTGAAATTTCGCTTCAAAAGTTCCATTGATAACGAAATGACAGGTAAAATAGTGGAATAGTACTTACTTAGTGTATTAAATGCTTGAAATATGCACCATTCACTTCCATGCTGCAGGTAATATAAGTTTTGCTGAAAACGTTGACGTACATTATTCAAGATTTCTGGTGTAATTTGACGGCATTCATTAATGAGCCGACGTCGCAAATCATCCAGTTTGTCAGATCTAGCACTCACAAGATATTTGCTCTCTAGTGTCTTCATTTTTTGGTAGAACCTATTCAGGGCTGGTCGTGTCAATTTTATTTTGTTCACTTTCTTATTGAATTTGTTATGCCCTAGTAGAGATTCAGCAATGGTCATGGTTGCTCGGTGAATATTAATAATATTTAAGCAAGAAAGAATTCACCGTTTCCTTAACAATCGCATTTCATGAAACAAAAACTCATGGTCATAGCAATTATTTCTCTTTTATTAATGTTTGAAAACAATTCATGAAAGTGTAATCATCTGTTGTTGATTTGACAACAGTTCTCAGAGAATTACGAAGTAGTCTGTTAAATAAATTATCCATAATCAAATTTCGTTCATTTCAAGTAATGATTCGAAATGATAATGCAGGCCATAAAATAAATAATACCTTGTACTCTGAATGCACAAACATTTTAATATAAACTTAAAAATCGTACAACAATATGAAAAATTATAGACTATTATACACATATTACTTTCTTATTTATGGGATAGAAAAACCCTCTCTCACTATATTTAATGTAATATAGAATAAATTTACTACTTAGTAATCATAATAATTTAATGAATTAGAGATGTAACAAACTAACACAGATAGTGACATTTACATACATGAATGGGCCCGCTTAGAAATGATTCAGGCCCTGCAATCTCGTTTTTAGTTGGTAGCAATGAATACTTTCTCGAATATTAATTTTGCAGGAGCCAGAACATTTCTTGTGTGGCAAATTCTACGCATTTCTAACTTTTACAATAGTAAAAAAGAGCCATCACATTCCTTAGGGCATCAGTCCCTCTTTATTAGGTATATATTTTCGAAAAGAACTATGGTACAATCGCCATCTCTGAAATTATGGGTCACTATGCTAGTGGATGGAGCCTCCATTACATCTTCAGCAATGAATCAATTGGACTGAAAAATGGACATGTCATAATATGCCATCATAGGGGATAACTGATAGAAGTATGAAGTATATTTTTATCTATGGGAACCTAGATAGGGACACCTATTATTTCAGAGACGTATTTTGTAACTCCATTAGTTGCCAGAAAAAACTTGGCGATATATTTCATCTAAAAAATGTCTACAATGTGTATATACGGTTGGTTACAGGATTACACGAATCATAAACAACGAATAGGTTTGTAACTAGGATTATATACAAATCTTAGATAAAATGCAAGTACTTACAAGCAAGTATACAAAATAATTGAGTAATCTATAATTATTATGAATCATGTACATTGTGTAGCTTGCGACTAGTGGATATATTAAGATATCAAACATTTTTGTCTTCAGAAATAAAGCTAATAGTAGAATCTCACTCAAAAACTCATGTCACGCAAAACACTCCAATGCAAACAAGTCGGTTCAAAAACAAAGTGATATCTTGATAAATCAAAATGTCTTCACAGGTAACGCACACACCATTGGCGAATATCTTACCACTCTATAGTGGTGACAGATATTATCCCGTATTAAAAACCCTCTCAGCGTTTAGACGCCATTTGAAGCTTAAAAAAATATTTTTTATCACGTGGAGGGAAATATCTAACTAGTAACTTCCATAATATGTGTATTGATTTATTCAAAGAATTCACTACTACCAAATTGTGCTAAAGTATTCAAAGAACTACTGTAGTTGATATTTTCAACTACATGACTCCATGCTTTTCATTTGAGTGTGTTCTGTTTGACCTACTGAAGGATGTTCCTCAATAAAATTGTTGTCTACCAATTTGTCTAGAGTCGGTATATTAAAGTGGTCTATCACCTAGTACACTGTAGTAATTGTATTTTAATTTAGTATTCATTTAATGAAATAGTTTCAACAAAACACATCTCTAGTGAATATATATTGATCATTCTACCAAGTAGTATCATATACAATAAATTGAAAAACAAATATATTATAATACTTTGGCGTCGGCTTTCACTTAGTAGACGATTACTAACACTCCATTATTATTATTATTTGTGTTACATTTTATGTAGTTGAAGAAAAGGATATGAACCAGTTCCTGATCGATGTACTTACCAAACTCGTTAATTTCAATGACTTGCTTTATACTTACTTATAAAATCTTGTATCAATTCCCATAAAAATCGTTCTTTGGCTATTACATCTTCACAGTTCACCCACCATTCATTATTGGTTGTTTTGTTCAACATTTTTTTTTTAACTTTTCGTAGATGCTTACAAGAAAATTTTCAAGATTCAGAAGATTTTTCATCATTACCAAGTACAAGTTCCTCTTTCTAGAAAGTTAAAAAATGAACATATAATAAGTATGCAGATTCAATTTTATATTTTGGTAATTTATTCCCAAAATAATGATTATTTAATTTTCTCATAGATGTAATGAAAAATTATTAGGTGTGTTGCTTGGCTGATGACTGATTTTTTCTTATATTTTCTCAAGTTTCATTCTTTATGTAGACGTTGAGAGTCTACTGCTGAGTGATCGGTGTCATAATAATGTTTGGGTTCTATTAAACTTCGATCATAAAACTAATTAGCGAAGTCGATTCTTCAGATCGCATGACCTTTGTTGGAAAACGAATATTGCCCGTTACCGCCACTACCAAACTTCTGCACAGTGTTCATTTCTGCAGACGTGGAAGTGATCGAGATATTTCAAGTATCTTTGTGAGACTTCCACTACGTTTAATCTTGACATCTCAGAGAATGATCAATACCATTTATTTATACCATTTCTACACATAAACAATTCATTTCCAAATAACATGCACTATACCCATGCAATACCGAATAGTTCAACTACTTCCTGCTCTGTTGACCAATTATTTGCACCAATATAACTGGTCAGATTTGTATCACTTGGAGTGATTATTCTAAAGCATCCAATCACATTTTGAAAATTTCAGGTAAATTTCCATGTCATTTATACATTCATTTCAATATTTATGCTTTGCAATTTCAGATGTATAAGCTTTCAGATTCATTCCCATTTCCTTTTTGTTTTCTAAACATTTATATCGGTTTGGGAAAATAAAACTAGAAAGGTATCTGGATAATCAAATGATTCACCAACTGGTGAAAATTGATTCCCAAATTTACTTCTCAGTAGAGACCAAAGAAAACAGAAAGAATCTGGTCATGATTTAGTAGTTATTTGACAGATGAAATTGTAAAGTTGAATATCTCGTGAAATAAGCGTTTCATAAGTTGAATTTTGATTTTTCGTTGAAAAGATCTGTACTTATGTTTAATTAATACGATTAACAAATTAGCCAGTAAGATAGCAATTAATTTACAATGATATAGTAACAAGTTCAGGTACGCATAAAAAATAACATAGTGCAATCAAACTATCGGCTCATAACAAAATATATATTATATTAAGTTAACAAGTTTATACAAATAAAAATAAACATCAGTGAAAAAGTAACAAAAATCAAGCAGTAAAAAATAGCACATTATCTCTCTTATTTGAGAAGAGGAAGCATCTAAGACCCATTGGGTTGCAGTAACATGCAATACTGAATGGAGGAAGCCGCGTCCACACAAATCTCCCAACATGCTACCAAACTTTTGATACATTACAGTTACTATGACGTTATGACTACGGAATATCACAAATTCAGTACCTTTATAACAGATCAATATTATTGCATATACTAGGAAGAGCTATTCCACACAAAGCTGCGAGTTTGTGTTGACGGGGTTTGATCTAATATTACATTAATTTTTGGTTTTGTAGGACCCAACATGATATGCCAACACTTATTATAAACATGTATCGTTCCATGGGACTAGATGACAGCTTGAGCTTTTCATACAAAAATAAAAAAATACATACAATATAAAAAATTTAGGAAACACTCTACACTACAAGAATACTGTAAACACCATTATATAAAGTAAGAAACATCTAGGATCTAAATGACTACGATTTATAAAAATCTAATATATCAAGCTGGGATCTTTTTCTTAGTCTTATTGTATCTAATAGAATAATTTTTCACTGTGATAATTCTAAAATTACTGCATTCTACTTTTCCGCCTTGGGCATTTTTTTTCATTGCACCTAGACTTCCGAGGACATTTTAGTTGTAGATGGTCTACAAGATATTCATTAAATAATACAATGATTTCCAGTTACACATCATTCAAACATGTGTATGTATTCTAACAATAATTCAACAATTCTTCGAATAAGAAATTTTATCAAATGTCTTCACTAGTTTGTGCCAGACAAACATAATTCACTTAAATCATTATGCAAGTATCAAAAATAGAAAAGTGACTAACTAGTTATAACATCTTCCATACAAAAAATAATATATAAATTAAGTTATTTACAAATTATTTCACTTCACTCAGAGAGATCTAAATTAATCTATGAGCGGACATTTTTCCAATATAAATATGTTTGAAGTTTTCTGTTATTACAATATTTTATCAAAACTAACACTATTATATACAATTCGCCTAAACACTTGCCTAGTAACTTGAATAATTTACCTACACAAAAAAAAATAAATAGGAACTTTAATAAAATTGAAAGTCTGCCTTGTAATGTAAAGAAATTAGTTGAAAAAAAAAATTGGGCAATATGTTCATTGAACCACTTACACGGCCATAAGCAGAAATATTGAATATAATAATTAGCATTTACTATTCATCTTCCTTTCTTCCTTTCTTTTGTATTATTTAACTTATTTCACTAAATTCTTGAAATTAATTTCTTAGTAAAAAATCTCGTATCATTTTCCTTCAATTTTCAAACGTTTCAGTTGAGCTTTATGATGCAATGAAAAATAAACCATGAAATGGAAAAGTAGAATGGCTCGAGGAGAATTAGACGATAAAACCATGAAGAAGTTGAAGAAGTGTCAACTTATGAACTAATTAATTAGTGCGATACTGGGAAACATCTGCGGTTGGTTTAAAATTCTGAGTTGATTGTGAAACACACTGACTGATTATCTCAAGCACGAGTTTTCTGATTGACATATATTATTTTTTCCATTGATGGTTATATAACAGTAACTATTATCAAAAATTGAAAGTAACAATGCTATTTTTCATAAAAGCAGCATTTCTCCAAGATTGAACAATAGACATGAAACCATGCTTTCGAGTTTTCATGATAATAAATATCACCACGAACGCAATATCTTTTATAGCAATGCTGATGATTGTGTAGCAAAATTTCACTCATGTGAGTGTTATCACGAAATGATAAGTATGTTTAATGAAAACAGGTTTGGAATAATTGTTATGTAATGCTACATATGGAGTTTCTCTGTTGCCAGGTCCAGCCTGAAGCACAAAGGAACATATCTTAGAATATCAACATTCTCGCAAAATTTGATAGCTTCAAAATTCATTAACAACTCGAACAAGTCTTCAATGTCCTCCTTTTTCTCAAACCCATCTGACATACAATTAGTTGACCCTCCAACAACTCTTCAATGTGTATATTCCAACCTCAAATTCCCCTCAAGTGAGTGCAAATATCTGATACTGAAAAGACCCTTGCCTATGAAGATCCTCAGTTGGCCACTAGGAGATGTTGATACTGTCCAGCAGAAGGATATGGCCAATTGTTGTCTAACAGCTTTCCGTTGTCCTGAGGTGTTGTTGGAGCTGACTGAGGAGCTCCGACGGGTCCGTTGTTGGGGTAATAAGGACCTACAGGTGTAGAGTGCTCGAAGGGAAGTTTGCCAGGGTACACATCAGGGCTCAAGAACTGGTTGGAAGACTCGAATACGGAGCGAGGGGGAAACTGAGGTGGATAGTGGCTGTGGGGAAAGTAGTATGCCGAAGGATCTGGAGACAAGGCTCTGCTTGCTGGAGAGTGATGGGGAGGAGGCTGGTGGATCTGTTGTTGCATTGCTCGCTGCTTGATGTAGTTGGAGAATTCGGTTGGAGACATTCTGAAAAAGAAACATTGCTATTGAGAAGTTCTAATGGAAGTATATGTGGAATATTGTTTCATTGCAAAGGGTACCCTACCAGTATATAATAATAATAATTCCAAACAATGAAAATTACCTAATGTGGTAATAAAATACAAATAATGAGAAAATCTCCAGAGTTCACCAATTGGTGCTCTGCCACTTATCAATGTGGTAAAATTCAATACCTATTATTTTATATCTACCTAACTTAAGCTCATCTGTGTTTCTAAATTCAATACAAATATTATAACCTGGAGTCAAAATATGACTTTTTTCCCATAAACATGTGTCCTAAAATTCTCCCCCTCTAAGCTACAGACGTCGCAAGTTGCCAGAAAAAAATCGTTAATTTTGAATTGTGGCTACAAATATGCATAAAATGTTAGGAAAATATACAGGCCCTTGGTTTTTGGACGCTCTATCAATTTCTTGCTTCAAAAATAAGGTAACTCTGATTCAAAGACGTGAAATGAGGGTTGCCTACAGTTTTTATACCAAACATTTTCTTTTCTCGCAAAAAACACTTGAACATCACAATTAAGTTAGCCATGAAAAACCCTAAAATTTTGGTCTCTTGCATTATTTTGAATCATTCAACCGTGTTTGAGAAAATCGGTGGTAAATGGAAGGGAAGTATTAAGCCGTAGACACAATGGAAGTTTTATGTAATAAGTTTTGAGATTTTGGATATCAATTTTACAAATAGAACAAGATGCAAAACAGAATTGGAAAATGAAGCTTGAATTTTACCAACAAGATTGTTTATGAGTCATAATCAGAATTATGATGGCAATGATACTTTCGCTTCAAAAACTATTCCAAATTAAAACTAAAAACATAAAACTTCCATTGTGTTTCAGCTTTAACTGTGCTATTCTTATTTTGTTTCTGCCAACAAATGATGTTGATGTTTTATGTCAAATAAATAGCGGTATATCATAATCATCAGGTCATAATCAAGCTCAGAAAACAAACGGTTTAATTTCAACAAATGAGCATTATTTAAATGATGCACTTTTTACACCAACTTGTTAACAATGATTCATTCAACGGTGACGTAGTCACTATAAAGTTAGTATTCGAAATGCCCTTCTCTTGCTAGAATACAGCCCCCCATCCGTCTTCGCATAGACTGACGTACGCGTTCTACAACTCCAGGAGTATTTCTTATAGAGTCAAATCCATCAATGATTCATTGACGAAGCACTTCAATGGTAGGCACTGGTCCTGCATTATGAACTAGGCTATTCAAATACCCCTGGACAAAAGAGTCCAGCAGGTTGCAATCAGGTGAGCGTGGAGGCCAAGGTATTGGACCTGCTCTGCCAATCCACAGACTCAGAAACCCCATGTTTAAATAAATTCGCACAGTTAAACGAAAATGAGGTGGAGCACCATCGAGCATAAACCATAAACGTTGACGAATGATTATAGGCACGGAGTCTGAATCACCTTTTGAGTTTTTTGCAAGAAGTGCGAGCATGTGTCGCCATTTAAAATTCTTGGGACTAAAAATGGTACAGTTATTTAATTTTCTATATTTCCGGCCCATACATGTAGGCTAAACTGCTCCTGATGACGGTTTTATCTAATCTCGTGCGGATTTTCTACAGCCCAGACATGAATATTGTGGAAATTTACTACTCCATCGCGGGTAAATTTAGCCTCATCAGTGAAAAGGACGCGGGATGAAAAATTCGGATTTCTTTCGCACTTTTCAAGTACTTACCTACCGCAAGAACTGCATGCGTCGCGGAAAATCCTAAGAAAGCAATGAACATGTTATGGGAATAAACTATTTTCGAACAAAAACCCGCTAGATAGTAACATGTCAAACACGCAAATCCAGGGCTATTTGCTTAGTGCTTAATTTGGGATTTTTATCAATGCGGTTTTAAGTTTGTTTCTCTATCACTGGGTTACGGACGACGCGCGGTCTGCCCGCATCGTTTCTGGAATCTTATCGTACTCGCGAAGAATACGATGAGTGTTTGCAAAATTTCTGTCGTTGGGTAGACGGCAAATAGGAAATCTTATTCCGTACAACCTTCGAGTTTCAACTGAATTACCATCAGCCAGCCCATAAACAAAATTGATGTTAGCGAGATGTTCATTTGAATTATTTTCCATTTCAACGCATAAGACTCAAAACAAAATTCACACTAAACCGAAAAACATATACGTCACATTTACAAGTAAATCAAAGTGATGAACGCCATAAGTGTCAAAAGGGGAAAAGCAAGGGTTTGCAAATTTTCTGAACATTTGATGCATATGGATTTGCAGACAATGTTTCAGTATGATTGTAGGCACAATTCGAAATTTACGATTTTTTCTGGCAACTTGCCATGTCATGTCTGTAGCAGGAATACGCCCTTGAAATATTTGTATTGCATTTAGAAACACCCTGTAAGTATATTTTTTGTTTTTGAGTCACATATTATTTTGTTATTTGACCATAAACTATGTTAAAAAAGAGAGGACATTATTTTTTCAGAAATGTTGAATAGAGAAGAGGTTGAGGCTGTTATAAGTGTTGACATATTATTGTACCGCCATAATTAATGATGTTTTGCGAAGTATAGTTTCTACACGTTAAACTGGAAATGGATTTTGTGAATTTATGGCCTTTCGTCAAGGACATACAATTCTACATGGAAAATATTTGAAATTTTTGGAACCGTCCGACAATAATTACGATTATCTCAAACTTCTGTTGAATAATTGTAACACTTATTTTTCTATATTTAAAAAGAAATCAGCTGCGAGGCTCTTAATTTCATGACGTCATAACTTCGTCGAATCGAAACTTCTTCCCGTTCTCAATATCGAATATTCTTATTAAAGTCTAGCATTTCTTGGATGTTCTAGAATTTTTCACTTTATGAAAACCCAACCTCAAGATTTGAAAACTGTTGAAGCAATATTTATTGTCTCAACTGTCGAAGCTCTTTGACGTTTAATGACAAGTTTTTGATCGAGTTTTTGAATTGTCAAGTGTCTTGAAGGTTCAGGTCGTGTAATTTTTGGCCCAAGCTAATAAATGTAGTTTTACAACGTGTGTATCACTCATTTGATAATCAAACATAATAATTCATTGATTGATTATTATTATTACTTTAAGTAATATATTGAATAAACTTCGAAAAGTGTGCATATACGGAAAGGTACAAATAAAAGAAAATAAATAATTCCAATTGGATGATGATAATTGAAAAGCACCAAATTGCAAAAACTGAGGTAAAGGTTCCAAACGACAACGTTACTTTAATTCGTTATGTGTAAAAGTGTTAAGCGCCTTTTAGAATTCTGGCGACATCTATTGACTAATGATCCGAGTGACTTTGAATGCAAATGTAGTTGCCCTTTATAGAAAAAATCCAACATTACAATACCGTTCGTAGAATGTGATCAAAGTCGCTTGGTTCTTTTTCAATTATCATCATCCAAATACGGTCGAAAATATCTTTCTCTGCACACATATCCACAAAGTGGAAAAATGAAGCAGATATCTAACAGAAAACTTCTTTCCCATACGGATATTGAATTATATCTGTCAGGATATATTGTAAGTGCTGATTGTGATGAAACCATTGAATATTATCCTTCATTTTGTTGAAAATAACAACCTGCATTCATGCATGTTTCCAGGTTATTTCCTCCCATCGATAGATCAGACAACAAGAGTCGTCATGTGGGAACATGTGGAGAGAAGGGTATTTTCGACCGTAGTTGGAATTATTTCTTTTCATTTACTACGCAACCAATAAATGACTTTATGTTTTGATAAAATTTTCAAACACACTACGAAAGAAATTACATTTAACCAATTAAAATTGAAGCAGAATTTTTTATTATTCAATTTCGTTCACATGAAATAATTTTGTGAGTATGATGTGTAGCTTCCTGTTTATTCCCGAATGTCAGAACTGTGTTTAAATTGATGAAAACAAATAAAATCGACACCATAGAAAGTGTAATACTTCTTCAAGATCACCTGCAGATATTCTCGTTAGAAGATGTGTCAATCATATCACAGAGCGTTTGGAGATACATGAAATATTTTTAAACTTTCAATGACTTGAACTTGTAAAGTATTTTCTGTTTGAATGTCAATATCATCAATTCGTAAATTTCATCGAAATTTCAGTATAATAGTAAACGTGATATTTGATTAACAATGACATTTAGAACAGCGTTCATATAGAATTTTTTTTGCACAAAACCGAAATCCTCACTTGAAATGAATTGTGTGACTCTAAAAATAATCCTCCATAATGAAATGTCAGTTTTGACAACTTTTGTTGTGATAGCCGAAGTTTTCAGGGACTCGATATTCATAAAAGAATATTGAGTTGCTTGAAAGTTAAAGTTTCGCTAAAGTTATTTCGCCATTTTCAAAGCACTGTGAGATACAGAAAAGGAAATGAACAAAAAACATGGGCAATTCGATACTATTATTTTCAAGAAACAACTATGCAATGATAATTTTTTTTAGACGCTTTGTTATTGGGGCAAAACTTAATTCTCAGACGAGTGAAAACAACTCTGTAGAAATGAAATAAATCTATCAATATATCTATCAATTTATCTATCAATATATCTATCTATCTATCTATCTATCTAGCTATCTACTTCATACATTGGTTACATAAACTGACTTTTTCAGATACAGAAGATACCTAAACTTCAATTTTACTCATCTCACGAAACAAAAATTGAATAACATACCGTATTTGATGAATACAAGATTTTATTAAAGTTACATTGGAACAATGAAAATATCATTCCACCAAAAACAAGTATCCTAACACAATATAAATATTACCCTAACTGTTAAAAAAGTTGAACCATTTGAAAATATTAAACACTTCAGAAAAGCTGGGTACCTACTATTTTCGAAGATTCTACATCAAATATGAAGAATGCATACAAAATGTAAATATACCAAGACAAAATGTTTTCGGCAGAACCAAGGAAAACCCTGTCTAGATTTTATGTCAAATGAATGTCTTCTATTAAATCCCTTGCTTTGAGTATAAAAAAAGTTACGTGGGACAAACCAGAAGACACCTAGAAACACGCCTAAAAGAACATGACTAGGATATACAAAATAAATTGACGGCAAGAAAACGCATTTCACTACTTGAGCATTGTAAATAAATTAAATGAACTTCGTTTTTGAGTTGGCAAACACAGATGTCTATCTGACGGATGTAGTATATAGGAGATGCGACTGAAATGATTTATGATGATTTTTATTTCATTATTTTTAATGCTTTTCATCAGTTTCTTGATGGATATGTTCTCATTGTTATATTTTTGAATAATTATTAGAAACGCAGTATTTTTGGATTGGTACGATTGAGGAGAATTCAACTAACTATTACTCCAAAGCTGTTCCACTTGAGAAAATTGATTAATGAATGATGTAATAAGTATTATTGGAAAATCTAACGGATATATGCATTGGAAATATAACTTTGTGATATAGTAAGCTGTGAAAAAAATTGATACTGATAGAACATTTTGGAAAAACAGTAAAACATAAGGAACGTGACTTACGAATGATTATTAAAGTTGCACCCCAACCTTGGTTTTACCATGTCCGCATTATCGCTGCAACTGGCACGTTCCAATCTGTAAATTACGTGGTATCTTAGGGTATAGATGGTTATTTGGTATAAATAGTGTATATATACAGAGTTAGTCACATTCATCATGTTATTGATAGTTTATATAAAAATTGAATATTTAATTCATGTGAGAAATTTTTGCGAGTTTGTGAAAAATGTACAAATCCATGTTTTTACAATATAGTAATTGATTTCAGCAATAAAGGGAGACAAATTCGACTGACATTGTTAATAATAACACCGAATTGAGTCTTTTTCACTTTAATATGAACCCTATCGGATGATTGAAACAAGATTTTCATTCTGAAAGAAAACTTGTGAGTTAGTAAGGTTTTGAGTGATACACTAATCATATATACCCACAATACCAGGTAATTTTTAGAAAAAGTGAACACTTTTACCATTTTTTCAAAATAAATAAAAAAATATTATTTTTAGAACGCTCCCACCTAAACACTTCAGAAAATGTAAATTCACTCACTGATAATCGAAAATGAAAGTTGGTAGGTATTCAATTACAACTGAATTATAAATAACCCCTCAAAATATAATAATAATAATAATAAACGATTTTATTGATAGAAAAAAACATAAAACATAAACATACTTAATTGAAAATTTTCTACCATAGGGCAAGTTAGCTTTTGTCTGAACCGCAAGTGACAAGACAAGTGACCTCTTTCACTCAACTTAAGTAAAATAATGCAAAAACAAAAATGTACCATAAAATGATAATAAATACAAATTTATTTACAGTAAATTAATTTCGGCAGTAGAGAATTATTGTCAAACAGCATCGGGTGCTCATATCAGGAGTTGGACCAGTCAGAAATGCAAATCACAAGTTTGGAGTAATTTTTTCATCCGTTTCTTGAAAGTGTAATCGGCATAAAAGTGGCAGGTGCTAAAATGCATATGATTATGAAAATCATGTGTATACAGAATAAAGAGTAATGGACCCAAAATCGAACACTGTGGAACACCGTTTTCCATAGCTAGGAATTCAAAAATGTCTCTATCTACCATGACATACACAAGTAATGCTTTTAAATCGAGACGTAATCTTACGATCATTCTAGGTTACCTCAACCACATCATTTATTGAGAATATTCGACTTAAGTCAAACCATATAATTTGAATCACAAGCCAAAGGACCACGCACACTTCTTATGCAAAAAGTATTTCTGTCGAATGGTCCAAAATTTCAATATACTGTTGAACTCGGGCTTCTAAACAGAAGTTACCGTGGGCACACAAAAATTCTATGTATAGTTTACGAGGTACAGAGTGTTGAAGTTGTAAAATGTCTCAAAATTATTAGTGGGATTGATGTTTCTGTGTTGGATACATTTGATGAGAACGACGGAACTCATAATATATAAAAATTTATTTTATATAGAGAGGGGATTGAAAGAATATGTGTTTTATTCGCTTCGGATTATGTAATTCAATCAATTCAAAGTACCGATTATATGTGTCATGAGACGACTTGATGAAACGTTAATGTTGAGTAGTATACAGTGTGACTCAAGAATAAACGAAACCAATAAACACCCTGTTTGAAATAATAATCGGTAAATTTTTTTGATTTTTAATATCGAATTTTCAAAAAACTAGACAAAGAAGAATTCTGTATTTCCTACAAAAGTTCATATGATAGATATATCGTCTATAAAATGAGAAGATATCAGGAAAATTACCTGATCACATTTCTTCATACAGGGTATTTCTGCAATGTTAATATTTGTAGGTATTGTTGAGTCATATTGTATAATTCATAATTTACATTATGTCAAGTGGCGACATGGCACATATAATTAGTGCACTGAATTGATGAAATCACGTAATCCAAAGAATATATAACGAAGACAAGTATAGTTTCAATCTCCTCTGTATATTGAAATAATATTTATATTTCTTGAATTCAGCGGATCTTATCGGATATTTCTAACGAAGAAGCTTCAATTTTCTTACGACTGATGACATTGATTCTTCTTTCTGAAAATATTTTCATTATCCGTAACTCGGAAAAAGTCTTGATTTACCCTGTATATTGTTTGGAAAATTATTCGAAAACATAATGATGCACTCGTCGAGCATAATACTGTGCAGTAAAAAACCCACTAATAATTTTGCATGATATAACCACCAATAAAGTTCAGTTAATAATGCCCTGAAAGTGTCATTTCATACAACTTCAACCCTCTGTATCTCGTAAACTATACATAAAATGTTTGCGTGCCCATGATAAATTATATTCAGAATCCCGAGGTCAACAACATATTGAAATTTTGGACAATTTGACTCAAAGACTTTTTGCATAACAAGTGTGCGTGATCAATTCACTCGGAATAAAATTTGATGATGATTCGATTTTCACAAAATATTTCCTTGGTTTGATAGATTATTTGCGAATAATATATCATTCTTTTTTTGATTAGTTTTGCTGAGATCCACATGATGAGTTGATCCTTGAGACTTGCGTAATTTCCTTCAGTTTCAATAAAAAGAAACAAAAACAGAAAACAACTATTTCCTTTGCTGATACTTCGATGCATATTGAATAACATCTGCAGAAAATATGTGAAAAATTCCTAAACTAAATTGAACAACTGTGCAAGAGCTTCATACAAATTACTCACAATCCACATAAATATGGGAGCGTAAAATATTACTGTCTTTGATAGATAAGTATTTCGTACGGTTTAACATTAATTTCCATATTTTTATTGGGTAATTATTACTTACTATTTAGGAATAGATATTCGTCGCTGCAAAATAGAGATCTGACCATGATTTCCGTTACCATACGGTATATTACAGTGTTAATAGAAGATGGAACATTTTTGTATTCGGTATGTGAACAGCTGTTGTGAATTTTTCAACCTTCTCATAATCAATCTCTGCTTTCACCTATTCTGTACATACTTTGGGATAGAAGGACATTCTGGAATATTGCCAGTTGCCACTGCCACTGCGACCTGATTTTTCTCTCTTAACATCCTCGAGCGAGTCTTTGAAGCATGAATGAGATGGGTGACATGTTTAAACCAAAGGCCTTCAGATGGTCCACGAAACTTTTCAAACACAAGTGAAACATTTCGAAGAAATTCATACGAAACAGTGGGGTACAATGATTTCCTAATATTAGATAGATTACGGGACGCTACTAAATTTGATATTTTTATTCCAAATGAACTAACAAGAGCTCCTTATTATCTTGAATGAGCATGCCAACTTTTTATCAAAATCTGCCCAAAAGTTTTTTATTGTTTTTTTTTATAAAAACTTTGACACCCTATATCTCGAAAACGAAGCAAGTTAGGACACATGCTTGTGTGAAAAAAAATTTTTTTTGTCTAAACAGCCGATTCTAAACGTTTGGCGGTTTAACCCTGGGTCACCTTGTATATTCGAAATGTTCACCAGTAACTTCATGTTATGTATATATGCATGTATTATTCGAAAAAAAAATTTATTCTTCATGCAGCAATACATACTTTTATTTAACATTTCTGCCAAGTGAATATTTTAATAATAATAAAATGTAAAAGTAACAACAAAATAATGGACATAAATGCGGTTAATCTTGTCTCAACAATAATTGAGTTTTTAAACGTTGACTAAAAGTTTGATTCTCATGAAATGCGGAGATAAAAACAGAACTCAGTATTAGCTATGCTATTTACAGTTTCTGAAGAGTTTCTATTTACACTCATCGGCCTATGAAAATTTACTAATATTCAACATATTTTAGGTTCGAAGCGTTCAAAGATAAAAAAATATTAAAGAAGACAGTCTTCATAGAACTTCACTAATTGCAGCAGACAATGGGATATTCCAATGATCGGTGTTACATTATAAATTTGTTCTATTGGATGATTAAGAGGCATACTCGACACCGCCAGAAAGTGGTATGCACACTCAAGACATAATATTATTTGAACTTTTTCTTGTCTGGCGTTGTATTTATGTATTTTATTGTTTTCAATCCAAAGTTGGAAATCTCTTTTTACATGTACACCAGAAACGTGTTTCCGATACGTTTTACAATCAAGCATGTGGCGTTTGAGTTTGCAGTGCCCAGTAATGCTTAAACCCTGTTTTTTCTCATTGCTATCCCGGAATGTCAAGAAAAACTCGACCAAGTATGCTCCTAATACTATGATGCTTCACCCATAACGTAGCGAATCCCCTGCATAACTTGAAGGAGGCAGGGAAGTTAACCCGAGCAGTGACATGCACTCACAGCATCTAAAGCCTACACAAGATCGTAGGGTCGGCGCAATCAGTAGTTTGTGAGAGTCTTGCTGTTTTCTTGTGCATGCGCTGAATGCTTTGAATGGACTAGGACCGGTATACTGCCCAGGCTGTTAATCCATTCTTGGCAGTGCTAAATTCTAACCAATTACAGGTTCTGGCCCAGTGAACTATGTTTCATCCCCACCCCTTTGCCAAGGCGTCCGTTATTTTTTATTCTTCTAGTCCAGTGCACAGACCACCTATTCTATAGACGCTTCACGCCACCTGTGTTGGTCGGGGACTATTTGGTAGTTCGTGGTTCCCACTAGCGGAGGTCGCAGAAGTAAACTGTCAAATTTTGTGCTTGCACAGATGACTGGACAGAAGAAACGGAAAAATTAAACGCAATTTGTGTCCAGAAGGTTTCTTTCAGAAACTGTTGCATTTAAATAATGTTTCCGATTTCAGACCACTTGACCCGAGGAAGGCAAAGATGAAATTTTTGGATAAGCCAAATTCTATTGACCAATCAGCTCATCAGTCGCATGGACTATTGCCTTGAAAAAAGTGCTCTCATACTTGCTTGTTCTTGGTCGCGGAGCCTGCAGAAAAAGATATCTGAACATCTGATGACTTCACATTCCATTCAACACCATTCTGTTATGGAGACATTCCAAATTCAACAGTCCAACAGTTCCTGTTGTCCGGAGAAGTATAATCGATCAATCGTTTGCGAGTTTTTACGTCGACTTGTCGCAGCTCCTTCTGAGTCCATTTCACCATTCTAAAGGAGTAGGGAGAAATCGGAACGGCAAGCACATTTGTTTCAGCAGCTGTTTCTTGCCTGAGGACTAGATCTGTCTGGGTTTGAGCTGATGGTTGCCTCTGCGGGAGTTTTTAACTGCGTTGGCGTCTTAAAAGCATGATGATGTCGGATGCTTCCGTCTACGAGATGGAAATCTTATCTATATTTCTCGAATATCCCTTTGCTGAAATTAAATCTGGGATATTTGTCGATGCCAAATTCCATCCCGACAGTATACGCGTTTTTGGATAGATCCTTTTCTCCCGAGGCAGAACGTTTTATATCAACCATGTCTAATGTAATGGCGACTTCAACCTACCATTTATTGAGGGCTGACGCAGTTGGAGTTACAGGTTTCCCCGAATGCAACGAACAGTGGCATCAAGGGGAAGCAGAATAGGGGAATGCTAAGGAAATCATCCTGGAACAATTGATACTCGGTCTGTTTGAAAGCTGACTTGACCATATCTTTTGGTGAAGCGAGTTCTCCAGAACAAAATCAGCTCTCCAATGCAACTAAATACCTGATGAGATACCGCAAGGTAGGTATCAAATGCCATGCTATAATCGATCCATGCCATCGAAAGGTTACGCTTATTCTGCAAAGGATCCTGCGTCATATACCTATCCTTCCTAGTCAGGTTCATTCAACGAGGCTCCAATATATTCATAGGGCACACGACTAAAATAGTTTTAATTTGGTCATCGAGGAGGCTCATTCCAGCAAATATTATTATCATGTCCAGAAATCATGGGTGAAGAGAAATCGAGATGAATTGGTAACTAGATTTGAGAATACCTTCTCATGAAACGCGCTGTTCCGTTTGCTGAAGGAAACAGTCCTGACACAAATCAATATCTATATAGGAGCTTGACTTTGATTTTTAATAACGAGACCAGAATTCGAAGTCTTTGATTAATTTGAAATTATTACTCACCTATTAGCTCTCTTGCTGCTCGTCTTGAGTTTGGTGCTGCCAAATTTTGTTTGAGCAAAGGTTGCCGTCGTGAAAGTGAGCGGAGTAGTGGTTCTTGGTATGAAAGCGGGTACAGGCGAGGGCGATCCCTTATAAGAGTTATTCATGGTGGGCGACGGAGCCAACGAGGGCGACGAATGGTGGTTCGTGTTATTTGGAAGTGGCTGGTTGCCGTTATGTTGCGGAATCGGCATTTGCTGATGGAGCTGCACGCCGACGGCGTTGTTCTGGGGATTATTAGCGAAGGGCGTTAAGGCCTTTGGCGATATACTGAGGCTGTTCATGCTGGAGGTCACGCACTCTATCGGCCTGAAACACTGGGCTTCGGGGTTGAACGTTTTAGTGACTTCCCTGTCTGCGGAGTGATCTTCAAGCGGGTCCCCCTTGTCGCTGAAGAGGATCTTCACGGCGCCTTTTTCGCCGATGCGATAGCTGACTTCACCGGGATCCACCCAAACGGCGAGCTCCTGGGGGATGTTTTCCAGGATGTCTTGGATGGGTACTCCGCTTTCCCTGGCAGCGTGCTCTAACACCTTGTCTATGATGTCACCCGTTTTCAGACACCTGAAAGCTGATCCCTTGAACGGCTGCTCTGGATACCAGTGTCCGCGGAATTTGTCTTTTAGGGCTTTTTCTAGTTCCTCTCCGAATATGTTGACGCGCCTCCTGGGGAGTTTGTTGTACAGGTACGATATTACGAAATTCAACGCTACTTGAACCTCAATATGCATTTTGTGGTGTTGAATTTTTTTACGTTCTTCTTCGAAAGACTTGATTAACACATTGGATAATTCCCTTTGCAACGAAGTTTCACTTCCTTTCCGTTTCTCCTCGAACTTAAGGTACGTTTCTGAAACAAGAAAAGACATTTTAAAATCTCGTGCATATGACAAAGAGCCACTCAAGAACATGAACTGATAAAATATATACAAATTACATTTTTCCAGGAATTAATGGCGTAAATACTTGAAAGAGTGTAACAAAACTTTTTTTATAATTTTTTTCCGGCAATTGTGGAGGACTGATGGCGTTCTCGTGTCTCAAGTCAAGTACATGTGTGTGATTGTTATAGTGTAGTTTGTGTTGTGTTGTCTGCCGTCTTTAGTACGTGCAATCACCCAATTTTTAAGTGTTTGTGACGTCTGCCGTACACCACAGTTTTTTACCCGTGGTTAAACGTGCAATCAACAAAAAAAGATTTTTTTACATTTTTTAGGTGGAGGTATTGCCTTGAACAAGATTCCCTATCCACCCCCTGACGAAGTCCCCACTACTCACGCCAGTAACCAGGCTGGGGTAGGGCGGATTCCTACGTAGTCGGGAGAGTGCTGGACAAGTACGCCAATAGGAAGCAAGGTCCAACAAACACACAGAGAGAGAGAGAAACTTTTTTTATGGAGTTCTTCATCGGATAACCAGGGCCACTCAGAACCCCCAGGGCCCCTAATGTACCTACCCAATAAACGGAACATCGGGAAAATCTAAGAATCTATAAACAGGAGTACGGAATGTTACAGAAAACTATACTTATAAGGGAAGGAAGTTAAACACCGTTTTATCAAGAAAACTCTTCAATTAACATAGGTCATAGGTATACTTTTATCCACTATTCCTGAGTGGCACCGGGCACCAGGGATTTTGCCCTCCCCTGCCCCCCTCTAATTGGCCCTGTGGATAACAACATATTTCAAGTGTTTATTTGGGTTCAGTTATATGGAACTCGTTGAGTTTTACCTGAAGTAAAAATCAGTGCAGTCAAAAAATATAGTCAGATCCAGAAAAATGTACTCCCTACATCTGATGACAAGGGTTGTGTAAGGGAACCTCGAACTTGAAATATTAACAGGAGACCAGTGGTCAAACACAAACAAATTCTGTATAGTAGTGTTTGCGTGAATAAATGTTTTTTTTCGCTAACATTTCAAGTGAATATTGAAAATCAATCAGATCGTAGTGATTGACAAAACAAATAAATTCCTTTGATGAGATGGCATGCACGAGTCAGTTGTTTTGCTGCAAAGTCAGGAACGGACTGCCCACCAAGGTCCACACCTGGAAACTTCGAAATGACTCGGATTTTTCATTATTTTTCACCACAATAAATATTCCTTAACAATTTTCTGTATTCAGGTACTGTATAACGTCAGTCGGAGCGACAATTTTTGGTGATTGAGAAAGCAAATCGATATAATTCATTTGTTTTGTCAATAACCAAAATTTGGTTTATTTTCAATATTCACTTCAAAAGTTATCAAAGAAGACATTTATAATTTTGTAATTTCAAGAGCCCGTGAGTTAGTTACGAAAGATAAAAAAAAAAATTATATGAAGTACTAGTGATATTTTAACCCCATCTATACATTCCCTAGAAGAAAAAAGGAAGACCCTAAACACCCTGTATAATCTAAGCCTGTCTTGATTGCTCTGTTTTTCAAATTAACAATAATACAAATACAATCCAATCCCTTAATGAAATAAAGAAGTACAATAAAAGAACAGTTCATCAGGTTTTTTGGATCTTCATACTTTTGTATTTTCAAATGTTGAAGACCTGATTCTGGCTCATGCAGGATGCTTCGTCGTCGTTCTTTCAATATGATTCTCAATTCAAATCGTTTGCAAAATATTATAGGGAAAGTGTTGCAAAATTTGAAGCAGCTCTTATCATAATTTTTTTCCTTGGGAATTTTCTTGATCGGACCCTCTCTCCGGTGCCACGATTCTTCCGGAGGGCGCGCTGGTGTGTCATTAACCCTAGTGAAGACGTTCGTGGGATGAGTGATTACTGGGCCCGAGAATCATGTGCCCTGAGTAGGCGAAGTGAACCAAGATTTATGGCCTTCTGCATTCTTCCAGCCAATATATCTGTCGCATCACGGCAAGACAGTATAATTTTTAGACTCTAGAGCAGTGTGTATTATTCCAACGAGGACCTCTACGAGCAGAGCCACCATTTTGACAGAATATGCATCATTTTGCGAGTTTTATTCTCAAGTTGTCACAGCTCCTCTTGAGTACATTTAATCACTTCTAAACTAAAGTAGAACCGAATGGCAAGCATATTAGTGGTAGTAACTTTGTTGTAGTCCGACAGTTCTGATGACCAGACCTATCGTAGTTCATGCTGGTAATATTATTATTATAAGGGCTGATATATTAGCAGCGGGATTTCTAATATATTAGCAGCGGGATTTCTAAAGTAACTTTGTCGTGTAAGCAATTACAATGCAGAACACAGAATGAACAGTTGCCACCTAAATTTTGTTGAGTTTTGTGTAACTTGTAGAATGCTTAATGCCTAATGCTAACACGATTCCGAGCAGAAAACAATGGGAAGGAAACACTGGAGATTCGTACGGAAGGCCTAATATGTAACACGGACGGTTTGCGTCTGACTGAAAAACAGGCTTCGGGTGCAGGCATCTACTTGGAAGGAAGAGACGTTCGAAAAAGCTACGCGTTGAGTTGACACCCAAAAGTTATCTAAGCTGAAGATATGCTATAGGCAAAAAGTAAAAGAAGGGCCGAGCAGATAATTTAATTCGGAGTGTCAGGCAGCGCTCAGAGCTATATGTCACCCCAAACCAAGCTCAGCACTTGTATAGGAATACAGAGATGCTCTCGAGAAACTAGCTGAAAGCTGAAACGAAGTAAGTCCAGCTGGTAAGAGTTTCGGGTCGCAGGAGGGGGGGCGCGGAAACGAGGTGGCAGACGAATTTGCTAGAACAGGTTCCGCGACGCCGTTCTGTGGGCCGGAGCCTGTACTAGGCATTGCAAGAAGGCAAACCTCTTCAGCTCTTGATGATTGGGCGGGAGATGAGCTGAAAAAACTATGGATGGACTTTGTGGTCGGCTCCAGCAATTCAAGGAAGGCATGGCTTTTAGGCAGAAACCGCCAAGCACTAGGCCTCCTTATAGAAACACTAACGGGTTATAACAAGTTGAGCAGACACCTATCACTAAGACAACCTCACTTGCCTTAAATGTGAAGAAGACTAAGAAACTTCTTCTCACTTCCTCAGCAAGTGCGAGGCTTACCTACGGAAGGCTAAGATTCGAAATCTTTGGAGTTGAAAAACTCCAACAAGAGGAACTAACCAACCTGGAATGGATTGACATATGACCTTTATCAGTAGGTCACGAAGGTTCGAAAAAGAAAGAGTAGAAGGAGGAATTGTGGAGATGTGGATATGTGGAAAACAGGGGATGGCAAAAGGGTCCATGCGGCCTCCCCAAGATACTACTCCTACTACTGTATCTTGTAGAATTTAGTCAACCATCAACATATTTTACGTAAGATTCATAATTCGAATGCGCCATTAGCAGTAGATATGTTATCTAGCGTAATAAATCGTTTCGAATTGTACTTGTAAAGTACAATCGTACTAGAAAAGTACAATCGTACTAGAAACGGCAGCACTATGGAAGTTCGCAAAGGAGCAATACGGCTGCATGGTTTGAAATTGACTAACTGCTCCCACGGTGGCGGTCACGTGTCATGCATAAAAGAGGCTCATAAAATATTGGGGAATCCCCTGACAACACGTCCTGATTGCGAACGCCCGTGAAGCTTGTTTGGGTGTGACCCAGTTTTAAATTTGTCACAAATCTAGCGCTGCGTGTTATTGATCGCATCACTACGCAAGACCTTTACGGCTCCGCAAGATATATCGCGAACCTAAAAACGAGAAATCTCGCGCTCGCTGGGGAGAAATATAAGACGAAAAGGGGTTAGTCCGTTTATTCTGAAAGTGATGAAATTCCAGCTCTGTCTAAAAAAATCGTCTAGATTGCAAGTGCAGGGAAGCTGTTTCTGTTTATGAAACTGTCGAGACGTTAAGTCATCTTCTTATTGCCTGTATTTATAGAAACAACGTGACCTGGAAACGTGTTTCAGATTGTCTTAATGTAATTTATTTTGATTTCGCATTTGGGATGGAAATAACTACCCGAAGCCAATAAAATGAAATTACAGCTGTTATGTGGAAGTTGAGGAGACATTGACAACAAAAAATCAATACGACCGATAAAAAACAAATGAGCAAAGCGTTCAAAGACCTTTTGGGAAATTGTTGGACAGCGATAGCATCAAAGCTGTTTATATTGGCCTACCCGAACACAGAGGTATGCCTAAAACCCCGAAATTAGTCTGCAGGCTGCCCCTCTGGTTCTAATCAAACAAAATCGTATGGAAAACGCTACACAAATATCTCTTTGATATCATTCAGTACACGTCGAGGTATTGGTCAGGAAAACAGTTATTTTCCAGAGTCTTTGTCACTAACGACAATCGTTGATAGAATTGTTCGTATTATAATTTTCATTGAGTTATACAATATTTAGTTCGTGTTGGCAAGTCGACATTCCACATTGGACCTGATGCTATAATATTTGGAAAATGGACCTCAAAAAGTTGAGCCTGAAAGAGGAGTGAGTTCAAGAGTGAGAGTGAATGTTTCCACGTATTTTTTTATTTTATTCAAAAAATCATCAAGAAGCATACGAAAAAAAAACTACAGAAATATCGTTTTATCGGTCAGAAGATTTCTCTCTCCAATTCCTTGAAAATTGAAAAATCCGCGAACGAAACATATTTTTCGCAAACGTAAACCTCTCGAAATGTGCGGACTAAAATTCATCATCCTACCGTGCTTACGGAAACCGTACTGCCACTCAAACTCAATCGACAAAAGACGCACATGCGCGGCGTCCGCAAGTTGTGGAGGCAGCTTTGGTCGCACATGTGCGTTTTCCGCAGCGAAAGTGTTAATACGCTGACGACACAGTCCTGATACTCTCAGACATAAGCTAACACGAAATGAAGTCTATAGCTGAAACAAAGCTAATGAAATTACAATTTGGCTGGATAATAACTTACAGTTAGTATGCAGAATCTCGCAGATCATTGGTTAAATTTACACAAACGAAAGTCTTTGGACCTAAACATCACAGTTCAATAGCAGTTGTACCTGAATCTTTAAAAAATTCAAAAATTGAATTATCAAAAATAAACAAAATATATCGAAGGTAACAAGAAAATTCTACGAAATTCTACGAGTTAAAAAAAAATATCCATCCCGTCATTGCCTCTCCTCCTGCTATCTACCAACCTTCAAGTATCAACATAATTTTATGATATAATAATGATAGCATTTTCTTTTTCATTTTCTTGCTTAATTTCTTCAACATGGTAATACAAATAGATACAACACACACAGGAACCATGTCTGAATATGTTGTACCCATATAGCTTATCTCCCTCAATTTATATAAGAAATTGTAATTTTTCTGTTGAACTCTTCATAAACTACTTGAATGAACTTGAGAAGAGAACTGAACAAAAAAATTTTGACCCAGAAACATGGACTGAGTCGAAATTTTTACTCGGTAACTCCAATTTGGCTGATTCCTAAATTTGAGTAGGAATAATGATTATAATGCATAATAAAACCGTGGTCCTGCTACACCTTTTTCAACTGATTCAGAGATATCTCGGAATTCTGACTAAGTACATCTAGTTGTGTACGATAACCATATTCTATGGATCATTACATTATTATTTTCTCTCTTATTCCAACAAAAATATCATCTTCGCATACTGATTGGAAACTGGATTAGTACATTGGGAGGTTTCTGTTTATAATCCCGGTAAGACCACATTTTAAACTCAGTTTTGATTGTTATTTCCTTAAAAGTTTATGTTTTTATTCGACAATGGTGTCCGTAATGGTAGATAGTTGGCCAACAGTGGGCAGTGAACCGTTCCTGAGCTCTCTTGCTTGCACAAGCTCTTAGTATGATGGTCTATTAGATGGCTTGACTCCTCACTTAGCCTGGTCGAATGCGCCTGCGAAGGAAGCAATGACCATCAAGCAAAGAAGAAGAAGACCACTTGCCTCTGTCAGAGCTTCAACACATTTGAAATTTGGTTATTGACACTACCCGACTTATCAGCACAGTTGTCTTCTCGACTGTTGAAACACATCGAAACTAATTTCAGGAAGCTTGTCCTACCCCCCTTTTATACGACCATGATACGAAATGTGTCGTTCCTGTTTTGTTGCAAGGAATGGAAAAATTGTAAATTATTTTATAAATATTCATAATCGTGAAGCGCAGTTTTTCACAAACAAATCCATCTAAATGCAAATCGCGGTTGAAGATTTTCCGCTATGGCTATTTTCCAAATGGCGTGAGTGCAAATAACACTCATCAGAATGTCGATGTGGTGAGGAAAGTAATGTTTCGTATTGTAGACGGCATTTTCTGAGACTCATTTGAACAGTTAATGTTTGGAGAGATTAGTATAATATTAGTAGTCAGCTTTGGCAAAATGCTAAATGATTCACGTTACATAGAATTTTTGGCAGAGGACTAGTATTTTTGTTTGTGTTGTCACGAGTAGTCACATAACTCTTTGGAAACGGCCCATCTGTAAATTATCTCCATCAATGTGTGATATTGATAGCAGACAACATTACGCTTTCGAGTTATTTCTGGAGCGGAACAAAACAAGAGTTTATTTTGGATATTTCAGTTAGGAGCGATTGATATGAAATCATAGTCTAAAAAGCTAGAAAAACAGTCGCCATGAAAAGTGAAATTGCTTTAGAACTTATGATTATTTTCAGGGTTTAGTACACTTTAGTTGAGACTTTTAACTTTTTTCTTAAGGAATCAATCAGTTGGGTTCTATTTTCAGACAAGTCAAGAAATGACAATAGAACAGGAATGTCTGACGTATTAGCTATAATCAGAGTGACAATAACTTACATTGAGGAGATCACCGAACAAAGTGAACATGAAAAACGTACGGTTGAACGAATATTGCAGGACTACGTCACGAAAAATCATTTTAGGAAAGCAATAATTTGAAAAAACATTATTAATTGAATTTCCAACATTTACACTCATAATGGTTGCCTGTGACTCTATAAAAACAGTATAATTAAATCCTAATTGTCAAAAGTGCCGGTTGA
Organism: Chrysolina americana; assembly: GCA_958502065.1. Classification (NCBI taxonomy): domain Eukaryota; kingdom Metazoa; phylum Arthropoda; class Insecta; order Coleoptera; family Chrysomelidae; genus Chrysolina; species Chrysolina americana. Next base: position 14,102,959 of record OY293413.1, read on the forward strand.
CTTGATTTACCTCCATTTTTAATTTTATATCTGGTCGATCGTACACTGTGACCACCTTGACCAGTTATCTACCTAATGCATAACTTTTCATAGTCTATTCCAATGACAAATGATTTTTTAATCTATTTAGTGAAGTTAGATGGAGACAATATACCTTGTTTGAATTAATATAGGTGATCAATAACACTCAGCAATTTCTAGGAGTAGTTTCCAAACCATTCAATTTCGAAGGACAGTTTGGAACCGTGTCCACAATGATTTGTTGATAGCATAATTTTGAAAATGCGATAAAAGCGTATTTCTGGAAAATAAAATATTTATTTTTTCATAGCTCGCAAAGACGAAGACTTCTGAGGGTTGCTCTTGATGGTGCAGCTGGTGGACGAAAAGAACAAAAATTGAAAAAAAAATTGAACAAATTCTTCACTTCTAAAGATGTATTAAATTACATCAGAGAAATAGCCTTGGTTTCAAACAAAATACCAGGTCACAATTCGAATTAAAAATTAACAAACAAATAAACAGATAAGAGATAAGAAGAATAAGTAGAGCGTTAGATACACCCAAATCATAAATCAACTCGTGTATTGAAATATGGAGAAAACCTGTATAGAGAAAAATTTATGCTGAGTATATGCCTTTCAGATGAAGTCTGGCGTCTTTTGAAATCGGTTATCACATAGTATTTCTCAAGGAGGATCACTACGAAGCAGAGTTTACTGACATAAGGGTTTACAATGATGTCGATCAGGTCGACGACAATATAAATAAACGCTTCAATGCCAATACATTCGTTTAATATCTCCCTTAACTGATACCTGACACTCCGCACTATTCCGCCGCAGCAAATGAACACCTACCAACTGTACACGCGCAGAACGCCCCGATGTTACTTCGGTTCCTCTTTTCATAAGAAAGCAAGATTAGGTGTACTGTGTCCAGTTTCGTGATTCGTGATTGAGAGACAAAACCTGGGAAGAATATTCCTATGTATACTCTTACTTCCGTAAGTGTTTCTTGCCACAGAACATGGAAGAGTTAGAAAATCAAAATCGATAGTTTTTCATGTGGAATTACATCGACTATTTGTTCGGTATATAGTTAGTGTATTTGCTTGTATTTGAATGATAATGATTGTGTCCTTCATGTCCACTTTAGGAAGGAAAACAAGTTTATGGAAAACAATAAAGTCGGATTTTACGAATTCCTAATTCACCAAAACTCCAACAATTCAGTTCATTCCAGAGGAGTTTTATGTTACTTCATAAAAAGGAGTAGGGGGGGTTCGATTCATGGGTATATAGAAACAGTTTGTGTTAATATTTTTTTGGAATGAGTTATTTATTCATCTCGGAAAAATTATTCGCACCCTATTTTGTTAGATTAGTAGACACAGATTTTTATCAATTTTGTAGGCTGAAAATAAATTACTGATGAATTGTGCTGATTGAAGTTTCAAAAATTAGAATGAAAGTAATATTAAATTGGACGATGTTCGAAAAGCTTGTATAGGGAGAGGATCAAACAAATCAAAATAAATGATTTCGACTACGGCTGAAAATACCCTTCTCTCCACACATTTCAACGAAGTGGAAAATGAGTCAAATATCTGTTTGAAAGTACTCCCCTACGGAGGGGGATATTATAGGGTTCTTGAGTGCTATCGTTCAATTTGTAGAACAAGACCTATCTAGCACTGATGAGAGGAAATAACCTCGAAACATGCATGTATGCAGGTGGTCATTTCCAACAAGATGAGGATATTCAATAGCTTCATTCCAATCAGCACTTGAAAAAGTCTCCTCCTTGCCCGTAGGGGGAAGTAGTTGTTTCTCGTCAGATATTTGCCTCATTTTTCCACTTTGTGGAAATGTGTGGAGAGCAGGGTATTTTCTAATCTTTTGATTAGAATGAAAGTGATGAGTTAATAGTTATGCCATTTTAGCTAGTGTAATCCCGAATTTTAGTTCAGTCACAAAAATGATTCGGAAATTTCACATAATGCTTGCAAATAAAAATATGTATGTTTTTTCAGCAAACTTAAGACTCCTATCTTGAGACTCTGAGAAGCTATTTTCAATTTTGCAATTCACAATCAACCGCAGAATATAAAAAAACTCTGCCCAGCAACACGATTGAATCGACAGACACAAAGTAGAAAGATTTATTAGTTTGTACCACAATTCTGAGAATTTTGGCAGTATAAAATACTAAAAGAACACTGCTCCCGTGAAAAAAATAAACAACTATTTTGTGTCGGGTCCAGAAAAGAAGATATATATGCCAGCTGTGATCAAATAAGTTTGTGTAGTTATAAAAGCTGACAGTATAGTTGATTGATTAATTATCCATAGAAAGTGTTTTGAACCATGGAACATCTGGAAAAATTGTTTCATGAATTGCATAATCAGGACAAGGCAATTTATGTAAAACAAGTAATATCAGTGGACCGGAGAGTGTTCCTAACGAGATAGTCTCGACGTTTCTGTAGCTGTCAACATGCAAAAATCTCTGTTGAGAAAGTCAATCACTGGTGTTGGCGAAACGTCGAGACTATCGCGATGTGAACTTCGGTCTAAACACACGGAAAATCATCATGGATGATACATTTCATTCATTTACTTTATAATGTATTCTTCTACACTGACTATTCCTGTACAAAATGTACTTTTGTTGTGAGAAGATAGATTGATTTGATTCGAAGTAGGAAACCGAATAAATACCTAGATGTTAGAAATAATGAGAACTTGCCTATACTGCGATGCATCATTGTATTGACTCTTCTTCTAATGGAAATGGTCAGAAGATTAGGTGACACCGTTCCAACCCTTGAATAACAGGAATTAATCTATTCCAAGGGAGTTAAAACCATTCAATTGCTTCCCTTCTGCCAATCCGCATCTATCCGGAAATATATCGTTTAACCACTGTTGTACGGAAATAAAATAATAAGGAGGAGCGCCATAATCATAATAACAGATCGATAGTCTCTTCCAGCATATCAAGGTACAGATTGCCAGTTTAGTTTTCTTCAATAAGAAAGGCTATCTATGGAATTTCAGCAATGACAAATAAAAATCTAGCATTCAATAAACGCATCTCAACTACTATCTACATTTCACTATTAGATTACTTTTTGATGGAATTTATTTGGAGCTAATGGCTAATGTTGCCCCCTGATGAGGGTTGGAAATTTTGTTCAAATGATAACCTGGACATCATGCATTTCAATGCAAGCAAGTTCTGGTTACTTCTATGAGTTTAGAATTCTAAATTTCTATTCTCTATTTTTTTTCTATTAAAAAATAATAAATCTGGGTACTCTTGGAAAGATAATTAAACGCCAATCAAAATGATGTGCAATTTGATCCCCCTGATCATTCAAGATTCTAAGGATAACATCTACCCCTTTCGGGGGTGGAACCACGAGGGCTACAAATATTCTTGCCTTTGAAAATAAAATTGAGCTGTTATTTCGATTTCTCGTTTTGTTTACTGGAAGAAATACATTAAGGGTGAGAAGTTTTCAAATTGACACAATGTAGATACGATACGTGTACTTCTTTCACATCAGATTAACCCCGATGAAACAATAATTTTTTCAGTCCGTAAAAACTGTGTAAAACTAATTTAACGCTAACATTTCGATGCGGAAATAAAAGACATGCGGTATAGATGTCTGAACACCGAATGCAGCAAACGACATAATTGAAGGAAGTTCAGCATAATAGACTGATGTAATAGAGCATGAGCTGGTTAAATCGCAGGAGCGCCACATTCAATTGTTATTTGTTTTGTAGCGGTAATAGTTAATGCGTTTGCTAGCTACATTGTCGTAGCTCCGTAACAAAATAATCTACTGAAAATGTTCCTTGCATACCATAAGCCGAAGAATTGTATGAAAAATTGTGAATGATACGTGACTTTCGTGCTGACAAAATTTTTTGCTCGAACAGATCTATTAGAATTTTCTCCTGTCAAAAATAGCTAGCTTCTTCAGAGGCTTATACATCGTGGATAATCTCCGATGACAGAAGATTTCGTCAGCAGAGATTATATTTATTCTGACTCAGGTACTTCGGTGTGCTAACTACTGTATCTGGATCAGGTATACTTTCAATAACATCAGTTGACCCTTTTCTACCTGTTGTCTTACTAATGTAGTTTTCCTATCCTATATCAGAATTTCTAAGAATGGGGTTCCATATTCGGTTAAGGTTCATAGTTTATTCTTTTCTGTAGAAATTATCCGTGTATTTGTAGATCTCTATTGCCTCCCGTCCGAACAAGTCGGCTATGGTATCCCTCAAATATAATCCTGTGGTTTCCGTCACTGAGCGAGTGTTCTGCCAGTGCCGACTTGTCCGTTCGGCCTAATCTGCAGTTCCTCTGATGCTCCTTCAGTCTTGTTCCCGTGGATATCTTTATACACATTTCACAATATGCGATATACCTCCGCTGCTGATACTGGGTCCCTTTTGCCGACCTAAGGCTTTGCTGCATCTTCTTGGTGGGTTTGAAGACCGTTTTTATGTTGTGCTGCCCCAACAGTTTTCCAATTCTGTCTGTGACCCTAGGGATATAAGGTGGATACGCACGTGCAACTGTCTGAGCCTCCTCTCCACTTTGACTCGTGGAAGTCCTGTGTTTCATGGCCTTGTTGATCTCGGGTTGCTTGTAGATATTCCAGTTCATCTTGAAGATGCTCAGGTTCACATATTCTTCGAGAACAATCCGCTGGTGTGGAGATAATTTCTCGCTTCTGACTAGGATGGTGGTTCGATAATGCATGAAAACCTACACACCTATCTGTGTGCGTAGGTTTTCGGTAAACTTTGTGGGTCAGTCTCGCGCCACATCTTTCGATAAGTACATCTAGAAATGCTATCCGCTGGTCCTTTTCAATCTCCATGGGGCGTTGAGCGTTTAGGTGGTCTCGGAAACGTTTCAGTGTGTCTCCAAATGATGATGGTGTCATTGACGTAACGTAGCCACATGCACAGTCGGTTTAAATTCATAGACATCGATAGCCTTCTCTTTGAAACGTTCCATGAAGAAGTTGGCTATCACTGGGCTGAGTGGACTTCCCATCACCACGCCATCTAATTCCTCATTGAAGTTTTCATTCCATTGAAAGTAACTTCCCGTGAAACATGCTTCAAAGAGTCTGACGATATAATATGGAAACATGTAGCTATATAGCTCCCTCAGAGAGTCTTCCAGTGGAACCTTGGTGAACAACTTCTCTTCCTTCTCCTGTCATTCATTTACTGCACTATTAAACTCTGATACTTACCTACAAATAATGGGAAAAAAGTCCGAACAGATAATTTTTACTGCCCAGATAGGCCATTTGTAATGCGATTGTTGCGTCATCATCAGTCGATTCTCTCCCCTATTAACATCAATATCTTCATTCTCTCTAATTGGATCGATCACAATAAAACGTGAATTTCCGTGACACTCGAGCTGCCAAGGATTTATCGATTTAGTACATAACTTTTATGGCGACGATTTCTTTAACAACCAGAATATATTATCATTAATGGTCGGGTAAAAAGCGTGGATATTGATAAAATAATAGCTACGGCTACTAACATATCACTTTGTACAGGTACAACTGGAATCGTATAAGGGCCATGGGATTTTTTCATTTTATTTCACCGACAATTACTATTTACTAAGACGTAAGGACGATATAAAAGTCGTAATTGTCAAATTATGACTTACTATCTCGTAACTCCGACTTATTAAGACATAGTTACGAGATAAGAGACATAACAATTAACAACTGTCATATGACGACTTACTGTCTCGTAATTCCGACTTACTTGAAAGTAATTACGAGATATCAGACAATTGTTCGGGAAAGTAGTAGACGGCGAATTTTCACAAACTACTCCATTATAAATCTAATATTCCAAAAAGTCTTAGTGAAAATGCTAAATGCTTCGGATCCAAAATTGTCTTCTTTGTCTACGGTGGTATAGAGGGCGATCACGTCTTCTCCAATTCGGTTAGTGACAGGCACCTTTTTGTTTTTTACTGGTGTTCAAAGAAAACAGCCCAGGAATCCAAAACTAGACTTGCAGGAGGTTATGATCGACACATCCATTCGACCACTTACTAGTGACGAAACAAATAAATTCGTTGGCTAAGAAGTTTCAGCGTTACTCTATCGAAAATACCCATAGAAGAAATCATTGCATATGATATGAAATGGAAAAAATATCTGCTGGAATCAAATGAGAAGTTCAAAGTAAGTGGCAATAATTTAAAAAAAGCCGAATCTCCAAAATACGACATTTTATGAGGCGAATAGGCTGCTATAAAAAAGATAAATACCAATACTGACAAATCTAATAAAGTTGCACTTACAAAAGAAATGCAACAGTGATCTTAAACACCTTGGACTGCAAAATCAAATTCAATAACCTTGTTAGTCATCAAACAGAGACTACTAAAAGACACAACAAGGAAGATCTTGAAGAAGACCAATCAACCAATGAAACTGTCTTCATTACCGCCTGATACAGAGATGAAAATTTGGCGATCTGAAGCATTACTATGAAGGCATTTTGGAATGTGATATTTATAATGGAGCAGTTGGAAAAATTCTACTTTCCTCTAGGAATTCTGTCTTCCATATCGTAATTAGTAAGTCAGTGAGTCGCAATTACCTGTAAAATAAAATTTAAAATTCTACACTTCCGTGAAAATTAGTTTTCGACTTAATTATTTTATTTCAATTTCAAGTAACAGAGGTGATCTGGGTGATCACAACAAAAATCGCCTCCACACCTCTAGTTATTTAATTTCAAGATGCGCATTTCGTTGATTAAGTTAACTTCATCAGTAGGATAACTGAACTGTACTTACTTACTGAGATAGAGGTGAATGTTAATGGAATGATATCAATGAACTGATGAACGTAATCGTTACTAGTGGTGGGACATCATGGAAAATTATAAATAAAATTACTAAGTTTTATACCTACCACTTATATTTGTAACCCTAACTTCACCAAAACTTCAGGAATTATAATGTTAGTATTACAAATATAAAGTGTTTAAAGACATAGAAATTTCAATTTCTTATTTATCACGAAATATACCAATTTTAATCGCTAGTCATATACGAGTATTGGCAACTTCAATGAAATTTAGGTTATTGATGGATAGGAGAGTTGCAGCTGAAGAATATTTTTCCCGCTCAATCATCCCCTCCACAAATTCTGATTGATTTGAATTTTGATCAATTTATGTTATGACAGATTTCGATTCCACTGGATTTAGGATACCTTAGATTGATATTCAGTTACATTACTGATTTTACGTTTATAATAAAAGTACTTAAATTATGTAAGTTATCAATTATGAGTCTTCAATGTTATGAACGTATTAGGTTATTGAAAAAAAACTGTTTTCGGCATTATTGTTATTTAAAAATGTTTCGTCAATATGCAGTGAGATTTAATGTTGTCTTGCTGAAATATCAATGATATTAATGACATTTTTCTTCAGTCTAACCAACTTGAAATAGCCTGTAGGATCAGTTAAATGAACCGAATTATACCGATTCCTTAAAGCTATAACCTTTATAACCTAAAATCAAACACTCATTATAATCATAACACAAGTTCTGACATTTTCCATTTTGATCCCTCAATAATCATCAATAAACGTAAAGTTGAAGAGTAACGTAATCTGTAATCTGGAAAAAATTAATATCGGAAATTTTAAGCTTATATTGTTTGTCAATTGAAGAAATACTGAAACTTTCTTTTAAAATCATTAAGTAAATAGAAGATGAAATATTAATTTGAAAATTCGAATTATGAGCAACTTATGCACCACAGATGGTGAAGACTATTTCATTTTTTTCTTGTCATTGTTGGCCCTCGAGTCGTTTATTTGTAAGATATTCCAATCTGGAGACATTTATAAACATAACTAATAATCTGGAAACCAAACTACGGGAACATTTTAAAAGTATTGACGTATCAAAAAAAACGAATGGATGGTGAAATGTTTTGGAAATGTTAACGTACTATGCAAATTAATATTATCAAGCTAGTTTTATTTTCCTCTATTTTTGGAAGATCGGAAAAATTATATCCTCTTGTTAGTTTGGGATACGAATATTTCATGTTGTGATTAAATGATATCGTTCCTTAGAAAAAAATCAAGTGAGATTTTCATAAGAAAACATAGTTGAGGTAAGGCTAAAATCGATATCAGTTTCATCTAATTTATGAAATCACGGGTTTGCAGATGAACTTGTTGAAATGACTGAGGATCGACAGCTCAGCGTGAGGTTTTTAGTAACTTTAGGGTTACTTACATTTTTGATGCTGGAAAAAAAAGCACCGAAATATTGACACCATAATTAACAAAGATTAGCAAAAGAAAGAGATTATTTGGTTCATATAAATTGGTTATTCAAGTACCACATAGTTCACACGTGATTAAAAACAGTGTGGAATTTGGAAACAGGTAATCATTTCTTGGACGAAATGCGTAATTTTGAAACTTTTTTTTCCGTATAAAGTCTGCTCTTAGTTGTATATATGATAAAATGTTTTTTAGAAAAATTCAAAGACCATGACTAATACAGTTATTGGATTGGCCTCGCTTGCGAATTTCAATTGATTTTTGAATCGACAGTAACAGAAATTACATGGTAATAACAATAACAGGAAATTGAATTGGAACCACGTCAATGGGGTAAGGGTCAGCTTATATCACCTTTCGGTGTACTTCAAACTCGAGCTTAAACTCCAAATGGCACTTATTGATTGGTCGAATTCAAGTTTCAGGGTTAACGAGGATATAAAACTGACCCGGAGTTAGGTTTTACAACATAAAGAAGAAGCACTATTCAAATAGTAGATATCGCATTTTTCATGTCATTTGACGCCAGACACAAAGGTCATGTGTACCCTCTCTCCTAAATTATTCACCTTCAAAAAAGTCTTTTTAAATGACTATCCGGACAAATTCAAAATTGCGACAATCTGCATGGAAATTAAGCATACAGCGTAGATGGCTACTATTAGTCTCTTCTAAATGAGCTCTTTCCTTTTATGATGGAATTACAGTGTAATTTTGATTAATCAATCCAAGGATGATGACAAACCTTCGCAAAACACGTGTATGGTTTTGGTTTTTATTCAAAAATCCCGACATGTGATATGATTACCTACAAGGTAATTACGAGGGTTGCTACTCACTTAAGTATTGAGATACACAATTAAAAAAAAAATAAAAAAAAAATATTTATGATCGGAAATGACTTCATTGTTATTCAAAATTTAATTGAAATTGAGATCATGCGTTTGAACCAATTTTCGGAGCATTTTTTCGACTCTCCTCGAGGTACCTCGAAAACATGAACGCATCAACCACTTTCTTCAGGCGTCGAAAAACGTTGACCTCACAATTCATTTTTGATCTGCGGGAATAAGAAGAGACAAAAAAAGATTTTACGGCGGATGACCCGTTAGTTCGATGTTTTGACTGCTCAAAAACGTTTTTGTTTGAGTGGATATGTGAGAGCTTGCATTTTCGTGGCGGAGAATTATTCGCCTTCTGTTAATCGTTTCCCTGATTTTCTCGAACATTTTCAGCAAACAAATACTGGTGTACCATGCTCAATTGACCGTTCTACGTTGCTCTAATGGAATTGTGGCGATATGTCCAGTTATTAAAAAAAAACAGTTGACCAGATGTTTTCTGGTGCAACAGTCGATTTTGGACGACCTTTATGAAATTAGTCCTGTAGCAAAGTGAGACCACGATTTATTTCACAAAACCAGCGAAACACGATGCCACAAGATGGTGCTTCATCACCAAAAGTCAAAGCGAGTTGATCGGCACACTGCTGTTGGTCCACGGAAATGTTCACGATTCAATCCTATTTTTTGACTAAGATGAATGTTTCAAGTATCTGTATAAACAACTCAGAAAGCACTCGTATGACAACACGTTTTGAGTACATTCACAGGACCGTCTTTAACCTATCGGAGGCCCTGATGGTCCCTCTGGCCTTGACAGAGCATTATTTTGTTAGAATAGACAAAGAAAGTAGATATGCAAAGTTCTAGATTTACTTTTATTCCTTTAGCGTCATATTGAGTGAATAGATAATATAATATAATCCACCAAAGTAACTCTTAGCATTCACAGGTAGTGCTTAAAAATCTAGATTTGGAATGCGCAAAATCGTAAATCACTTCTTCAAAATCTATGTTATAACACTCTAGGGACATCAGCGACAAACTAGTTAATCCCATTTTGATTCTTTTCAATTCAGAGAAGGAGTGTTTCCCACGCCAGTTAGTTTCCATTGTGCTTAAAAATATTATCAATGCGATTTCAAAATTTTTAAATGTGTCTCAATTTTTGTTTTCTTTCAAAAGTTTATATATTTCCAATATATTATTATTCCTTCATTTTCACTATGAACAATCTTCAAATAATCTTTTAAATGCAGACATTCCATTTCATACCTTTTTTCCCTAACGTCTTCATGATAGATTTCAGCAAATTTTTCAGAGTTTTCAAGCAAAAAAATAAACCAAAACGTTGACTTATGTTCTTACAAGAACGTAATCGCTGTTTTAGAATGCTGAGGGTATCAATAATAGGAAGAACTGTTTCTACTACGATTTTTTTATTTAAAAAAATGTCCAATTTTAGGATGACAATGACAGATTTGACATATCCTCATCAGTGTTGCCATATCTCAAAACTTAAATAGCAATCCTCGTACATAAACAAATTCAATTTAATTGATTATTTTGAAACTATTCAATGAAACGATCCATTTGGGTTATTTCTGTTTTCTTTATTCGGGGTGCCTGTAATTCTGCATACCTATATAGAAGGTCAAAAGTCCATTACACGAATGCTATCAAAAATCAATTTTTATGGTATTTTAAAATAACTAATTATCTTGTAACGTAATCTGAGTGATTCGATGAACTTTTTTGAATGCTTTGATAAGAGTTATCGTGAAATTAATTTCATGCATATTAATTATTAATTCGAATATCAATGTCTAGAATTTTCTCGCTTGTACGATATTTTATCTTTTCGAAGTAGGCCAATTCAAAATTCATATCGGATTTTTAGTTTTTAATGTTTGAGGAGTGAAACTTATTGTGCGGGATCTAGTTTCAACTGGATAGAAGATGCAATTTATGACATTTTCAGAGTTGCTTTTTCACACTTCACAATTTTAATTACATGCAATTCATTGCAGAAGTTACAAAGCAATGAAAGTGGCCACGTAACTGTGGCATCTTTCATTGGTTGGAAACTCTTGCAAATTATTCGATGCAATGAAAATTATGAAGTGTACAGCTGCAAATATCTTTCTCTGAAAGAATTCTAGCAACTTATTACAGAACCCTCTCAATCAGATTCATATTTTCACTGAAGCCAAGTTGTATAATGAAGTGCATTCCAATGAAACCTATCCACACTAAACAGGGTGTTTCTTAACTACTTGTACAAACTTTAAAGGGTAAATCTTTGACCAATTTCGAAATAAAAAGTGTGTATGAACAAGTGTCCGCAAATGTATCGTTTCGGAGATACAGGGTGATGAAGTTGAAATTATTTGAAACTCATCGCCTATATTCACGACTACTAACATGATTATGGTCATTATGATCCTTATTACATAAATAACTATCAATTTGAACACTTTGACATTTGTCACATCATTTGATTATTTGTTTCACACATCAAACATTCCTTCTGTGCAATGCAGGACGACCTCAGTAGTTGATGCACCTCACATCATAAGGTGAATTTACCCGCCACATATTCATATTCGTAATATTATTGCAACATTCAATTGTATACCCTATTACAGTGAACATGTTTCAACAACAACCTCGTAGTTTAGAGAGTCAACGAAGAACGAAGATAATTTTGAAAATGAGTTTGGAAGATAGTTTTCATATCGAAGAATTCAAAAAATTTCCTGGTTCATAAGATTTCAAGCGATGTACAGAAACTGTGAACTGTCACTTGTCAAGTACTGATGATTATAAATTGAAGAAGTAGTGAACCACATATTTCTAAACTCATCCAATAACGAAGTTCAAATGTTGATAAATTATGCATTAGTGAAAAAGTTATGCTTATGTAACCGCTACATGCGTCTGAATAGATAGGAAAAAAACACGTTTTCAATTCTATATGTGACTTTTCTTGAAGTCTATAATGCAAAAATGAATGATATGTAGATCAAATAATAATTATATAGAGACAAAAACTAGGTTTAAAAGACATGATGAAAACACACACTTTTAATTCTACCGATAAAAGACGTATCTTGTACACTGAAGTTTAATCTTAGGTGAAATACGAACCATTGAGGATGACTGAGGATGACTAGTGTGGTATGTGAAACTAATACATAAATGTATATGATGCTCTCTGTACTGGAAACCATTGAATACCTTTTTCAAAATCTGTGATTATGAACTTTTTAAAAACACAAAGGCTGGAACACTTCAAAAGAAACAAAAAAGGGACACATATTCATCAATTACACCCCTGTAAGTATTCGGAATACACTTCATTATTCAAGTTTTCAATCTGCAATGGTGTGAAGATTACATGAATTTCCAAGCACTTCAGGATTCCCTTCTGTGGTTGGGGTTCATATTCAATTATAGAACTAACTATTGAAAACGAGACTTATTCGGAATTTCTTCAAGTCGCTCCGAACACGTGTTTTATTCATCCACGTTGCTCCTGCACACGTGATTGGGTTTGAGACTAAAATATGGTCGCTACTGTGTTGTATAGGACAACCTATCAGGCACCTTTTTTGATTTTCGGAATTATTGCGATACAGTCTCTAACAGATATAAACGTAGAACCTGTTTTTGAAATGCTTCTAGTTGTATCTGTATGATACAAAAGTTCTTGAGAATCACGTATTTTGCTTGAAAGATAATTGACATAGCTGACGATTAGCTACGATTATTTTCTGTTAAAACATTGACCTGTCGCCTCCATCACTAACGCAAGTTTGTCTCGAACCACTGTAGTTTTGATACTGTTGGGAGGAGAAATTGTATTTAGCATTGTATTTAGCAAAATCATTAAAAGATCATGAAGCAGCTGAGAACATTTTGTTCCCGCATGCAATCAGTGGAGGAATAATCCAGAAAACTGGGGGTGGAAACGTAATAACAAGGAATTAACACCAGTCAAGACAAAGAAGTATCCAGCCAACGAATTCCTGAATTTTATATCATGTAGAATTGTAGATGGATAAAGAGATGCGAAATCTCTTGTACTTGTAGAAAATCTGGCTTCAGATGCCCTGTCATCTGTGGCTTCTACAGTGGAAAGTCATCGGAGGAAGATGATAGTCTCTCTATGAATGATCCACGAGGATCACGAAGATTGATCAACGATGGTACGTTCTTACCAATACAGATCATCAAGAAGACATGAAAAGGATTATCAATCTGGACCATCCCGCAGGCGACATCAACATCAAGAGAAAGGGATTGAGAAGGCAGTAAAAAAAAACGACCACTAAATAGCCTTTGGTCAACTGACCATTATTTATTCTTCGTTTTTAACAATCATTCCATATAAATAGTAATGTTTTCACCATTTCATTTGAATTTGGGTATTGCATAATGAAAACCTCAGAACATTCCTCATAAAAATACTTGCATTTTATGGTGAATAACTAAATTTTAAATAAGTGACCAATATGACACAACCAAGGGTTCTTTTAGTTTTCAAGGTTTACCTATTATAAGCCAACCTCAAAAAAACATTTCATGGGGAGATAATGCAAGGATAATCGATTTTGGACGCCTTTTTCGTACGAGTTGGATAACATTTTGAATTTTAAGGAGATATCCAAAAATGAAAACTACTGGATCTTTTGGCTACTTGACTACAAGCAAAGGCCATCAGATAAAGATGATTCAAAAAATAATGGAAACAATACAAATTCAAAGGTGATACCATTTCAAATAGTAAATGAATGAGAGTGTTATCTACACAATAAGTGCGAAAGAAATGCCTGAAACAGCCGATATGACGTCATTTTATCCTAACAAAAAATTATAACAAGGTTTTGCTCAATCATAGAATTCCTTCTCGCATGATCATTAAATAATGTTGTCTCTTGATGCTTCGAGTACTATTAGGTCATACTTTCATTCAAGATGTTTCAAGTCAGTTTTTAGATATAGATTTTTAAGAAAGGAATGTAAGAAAATTGCATTTGTAATTATGTCCCCGATGTCACTTTTGATCTGTTATTAAGAAAACAATTGTGTTGTAAGTAGCCCAAAAACCTTTGTATATATAGCAGGTACACTTTCAATAACCTCTGTATATAATACCACGATGAAAATGGATGCTGCAAAGTGGACCGTGACAGATAAAATTAAAATATAGTTCTCATGATAGTCACATAAATTGATTGAGTGTTCGAAAAGGCGTTTGGAAGTCGAGGCTCATAATGCTAGCGAATGTGTTATCGATTTTGTATATGCTGAAAATTTGCGTCGGTGGTATTGATCCTGGGTTTATTGAAAGAATATTGCACGCTACAGGAATTCAGAAATACAGACATTCGTGCATCAAAAGGCACTGTGGCTCAAAAACCTTTTAGTATCTATGCCCCGCCACGCATTTCACCACTCTCATGCAAATGTGAGGAGTCTTGGTGTACCCCAAGTATTGCAGGTGTTATCTCAGAAGTCCTATGACCTTTCTGAGAGTATTCCGGCTCGGACAAAGTAGCTGTCTGTTAGGTAGGCCGATCGGTCGACTCTATCACCATCTTTATGAGAGTTAGAGATAGTGCTCCCGCTCTTGTTAGGGCCTACCCTATCATTTCCCTGGATTCTTTTGTATCCAGGTACCAAGACAAGTTTTATTCTATTCTATTTCTTTTCTGTTTTTATGTGTCTACCGATCAGGTCTGGATACCTGCAAATAAATAGTCAAGCGACAATAAAGAGAATGATTGAAGATTAATTTCAACGACCTTTTCTTAGAATCACCTGTGTGCAAACGGAAATAGCCGTTACCTCTTCTTGTAATATAGAGGCTGGAGTGTCGAGGATTAGACTCATTGCTTGTCTTGGAGCCATCCGTGTACCAAATTTATCCCCTTGACAGTATTGGTGAGGCCATTTGTTGTTTGAGTAGGTACCTAGGTTGGTGTTACTCTCTCCGACGCCACAATGCTGGAGAGGCCTAGACCTCCCAATGTATGCTTCCAACAGAAAGGATGCCCAACATTTTGAATACTTCTGGTTTGGATTGGAACGGTGATAGCTCGAAATTCTACAGAAAATTGACAACGTTCAACAAATGAAGCTGCCAGTAACTCTTATGCTGAGAACTTTTGCGATCTGTGATGTTTTCTGCATTATCAAAATGACAATGAGCAGTGGTAATCATAAAATTGGCTCCGATTGGGCAATAGAAAACTAGGTATATATAATAATTTCATCAAAATATCCCGCGCCAGTTCTACGCAATTAGTAGTAGTAGTAGTACTTATAGGGAGGCTGTTGGTACAGCCAAGCAAGTAGGCCTCCATGGGCTCTTTTTGCTATCCCCTGCTCTATTCATGCATGGTGTTCTGCCTGCCTGTGGTTTCCACCAGCTCTCCTTGAAGTCTGGGTGTGTAGTGTGTATGTGCTTGTCAAGGGAGCGAGTTCCTTCAATCCGCCACTTTAAGCCCTGGTAGGGCTGGTTGTCGGGCGGTGCGGCGGCCGCGGGTGATTATATCACCAGCTACCAGACCCAAAGTATCCGATCCGAGGCCCCTCCTCGGCTTTCTTTGGAGACTAGTTCTCCTTGGTGAAGTCCTGGTAGGGCTGGTTCTTGATCGGATGGTGCGGCGGCCGCGGGTGATTCATTCCCGCAGCACCCGAACCAAGGTCCCTACTTGGCTCCCACCGAAGACCAGATTTTCCAGTTACCGCAGCGAGTTCCTTCGATCCTTCTCCTCGTGAAAAACCTGGTAGGACTGGTTCTCAACGCGGCGGCCGCGGGTGACTCTATCACCGGCTACCAGTCCCGTAGCACCCAATCGAGACCCTTCTTAGCTCCCACTGGAGGCAGATTTTCAAGTTCTCGCATCCCTCTGTGTGAGTGGGT
The DNA here is from genome assembly GCA_958502065.1 of Chrysolina americana. Classification (NCBI taxonomy): domain Eukaryota; kingdom Metazoa; phylum Arthropoda; class Insecta; order Coleoptera; family Chrysomelidae; genus Chrysolina; species Chrysolina americana. Next base: position 14,119,128 of record OY293413.1, read on the forward strand.
GTGTGTTAAGTGTCGGGGAAAATGTGTATTTTTGACGTTGGTGTACGGTAAGCTAGGGCCCACGGGTCGCCAATCCCGTTGGCCGCAACGCCTCAGCCACCCTTGGGGATCTACGCAATTAACAACCAACCCTCTGAGATATCACAAGAAAACGTAGCGTTTAAAACGAAGTAAAAATCATTGGTACTTATTATTACAGAACATTGAAATATATATCAGATTAGAATAAATTAAAAACATTAGTAGTAGTAATCGTGTTTATCGACAAGTGTGAATGGCAATCGACCAAGGCCCTTCAGCAGAAAATGTATGGGTAGGCTTTGTTACTAACACCATACGCCACTTTAGGAGCAGCTCTCTTAATTTGAGCTCATCAGTGCATAGTGGACTACTTACTCTCCCTGGTCAGTACAACAAATTTTAAATTCAATCTACCACTACAGTTGCCAGGAATCGATCTCCGGACTCTTGGCCCATGAGTCGAATGTCCTAACCACAGTACCACGCCACCACATTCGAAAACTTTTTTTCAGGCAAAATGAATAGTATAGATAGATCCCTATCTTTCAATCAGCAACCTATTTTTAACAAATTTCATTGAATGACGATGTATTAAACCGTTTTCGATTCATTTTTCAGTTTTCACGAGAATTGATGACAGACGTCAAATAAAGAAATAAACGTTTTCAGACAATAAAAATAACCTCAAAATACTCCAGCGGCAATTTTCTACGTAGAAAATTTCCACTATGTGATTGATTTGATTGACCAAAACGTACAGGAATAATCGAATCTAATCATAGCTAATTTGACATTGAACATTTTTATTTCTTCGGATTTGATCAGCAGAAGATTGGCTTATTTGAATACATTCTTTATTAGTTATCTGATTTGATCGTCTACCCACACAAAGGTATTTATTCAATAATCGCAATAGCAGAAACTTTTTTGGTTTATCTTCGCAAATTACTTCATTGCAGAAAAATGAAATAGTATATTTTTCAACAAGAGATGAAAATTTGTACACAAGCGAAGAGAGTGTGGCAATCTCACGAACGAAAAAAAAGTATTTCATCTCGAGTATGAAATGCTATTTTTTCTACGATGATGTTGTTTATAAAATACTGGAATTTTGCTATCAGAGTCCATATTAATTATAGAAAGAGAGAAGTTCAAATATAACCGTGAAAATGTTTATAAACAACTGTCAAACGAAGTGACGTTCGCTTGCTGATTCGATTGCCAAGTAGTGAGATTAACTGTCATTAGTGCAAAAAATGCAAAAATTGTTTTTAGTATATTGCCATCGGGTCGCATGATAATGTTCATTTGCTTCATTTGCATCTCTAGAGTGAAAAACTATCACTTTCATGTATGGTGTCCGGTTGAAATATGATCATTTTCATATATATGAGTGAAAAAATATCTTTTCATATCAGTTCAATCAGTCAATGTGAGCTCATTTGCTTGACGAAAAAAGTAAATCTGTGAAAAAATGTGTGTGATTTGACGAATTATCATTATTATTATTGGTGGTCAATGACGTAATTTCCACTGATCAAAATGCATATGCGTTCACTGAAAATCATCATTGGTCTCAGTACTCACCTGCTGTTCTTCCGGTAAAATATTGATAAATTGTCGGTAATACACACTTGGATATAATAATGGACGTGAAAACAAGTAACAATTTAAATGATGCGTAGTATCGTCCACGTCAAGAAATTATCACTTTCAATTCAGATTATTTAATCACCACGGAGCTCGCGAATGAATATTATTACTCTGCCATTATCACGCGATACTGAACAAACAATATGTTTATCTTAGTTATCTCGTGCATTTACGTAGAAGATATTAAAATTTAGGAAACTCACAGATAAAACAAAATAAAAATTCAGAGTGAGTCAAACAAATTTACGTTATTTTCGATAGCGATACGAAAACTTGCCTATTATTCTAATTTCTGAGGCACACCAGACAGTAAAACCTATTGTGCTCTACTGATAATTTTTTCATTTCATATTTGTGCTGGATTCCATTTATTGAATTGAATATTTTGAATAAATTCACTACTTCGGGTACTGGAATAGAACTCTGCGGAAGCCCAGCGTTTATAGAAATAATTTCAGATAAAACTTTAGGTCCCAGTCACAAACATAAAGCACGCGACAAGGAAGAGTTCTGGGTGCAAAACGCGATTGAATGCGTTGGATTGATTGATATCTGTCCCGGCCAGACTTTTACCTATTTGTATTTTTGAATATGTCCACAATTCTTAAGCAATCCAGATATCATTAATATTATTTTTCCATGGCCTTCAAGATAACAAATAGCAAAGCGATAAGTCCTTATTGAGTAGACTGTTTTTACTTTCATAAGGGATCGGTTGTACCGTTTAAAATTCCAAGAGAGATTGAATAACTTCCACAGAATGGGTATCAGTTCGAGAATGAACCTTTTAAGGACCGTATGTGAAGCTCCGAAGTTATTGAGAAACAAAAAAGTCCTTCTCATAGTGTATTGGCGAAATTTGATATCATACGTATATCAATACGTCATGTGATGTTCAGGAGCTGTTTCACCAATGTACCCACAGTAGAACTTTTAGCGATCATACTTTCAGAAATACTTTCTATGTTTGTGAACGGTTGTAGCTGGTGTATCATCTTTTGGTGATGAAAAAGAATAATAGAATAATAAACTTCTTGTCTTCCTGTCTTTTTCAGTATGTTCAGTATGACATAATAGCTATGGATGAAATAAATATATATATAATAATAAATGAATATAATAAATATATATAATAATATATAGTATATAATAAATAAATAAACAAAATATATAAATAATATAATAAATAAATATATTAAATATATATGTGTAAATGTGTATATAAATATATATATGTAAATATTATGTGATTATTATATTTTGTACTTGTCCCCGTAATATACCTCCTTGTGTAAGTGGTTATCTTGATATTTCTTCTTTTTTTGTATTAAGTTATGTTTTCTACATATTAATATTTTTTATTACTTATACTTTGTATAAATAAAACGACGGATCCAATATCATGTATATGATCAAAAGGAGCAATTAAGATTATTATTATTATATATTGTTCACTTGTCCCCATATACAAATTTATATGTTTATTTTCTTGTGTGAGTGGTTTATTTATAACTTACAAATGATGTGACGTATCCAATATCATGTAAATAATCAAAAGGACCAATAAAGATTATTATTATTATTATTAATATTATTATATTATTATTATCATAAGCATTAGTACATGTATTTATAATTGTATTTTACTTCTGTATGTCACTGTCAAAGAAGTTAGTAGTGTTTTGTGTCATTTGTTATCTGTCGTGAGATTAATGTGAAAGTGAAGAAGCTTATTTTGTTTTGCTTTTTATGAATGAGTGAACCAAAAATGAAAATACGAATCTATCGGTTTCTTCACCAGTTTTCAGAGAATTTTGGGATATGCTTCAAGAAATTAACGAGTGGAGATTCGAAAATTGACTTTATTAATGAGTCTGAAGGAGTTCAAAATACATTTATATGGAAGTGCAACCATAATTTTTATCGAAATGAACAATTATAAATCACGAACTTTGGAATTTAATATTGGTACTCGTAACTATCAGAACAAAATGTATACATAATATGAATTCTGAAAAAAAGAGGGCTGCAATTTATAAGAATGAACGATGTCGTCATAGTTTATACAAAAATGGCGGCAAATATATATTTTTTTAACAGAATGTGCGGGACAGAAACACGAGATGCTCAGTTTATAATCGTGCAATTCACTTACCAGACTGCAAATGTTCCTTGAAAATATGAGTGGATCGAGAAAGACCTTCAAAAAGTTGCTCAATTCATATCAAAATACTTCACCGTCAAGATATACGAGATCAAAACATGATCCACGCCAATTCTCTTTCACTTTATCTCAGGAGAACCAAACAACAAGTGAGAATGTGTAAACACGACATTGGCAACAACTTCCAAATTACGATGTTTCCAGTTTTTTCTGAATGCTTCGTTGAATCATTATATTTTGTATTCACCTCACTTACGAATAAACAAAACTCAAAAATAGACTTTCGTGACGATGGAATGATGACTCGGTCAGTCTAAATCCAGGTTACAAAACTTGGAATGCGAAATATTACGCATAAAATTTTAGGAATATGTAGAAAATAAGTCGATCCTGATTTACTGTGCTGCAGTTGCTTTTCACAAAAATTAACAAAACCCCTTGGATTGCTGGTATCACGAGAGGGAAGAGAATATCTTACGTTTCCCTTTTATTTTCAATGATACTTTCTTTATTGTATCACCGTGGAATACAATGTGCTTTTTTGTATTTATCTTCTGTTTATTTCAACAGAAAAAGAAAGATAAACCCAACGCACTATGAAGCAGTTCATTTCTCTTATGCATTGAATAAATTATGGAAATTGTAATCTCAGTAGCTGATCTAGGACTGGAAATGTTTATGCAACAGCCACCCACTCATACACAACAGAAAGCAATTTCTGCGGAGTGCATTACTTTATTTTTGTGGGTGGGATGGCTGAAGTGAAAGATAAAGTCGAAGTGATAAAAGAGGATGAATACGTCCGTGGAAGTTCTGAGAGACAACCTTACATCCAACCAAATTGGACGGATGCTAGCAGTAAATTTTGTTTGCGTTTCACTATTTGGAGATGGCAGGACGTTTCTTTATATTTTGATTACCTTGTCAGCACCGCTGATCCTCAGGGTATCAAAACGTGATCTTATTGGGTGAACAGAACGGTTTAATTTGAAGAGACGTTCCAAAGGGTATTCGTTTTATGCTACTTCATGAGCTTTTTATGTATCGGTCAGAATTTGTAACTTGATTTCACCCACTTTCCTTGGAGTGGTTGAAAATTGACTTACTTGGGTGAGATAATTCGAATCAATACGTATGGAAAGTTGAAAATAACCATGTGTACGCTAGGGTTGCGAAACAGCGATTTGAATTCTGATCGACTTGTGAATTTGGTGATACTTTTACAACACGTAGCTTCAACAAATAGTTTTAGAGTGTTCCATTCATAACGCGGGAAAAAGATGTACAGGAACACTAGCTCTCTTACTTTTACAGGAAAAACTGAAGGATTTCATAGAATTTCTAATTCGAATAATATCAATTCAGAACGAATTTAATCATCATACAAAATTTACTGAAACAGTGTTCCAATTATTAATCTTTGATACGTCGCGTCGTTTCGTATCTATGCGGCCACAATCTAATGTTTTTTTCTAAATAGGAACCTATTTATCCCTTTCTTGTTAAGTTCAGTGATTATCGCTTAACATTTTATGTCGAAAAAAGGAAATATTCTCAAATGAAACTTGAAAATTGTTTTTCTCTCATGAAAACAACCTACGATAAAAATGAAGATTTTTGTAGTACCAAACAGAAAACAACTACTTTCCCAACTAAAACAACGCTGGACATCTGATAAATATTGTGAAATGACCCTAAATAGTCAGAGAAAATCTGAAAGTGAAAATTTGTATTTTCATTCTGTTCGCTGTAATTCAGCAATAATTCCACACCTCTTAAGGACATTTTCAGCAAAAGAGAACCCCACATAACAAAGCGATAGTAACGGAAAATTTAGAAAAAATATCACAAAAAAATCGTTTGGAAACAATGGACATAGATTTAATTAACGGCCAGCTTAATCCTTGTTCTTGATTTCTCTAGGTTATCTTCTGGGGATACCTCAAGGAGTATTTTCGACACCGTTTACAGATATCGACCATGATGTTGGGCTTGTGCATTAGCCTGGCTAAGATTATTGCCGTATCGCGGCAAGCCAATATAATTTTCAGATTCGAGAGCACCGTGTTCATCATTTCACAAAGTACCCATATAAACAGAACCACCATTTTAACGGAATGCTTTGAGTAAAGCCTGCGGATTTCAAAGAGAAAGTTTTGATATTCACCGTTTCACCTCCTCTCTTCCGACGATATTCGCTTCGGCAAGAGCTCTATAAGAAAAATTGTCCTACTTTTATAGTCGAAGAGGACTACATGAGACTTATTGGCTGGTATTTGCCTGAGGAGAGGGGAAGAGTAGTTCCAATAGTTTCGGTATTTCTTATTCTCCACAACAGACTCAATATCAGCCGGAGCATATTAAGCATATATCGTATATCGTAGGTGGTAGTACAATACTCATAGCCCAGCGTTATGCTAGTGGATATAGGCTGAGATCGAATAAGCTGGACAAACCGACAGCAAATTTATTATGGTCGACTCGATCTGCATCTAGTGTAAGGTACCTCTATACCTATCACATGAATATGGAAGACAAGGGTATTGAAGACACCATCCTGGCATGCCAAATTTTTGTACTATCTGAGGTCTTTAATGTCCTAGAAGAAAACTCTCTACTCCGATCCTTCCTTTTTTGGTTGCGGATCATTATCTGAACTCCTGATGACCTTACAGACACTCCAAACTCAGAAGTATTTCTGTTGTCTGGGAAAATATAACCATAAAATAGACGATTTAGGATGCAAACTCCAAAGGAGAGGCATCATTTTGCATACAGAGTCCTGCGTCATACTTCTGTTGATGAGCAGGTTTTCTTTGCAGCCAGTGCCCCTCTTCTTTGACTCCCTTTGCTCATATATTCAATAATTCTTATGGTTATTATTATAGAAGATACAATTATTTTGTTATTGTGTTCTATTCATAGTTTGAATATTATATTTTGTTGTAGATATTGAAATGAGGATTTTGACACTATTAATTTCGTCAATAATTTGAAGAATATATGTTTCGCTTCACATTCCCAAATTATTTTTCATGTGAAAGTTGTATAAAATTTTATCATTCCAGCGATATATCAGAACAACGAACGTTTCTAAATTTATTATTAGTCACGTTTGAGTTTTTCGAAACAAAAAAGAAATAATAAATTTGTTATGCAATGATTCATACCTAACAAATGGTTAACATTCAAGACGCCGTAACGCCCACGATGATGTAAAAATATAATTTACAGTCAGAAATAAAATATTGTTTTATGGGGAAAAATATTTTAACGTGTTTGAATAATGAGAGGTTCAGACTGGAGATGAAGTATCGGCATGTCAGGTGTTTTGAAAAAACTAATTGTTTCGAAATTTCTCGGCAAAATAATTGAAAAAATTAAATCAGGTCAACTTCCTTGAAATTCTATATCTGAATCGAGACGACCAATCACCTGACTCCAACATGTTGAATTTCCAACCCTGTTTCCCTGGATGAGAAAAATAGAATTTCAGTTATCCAAGAATTATTAGCGCTACAGCGTTCACAAGTTTTATATTTACTTTCCACTGACATTTATGACATTCGTGAAGCTGAAAACTGAAGAATAGAACCTATTTATCAGCTGGCAAATTATAATTCATGTCAGTTATGTCATTGTATTTCAGTGACTTAATGCAGTTTATTATGGCTCTAGGACAAATTCTCCAAGAGTACTTCATGAAAAGGTTCATGTAAAATACTTAATATTATAAAAAATATATTCTTCTTCATAACTGTTCATTTTTGCTACCATCGGGAATTGGTAAACAACTATCATCTATTAAGATAATAATGTTCAGGAAAGATTTACTGAATCGACTACAGAACACCAATACGAGGTGCTACCTGGGAATTGTATTCCAAGCAAGTATTTTATTTTTGGATTGGTATCTGATCCTTGTGCATTACACTTTCTGTTGAGCAGATCTTATGGAATGACCATGAAACCAATAACTGAACAAAAAATTGCAACATTCTTGACCTCAGATCAAACCTGCACGTTGGCCACAGACGAACAGCTTATCAATGAAGGAAATAATATCAAAGACATTTTTATAATAACATTTTGAATACTCACTTTGTTGTTCAGTTCTTGTAGATTCTTATAGCCAATATAAAAATCTGCAATAAAAAAGAAACATTTCATAACAAACAAACATTTCAATTGTTTTTCATGTGTTTTATAGCAAAATCAGCCATTACTATGAAAGTGGCCATTTTTGTTATAAAAAAAATATGTATCTGTATGGAAAAGGAAATTATTCTCGAACCAAGCGAACAAAAATATTCATTTTCAAATTTTTTTTTAAATATATGATTCAAGTGTACAGTTTCCCCACAGTTGTTTTTTAACATATTTAAAACAAACAGCATTTCAATTTATTCAAATATTGTAAATTGAACTAGAACAATCTTGCACCTGATTCCTATGGAACTATATTTTCATTTGGAGTAATTCTAAATGAATGTTTTTTCATAAGGTTTAGAATATGCTACTAACTGAATCACTAAGATACTTTGGCAGACCCCAAGAGCTAGTGCAAGAAGTGTACTGTTTGGATTAATGTTGACAACATCCACATGTTCTACTCTAGCGCTACTGCAATTTGGCTCATTTCACTATGGAGCTGTGGCAAGTGGCAAAGTGGCCAAAGATGTACAAAGTGTTCAACATCTCAAGGAAATCAACTCTCAAACTAATTGCTGCATTAAGGGCATCAGTTTCAATCTATGGTTTGGCACATTGAATCAGCATGAGCAAAAAAGCGATGGAGTTACATTTGAAGTTGACATTAGTGGGGAATAATGACAGAGAGAAAAAAGATATATTTTCAATGACCACACAAATGAAGAATAAATATTTGAGCTTGGTATGGAAATGGACCAAGGATGAAGGCAATTAGTTGAACCAGAAGTCGAAGAAGGCTGAGTGAATGCTACGATCATCCAAGAGTATTAGACTGGAAGACTGTTTTGAAAGGATCGTAAAATTTCGAAAAAAATCCTTGGATTCAGATCCCCCAAATTTTCTGTGAGATTTGAATCACAGTATAGAATGAATAAAATTCCCCACAGGCTGGATAATAAAGATGTTTCAAATCATTCGATACTGAAATGATCTAGAAAACGCCAAGCGAAATTACGTTACAGTTCAGTTTAGAAAGAACAACTATTTTCAAACTAAGGAATCAATTCCGCAACTTTCATCATATGTGAATAACTTTAGTGGTGTGGAGGGGTTGTTTCGATCACAACAATTAATACTATAAAGACAGCAGTGAAATTCCCGTGAAACCAGATATTTCTCTGATTAGACTCTCACAATAGTAAGAAGATGCTGGAACAGAAATGTTATTTTTTGGGAGGAGCCGACCCAAATAATTCCAAAAAGAGTTTGTTTCAGTAAGCCATATTACGATAACCGGGCGTTGGCAGCTGTATATCTATCGATCTGCGACCCCGTTTTGAACACTCTTCGGTGTTTTATTGCTTAAATCTTGTATCATTGAGCGAGATGCTGAGCACGCGTTTCCAAAAATTAATAAATATATAATATATTTTTATCACTTCAGGAATTGATTACCGGAGCGAGATAGTGAGCAAACGATACGATAACATTTTCTGCATTCACTTAAGAATGCTAACCTACGTCTTCGTGCATTCTGAAGTGAATATTCATAAGAAATGAGTTTCTCATTATAATAATCAACATTTCGGATAAGGGAAACTACGATTTGGCTACTAGATATACTACGTCAAACTATGAAAAAACTCAACATACCGATTATTACTCGAGGTCAAAAAACAGTGTATTTCCAACTGACGAAATATGGGAAAAGAGCACGTGAAGCTATAGTGAAGAGTCTGTAAGAGATGAAATTTGTGCACCTCCGATTATCGTTATCGGAAACAGTAGTTTTTTATGTTTGCTTACAGATGCGTTGATATTCATATGGATAGTAAGAAGGTACTTTTACTTTTAGTCATTCGTTCTTATTTTAGAGATACACTTTCATGTACTGCAGTACTACAAGAATAAAGAATGAGGGTGAAATAGCTCGTCCTACGGACGTAGCTCGAATTAACAAATCGAGAAAATGAATCTAGAGAAGGTTGAAAGTATAGTTAATTACCAAATATACAGGTTCACCCATTGAGAAAAAAATTTATAACGTTCGGTGAATAAGGAATTGATGTTATTATAAATGTTTGGTTATTATCAGCATTTGGGAATACATTCCTAGCCAGAGATTTTTTATGCTTTGCTGTTCGTTGGAAGTACGAGTCCTGAGGAAGAGATCTTCGACACGTCACACTAAAATCAAAAGAACGAGGAAATGAAACAAGAATCATTGGCGATTTTTTAAGAAGCAACGAAATTAAAAACATGAGAAGAGAACTACAGCGAAATGAAGAATGAGAGCGAAGGAAGGGGAGAGAAATGGGAGAGAGCAAGAGACAAGAAGCGAGAGAAATAAATGGTGAGGGAGAGAAAGAGGGTAAGGGCAAAGATAGAGCGAAAGCGAGAGAGATATCTGGAATGTAGAAAGAAGTTGAAGTAAAGAGCTAGAAGAAGCGCGAAAGAAAGAAAGAATGGGGATACTGTAGGTATCACCTAGTTATCTCAAGAAAGAGTTAAACGAGTTGAAATGATTGTTTGCTGTCTAAACGGAATGGTAATTTCTTGGTTTACCCAAAGCTGTGATTACGAATGCAAAATCAAGAATTGATGAGTGGTCCCGTAGCACTACAGCCAATATTAATAATAATAATAATTAATCTCTTACCATCACAGGTCATGACGATAGTTAGACTCATACAAGTGAGGAAAATGATTGATATTATTATAATATAAATTCCAATGTAATTACGCTGAGTACTGTGTGATCTACTTTTCTTGCTGAAATACATGCTTCTGTATTTTGTTTGAATTTTTAATATTCGTTTCGATTTTCAGTTCTTCTACTAAGGGTAGAACAATTGATGATATTCCAGAAGAGCTATTATAATATCAATAAAACAGGAACAAACCGATCACTTTTCTGTTTTCCCTGAGAAGAAGTTTAGCATTTTTAAATCTGTTTGGGTGTTATTACGCATATTCTTCCATCTTTCATTTCTGGCTTCAACAGTTGACATTGGAACTGGGGAGAAGAAAAACATCTGCGACGCTTTGTAGCGAGCTCACATTTGCTAGCAGAGAAGAGTGTTGCTGATAGAACTAATCCCTGTAGGACACCAAATTTAACTGACTGTCAGATGGAATTCTGTCAAATATAACGTGACACTTTGATTCTATTGAAAATTATGAACATGATGTTCATAAAGTCTGACACGTTGAATTCAAATGAATGGACTTTTTTATTGGGATAGTCATGGATTTCAGATTCGTCCGGTTAGATAAATACTCAATTATATTACCGCATCATATTAAAACAATTTCTGATTTGGAATTCCCTGAGTACATTAAAAATATTCTTGCCTTCCTCAACACTATGTAGAACTCTGAACACGATTCTGCTATTAATTTCACATTGCGGCTTACAATAAGTATTGATGTTTCATTATATGTAATGTCACAGCTAACTGGGATCATTTTGAATAACACAATGGTTTTGGTTGAAACATAATCTTGTAAGAGGTGTAAGAATCACAGGGTGGAAATAGAGGAAAAAGAGATTTTGAGACGAAACAACATAGTATGTCAGTTTCACTCTCATTGCTCCCATAAAAGTATATAAATGAGAGGTCCAGGTCTATCATGTAGGAAAGAAGGAGAAGGCTGATTACAAGTGGACAAAGTTCTGCCAAGCACTCATTCAACGAAGATAAGTAAGATATGTGTTGAGCATGAGGTGTTTGTCTCATTGAAATTCTGATTTACCTTCGATGAAAGGAAGATATGCCATCAAAGATGATTTTATGTATATTCGAGACGCTCTTCTTACTATCAAATCTTTTTGGATTATGAGTTCTGTAAATTACTCTCTTTAATTTTCGGATACGCTAAGGTGATTTGACTTTATTGATTATAGATATTATTCGCAAGTCATCGAATTGTCCTTACCGTGAACTTAAAAAAATCCTTCATTTGTATAATTGAAGTGATATTTTATTGTCTAGTTTATTCTTTCCTGGCTAAGGAAACGAATACAACAACTTGGTGAGACTACATAGAAACTGGTATTACTCCTATCTCACCAACTGACATAAAAATAGAAGAAATGTTTCGTGTTAATTATAACAAAAGACTCGCTGAGAGTGAACAAAATCGGACCTTGCAGAGAAGTTTCTTGTTTCATTCAATTCTAGCAGGCCAGGAGAACAACATATGAAGTGTCATTTTGAAAGAAATTTCGTGAAATCGACCTTGTTAATGCAAAAACCCATCATCTCCTCATTCATTCACTCTCTCAATAACCACTATAATATTGCAATTAAAATATTCTCAATCTACCCAAATAGTTACTTAACAAGTTAGAATGACTCCTCTGCCCATCTAATGCTCTGTGTAGTGCAACAAATATTTGAAATATGTGATATCATTCCAACATTTGATCAAAGAACTCGAGCAAATATCATATCTATCAGCAGGTTTGTTAGCGATAACCTCAATCCAAATTGATGAAAAAGTTTGTTATCAAAATATCATTAATCTTTTGTAGCAGAGTGTGAAAATGCCAAGCATACTATCTAAACCTTCTCTTTCTTTGTTTTTTAGGTTCGTTCATTATTTTTTTTGCTCGTTTCATCTGAGTGTTATTGCTCATCACGCCCAACGTCTCGATTAGGTGATGAGTTAATTATCTACAGATACAGACGCCGTTTTCTTCCGATCAGGTGTAAAAACTCAATAACCTCACTTAATTTTTCTAACATTGTTATTTTTTGCTGAATGTTTCGTCATGGAAACTCAGTTCTTATATTTTATCTCCACCATTCTTGTTTACTTTTTCATGTTTTTTTTTATCTTACCGTAGTCGCGCTCAGCGTGCAGTTGGTGAATTGCTCTAACCTTATTTTTTTCATTTAATTTCATCTAATTGTTAGATTAATTTAATTGTGTCCGTTCGAAAAAGTTACTTGATTTCAAGAACATCTCACCTCTTTTAAAAACAAACTCAATCCATCACTCAGCATGGTGTGAGAAAGTGCATTTCTATTTCTACCATACACTGCAGATCTTTGAAGTCACGACAATCCATTAATGCTCAGTGGGTCGTAAACGACTCTATAAACATTTTCGTAGGCCACGTGGCTGACGTCAGTCTTTCAGTATTTTCATGCATTTATTTCAGCAGTTTCATGCATGCATATATGAGGCTAGTCGGCACATCACTTGAATGATTTAACCTAATTCGCCCTGTTTATATTGCTTGTGGATCACTTCTGCAGATAATGTTGTAGTTTAGTCAACAAGTGTCTTATTGGTCAACTTTTTTCAGCAGTCTCGGAAAAATATGAGCCAGGTGTAACTCGATTCGGAGTAGCATATAGATGATTTTAGAAAAGAGTTATAATCAAATAACTAAAAAAATGCTTTAGTTTTTTGTGAATATCTCAAAAACTTGAGATTTTTCAAATTTAAGAAAGATTAAAAAAGAGGAGAAAATTAATAAAAAAAAATCTTGACTCCCGGAACTGTGGGAACAATATTTATAATTTTCCCTGAGGGATGAAAATACGGCGGAAAACGGGTGCTCTGGCTTGTGCAAGCCACGCCTACTCCGGACACTTCATCGATGAAAATTATTTAAACATATTAAATATAAAATGACTGAGAAATTTAAAAAAATAACTAATAAACAAACTCATTGCTATTATAGTAAGTAGAATGACAAAAAATATATAAGGTACATATTTATTTGCACAAAACAAATTGTTTATTAATTAAACAACGAAAAATTTAATCAAACGTTTTTTATATCGTAAAGAAAAACAAATGATTTAAAAAATTTGTTCCTTAATATTAATTATAACTGGTAGAAAATGATTGTGAAAAATTCGTTTTTGAGCAATATATTTTTTTAAGGAACAATTTTTTTTAAATCATCATCTGCATCAAAGATTAGGATCACTACAAAAAAAATCAATTATCTTATGAACAACGCAATTGTTTGTAACAATTTTTTTAACAATATGAGATAAAAATAAAAAGAAAGCTTCTGATAACAAAGAAACGGATCATTAATAATGATAAAAAAATTCTCGAAGATTAATTCAAGTTTATAATTTTGCAATTACCTACGTAAGTAAAGAACTGAAAAATATTTTTTAATTTTTCAACGGGGATCTACTCTAAAGCCTTTCACGAATAGCCCCAAAAAAGACAAAAAAAAAATCGAATTCAAAGTTACACAATTACCACACTTGCAATGATCATGTTCAAGCAGCAAAAAATTAACAATTAGCTATTGTATAACTAATTGGAAAATTACAAAAAAAACATTTTTCCGTCGGAGTATTGTTCATTTATCTATCCAGTAAGCCCCTGAACTTTTTCATTTGTTAAATTTCTTATATTTTATATAAATTTATTATTTAATTTTTTTTTTGTTAATTGTTTATAAGTTTTGCAATTTTCACAAGCGGAACTATTTTTTTTTCAGAAATCATCTACATGCTATTCCAAATCGAATGACACCTGGTTCAAATTTTTCCGAGACTGCTAAAAAAAGTTGACCAAAACACACTTTTTGACCAGAATATTGGGGATGATAGTGCAGATTGCGATTGGATTTTCTTTTTTCCATTTTTTACGGTAGCTATTGGTTTATCAATCGGAGAACTCTTATTTCTGGTTGGGGTGGAATTTGAATGTTCGGCACCCAGAACCAGATTGACAAATAATGGTCATTCTCATTTATATTAGGCGCCGCCATCAATAATTTTTCAGACACTGCTCTTCACCAGCAAACTCTAAAATAATTTCCATTCTCAAGAGACGACACACTTTGGGTATATTTCAAATGAACGCCAAGACCGAGGGTCCCACTAATCTGACAATGGAGTGCTAAGACATTTTACTCAGAATGACCCGAAATGGCTGATGGCATCTCACAGCCAAACGAATCTGTAGAAATGTTTGCATCTTTGATACCTAATAGTACTTTCTAGATGGAATAGGGGAGTTCGGTACAGTGGATACAAATGCGGTATCCCAAGCAACAATGTTTTTCACAAGGTTGTATGTATATGCCTCTTGAGAAAATCCTAAACATCAGTCCTTCAAGGGGTGGAAGATAATTCGCATACTATTGGAATGGAGTTCAGGATCGACAACGTGCCACGGTTAATTTCAAGAAAGAAAGATGCAAGGAACCAGGATATAATATTCAGCTTCCAGCTCGTAGATGGATGTATTTTGTAAGAGTTTGTATCCTTAATTGTCTGTTCCACTGTGGGTGGTGCTGGATGGAGCATGTTAAGTCGCCAGGAGTTTAAATCCCCTCCTCTGCATTGTCTGTGACCATGAAAAATTGGTGATCAGAGCAGATTTTTGCAGCCGATAAACTTGGTCCCGTGTTCAACACTAAACAAGGTTACACAACGTTTTTCACAGAGTTGGAACCCATTCAGCAAAAAGCTCACTTCTAAGCTGCGAATTCTGAGGTACTCCTGCACCTTCACAAGGATGAGTCAATGTATTGGGTCTTCTTCAAGGAAATTGAAGACCTTGGCGTAATCAAAAATGTTTCGTTCTCGTTTCTCAGGTCAGTTAGATTGGATTAGGAGACCAAGGGATTCATAATACCAACTGCCCAGTATTGCCAACGGTTCAAAATATAATTTATCGGTTATAAAACTGCGATAATCAGGAATGTTGGGAAAATGAGAAGAAGGCATCTTGGAAGAGGTTAAATGTTAGCTTGTCACTTGTTCCATTAGTTTATATTTTATTTAGGTGATTTTAATTTAACTGAAAAGCACTGCGACCGATGTCGCATTATCACTAATGAATTCTACCGCAGTTGTAGACGAACTGTTAGGTAGAATTATGCAACAAGCCCCGAATCACTAAGTACTTCCATCATTCGCTATTGTTCAGCTTATACAAATTTTCATTCATTCGTTACTTCATCAGGAGAGCTGGACTTGTTTCACCCTGATTATTTTGTCACATCACGACAAAGTACACGATGCATGAAATTATTTTATAAATAAAGTCCGTGGAACAGTATCGCACTATTTTTGGTCATTCAATCAAAACGACTATTACTTCATACTTTCCAAATAATTTCTATTTTATCGGTTAGACTACAATCAACTGAGATTATATAACGAAGTTGTATAATACATTGAAATCCAGGAATTTTATTTTGTTGTATATATAACAGTGATATATTGATTCATGGAATTTTCTTTGCACTCCCACAAAAGTTTGATCTCAATCTAATGTTTTTGAATTAATTAAGTGAAAATATGATCCTGGATTCCGTTGAATTTTTTTCAAATATAAATATGTTTTTCATTTTACGCAAGTTTACTATGTGAGTAATCATTTCGGATCGAAAATAGATTCTAGCTGTTATTCAGTACGATATTTTGTGGAATTCTGACAAATGGTAAATGTGTCTTAAAAGAGTGAAGAGCATTGGAGTACACAAAAATGTTTCGACTGTGTCAATCATTTCATCTACAACAACAAACAATCTATAGAAAGATCTGATAGTTTGAGAGTTATTCAAGACTATGCACGAAGGTTGAAGTTATTTAGGGATTTTTATGTAGGCCAGTATTTTCAGCGCTGATCTTCTAACATATATGTCAGCAGCTGGTTTTGCTTCAGTCTTAATTATTTTTCATTAATTTGGCATCCAGTTATACCAAGTCACCCTCAAAAAAACTCTAAAAGTTCCCCAGATTCTTTAAACGAACTCAATGATAGTTCCTTGGCTATATTATTACATTTCTACCCTATCATAATTCCATCGGAAAATATTCGAAAAAAAGATAATTGTAAGAGACCAGTGAACATGCTGGAAATCGAACCCATAATGTTCACCACAAAGGATTTCAGGGTAAAAAAATCAACTGAAATCGGTAAAATTCCGTTAACGCCAGGCAACCGATTTTCAAAAAAAATTTCTGCTGTGAACAAACACTCACAATGCTTCCTTCTTTTTGTCAACACAATGGACACACCCTAATTCACCTGTTTCATAAATTTTTTTAAATTAAAAACTGTATTTTTATTAACAAATTCTTTCTTCTTTATAGACTGTTACAAACGACATTTTTATTGTGATTCTGATAAATGACAGCCAAAAATCTAGTGATTTTTTTTGAAAATTGGTAGCATGGTGTTAACGGAATTTTATCGATTTCAGTTGATTTTTAAATAGGTTAAAAAGGACATTGTATATATTAATTGATTTGTGATGTATTTTGAAGTTTTCTTGAAGTAGGCAACAGAAAGAAGTGTGACCATAATTGGTAAGATGGCTTTGCAAAAAAACTGTGACAAGTTCTGGTGGTTCTAGAGTTCTAATATCTCTTGGCAATGTATGATGCCATTTACAATTTTTAATAAAATTTATGACAGTCAAATTTCGTCTATTTTCTAAAGTATCGAGATTCAATATTGAAATTCTTGTAAGGGTCTAGTATGTGGAAGGAAAGTCCAAGTTTCCAGACAAGAAAATTAGTGAACATTCCTTGTATTCTCTCTAAATGGTGCTTCTGAAATATACAACGTCCTAATTGAGATCTGATCAGAGATATTCCTAGTTTGCCTCTTTATAAAATCCACCATTCTGAGAGATTTATTGCAGATACTGTCGATATGGTCGTTGAAATTGAGTTCTTCATCAAATACTAATAATGGGACCAATGTGGGATCTCTGAGGAACTCCAGAAGTAACGTTCATCGTTTTTGAAATGGAATCACCTAATTTCACCTTCTGATTATGCTTATCTAGATAAGACTCAATTAATTTGAAAACCCTGCCATCAACACCAAGTTTTTTCATCTTATAAAGGAGTAGACTGATATGAATCGAATGCTTTGGCAAGATCAGTGTAAATCACATCGACCTGAAACCCTCGTTCTAATAGATAATTTTGCATGATTCCTAGATTGGTAGTTGAAGAGCGACTTTTGCAAGATCCATGTTGTTCGTCAACAATACTATGCTTGAAATTGGATATGTTGCCTATCAACAATGGGCCTTGGTGGTGGTGACAGTAGAGCGCTTGTCTCTCAATTACGGGGGTGTTGGTTTGATTCCCAGCATGGTCACTGGTCTCGTGCATGGCATCACACTTCAAAAGGTAAGTGCTATGTCTTCCTTAGCTCGCACAAGTCTTTCGAATACTTACTTCTGACGGTTGTGCTCATAAGGGTGAAGCCGGTTGACGGAAATAATAATTTTAACAATTTTAACATATTTCCTAGAGATCTGTCCTAGCTTGCACACTGGTTGTGATACTTACAATACAATTCTTTTTGAACCATTTGTAACATAGCAAAGGTTGGATATGTTAGGTCAATGACCTAATTTTTTTAGCATACTGACTAAATAAAATATTAAGGAGTATCCCTCATTCAAAAAAAACTTCCACAACCTGTCAGCATAACCAATATCAGAAGTAAAATTGAAAATGCATTCAACGCATATCAAAAACTACACACACACAGGAAGTGTATTAACACACGGGACCAACGATAATAGTCAATCAGTTGTTTTTTCAGTGGTTCACAAATTCTTCAAGACTATAGAAAGCATTTGTCATCAGTATTTCCTTGATTCTTTTTTCGAATATGGTCGATGGCAGCTATTTCAAATTGTTGGCAAGGCAATTGTATAAGTTATGCCGGCATGTAACGGTGATTTTTCATACTTCATATCAATGATGTTCAGATCCGCCACAGCAAATTTCCATTCTCATGATAACTTTCAGAACTTTTCCATTATCATAGGCTCGAATCACAAAATTGGAATTGTATCATAATATCACGAAATGATCCCAAATGGGAATTTATAATAACCTAGTGGAATTCAATTCAAACAGACAGAGCTGTTTCATCAGAGAAGGCTAACCTAACGAAACAATTTTAGATACAGTTTCTGTGAGACAGTCAATTTCTCCGCTTTAGAAGAATATTAGTGAGTATCATTACGGTCCAAGATCAGGACCTTTTCGAAAACATCACCATAAGCATTTGGCGCCCTTCTTCGAAAAAGGGAATATACGACGGCAGAGCCCAATCATACTCGAAACACATATCCGAATGGTTTCAGCATGTTTGAACAAGAGCAATTTTGTTGGCTGTTATTTAGTTTATTATCGTATCGTGTGTCCTCATCATGTTCATATTTCAACTTAACGTTCTCTGACGAACATACAAGGTCTCCTTTTATGAACCCAAAACAAAAAAAAGTGATTTCCCATCATAAGAGATGTTGCAGAAGTGGAAATAATTGTTGCGGTAATTTTCGCAAACCTGTGTGGAGAGTATCCAACTAGTGTGCCATGTGATATAATTAGAATAATTATTACAAAATGTATCTTTCATGTGGTATTTGAATATGTGTTTTTCACGTGCTGTTTTTAGTAGACAGGCGCAAAAAGTTGAAGTTATTTACATTGCATTAAAAATAAATTAGCTTGAATGGGAAGAGTATACCTTGGATAAATAAAAACCGTTGATCAAATGCTGCATCGCGAATGGCTTCTAGAACTACAGGGTGGCACTATAAATCCTACAGATCCAAGATCAGCTAGAGAAAACAGAAACAAGAAATGAAATTGGAAGCTACGAATGAGACTTTGCAAAACCGGGAATTCAAAAACTCAGTGTCATGTCTAACATACGAAAGCATTTTTTTTGATAGTGCCGATCTCATTAAGTACGGTGCAACTGTAATACTTGGATGACAATAATAATAATGAATAACTTTTATTGATAGTATGTTAAACAAACTATCAGAAGACAAAATCAGCTCCTTACCCGTCTAAGACAGATTAGTATATTTATTGCAATGGGCATACTCTCTCTTGAGATGACCTTTCAACATCAGTTATGGGTTGATTTCCCAGTAATTTATCTGGTTGAAAGGTTTGATTTTGATCAAGTAGAGCATCTGCCGATAATAATTATTTATGTAGTTACGATCATAAATGACGATCACTATGGTGGCAGCAGTGAATATAATCGGGCGAGGCGATTAGCCGAGTTTGATAACACGGCGTGTACAATAATGATCGTGTATGATCCAAATTACATACAAGACTTCATCTTCATTTTCAAATTCTTAATTCAGTATCTCTGGAAATAAAAAATTACAGATTAATTCGAGTTATTCATTGACAATTAGTTTTGTATTGAAATCTTTGAAAATGGGTGATTCGGCGAAGTACTGTATTTTGAACTTCATCATAACAGCAGATAAATATATTTATCATATTTATCATGAGCGGTTTGTATTTGAAATTATTTTTAGGGACACACTAAGCGATGTGAGCTGCAAAAACTTCGGAAGGATCTTGAAGGGACATTCAGGTATAGAGTTTCTACTTTACCGATAGTCAAGACATGCTCATTTCAAATGTGGATTTTTATTTTTTTTAACAAAATTACAAATCTAAGCATTCTGAGTCCACCTTTTACTCCATGACCTTCATATTTCAACGACGATGTGATACAAGTTAACCGAATCCATTAAAAGGTGATAATTGAGTAGTATAGCTATGTCTGTGTATTTTATAATCCTGAACTTCAGATGACGTCTCATAACGCCATCTTTCGGATATTGTTCAAGGATCTTGTCAAAGTTATTCATTACTGGAAAAAGAGATTGCAGTTATTCAGTTTTCAAAGGTTATCGGTTTCTGAGACAATATAAAGGCTTAAACACAAAGGAGGTTTTATGTTTTTAGTTTTAATTTTCATCATTTTGGACATTTTTTATCATTTCCATTATTATTCTGATCACGCCTCATAAACAATTTTGTTGGTCAAATTCAAGCTTTATTTTTCAGTACTGTTCTGCATTTTGTTTTATTTATAAAATTGATTTTTAAAATCCCGAAACTTAAAACTTATTAGGTAGAATACATAAAACTTCCATCGTGTCTACGGCTTTACTTACCAGCACAATTCTTTCTGGTGTACGAAGAAATGTCCCTATGATTTCAGTTGATGACTGAATGTTTTCGTGAATTTTGGGAGATTGAAAATCAGTGCCTGCAACGTCGAAAAATGTTAACGAGACCGACATACGTGAATGGTAATTGCGTATGTATGTCACATGTGGCAAAGTGTTTCGCAAAATTTATTGAATTTATTTAGGACACGCCAATAAGTTAAATTATTATGGAATATGGTCTGAAACCTTACTTATATTTGAAGACTCCTGAATTTCCTGAAAGGTCTAGATATTATGAACGATAAGAATTCATGCATGATTCTTTCGTGTTACAGTGTGGTAATTTCCTATTTATCACCATCCTTGATCAGTTTTATTCATCAGGGGAAATTGGTAATTCCATTATCCGTTCGAACATATACAGGGCAGGCTTCCCAACGAGAACATTTTGTAGTTGCTGACTGCTGCTAAAATATATACCTACATTCAAGAACTTTGAATCCACTTTTTCAATCATCCCCATTTGTCAGAACTTCTATAATTGGTCACAAACAGACCGTACTGAAAATAATTTGAGGGGTATTCTGCGGATTCATGAAAAAATAAAATAAAGTCAATAGTATGATAATTATTATTCAAAGTACTATTGACTGATTCTTAGGAGAGTCGTTGAGGGGGTTGGAGTACGTATTTAGGACCATTACAATACATTTCAGCAATTTGGTTTTTCTATAGATTTCAGTGGCGCGAATAATTGTTATGAATCGCACTCACACATATCCGATGAGAGACCTGTTTATGACTAGAAATTGGCGTTTCATTAAACGATTGGGATTTGAGTTGATGTTATAGTGATTCACAAAGGATATCTTGAAATTCTGACGGTGGCTTTGAAGTCGTTTATTTATCGACTTTCGTCATAAGTATTTCTGTTTCTCCGCGATATTGCTGCTTGTCGTTTTGCATTTTATGACTTATGAATATATTATCGTCAACACGAAATGTACAAAAAATTGCACATAATAGGGAAATTTTAATCATATTAACTGTTATAATCATAACTCTTGTAACAAGTAACTACATGGAATTATGCATACTGTTTACTGATGCGGATGACCTATATATTATAAGTTGAATTTCCAGTGGTTTGCATCGAGTTAAAAAACACACCATGGGAGACTTTATGGCAGATAGAGAACCAGGTTAACTCTACCATACCATTTTATGTTAAATTGTATAAAAAGATCAATAAAGATTATTATTATTATAAATTATCATTATTATAATTATATTTTGAATCCGCTTCCTTGTAAAAGGTCGAATTTGTGGTCATTGAACCCGATTATACTATCAGCACAGTGAATTGTGGACTATCTATAACTATAGTGACTCAATCAATCAATGAAAACAAAGTGTTTATTGACAAAGTACATTAGGTAAATATTATGACAATGCTTACAGATATAAATGCATTAAAATCTTAACGTGAATAAAAGTGATTGTATGAGTATATTCCACATCTTCTCCTAAATCGGGGTTGAGCGAATTTCAACCAGATCTGGTACAAACATTACCCACTTCTTAGAAAAGAATACTGTGTTGGTAAGATAACTCTGGCACTCTCAGAAAAAGGTGAAGATGATCAAACAGAACATGTTTTTTCAGTAATGTTCAGACAGAATCTTCTATCACAAGGTCTTCTATTTTTTTGGAAGTTTACTCATTCATCTAGTTCAAATAATAATGATAGAACTGATTCAGTTCATTGTAAATACTGGCATTCATAAGGATAATTTATGAATATTGTCCTGATGACTTTCATTTAAACGCATCCTTTTTTTGATTTTTCCATTGATCTATTTGAGTAGCTTGTTTTCTGCTTGGTTTTTACGATCTACGAATTTCTGATCTAGGTAAAGGAACCGAAGATCCTTATCATACCTGAGCATAGAGATTGGGAAACCACATGTCCAGATAATGCAGAATTGATAACATTCATTGTACCTACATGGAACTATGACTATACACAATTCTTTTGAAGAGCCAACTTTTGCTAATATTGATGAAGATAATCCACGCAATGAAGGAAAACTTCTTGGATCAGCATTGCAAGCTGTTCAAGGTGAATCGGTGTATAAATAATATTTGAATATACAGGACCATACCATCGGATAATTCCAGAATCAATGATTCTAATTATATTTTTCAAACCTCAACCAAATGGCTTATATATCAAAGTACTATTCTGAATAATATTTCAAATGAGGTGTTCCTCGTGGATCAGTTCTGGGACCAAAAGTATGATAGGTACTGTCGCTTTATTTGCACCACGATTTAAAGGCTTAACGAGGTACCAAAGAAGAATACGGTCATGTTTGTGGTAAAAACGTAAGAATTGCCAATTTCCATTTCTTAGAGCAACAGTCAATGATAAATGAAGATAAACTGAAAAATCGAGATAATGTAAAAGAGCCATAAGTGGGGAAATAGGCTCGAAATAACGTTAAGTTATGAATTTTGTGCAAAAAGAAAAAAACAGTAAATTTGCAAATTAGGACTAAGAAATTACTTCAAATCCTTACTCCTTACTGGTATTTCAGTAAGTTTCTGCATGTTTAGTATGGAAACATCATTCTTCTCTAAACTTTCGCCAGTAATTTCGAACTTCCTAACCAAAATAGATAATACTAGTGAAGTTTTCAAGTTATAGTGGTTTCAACACCTACTGAACCACATTAAAGAGATTGAGGATTCCAGAAGTTCAGACTGAATGAATGAAGTATTACTGCTGAATATATTCATGAACCTATTATTCAAAATCAATAATCTTCAAATATTTTGGAAACGACGTCAAATACTTTGGAAACAATTAGGATCCCAAGAATCCAGAATACTAGAATCACTTCTCATTGGTTATATTTATGATCTCCAAATTTTTTATTCTGTGTAAAACGTTCAAATGCCTCAAACTCTATTTAAATTTGTGAACTTTTCCACACAGTACCAATGCATACGCAAAGATAATCATGAATATAGGTCAAATGAAGAATATTAAGAAAGACGATTTAGAAAACGACTGAATTAAATATTGAATTGTGCAGTGTAAGCTGCAAGATGAATAATTTATTTTTGAACATTGTCAATAACTTTAGGAAGCTAAGTATACGTTGTATTTCGTGACGAATTTAACTAACGTACACTTATTTTTCAAGTATCCTCATAAAAGTAATCCAAGAATGTCAAATCTGGAGATGTAGTTGGCTACAGCATCGGACTTGTTTCACTATACAACGAGTCAAGAACAACCCATCAAAAATAAACTCTAGAGGTAGATCAGCTTGTTGAAATAAAATGTAATTTTTGGAAGATGAAGATCAGGTCACTCAAGATTTTCATAAAAAGATATTAGTAGAGGAATACGTTCGTAACGATGAAAAAATGCACCTGTTTGACTCACGTCAAAGAAATAGGGACCTAGGATTCTTCCATTTACTATGCTGCACACACACTGACTTTCTGAAGATTTGCAGCTATATATTGACATGGCCGTTCAAAACAAAAGTAGCCATGTCAGGTCATTAATGATATCATGAGAATCTATTGATATAATTGGATCGCCATATTTGTATAGTACATAAAATGTTCTTGTTTGAGTTAATACAAATATTATTATTGCATATTTTTGTAGTCTTGAATTTGTCAAAATAAATGTAGTTTTATGTCATATTTTAATATAATTTTGAATAACTTCTATCAATGCCGCTAGCACATTAGAATTAATACGAAATGTACCCTAGGGGAGTATTTCAATACTTTATCTTGATTACATTGAGACATCATACGAATATCGTAATCATAACCATTATTGTAGATACCTAATGTTATTTGAGAATTGTAATTTGTGGAAATGGCTTTCGGTTGCCGTGTTCTGTTCATTTCTCTATATATTCAAATAGGTTCAATTGTATTCTGGAACACGAAATTATATCGTAATATCGAAGGCCACTTGAAGATAGAGAGCTAAACTCAATTTGCTAATTAATGAATTAGGAAAATGTATTGAAACAGACTACAAAAATTTCATTATTGACAAACTTACCCTAAGGTTCAATTATGGATATTGGTAGATGTGACTACTACAAATTAACGAATAGAAATATTTTTAACAGCTAGATATTATAATCGTCAATCAGAGTAAATTAACAACAAACAGTAATTCTTCCGCCGATAAAGTTCACTATACATATACACGGTTGACACTACCATTATACACAACGAGCAAAATGTACATAAGTGAAATTCAACCATTTAGTTTGAGTTGAAACTGATAACATTGACTTTTAACTTTTTATCAAAAAAAGTTCCAAAACAACACTCGATACATTATAGTAATATTATGATCTGATGATTTGACTTTTTGATATGTTGAATTGTGTTGATGCGAGAAGTAAATTGGAGATATGCTTTACCCCATCGTTCAAAACCTTTGGATTGGAAAAAATACATATTATTCGAAAAAAAAAAAGACCCATGTGACCTATGGGATTGAATCCAAATGATCAAAGTGTACATAACTTGTTAAAAAATTTCAAAATTCATGTCACTATTTCTGAATTTGTTCTTTCCTTCATCGGCTGCATCCATCCAAGAAACCTTAGTAGTCTTCAGGAGACTTTTGCGAACTAGGAATGATGAGGACCTAACCTTTCAACGTTCGATCCCAATATTATCAATTCAAATGGAGTATAACTTGAATGTAACATGAGATGTAGATGTAGCTAAAGAAATTGAACAAATTTTCAGCACGGTCGAAAGAAATTTGGCGGAAAAAGAAAGACAAGAAGATAGTACCAATGAGACAATAGTTTCTTTTCACGATTCCTTTCAGAGTTAACTACTTAGCTCAATCATTTCGTGTTCAAAAAGTGGGTTACCTCGAATTTTTACTTGGACACCTCGTATCTTCGTATTAAAAAAATGGTTTCCAAAACCAGTTTTTTGCCAATATTTCTCTTCCAACTCATTTTAAGATAATGTAATGAATCAAATCAGAAAAACTTTCCTGTAACTTATCTATAAATTTTTATTTTGAAAAAATTAATAGTTTCAGCCTCTGAGTGCCGCAACCAAACATACATACACACCAAAATTACTGTTACTAGTATATAGATCACAGCTGATGTTATGGGTGCGTGAATATAATACAAATAATCAACGCTAAGATTATAAACATACGGGAATTTTATTATATATTCGACCCTGACAGACCATTTCTATACCATGACATTACGCGCAGATTTAGATTTGGAGCTGATTGGAGTTATATTCAAGTATATTATTGCCTTGTGACCAATGTTATGCTTTGAAACATACTATGAAAACGAATTTCCTTATCGGGAATCATCGTGCAAAACCAATGTTATAATTGAGGAATGATTTTTTAAAAGGCCATATTTCCATTTGCACCCAAAAATAAACTTTCGTTTAAAAAGCATCTTATAACGGTGATAAAACCATTCAAGGCAATTTGAATCTCCTATGAAGAAAGCAATATCTACAGGCATTTCATACAAAAAGATAAATTTCCAAAAATGGATCAGTGGACTGGTGAACTGTATTTACGTTAAAACAGCTGACTGTAGTAAACATTGTGAAAAAGTGAAAGAAGTCAAACATCTTTCAATCCATTAAGACAATGGACGTCCGATATCTAAGAAACCAGCACCATTCTATTATGTAGATACTCCAAGCTCAAAATTCCACGGCTTCCCTGTTGTCTGGGGAAGTATAACCGTGATACAGATGCTTTAGGATATGGTTTAATAAATATGCATCATTTTGTACGTTTTCACGTCGAGTTGTCGCAACTCCTCTTGAGTCCATTTCATTGCTCCAAAGGAATAAAGTAGAATCGGAGCGGCAAGCATATTAGTTGCAGCAACTTTGTTCTTCCCCGACAGTTCTGATAATCAGATCTCTCTGATTTTGTGCTGATACTTACCGCGAAGAGAGTTTTCAACAACAATAGTTACCTTTTGGGTGTGGCGTTATTTCACCACTAGGTAAGTAAACGTCTCTCCGGCATCCAGATGATGATGGATGCTTCCGTCTACGAGCAGAACGTCCTCTCCGTATTCCTCGCATCGTCCTGTTTTGAGATGAACCGTGGCACATTTGTCGATCCCAAACTTCATTTCGATAACATGTGTGTACTCTTGCACCACCCTTAAGGACTGATAAAGATTATTTTCTCCGGAGGCATATAGTTTTAGGTCATCCATGTAAAACAGATGGGTGACCAAATGCCTTCGGTTGCTGGGGGTGCCACAGTTGTATCCGTAGGTTTTCCGTGGTGCAGCGGACAATGGCAATAGGGAGATGCAGAAGAGAAGAGGACTGAGGGAGTCTCCTTGAAACACTCCCCTTCTAAAGATAATCCGCTCTGTTTGGACTCTGACTAGACCAGATGTTATGTTGAAGCGAGTCCTCCACAGCGGCATCAGCTTTCTGATGCGGTAAACATCCTGTTACATGCATTCAAGTATGATATCGGTCTGTAGTTCCTCGTATCTGGCAAATCTCTCTTGTTGGGGATTAGCACGGTTCGCCCCTCGACAAACCAATCCAGAATTTGTTGCTCCTCATCTAGCCATGAGTTAAAGTTCTGCTAGATGGTGGTGAGTACATGAAAAATTTTTTCACCTATAGTTTTTAGCATATCAGGGGAGCAAAGTTTTTGGAGCCTTTGAGGGCTCGTCGAACTTCTTCCGAAGTTATATAGAATTGCGCAGTTCAATCAGCTCAGGCTGACGAAGCCTCCTATTATTAACATTATCAATTAACGAATTTATTGGTAATGTCATTTGATTACAAAGTACACGTGGCGAAAACTGAAGAAGAAAGTCAGTAACTATGTAATTTCTGTATAAAACTTCCCGCAAACAACTATAATACGAAAAAGACATCAAAACGTTGATACGACCTCACGTGACTCGCCTGACGTAATCCGACCTTGCTGATTGTATGGAATCATTTGTAGGACATTTAAATAATGAGTGGCTTGAAACTGCATGAATTTGACATGCGTCGAAATACAACGGAACATCAAAGAGTTTGTTTAAATAAGGTAATTATTCCCACACGTTTTTAGATATGTTTGAGTACCTACAGGAAGTTTAAACGTTCTTTTTTGAAAAATGATGGATATTAAATAAATAAATTGCATTATTGAAGGTATTGAACGCATTGTTCATAACATTGTAAGATGGGATTTTTAATGGAAAAAAACACCTGTTCGGCATGTCTCCGTGACATAAAGGGTGTGAAGACTGAACTCATCAGGTCAATCTCGACGAAATTATTAATAATGGAACAATTGGTGACATTTACTGAAAATAACGGTCATGAAAATAT
The DNA here is from genome assembly GCA_958502065.1 of Chrysolina americana. Classification (NCBI taxonomy): domain Eukaryota; kingdom Metazoa; phylum Arthropoda; class Insecta; order Coleoptera; family Chrysomelidae; genus Chrysolina; species Chrysolina americana. The sequence continues at coordinate 14,147,495 of OY293413.1, forward strand.
TTATAAAAGGCACACAGATCGTCAATCACACTGCGGTGAGAAGTAAGCAAGTTTGTGAACGTGGGATCACCGAAGAGACAAATTGCGTCCGGTTGACGGGAAATGAAGTATATAGAAACGAAAAATAGAGTTTTAAAGATTTCCCAAAGGAAGAGTATTGCTGAAGGTAATAGCTACTCCTTCGGAGAAAATACATGCTTGGGTTTTGTTCGCGATTATTTCTACCAAGTTATGGAATTTTTGCCATATTATAAGAGAATGAAGAACGATAGCGCAAAGAGCAACAAGAAGAGAGAGCCCGAGAAAAGATAACTGAGACAAGATGAAAGCTCAAGGAGAAATGAAAAGATGAAGAACGAAGAATCAAAGAGAAGATAAGATAAGAAAATAAAAGAGGAAGAGAAGAAAAAAGAGAAGATAAGTTGGACTGGATATTAATACTTAGACGTAATTTACGGGAAAATGATATACAGAGTTATAAGGACTGAATTCAGAAAGACGAAATATGCCGAAAAAGGCAAGAAGAGCAAGACCGCTTCCAAATCTTCATAGATACAGGAAAATAAGATGGTATAGACCATCAACCAGCTTCAAGTCCCATCACATGACCGGAGAGATTTACTCATACTGATAAATTCGAACCCATAGTCTTGGAAACTAAATCTATTAATATACGGTCAAAATATGCGCTGAAAAGTACAACACAACTAACGGCTATCCTTTCAACTATTCGATTCTCAACTGTTTGATCAATAATATTCGAGTTGACTTGATGTCATTATTCTTCAGCAACTGTCTATTCAATGTAAACTTTAGCAAAACAAACTACAAACCATATTCCTCTTATTCTAGATACCTGCCATTCTTCATGATGCCAAAAAATTTTACGGAACAAAATATTTTGTTCAAGATATCATCAAATAGCAAATAAAATACCTTGGTGTTTTTTTGGCAGCAATTTTCAACTTGTAAAAAGCTGAGATTTTTCCAATAAATGAGAATACTATAATGCTCTTGCTGAAAGTCATTTAAGTTGCGGAATATTAGCGTAAGGTCCGCCTCTGACTAATATATAAACCCCTTAGAGAAAATATGAAACCACTTGAAAAAAGTAACATACATAACAACTATACAGAGGCAGGCCATGCCATCTTGACATAAAGCAACTAACTATACTTTTTAAAAACTGTACTAGCCAACACATCCATACAACTGAACTGAGACTTTCAGACCACCCTTACAAAACTAGAAACAAACAAAACTATGTTATAATTTCCCTGTCAAACAAAAGTGTGCTCGCTACAGCATAGTTTTGTTTACTCAGGACCCGAACAATACAACTTCATTGCCCAAAATGTTTTCATCTCCATATCGCAAGATTGAAAATATTCATTTGTTGACAAATATATCTTATTTAAAGATTCGACATATATTTTTTTTATATGTATACAGTGAACCCATTAAGTTTCTGAATATGAAGATATTTTGGAAAAATCTTCTATTAGCCCGATTATTTTTTCCGATGTCAGTTCCCAAAATATATAGGTTATCGGCATTTGAGAAAAATTGACTTAGGCAATATTTTGTAATGGGACAATCAGTACATCGTTTCATATTTGGTTAGGAATGATCCTCATGAATCCAGTGACGATACCGCAATTGATGAGAATATGTCAAAAAGCTGCAAAAGCGACGAAATTCTTTCAACTCCTCCTTCAGGCCATATTTTGAACATTTTTAAAACATTCGTTACTTTTGGTTGTTACAATCTCACACAACTCGAAAATTATCACATTGTATTTCAACCAACTCACCAAATCCATCACCTTTTTGGACATGGTTTGGTAGTCAGTTGAAGAAAAACTGGTTGGTTTATCGGAATATTTGGAGATAATAATACAAACTTGTCCATAAATACGTTCAAGACAAGATCTAGAATTTCATATTTTCACCGTCATAAGGAGTGATGTGTCAAGTTATTTTTCGTATCATCTAGACTAGACCATACTTAATGAAATATTACTGATAATGAAACAAACGTGTGTCTAGTGATAAGATAATATCAAGACTTAAACATCTTCTACAAAGCTAAAACTACAGGAAATTTAAAAAAAAGTTATGTGGTAACGGATGATAAGCGTGTCAATGGTATCCAAATTTTACAATTTTCTTCTAGATTAAAGTGTGACAGTTCATAAGGAATATTTTGTTGAATCCTCCAAAAGGATTCCTTGACAATCATTGATGAATAGAAATTTTAAGATTGGAACGGATAAATGCAAAGACATGTCAAAATTAATAAAGACATTTGTAGGTATTACTTCTTAAAAATGCAAATTTTTGCCACTAATTCGTTGTGACAAAATCATAGAACTTCAAAGAACAGTACCTGTTCAAGATAAAAAATGGGATTGTTGAACACTTACGATATTTACATGATTTGTTTATTTCTATATGGACAGAATTACAATTTGTGCACACCTTTACGTAATAATTAACTCATCTATATTTTGTTCTTAATTCCAAAGGGTACTTAAAACGATAGTCCTTGTACATAGCTTTTATTTAATCCCTTATCACATACGACCAAATTTTAGATTTTCCTCTGATATTTGTCGTTCTTTAGTTTCTAGGTATTAAATTAGTCACCATTCATGACAATTTTCGTGAATTCTAAAATAATTCGAAGATATCGGGTGGAAATATTTAACGAGCAGTAAGTACCTCATGCAAGTTCTGTCTGTATAACATGCATGGAAGATCCTACGTTTTCAGGGAATTTTCTGTAACAATCGGAATGAAAATATTCGGATTTTTTTTCTCGAAATCTGTAGGTTAATGCATAATTCTAATTTATATTTGGTTATAAGACTTTGCAATATTTCGTTCGGATGAGACAGGCAGTACAATTATTATTAGAAACCATCCTAGAAATAATCATGTCAACCTTGATACCCTATCCACCGATAAATAGTTGAAAATCTTGATTCCTTTGCTATTTCATCTTTTTTTTTTTCAATACCAAATTCGTTATTCCAAAAATATTTTTGTAATATAAAACGTAGGCAGATTCAGTGATTTTGAACGATGACAAAAATGCAATGTTCTCGAATACCACTTGTAACAAAACCACTTGTAATTCAAATGAAAATATCATTACTAGTCATTTTTACTACGTGATGATTCTATTATAGTATGACAATGTGCGTGCACTTTGTTGACCTCTCGCTATATTTCGACATTTGTTTGGCATATATGGTCAGTGTCAATGAATACTGCATGAAACATCACACCAATATCACGTTCTGTTTTCGTTGTTGTCGTAAATTAATTTTGTCACGGTTTTTTTTCAGAATCAATGAAATACGACTTTGAACAATACATTAGATAAAAACAGAAAACGCTAATTACCTACATTGAAAGAACTAATATTGAGTTGAGGTCACTCGATGATATTCCGGTGACACGTGGATATGTTGGACGAGCAAATAACAAAATTGAAACGGAAGATTACTGTTGTTGAGTACAGCTCAATTAAATGAACTACTCGTACTTCAGTATGGATTTGCCGACTTGAAACAAAATATTTCACCTTCCAGGTTCCATTATCATAGAAGTGGAAGCTTGAATTGAAAATTTTAGATTAATGATCACCAAATCTTTCTAACAGTCCTTCTACTTTTATTATGCTCCAACAAGCCCTCTCAGTAAAATAAAATTTGAAGTCAAAGTTCAAGAACTTATCAGAAACATATCAGCTAAATTGACTACAAGTATAATCATATTGTTAGGGCATACGCAGGTTGGTCAAAAATTTTGTCTCTTTAACCACGTTTATTAAAAATGTTACTTTTGAGTTGAAAACATTATTTTTGTTTTAAAACTCTCACTTAACAAATGTGAAAACATACGAAAGTTTCGGAGCGTCAGCAATTTCACTCACCTTATTGAACAAAATGCCTTCAAATCCCAATGCTTCAGTTTTAGATTACTTCAGCTTTTCTTGGAGTAACTTCGAATAGAATTGACATATAGCGTGTGTGCGATTTGAAACCGCTAAAACTTGTTATTTTGGAACCCATGGACAGATTTTGAAAAATGAAAATTTCAAGTTATAAGTAGTTCTCGTCAAGCTCTATTCAAAGATGTTATTTTCAAGGCCTACAGGTACTATGTTCTGCTAAATAGGTTGAAATTTCGAGAAGAACCATTAAGCATTATTTTCTCGAAATGATGGATTTGGGCATATTTACCAAATTCAGCCCAATATATCATAAAAGGTGTTTGTTATAGGATGACAAATTTTCAAATTCATGCTTGAGAAAGGAAAAAATAACTATCCCCAAAATTATTAAAATATTACTATGTTCTCTAGAAGGTTCTCATTTTAAAACCTGAAGAATGGTTACGAAAATTGAACGATAAGTTATATGAATATTTAAATGTGTATTTTAAATAAGCAGATATTGAATAACTGAATAAGTAAGTAGTTTAATTCATTTTATACTTCTAGGAAAATATTGTTTTATTTACATTTGTGAATTTTGTTGATTTATCAACTTTGGTCAACCATATTTTGATTTTCTTCAAGAGTAATGAGTTTTCTTCAATAAAATACATGACTGTTGGAATTTTTGTCTAGCATAGCATTCAAGTTTATTCAGTTTCAGACATGAAGGAGGAAAAACCATACTTGTCTTTATTGAAAGTTTATTTTTGTGGAGGATATTCGTTTCTTGACATAACTTTTTGGGAATTACGATTCGTGCATACCTTTACGTAATCATTTACTCATCTGTATTCTGGTCTTAATTCCAAAGGGTAATAAAAACAAAAAACCAGTATGAAGGTAATCTATCTTTGAAATAATAACTTGCGGTTTTTGTAACACATCATTTAAACTACATAGGTGAATACATAGGTGAAAGGTTGAAATTCCCAAAAAGTTACGTCAAGAAACATACTTGTCTTATTCTTCAGTTATACAGATGTACCACGAAAAATTTAATTTTTTGTTTTTCAAAGATCGATTTGTAATAACTGAAGGTTTTCCGATGTCCAACAAATGAAAATTAAACGTGTATCTAGTGCAATCATCCCATTGCCATTTTTGTTTGCTGGTAAGGACATTACAAGCCTCATAAGTTTTTCACCGATTTCGGAAGTTGACTATGTTCTAGTTCCACGAGTTAATTAATATTCAATAATTATGGAAACGTGAAATGCTCAGAAAACTTCTTAGGTTTCCACAGAAACATCTAGACTCAGTTATTCTTGATCCAGTTTTTGATCAGTTGTTGTCCAGAACTTCTTTGATGTTCTGTGACTCATGTCACTAGAAGGAAAAGGATCTGTTGGAGTTCAGGAAACAATATAGAGAGTTGCTTATTGTTTAATCGAAAAAAGTTAGTTGACATCAGTTATAGTTGTGAAGCTGTTTTTTAAAATAAAATCAAACTGGTTATGCACACAATTTACGGAATTTTTCAGCATTTCTTAGTATGGTATGACGGTAGACTGCTGTGTTGGAACGAATCCATAGTCTATAAAATACATATAAAATAATATTAATATTCATCAGAAAAAATGTGTAATCTGTTCTGTAGATAGACGAATTTTGGTAGTACATTTTTGAAACTGTTATCATTGATAGCTATTTTAATCCATTTTCGGATGACATTTAGTTTTGAGATCTCTAGGAGACAAAACATTTATAGAAAAGTACGTACCTTCGTGACGAAACAAAAGTATTATGCTATTGCCAGTCATCTGTGTTAAACCTTTATTATTGCCAAATGTGCTAACATTTGTCCTATTAGCAAATCCCGCAGAACAAAATGGACCGGGGCCAAAATTCCAAACTAAAAACAATCTGAAAGGTAATCACCGTAAACATCATAGGAAGCAGCGGAGGACCTAGCCCCCTGCATCCCAAAATAAAAGCATCCTAAATTCATTCGTAAAAATATACAAACGTACTCCTACTGAAAAATACTTCGCTTGATCATGCGATGTAATCTAAAGAATGGTTATTTGACTATTATTCATGTTGAACCGGAAAAGTTAGCCAAGATTTTTTTTTGTTTAATCAACTACAATTTGAGCCAACTGTGTCAAGTACTTCGGGCACTTTTGAGATTTTCAATCACTAAGCTCCTAAGCTGAGTGCTTCCAAGATTTTACTAAAACCAAGCAGATCAGAGCAGAGCAGATCAGTGGAACAAAATATCTCAATTGAGTAGGTACATAATATTATAGGTAGGTATATCTCATTTATTTCAGTTTTTGGACTGTTAATTTCTCTTAATAATAAAGTTTTTAAAGGGATTTTGTGAAAATTCATTTATAAATTTGAAGAAAATTCTGTAGGATCTAATGTGTGGGAAAACAAATAGAAGAAAGAGCGGCGTGCATAACTCCGCCATTAGTTTTAGTTACATTTTCAGTACTCATGTATTTCTTTCAGCCAGATGCTTTTACTTACAAATGACTAAATTGCCACTGATATTCTCTATACGCTCAATTCGGTGGACAATTTCTCTTCCAATCCAAAGAATTGTTTCTCAGCGAAGTTCCTCAAATTTAATTTGATTGTTTCAATCATATTTAAAATCCAGGAGTCAAATCAACAGCAACTTCAGTAGATGTTTCAACAGTATAATTTAAGATATCCAGGGGTTTAACTTACGCCGTTTTTTCATTAATATTATTGAAATCATTAAAAACGCATCAGGAGCTGTAAGTACATTTTTATGTTCTCTAAAGTTGACATAATTTTTCAATTATTTCAGTTGAAATGATCCGTAATGAATAACTGTCTCTCTCTATATTTATGGTCGTTGCTTCCTTAACAGGCGCATTTGACCATAATGTGATTTTGATAAATCTAGTATTCTAGGTAAAAATACCTAAATGAAGATGGAATTACATCATGGTGAGGTGATTAAAAGGACTGTTCTCAATTGGAATATTTTATTCGAGTAGTACAATCCAATTTTCGAAAAGTTAGAAGGATCTAGAGTAGCTACTGTCAGAAAAACAACCCCTACACCTAAAGGAGAAAACCATCAAACTCGTAATAATTCATTTTAAACTGATATATTGTGAAACCAAGAGTATTATGTTTCTGGCAATGACACGAAAAACTTATTTTTGAAAAGAAACAATTCTAGGACGCCGATGCGAGATAACATAGAACATGCGAATTGCATTTTAATTAATTGGGAGATTTAGTTATAAACAATACGCGATTAAATTAAACTGTATGAACAAAAGATGCGGGTGCTTGTAAAACTATTTTGCGCAAGAATATTTATAATCGCAAGGTAAAATTAAAATGTTTGGAAAAATGATACAAGGTTCTGACCGGAACGTCGCAATTGACCCAATTTATTTTAAATGCAAGAGCACTGTGGGATGGTTGCACTGGCGTATCAAGTTAATTCCCATCTGGGTCATTCACGAGTCATCTAGTAAACACTAGAAATATTCCGTGATGAAAACAAATCATTGGTACTGCTCCACGGATATTTCGAATTACAACCTATAAAATTGTTTTAGACATGTGATTTTCATCCTTGATACATTTACTGTTATTAGCAAAAAAATAACTTTTTTTGTGGTATACCATGAAGAGGTTCCCTGAATAATATACTCGTAATATCAAAATTGTGATAAGTATGATAAAACAAAATAACAGGAAATGAGGTCGATAATTATACGACACCAAAACATATTTTTCAGGTTGAAAGGATTAAAGGTATGAATACTGACCCCAAATACTTGAAATTGTTCGAAAAAGTCGAAATAAATAGGAAACATGAAGGGTTTGAGAATCCCTCTTCCTAAATTGACGAATGCTGAGAATTGAGAACGAACAGTGACATTTTCATTAATATAGTTGCAGAGATATGGAAAATGTTTATATTTATCAAAATTATAGTGAATTCACTTGTCAATTCTTCCACTGAAACTATCGTGTTTACTCGAGTGTTTCTTATGATCGCAATTTCATTTCAAGGTTGTCTCCAAACAAATGAAGTGTATAATATTGTGAATTGATGATTCCATGTTTCAAACTATGCTGTGGATTTAAGGCTCATAAAATTTTTGGCGATACCCTGGAAAATTCCTCGATAAACACTAAAAACCTTGATGTTATTTGAGAATAATTTCATTTTGTTATAATTTTCAGATTATATACTCGTGTTCAATTAACATGCGAAAGATAACGGTGGATATCGTTCAATTTATTTCAACTCACGAAAAATGATGCGCAAAATGTCTTATCAGTAGATAAAATAGTCAAATATGTGTGCGTATGTACACACAGACTTCGTTTTAGATATTCTGAATCTAAAATTTCAGTGTCAATTGAAAAGTTTAGAATCAAATAAATACTTCAAAGCAAGAATTTACACGAGGTCAAAATGTTTCTTCCAAATATATACCGAAAAAATAGTTTGTAAATATCACAGAAAGTCATTATCATTTTATTAATTTTTTATTTTAATAATGAGTAGGTAATGAGTAATTGACCAATTTCATTTCTATCCTCTATTTTCAATTAAAAATGAAATACATTGAAAAAGACGTGATCATATTAATCTGATTCATATAATTCATACATCATTGATGTATATAAATTGTCTACTCATGCATGTTGCACAATATTATTATTGCTAAAAGAATAGTGATTTACTATATTCGTTTCCACCATGGAAGTTTTGTTCTGATTATTTATAAGCAATCTTGATAATGAGTTTCGATATCCACAAAAATAATCGCCAAATTACAAAGCAAACAGTCTCCATCATCGTGTTAGTTAACGTGAATCCAGCTCAATAGAGATTTCTAATGGATTTGGAAACCCAAATAAAAAGAGACGAAAGTTCTTAATTTTTGCCAGGGAATGTACTCTGTGATTGGTTACTATAAGGTCAGGGAGTATAAATGTCATTTTCAACTGTAGCTGTCATGTCATCCAAACTAACCGCCATTATGGTAACCAATCACAGAGCGCGCCCCTGGCAACAAGGATGGAAAAATTAAGAACTTTCGTCTCTTTTTATTTGGGTTTCCAAATCCATTAGAAATCTCTATTGAACATTTGGTCAAGTTCGCCGTATGTGTTCTGAAAAAATTAGAGTTTTATCCTTGCGTGACTATTTAGGATATGTCAACGTTGTATGTAAGCGGTTTAAAAATAAAACGAGTGATTTTGTTTGTAGCTATTTTGAAAGTTAATTATATTTTATCTATTTAAAATTTCACGGACACGGTGGAAAACTTTGAATCTCGGGTATTTGTTATTTTTAAATTCCGTGAGAAGTGTAAGCGCATGTTGAACATTTCTAAGGTTACGGTGTTGTACTTATTTTATTCTATTATGAAACAACAATCGCCTTTGTACATCAAAATTTGAAAACATTTAAGTAATGTGATTTGGAACACACTGGAATATTTTTTTCACATCATAATCGTGATGAGTGTAAATAACACGGGAGGAAACCGTGATTATTGTTTTTTAGTGATAATTCCACTTTAGTTTTATAATAATATAATATGAAATAAAAAAATCTATTGCTCGATTTAGGTATGTATTTGAGCATATCAGTAGTCGTCGAGATGAATTTTAGAGTTACTTCGTATGACTACTAGAAGATTATGTGGGACAATATACAAAATATATTTATTATCAAGATACAACAACAAGATATTCGCAAAAACTATTTATTTCAGTGAAAATGACAGGGTAACCAAAGATATCAAGGATGATTTGAAAACAATCTGCACTATAAACTTCAGTAGTAATAAAATAACAGTCCCAATTAAGTTGTACAAGGCAGCATGAAATTATTGTCCATCTTCAGCTAGTGCTTAGGACACTTGTCAATTTTTGTAGAAGATTAAGACTGTATGGAAAGCAATATTTAATTTTATCGATATAAATTTCCATAAGAACAACTATTTTATTTTACAGAGATTCGATTTAGTATCATTTATCTAAAGAAAATTGAAAGTATAGTGACGTTTGATCAGATGAATTTTCATCAAAAATGGAACCATTTCCAAGACAAACCGCAATTTGAATTAATTGCTCAATTGTTTTACTTGGGTGCGAACCTAAAATTATCGAGTGAGAGTAAGGAGACTGTCCCTAATTGCTTACTTAAATCTACGCAGTTTGAAGGATGTAAAATGTATCTGGGTCAATACAAAAGGGTATTGGTTAACACTTATTTCATTTTATAAACTTCTTATTGTCATGGCAAAAATCGAGGATCAAGGGAGAACTTGCTGATTAGAATTTTTTTTTCAAGGCAGTAACATTTGAATGCAATTTGAAATGTATATTTATTTATAAAAATTGGACCTTGAATGTATTTTTGGAAGATCAATACACAACTACAGTTCTTTCAATATTTTCTGAAGATTCTTCACCGAATCCTGTCATTCTAATTGACGTTCTTGAAAAGTCGAAAATGGTCTAACAATGGAAGTTGTTGACAAGGTGAATAAATTTCAACACCACCATTCACGACATAATTGATCACCAAGGTGAATATTTATTACTTATCTAAGTAAATGACATTTGATAGTTCGATTCTGAAAAATTCAAGTAATCTCATTGGCTGTCAGAATAGGAGTACCTTTACTATTTTGTAATAAAACTTCTATGATTGCTACTAAAAAATCACTAACATGATTATAAGAGTTCAGATTTGATTCTGATTATTTGGGAAAACCTAATTTTTTTGAAATTCTAAGAGCAGGTAAGTATAAGTAGGTATAGTAATTCCCCTTGTTTATACGTAGGAGATTTCAGTAATTTTAAATAGGACGTATTACAAAATTAGTATTCAAAAAATTTGCATTGATAACAATTCTTGAATAATTCATACCAGTGATTTGTGAGAATTATTTTTTGTTCGACGTTTGCTGACAACCCATTAGTATAGGAAATATTCAAATGTTTTTCACGATAAAAATACCGTATTTTACAGATTTTAGCCTTCCATAATTGAACATAGCTCATATTTTTTTTTGAATCATTGTGGTTGTAAAAATACACTTGCTTGCACATAACTTCAGCTAGTTTTATTTCAGTTAGCTGATTATTTTAAGCCTGATCGGTTCAAGAAAATATTGATTTGTTTGATTGAAGTATTTTCATATGGATATAGTCACAAATAGTTATTTCACCAAGAAAGAACGTAATGATGAATCTGTTTCATGCGTATTTTCCAGAAGACGTAATCATATAGCTACGATCATATTAATTGATATATTTCATTCGAACAAAAGAAAGGTGACAGTTCATTGAAGTCATGCACATAGAAAGAATATGCAGGGTAAATACTAAAAAATTCATATTATTACGAAGATATGAACTCTTGACAGTTATCAAGATTCTCACACATTGTTTTTATTATATTTTCAATTTCATACGCACAGAGCAACTTCTGGAATAAACAATTTTGAAAAGTATTGGAGTATCAAGATTAAAAAAAAACTTTATTTGGTAACATTTTACAGTATAGGTAATTGAATTGGTTTTTTGCCTCAAGAACTGTTCTTATGAGTGTATATTTATAATCATAGCTGAAGAGGAGTTGATTTTCAAATCTATTTGCAGATATAGAAGTGGTTAAATTCTACCCAAAGTCCACATGATATCAATCAAATCTCCTTCGGCTACAGTATCAGAAAAATCCCCCAATCAATCACTTGAATAAATGACGACAATGACGGTACAAACCCAGCTTACTTGATTTCGAATAATCAATAAGTATCATTTGAAGAAATAACTACAAAGCTAGTTCAGATCACAAATCACTTAATTCTAAATCCTCATCTCCGAAATATGCATAGGCAGTTTTTTTTGACAAAATATTTTCAACAATTCTCAACTCCTGGTCCTAGCTGCTAGCTGTCACATTGCCCTAGCAATGTGAATAAAAGAGAACATTTAGGATGATCCGACCAATCGAAAACCGAATTGAGTATCAGCGTATCGAAGTCGTGAATAATACGCAGATCTTCTGGATTCCACAAATAAGAAAATCGATCAAAGCAGTAATCGTTGACCTATTGCGAGACCTAGTCCCTGAAATTCGGCAAAAGGGCCAATTTCGGCTGAACGACTGGAATAGAACGAGCTGTAGATTAAAATCTCGCGAAATTATGATGATTAAGCTTATTTCTCACTGATGTTATCCCTTTTCCTTCATTAACTCCTATATCACAGAATAATCGATCGCCACGAGCGGTAGGATTTGGTACAGATATAATCTGACCTTTCTCGTGAATGGTGTGTGCCCCAGAATCAGGGGATCGTTTCCACTGACACTTTGTAGTATCGTGTTACTGGGAGTACAGCAGTGGCATATTCAAGCTTATAGCCAGCAACTTTCTGAAGGGTTTGAAGTTCAAAAAACGAAGTGGGTTATTGTCTATAATTAGTTATATATAAATTCGATACCTTGACATTTCTGTCCAATTTCAGGTGTTCTGGTTTCGTTTGATAGGTACTCCGTAGCACAGTCACTGTCACTAGCTCACAGTAGATTAGATAATGGTCGGATTTGGTGGTCGGGCTTCATGGAAGCACTATCGCAAGCATTCCGTATGTCAAGTAACGCCCCAAAAAGCTGTGCTCGCCGACAAGGGTACTTGGTGTGGGACTAGATACCTATTCGTCCCCCCACCAGCCACTACACATATATTTTACTATATTTAGTTAAATCAGCTGAGCGGCATGTGATATTTTGCGGCAGGCATAACAATCTAGCTGCGCATAGATGACATATATATTTTTAGTTCACTAATTAGGGAATGAAATCCGTGATTGTGGATGGGTACTTACCAGAAGCGTATAAAACGATGGGAAAATATAACTTCTAAGTAATAAAAATAACCAAACTATACAATTAGATATAAAAGTAGAAAAATATAAAAGATGTGGACTAGTACGATCACTCCGTATCACTCGCGTTCGCGCTTTGCGCTTACAATAACGACCGAAAGCTCGGTCGTCGATATATAACACGGTCCTCAGCTCTGACCGACGTCACTGCTGACGTCACGACACAGTTGCCACGGTAACGGTTTGTTTAGAAGCGACTCCCGTTTTTCAGTTGCGTCATCAGTGCATTCTTATTGCCCCCGGGACGTGCAGGATCATTACCAGTTTTCAGGAAGGATTTAAGGCTGATGGAAGGCACTGGAGTGAGTAATTTGTAATTGGACATCGCAGTTGAGAATTAGATTCTAGAATCTAACCAAATATATCTAGGAAAATAGTCAACAAATTCTAATAGAAATTCTGTAGTTTTCCTGGAGATTGAACCAACCAAAACTGTGTAAAATTTTTGAAATAAATGGTGGAGGTGAAATGCGAAACATGCACCCTGCTCAATAACAATTTCATGAATAAGAATCAAAGAATTAGCTTCTCGGTATATTCGGAAAACCTAATTCAAGAAATGGAACAGTACGGTTTTTGAACTCCTGAAGATGCCAATCTTATTAGCGAAACGCGCGTCGAGTCATATTGACGTTGTTTTGGTGTTTTTGAGTTATTACCATTTCTTGAATTTCATCAGCCTTTTCCGGGGTTAGCACGAAACAACCGCCTCTGACCAAACTAGACGACAAAGCAGTATCTATATCGAATGCTACCGACCGACGACATGCATAAGCTTTGCAGGAGGCATGTATCATACGTACTACAACCACTATCGTTTGGAATACTCGGCCTACCGCTAACACCAGCGGAGATGGACACTAGCGTCTCTGACCGGGACCCTATGTGCCTCTTGGCACAAGCGCTCCCTTGCTCTGCAGCCAGCAATGTCTGTGGAGGAAGGGAGGCGGCTCTCAATGCGTCCTCCCGACCCTTCCTCTCTCCTGGTCCCACTTGGGCGAAGAATTGAGCTTAGGACGGAGTTTCAGTATACCAAATGATGTGTATTACTATTCCAACTATGTAACAATAAACATTTATTTATTTATTCATTTCTTAACCTGAGGGTCATGGGTTCGATTCCCAGCATGGTCACCGGTCTCGTGCATGGCATCACACGTTAAAAGGTAAGGGCTGCTTCTTCCCTAGCTCGGACAAGTCTTTCGAAGACTTTTGAGGGTTGTACTCTTAAGGGTGTGCAGCTGGTTGACGGAAATAACAATTTTTTTTTCAACAATTCACACCAAAGGTTCCAATCTTCATTTATTTGATCGGTAAATCTAAATCATTTAAACAGTGTGTCTCACTCTACAGAGAAATTGATTCAAGAAGAAATCTCCACCGAAAATGCTACTCTCGACTGAACGAATTAACTGGAAAAGGTAGACCCTCATTTTGCCTGTTTATAGACCTGACAAAAGCTTTTGATACTGTTGAGCACCAGTTACTCTCGAACAGCCTAAAAAATAATGGCATCAGAGGAAACTGCTTGGACATTTTTGAAAGCTATCTATAGAACATATAACAAGAGAAAAATTGTACGTGGTATCCCCCAGGGCTCTGTGTTGGGTCCCATTTTATTCTTGCTGCACATTCAGGATATGGCCAACCTAAATATTTGTGGACACATTGTTTGCTGACGATATCACAATTCTCTGGCATAATGACAATATGTACTTTTATATGTATTTTTACACGTATTTTAGTATTTTTCAGTGACCGTTACAAGGTGGCTTTGATACAGAAATTTGTAATATTCGAACAATAAACATTTTTTATACTTTGATCCATGTGGTATAGAAGTTTGTGCTCCACTTGAGATCCTACCATAACTATCTCCAATCTTTTCTATGCCATAAACTAGTACAATACTGTCCCGTATTATATAGCACTAGAATTATTGAGACAACTGGAATGGCTTTTGCATTTCCATGGAAAAGCAAAATCCAACACAATCCAGCGAGACAATTCCTGGGATCATAATGCTGGGGATGATAACTTCTATACCAAATTGCAGAACATCCACAAAATAAGAACATCATCAGATGAACAATGGCTCAGCAAAAACTGCTTTAGAGCTATACAAATATCCGGAGTCTGAGACCAGATCAGAATAATATGTTGAAGCTTTGCAAGAGGACAGTCGAATCATCAAAAGAATAAGCTAGAAACGCCAAGATACGATCTGAACTTGTTGAGTTACCTAACTTGTCATGCTCGTTTTGATTTTTTGCCGAAGGTTTTGAATTAAACTTCATTTCCAGTTTATCTACCCCCCTAATCAAGAAAAATGGAACACTAGTGATGAACTCCCAAAAAAAAGCCATATATTTGTTGAGTCTACTCTGGATTCATTGGGAAAACAACCCCAGCATAAGGGCTGTGGTCGAGCGCTGGTTAAGCGATCGCTTCCTGATCCAATCATCCGTAGGTACACAAGTTCTAACCCCAGTGCGAACACCGGTCTTGTGCATGGCATAACATGTTTGGAAAGGTGAGGGCTACGTCTTCCCTAGCTCGTACATGCCTCTGTGTGGGTTGCTCGTAAGAGTGCAGCCGGTGGAAATAACAATAATTCTACCAACAACAAACCACAACGATATCACTCCAGCTGACGCTTATATGCCTGAGATCACCTTCTGCCAACGAATTATCGGACGCATTTTGTTGGGTCTCAACACCAACAAAGCAAGTGTATCTGACGGAATTCCTCCTATCGTTATTAAGAAATACAAACACCTGTTGTTTGTAAGTTATTCAACATCTCTTGAACTGGAAAATAGTTATAGTGAAAGCCTTCAAAGAAACTGTAACTACAGACCTATAACACTGCTATTGGTTATCTTTAAGGTCCTGGAAAAATCCACCAACATCGACTAATGTGGTATTCAGAACGTTCAGGAATTGTGACTGATCGAAAATATAGTTTTCGTCATCAGTAATCAACTGGTGTCTTGCTCTTTTACGCAGCCAGCACACTGAGCAACCATGACCGACCATCCGCGACCGTCCAACTACGACCAGAATTTTCTACACCTGTATTCTTATCGGTCATTGCTGGATGGTCGGTCCTGGTCGGTCAGTGTGTTGAATGAACAAGGCGTTTGATTGCGTTTTTTACAGGGACTACTCACCAAGCTTCTATTTTATGGCTTGCTCTCCAGTTGTGTTTCTCGCGATCTAGCTTTTTCTCAGGCAATTCACTTCACGTGGTGCTTGATGGAGTTTCATCAGTCAGAAATTATATCAAAACCACGTATGATGACTACCAACACTCTGTTGAATCCAACGTTTGCAAAGACCCAAAAAGTTTTTGGAATTTTGGTCAACGCAAAAATGTTACTTCCAGAGTACCGAATCAATTATTAATGGAAAACATCAACTTGGATGCTCCCCAAGAAATAGTGAACGGATTTGCCACGTGCTTTAGCAGCGTTTTCTCCCCTCGTACGGACTACGAGTCAAACCCTTACCAGGCCCTATCAGGCCAATATATTTTTGTATCACAATTATCACAGGTACAGGTGAGATCTTCACTTCGGAAACTACCCAATAAAATGACTTCTGGAAATGATCTCATTCCCAGTTTTCACTAAGGGATTGTTCACAGATTTTTGCTGAGCCTCTACCGCAATCATTAGCGAGTGTTACTTTCCTGGAAACAATCAAAAATTTGTTCAATTCTCAAATCTGGAAATCTGGAAATCCGGAAAATATAGAGAACTATAGACCAATATCTATTCTGTGTAACTTCGCAAAGGCCTTCGAGATATCTGTGTATGACCAGTTAATGCCTCAAATCAAACCCTCGATTTCAGCTAACCAACATGGCCTTCTAGGAAAGAAATCCACTGTATCTAACTTTTGTATAATGAAGCAGTATCTGTCAAATGTGATGGACGATAAAGGACAAGTCGATGTTATATAAACAGATTTTGCGAAGGCCTTCGACAAAATTGATCATTCAGTCTTACTGAAAAAAATTAGTAAAATGGGTTGTAACCGATCACTAATCCAACTGCTCTTTCTCATATGAACCAAAGAACCAACTGTGTATTTTATAATGGGTTTGCATCTTCCCCTTACATATCATCATCTGGAGTGCCACAAGGCTCCAACTTAGGACCACTACTCTTCCTCGTGTTCATAAATGATCTCACTGCCGAGCTGTCCTGTGGAAACTTGCTTTTCGCGGATGATTTGAAGATCTTTTCTTCTGTTTCTAGCCAAGAGAGTTGTTCTTATCTTCAGTCACAAATAGCTTTGATAGAAAACTGGTGTCAACTGAATAAATTAATGATTAATGTTAAGAAATGAAAAGTTTGCTCTTATACACGAAATGTAAATATTATCGAGTACTCATACACATTCGAGGATGAAACACTCTCTCGCCAGGGACCTGGGGATTGTGTTCGACAGCAAGTTGACCTTTGTTGGACACATTAATAACATAGCGGTATTGGCCAGAAAAATGCTTATACAAGTACCTAATAAACACCTTGATATAATTCGACACATTGGGTAGTATGAACAAAAGCTATCGAATGCTTATACTATAGGTTTGTCCTTTTCATAACTTTAAACACAATGAATGGGTCTGTTTCAAGAAATCTGAGTAGGAGCATTTACTTAACGTTTATTTATACCGCCCATTGTCATGCAGGTTCATACTTACACAGTGAGGACGTAAAAAGTCCTCCCCCCCTTAACTTTTGAACGGAACAAGCAATCGAGGTCGGGTAAAATTTAAGTAAAAAGGTACCACGTTTACTACTTTGTGGCATAAAAATGAATGTGGTCACGTGGCCTAGTGTCAAAAGGACACCACCAACTTTTTTTTTAAATGTAAAAGTGGGTCACGTGGCTCCTGGTTTTGAAGCTCTTCCTATTCTCTATCCAACACTTCTTTGTTTGTGAAAATCGGCCAAGCCGTTTCAAACTGACAAGCGTTTGAAATTTGCTTCAAATATTTTACAAATAAATTGAAAACCTAAATAACTTTTAATTTCAACGAAATTTCAAGTAACAATTGCAACTATTTTAACAAGTGCTCAAAATATTCACCGTTCACTTCTCGACAGAAATAAAGTCGGTTGTGGAATTCATTCCGAACGTTATTAAATGTTTCCGGGGTAATACCGTAACACACATCTGTTATTCGGTTCATAAGTTCCTGAAGTGACTGTGGCTGCATGACGTACACCTTAGATTTTATGCACCCCCACAGAAAAAAGTCCATTGGGGTCATATCAGGTGACCTAGCTGGCCACGTCGGCCTATCCACCGTCCCGGAAAATTCGGACTTACGTCTGACCAATAACGCACATTCTGTCTATTTACTGTTCCATTTAGAAAAAAACGTACTTTCATCACTAAAACAAATAGAGTTTATGTAACCAGGATTTTGGGTTATGCGATCAGACATGATCTTACAAATCTGCATTCCTCTATTTGGGTCATCTTCTGTTAATTGATGCAGAATTTTTTATTTTTATGGGTTTGTGTTTTTTAAGATATTTTTTCACAGTGGTCGTAGATACGTCACAAGCCGTGACAACCATTTTCGTTGTTTGTTGCCAGAACGTCGATTTGCTGATCTTTTGAAATGGATTTTCTTCTAAATCCTTTTTCCCTCGTTATGCAACCAGTTCTTTGAAATTTACTTCCCTTAAGTACGTACGAGATATTTGATTATTTGGGAAGCGCTCATTAAATATTCTTTCTGCTTCATGGTAATCACGACCAGCTTCAACGTTAATTAAAATTGCTTCGGTTTTTTATTCTAAAGGACGAGGACGAGGCATTTGAAAATTATAAAAAAATGCTGAAATCTATGAAAACTGTCAAAAGTAGACTGAGATTGAAATGAAATGCTATTTGGAGTCTCCAGCAAAATAACTAAGGTATAAAAAACTGAAACAAAAACCATAGTGTGAAATACCAATAATATGTACACCTGTTTCACCACAAAAAATTGGCTTTTCGGTCAGAATCAGTAAGGGAGTTAAAATTCTGCTACAATTAATAGTTAAAATAATTTATTTGTTAAATAATTGAAGCAAATTTCAAACGCTCGTCAGTTTGAAATGGCTTGGCCGATTTTCACAAACAAAGATTTGTTGGATAAAGAATCGGAAGACCACGTGACCTCCCTTTACATTTGAAAAAAAAAGTTGATGGTGCCCTCTTGACACTAGGCCACGTGACCACAATCATTTTTATGCCACAAAGTAGTAAAAGTGGTACCTTTTTACCTGAATTCTACCCGATATCGATAGCTTGTTCCGTTCAATAGTAAAGGGGGGGGAGGACTTTTTACGTCCTCACTGTATATCTCTGGAGTCTTGTGTTATCACGACGATGTCATAATAACAATTATTTTTACTTAGATTTTGTCGGATCAGAATTATATTAATTTTTTTAATCCAACAGGAAAAATGGTTGATTAGATTCCAATGTTCCGTAGTTAATCATTGGGCCCAACAACAGAAAAAATTGAAGATTACGTATTTGTTGAGACTTCTTACATCTGTTCCTCATATCGAGTTGGATAATAATAACAGTACATGAAGTCGCAATGTTTAGGTAATCATTTTATTTTCCGGTTTTGTAATTATTCATACATTTGAGATTAAGGCCACAAATAGTTCAAAGAAATGTCCATTGTCAAAATACATCTAATCATTTCGAATTTTGGTAAATACGTCACCCCAAATAAATGCAATACTTGTTTCGTATAACTATTGCTAGACATGAAAAACTATAAAATTAGGACAGAAAAAATCTGTCGCATGTCCAATCTTGATAATGTAGGAGGATTGATGATATCGTTGAATTGGGCAAAATTTCTCTGCACGTGCTCAAAATATGGGAATTACTAATCTGAAGAATAGTAATTCTGAACAATTGAGTTCTCCAATTTCAGATTTCAGCTTGGACGGTCCACATGGCTCAGTATTGGGTCCTGTGTTTTTGTTCTATACGACATTAATTTGAAATTGAATCGGGCAAGATGATTCAATAATCATTATTTATTTTTCAAAATGGGAAAAATTTTATCGAATTCCGTCCCAGAATCCAAAACTGCATTCTTCACAGGTAGCTTCTCGTACAACGCTCTGAAATGTTACAACTCACTCCCCAGAGAATTTAGATCGTTCATACTGAATAATTTCAAAAAAATGCTGAAAATCCTCGGCTATTCACCAACTTGATATGCATTTATTCTTTTTCTTCATTTCCGATTGACCACGATTGACATGCCACCAATTTTATAAAAAGATTTACACATCTTATTTTACTTGAAAAATTTATATTTTTACCATTGTTACAATTTTTTAATGTGTTTTTATCTTTATAGACTAATATTTTCATTAGAGTATATTTTTTACTTGTTTTCATTATGGGGTTAATATAGTATTTCCTTTCAGGAATATAAGGTTGAGTATGAAAACAGCTCATGCTGACACTCCGCCTTTTCGCCAAACTTATTTTTGTAATTACTTTATGGCGAATGAAGGCGATTTTTTTAAATCCGTTTAGAATATCCCAGTACGGCCCTGTCTCCGGAGCCCCGACACTTCCGACAGATTATTATTATTATTATTGAAGTTGACCTATCGCTAACTTTGATTGAGTAGGTACCTGAGCAACAACTGTGAAACACTTCTTAGTGCTTAACCTATAGTCAAGTTCTAATCATTTCGTAACAAGACATTTTGAAACTGGGTTTTTAGATGTGGAATTCGCCTTTGGGATGCCCTAATTTTTTTTTTATTTATATTTTCTAATTGTTATAAGTTAAAATTCATATATAAACATGTTCGTTTTTTCATATAAGTTGACAGTACCATATTGTAGATACTGTACAAAAGATAAAAATAAATTACGTTTTTCATTAGCAAAGCAAGTCATAGCGTAATGATCGCGAAACTTTCCAGGACCTTGTCTGTATGGTATGTTGCCAAATTATCAAAAAATCACCCATGAATCGATTCAAAATAGAACTGAAAGCTTATCTTTTGTCCAAATGTATTTATAGCGCCACTGACTTTTAAAATGAATAGTTTGATTCGATCTTTGAGACTCGATTTTATCATGTTTGTCTTTTTGGCGCAATTTGTTTCTATTTTGTTTTAGATTTAACTTTAGTAAACCTGAATGAATACTTCATTTCCAGTTTTCTTTTGAGGTTTTTCTATGGCAGATGGTTTTCCCATTTATAAACGCATTTGGGATGCAATCGTGAATTCAAGGACGTATCTCCGCTTTGCTACATCATGAAAATGAGCGATATTATCAGTAAAAGAAAATGTACTGCACTTAATACCACTCAATACCATATATAGAAGATTAAAATTTCAATGAAACATATGTTTTCACTAACAGGTAGCTACAATGGAGACAAATTAATTCAGGCTTTGGCTTCTGAAATTTAAACTATTCCTTCAAAATCAGTCGTTCGATCAGACCTTATACAAAAATATATGAGACAGATAAGGAAGTGGGCTGCGTTTAAGAGGCTTTCCAGAAGTCAGAAGTCCGCCTAACCCAAGATGAAAAGAAAGCATCGTGTTGAAAAGTACGTGGCACAGAGGGTAATATTTCGGTAATAATTCCTTCATAAAACTACCTTGTCTAAGCCTTGTTCAAGTGAGCGGCTCTGCTGGGATCGACTGTCTTTCCGTCTTTACCCATGAGAAATTAAGAAGTACCTATATGAAACATCACAATGAAAAATGACGTACCAAACTTGGAGCCAGGAAGTCAAAAACTCACAGACCTGGAATCGATTTCATCTTCCACGGAATCAGGAAGCCAAGAGCTTTCGCCAAAGAAGCCAGTCAGTACTCCTCAAGAACCCAGGAGCCATATAGGGAGGAACAAATCTAAGGAAATGGTGGGGCATCAGCAGGCCATACAGAAAAAGTTGGTGAAGGATCTCGAGTGGATGGCCATAAAGCATCCGTATTTGTCGAGAGCTCAAATGCAGAAACTCTTACCCCACCTCAATACCTCCACACCTCCCTCCATGCGAGGCATTGTAAACTGTAAAAAAGAGCTTAAAGGAGGCGCTCAGCTAGATGGCTGGTATTCACCTGTTCCTGAAGAACCTGGCTTGAAGAAGTCACCAATACCCTCAACCAAATAGATATATTTCTCACGAAAGGATTGGCGATACTATTGAGGGTTAGCAAGGTTCTGATGTACTAGAGGGTGGTAGGTGGTTAGCAAATGACAGGAGGTAATTGGGAAAACCATCGTGGCTTACGTCGTTAAACTCAAAGCTCTAAACTCCAAAGTTTTTCTGGGGTTTTCTGTAACCAGGGAGATGGCGAATGTGTTACAGATAAATTTACAGCCTACAGTAAAGCAGCCACTGCTGCTTTAGCTCGCCTAATCATGGCCAAGCAGATTGACCTGGTACTCATACAAGAATCGTAGGCTTTCAAAGGATATGTGAGATGACTAGAGGACTTGCATCTATGTGTGGAACAATATCAGGTACCACTGCTTGACGTCTGTTCAAGAAGCTTGGTGACTGTGAAGATGAAGCTCCTATTGGAGGAGAAGGAGGTGAAAGCCATTATATATTCGCCTATATCCCCTATGAGAGCTCACCCATTCCTTAAGAGATGGGAGAATTCGTGGTCTACTGCAGGAAAACACGAGCCATTCTGGGATGTAATACAATAACACAGCAACAGTGACGCAGCAGTGACAAACCTTGCTGTTATGGATAAAGAAAATGACAAGACTTATCAAGGCGTTACAAAACGTACTTGTTGTCGGCAAATTCCATAAAAGTGGAAGTGTTCTTTGCATATTGAATGAAGAAAACCTAACTATGTGATCGTAATTGAGTAAGAACCCGAGAGCTATTCCAAAGAGGCCCGGGTATAATTCTGGGCGCTATATCGATTCGCGGACCGAACTTTGACATTTTAGCGAGAGAAACGGCCTGACGTCAAACCGCGCTCCAGAATGCATTCTCTCCTGCAGGAGTCGCGGAATTCATTTCATCCCGTTAGTGGCCCACAAAGCTTCAATAGACCTATTTATTCCCAATAACGCTCATGGCGTATATTTTACGGGGTGCGCTAGCTATGGAACTGAAGAAAACTGAAGAGGTTTAGAATAAGATACCCAGTTAACAATCTTCCTTTAACGTCAACGATAGGGAAGAAATTATCAAAATAATCATCTCATTCAAAAGCAATTATTATAACAATTCAGCTTATGTATGAAAAATCGCATATGCCACAGTGCAATTGTCACTTTGACAACGGCAAAAGTTAGCTGCAACTTTTACAGCGACAAATGCACTAGTGGTTTTTTCACTTATTCATTTGTTTATCAATTATCGCGGTATTGTTTGTTTGACATGTAGTTTATTGAATTTCTAAGCACTAATAATGAGTCGATTTGGTGAGACTACGAACGCCGAAATCAGTCAAATTGTTAATACCTGTTTGCCTACTGATAGATACAGTCGTAACGCAATCATCAATAGGGCTTCGCGAGACCAAGACCAAGACTGATCAGTCTTGTTCTTGGTCTCGAGAAATAAATGTAGTCTTGGTATTGGTCTTGATGTTGCAACACCAAGACGAGACTGGCTCAGTCTTGGACTTGGTCTTGATAGTTTTAGTCTTGAAACAAAATTTGTCTAGAAATTTGAATTATTCAATTCAATTTTCCAACAGTTTATATGCATATAGTATGTATTTCGTATTTTTCAGTCTTTAACAATTGTCAATTTGTACGGCTAAAGTAAGCGCAATAAAAATTTCTCATTTCACCATCATAATATAATTTTTAAGAAATCTTAAATAAATATTAAATCAGACACACACAGCTCACAGGTCGACGCCCGACAGACCAGAAAAAAGGTTCAAAATGGTTGGAATGTTATTTAGGTTTTTATTGACCATTTTATAATACATTATTGTGTGATGAGCAGTAAGAGTGGTGGAATCGGAATCCTGAGGAAATTGCAATAATTATTAACCACTGCGACCTTACACTATAAACCTATCACTGAGGAAATTTTTATTAACCGTAGCTAGAAATTCTAATAGCACAGGGGACAAGCGAGCTATCACCTGTGGTTATGAAGTCGACTTTGCTGATTATAACTCACTTGGGATAAATAGAAACTGTCGAATAACTTGGTTTCTCGAACTTTGCTACCGCTGTGGAGTGCATTTACCTATAGCTAGTAGACAATGTTTTTGTAGTAGCTGGTAAACTTTGCTACCGCCAGCGAGTGCACCTACTTATGACTCAAAGGAATTGCTGTGGTTGTAGGAATCTGACTTTGCTACCGTTGGTGTGTGCAA
The DNA here is from genome assembly GCA_958502065.1 of Chrysolina americana. Classification (NCBI taxonomy): domain Eukaryota; kingdom Metazoa; phylum Arthropoda; class Insecta; order Coleoptera; family Chrysomelidae; genus Chrysolina; species Chrysolina americana. Next base: position 14,171,804 of record OY293413.1, read on the forward strand.
TTACACATAGGGCATTATTCATGTTGTAGGTATGCTATGGTAAAACATATACCTATCTATTCCTGTAACTGTATAGTTTTCAATGAAAAATTATTGTTAAAAGTCTGTCGGAATGTGTTTTAACAGTGACAAACAAGAAAGAAGTTTCGAAATGAAACATGTAAGACAATGGGTCAGGTGAATAAATTTCAGCAGAAGCTCTTATACTATTGATTCATATTTCACATACTTCATTAGCATGTTGTTTGTTTGCAAGGAGCACTATTCGGCACTATGGCTGGACTAGAACGGCCGGTAACACCGAAACAAAACAACAGTTCTTCGTTATCTCATTTACTAAACGTATCAAACTTCAAATGTTCATTGCGTTCGTGGAGGGGGTAATTTCCGTCAAATTTCAACAAAACATCGAATAACCACAGCATGGAACAAAGTAGTCGTAAGTAGGTACTTCGAGTAATATTTTAGTGGCAGGTTGACAACTGTATTGTAAGTGGATGAACTTCTATGCGATGATCCACTTATCGTAAGCAAAAACTTTACGGCCATAAGCATGTAATTTATTAGTGATTATTCACCAGTGGAATTATGATTTTCTGATTGAAAAATTTTCTATCCTAGACTGACTACCTAATAGCGACCATTATACCTACCTGTGGCAGAAAAACCACCTTCAGCAAAATCGTTTTTGCTGCCATAGAATTTGAATGTGCTACTTCTATTTATTCTATAATTTGTTATAGTAATAGTATTTATTATTACAGTAGCAAGAAATATGACAGCAAAAACATTAATAGCAGAATTTTCCTCAGTGTATTTTTTGTAATTTGTATAACTGCAATACAGATGTACAAAAATATATTTTCGATTTTGAATGAACAGAATTGAAAAACCTACCATACGAAAAATAAATAATAAAATGCCATAACATCTTCACTAAAAATTTTCTTAATATTAAGTAGATTAAAATTCACTATTTTTCTTTCGAGACCAAGACCAAGACCAATACTCTTGGGGGATAGTCTTGATCTTGGTCTTGGTCTCGAAAGTCAAGTCTTGGTCTTGGGAAGATTTATTAAGTCTTGATCTTGGTCTTGGTCTTGTATCAAGACCAAGACAAGCCAAGTCTAATCTCTTGGTCTCGCGAAGCCCTAATCATCAATGAGGTGAGATTTTTTACATTTTGCATTCGATGCAAAAAGATATACATTTGAGCCAGATACTTTCATCGAGAAATTGAATGTAACATTGGACATTGAACAATTTGGAACACCACCGCTAAAATTCTACTAAGTAAATATTATAACGAATGCAATATTGTATTCAATCCTTTCACCGACGTTCGGTTTAAATCACGAACTGCATGTAATGCCAAGTGTAAAATCATACAAGCACCCCAAAAAAACGAGAAAATCTAGTGCATCAGCTTTTAATAAATCCGAAGTATTTGCAATGGCCACCTCACCCCTCTTCCTGTTGGTGGTGACCACCCTTACTAGTTATTTTCTATCCACCTCTGAGTTTCGCGGTTTGGGTCAACTTCCACTGTTTACGGTGTGACCACCGTTCTTCTATTCAGAATCCTCCTGTATTCCTTCCAGTCAGCAATGGAGTAGTCATAAATGGTACCATTTCCTCTCGGGTTCTGCCCCCTGCTGACTAAGAAGAATACTTTTTTTTCATTACCAGGTTCATCCATATCGGTGGATCTGTTAATGTGCTTACACCCTCACCCCAGTCTCTAGCTGCGGTAGGGGTGCATGCGGCACACTGGGCATAACGAGGATTGCTACTTCTTCCCCGCTCACTGCTTTAGGGCGGAATTTGAGCCGGATGCCCGTCTCGAACAAGAGCATCACGTCAATGTTATGCATGCCAATGAGATCAGAGACAAGGTAGTAGCTATATAGGTACTTGCATCTGATCCTATACACATTCAGCATGCATGCCAACCTTGAATTGCACTTATAAGCCATAGACAAGAATTTTCCGTTGCTTGTTCAAACCATAATCAGACCCTTCACTACAAACACATAAAAAATCCATAGCATCCTTGTTGTACGTCGATTCTCTCGATGGCAGAGATGCTGATGAAGCAATAATAGTCAGCAATATTTTCACGGGAATTGGAAAGTCATTCATTCATTCTCACTCTCCTGTATATTTTATCATATTTCGTATACTGAAGAGGATATTTGAAGGTTGGATTGTTGTATTTTGAGTTTGCAAGTGTCGATACGATGATGAGGGAAATTAACAATTTGTATTCCAGAATCTGCCAGTCACTGCACGATAACTGTAAGTCAGTGAATATTTTTCTTGTAACAAGAAGTATTTTTGTTTTGTTGATCCACAAGTTAAAAGGATTTTATCAAATGATTGGAGCAAATTGCCATCTTATCGAAACATGAGATGGAACAAAATTATAAAGGGGTCGACGCCTCTAATATCACAAAAGCCTCATATAATTTTTCGTCTGAGCTAACGGAAATGGGAAGAACAAGAGAAGTACATTTCAGAGAACATTGTTATTTCAGTGCTAAATCTGTTTTATATTTTTTCATTAAATAAATGTATCTCTCGGTGGGATTACCAACAGAATTTCGTAGACAACAAAGGGGATTGGAGACAAACTCTATTTTCATCAGATTCTCTCACAATCAAGATCAACGAATGCAAAATCGCTATGAGGAATTTGAAATACATCAATTTTCAGCGTCTCAAAGATATACTTTCAGAACGAAGAGGCTTTGATTGAATTAATTTCAAATTACGCGGAATAATATTGAAGCCCTCAATATTGAGTTCTGGAGAGAATAATGTTATTCACGAAAATATATTTCAATAATCCTTTCATGCTAGGTTTTCGCGTTTCTTAAGTTTTTTCCTGAATGCCAACATGGTTCAATTGATATTTTGAAGAAACTGTTGGGAATTTTGGCAGAGGTTATTCTATTCAAGAAGCTATTGAGATATGGAATCTCCAAATTCCATTATTTAAAAGAATATTTTACCCAAACAGCGTTTCATCTGAACAATTAATACACAACCTGATACGGGGTCCTGAATATTTCTTAGTTCATGTAAATTATGTTGGTTTCAGTGAAGACCAGCTCCTTGAATTTCTGGATGCTATGGGAGAAGCCATCGTCGAGATCCAAACGGGTCCTGCACCCCCCACAGTTCAAGTCAACGACTACTCGAATGAGAGGTTCACCAGGGAGATCCAGGACCCAAGACGTTCTCACGAGACAGGAGAAGCAGAACTCAGGCCTTTCAAGCTTCTCCTGGAGAATCTGAAAGAGAAAGGAGAAGAAGCAAGGGCTTAGACTTGTTGTACGGCTGGATAAGGAGCCCATAAATCTTCTTAGTCGGATTAATTTCCTGCCCTACTACAGCCTCATAGGCGATTGTAATCATCCGTGAGGGCACTATAGCCCAACAGAGGGTTTCAAGAGGAACCAAAGCATGTACTTCTGATACCCATCCCGAGGGAATCGAGCTGTCCGTCCAGGAAACGCCAATACCAGGATTCTGCATAAGAGATCTGGTAGTAGTGAAGACGAGAATGTCAGCTGAAGATCGATCTTGGAAATTGGTCATCTGCTCTTCGTACTTCCCGTACGAGACAGAGGCGCCACCATGAAAGGTTGACTTTGAACTGCGAGGAAACCGGAATAGGTATGTGACTCAAACACCCCTCACGTCCTGTGGGGGAACAGGGACACTAGTCCCAGTGGCGGAGCTGGGCAATACAAACCCACCTGAAAAGAAAGAATATAGAAATCCACAAGCTAACAAATGTGATTTCTTTTGTGAGGAACTAAAAGGAAGGCTCGTCGGACTACCAAAACATAGAAATGAGGCGGATATAGATACGGCAGCAAACTATCTCAACAAAGCGATTATGTTCTCGTATGAGGATAGCTTTCTTGTCAAGAAAAGGACAAGCAAAGAAAATCGTGGACTCCTGAAGAAAAACACGAATGCTCCTGAATAGAGCAAGGCGCACCAAAGTACCTCTACACTGGGAAGAATACAAATCTGTCCAGAGAGCGTACAAAAAAGATATCAGGCAATCTCAATGTGACAGATGGAGAGCATACTGCGAAGACATAAACACGATGGCCTCGGCAGCAAGGCTCCGATGATCCAGGAAGTGGGTTGGCGTTTTGTCCCTGCCCGATGGTCAAGAAACTACATCAGCGGAGGAGACACTGAGGCAACTCATATACATATTTCCCGGATTCAGAACCTTATTACAACCTTCGGAAACCAGTTCAACGAGAAGATCTCAGATGGACTACAAAGCTACCTCGAAGGTAGTGACAAGTAAGAAATTAAGATGAGCTGTTAGGTCCTTCGTATCCTGGGGGAGGATGGTGTTATTCCAGCACTCCTCCAGGAGGGTCTCAATCAAATTCTAAGATCCTTTCTGGTTTTAGGCTACATACCAGTTGCATGGAGATCAGCCAGAATAGTCTTCATTCCAAAGCCTGGGAGAAATGATTACTACCAAGCCAAACCATACGTCCAATAATTGTCTGACTTTCTTCGTTGTGAAGACGCTGGACAGGCTTATAGATCTATACATTAGAGAATAGTAGCTGCAGATAATCCCACTGCGCTTTAATCAGTACGCCTACCAAACCAGAATATCAACCAATTTTTGGCTAGTGGACGATCCGCTATAGAGGTATTCATCGACATAGGATGAGCTTTCGACAGCACCTCAAAACGCGGTGAGGCATGGAGTCAATCCAACTCTTATCAGATGTCAGAACAAAGAATGGTGAAAGCCGAGTTAAGTGGAAGTTCTGTGGTTATCACTGTATCCCTAAGGATGTCCTTAGGGAAGGGTCACCTCTACTATGATGCGTGATAGTCGACGGACTTCTTGCAAAACTGAATAATTTAGGCATTTTCGCGAAAGCATACGCAGATAACGTAGTAATCGAAGTTAATCGTTGAACCTCTTCGGATAATGTATTAATGAAGCTGAAAGTAGAGTGGAACAATAGTATTCTGTCAAAGGATTAAAGGTTAACCCAGAAAAAATGGATTTGGTATTGTTCACCAAAAATCGCAAATAAAGAAATCTACCCCTCAGTGAGGTGTCTTCAATATAAAGGATCAACAAAATATCTTGAAGTCACAGTAGACGCCAAGCTGAACTGGAAAGAGCAGATCGCTCATCGCACGAAGAAGGCCACATGAAAAAAGGGCTTTCGGAAAAACGTGGGGTCTGACACTCAAGACCCTTCACTGGATATACCCCGCAATTATTCGCCCAGCCATAATGAATGGAGCCATGTGGTGGCCAGGTACGCTGAAGAGCAAGACCAAAAATGACAGGCACCATTAGAACGGCACCAAGTAGAGCTCCTGAAGTTCCTCTAAGATCGCCACCTCTGCACGTGTACATCAAACCTGAAGCTATGCGTACCGCCTACAGACTAGAAGGCGCAATTCAATGGGTCGAAGAAAAAATGAACCATGGACATTCCCTCATCTGGAACAAAGCATGAAAGGGCTGTCACATCCTACTGATGGGAAGGGACGACACTGTCAGTGCTGAACTTCAGAAAAAGCCTAAATATTGTCATCCCCATGAGGGAAGAATGGAATGACACAGCATCCCTTCAGTGTAGTCTGGTACACATAATGCTCGAGATCAGGAGGCATTTCCGGAGGAGGGATATATAAGAAAGGGCTAAGGAATAAAACCTCTATTCCTCCAAGCAAATACGCCTCACTGTTCCCGGCTAAAGTACCTTCATCCAAGAAAACCGTGTCAATAGATGTCGGAAACCAATTGCAATTTGCTCAGATAGTGACACTGGGATCACATAGGATCACATTCAAGTTGGTGTCAGAATATAGATATGCCATGGAAGACCTGGAAAAACGAAGAATAGTCAGCATCATATGGGTCCCACGACACTCGGGTGTCCACGAAAACGAGGAAACAGACAGGCTAGCCAAGAAGCGATCAGGTAAACTACCGATTGGGCCAGATCCCACCCTAGGAATTCCGAACAGCCTAGCTGTTCCTGCAATGGAAGAACTGTTACAAAAACAGTTTATAAAATCATTGCAGGGCCTTCGAAAGAACTCATTGGTACACCAGATGAATGCAGCTTTTGGGGAAAGTATGCTGAACCTAGAGGACGACAAAAACATTCATCTAAGGAAACTGTTGAATTACACCAGGGAAGCTGGCATGCCCAGCTGAACCCAGACACGTGGGTGCACAAAGGGTCCAAGTGAAGCGGCTTACATGCAGGAGTTTAAAAATTCGTCCCCCAAAGCCAGGAAGTAAGTTTCCGTGTGTATGATATCAATGTTTCTCACAATTTTTCATAATTCCATACTTTGAACTATTCAGAAAATCTCTACAATGATTCTTACATCAATTTCATCGAAAAGCGGTCTATATTTATGTCTTGTTCCGGACATTGTCGACTAACTTCAGAACATCTGCGAACAATACAATTCGATGAACATATCACGGTTTTTATGTTTGAATCGATACTGTTGACCCACCCGCACAAATCGTGATGGAATTATTTTGTTTTGATCAGCTAACAACTAGTTTCTGGCAATATTTTGGGAGTGCGCATAGCTCCATCGACCGGGCCAGACCAGCCCTGACCTCGACCTAATATTTTTCAGGTCAGAACTTGTGCCGAAGTTACAGCTTCCCCCATTTACGTCATTGGGTTTTGGTTTTTGCATGAATGTCTACTATGGGGAGACGGTTGAGCTATAGGGATATGCCGGACGGCCTTAAATTAGAATACCTATATAGATAAGGCTCCTGAAAAATTGTGTATTCATTATGTCACAGAAATACAATTCTTTGATGGATTAGAACCAATAAAAAATCCACAGTAGCTGCGGCAAATTGAATGTAAACTACATTTTTCGATTCCACATCAATTTCAACGACCATTCCTAATCCTATTTCTCTGGAGAGACAAAATACAGATTTTGTCTAGGAATGTGTCCAATTGTTTAAAATTATTTGATATTATTTAAATTTTCAATTGTTCTTAACGCGTGGAATAGTCATAGCAATAATTTGATATTTCAAATGGAAGGAAAGAAATTCAATCCTGAGCACAGATGCTAATTAATACACGCGTAACGATATGTTTTCCTAAAAAACGTCTGTTATGAAATTGACGCTCCATCCAAATAGCTATTAATTGTACTGAGCACTTCGAAACCAGATCTAACACACATTATTTGATGAATACTGTCATGAATAACAATTATTTTTTCATCAATTATATGTAATTCATAATCAATACAATTTTCGACGGAAAGGCATCGTACGTCGACAAGCCTTAAGATGAAATGCCATAGTTAGCTTTGCCCAGTGATACGATTGACTCTACATACAGGGTCATTTACCACCACCTGCACAAAATTCAATGGGGTACTGGTCTATCATGTGCGAACGCAACTGTGAAATTTGGAAGCTATCCACGATGATTGAACTAATTTTTTTGTACGTCAATCACAATCGATACGCTACTGCAGAAACGTGAGAAGATGTAACAATGGTGCACGTATCTGTCACCCGTCCCACTCGTCAGTATGGTTTGACAGTGAGCGTGGTATACAATTTTGGGTGTATGCAAAGACTTCGTGATACCGGGTCATGTTTTTCAACACACGTTGAACGTGCAGTGGATTGCATTGTTGTTGTTGATGGAGCAGTTCTGCAACTTCTCGACGACGATCCATCAACAAATATCCGTGAGATTATTCGAAGGCTTGGTTTAACGCAAACTATGGTATGACGTATTATCCGCGAAAATCGTTTGCATCCATACCATTTCCAAAAGGAACAAATCCCCAAGCCGAAAGACTTGCCACGTCGTCAGGAGTTTTGTGAATGACTTGTTGAGTGCACCTTAGTTTCCCCGCAATATTTTGTGTAGAGACGAGGCTGTATTCACCTGGGACGGGATTTTCAATTCATACATCAGTCATGTTTGGGCTCAGGAAAATCCGCATGCCTTTCGTCCATTTCGGTCAGGGTATCGATTTTCCATCAACCTTTGGGTAGGCCTCCACAACAATGAGTTGATAGGACCATACGCTTACCAGCGGGGCCAACTGGTGATGCTTATTTGGTGTTTTTGAGGAATGAATGCGGTTCATGCAATATGGAGCGTCACCGCATTTTAGTCACGTTGTGAGATACTTTTTGGAGACTGAATGCTCACGCCGTTGGATAGGTCGGGGTGAATACATCTTTTGGCCACCAAAATGCCTCTGTGGACATTTTTTGTAGGACTACATAAAAAGTTTGGTGTACGCTAACTCACTACAGAACGTCGACCAGATTGACCGGAGTTTATGCTGATACTTGCCGTTGAGAGAGTTTTTAATTGTGGTTAACTCTTGAGAGAGGCGTTGTTTCACCCCTAGGTAAGTATATGCCTCTCCGGCATTCAGATGATGTCGGCTGCTTCCTTCTACGAGCTGAACATTCTTTCCGTATTCCTCGCATCGTCCTCTTTGTCGACCCCAAACTCTATTTCGATAGCATGAGTGTTATTTTTCCACACCCTCGAGGACTGATGAAGATCCTTTTCTCCCGAGGCATATAGTTTGTGGTCATCTGTATAAAACAGATGGGCGATCTAATGCCTCCGTTTGTTGGGGGTGCCATAGTTGTATCCTCGGGTTTTCCGTATAGTGCAACAAACAATGGCAATAAGAAGATGCAGAAGAGAAGAGTGCTTGGGGCGTCTCATTGAAACCCGACCCTTTTGAAGATAACCTGTTCTGTTTGGGATCTGACTTGACCAGATGAAATGGTGAAGTGAGTGTTCCGGAGTGGTGTCAGCTATCCAATGCTGATCACTCTTTAATCGGGTATCGCAAGGTATATGAGCATTCATTGTCGTCCTGGAAGGTCAGTAGGATCTCCTCAGTCTCCACTAGAACTAAGCGAAGATAATTTTTGGATAATCAATGATCATCGATATTATTGAAAAAGATCAAATGGCGATTATCTCAATCTCCACAGTTTTCATATGAGCTTTTTGCCGAATAAGTTCCAATCGGTGACATAGTTTGAGTCATCCCTTTCAGTGTCGACCACTGCCGATGTAGTTAATCTGTCGCATGAGACCCTGTTTTGACCGATGCTTTTTCGTGGTCGTGGACTTGCTGAGAAGGAAATATAAATTTTTGATGACTTTACAGGTTTCTTCCAATGTTATGGAGACACTCCAACCTCGAAAATCCTCGGCCCACTTATTTCTGGGGAAGTATACCCATGAAACACACGATTTAGAATGCAAGCTCTTACAAAGGAGCATATTTGTTTCATTTCACGCCACTGGCAGTTCTGATGACCACATCTGTCTGAGTTAGTGCTGATACCAGCCACGGAAAGGGTTTTCGACTATGATTACCTCTTTGCCAACTCTAGATGAGTATACATCTCTTCAATATCATGATGATATGGAATGCCTCTTTTGAGATGAACCGTAGTACATTTTTCGATCCAATCTCTATGCATATTATGGCATGTGTGTACTCTGACAGAGGAGAAACAATTGAAATCGTCGCATCATCCTTCATCAAGGAAAGCCACATTTCATACAGCAAGAGAAAATTTATGGATACCAGAAAATCGAAATAATTTCGTATTGTCCGTATTCTACTGATTTACGAGCAGCCGAATTATTTTTGTTCCGTTTGTCCAAAATAAAATACGCTGATAGTGACTCTCAAACCCTGAAGAGGTCGAGGCATTCAAACTGCATGTGTCCATTTCTGATCGGATAAGTGATTTCAGAATTGGTTCGAGATTTAACAAAAGTATACAGATCTTGAAGACAAATACTTTTGATAATGATAATGAAAAACTTTTAGGGTACACCCAAAGTCCGGGTAGAGGACGGCTATTATCATAGGTTTCCGTGGCGCTTGAGGCGACCTACTAATTTTTGGTGGCGTATTCACTTTTCAGCTGAAAGGAACCCTAGAAAACCTACAGAAATACTACGAGTGGTCGGAGCGCAATCCAAGCAAGCACCAGACGTTGGAATTGGTACCCAGGCAAATCACACCGTACTTGTTTTTGAAAAAGGCATGTGGTCGCCCATAGACCCCGAGAAACTTGAGAAAAATTATCTCGCACTCAGAAATCGAACCCGGTCTAGCGTTAGCAGAACCGACCACAATAAAGCAAGTTTGTCGAACAATCTCATATTTTTTCTTAGTATTCATAATAATTTCCAGTATTGTCCTCGTATATAACAATTAACACCCTGTTCAACTCGTACCCTTTCACAGATATGTATTTTGATAGCAGTGTCATCATCATTAGTACGTAAATTACACTGTAATTTTGGTTTGTGACCTGATTTCAACATCAATGTTGTAAGTATTATTCAGTCCTTCAGAGCAATAATGTTCCTGTATTATTAGACTGAGTTGAATAAGTGTTAGTAGGGAAGTGTTAGATATCAGGCTGACATTTCAACGTGTTTCATTATTAATGTGATCGATCGTTTTTATCGTCCCTTGGAATCAACTTCCATGGCTTTGATTATTCAGTGTAGATTGTAGAAACATTACTTTCTGTTCGGAAATCGAACATTGATGTTTACTTAGATTGCGCGAACTTTCTATCAATTTAACCTGTTTTCCTTTATGTGTGTATTATAGTGACAGACCAATAAAAATAACACAACAAAAATACATATAACTTTGTATTGCCCTGAAAAAACATATTATCAATACGATTTACTGAGGAAAACCTTGATTGCTCATGTCGTGACAACCTTTCTCTGACACAATTGTGATGTACAGGGTATATATACTATATACGATGAGCTGAGTTAATATGTACGTGAGAAAATACTGTGAGTATTTTCTTGACAATTTCCCTCATATTACATAAACCAATCAAATGCCATAATTTTCTCATTTCGAACCAATGAGAACAGGACTTTTTGAAAACACTTCCATAATATAATGTATTCGTGAAATTTTCTGATCGAATATCCCTTCAAAATGCAGAATTTCCAAAATACTTTCACCTTGCCAGGCACTCAAACTGTGTTGCTGTACAAAACACCACTCGAGCAAGCTCTCGTGGTGTTTCTAAGCAACAAAGTTTTCGTGCCAGCAAGTATTTTTAGAAAATTCTCCATTTTGTCGAGATATTACTACTGAAAATTTGTGTATGGAAGTTTACCGAGGAGGAATTTTTTTCAGTATTTGCGTCACCCAAACCAATGGTTGCCCACTGTATTTTCTTATTTTAGGTAGAAAGTGAAGTTTTGATATTTCGTAATGGGAATTGAGTTCAGAAATTCATCATTTTTCACCATAAATTTGTGGGAAGGTACTTCCGGTTTACTTAGATAGCGCGGACTGATTTCCATATTATCGCAATGACTGAAATAAAAAATAACAACAATGTTTACGCGATATGTATCATTTCTTCGTTGTGTCTTGAAAAGCACATAACCAATGAATTATATAAAAAGGCTTGATGGACGAAAAATAATAATGACCATGTCGAGAATTAATTAAACGAATAATTTCAACGATGTCGAAATCTCCTTCTCTCCTCACTATCCCACAAAGTGGAAAATTTGAGGAAAATATATGTCAGATAAAAACTATTTCCAACGACAGTCCATCAATGAAAGTCGGCACCACCAGCTTATTCCCAAAGCCTGGATATAGAAGTAGTTTCATTTTCGTCATTCCAACTATTGGCCGTTACCGCAACTTTGAACTACCTATTATACTATGGTGACTATTCATCCAAAGTCGGTGATTTCATGAAACTAGATGATGTTGCAACGCTATCACGGGGGTCTTGAATCTTCAGCAATTAATTTGTTTGTAACTCTTTGAAATGTTGAATTGTTTTCCCTTTCGCGTCTCAAACTGACCAAACTTATTTTGTCATCTCACCGATAATTTTCATCGTTGCCCAGAGGTTGTTATTATTCTCTTCTTTCAGACCTTTATTTCTCTGGACTTCGATGCTCTAGGACTTCGTCAATTTATCTTCAGCATTTTACCCCTTTTCTTTTTGCCGAAGTTTCCTCTCATTTAATTTTTCTTCAGCTGTTTCGCCCTTTTCTCCTCATATTCTTTTCGATGCCGTCTCAAATCATACATAACTTTATTAGTGTTCTTCATTTCAGCTGTTTGTTTTTTTGTTTTCACTGTAAATATTCTCAACTAGTCAGTAACTATGATGACAGCTGCTGCTGCTTATCTCATTTGAACCAATTTTGTAGCCAGTGATCACTCTCCACGACAGCAATTATCGCAAATTTTCCTGGGTCTATCCAATTATCCCTTGTTAACCATCTTCAACTGATGCCAACTCTTACAAAATTGATGTTTGTGGCTACACAAATAATGCTGGAGTTACGAATCGTTTGCTTACTGTTAAACAATCAACAATTGATTTCAATAATCATATTACATAATTCTGATACACTCTTTATGTATTTAGAGCAGAAATTGATGGATGGGCTCTTTCCAGAGCGGCAATCACATTTCGTACTCGAACTATTTACTAGATTGATATTAAATTTTCATTAGAGATAGATTCTTGATGAACTTCCAGCAGAATTCTGTAATAAAAAAAAAACTAGTCGAGGATTCGAACTCCGGTCGCTGGTGTGATATGCAGAATGAATAAATAAATAAATTTGTATGTACAATTAAAATAGTACCTACACTTAGATTAGTATTCATAACTCCGTCACACTGCTCAGGACTTATCGTATTGTAATTCATATATTTCCCCTCAAATTTTTGTCACATTTTTCGCACATTCTGCCGCATCAGGAGGTGAGTTAGATAATTCACAATCACCATTTTCCATGAATATTTGTTAATTTCCAACAGTCGGTACAATATAAATACGTTTTATCGATTTTTTTACTCTAGAACTGTCAGTTAATGACATTAATCGAAAAACGTTGACATTGCGTTGAGATTTGAACGTGCCAAATGCTACCTTGTTGTGTTGTCGAAAAAAGCATTTTTTGATATAGTTTGCATGGAAAATGAAATTGGGTCCTATGAATTGAAATGAGGGATACACTGTTGAATACCTATATACAAGCACAATTTACCATTGGAAAAAGCAAAATAGAAATAGAATTGATGTGCTGGTACCTTGTTCTTACATGTTCATTTCATACCAAACTGTACAGGGTTGGCATCAATTTTTTGGTCGTTTGGTATGTTTCCCAATTTTGAAAAAAAGATTCCAAAATTGTGTGTCGAATTGTTTTTTATTGTTTTGAGGACTTCGTTAAGGATTATATCTGACATCGAAGATTTAGATTTCAAAAGGCAGCTCATTTAATTATTTCAAATATATCACATTGTTACGGTAAAAGTTGGTCAATTTGATCTGTCAGTCGTTATCCCAGTTCACTTTATTTCCAATACCTCTATGAACGTGTTTCAGTAAAACTTGTTTTGTTCCACATTTTCCACTGACGTCATCAGCATCCAGAGGCCAGACATTTACTCCGAAGAAGCCTTTCTTTCTGACGTAATCACCCTAGAATTGAACAGAAATTAATTAGTTGACAAGTGGTCGACATAAATAGGTTTGTAATGCAAATATTTATGAGTTTTACTGGAATCGTACATTATATAATAAGCGTGGTAATTTACTGCGAGCAGATTCAAGAAAATAATTCCACTTGCACGTCATTCCTGTTACTCAAATGAAACAATGAACACAGACAGCGTCCCCTCATCTTCCAAATATGCCTGAGATCAGCTTCTGCTTATTCAGCAAAATAAAGCGGATCTGATGGATTTCTGCTGATCTATCTCAAAACTGATGGATTTCTGCTGATCTATCTCAAGACTGATGGATTTCTGCTGATCTATCTCCCCAAAAGCTATGGATTTCAGAGTTTGAAAATATTTCCGCCCATCTGGAAAGCAGCCAGAACAGACAGCTATTATCTCAGAAGACATTAGGAATGCCAGCAAGCTGAAGCATTATGAATGATCGACAATACCAGGTGAAAATGAGATTGACATGAGTCTGTTCTCCCGATTGTTTTCGGAAAAGAAGGTGAATTTGTTTTAACAATCTCATAGCTAGATTTTAATAAAAAATGGCTCCTGAATAAATGAGTACAGGTGATTAATATACAAGATAGCGCTTTGCTACATCTCACTGATATACGGTGTCGCATTAACAGAAATATCTGCAGCACCACATCAGCAATAAAGCAGTGACACCCAAAAAGTCTCAATGTCAAATTTATGATTCACTGTAATTTTTTTGATAGACATGTAAATGGTATTATTCACATTGTGTTGTTAAGGTGGATTTGCGAACGAATGGTATTGATCATTTACAAGTTGTGTAGCAAAGTAAGGACTATTTACATTTTCTGCACTGGGACTTTTTCTTATGAAACCTCCAAGATAACACATGATATCCTATGGATATCCGTTTCATGTTCAATTCTGGTCGGGATATCCCCGGATTGGAATTTGAAATGGACATGTTGTGGATAGCCATAAGATATCCAAATCTAAAATGAATTTATATAAATATAGAAAAATCAGTTTTCAACTTATATTTCCTTTTCTAACGAAAATTTCATCTTTCAAAGAATACGGTTATCTTTCAGAAAATATAGGTACTACAGATGACCATAAAATAAACGAAGCAAGCCTACCTACTTAAATATCAAGCTGAATTTTCAATATCGATGTTTTCTTTCCTCTCTTCATCGTACATAAATAAATCTAAGAGAATATAAATGAATGTTAAGGTCGAGCTGAAGTTTGATTATCGATATTTTTTTCTGTATTTGAACATCCATAAGATATTCATTCAAGAATAAGAAATGGATATCCATTAGAAGATAATTTACAGATGGCTGTAAATGGTCGAATATCAATTTTCAATATCAATATAATTAAACAGTGTTCTTCCTTTTCCATAATTTATTTCCTGAGATTGTCATTCTCTGAGTGATCTGTTTTAAAAATTACCATTAGTGTACTGTGTGCTGAGATTCTAGTAATCACTCTGTATATTGGAAATGAAGCTATAAAAGTGCGTTATTTAAATAGAGATTGAAGTGTGCGAACCTATTTATATAAATATCTCATATGGATATTCCCGAATTATATCTTATGCTTATCCCCAAAATATATCTTTCGGATATTTGTGAATAATGTCTTCTGGACATTCTTGTGATTATCTGGTAGATGCCTCTGAACAATATCTGATGGATATACGTGAACAATCTCTCATGGATATCCCTGAACTATATTTTATAGCTATCCGAGAAAGATATCTTATGGAAGTCTATCTTCTTCCACTTAGAACATCCATCCACCTAATGTCCATAAAATACCCCAACATACTGCCATCATAAGCTTCGCGCAGCAATAGCATGAAGTGATTCTGAAGTTGATTCAAGCCAGTTCCACAACCTTGGCCAAACATAAAACATAATAATAATAAACATAATAAAATTTTATGATGAGGTGTACATAAGCCCAGTCAATGCATGGACATTCGATTGATATCCACTGGATATTCATTGTGGATTTTGGGATATTTCCAGAAGAAATCTGTTTGATATCCGGTGAAGAGCTTCAACTGCTCTGATTCACGATGAGCCATCGGTAGCCAATGATCCCACTTCTGACACCAAATTAAACCAACTTTTCTATCTGGATCTTCTTCCTCATACACTTCCTTTGAATTTTTGAGATTTTTTTTAGGGTTTATACACTTCATAGGAATTGTATCTGAGGATCCCAACGGTTTGCCGACAGCTGCTGTAATTGCCAATAATCAGTCCAAGCAGTAGTGCAAATATTAGATATATTGTTTTCATCTCATGGAATCAATAAGCTATGCATGCACATGAGCTGCAATTCAATGAATGAGGGTATGGTGTAACAGGAACCTTTCGAGAAAACACTCAGAATGTGTGGAGAGGAGAGTATATTTCGACTCCATAGATATCATTCGTTTAATTTATTTGAAAGTTTCCAGCACACCTTTCGAACTTTGTTCGAATTCATGTATTCACTCTTTCCGGAGTCTGTGCTACGATATTATCCAATGCTTTGCTAAAATTAGCTGTATCTTCCTTGAAGAACATTCCAAAGATAGATATCAGATGTAATTTAATGCCTGTAGGGGAAGTAGTTGTTTTATATCAAATATTTGCGTCATATTCCCCTCTTTGTGGAAAAGTGTGGAGAGAAGGATATTTGAGCCGTCTAAATGCAAAACCCGCCAAGTGCATGCTATGTAGTTTCAAGAAAAACGCGAAAAACTGTTTTGCTTGATACAAGCGATAAAAGGAATATACTTTTTTATTCAGTGGATGAAGATACTGTTTCTTAAACATCATCTTTCATCTTATATAACAGAAAGAGATTATAGCACTATAAAATTAAACATATAAAATGCACTTGGCGGGATTTGAAAATTAACGTGAAAAATGGCGGGTTTTGCGGACAAAATGAAGTGTTTTGAATAAATTTTATAGAAGAGTTTAAACATTTTAATAATACCACCCAAAATATTCAAAAATTGTGTACTTGGTGGCATAGATCCTTTTGAAATGAGACTCCATTTTTGGTTTATCTATACATTTTTTTCAGAAAAGTAGTTACAGAATTAACTAAATATTCTCAAGCAAAACGAAGTAATAAACAAGCTTGAACGTTTTAATATTATGAAACAAACTTATAAACTAAATATTCCTTTAATACAGGAATAAACTTCAAAAACACCAACAATCTGATTAAACGAATCTTGTATCATCTTTCGGGTTTTCGTCGCAGGTGAATTCTTCTGTCAATGTAGAAGAGCTTGCTAAATCTTAGATGTTTTGGTTCTCCATTGCATTATTATAAAGTTGTAGATTTATAAAGACGAGGTATAATCAAAATGGCGGAAACAGCCGTAACTCAAAACACGTGGTCACGTGACAAAAATATGGCTTTTCCATTGGTCACACGTATACTTGGAGGTTTTTGAAAATGAACAAGTCTGCAGTTGGCGATGGATTGAAAGTAAACTAAATTGTAGATACGCGATGATAATTAAACTGGCTGGTTTCGAGCAATAATATTTGAAAAGCGTGGATATATTAATATTCTTTATCGAATAACAGCGCTATCTCAGTTTTTGTTATTTTTGCACTTGGCGGGGTTTGCAGTTAGACGGCTCATTTCGACGTTGTCGAAATTATTTCATAAAAATTTTGACCGTTTCACTTCTTTAAACTCTATCTTTAGCCCAAAATACAAGGACACTCCTGACAACATATTTTGTCTGGAGTTGATTACGATCTGATTAAACAAATCATCATTGAAACAAATACCACTCCACCTGTCTTCACCTTTCTGTATTAATGTACCTACTTTTTGATATAAGCACATCATTGTCTATTGATCCTCGAATAACAAAAATATCTTCCTTCCAATTTGTTAATTCAACTATTCTCAAGTAGATGGCTGTCTATGCACTTTTTCACAATATAAGATGGCAACAACTTTTGTCTAATTTCCATAAAAACTTTATTCATCAGATATGACCGCGGTTTCGGCTTTTGAACTATTTTCAAGTATTAGATAATATCTGTTTTGAATAGAATGTGAGAAGCTGAATACACTTGTGTAAATTGAAAGGGAAAAGTTTTATGTATAAAGTGTATAATTCTCATTAATGCTTGAATCGATTTTTGCTTATATTTACTTATATTGGAGTTTGTGAATATGATAAGATATAGCTTTCGAATTGCATAAAAAACTTCTGTGGAAGAAATATATGATTTTGTTATGGAGCAGAAACCTTCCCTTTTCTCTTAATTTGTTATAACCTGGATATGGACTATTCTCAAAATTTTGGTATTTATGTTGAACACCATAAATAACAATTTATTAGCAATTATAAGACACTACTGTTTTACTGAACTCATTTGACGTTTGACAAAAGCATTATGACTTTGTTACATACCAGCTGTCAACGGATTGATATAACTAGTTCAGATAAAGGTCAAAGGTCAAGGACTGACAATGGAATAGGATCTGAAATATATTCGATCAAGCATGTCTACATCTTTTCCAATAATCAAACAGTAGTTAAAATTCTTGTGTACCAAGTGTCAAAAAGTGACGCCTACGTTTCTATGGAAAACCATGCAAGATCAAGAAGCTTTTTCTGACAAAGCTATTCTGGAATTCAGTAATCAATAGTCAACCAGAAATCTGACCAAAACATACTGCGAGGATATTAACTGACTAGATTACCTTTGGAAGAGCTACAAAACTTAGGAAGTAACATACCAGAATAACGGCATTGTCTGATTTGAACCCTTCCGGTTGAACCTAGAAATACTCTCACCTTCGTCCGAACTGCATCCTTACTATTGAATCCGAACCATTTGTCTTCATGATATTTGTAGGGTGTTTTTTGATCGTCGTCCCATACGCCTGTATAATTTTCGTACGTTGTGCAGATCTGAAAACAAAATGGAGTGCTAGGAATCGCACGTTAAAATGTAAGACTTCGTTAAGTCTTGGCTCGCTCAAGTTTTGACTTGAAAAAACTAATTTTAAAACAGTTTTTCAAAACTTTATGAGTCTGTTTTTTTTTATCAATTTGTCTTTTCACAAAGTTATTAAACAAGCGACTAACGGACAGTAAAGTAAAGCTTCTTCCAGTCAACTAAAAAAATGCATAATTTTTCATTTCATAATATACTAATGTTGATTAACTCATATAATGCATATAAAATGAATTAAAAGGGGAAGGAAATCAGTTCATCTGCTACTTGAACAATCTTTGAGTGTGTGATGGAAGTAAACGCTCATTACTTTTCATAACCTTCCATTGTCATCCGCCTTGTTGAATAATACTCAACCTTCTCAAATGACTAATAGAAGATTTTGTTCAGGCACAAAACGAGACAGAAAACATCATTGGCCAGCATAGATGGCTGTTGATAGACGAATGTGGATTGTCGGGAAAAAGCTACTTTCAGGGCTATACTTAATACCCTGAAACCATTGAATTACACCATGAAAGATGGGCGACACTACTTGACGGAAGATCATAAAACTGAAAATGAATTATGGTGGATTACGTAATCCAATCTTCCTCAAAAAAACCTATACAATAGGTATGGTCGTCGGCAAGTATTCAACAGAAAACAACTACTGCCCCCTACGACCATTGAATTATATATGTTTAATACTTGGCAAAGACAAGAACCATTTTGCAATGCATTTCAAATATCAAAGCTGAAATTATTTTTCGATTCAATTGGGGGAACACCTCCGTACCGATTTCATGGTCATTGCCAATCATCAGCGAAGGCTAGTTCGACCCAATTGAATCGAAAAATCCTTTCATCCTAATTGGAAATCCCTGAGACAAACACTGAAGAATGAATTCAGCGCCATCTCTGGGTTCCAGATTAAAATGCACTCCGACTACGTGTCGACTTCAATATGAAGCCAGAAACTCCATGAAAGATGGGCGACACTACTTGACGGAAGATCATAAAACTAAAAATGAATTATGGTGGATTACGTAATCCAATCTTCCGCAAAAAAACCTATACAATAGGTATGGTCGTCGGCAAGTATTCAACACAAAACAACTACTGCCCCCAGAGATGGCGCTGAATTCATACTTCAGTGTTTGTCTCAGGGATTTCCAATTAGGATGAAAGGATTTTTCGATTCAATTGGGTCGAACTAGCCTTCGCTGATGATTGGCAATGACCATGAAACCGGTACGGAGGTGTTCCCCCAATTGAATCGAAAAATAATTTCAGCTTTGATATTTGAAATGCATTGCAAAGTGGTTCTTGTAGAAAACTTTGCCAAGTATTAAACAGATATAATTCAATGGTCGTAGGGGGCAGTAGTTGTTTTCTGTTGAATACTTGCCGACGACCATACCTATTGTATAGGTTTTTTTGCGGAAGATTGGATTACGTAATCCACCATAATTCATTTTTAGTTTTATGATCTTCCGTCAAGTAGTGTCGCCCATCTTTCATGGAGTTTCTGGCTTCATATTGAAGTCGACACGTAGTCGGAGTGCATTTTAATCTGAAACCCAGAGATGACGCTGAATTCATACTTCAGTGTTTGTCTCAGGGATTTCCAATTAGGATGAAAGGATTTTTCGATTCAATTGGGTCGAACTAGCCTTCGCTGATGATTGGCAATGACCATGAAACCGGTACGGAGGTGTTCCCCCAATTGAATCGAAAAATAATTTCAGCTTTGATATTTGAAATGCATTGCAAAGTGGTTCTTGTAGAAAACTTTGCCAAGTATTAAACAGATATAATTCAATGGTCGTAGGGGGCAGTAGTTATTTTCTGTTGAATACTTGCCGACGACCATACCTATTGTATAGGTTTTTTTGCGGAAGATTGGATTACGTAATCCACCATAATTCATTTTCATTGAATTACATACCAACCAAGTCTTTTCTGAATATTTTAACAGTTTCGGGGCTCTATAATTCTTTAAAACATTGAAATGGGGGCACTGGTGCAAGAGAAAAGTTGGATAAAATGCTGAACTAAAGTAATAGATAGTTCAATTAATTACTTTACTTTTATACCTCACCCAAAAATGAATGAGCAGATGCTGTCTCAGTAAAAACGATACCTATCACTGAATATTATTTGGAGTATTCAGTTGCTTGCGTTTGAAGCTATTTGCAATATTCTCAAAAATATAGTGGCTATACATAATCAATGCTGAGAGTACTGACATTTTCATTTTCTCCAAATGGACGAAAATGGATATACTCTAAACAGGTACCTCAGTATCTATCCATTTTAACATCATCCGTGTCAGTCGCGGATTCGGAGATAGAAATGTTAACTCATGGAAAATGAAACGGCCTATATATGAAAATAGGCAATTGAGGAAATTTTGACACCACTGAATTTTTCTAGAGGAAAGTACATTAGGAAATCCAGGTACTATCATCACAATCCTCTTTTTTGAATAAATATGAATGAACCACAACCTGTGCAAGTTAGCTAAATGGATACTATCTCTAGAATTTCTAGAATGTGTATGTGATTCTAGGGCAAGAAATATGTATGAGACAGTTTTGAAATTATCAGTTAGTCCCACCTGATCTGTCGATGGAAAGGAATCTCATAAAAGTTTAAAATTTTGTCAATGTTGGGAAGCTGAACATGATGAATTGGAAGTTTGCCACGTTCTTTGAAAATTGAAATCTGCCAAAACTATTCTCATGAAGTTTTTCGAAATAAAAGTTGCGACACATTACGTTCCATGAAGTATGGTATAACGACTCAATATATTCTGAATTGACAATAGTTTCAAGTATGCTCGAACCCCTTTTTTTTATTTGATCACCTTACATAATACATTTTATTTTGAATTATCGAAAATTGACATTTTCCTGTGCTCAGTAAATATCTGATATATGAGTTGAACAATCATGAGTTTTCGAGATACAGGATGATTGATTGGAGATGTTGATAGATCATATATACGCCAATATTTTTTCCGAGAATGTTCTGTACAGAAATCCTAAAACAGATCATTTCTGATATTTGGCCAGTCTTGTTTGGGAAGGTACGATACTGTCGGCTATAGTTGGGAGTAGTTTGAATCTTAGATCGAATGCACTTTGATCAATTACTCCATACATCTCATTTTTTACGTAGAAGTGAAATTATTGAATTTGGAAAAATACGTTGATTTCACAACTTACATGGTACTAGAGGTAATTGAGCCTGAAACTCAGTGTCAGAAAATTTTTTCCTTACCTCCGTATAATTCAAAAATCCCATGTCATCTCCTGGACCTGGACCAACTATCGGCGAATGAATCTCATGCTGGTTGGTATCGTTCAGCTTGAATGATCTTCCATGGAATGCTATACTCAATACAAGTTTTTTTCTACTGATGCCAGCATTGAGCCAGTTGTTAGCAGCCGCATGCATGTTGAGATGGTTCTTCTCCCAATCGTTTTCTTTCGGAGAGTGATACAGTGCGTTGTGTATTCCGGTATAGTTACTCCCCGGAGCACCGTACATATCGTAGGTTTTAACAGTGATCCAATCTAGAATTCTGCAAAAAATTTATTCGTGGATAGCAATATAATGTGATAGGATCAATGCTTCATCATTATCGAGATGAATCAGAAGAGGCAATACATGCAGAAGGGAAATAAATGAATTGTTGAAGTATTTTTGTCAAGTTTTAACACCGTGTATTGTATCTCAACTAACCAGTATAATGTGTGACTCATATTAACAGGTTTATGTCATTTTTATTCTTGGATAAGGCGAGGTATTTACGAATGCGTTCAGAGGCTATATACTTTTACTATTTTCATAATCCTGACTTCAAATTTGGTAAGTGAAATCCTGACCTGAATTTGGGATTCTTTTGGTAAAATTCCGTTAACTAATAGCCACAAGCTATCAACAAAATTTTATTTGGAAGTGACGTAGTTTGGCCTCCTGATCAAAAAATCCAAATAAAATTTTTGGCGGTCTCAACCACCGATCAAATAACACAACCTAGATGAGTAATTCGCCGCACACGCATTAAAATTTGTGTGTAAGGAACATCTTCCCCCAACGGCAGTGTCGTGCGTTGTTAACAGAAATATGGAGGTTCAATAAAATATGGAATAATGGGAACCTGAAATCATGATGGAATAATCTCCACAGGATTTCGAGAACAGCCGATGCTCTAATTGACATGTTTTTCATATTTCATCCATTTTACTCTTTTCCAATTCGGTTTCCCTTTCTCGATATTTACGACACTGCGGTAGCTTACCTATGAAATGACATATTTTGATTCACAGCTTCAAATGGTCTTTTACAAATTTCACAATGCTTCAACCATTGCTTAATAATAAAAACTAACGATAGTTTAACACAAATTAACTCACTCAGAATTTGCCCTTTATTCACGAGAAAACACTCCGATAAGCCTAACACGAAAAAACAGAGATGTTTTGTTGTTGTTCTGTCATATTTGACATTCGATATTCCAAATGCAGGGTTGCCGTACTGACCAGACTATATCGACAACGAAGAATCTTCGTTCGGCGATAGAAATACTATCGTTTTTACATGCTCCCAACAAGCTGCAATGATCGTTTCAATTGCCTTCTTACTGCGATATATTTCATCCAAGACAGTATTTTTGGGTTTTCGTTGCCATGAATATACCAGACAGATATCAAAATTTAGCTGACGTGCTTATTATGTCCTTAAAAAATTGCGACATGGCAATAATGTCATGATTTGAGGGATAACATTATAAAAAGATGTTACCTTCAGTTCTATATTTGAGTATTACTCATCTAGGTTGTGTTACTTGATCGGAGGTCACAACTAATTTCGGAGATATGGGACCATTTTTGAGTGATGACTAGCATTTTTTAGGACACATTTCTTTTAATAACATCAAAACAACTTTACATATTTGCACAGCCAACTTTTCCAGGCATTTAATTTCATTATGAATAGGAAATTATTCACTCACTTATTTTCCAGAAACCAACTTGACATGAAAAAAATTCACTACCTAACCATTTTGCCTAGATTTGTTGGTTATGTGATCATAAAAGAAGGATTGAGTTTGCTTTCGTTTTGCGTTTTCAATAAAGAAAGAGAGTGAAACAGGTCAATTAGGGTGTGTACATTGTGTTAGTTTGAAGAAGGAAGAATTTTGAGTATTTTTTTCACTCAAAATTAGGCCCATATCTTCGAAATTAGTTTAGACCGCCAATTATTTCATTAGTATTTTTTGTTCAGGAGGCCAAACTACGTAAGTTCCAAAAAATTTGTTGATAGCCTGTAAGGTCAGGAATTTGACACTTACTGTAGAACTTTTCACCACAGAATATTATTTTCATCTAACTCATTGTCAGTGGCTGGACTGTTTTCGAAATATAAAATATAGCAAAAAGCGAAAAATACATTTGAATTCCGATTTTCAACAAAACTCAGCTACTGTTTCTTTCTCTATTTATAGAATTTAATGGAAAGTTGACTATTTTTTTATTTAATGGCTATGTATCCAGTATTGCCAAATTATCACTACACCGAGTACCTCAGATCGAAGTAACAATGTCTGATTACTCTCAGTTCTTCTAGAGAGGGTTGTGGTCACATATTTTTCGTAGAGAAGCTGGCCGTGCATATACAGGGTTTCCCTTATGAAATTATGTACATCAAATTCTGAATTCAGCCGTATAGTACACCTATAGTTTCCCTTGAATACTGATAAAAAATGCAATTTAATTGCATATTATGAAGAGGGCCATGAATGAGTCAAAACAAAAAGCAATAATAATAATGCTAAAATTGATTGCTTGTTCAGTTTCATCTAGTTGTGTGTTCCTGTAAAATAACAGGCAATACAAACTTGAATAAATTGTTCGAATTATCAAAAAAAAGTTTTAATTAAACTAAAAAGTGGAAACATGAATTATTTTAGTAAATGTTCGAACTGCATCCCTTCACGATTAATCCACATGTTCTATCAATTTATTAATTCTTGATTCGTGACAGGTGAAAGTATCCCTCGTGATATGGATGCACAAACATTCGTGTTAGTGTCTTCATCTTCAATTTACAGACATCGCATATAAACTGAGTCTTTAATATATCCCCACACTAAGAAATCCACTGGAATCATAACTAGACTTCGAGTTGGCCATCGTGTTGGACTCTTATTTCCAATCCTTTTCTCATTGAGTCATCCAAATATTTGGTAAATCTTCTTTCACTATGCGGAGGTTCCCCATCTTATTAAAACCACATATTCAGTCGAGTTTGTATTGGTAAATTCTCCAAAAGATTCATCAACACATGTTGGAGGAAAAGCAAATACCTCTTTCCATTGAGAATTTTATCCTATGAAATAACCATCAATGATTCTGCACCAAACATATACTATCTCTAAATATTCATTTATTTAATGTTACTTACAATTTTGGTCCGCACGTAAATTTAAAAAAAGAAAATACTAAACTCTTCGATGGAAATATTGAGAAAGAAAAATGGAATTGAACTGAATTATACTCACTTGTTCATCTTCGGTGGATCATACCCAGTTTCTGCAGGATCCGGACGGACAGATGCGCTGAGTAGCCATCCTTTCTTATCAAATTCGTCTCTAATTGTTTCAAGAAAGGTTATATAGTTTTCCTAAAATGATAAATAAAAGCTTATTTAAACCCTCATATCTATTTTTTGTTAAAATAATAGGTATTTGTTGTCTAAGACACTAATACAAAGAACAAGGATAACTTTAAAAATGTTTTATGTAACGGAAAGCAGAAATTCAGTCTGAATTCAAACGAATCAGTTCAGAGTTTAATATACATGAATACACATTACTCATCAGTCCAAAGATCAAATATATATACAACAAGTCTCACTGTTCATGGAAACACCCCCGCATAAAATAAAGTAATATTTCGTGTTTTGGGTTCCAAATAAGTAGACTTGTACTGGGTACCTGTCTTCATTAGCTCAGAATAAAAATTCAGTTTTGTCAAGAAATTCTGGACTACACCAATGGCTGAGACAGAATGAAAAGTATTTTTTTATTTCAGATATCGTTTCTGCACGAAACTGTCATTACCATTATTACTTTGGTCACTTAAAATTCAAGCTTCATTTTTCAATTCGGTTTTGCATCATGTTTTGTTTCTGAAATTGATATTCTGAATCACAAAACAAAAATGATTTTATAAATCTTCAGTTTTGTCCAGAATATTCGACATTAAAATCTGGGGCAAAAATGAGAGTATTCCTAAAATTTTCTTCGGGCTTATTAGAATGTTCTTAACTGTTCCATGGTGTTTCTATAATAATTTCTGATGTTTCTTTCGAATACCATGTTTGCTACAATAATAATTAGTTAAGGTACACAACAGTCTCACGGAAACTTTTCTAAATATGACAACGTTGTTGAAATACAAATTAAACAGTCAATAAATTATTATAATCAAAGGTTACCACGGGTGCTTAAAATTTTGTCGATAACTTTTTATTTTCCACGAAAACTCTTTGTTTGGCAAAAATATGAAAACAAAACAATGGATAAAATCACGAGTCCTTCAGGACGAGTGATTTTATCTAAATTCGGTTTGATTGAATGTTTTTGCCAAATAAACGTGTTGAAAATAAAAAATGATCGATAAAATTTGAAGAACGAGTTTTATAGAAGAAGAAATTATATTTTTTTAGCCAATCTATGTGACCCCGTCAATGAAATTGACGCAGATAACCCTATTTAGTTTTGACAGTTCAAAGGTAAACAACTTTTAATCGAGGACCAGACAGTTTCATCATTATAAAACCGAATGATTGGCCAGAATAATCCGCTGCTATTGGTTGAAATACCAGAAGCGTCAAAATTTGACATGTGAAAAAAATAATCACATTAAAATGCTTGATACATAAACTGATGTCGATATTTTTTTCAAATTATTGATTTATTCAAACCATTTTTAACTGTCAATCGATCCTAACTTTCCGATGAGGTGTCTGATTGGTTTCCAAATGACTGTTCCGTATATAATAACAGCGGATTTGCATATCATACCTTATCAGCTTCTTTCGGATAATCCCAGTCAATATTCAAACCATCGAAGTGGTAAGTTCCTATGAAATATCCAGAACTTCCAATAAATGCTCCTATTTTAGATGCATAACCAGCAACTCTCGAGAATAAGGAAGAATTGCTTGTTGCTGTACCGCCAACACTTAATAGAACCTTGAGATCTGGGTTCTTCTTTTTCAGATCTGTAACTCTATAATACAAACCTGTAGAGAAACAAAAAAAATCATTTATCTTAGAATTTGATTGAATTTACACATTTCCATCTAAATTCTCTAATTTCGCAGGTAGATGTGCAAGTTTTTACCAAAAATATGAGTAAATGTTCAAAATGTATCTTATTCTTTATCTTTACACAAAATTTTTCATCTTTCAGTTCGCTCGAAAAAGAATGATGAATATGGTTCTGAAAGGACTCCCATGGCAAACGTGTCTAGTGGATCTAAATGACATTATTGCAGTTGAAACTAAGTAAGGACATCTGTTTCAAAGAAGAGTACGATATCTGGACCCCGTTGTTTTACTGGAAGGGCTAGCAGTAGATGAGCAGAAGATCAAAACAGTGAAGGATTGATTTCAAAGTAATAGTCATGCACCTACTATAGCCGATATGTGTTGGGGTTTGCTAAAACTGCTGAAGCCCTCACCAGATTCACGGAGGAGCAAACACAGTACCAGTTATCCTCGAAATGTGTGTTTTTTTTTTAATCCCGACACAAGTCAACAAAAGTATAGAAAGGGACAAGTTTTCATCAGAAAATGAACGTGCCCCTTTTCATCCCCTGCCAGGGAGATAAATCAAATTCAAAATCTGAAATGCGAAGGGGAATCGAGTAATACCTACCTCATTTCAAAGGTCTTTTTATATAATTGCAGATATTGGAACAATGAAAATGACCGTATGTTTGTTGAAGGGCATAACCCAGTATCCTCAAAAACTAAATGTATATGCCGATATACTAGGAAATAAAGTCATTAGTTCATTGTTTATCAATGGAAATCTAAATGGTTAGGTGTACTTGAATATGCTAGAAAATTCGATCAATCCGCTAATCACTGAAGCACTTGAAAATCAACTGGATAGAGATGGAAACACCGTTCTTGATGAAAATGAGTTACATTTTCAAGAAGAAGGAGCTCCCCTTTTTATGTGCTTCCGGTCCGTCAATGGTTACACAACGTATTTTCCGTTAGATGAATAGGGCGAAGATGACCTATAGATTGGCCATCCAGGTCCCCGTATATAACCCCATGTGATTAATTTTATGGGGACATTTGAAATCAGTTATTTACACACCACCGCCGCAAAATTTACAAGAGCGTCAACAAAGGATTACTGCAGAATGTCAAGCACTTCGAACACGCATTTGATCAGCGGTTAAACCATTGTTTGAACAATAATGGACAACATTTTGAGCAATCATTAAAGTGACAGTAGTGTAATATATTGTAATTTGGGTTTGAAGTCAAAGGAATGAGAATAAACAGTTACAGTTTTAATGTCAATGGTACAAAGCAGCAAACAGATTTTCCTACATATCTCGACAACGGATCAAACAAATTAAAAAAAGAACCACCTACGAAACCCTTCGCGTTTTAAGATTTTGAAGTTGGTAGCTCCCCCTTGCAAGGGATGAAAGGAGTCGCGTTCATTTTCTGATGAAAACTTGTCCTCTTCGATACATTAGTTGAAATGTCTCGGGAATAAAAAAAACACACACATTTAGAGAAAATTAGTAAGGAAGTCCTAAAATGAACACCCTGTATATTAATATCATCACGTAGAAAAAACTTTCGGTTTCATTAGTTGATTCAGTAGTAAAGTCAATATGCCTGATCGCCTATAAACAAACATCATAATTTGACGTATCCCCTCCGCATAGTATGAATGTTCAATAGCCTCACCTCTGTGTTCTTGGTCCAGATCAAGGGAATCATCTTGAACACGTACATCTCCTTTGTCCCACACTCCTATATAGGCGTAAACCAAATGTGTACACATACTGGCATCAAAATCTTCGGGATTGACGCCTTTGTAAGACGACAGACTTTCGTAAGTGCATATAACTTTTAGACCGGTTCTATCTTCAACAGTTCGATTTATCGTAGACTTGGCAGTTGTGGAGGTCGTAAGAGTATTTATGGGCAATTTTTTATTGCACTCCGGTTTCGGTTTACCCCAAGATCCATTAACACAAAATCTGACGCCAGAAGTTCCTTGGGAAGTGGCATATCCATGGGGACACGTGAAAGATATACTGGAGCCTTCTATTGTGTCAGCGCAATCGATGTTTTCATTTTTGTTATTCTTGCAAGAAACTATGGAGTCTTTTGGAAAAATCAGAGTTGGACACAATACTGTAAACAAATAATTAGTTGATAACTATAAGAAATGGCAATACTAGTATTACATAAAAGGTGTTCCCTAATAATTTCGTCAAGTTGAAGCTATAAATGAAATTTGAAGTTTTGTTGATAACCTTGAAGTTTTCAAAAATTTTGTTGGATTCTGGTGGATTTTTTTCTACTCACTGATTATTTTCTTTTAAACGAAAAAATAGAGTTTTGTTATTTATTTATTATTATCTTAACCCCATCTCTTGACTTTCCTGAAAGAACTGAAGAAAAATTGTATACTCAATGTTTTCCTCTAATCCGAGTTATTGTAGAAAATTTTCATTATGTATATTACATACCCCCTTTAATGATATTGGCACATTTCTTACTATTAGCTGGCAGTGAAATAAATTAACAACCCTTATTAAACTTTATAAGTTTTTTATGGAGTTGAATTTTGTTAATTAAAAAATAATATTTAGAATTTCTTTACTATTATGTAATGTAATTTATTTTTAAATTGAATATTATATGACTAGGTTCATTATCTGTGACTGGTTTTAAGAAAAAGTGGGTTCTATATGCAAAATATGTAAAAAAATTAATAAGGATAAAATATTGAAACAAATCATTCTTCAAGTTCTGAAACTTGATTTGAAATAACCAAATCTCAAAAATGATCAATGTATACAAAGTTTGTTGAAAAATATTTATTTGGTACAAAAGTAAAGTACCTAGGTACTATTATTTGTGACACTATCGAAAACGATTATTTATGAAAAATTTTAATTGCAAATCACGTTCTAGTTCTAGTGAATATGATCGTATTTACCCAAAAATAAGTTAAAAAATGATTTTTTCAACTTCCCTATACAACACTATTTTAGGTTTACCCTGCTAAAAATATTCGTGGGCAAAACAGCAGGTTCAGTGAGATTTCAATAAAAAATTCTGTAGAATAGGTAAAATTGTAATGGGAGAGAAAAATCATTTTATTTTTGTCGATAGTTAAGACTGTATATTAGAAAGCGATTATTGATCCTTTTCATAAAAACAATTATGGATATTGTCAAAAATAAAAGTACTCATCTTGTATCAAATTCATACTTTTTGATAAAACTTGTATAATGTTGACAATTATTTAGATTAGACTGTTAGAAATTGGGCTCTAGAATATGCAGAACTTTGTATGTATAATGATTTTTCTGCTAAAGTGAATATAAAAAAGTATTAGAAATGTCGCCAAGCCAAAGTAGACACACCGTATAAGTTTTCAACTTCCCTATACAACACTATTTTAGGTTTACCCTGCTAAAAATATTCGTGGGCAAAACAGCAGGTTCAGTGAGATTTCAATAAAAAATTCTGTAGAATAGGTAAAATTGTAATGGGAGAGAAAAATCATTTTATTTTTGTCGATAGTTAAGACTGCATATTAGAAAGCGATTATTGATCCTTTTCATAAAAACAATTATGGATATTGTCAAAAATAAAAGTACTCATCTTGTATCAAATTCATACTTTTTGATAAAACTTGTATAATGTTGACAATTATTTAGATTAGACTGTTAGAAATTGGGCTCTAGAATATGCAGAACTTTGTATGTATAATGATTTTTCTGCTAAAGTGAAAATAAAAAAGTATTAGAAATGTCGCCAAGCCAAAGTAGACACACCGTATAAGTTTTCAGAGAAGTTATTTTGTTTGTTCAATTTTTCACCCATTCAGTACAAAGTATTCGATTAATGTGTTGGCTTTTTCACAATCATCTATAACTTTTTCTCTGTCTGAATTTTTAATGAAAACCTATTTCGCTCAGTCTTCTTTTTGATTGTTCTTTCATTGTTTGTCAGATTTTCCAAAGTTGCCTTCGATGTCATTGAATTTTCTGGTAATCATATATATTTAAGTAATGTTTCAGGTTGGTTTCTGAAGATTTGCTATTGTTATTTCGATTTTTCAATTGTGTTATCTTGATTTTGTTCCTGATATGAATTGATTGGATCAAGCCGTCTTCAATCAATGGTTTTATTTTGTTGGGAAAAACTGATTTTTTGTTAAATTTTAACACCCCATATCTCTGAAATTAAGCGGTTGTGGACCTATGTCGATGATTATCAACTTTCAGGATCAGTATTCAATTGTGAAACACCCTGATTTTAATTTTCACATGGTCACTAACATGTTCTCCTGAAATACTGAATTTTGAATTGTGAACCCCTACTTTCCAATTTGATATTTGGTTCGAAACAGTCAACTTGTATTATACTTACGATTACAAGAAGGTGGCAGGAATGATGGCTCGCAATAGAACTTGGGAGAAACAGCTGACAGCTTATAACCAT
The DNA here is from genome assembly GCA_958502065.1 of Chrysolina americana. NCBI lineage: Eukaryota > Metazoa > Arthropoda > Insecta > Coleoptera > Chrysomelidae > Chrysolina > Chrysolina americana. The sequence continues at coordinate 14,203,172 of OY293413.1, forward strand.
CATCACAGGAGAATATTAGAACCGTCGTCGATGGAACTATTTCCCCAGGCCTCCTGACTGCCCCATTTTCCAATATCCATTTACCATTTTCCGGATGAACTGGAAGTCTGCATTCCTCTATGTAGTTCATCGTAGTTTCGCGATCAACCCATTCGTAATAGGTGGCTACTCTGGTGAATAAGGCATTTTGCCCGTGGTTGCATTGTCCATCGGAAGATTGGGGTGAGAGACTTACCACACCGTGAAGGTAAAATCTGTTGTCTTCTGCGTTTCGGAAAACCAAACCGCTTCCGCTGTCTCCTTTGCAGACACTGAGGTTTTGTCTAAAGAATCCAGTGCAAATTTTGTCGTCCAAATTGTATCTTCCCTCCCAATCAGGAGGTAGCTCCGAGGCGCAAATTGACTCTTTTTTATAGGGGATTTTGAGTGATTTGAGATTGTCTGAGGGCTTGCCATCTTCTGTAACACCCCACCCAGCAACCTAAAATTATATTTTTTTTTTATCGCTTATTATCTAGTACACGATTTTACCAACCTCTCCTATATCTCCGATATGTGGATAAATGTAATTTATGTCATTTATACACGCAGGCTGTACCATTGGACCCAATATAAATAGTTTTTTAGTAACTACTACAGCGATGTCATACTGGAAACGGCGATTTTCTCCTCTGTATTTGCTATGAACCAACATACGAGCTATCTGTAAATTCAAAAATCGGGATGAGGAAATTAACACCTATGAATATCAGTTTTAACTCATTTCGAAATATTTTGAATTCTGTATAATTTGAATTGGTAAACGGCAAAACTTTTGAAAATGAAATGGTTACTTCACATGATATTATGCCATTCCTGCTCTCTCAGTTTCTATGATATGCAAGAAAACCAGGAAGCTCTACACCTTACCTAAGTAACAATTCAAATCTCATTTGGAGATAACCCAGTTTTAGAAAAGAATAGAATAGACATTTACTTCCAGTTGAACAATAATGCTTGTAGGAGAGTGTAGCATCAAACAATAAAGATGGATATACCGGGTGAGGTGAGGTATGCCCCACAATTTTTCTATAGTTTTAAAGATACAGGTTTCAAATTTGGTACGTCGATATATTACTCAAATGCGCATATTTTGACTCTATTACAAAAAATTCACCACTTCCGGTTTAACCGAATTATCCAGAAGAACACACAATTTGTGATAACACTGTTCTTCAAAATTGAAAATCGGTTGAAAAATGGCGGAGATACAGTTGATTGTTCAATCGAACAAAGTTGGCCATGAACATCAAACTCAAATAAATCATCACAACTGACGAACGGCGTCAACATTTACGAGAGGAAGGTTCGAGGTAAGATACAGCTGAAAATTGAGATTCTCATGTAATTGCAGCAAACATATTTTCCAACAATTATCAAAAACTTCCTCAAAACGGAGTAGTACCCATAAAGAAATGCTCACAACTGCCATTTCTCAAATGACAACATAGTTTTTTCACATTATTGAATTATTGGATTACTCGAATCAAAAAGATTTGGATAATTCATAACTTTTATAAAAATATAATAATATAGCACAAACATAAACAAACATTTTTATAAAAAACGTGACAATAACGAACCAGAATAGAAGATTTTACACGGTGTAACGCTATCTTCAGTAGGAGATTTTTCACTGACCTGTTGAATTTATACATACTTTTGAATTCTGGGGATAATTTGTTGAATAATTTAGCACCACCATGAATACCTTTCAAGAGGTTGTTTCGAACAGTGGAAAATGGCGACAATAGTTTATATTTCAGTCGCAGATGATTCCACATCTGACTTTATGAACATCCTGTTCATATTTTCAATGAAATTAAAATCATTCGATTGCACTGACTAGTAGAGGATGAACTGAAAGCATAGCGGGTTCTATTTTTGTGGGCAAAGCATAAGACTTCGGGAATATAAAGAAACTAGGAAATTCTGACAGCTCTCTTTTGAAGTATGCTGCTTTATAGAGGTTTCAAGTCTGTTGTAACAGTAAAATAAACTTATTTTAGGTAGCTATGATTATTATGATAATCAGAAACTCCTGAGGGCTATCATAATACTGAATTTGTTAGTTGGGTACGAACATGAAATTCTATTCTACTTCTCTTTTCGCCTTTTTTGGTTCATAATGTTGGCAACTGGATATTATAATTTTTTGTTGATATTATAAGATAAGTTCAAGAACCATGGGTTTCGTCATGATTCAGAATTATTTCGGATATCATCACGAGTTTTTGAAACATGTTTGCCCAAACTATCATCTAGAAACCTCAATTTCACATTCCCTTCTAAATTCGGGCTCGTATGTTAAGATTTTTTTCCGAAAACTCAATATGATCTGAAATGAAAAATGCGTTCCAAAAATGTTTTCTTCAAAAAGGGCAGTAAAAATCTCTCTATATTTTAAATATTATCAGTTATTCCACCGCTAACGAATTTTGGTCATCAATTTAGAGACTTCACGCTCGTTCTTTCAACGAATGAAAGCTTGGAAACTGTTTGCCTGGGTAGGTGTTCCCAGAAATGTTCAGCATTAGAACATTCAAAATAAATACCAATTCTTACCTCCTTTCCCCTAGTTCTTGGGATTTCTCTGAACATTATAAGAATTATTTTCTCATGCACCAAAAGAATAAAAAATTATATCTATAAAATTTTTATTCGTCAATATTAATGAAGAATAATCGTAAGATTAGTCCAGTACCTTCATATATTGGGCATTTCTATCTCTACAATCTCCATACTGGTTATAGTATTTTCCAGCGGTCACCTCAAAGTCTTCTACTGGTAAAGCCTCTCCATAACCATTAGAAACACAATGGGCAGCTAAAATGCGGAGAAGTTCCATAAAACTCAATTTCTATGGAAAACTACCTAACGAACGAAAAATGTCACGCTCAATGGGAAACATATTTTCTCTAATTTATCTCTCAAAGTGTTTTGTTTAATTGATAAAGGGGAGGTTCAGTATATTCGAATTTTATAAACGATATTTTTACTCAGTTTATTATTGCTGATTCAGTTAGAACGAACTTCAAGCGTCTTTACAATTTTTTTAAACAATTAATATTGATATTAATGATTGCTTTCATCTTCCATTGATTAATTGAAATAGTCCTATGTGGAACAGTATTCGAGATTTGTACATTTGGATTCAAATATTGTACTCTGAGAGTCGTAAAACTCACCTGTAATAACAACTCTACGACTTATCAATGTTCCACCACATACATTAATATAAGTTTCTCCAATTTTTTTATAAATTGCAGTAACCCAGGGATATTCAGACTCCTTGGCGTTCTTTGCACCCCATGCTAGTATTAGAGTATCGTTGACAGGTTTCTTCCCACAAACTGCAATAAAATGAATGAATTCTTTTTTTCAGTTAATAAAGATAGGTAGGAAAATAAATCAGTTTCAGTGGAATGGAATGGTTTTCATCAGTATTGTCAACACTTCTTCTCAAAGTCTTACTAAATCAATGGGATCAACGGTCCAATCGGCTATTACATATATTTGTTTTTGGAAAAGTGTGTTGAACTGTTATTAATGGTTATTGTGTGTATTTTTTCCAAACAATTTTTTGTTGATTTGCAATAATTTTAAATAAACCATGGGTAATAATTAATTTCGGTTCCACTTTTCGTCAGATATCGTGACTGTGAGCAGTAGATCTTAGGGTAATAGGTCTAAGGTTTTCTCTTAATCCAATACAACTTTTTTCATTAACTGGAATACATTTTTCAATGCTCAATTGTCGAATTCAATTGACACAGATAATAGAACATCCTTAACGTTTTGAGTGAATCAATAAAACATGATTTCAATTCAAACTTTTCTATTTTCTAATGAGAAATGGTGTTCTAATTGAATAATACGAGCTTATTTCTACATTTTATTAAAGAGAGTCGCCGACGATTACATTAGAATAATGCACCTAATATTTGATTTTCATTTCTCATTTTTAAAAAATTGTAAGATTAGCCCAGATATTTCTTGACTAGCTGATACAAAATTATAAAAAAAATTACTGGAAATTACCCGTCTCAACTCCAGATCAACTTTATAACTCGAGAACGGTTAGAGCTAGAGCAATTATGCACACACCAATAGCTTCATAATGATAAAATAAGTATACTTTGTGAACTTCAATTCGATCTACAAAAAAAAAACTCGAAAAAAGTCCCAAGGGGTAGTATACCCATAAACATCATGAAGAATAGAAAATCATCACATTCTCTTAAAACTCCCACTACATACACAAAATGTCATGCTGAGTCTGAAAATATACCGGGTAATACAGCAGACATGTAGCAACCTGTAGTTTTTTTATTTGAAGAGATAAAAATTTGAAATTTGCAGAAGTTACGTAATCAATGATAGCGCTTCATTTGAATCTGAAGACAACTCTTTTCAACTACCGGCAGTAACGCCAACTTCTTTTTTTTTGAATGACGCCCTTTATATTTATCTAGCCTTATTTGTCTTGAATTTCTCTATTCAACCGTGTATCACAAAGTGGCATTCGTTTCTCAATTCGCAGATTAATTGCATTTTATTGAAAAACATCAAGTTGGCTGTTACCCGTATTAGATAATCTTTCGATGCTTGGTAGGCTTGGAAATCCAAAAAGTATCAATTAACCGATATAATTTCAGTTGTTTCCATACCTGATCACTGCCTACAGATTGTCAATAATTTCTTTGATAAAAAGAAAAAACATCTGAAAATAACTCACGATATTGCGAAAACTAAGATAGCAACATGTTTTTTTCAATTCGGCTACTTGCGAAACTATGTGCCTTTCTCTTTGGCCAGGTAGCCATATCATGATCTTTCCATTTGGAAGCATAAATTTAAAATTATTCCCCTAATCCACCTATACACAAGTCATTGTACGTACCTACCTTCTTAAAATCGCTTAGACAAACACATATAAAAATTTCAACTTTACAGAATAAAGTTTATTTTCATGCTAGGAATCGCACGTTAAAAGGTAGGACCTCGTTAATCCTTAGCTCGCACAAGTTTCGACTTCTGAGGGCTGTCGTTCGTAGGGGGATGACAGCTGGTTAACGGAAAAAACAAAAAAAAAAGCAACAAGTTTATTTTCATTCATATACTACACACCTCCCGGTTCACCTGTCAGGTACTTGTGGTCATTGGAAACGCCTGTCAATTTTTTTTTGAACTTCCCATTGAACAAACAAACTCGTATAAAAATTTCAAGCTTACAGCAACAAGTTTTTTTTTAGATTTCATTTACACTTTCAAGGGTATAGGGGTTGATGACGTGCAGGGCTAATGCGCGCCAGGCGATGGTTACCGTACTTAGCATGCTATGACTCATCACTATAAGGATTTCTAGTCTTACAGACATACCGTTATTTCGAGGGTTCACTAGCTCTTGTACTATATGAAATGATAGTATCACCAAGACGTGAGCCGTGTATTCCCAAATTTCAACTACCGATTGTTTTGATACTCGTTTTTATTGAACTGTAAACACACTCACCTGGTTGGCATACGGGTTTTGGGAAGTCCCAAGTTCCATCAAAACAAAATAAGCTTTGTTTTCGACCAAGAGGTACTTCATAATATGGGATGCATTCGTAGGTCAAATAAGTTCCATCAGTGGCTTTGTCACATCCGATGGCGTATCCATTGCGATCTTTGCACTTCAAATTAGTTGTAGGTGTGGAGTAGAAGGGCCGACATAGTCCTTTAGAGAAAAATCGTTGGAATTTTTGTGCAAACACAACTTTGACATTAGTTTTTTGGAATGGGGACAGACAGAGTAGGTGAATCGAAACACTTTGAATATAAATTGGTTTATTATTGAAAATAGATTAGGAGACGAAACTAAACTGTGCGAATATTTAATTCAATGCAAAGAAGTGATTCAGGCAAACCTATCACTAGATATACGAGGTCCACCCCAAAAGCCGCCTTAGCATTCAGGAACAAACAAGCTGAAGCGAGGTCAGTTATCAGTAGACTGTAGAAGCCATTAAGCAGAATTCACGGTATCGACTGCAACAAATCATATCCAGGATTGGAAAACATGCCATGATGAAAATATTATCAAAGGACATGTTTCCCACATATAGCTAAAAAATAGGCAGATAGGCATGGAATAATCTCCAATTGATGCAAAAATAAACTTATATACAGACGGCTCAAAAACCAAAGAAGGTGAGGAGCTAAAATATATAATGTCAAGGAACGATGAGAGTATTACTGCGCTTGAAAACTGGCAGCGGCATTCCTTGCAGAAGTTGCGTTCCAAGTATATTTATTTCGGTTACTTTGAATTTATTTTTAGAATTGTATTCTTCTATTTCCTTAGGAAAGTCCCCCAAATTGAAAGATACATTGAATATCTTCCAGAGAATTGAAGACCTGTTGGTGATAAGAGCTATCAAAATCTTCCTGATTGTGGCATGCTGTTATCTACCGAAGTGAGGCTTTTGGATATTTTTTCCTGACTTAGCTCAAAATAGAATCACAATGAACATTATTTTACCTACTTCCACACTTTGGTATAATTTGAAGATTCCAGTTTCTGTCACATAAAATATATGGAGTATTGGGAGTTAACATATATCCTGGTGAACATTCGAACTTCATCATAGTGTTGATTTCGATTTCATCTCCTGGTTTTCCATATGCATTAATCAAGCTCCACTGGCCATTGTCTGGCTGTCCAGGTAGTTTACACTTGAAGCTAAGCCAGAATAGAAAAAATTGAATTGTTTGGCGTTCCAATTATGCATTAATATTCAAAAAATTCGTCAAATATAAAACTGAAAAACTGAAAAAATTATGAAAACAAAATGAAAAATAAAAACCTGAAAAACTGAAAAAATTAAAAACTGAAAAATGAGAAAATGAAGAAATGAAAAAATTAAAAACTGAAGAATTAAAAAAATGGAATCAAAATGTTTCTTACATTTCGCAAATGTTACTTACTCATCTAGCTGTCGTTTGAACCTGCTAGTATTGGCATGTTTCTTTTGAAGTAATATCGCTGGAACCACAAGTTGGGAATAACTAACACCTGTGAAAAAAGAGTTATGTTAGAATGTCAGTATTGGTACTTGGACTGGTCTTTTATTCCTATGTCAAAAATTCTTGTGGCAATGGTTGAATGGACATTATAACAACCATTGTATAGGAAGGAAAGGCCTCCAATATCTCCAGATTAACCACCTCATACTTTTTTTCCGGGGTCATCTGAAATATGCATTTGTTGTATTTGTAACTGTACTTATTTGTAGATATTAATTGAAAGTTTATTTGAAAAATTAACACGTTTTTTCGTATCCTGTAACAAATCCGTAATAAAAACCTTCTTTTATTTTCATTGCTTTCATGTCATATCTACCTAGAATACCTGGTATTATGAAGATTTACGCACTACCTTCACTACTAAAGAAAGAAATAATGTAACTATGAAGTAATTCCAGTCGAAAATAACTGGTAATCTGATAATAAAACAATAAACAATTAAAATTGAATGTATAATCTGATATTTCTCCAAGACTTCCGTGCGGAGGTGGCATCGGTTGTAATATCAAAATTTTTGGGACGCTGTGGTATGTTTTTGCTCTTTTTGCTGTATGCTCTTTCCTCCTATTGACCTCGACTGATCTAAAGGCATTTTTAACAATCTTTCATAAGGAAGATTCATTTCATAATATAATTTACTCAATTTAGTAAATGTACATTAGGATCTATTTTATTAAAAAATTTACTATAACATAATAGTATAGGTCATTTTCATAAAGTCAGATGTGTGAACATCTGCGACTGAACCTCTTGGAAGGTATTCATGTTAGAAAAATGGAATATTTTCAAATGATAATTGATAATTTTGTTTTTTAAGTGAAAACAACCTAAGATAAATATGAACATTTTTTTGTGATATTTAACATTGATTTTGCTTCTGAAGAGTATGTATCTCAATTCTTCCGACCTCCCTGAAGATGTGAAGAGTGAAATAGATTGTCGTCTACAAATATTCATTGGATGCCTAGCGAAAGAAATGCAATTCCCGCATCCATGATCTGAACGTTTTCGGTGAGTGATAAATTCTCATTTGCTTTCATGAATGTTCAATGAAAACTTAATTGTTAAATAATCAACTATCTGAATGAAGATGCAAATTTTCACATTCAGATTGTCTCTTACCTAATAGTTAGGGTCTTTTCACAATAACTATCAGATGTAGTTCAATGTCCAGCGTGGCTTTAGCAGGGGGAAGTAGTTGTTTTCTGTTAGATATTAAAAAACAATCTTCATTATTATCGTAGGTTGTTTTCATTTGAAAAACACAATTTTCAGTTATCATTTGAGAATCCATAGGTTAGTTTAGGTTAGTTCGACTAATATTGCAGTTATTCACATGTTAATAAAATTCAAAAAGTAGCTTATTTTACCAGACCATAATAGTGCATCATTCAAAGTTGTAATTTGCGGTGCATCCAATGAAATATTTATTTTATGGAATGTTGCGAATAGCTTGATTTCAAATAAAGTCTTCATTTATTGAATAATTTTTTATTTACTGTCGCCAATATTCCGCCCTTTATGCTATTCTCATGAAATTGATTTTTGTATTAGGGATATAACGATTCATTCTCACCGAGAACATCGTTCTGCTGTTTCTCTAATACGCTTCACATTTTTTTAAATCAAATTTGTGGCTCTCAGAATAGATAATTCGACAAGGAATAATATATCAGCTCTCCTTCAAAATGAGTTACTATAACTTCCGGTTAAACCAGTAAACCGGTTTTCGGAAATACTCAAGAATCCAAACGAGTAGTTATCTCTACAAGGATGAATATTTATGAAAAATTCATTGGATTCTTTCTACTTTAGTAACTTTCTGTTGATGAATAGGTTACTGAGAATACCAGTCATTGGCTAAAATTACACGGTGATCGTTGATTAGTGGAGGAATTCTGATGTGCAAATAAGATTCTACTATCCTCCTTCCATACAATAACAGCCATAAAAGAAATAAATGAATAAATAAATAAGGGTTTTATTCAGAATCATGATTCTGTCTACCCATCAAGTGATATAATTAAAACTCCGCCAACATCTCAATTCTTCGCCCAAGAGGGCTCAAAAGACGGAAATCCCCCTTCCCCTAACCATTGCTGGCTAGAAAGGAGAGGAGCGCTTGTGCCAAGGGGTACAACGGGTCCCGGTGAGGGGGCAATAGTTAGCGGGAGGTCGAATATTTCACCTGATGATGGTTGCGGTTCGTATAATCCATGCCTCCTGCAAAGTTTATGCATGTCGTTCGTTTGCATTCAATGTAGATATGCTTTGTCTAAGTTTGGTCAGCGGTAGGTTGTTTCGAGCTAACCCTGGAAAAGGCTGATGCATAAAACCGAGTCAAGGTACTTTATATTTTAGCTAATGACTAGGATTCTTTATGGATCCGGTTCTTCCCATCTTTCCTGAAAGATGGGCCAAGATTGATATATCAGCCCACCGAACACTTAGTCAACATGGATTATACGCAGGCAGGTCAACTAGCAGTGCCATCTGTGTTTATTTGGAAAATGTGAACTTCATCGAGGTAAGCGAATGTCCTGTGGAAATCTTTTGTAGAGCAGGCATTCAACCGTGTTGATCATGATTTGCTGTTGTCTAAACTTTATTCTTGCGGAATTCGAGGTCCAGCTTATGCGTGGGTTGAGTAATTTTTGACTAATACGTGAATATGTCCTACTGTGATGGTGCCAAAGAGAATACGTATAGTTCTAATGAAATAGTAGTATCTCTGGGTGTTCCACAGAGATCCGTGTTGAGCCTTTTATTGTTAGCTGTAATAACCTTGACATCTTAAACGACAACTGATCGGAGATTATGAACCGCACTGTAGATTGGTGCTTCAAAAACAATCAATCCATTGCTCATTCCTTATAAAACTCAAATTGTGAGAATGCAAAAACTGAATATTAAAATTAATGATGGGGATGAACATATGTCATATTCTTAGAAACTGTTTTGAATGGCACACTGAACTGGAGAGTTCATTGCGAGTCTCTCAATACAAAAATTCAAATTATTTTGTTTCGTTTCGGAATTTGAAACCGTTGTTAGTTTGCGAGCCACTAGTTATTTTATACTACGCTAAATGTGTGGCGAACTGTATCTTGTATATCACAGGTCGATTTTAGATATATCGGTTGAGAGAGTCACCAACGTCAAAAATTTTACCAAAAATAAATTTTTATGGTACTTGGCACAACTTTAAATAGAATATGAGTACCGAATTTTGGAAAAAAAGTGTATGCTGAAAATTTCGAAAACCGTCAGTATTTCCGAAAAATTAAATCACCTTTTCTTTCTCATGTAGAACCCGAGAAACTGTTAAAAATACAGGTTGACATTAAAAAAAACAAAGTTGGGACCCGCCCAGATGAAACACCAGATGTAAGTGCGTTTTCATTTTCTAGAGATCAGAAAATAGCTGTGCTAATACAATGTTATTTATTTCCATTCGGCACGAATCAAGTCTGTAAGTTATTACTAATAAGTTAAAAAAATAAAAATGAAAATTATTCTGTTCCAAAGCAACAGAAGCTGTTACCTTTTTCTACATCATACTTGAAATAATTCTATTAACTATAAAAAAATACAGTTTTTACTTCACATCAATTGTTATGTTTTGATTTCAACTTCTACGGAATGCCAATGAGGTGCGACGTGGTTTAGCCATGAGAGCATAAACATAAACACAAGTGCATTAATGAAAAGTTTTATCAGTAGCAAGAATACAAAATATTACTTACCAATAATTATTAAATGAAAAAACAACAATAACACACTAGAATAACAAATTCCAGACATTTCAACTTCAACTAATGAAACAGTACTGTAACATCGCTAAAGGTCAATGATTTTAAATTCTAGCGAATCAAGTCTGATTGATTGTTCATAATTTATCACTACATGAGTCAAGAATTAACCATCAACTATGTTGAAAACTGAAATACATATTGAATACAAAAATCCCACTACCAGTTTGACTGGTCGAAGAAGTCAGTAGCGTTCCCCAATCATTAATTATAATATATTCAAATGAATGTTTATAAGAAAAGAAGTTCGCAATGAATCGATTTCTAATTCAATTTGATTGGTTTATCTATTAAATTTGATTCAGGTTTACATCGCCCTAGACAAAACATATACATCTTGAAAATATATATGTTTCTATTGTTCAAAATAAATTGTAATTGTTTAAAATTTTAATGAAAACGATTGTTTGAAAAGAAAGATGTAACATAATTATACTCAAATAGGACAAAACAGTAAAAATTAAAAAGTACCTGTACCTAAGTTATGCCAGGTGCATTTTAATGCTATTACAAAAATGTATGTACATCCAATAAAATTGCCAAAATGGCCAAACCATTACGACGATTTTGTGTGGTGGTGCAAAGAGAAAAGTTCCTAATTAATTTTGAGGAACTCATTTTTGCAACAGTTATTGGTATAGTCAATAATATTCTCAAGGCAACACTAAGGTTTGGGGCAGAAATTAATATTGTTATTAATTTCAATACATTGATTAGGCTTTCTTTTTTGCCCAAAAGCGTCGATATTTCCTCGGTTAATTCTACCCCATTTGTCGACAGAGTAACCATTAGTTGAAATACTTTCCAAATCCTTGCAATGTCTTGACAGTATTTCTTCAGACAGTTCTTGAATCGTTTATATTATATAAGAATTGACAATAGCTACTATGGTGACTAAGTTGTTCGAATCTAGCATGTAGTGCATTTAGTGCTAGATCAATTGTAAAATAAAAAAAATCTATCTATTTTTCTTTGGGATCTTCGATCGGTTCATCCCGTGTGCTTCGTATGAGAAATTGTTTATTTTTTCTTATGCGGTAGCCTCAACGTCAACTTCGTCATCCAATTCTCTTGCATCATCAATAGTTTCAATGAAGGACTTATCTGATCGAAGACTTTTTGCAGTTTTGTGAAAGATCAAGTGCAAATGCTAAATCAATATCTGTTATTTACACCAGCTTGCTCATCGGATTGATACAGTTTAATATTCTATACCAAATAACTTTTGTCATGAAAAGGGGCGACCCTACTTGACGGAAGACCATGAAAGAATGGATTACGTAATCCACCAATTTTCATAATTCGTTCAATGGTCTTCCGTCAAGTAGTGTCGCTCCTCTTCATGATGTTTTTGGCTTCATATTAGAGTCGACACGCAGTCGGAGTGCATTTTAAATCTGGAACCCAGAGATGGCGCTGAATGCGTTCAAACCGTACGAGTGTCGTAGGTGGTAGTACAACACTCGTAGCGCCGCGTAATTTTGGTATCTAATGACGGTAGTTTCGGCACCAGATCTGAAGAATAAAAGAAGAAAGAAAGAAAACTTTGTTTTAATTAAATTAAAAATAATAAGTTCGATACATAGGCATTATCAAACCACTGATATCAGTGAAAAATGTTCGCTTTCAGTTCTCGTGACCGTGACTGCTATCAGTTTCTCAACTATTACTCATTTAGTGGAAATTCGGTTAACCTCCTAGTTTTCCGAATTAATTATGTTTCCTAATCCTTGGTGGAGGTGCTTGAGCAAAACCTGTTTGGTACCACATTCACCATAAACGTCATCAGCATTCATTGCCCACACGTTAACTCCAAAGAAACTTTGTGACTTTATGTAGTCACCCTGAAAAATAAAGAGTGTTTGAATTTATTTGATATAATACATAAAACATAGAATGGTTGAAACGTTTCTCAAAGTTTGCCTCAATCATCCTACGGTATAGGTATATATGGAAAAGAAAAAGAGTGTAAGCCTCCATTATACTCGACCTCCTAATAGGCTAGGGTCAGAAGGAAGTTTTGCTATAGTTTTGATTTTCTCGCCCTCTCATGTTTTTTGGGTCGCTGATCATGAATTTGAAGTTTGCACGCCAAATTTTATCCCGGAACTTTGTTTATTTGCCCCTTCTGGAAACTATTCGAAATACGCCGGGAATATTTCAACGTGTGCGTTATTCCATGCATAGACGGGCGGAAGCATGCCTACTAAGTGAAGGTGGCCATTTCCAACAATTTTTATAATCAGTGTTAGTATTGTCAATAATTAATGAATTTGATCCGTTCATTTAAACTTACTTTTATAAAATAAAATAAAATTCGTTTTTGTACAAGCTGAAATCCATATTTTTTTTATTCTCATTCATTTTGGAACAAATCTGATCCCTTTATTTGCTTTAAGTCGATGCACAATCATTTCCACACCACATCAGATTTTTGAGGAATTGATCCTGAAGTAAAACGAATTTTATTTTTTTAAGCGAAAACCATGCGGCGGACAAAGAAAACTCAAGAGATCAAATTTGCTCAAAAATAAATGAGGATCTCAAAAGTATTTATTTTTTCAGGAGAAAGCAGTGGCGTACTAGTTTTTTCTCCAAAAATATTCAATGCAAAACCCGTACGCACGCCACTGGTTGAGAAAATGAAAATGTTTGTGCATTAAAAAATGCACCTTGATGCATAGAAGACATGTACCAAATTTTATAAAAATATCTACAATATTATCTCAGTTATTATTAAAAAACTGATTTTTTTTCAAAACTTTATCACCCTGTATCTCAAAAGTTAGGACTTTTAGGACATACGTTTATAGAAAGTTTTTTCCTTAAAATAAGTCAAAGAATCACCCCCTCAAATATTAGCATGTCTTTACGGAACACCCTGTATAACATATTTTGGAAGAAAAATTGTTCCGCTACTAGAGCGCGCCAATTCATTGATACTGTTGATCGTAAATGATTCAATAAACTCGTATTTTGTATGGATTGTCTTGAGTGCTAAATGAATAAGAAGTTCTAAATTGCCCAAATTTGCGTGAAACTCCTGGTCAGCGAATCAAGTCATCAAAATTTTGGAAGCAACACGACACGATTTTGAAGGCAGTCACATATACAACCCGCAGGGGCCAATCAGAACACTTGTGAGGTGGCAATTTACCTAGAAAACTTGAATCTACGGGAAAAAAGTTTCAAGTATTGTTGGTTGAATATGCGTAAATTATCAGCCAACTCTAGCCTAATCTACCGTAAACAGAATAACCATGCAACTGTTCTGATTGGTCTCTCAGTTCGCGAAGAGCGAATACTTCGAATATATTGGTTGTACTCTAGCTAGACGCTCATCACTTATACCGTCTGATACTGTGGTAGTGGTTGGAGAGGACATCGACCTGTTGGTCATCCTCACGGGTCTTTGTCAACGAGAGAACGCATACTTTCCTGTACACGCTCTGCAAAATAAAGCCATTAGAGAGCACATCATGTTTCTTCACGAAATGAGTGGTTGTGATACGATGAAAGTTTGTAAAAATTCTAACCAAAAACCCCAGCTTTGCCGATGTTTTGTGTTGAAAAACCCTAAGGCAGCTCTAAAAAGCAACAAATGGCTGGAACCCATCACTTGTCTACAAGCCCTTGCTCTTCTCGAACTGCTGCGTCTGATATCATGCAGACACATCAATACATGCGCAAGAAAAGCAGGTCCCCATTGCACCAATCTGTTGTCTGGGATTCTGTAATAACGTGACATTCAAAACAGATCTTACAAATTCCCTTGATGACGGACCATTAGATGTCGAAGTACAGGACGAACTGGGCCTCACCTTCTCCCCGTTTGTAGAGACCTTCGAAGAAAGTGTGGACGAGTGGGGACGAAGGTATGTATCATTTCCTTCCCCAAATACAACAATCACACACGTGGAGCATAATATACCTGTCTGAAGTACTAATATGAATGTAGAAGCTGACCCACATCTTCTGTTCAATACAAAACCCCACCAACTGAAAAAATATATGAACAGACTGAAAAATGAGGGTATGTACAACAACAGTACCTTCAGAAATAAACATGTGAAGATTATTACTCACCTCGCATATCAATAAAATTTGCGACATGTATCAATGTAATGATATGAGTATATTATACTACTGTCGATAATACACTGAGGGTAACTACTTTAGTAATAACTGCATTTCATTCATTACTTTCCCTTTATTCAATATTCATGTTAGGTATACTAGGTCCGGGAATGTTTCTTTGTGCGCTTTAGCGGTGGAATTGTGGAGTGGTAAAGTAATAAATGAGATATGCAGAAAATTATGTCTACTTTATTTTTGTATAGAATACGCTTTTCGAAAAAACGCTTTTTTTCTGAGACGTTTCGGACAGAATTTGTGCCTGCAAACTTCAAATTCATATTAAACGACCCAAAAAACACAAAGTGTGAGAAAATCGAAACTATAGCAAAACTTTTCCATGAGAGTGATAATATGCCAAGAGAACTTTGAGCTTTCTGCTCATTTTCAGAATAATTCATTCAACCCGAAGACTCAACGTGTTTCTTGCACTGCTCGCGATGTGGAGCGGCTAAGACCTCTCTTTATCGCGTGAGATTAGATTAACTAAATAGCCAAAGTGATTTGTTGATTCGGACGGAGAACAGATGGCGTCAGAGCTGTCTGTATTGACCTATCCTCGCATTAGAGGTAATACTTTGAAACTAGTCTGCAGGTGGTCCCGACAACATGCTCTTGTAATCGATAGTTGTGCAATGAAAAACATTATACAAGTATCTGTTTTATTATAAGTCAATAACCGTCGTGGCATTAGCCAGGGGAGTAGTTGTTTTCTGACACGTATTTGGAATGATCAGCCTATGATATCTATACATCTGTAATCTCCAAATGCTCATTCATATACTATTATCATAATAGAAAAGAAATTATTAAAATTATTAAAAAAGAATCACCTTGATCAGAACAGCTTCTTTTGAATTGTATGCAAACAAGTAGCCTTTACTTTTCTCAGTCGATTTCTGATCATAGTCTTTCACTTCAGTATGATTCAAGAATTTGGAACAAATCTGAAAAAAATATTCAATTACACCACATGAGACAGAAACTACAAAGTACTGGGAATACCTAAACTGAAGATGAAAAATACTCTCACGCTTTATTGCATCACATACATACATGACATGGTTATCGAGAATAGCGGCATCTAAAATGTGTTGCATGTTGCATAAAATTCGGTGATATTTTAGATTCTACTCGCATCAAATCGCTCAAGGAGAACAAAATGAATGTTTGGGATTGAGTTGAATCAGGAAGATGAAACTCCATCAAGCAGAAAGTGAAGTGATCTGTCTGAGAAAAAGCTAGATAGCAAGGATCGCAACGAGTAGGGTAAGCCATAGCACGGAAGCTTCGAGAGAAGTCCCTGATGCCAAAAACCTGAGTTTAACCATATTGTCGATCACAGTTCCTGAGCGTTCTAGAATAATCATGAACTAAAAAAAAGAAGTTTTACCCTTCACCATACTAGTAATTTCATTCCTAGTACGCATTTCGTTAACCAAGTTAACTTCATCAGTAGGATTACTAAACTAACAGTAACGCAGTTAAGTGACACCACAATCATGAACTAGGAGAACAAAAAAAGTTTTACCCTTCACTACACTAGTAATTTCATTCCTAAATGCGCATTTCGTTAACTAAGTTAACATGCAAAAACTGTACAGTACGGAATGTACCGTAATTGTTCGCAAATACGGTATCATCTCGGTCTTCAATCCAGAGAATGTCAACATCACAACAGGATGTCAGTCAACCAGTGGAATAAATTGAACAGAGTATAATTTAACGTTTCGAAAAATAAGTGTGAATATATTACTCAACAATTATCTAGACCCCATGGAATGTACACTAACTATTAGGTATATAGAATGTTTGGAAAGTGAAATTATTCGCCTACATGGGTAATAACATGTTATGAAAAATGTCCTGTATTTTGATAAATATGTATACAAGAAGGCATTATTGTGTACATCTGTTATTTATATTAAACTGGAGGTAGTGTCTGCTAGTTCTGCAGTGAGAGTAATTACTGTTACCTTGAATTTTGGTCCATTCTCATAGACATTATATGTTTAAGTTCTTCAGTTGCTTGACTTGTGTTTATGAATGTGTTAACCCTTTCTGTTCATTAATATTGAAGTCTTGTATGACAGATTCATGAATTACTGGTACATTTTTCCGTTTTTTTACATGTTACCTGTACAATGGCTTGAGACGTGTATCGTTAGTGTACATTTTTTGTTTGATAGATTCTGTTTTATACAGATATTGCGTAAAACAGGGGTATTTAATATTGAATATCTTTGATATCGCTATCTTCATTCATGTCTTCAATTATGTTTTATAATTGTGAGCACCTTAGGACGTTTTGAGAATCCCTTTGCTATTATCAGGTCTAAACGTCTGATGAGGGTGGCGACGAAAGAGTATTCATCACAACAGAACATGTGGTGAAATTGATGGAGTTTTCTCGCGTACCAGGGCCAGAATATCAGGTTTTTCCGCCTGTATGTGATGATGAACGCCATTGATGTTCTTGGTATGCCTGCAGACGTAACAAAAGTGAATTTTCAAAATGTTCTCTAGTGTGTGACTCAACCCCGAGTAACTTGTAGATTGTTTCTGGAAATCAATCTCATCATCATTACTGTTTGAATGGGATATGGAAATTAAAGAGGATAGTAATAGTTCATCACTTGCATACCCATCAAAAATCTTACCTCAGAATACCCCAACAAACCGACTTCTCCTGGTCCATTATTACCATGAACTACGGAATATTTGGAATGTATGTTCCTTTCTTCGAGTGTGAATGACCTGCCATAAAATGTCACAGTCATAACAAGTTTGTTTTTGCTGATACCAGCCTTCATCCAATTGTCAGCAACTGGATTTGAATTGAGATAATCTTTATCCCGCTCCAATACTTTCGAAAATGGGTATGGACTATCGTTAATACCTGTATAACTCCAAGTTCCATACGTATCGTATTCCACTGTAATCCAATCCAGAATCCTACAATTTTCATTTCAAAATATACTTACGTAATTCACGAAACTTGCGCATGTTTCAGTACAAATCGAAAAAGTTATGTGATCTTTGAAACCATGTTTTTTTGAAAAGCTATTAATTTGTGTATTGCCTTTTGTCATGTCTCTTAGTGTTGTGTATTTCGTCTTTTGTCGCTTGTTTTTGCCTTTGATGCTCTTCTTAAACCATCTATTAATTCTCAATTCCTCAGAAAGATGTAATTACATGATACCATCAAAGAACACACACTACTCATAATTATATTGAAAGACCAGAAAATTCCATGAGTTGTTATTATTATTTGATTTAATGTAGATTTCTGTACTAACTGGTTCATTTTTGGTGGATCGTAACCGGTACCATCTGGGTCAGACCTAACAGATGCGCCAAGCAACCAGCCTTTCTTTTCAAATGCTTCTTTGACCTTTCGGAGAAAATTGACGAGGTTCACCTGCAAAAAACCGTCATTTTTATCCTTACTGCCAATTATCTTATCATGGCGTAAACGGGATGATTTGAGTGGGACAATTTTTTTTATAAAACTGTGATTGACGTCATAAATTTTCTCACTGCGATTCAATGAATTATATAGGTATGTATTATCATAGTTATCGAAAATACAAATCTCCACAACAAAATTTTAAATTTTATCAGCAATGGTTTCTCCTGATTTTGATATCCTCACCTTATCTGCTATCTCTGGATGAAACCAACCAATATCTAAACCATCAAAATTATAAGCATTCATGATATGCCCTGCACTTTCTATAAATTGTGACGTTTGTCTAGCATCTGCAGCAATCCTTGAAAATGGAGTGGAATCGCCAACTGACAGTAAAATTTTAAGGTTCTTATTTCTCATCTTCAGATTGCTGATTCTGGTAAATGCACTCACTGAAAAACAAATCATCAGAATTTGCACCCGAACCACATGAAATTGAAATATGCAAACACAGCATCAAACAGTTAAGGACTCGAAACTGGATATTGTACCAATCAATTACATTATCCGTGATTACATGCGCTTTATGTGGTTATCCGGAATCTATCAACGTTTCTGTTGTTTCTTATGAAGTTTGACACCATCAAGACGCTGTAAAGATCCAATTGGAACTATTACCGAAGACAAAAATCCTCAACATGATTTGCATATACTCAAAGACCTGCCTTATTCACTTTGTAGTATCTTGACTAAAATTCGTTATTCTTTTAAGAACATAACTATTTTGACAGAACGTATTCCGTTTCAATGTTTGGAGTGTCTACATAATAGAAACATAACTTGTTCCATATTAATCCTAATAGAGTTAATAATGCTTTCACAAAAAAATTTAGAAATTAATTTCTCTGTTTATATCATAACAGTCTTCATACCAGTTTTACGTAACTGTCGGTTTCATGTATTGATTCGAACAAAGTTTGAAAATACCGGGTGTCCACGAGGTGAGGTACGCCCTACCCCCCATTTTTCTATAGTTTTTAAATATACAGGTTTCAAATTTAGTACGTCGATATATTACTCAAATACGCATATTTTGACTCCATTACCGAAAATTCACGACTTCCGGTTTAACCGGAAGGGACCTCAAACTTTTTTGTTTCAAATGACACCCAGTACAGTTTTTTTCATTATCCGGAGGAACACGAAATTTGTGATAACACTCTTCTTCAAAATTGAAAATCGGTTGAAAAATGGCAGAGATACAATTGATCAATCGAACAAAGTTGGCCATGAACATCAAACTCAAATCATCACAGCTGACGAACGGCGTCAACATTTATTTACGAGAGGAACGTTTGAGGTAAGATACAGCTGAGAATTGAGCTCCTCATGTAATTGCAGCAACCATATTTTCCAACAATTATCAAAAACTTCCTCAAAACGGAGTAGTACCCATAAAGAAATGCTCACAATGGCCATTTTTTCAAATGGCAACATACTCTTTTCATATTGTCGTATTGAAAAGTTATGAATTATCCAAGTAATCGTGTTAAAAGTTTCGGAGAATTCTGGAAGGAATCGAAGGTACAGGATGTTTCATTATACGTGTTCTCAAAATTGAATATTCTCAAACAGATGCGGCTTGAATTTACGAAAGCTAAGCAAAAAATCAAATCTTTTCATTCGAGTAATCTAATAATTCATCATTTTTCAATACGACAATGTGAAAAATGGTATATTGCCATTTGAGAAATGACAGTTGTGAGCATTTCTTTATGGGTACTGCTCCGTTTTGAGGAAGTTTTTGATAATTGTTGGAAAATATGGTTGCCGCAATTACATGAGAAGCTCAATTTTCAGCTGTATCTTACCTCGAACCTTCCTCTCGTAAATGTTGACGTCATTCGTCAGTTGTGATGAATTGAGTTTGATGTTCATGGCCAACTTTGTTCGATTTTTCAACCTATTTCAATATTGAAGAACAGTGTTATCACAATTTGCGTGTTCTTCCGGATAATGATAAAAATTGTACAGGGTGTCATTTAAAAAAAAAGTTTGGGGTCACTTCCGGTTAAACCGGAAGTGGTGAATTTTCGGTAATGGAGTCAAAATATACGTATTTGAGTACCAAATTTGAAACCTGTGTCTTTGAAACTATAGAAAAATTGGGGGCCGGTATGTGCTGGAGATGAAATGATTATAATCGACAAAGTCGAAGTACCCTTTCTCTCCTCACGTTCCCACCAAGTGGGACCAAATGAGGCAAACATCTGTCAGAAAACAACTACTTCTCTGGCTAATACCACGGCGGGAATTGAACTACATGTTATATCTAGTGGAAATATATTTTACTTTTGTAAAACAACATTAATTCATCCTATGAATAACTGCGTTCACAAGACAGTTATTTAAAATAAAAAATAATTTTGACAGGTATTATTCGTAGAAAATGTGATCAAAATAACTCTCTTCTCTTTCATAGAACGTTGACGTTTCGGAGGTTATATCTCCGTTATCAAAACTTGATGAAAACTCTATTCTTCAGAATATACTTATACAACAGGTAGTGATGCAGAACATGTTCATTTGAAAATATTGGTACCATTTCCAGGAGCTTTTTGTGAAGAAACAGCGACCCGTAAATCACGTTAATGATCCGAATATCAAACTAGGTTGATGTTATAGTTTGAGTAAACGATATAGTGCAACATATCTCCGAACAGTTCTCTATAAAAAAATTGTACGAAAGTTAAGTTATTATAACTTGAGACCTATACAGCCCTATCCGACAGTCCACGTCGACTAGTTCACATCCGATTTATTTCCAGGGATTATTTTGTGGCCTTTGAGTGTGCCTTCAACTTGAATTTTGCACTGCTTATATCGCTTACTTCAACTATATTTCCGTGGAGATCAGTGGAGTCTGTAAAAAGCATGCTTGTTTTTATCGTAAATACCAATTTTCTTACTATCAAGCCTAGGTTTAACAATTCCTAGGTTCCCCTTATCAGTAATTCCTATATAAGTGTAGACGATGTGGGTACATAGACTTGCATCAAAGTCTTCTGGATTGAGTTCGCGATAGGAACTCCAACTGGCATAGGTACATATGACTTTGATCCCCGACGTATACTCAACTGTTGGTGGTTTGGTACATTCTGGGCGATTCCTACCCCAAGATCCGCCGGAACAGTAAGCTGTGCCTGATTTACCTCTAAGAGTTCCGTTATCTTGGGGGCACGTATAAGTCATACTAGTGCCATCAACAACACCATCGCAATCCATTGTTATATTTTGCCGGTTTCTGCACTCTAAAATAGTCGAAGGTGGAAAGTTCGGTGAAGGACACAATACTGGAAAAAGATGTTGTAAATAAGGTGTTGAAGGAATATATAATTTAATGAAATAATTAACAAACTAATTCGAATTATGAGAACGAAGAAAGTTTTCCTCTTCACCACACAAGTAATTACTACAATAATTGAGAAATGTACACCCTCGATTAAGGCGACAATTTTGTAGAGCAAGCAGAAAATCTTGGTAGGTAGCAATTGTGGAGTTTCCAAATATTTCTTAGCGTCTTTAGTCGTACGGAATATCTACAACACTTGGATCTTTAAAATTCACCATGGTCTCTGAAGCCTGCTATAATTTTTACAGGTTATTGGATTGGCATTTGTGATGAAGTTAGAGTACTGACACTGCTGAATACATGATTAAATCATTCGGAATGCTATCAGTCCCAAGTGAAATATGTATAAAATTGATAGGTATCAATTATTGAAGAACAATCGAAGGCATGGAAAGGGAGGTGGAATGGGAATGAATATAAAATATTGTATTCCTTTCACCATCATTCAAAAATATGATGTATCAGAGCAACTTAATGGGCCGTGGTGGTCGTGATGGTAAGGTCTTTTCCCTCTGTCCCTGACTTCTGAGGGTTGCTCGTAAGGGTGCAGCCGGTTGACAGATATAACAATTCCAAAAACTTTGAGCGAGCGTAAAGAGAAAGTAGCTGTGGAAATTGTATCAAACCACCAGACTTTTTAGTTCTGATTTTCTCAATCGGCTGGAAAACAATATAATTACTTGTTAGTCGCCCACAATGATCGACCTCTTTTTGATAACGAATATTGATAAGATAGTCGGGGAAGTATCGGTAATTGATTTAGACATATCAGATCACGACTTGACGTCTATCGAGTTGAATATCAGTCTCGAGGTAAAAGGACCTATCCTCAAAACCGTAACTTCAGATTTTTTGAATAGGATAGTTTCTTTTCTGATATAATCAACTATTCGTTTCATCTCATTTATGCAATGAATGGCATAAATGACAAAAATGGGGGGAAAGAGGTCCTACCTCCACCCCTGCTCCTGAATTGAGCAGGACTCTAAGAGTATTTAGATCAGACAATAAAGTGACAATATGCTTGGAGTATTCAATATCCATGCACCATTAAGAATATTTAAGAAATACTCTCCATGGACTACAGATAACATAAAAGTTCTAATGTCCCTGCAGAATATTTTAAAGCACACAGGCGATGGAAAAGAACTAAAACTCCAGCTAATTTTGACCATTACAAACCACTGAGGAATCTTTCAACTCATGCAAGAACGGGATAAAACATACTTTCTCTATTTGACTCGTACTCAGGGTATTTCTAGGATTTGAAAAGATCTAAAAATTCTCAATACGAGAACTATTTAAAGTGCTTGCTGATTACGCGCTAGCTCACTGAGTGGCAGAACATCTCCAAATGTCCAGAGGCATCACTGTGGTATTCTAAAAGGAGTTTGGTCAACTATAGGAACTTCGTCAACACAATCCAGAAACCGGAGGAGTGCTGCTATTAAAGAAATGTTATAGAACCATCTATACTGTCTGGCTACCAAGAAGCATTCTCGAGATAATCCGTCATATGAAGATGTCTGAAAGAGCCTTACCAGATTAACAGATATGATGTTGGAGCAAATTCTTGTGGACCTAGCAATCCCAAAATTGTCCTGTGGGATTGAAGGGCTGGACTAGAGAATTATAAGAAGCATGTGAGAAAAAATATTCAGATAAAAGGCGTCAAGATTTTCGTGTGCTGTAACCATCTTCCTCGTCCAAACCAGGAAGACTGTGGAGTGCTACTCCTATCGAACTCCAAGCTGCAGATATGGAGAATCCTGCGGGTACCTCCATACTCCAAGAATGACGTTTCGGGACGAAACGTCTTCAAGAAGGGGGAAATGATATAGATCTAAGGCCGGACCTGGCCGCGCCTGTTCAGATATTTACGCTTGCTAGCGGTGCAACCATGACTCATCACTTCCAAGAAGGAACGAGAACTAGCTCGAATGAAATCATCGCTTCTATCCACATTCAAGAATGTACGAGAGACATCCGAATGGGTCACCGTTTACTCTCGATAGGTCGAGAGTGGAACAGGTTTCTTCTTGCCGGCATATAAGACGCTCAACATGAGATGGCAGGCAGAGTCGCAGATATAGTTCGAGAGTTCGAAAATTGATAGAGTAGCGACAGTAACTGTGATATAAATGTTTCGAATAAATTAAGTTATTGTCTAGAAGAGTTTTGAATGAATTAGCGAAATTAGTCAAGTGTATTTTCACTACAGTATCCAACTACTTCTAAACTCGAATCGTATACTCACAATCACAAGAAGGTGACACCAATGACGGTCCACAGTAAAATTTTGAATTGACAGTTGACAGTTTGTATCCTATTCTGCAAGAAAATACCAATATGCTTGTGGAAGAAACAATGTGTCCAGGAAGACTTTCTCTACCATTTTCTAGCTCCCACTTTCCATTTATCGGAAAAGGAGGAAGTGTACAATCTTCTTCATAATTCAATGTACTTTTCTTGTCCAACCATTCGTAATAATGCGCAACTCTGGTGAACAGTGCGTTGTCTTGGCTATTACAAAAACCATTCCCAATTCTGGGTGAAATACTCACGATGCCATGGACGTAAAACCTGTTATCCTCAGGATTGGGAAACACCAAACCGCTTCCACTATCTCCTGGACATACGCTTTTGTTTTGCTTGTAAAATCCAGCACACATTTTGTCATCGAAATTATATCGATCAGACCATCCGCTAGGTAGCTCTTGTGTGCAAGTAATCTTTTCTTTGTATGGTATTTTTATAGTTCTCAAGGTGTCAGAAGGTTTGCCATCTTCCGTAATTCCCCATCCAGCCAACTAATAACAATGACAATAATAAGTTTATTCTCCATTCTTGAGTTCGTTATACGTATAGATATATGACAAAAATGAATTATAAAACAATCCCTCGAAGTAAACTTGCACCTAATGGGATTTCTATTGGATTGGTTTCCATAAGGGTATCATCAGCATAATTTCGAATGTCTCCGATAGTCTTAAAATTAAAAAGATCAATCATATATATATACTTATATTGGATAAAAGCAGCCCTGAAACTGTTCCTTGGGGAACTTCGTAATAAATAATTTTAAATAACTAACATGATTGTTGATCTGAACATATTGGATTCTATAGTCAGGATAATTTTTTGATAATTCTAGTATTTTCCCATGGAATCCTGTATTTTCAAGGTTTCTGAACAGATGATTTTCAAGTTCTCTGAATAGATGTGGTTGCGAAACTGTATCAAAGGTCTTTGATTTGTCAAGAAATATAGTCGGAGTTGGTATCTTTTTATTCAGTCATTCATAAATTTTCTGTGTGAAATTACAGATGGCATCTTGTGTTGATATATTTTTCCTGAATCCAAATTGTCTGTTTGATCAAATATTGGATTTTTAATTCTATACTTCAAAATTCTTTCAAAAAATATTGATGTCAAACTTGAAATTAAGATGATAATTTGGTCCCGACTTGTAAATTGATCTGATAACACAAATTCTGAAAACTTTTGGACACTTTCTCTTATCAAAAATTTATTTAATCACGAATTAGGTAAGCTAAGGTTTCATCATCGATAGTCGGTTTCGAATCCGAAATTAAAATGACTTCCTGATGCCTTCATTCAATAGAAAATTCTCCAGAATTGTTCTAAATTATTATCAAGTTTTCATGTGTTACAGAATGGACTAGAGATTAGAACTCAGAGTTCCTTTCGAATGTTAATGAACCTGCATTAATATAAATTATAAGTACACGATAATAAATTTCAATTGATACTAGTCAAAATTCTTTAAAACATATTTTCTTGCTCATTAAACTAATATTCTAACAGAATGAAATATCGCTTCTCTTTCAAAAAATGTGGAACTCAGCGAAATGTTTACAACAATGCTTCATGATAATGTTTTTGTTTTGTTGATTTAAAAAAATTACAGACCTCTCCTATGCTTCCAACATGAGGAAAAATGGTATCGATGTTACTGAAACATGCAGGTTGCACAACTGGACCCAAAGTAAAAAGTGTTTTGGTGACTATCAATGCGATGTCATACTGAAATCGTCGTGTGTCTCCCTTGAATTCTTCATGGACTATCACGCGAGCTACCTGAAATAAAAAAAGTATTTGGACTTTAATTTCTCCAATATTTAGACTGTTGTAATCCAAGGCGCATTGACATTTATTTATTATTTAAAGAAAATGATGTAACTTGAGTATATAAAATATTTTATTGCTAATATCTGTTTGTTCGAAACTCCAAGTATAATCAATCTGAATGAAATTTTGAAAATTTAGGGCGTATTGGTTTTTTTATTTAAAAAAATGTCGCAACTTGAGATTTTTTTAAATATTTTATTGCCAATATCTGTTTCGAGCCACTTTATAAAATGAATTTGAATGAAAATTTTGAGAATTTATTGCGCATTAATTTTTATCGATTATTAAAAAAATGTCGCAACTTGAGAGTTTTTGAAATATGTTATTGCCAATATCTGTATCGTAACATTTTATAAAATGAATTTGAAAGAAAATTCAGAAAATTTGAGCAGCACTGATTTTTATTTTCATTATTAAAAATATATGTCGCAACTTGAAAGTTTTTAAACTATTTTATTGCCAATATCTGTTTCGAGACATGTTTACAAAACCCCAATGGCAAGGAAACCTTGAATTTATACCTACCAGCCTTATTCTGTAGGTATCACATTATTTGTCCGAAATGAGTACATGAATATTTCGAGCTAGACATAATCTATTTGATTGTTTTCTACTCACCTTCAAATATTGGGCATGAACATCTCTTGCATCTCTATATTTGTTGAAATATTTGCCTGCGCCAACCTCTACAGTATCTTCTGATATTGTATTTCCGTATTTATTGGTAACGCAATGAGCAGCTGAAACAGGTTTGAATTAATGTTTTCCATGATTTCCAGAATCCGAAACAATATAACCAAATTTCTCACGAACTCGTGACTTTACACTCAACACGCTCAACATGTCAACATATTTGCTGAAAATTCTACCCTGGATGCAATAAAGAAACGTACCCGAAACGGCCCAAACATGACTCCGATAATTTCAGGCTCAGATTATCCATTTGGGCGGGATGAGCAGTGGCTCAAAGCGGCAAATCTCAGAGAGCGGTAAATGTTTCGAACATACCGTGTATAAAGATGTATTTATTATTTTTCATTAAGTCGGTTATAAAATTGATACTCTCAAAACACAACTAGTCCTCAATTACGCTTGGTCTATTTCTCAAATGGAAAACAATAGTTTTCAATAAGGCTACTGATAGTTTTTTTAGAGAGTCTAAGTTAGGCTTCTGCGGTGCCCAGAGCTAGTGAGGACACAGAGAGAAGTTGGAAAGTAGAGAAATTGAGTTCATATATAGAAAATGGTTCAAGTTATTTGCCCGTATTTATTGTAAATATAGGTATTTTCATATTAATTTATTGAAAATTGAACAACGAGGGATTCATTAAATCATTTCCATCATAATCAAATCCAGAAATGTAAATAGATGAAAAAATGTTGTTTTTATATTTTTCCAAAGTGTTTTCAATCTATAAAGGATCAGAATTTGCCTAGTTAGTCGTGAACAACCCCAATTCCCAACAATATTGACACTTTCTGCACTTTATGTTCAGTAGTGTTTCATTTATTCATTTAGTTACATAACCACATCCATTGCTATAACAGACACATAAATGTACACACCTCCCAAGTAACAATTTCAATGTCAGATTTATTCTAGTTCAATAAAAGTATTATGATGGTTAAGTTACAGCCAATTTGATTCATGCAGGTCATTAATCGGGTTCTAAACACTACTGAAGGCTATAAGATGAAACCATAAATCATTTTGGTCTTTGAACATTTCCGAATCCCTGCTTAGTGGAAAACAAAAGTCAATAGTATTCCCTTGGTTAGAATCATCGACGATCGTCTGTAAAATAGTTGAGTCTGAAACTATTGACGCAAGTATTCCATACATTATCTACAAACCAGCAAATTTCGCGTGTAAAGACAACAATGTGTGACTATCTTCGGATCTTCGCTGGACAATTATCAATTGCTTTAGTATTCCTACGTTCGAAGCGCTATGTAAACTATTATATATACCTTGCTTCCTATATTTTCATTCAAGGGCACGTTCACAATTCTCTGTATTGTGTTTAATGAAAGGAATATTCAGAATCACCAAAGAAATTCTATTTTATTCTATTCTAGATGATTGCCTGACGTTGTGAATACCGCAATATATCTGTAATAATATAACTACTCACCAGTGAGAACTATCCTAGGGTTTATAAGTGTTCCACCACAATTGTTCAAAAGTTCATCCCCATTTTTTATATAGATGGCAGTAATCCATGGATATTCGAATTTTTTTGTGTCTTCACCACCAAATACCAATGGCCTCACTTCATTACTGACTTTTTTCCCACAAACTGAAAAAAACAGAATTAATGAAATAGTACACGAAATCAAATAATCATATTTGAAGAGGCCTGCAGACATATCAGTTGCGATAGTGTGATTTATCACAAAAATTCAAATCGAATTTTGATATACCAGTTCTGGGAAGTATCTTGAACATATATTCAAGTTAATTAAAGGAACAAATTTCGAAAATACGAGGATATATATAAAAATACTCAGCCTACTATAGAAAATTTCAATGTCAAAATATTTTATTACTCAACATATTCTCCTCCTAATTGGATACATTTATTACAGCGAACCTGCAACGTCCCTAGACCTTTCAAAAAAAAATTTCTTCTTGCTCTGCAAACCAGACCTCCACAGCTTTTATTACCTCCTCGTTGGAAGAAAATTTACGACCTTTTAAACTTTTTTTCAGTTGAGGAAAGAGATGATAGTCGGACGGAGCCAAATCTGGTGAATAAGGGGGGTGTTCTAGCAATTCAAACCCTAAATCACGAATTTTTTGCATGGCAACATGAGATTTGTGTGCAGGGGCGTTGTCCTGCAAAAACAAAACACCTTTGGATAGCTTTCCGCGTCTTTTCTCTTCAATTTTTTCCCGTAGAGTGGTTAGTAATGTCGAATAGTAATCTCCAGTTATTGTTCCATCCTTATCCAAAAAATCAATCATGATTACTCCATGGCATTCCCAAAAAACTGAAGCAAGAACTTTTCCAGCAGATTTTTGGACACGAAACTTCTTAGGTCTTGGAGAACCAGAGTGTCGCCATTCCATCGATTGTTGCTTTGTTTCTGGATCGTAAAAATGTACCCAAGTCTCATCCATAGTAACAATTCGGTTTAAGAAGTCTACATAGTTTTCAAATCGAGCACAGATCGAACGCGATGCTACAACCCTTGCACGCTTTTGGTCAACATTAAAACATTTGGGGATCCATTTTGCAGCAATTTTTCCCATGTCCCAATTGACGTGGACATATTTATTCTTTTAATTTAGGTATCTCTGGTTTACTTTTTTGACGTCAAACTTTACACTGACACTTCTAATAAGTTATTGTTCATTGCTATGGTAACGCAATATTTTGTTTATGCAGGGAACTGGTCTAGGCTAACTAGATATCAATACATTCTTGTATGTGATGGTGCACGATGATGAAACGGTAAAATCGGTAAAGTCGAAGTACCCTTTCTCTTCACACTTTTCCACCAATTGGAAAAATCAGAAAAAAAAACTGTTAGAAAATAACTACTTCCCTGACTAATACCACGACTGACATTGAACTACATTTGACAGATATTTGTGCAACGTTCTTCCAAGAATACCCAATTGCAAGTGCGTATCTTGAAATTAATCAGTAGATTATCCTTTATTTGGTTGGGAATGACCACCTGCAAACATGCATATTCCGAGGTTTTGCCTCTCATCAGTGACAGGGTTGGTCGGACAACTTTGTAATTGTCCTGTCCCTGCCAAATGAATAATTATCAACTGTTCAACTAATATTTCCCACGGATGAAACTACGGCCCACAACTGAGTGGGTCGCAGCGCCATCTGCACGGAAAATCAAGAACCAAACCGCTCTTATGCAGCACAAACTCCGGTAATGGTAAACTGTAATATTTCTAACGAATTCGAAAGGATGTTCCGGAGAGTAGCAACATAGTGAAATTAATACAAAGTACCCTTCTCTCCAAGCGTTTCCACCAAGTGGAAAAATAAGGGCATATACATCTGTCAGAAAACAACTACTTCCCTGGCTAATACCACGACGGACACATGCATGTCTGTAGTTGGTCATTCCCAGGATAATCTTCCGTTCAATTACAAGATGCAAGCACTTGCAATTGGGTCGTTTTGGAAGAACGTTGCACAAATACCTATCAGATGTAGTTAAATGTCTTTAAAGCAATTTCCAAGGACAATGCTCTTCTGAAATATCATTAATTGGTTTATTGTTAGCATTTTTATAAAGATTTAGGAACAGGACTCGTTCTTCCAACGAGGCATTGCCCTCTAATATTTAACAAAACCTTTTTGGTTTATTCTTTATTGTTTTCTGAACATTGTAAATTTTTAGCGGAAACCATAACATACAAATGAATCATGGTACATCGCGAATCATGTGAAATTTCGTTAATTTACATATCATTAGTTTTCAATTTCGATCGATTATGAACACTGCTGACTCACCTGGTTGACAAACTGGTTTTGGAAAATCCCAAGCACCTCCTCTACAATAGAGGCTTTGTTTGCGACCTAAAGCTTCGTAATATGGAATACATTGGTAGGTTAAATATGTTCCCTCTGTGGCTTCGCTACAGCTGATTGCATTTCCAGTTACATCTTTGCATTTCAAACTGGTTGTCGGTGTAGAGTACAAGGGCGGGCATAGTTCTTAGAAAAAAAGGATATAGAGTTTGTAATGTATTGGATTATTGTCTAGACCGTTCAACTGATTATGGAGATCATTTCACCATATCACAATTATTATAAAATGGCCAAAGGCTGTTACAAGTTTGCTTCTTAGTACATCATTTGAATTGCGACAAACTTGTAAAGTTGGATTGCTAACAATACGAGTATTCCATAAAATATAAACATGTTTTTTTTCTGATTGCTTCGGCCTTTACTTGATTCTAATTAATTCCAAGAAAATAAATTTATTGAATTATTCAAATCCAATTGGTCGTTGAGTAATGATTCTAAATGAATAATCTTCAGTCCTTTATTTTCTAAACGTAAACTTCTGAAATCTTCATCAAAATTATGGTTTTCATCTAGAATATGATCAGCATAATTTTTAATACATAGATTTGATAATAAATGATACATATAGAATATCTTTATTATTAATTAGTATTCTTGAGTATTCAGCAACTAAAGAATGTTTATAATATGTTTCAATTAATTGCCACATGTTTCATTTGTCATAACCTGTTTTTGAAATTGATGAAAAACAAAATTCCTGTATTGAGAAGAATATCAAGATTTTTCATACTGAATTTCAATAATGTAAAATAACTTCAAAACATACTGTGCAAGATAGTTTGCGGACACAATCTTAATAGATATATCAACAAAACTGTACAGTTTCATCATCTCAATAAAAGATTATTATCATTCTCAATTTAATTATAATCTTCTTCAATATTTCAATAATCGCAATATTCATTCCGTTAACGGAACGTGTTCTGAAGGTTATTTGAATAAATGTTGACGATCGTATATCTGATAATCATATTAATTCAACTGATATAGTCCTCCCGTACAAACAGCGCAAAAAAATATTAGCTGAACGTTGAAACTTCGTAAATTTCAGATCATCGTCATATAATTGATGAAATAATCAACACCTGGTAAAGTTTTTCCACAAAAACATACTTTGCAATGCTTTCTGTAACAACTAGCGAATGTTACTCTAAAACATACTAGTTTCACGGTTGATAATAATAATAATAATAGTTTTTATTGACAGTTCAAAATTTCCCAGACAGGCCCTGTCTCCGAAGTTTCGATACTTCCGGAGGGCGCGCTGGATCATTTACCACAGTGACCACTCCCCACGTCTCTACGACATCCAGATGATGTAGAATGCTTCTGTCTACGAGCTGAACGTCCTTCCCGTATTCCTCGCATCGTCCTCTTTTGAGATGAACCATAGCACATTTGTCGATCCCAAAATCCATTTCGATAGCATGCGTGTACTCCTTTATTTCATGTCTAGTTGGACAACATGCCATTCGCGGAAATCCTCTGCAGCGTGACTTGTTTTAGGGTCCCCGCAAATTTTTCGAATGCAATTTAGAATGCCCCACAAATTCTATTACATAAATTTTATCAACTTTTATGAAGCGATCTGAAAGAAATCAGCAGTGAGGGTCAAAATTTTATGACGTCAAGAGATTGAATGGACTATCTATTAACTAAGAGAATTTCGCAGTTGAAACTAATCATTCGAAAATGTAAAAAATATCTACTGATAACCTTTCTCGCTTATAAAAAATATATTATCGATATGAGAAGAGGAGAATATGCGTTCTGCTGGCTCAACTAGTTCTGATATATGAGGAGAGAGGTTTTATGCTTAGGGGTATAACGGGTGGTATCCAGATTAAAATTCAACACTGGCATGTCAAAATACTTCTCACAATTAATATTGAGTAGATGTTCAGATCTTACCAACTACTATTCAGAAACGGCGGATGTAAGAAAAGGTGTCCCACGGGGCTCCATACTTGTCATATATTATTCCTTGTCTATATCAACGACATTGTAACTTCAGAACTTCAGAATCTGGCGGTTAATGTTAATGAAAAACGCATTATGAATACTTCTGACACATTCAAATTCCTAATCCTGATTTCAGATCACATAAAAGAACTGAATGTGAAATTGAGTAGAGCTATTTTTGCTATTAGAACAACCAGAACGAGCACGAATATAAAAGTTAACAGTCAACAATACGTAAGTACTCTCATAGTCTGCTATAATACGGTAATGAATTTTGGGGCATAGGTGTTGAGTCTCCTTCCACATTTATAATACGAAAAAGGCCATTCAGAATAATTTTTGATTTGAGCTGTGGATCAATTTGCAAATCTCAAAATATTCACTGCTATGGATGAAATACATTTATCCACAACTGGCAAGTTATAATACTTCTGTTTACAAACGTTTCTTAAAGTCAATAAAAAATTAGTGTCTTATGATCATAGAGTCATATTGATCTGACACGGAATAGAGAATTAGTTGACTTCTGTTTGTATCGTTTAAGTCACTCCTTTTCTATATCTTAACCGTTTGTCAACAGAACTGTTGTGAATGTCAAGCACTAACACTCGAGCTAATCTCTCGTGTTGCTTTCCTTTCGTGTTTTATATGGCTAGTAAGACACTTATATATATATGAGGAATAATTATCAATAACATGAGCTCCTGATATTACAAATATGGAAAAGCACGAAATAATTGAGATGATTCATTGATAAAACTTACTCAAACATTTGGGCATTCTCTTGAGACTCCAGTTTGAATCACAGAGTAAGTATGAGTGTTCAGGGGTTAATTTATATCTTCGATTACATTGAAATTTCAATCCGGTATCGTGTTCCACTTCATCTCCAGGTCTTCCATCTCCATGTATTACAGTCCAGTTTCCGTTTTCTGGGTATGGTGGAAGTGTACAAGTGAACCTTGAAAAATGTATTGAAGAGAGTATTTTAATATGGAAACTGGATGTATTGGAATTAGTGGCTACAGAAAATTCTGTATCATATGAATCGTTCAATTACATCATTTTAATCATTTATAAATAAACTGAAAATTCAGATATATAAATCGAATAAACTGCAGAAGTGCCCTGTAATCTTCACTGATCCCTAAACTAAACTCTGTTTCATTTCAACTCCAACTCATATTTCTAACTTGTTCGTCCGCCAAAATTTCATAATTTATTCAGTTCCTTAGTAGCATCGAGAATTCCTGTAGCATCTGTTTCCTTCGTGATTCAAACTCCAACTTACAGGGCAATCGAAGTTCCATTCCAAATATAATGCTAGCTAGGGTTAGCTTGGTTGGATCATTAACAGCTGCTGTATATACCAACAGAAATAGTGAATATGCACAGTTATTTTCATGAATTTCGATAAACTTAGAGCGATGTTCTTCCATGGTTTCATTAAATCTTCCAACTATGCCATCCGACGAGGAGTAGAGTGCTGTTATTCCAGTCCTGCTGTTCACAAACTTTCCTAAATATTATTTACAGAAATTTCTTCCAAGCTCTATAGGTACTATAAATCTTGAGATCAAGTTGTTCATCAATAATCCAGCTATTTTGGATAATTCTTAGTCCGAAAAGGCATAGTCTTCTACCAATTTTCTTAAATAATCCATGGTAACAAGAATACATTTGTGGACATCATCCGTCACAGGAAATGGCTCAGCCTCATTATTGGCAATCCGCTCGATGGAGCATCAACATTGTATTTTTCAATTCCAGAAATTCTCATCGTCAACTTTCTCGATTCGACAATGACATTGAACCTAGTTTAACCACTACCTGACCTTGACCGAATTTCATTAACCTCATGAATCAAAACTCCTTTCGGTTCATGATTAAAATAAATTGGTAAATTGGCGATTTTCCATGAATAGAGTCCTGAACTCGCTCAAGTAACTCATTCTCCACAAACAAGGAGGAAGTCTCACTGGAAGTCGCTTTTCTCTCTACTCCAGGTGAGTTTCGTTCTCTCGCTAATGTTGGAAGTCCTTGATTTTTGGTCAGTTTCTTGATCGGGTATAATGTGTGCCGCCATTCATTCGTCTCCAGATAATTTCGTTCTTCCGATATTGGTGACTTTTCTGTAGCATTTGAACGACTGCCATGGTCTTCTAGTGTCTCTTTCAGTTGAACTTGGTTATCTTCAATGCCTGAAATATCATAGTAATCTAACTAAGCCACAAATGTGTCATAGGCTTCCTTCAGTTCACTCTGTTTGATGGCATTTAAAGTTGTTTTCTACTCCATCAAAATGTTGATCACCCAATTACTTAACTATACTACACTGACGAAGGCCGAAAAGCTTGAATCACGTGTTTATGATTGCATCTCTGGACAAATCAGCCATATCATTTTCGTTTTTCATATATTCTCTCACTAGCCCACTTTGATGATTATGTTAGGTAAATATTATTTTTCTACAAGCGTGCGTGATTCACCTATCCTCTAAAGTTGTTTCGGGTGAGTTTTTTTTCGTCCTACTTGGCTCAACGACTCGGCCAACATTTGCGGCGTTAGGGTAATGGCAATCGCATAGGGAAAAGGTACTCTTTCCGTACTCATTATGATAATAACTATTTTCAAAATTGCGGTAACAGTTGAAAGTAATGCAAATCCAGTAGCGTAATCACATTTCTTTTAATAAATTGCTTACACATTTTTTGGATATGTAGTTATGAAACAAATTAGAAGTGGGCCTTAAAATTTGTCTACGTTAGATTTGTCAGGTCAGATTGATACGGCTAGTATTTTACAATAAACTGTTTTTTTTTCCTTTTATTTCATGAAAACCGTTTTGGTTCAGATTTTTTTGTTCATTCATATATCAAATATATTGGTTGTCTTACCTGTCCTCTTGCTTATTTAGAATTGTTACTTGGCTGTAGTATTCCGTTGAAATGATTTCAGAAACAATCTGGGAAAAAGTGAAACCTGAAAAAAATGGATTGTTATACTTCCATCATTTTAAATTTTACATAATATTACAATGAACATGCCTACATCAAATGTTCAGTATGCATCCAAGTAGCCAAGCTCTCCACACTATAAACCCAAATTGACTTTCTTGTTTCAACTTGTATTTGTTAATATTTTTTTAATTTCATTGAAATTAGTATTAATTCATTTGTCATTTATCATTTCATCAACTCGAGTTTGAAATTCAAGAAATATATACTATGCAAAACACCAAAACAACGTCAAATTCACTAGACAGGCGTTTCGTCAAGTAATCGATTAAAAATGCAGGTTTCGATCGATATCTGCCATCACATCCTTGCGCCCCCCCTTCGAACATTGCTATGTTTATTTGTGACGAGACGTTGGCCCAACGCCTGGCAAAGTTTTTCTACAAGAACATATTTTGCAATCAATACTTCTTGTAATATCCACCATATTTTAATCGATTATAGGTAACTATCTGTATCACGGTTCACCCCATCATCAATGTAGACCCGGTCAGGACGGAGAGCTTATACTCAATGCATATCAAAAGACAATCAATTTCCAATCGGTTTCGTCAACTGCTCCTACGATTGACTAACTTTATCTTTTCAAGACCCGGGATTCTGAGACTTCGTGCGAAGTTTATCAGTTTCCTGGGAGCTAAGTTATTGATGTCTTGCAGAAGAGCGCTGAGCATTCGCAAAGCAGATTTTTAGGTTTCCTTGGCGATAGGCTCACTATAAATATTTTTTATTCACGTCTTGGAGAAGGATAATTATTTGAAATTAGTATTAAAACATTCTTAAAGTGTATCCTATTCAAGGATTATTCCAGATTATATTCTGTTCATATATCTGCTTCAGTACTGACAACTGAGTGACAATGACAAATGAATTGTTGGGAAATGGAATCGAAATTAAAGATATATGACATTTACAGCCACCCCCTTGAATTACAACTATCCGCAATCAAATATATTCAATATGAATGTCCACTTGTGATACCTGATTGAATAGCTGGTAGAAAATGAGCTATCCTCCCCCCTCATGGAAATGAAATAAAATGATTTATTTACCTGATATTTTCAAATTATAAGTTAGTGATCGATGGAATTGATATTTTTAGATATACCTACTTAAAGTAGCATTATTAAAACATGATCCCATCATGAAAAATATTCAAATAGTTTTTTTTCATTTGGAACTGTGTGTACTCGACGAAAGGCAACATTTGCCGACACCCTATTTTATAAGGAATAATCGAAAATTATTTTTGATCGATTTTCATCAATATTTTTTTTTAAGCAAACAAAATATAAATATAAGTATCTTTCGCAGATTTATGTTTAGTGGGGAGGAGTACAATGATTTTCGAAGACAGATGTATGATTACCCAGAATTTGAAAATATCTATTCAGGTAAATATTCATAAATGGACTTTGGGACTGTTTCTTCATCCACAATCATATTTGTAAAACTCAATTTACAAAGATACTACTTTGGGCAACTACAGGTTTGTTTTGGTTTCTTTCGCATATTCCAGTTTAGGATGTCTGCTCAACAAAAATGTGTCAGAAGTTAACTGAGCTACTACTTTGGATGGTTTTTGGTCCGTTCTAACTTAGAACCAAAACATGCACTGTTCCTGGATATTATAAAATTCCAAAACATTGAGGTTATAACACATATGGAACAGGTTAGGTATAAACTTTTGGATGCGCAATGACTAGAACAACAAAAGTGTGATTTTGAAGTTTTTGTTAGAAAACATTTGAAGTAGAGAATGTGGATGTGATAACTAAAAGCTACATCGTAATGTAAGAAAAGAAAATTGGAGATGTAAAACGGCACTCACCCACGAAGGTCAGAACTATCAACAAACTATTTCTGAAAGTTTCATTCATCATTCAACCTACGAAAAACGAACGCGAATGCGTCCTGTTCAAAAATCATCTAAACAAACAAAAACAAATACAATATCACTGGATACAAAATCGTGTTCTGGCCAATGCTTGTTGGGATTCCACCTCTGGTGAACTGGTTGTGAGTTAAACTCCAGTAGCGTGACAACATTTAAACATAATGATATTCATTTGTAAATATAAATGAATCTAATTCACATCACAAATAAACATAGTTATTCATTGTCCCCAATACCAAATTACATTTTTCAATATTTAATAATTGTTTGATTGTATTATTGTTAATTAGAGAATCACCATTAAATGAAGGCATATACCACAATGTCAATTATTGAATATATCGAATAATGAAACATCACAATTGTGAAAAAGCAACAGATCAAAAGTTTACAAGTGGGAAATTGATAGGCTATGAAATCGAAAGTCTTTCAGTTCGACTGGTCGAATCATGCAGTAGCGTCCCCCAACCAACATAAGGGGTAACTTCAAGGTGAGGTAAGCCCCAAATTTTTGTTTACTTATAGAATAGTGTTTATTTCGTAAAAAAAGGAATACATAAATATCATTTCATTAAAAAAAAAACAACAAAATAAGCACATAAAATATCTCACTGAAGTTTTCACTTGTTAGTAAGATGGAACACATAGGTATTCCTAAAATATAAACATATCAAACAGTCATAAAAATATAAATCCATGTTTTGCTGAAATATAAATATATGTTTTTATGATGGCACATATTTCAAATTTAGTACGAGAGGTGGACAAGATCAACAAAGAAGTGGGGAAGATCAAGGAGAGGCTGAAGACAATACATATACATTTCACACAAGCGAGCACCTTTTTTGGAAATATTTCACCAGTGAGAGGTTATTTTAATACATGTACTGACATATACAGGGTATACCACGATATGTATATGAGAAACTACTGGAAGCATTATTCTGAAAATGTGTATAGAGTGTTCCGAGGAGTTCGTTTCAGTCAAAATATTTTCAGTTATCCACTACTTCTAGTTATACCGAAAGTGAATCCCAACTTTGTTTTTTTTTTCTGTTTGAATGGAACACCATGTTTCTCTATCTTGTGAAAAATTATTTGAAATTGGAATACACTTAAAAATTCACTTGGCAACAATGCACAAGGATTTGACGTTCTAACTTGATGATTCGTGGTCTGATTTTTTTGTTGATATCTGGTAAAAGCTATCTAATGAAAGAGTTCTTACAGAAAAATTCTGAATTGCTTATTTAAATTGTCGTGCGTCGATGTAGGGATTATTCAAAAGTGCCTGGTTTCGTTTTATTCTTTCCAGTGGCTACGTAAGCATATTTTTGGACCTTCCTGTTTAAGGGATCGAAACCATACTTTCATTCAGGTACGCAATCATCACACATTTTATTCGTCAAGCATTTGATAATCCTATGTGTCTTTTAGGTGCCTTTTAGTTAAGTCTATGGGTATTTGATACCTTGTGCCATTGTAAACCCTTTGCACAGGATAAGAACATCGGAATGAGTCTACCGAAAGTTTATTTCACTCAGTGAATACCTACCTTCCTGGACACAGGTACGTATGAGGTCATTCATTCATAGAAAATTCCAATAATTACTTGGTATGAGTACGGACAATGAGATATCAATTGTAATCACCATTGAGTAACACTTTACTAATTATGCCTCTCTTAATTTTTATTTGGTTTATCATTTAGTGTTCGGTGAGTTGGTATGTTGTAAATTTTAACAAAAACAAAACGGACCTAGCACCAACCCTTGGTATATACTATGAACTCATTAAATAGTTTTAGTCAATCTTTAGGGTTTTGGGAAAAGAAAGAAATCACTATACCGGTGCATTTCGTTGGCAGGGTGGTTTTAGAAAAATTGAATATGAACTGGAAGGAAATATTAATTAGGTTAACATGTTATCCGCAATTTTCTTTTCCTAGGGTTTTTTTCGTTGGGGGGGCAGTCAGCCTTGTTGACGGCAGCTACGCTCAGACTTGGATGCCTTCCGTCGCTTGTAACTACCCAGATCATTCTATGGTTCTATTCCTATTTCTGCAAAGACGTCGGCGATACCAGGGTGCTTCCAGAGTAGTCCTGAGTCATTCAACTTCCGAGGGAACATACGCAAGTTTTTAATTGGATTTAATCATTTATAGATTACTTGCTTTTCCTGACTTATGTGCTTTATTAGCAGTAGTAGCTTACAGCTCATTGTAGCTTACTGGCTTATAATTTACTAACTTTGAATAGCTGATTTGATTTATTACCGATAGTCTTATAGCTTACTAGCTCTCCCTAACGTATGTGCTTTATGAATAGTAGTCTTACAGGCTTACCGGATTGTAGCTTACTGGCTTATACCTCACTATATTTTTCTACTGTATTTGATTTATTATTTTCTCTAACTTATGTGCTTTATGAAAAATAGTCGTACAGGCTTACCTGTTTGTATCTCACTGGCTCATAGCTTACTATATTTTTCTAGAGTGTTTGATTTATTATTGATAGTCTCACTAGCTTTCTCTAACTTATGTGCTTTATGAAAAGTAGTTTTACAGGCTTACCTGATTATAGCTTACTTTGTAGCTTACTAGCGTAGTCTATCAAACATGGTCTATTATCATTAATTATACTAGTTTATTCTAGCTTATCTACTTATTTATCGATTGTCTTATAGTTTTACCTAACATACGCTTTATGATTGATAGTCTTACGTGCTTTCATGATTCTAGTTTATTGGCTTATAGCTCACTACTTGCTTGCTTGTTGTAAAAATTTCTTTTGTAAAGCGGAAATTGAAAGCGTATATTTTTACTTGTTTTATTGCTATCGCTCACTGGTTAGCAAGAATTCCTATCCACAACACTTCCCAATAGGCAATCCGCATGAACCAATCAGAACTATCCTGGCCAAGGCGGTATATTTGAATCGATGCTAAGGCGGTATAGTAGTCCCAAGTATTCAACAGCAAGGTTAGTTTGATTAGGTTAGATCATGTTCCCTTCTTTTTTCATTTTTAAGCTATAAAAGAAGGAAACATGATCTAATCTAACCAAACTGGACCTTTATATCCAAGTTGATCCTCAACGTAACCTAAAATTACATTGCACACCACGCAGGCGCAACTAATATAGAGTTTTGATTCGTCCATGCGGATTGCCTATTGGGAAGTGTTGTGGAGAAGAATTCTTGCCACTGGTTATATTGTGCCAATATATTTTTATTATTCATTTCTCTTGGTGGACTTTTACAGAATACTGAAGTTCAACAGTCACACATGGATTATTCTGTTATGTATGTTTACTTTGAAGGTAAAGTGACATCATATTAAAAATTGTATTACGAGTGTTTTTTTATTACCATTTGGAAGGTTGGTGGTACTGTTATATACTGAAGGTATTTGTGGGCTTGCAAATTTACCTGGCGCCCCCCTCCCAAAAAAAAAGAAGTTTACGAACTGATGTGAAGCCGCAAATACCAACTGACAATTTGTTGGTAGGTCAGATGCAATGTGTCTGGCATAACCGGAAGGGTACAAGGTAATCACTAATACTGTTCGTGTTATAAAGGAATCATTATAGATTCTGAAGGGTGAGCTTGGAATTCATGTAGCTGGTACTATTATGGGTCCACACTTGACCGTTGACAGCTTGGATCATTTTCTACAAAACATTTCAATATGCTTGGGAAAGTATCGGAGAAGTCTTTCAGAAACGATTTTGGGATGCCAATATTAATTCTTTGGAAAGGGGGCAGTTTACAATATTCTACATGGCTCATTGTTATGCTCTTCCGGAAAATTGACTTTTTTCAAATAAAAATTTTTTGATTGAAAGTCACACAAAATGCCTCCTCCTTAATGCCGACACTTTTTTCATAAGCTGATCTACTCAATTTCACAATTACTAACACCAAAGACAACCGTTTCACACAAAAATTTCACCACTTGTGTCAGTCTTCTAAAGTGTTCATTTTGGCTGTACTTGCTGGTTTCTTCCTCTGTTTGTCAAAAAGCTATGCGAAATTGACCTTTCATCTTTTATTCGGACTACAAATAGTTTATCTTCTAGAGCAAACATAATAAAATTATTTTTTTTTGTAAAATTTGTTTTTACGATTCACCTAGGTTTTCGGAGAAAACCCCTCGAAGCAGAGCTTGTACGAGGAAGGGAGATCCGGGCCCTACAGTTTGAATAAAAGTGAAATTCGAACCACTTTAGCTCAGTGGCAGGCTGTCCCGGGGATCGAACCCAGGTCGTCTGGGTGGGAGCAAAATTCGCTAACACCACGACCACTTTACTTATTGCTTTTGATGATCACATAGCAACTTTTTTTAGTGGCTGTCCCAGTAGAAAACAAATTTTGAGTGAGTCCTGAAAATTTTTAAGTCTTCTATGCTCCCACCGTTTATAAACAAGGGCATCGATATAAATTGTTCCAAAATCAAGAAGTTTTTCATTCTATGCTACTTTGATAAGTCTCTCAGGCTGACATTCTCCAAATTCCATAAACCAATCTATTCATGTGTTGAGATGCACCTAAGTCCGATTTCATTACATTTTTAATGGATGATATAAATTCAAACTCATATATGTTTCTGTTATTCGCATTTATTGATTTCATTACTACATTCTTGCTCTCAATAACAAAATTGCTTGCTTTTTTCTTTCTGCAATGGTCATGTCATGTTTTCTGGCATATCTTTGAAATGTTTGCTTATGATTTTTGACATTTCTTCATCGTGGAATTTATTCAATTGATTCTTCTCCAGTTGAAGACGGGCTGGTATATTATCCATATCACGATCTTCTCTGATATCATACCACACTGTCTTCAATTTTTTAAATCTTGCAGTCAAACTGCTGAGGGTACGCACCAATTTAATATTGTCGCACAATTTTTTTTCTTCGTCTTTTGCCAACTTTAGACACGTATGTTACTTCGTTTTCGTCTTCATTAATTTTCAAGGCAAAATATTCTTTACACTGGTTCATGACACTAGTTTGCTTTTTTCTCATGGATGCTAGTTAATTTGTCCCATATTTCTTTGACGTCATTACAAATTGGTAACAACTATGCATGTTTCGTTTCAATAGCTCCAATAAGTACTGCCATAGGTTTTCCATCGTGTTTCAACCAAATTGCTTTATCTTTGGTTTTGTCGGGCATTTCTGAAGCACCAGT
This sequence comes from Chrysolina americana, assembly GCA_958502065.1. Lineage (NCBI taxonomy): Eukaryota > Metazoa > Arthropoda > Insecta > Coleoptera > Chrysomelidae > Chrysolina > Chrysolina americana. The sequence continues at coordinate 14,245,840 of OY293413.1, forward strand.
CACCAAATCAAGAATTCCTGGGGAATGTAGAACTGTTTGAATTTGAAACTTCCACAGTCTGAAGTTTTCACCGATAAAGCAGGTTTCTCTGCTCCGTATTCATTTTCGGCGAATTTTTCTATAATTATAGATAGGTTCAGCGACACAAATCTTCAATACCTCTAGGATAGTAAACGATTTAATATGGTATGTAGCACTATCTGACCCCATATCGTATTGGAATACTTCGTAAAAATACAAGTTTTTGAGTAAAACCTTTATTACAACTTATTGACAAAAGACAAGACAACCAACAACTTGAATATCAATATTAGAAATCACTAACAAAGTAATCTATGCCATCTAACTATATTGACGGTGTACAATATTCAACAGTAGTTACCTACACAATGACACAAAAAAAAATTATACAAGAAATGAAGTTTCGGTGGTTTTCGGGTTTGTTAGTCGTGGTCTCGAGGTAATTCTTCCTCTGAAGTTTCGTCTACATCTACATCGATGTGTGTTATTTTGTGAAATTTTTTGTGTAGGTAAACTTTTACGACTGGTAATCAATGAACTTTCAGTAGTTTTCGAGTTTGTAGTCATGGTCTCGAGGTAATTCTTCCTGACGTTTCGTCTGCATCTGCGGTAGACATTACCAAAGGCGGTGCGGTGACGGCCGAAGTGTTCGTTTAAGATAAGGTGTCTACGTGCTGATTTTTTCTTCTATTGTGCTCACCATAATAGGGAGCGTGACTTCATGCTGCTGGTTTACTGTATTCCATCACCTGTTTTGGATTTTGTGTTCGATCATTACCTCTTGAAACTGAAAAGAGAGAAGCTTGACAATCTTGTCTGATATATTCTTGATGTCAGCAGAAGTGCTATTATTTGTGGTGTGCGTAGTTCTGTGTCCTCTGTTCTGTTTGTGTTTATTTCAAGTACGGCCCGCTTTAGTTCTTGCGGAGTTTATTATTACCCAAAACACTTTCCAAGAGACTAGACTCTTCATTGAGATGTTCTGGTTTATATATTTGTATAGCCCGGTCTGTCAGTGTTTTTATCACTCCACTTTTATGCTTTGGATGGCGATTTGACACTGGATAGGACCTCAGGGTATTACCCGCGAATTTTCAAAGATACCATTGATATTAAAAAACAATTGAATAATTTCAACCAAAAGGAAGGAGGTCTTTTAGTAAAACGTGGAGGCAGGTAATTAGAGAGACCAAAACAAAATTTTTCAGATTCAGGCAATAATGATAAAAAAGCAGATATCGGAATTCAGTGAACAAGCGGAATAAAGGTTCAATGACGTCACGTCCCCTATTAGGGTGCGCAAAATAGAAGAAGCAATCTGCACACCTTCCGTTACTGCACCGCCTTTGAAAATGTCTACTGCAGATTCTGATGCTTTGGATGACGATTTGACACTGGATAGGACCTCAGGGTATTACCCGCGAATTTTCAAAGATACCATTGATATTAAAAAACAATTGAATAATTTCAACCAAAAGGAAGGAGGTCTTTTAGTAAAACGTGGAGGCAGGTAATTAGAGAGACCAAAACAAAATTTTTCAGATTCAGGCAATAATGATAAAAAAGCAGATATCGGAATTCAGTGAACAAGCGGAATAAAGGTTCAATGACGTCACGTTCCCTATTAGGGTGCGCAAAATAGAAGAAGCAATCTGCACACCTTCTTCCGTTACTGCACCGCCTTTGAAAATGTCTACTGCAGATGCAGACGGAACGTCAGAAAGAATTACCTCAAGACCATAACTAACAAACCCGAAAACTACTGAAAGTTCAGAGATTACCATTCGTAAATGTTCACCTTATAAAAAAAATGTCACAAAATAACATACATCGCGTCACTGGCATGACAGCAGCTGAGCGTGTTCTCATTGTTTGGTAACTCTCTGTGTTCATGAGCTGTAACGCGAATAGAAGTACGTTTTCTCTAGTTTGGACGTTATTTAAGGGGAGGCGATAAGTGACAGGCCCAACCTAATTTTTTCATCCATCCACTCATAATAATGTGCCACTTTCGTGAAAAGCGCGTTATTTTGGTTGTTGCAAAAACCATTAACACTCGTGGGTGAAATGCTAACGATGCCATGGACATAAAACTTCTTATCCTCAGGATTAAGAAACACCAAGCCGCTTCCACTGTCTCCTTGGCAGACGCTTCTGTTTTGTTTATAAAAGCCAGCGCACATTTTGTCATCGAAATTGTATCTGTCAGACCACTCTTCAGAAAGCTCCTGTGTGCAAGTAGTCTTATCCTTGTAAGGTATACTCAGTGTCTTCAAGGTGTCTGATGGTTTTCCATCTTCCGTGACTCCCCAGCCTGCCACCTGGAATAACAATTATATGTCAATTTTTTACCCGAACCCACTTGAATACAGATGTTATAAATCACTGTAAATTTTTATCTTTCTGTCATAACAAGCTATATATCAGATCAAGTCGACGAGACAACACGCGTTTTGGTGGCGGACTACGTAACAGCCAATAAACTCTTCACGCCGCAGTGCGGCAAATGGACACAGATTTAAGACGAGCTCACCACCCACTAAATCAAGGCGTGCTGTTCACCATTAAACAACACTCACTGTCTTGATAGAATACGAATGCTGATGGATACGACGAAATCACTAGTGAGGTGGGCGAGAAGCATCGCAGAAAACATGAAGTTCCGCGATAATCCTTATCACTTATTCCAAGAGCCTCCACGTGTTGTAGATAACCCGCCGTGTCGCTGATCGTGAGGAAACGTTCTGGAAAATTATCTATCCGCAAATTAATGTAGATACTCCTGCTCTAGAGCAGTTCGAAGCTTTCTGCAGCCTCAGCTCAATGACCTGCGCAATAAATGTTTTAGGATAGTTAGCCACATCTTATACATGCGAATACTATGAATCTACTCATCGACAGATATATCACGCAGGACTCCGTGCCGTACAAGCATAACCTTTCAGTGGCCTGGATCGATTACCGCGAAGCATTTAATATAACATCGCCTGAGCTCATCATGCATTTGCTCAGATGCCTTGCGGTACCGGATCAAATAGTGAGATGTCTTGAACAGCTGATGCTGTTCTGAAGAACTCACTTCACTATTAGATCTGATCAAGTCAGAGTCCAAACAAAGCAGATTATCTTTGGAACGGGCGTGTTTCAGGGAGTCTCTCTCAGCCCTCTTCTGCATCTTCCTACTGCCATTGTCCGTTGCACTACGGAAAACCTGCGAATACAACTGCTGAGCCTAGCAACCTGAGGCATACGGTCACCCCTCTTATTTACATGGATAACCTCAAACCATATTACAGTCCTTAAGCTCGTAGACGGATTCATCTTGCATCATCTTGATGCTGGAGAGACGTAGGTGGAACAACGCAACTCTCGAGAGAACCACATTTAAAAACTCTACACGACAAGTGTCAGCACAAACTCTGACAGATCTGGTCATCAGATCTGCCGAGGATGAACAAAGTTGCTGCAACTACTATGCTTGCTGTTTCGATTCTACTCCACTTATGAAATGTACTCAAGAGAAGCTGCGATCACTCGACGTGAAAACTTGCAGAATAATACATACTTGCATCCTAAATCATCCGTTTCACGGTTATACTTCCCCAGACAACGGGAACTTTTGATTTTGGTGTGTTTACATAACAGTATGGTTCTGGATGGAGCATGTAAAGTCATAAGGAGTTCAGATCCCCTTCTCTGCATTGTCTGCAATAATTTAAAAGCAGGAAAGCAGCCACCCATGTCACCGATGAACTCGGGCGCATATTCGACACTAAATGGACGAACCCAAACTCTGTCACGGAGTTGGAACCCGTTCAGCTACTTCTTCAAAGACAATGAAACAATGAAACCTAACCTTCGCCTTCCCCAGGTCATGTAGGCTGGAGTTTGGAACACCCTCTTCTACCGTAGTCGACTGATGGGTATAGAGGTCCCTGATACATACATGTCAAAATACAAAAATTATTACCGATGAACTCGGGCTCATATTCGACACTAAATGGACGAACCCAAACTCTGACACGGAGTTGGAACCCGTTCAGCTACTTCTTCAAAGACAATGAAGACCTTGACTTATGCAGAAACCTAACCTTCGCCTTCCCCAGGTCATGTAGTCTGGAGTCTGGGACACCCTTTTATACCGTAGTCGACTGATGGGTATAGAGGTCCCTGATACATACATACATGTCAAAATACAAAAATTATTACAATGCTCGTTATTTTTCAAAATTTTCCCGGATTTTCTGTTCGTAAGTTTTTGTTATTTTTTTGTGGGGTTTAACACCTTCCGATGATTTTTTGCTGTCATTTTCCACGTCCAAAAGCTTCGGATGAATTTCCGAATCCTTAGGCATTCTTTATTCATCCGTCATATGAACAGGAAGGTGAATTATTTTTTAAATTAACTCAGTCCCATGTGACTTTATTATCGCTATTTGTTTTCCAAAAGGAGGATTTGAATTTTTCTTCCCATTGTCAACCAAGTAACATTTGTATACCAAATGACATTGCAATTGGTTAGGGGGAATTGGTCTGAAATTCATTCACAAGATTTAACCACATACATATGACATTTAATAATAAAAAAATATGAATATATACTAGGTAACAGTAAGTTGAATAGAAGCTTGTAATATTATGAAAAAAAAATTACAAACCTCTCCTATACTTCCAGCATGGGGAAAGATACTGGGAATGTTACTGTAACATACAGGTTGCACAACTGGTCCCAGAGTAAGTGGTTTTTTGGTAACAATCAATGCAATGTCGTACTGAAATCGTCGTGCTTCTCCTCTGAATTCGTCATGGACTATTACACGAGCTGCCTGAAGAGAAATATAACGTGTGAAACCTAGCCTATTTGAGTATCGGTTCGAGGCTATAAAAAAAAATAAATCTTAAAAGAAAATGCTTAACAGAAATATCTTGATCTCCGTAACTTATCGATTTGTTAGCAATCGATGTCCAAATAGGACATAATCTAAGGTACCGTAAAGTGGGGTTACTTTGCCAGACGGGGAAACTTTGCCTGACCACGAGTTTGCAAACAAAACAAAAAATATTTTTAGATATGACAACGTCGCTTTAATGCAGGTGGCGGCAAAACGCTCCCCGATCAACACCTTACCAGTCAGTACCAGTCTGGAGCTTGGCGGAGCGGCGTGTTCTTTGAGGCAGTCACGTAAGTAAAACTGCTACTTTGATGTTCCGAAATCATGTTGCTATGCGCGTCATAAAAAGTATTGCAATTTGAATTCTGGTTTTAATATCCATTACATATAATTGTATGTGAGTTCTATTTATGCTATTAGCATATTTCTACATGGAAAATTTCATGTAGTTTTAGTGGTTGGCAAAGTTACCCCATATATTTATTAGCTCTTTTTTTTGTGTGGGTGCGCGCCGTTATAAAGATTATACCGAGCAGCAGTTAGAGAGGGCTGTACTTCTAATTAAGTCTAAGCGAATGGGATATACGGAGGCATCGAAATCCTTCAATATTCCTAGAAGGACCTTAGTGAATAAGGTTAACAAGAAACATGAAGGTGCTGTTGGAGCACCTCAGCTAATCTCTCCAGAAATTGAAAGATCGATTGTGGATATTATAATAGCTAGTTCAGAGTATGGCTGTCCCATAATTATGATGGAATTGAGAATCGTGCTGAAGAGTCATTTGGACAAAGAAGGTGTCCGCCATTATTATTTAAAGACAACTTACCTGGTGTAGATTGGTGCAGAAATTTTATTGCAAGACACAAACACCTACTATCTAACAGGCAGTTTCAAAACATTAAAAAAGCAAGCCGAGCCGAAAAAACCGATGACGAAATGAACAATTACTTCGACAACTTAGAAAATAATGTGGTAGGAATTCCACCTGGTTTAATCCTAAACTACGACGAAACGAACCTGACGGACGACCCGGGATCGTCAAAATGCATTTTTAGAAGAGGTATTAAATACCCGGAAAGAGTTATGAACTCGACCAAGTCCTCAATATCCGTAATGTTTGCTGCCACTGCCAATGGAACTTTACTCGCGCCATACGTTGTATACAAGAATGCCGAATAAAAGATTTCAGGAAACGAACACTGATATAAGCGACACTTTATTGGATTTCCTTAAGGAAAGTAGAACACCTTCAAAATCCAGCGCTCCGAAGAGAAAGAAGATGCTGAAAATAGAACCTGGAAAATCGGTTGCAACTGAGGATTTTACGACGTATACTCCGTAAGAAAAGAAACTTAATAAAACTGACAGAAATGAAGAAAATGACTGGGCCGAAACGGAAAGTGAATCTGAAGACGAAGTAGAATTAGATGAAGAACCTTGCCAAAAGACTGATAATAGAAGTGATGAACCCCAGGCTCATTGCTCCCGTGATATATATAGTAACCCACAAGACTGAAAATAAATCGAAATTAGATGGAGAAAAAAGAATCAGATTTCATAGTTGTAGCACTTTTAGGAAAAAAACAATACAAGCATTTCGTTGCGCAAGTCATCGAAAAAGAAAACGACTGTTGTCATGTAAAGTTTTTAAGGCCAACACCACAAAATAAGTTTTATTTTCCTAACATTGATGATACAGGTATTATTGTTGAACAGGATATTGTGAGTATTTTAGAATCACCAAAACTTACGTCAACATCAAGACAAATTTTTTTCTTTGAAAATGTTGATTTTACCAAATTTAACTTGGTTTAGTTCTTTTTTACCTATGTAAAAGTTTTTAAGACTGTTTTTATTTTTTTAATTTCATCTGTGTTTACCTTAGAGTTAAGAATTAAGTTGTTTTTATTTTGTGTTATTTATGAATCAGTATTATTTTCAGAAAAACCTTCTGTGTTGCTCAATGTTCTTAAATATATTATATATATTAATGTTAAAAAAGTATTTTTAGCCCTTATTAAAATTTTCTTTTTTTAAAATACATTAAAGGAGGGCAAAGTAACCTTTACAGAGGCTTAACATTGCATGTACGCTTCAGAAACACGCAATTAAGGTAGTTGGCAAAGTAACCCCAAAACCGAGGTAACTTTGCCACCTTTTTGAAGTTTTAAAAATAGCGGTTGTTATAACCTTCGCCTTCTTAAAACAACACTAAGTAGCCAAAGGGTGAAAATTTCATATACAGTGTGACCCATTTAAGATGGAAGCACCCTTATAAAACTTACATTTTTCAACCGATTGGAATGATTTTTTTTTTGTTAGGTAGATATTCAAAAAGTCTATTAGGACACCAAATATCATGAATAAATCTCAATTTCCAGGGACAACTAATCTTATTTTTCAAGGTCAAAAATCTAAAAAAAATTACTAGCGATTTTTTAAGAAATCTGACTACACCACTGGATTCGCGACATTTTCAAATGATTTACATGTAAATTACGTTGGAATGCGTCAATCAATAAAAAAGTTATAAAGGAATGAAATTTGAAAAATATGCCGTTTAATCAACCCACCAATTCATGTTCAGGAATTTTATGAAAATTCTGTATACTCCACTGGATTCAGGATGTCTTGAAATATTACTGGTCACAGTTTCATCGAAATCTGTTCGTAATAAAAAAGTTATAAAGGAATAAAATTTGAAAAATATGTTGTTCAATGGAATTTTAGCAACGTTCTTACTACACCACTGGATTAGGGGCAATATTCAACAAAATATTATTCAAATAAAATTCATGAAACGTTTATGGGAGAATCAATTTCCTTTCATATGTATGTCGAACCATATCAATCAATCAGTTTATCACAACAAACTTTAGTGTCAATAATTTCAAATGAATCTACAAAAAAATAACTGTAAGTACATTTTTCTAATTGCTACAAACTAGCGGAAAACAATCTTTTATTCACAATCAATGTAAAAATAGAAACCAAGAAGATACCGAATTGAAAAATAATTGAGTGCAATTCATATTCTGGTGGCCTCCACCAAACTTCCATCCAATTCAATGCATTTATCATATCGCTTACGAATATTTTTTAAAGTATTCCTCAATTGTTGTGGAGTAATTGCATCGCAAGCTTGCTGAATCACCTAGTTCCAGAGTATGTAAACACTTTGGTTTAAATGGCCTCAATTTATTTTTCTTCAGACATAGCCTAATATTCTCCCTAGGTAAGTTTAAATCTAAGCTGGCAACCCTCAAACTACTATTTGGATTATTTCTAATATCTAATCTAATATAGTCTGGTTATTTTCGTTCCTTCTTCGTATATTGTTCTTTAAAATATATGTAGTTACTGCTCCAGTCCGATTGAAAACTTGGTTTATTTTATGTACCGTGCTGTTATTTATGGCTGGACGATTTGGGTGTCTTTCATTGAATATTCTAGTTACTTCTCTTTCACTCCGGTAATCATCACCGGAAAGACTTATAATTTCGATTTTTTCTTGAATTGACAATTGAGCCATTATCTGTTTTTAATTTGGAACACAAATTATTCAGTTCACTAATGGTGCGTAACAAAATGACAATTCATGCGCAAATAAATAGATGAGAAACTGTAAGTCACAGCTAACTTGTTTATTTCATTAATGCATTCTGAATAACAGGCAGTTAAAATTGCAACTCTCATTATTTGCTATTCAACAAAAGGAAAAAATCACAGCTGATGTTACCTACTGGAATGATAATAATTATTATCCATTGCATATTTTTTTCGTTATAATTTCTATTGGGAGTGCATTAGACTTGTCTTATATTGTTGAAATTGTTTTCATGAAGATTAACCAGGAGTTCTCTCCTGATTGTACTTGTTTATGTATCCACTCCACTTCGAGAAATACCTATAGACTATTTTTACCATCATGATTTTCAGATGTTATAATTGTACGACATTGCAATAATCACCCCAATAATTTTTTCAATAATCAACAGTGGTGTAGTAAGAACGTTGTTAAAATTTCATATTACAACATATTTTTCAAATTTCATTTCCTTATAACTTTTTTATTACTGAACAGATTTCGATGAAACTGTGACCAGTGATATTTCAAGACATCCTGAATCCAGTGATGTATTCAGAAATTTCATAAAATTCATGAATTCGAATTGGTGGATTGATTAAACGGCATATTTTTCAAATTTCATTCCTTTATAACTTTTTTATTTATTGACGCATTCCAACGTAATTTACATGTAAATCATTTGAAAATGTCGCGAATCCAGTGGTGTAGTCAGATTTTTCTTAAAAAAATCGCTAGTGATTTTTTTAGATTTTTGACCTTGAAAAATAAGATTAGTTGGCCCTGGAAATTGAGATTTATTCATGATATTTGGTGTCCTAATAGACTTTTTGAATATCTACCTAACAAAAAAAAAATCATTTCAATCGGTTGAAAAATGTAAGTTTTATAAGGGTGCTTCCATCTTAAATGGGTCACACTGTATATAGAGCTGGCGGTATAATTCCCAATAAAATCAGAGATATTTAAAAAAAATCAGAAATTTTGTGCAAAGTTACCCCACTTTATGGTACTTTCATATATTCGTTGAATTTTGTTAATTTTTATACGAACTTATTATTTCTTTAATAGTTGTCCAAGATCCCAACTCACCTTTGAATATTGGGCATATTTATCTCTGCTATCCTCATATTGGTTGAAATATTTTCCGGCGCCAATCTCAACACTATCTTCAGATATAGTATCTCCATACGTATTGGTAACACAATGAGCAGCTAAAACATATTTTATTCAAGTGACACTTAAGTCCACTTAACTGGTATGGAAATGAAAAGAAGAACTGAGAGCACTGGCAGACTGAATCACGTCAAACTGTTGGTTCCAGGATACCAGGGAGTTGTAGGCAATGAGAAAGCAGACGAACTCGAAAGAAAAGGTTCAGAAAATTCCCCAAACCAAGAGCGGATTCTAGGGGTACCAAAGTGTAGAGCCAAAGCATCTGTAAGAAACTGGATTGAGGACAAATTCAAAAACTATTGGGAAAATAACCCAGGAGAAAACATTGGAAAAATCATTTAAGAACCGTGCCACAAAAAACACAGTCCTCTTGGCAATGAATAGGAGCCAGTTAAGATTCATTACGGAGCTCCTTAGTGGTCATGAACCGGTGAAAGAACAAATTTGTCTCGTTTAGCATAAGCTCTCTGAATTTAAGACAAAACCTGCTCAAAATATAAACATCCGAGATGCAATATTTGACGAGTTCCTCTCAAACCATCAAATATATGAGTTTGGACCACATTTCAAATATTAGTGAACTCCTTTAGTTTTTAAAATTATTAGGTTTGTGAAATCCAGCTGATGGAATTGCTCCCATATAATTTTGGTTGTCTATACTATTGAAGAGTTAGGGAAAATACCCTTTCTTCAATTCAGAAAACCCAAAGGCTTGGGAAGTTTGAAAAAAGCCATTGGAAAATAGTTTAGAAAATTCAATTTTATCATTCGGTACCCCGCATGATTACTTATATAGTTTTCATTAAAATTTTAAATGAAATGATGTTCAAATCCACCACAATTATGAGCAATAATGATAATGTTTTTGAAGAATTTTTCTGATTTTGAACTCTGTGAACCTTCGAATACTATTAGTTTTCAAAATATGAAGCCATACACCACATTTTGAAAGACATCAGTAACCAAAGATTTTGAATGTAATTGATCAGTGTTGAGTTTGTTTAATTAATTTCGAAAATGTAATCACCATACCGTTCTGAATGATTCCGAGTCATCAATAAACATTAAGAAAGAGCTATCAATAATAAAATTAGAGGAATCATTCACAACGAGTTTGAATGAATTAAGTGATATTCCTGAGCTTGACCTTAATGAAAACATACTCACCAGTGAGAACAATGCTAGGGTTTATCAGTGTTCCACCACAATTATTTATGAATTTATCTTTATGTTTTATGTAGATAGCAGTTATCCACGGAAATTCAAATATGCTAGTATTTTGACCACCAAATGCTAATGGCATTGCTCCAATATCGACTCTTTTTCCGCAAGCTGAAAGAGGAGTCAGAAGATTTCAATAAAGTCAAGACTTTTGAACGAAAAAGAAAATTCTCGTGAACAATGCCTACTCACGTGGTTGACACATTGGTTCAGGAAAGTCCCATTTACCTCCGCTACAATGAAATATGTGTTTGCGACCCAAGACTTCGTAATAAGGCGTCATACATTGATAGGTTAAAGAGGTCCCCTCAGTAGCTTTGCTGCAGCTGATAATATTTCCAGATACATTTTTACATGTCAGACTCGTTGTAGGTGTAGAGGACAATGACGGGCACAGTGCTTAAACGAAAATACATACAGTTCGACTATTTTATCTTTACCCGTGCGTCATCATCACAATACCATAATTCTTAGCTTAGAAGACAAATGTTAACGAATTTTGATTCGCTCATATCGGTTGTTTGAAAGAGATGTTCGATAGAGCGTGTGTGATTTCTTCGGTCATAAATTGATGACGCATGGGTAAAGATACAATAATCGAACTGTAGGTATGCATTTTATTCGGTGGATATTTTGGTATTGTTGACATTGTTCTATATTTCAACTGGCTGAACCCTTAAAAGCAACCCTCAGATGTCTTTGACACCCTTGTGCGAGCTAGAGAAGCGGTTCCAATGATTGGGTTGGAAAGCGAACTAATCCAGTCAATAGACACAGGATTTTGTCCAAAGTGGTAAAAAAATCATAACCAGCTGGAATTCTGTATATTAGTAGGTACTAAGAAGTTTCAGATGAGCAACAGTCTCATTACACATTCCTTGAAAAGGAGAATATTTTATTTTTTTCTTTCCCAAATTAGGTACAAAAACTTTTGAAATTATAAATTACAGCAGAAAGTTTTGAACAAGGGTTAGCCTTCCTCTGTAAAAAAGTTTGCTACAAAAATTCGGATTGATATTTAACCCTTTTTGGAATTACATAACCAAATGTATCTAAACTTCCTTATAATTCTTCAAATTTAGATTTTGAAATTATCCAAATCGAGAATTCCTGTGAAACTCAAAATCGACTTTTTCAATATTCAATTCGAGCCTGACCCCTAAATGACGAAAAACCGCAAAAAAAAATTATTATGATAGTCGCTTCCCACATTGCTTGTTGACTGTAGAAAAGTGTAGAGAAAGCGAGAAATGCTTAATTCTTATTGAAATCGTTCATGTTCCTTTCCCGTTTTTTTGGTATCACGGGCTAGCATCCGAGCTTTGGAAGAGAAAACGATATGAAAAGGGTCCGTGGGGACTTCCTTGCTTGTTTGTGGCAACAGCCATCCCATGAATACTACTACTACTAATAAGTTTAGTCGTATACTCACCATCACAAGAAGGTGGAATTAATTGCGGTCCACAAAAAAATTTTGAGTTGTCAGTTGACAGCTTGTATCCTTCACTACAGGAATATGTCAGTATGCTTGTAGCAGAAATAATATCACCTGGTAGTCCTTCTGAACCATTTTCCAAATTCCACTTTCCATTTTCAGGAAAAGGAGGTAGTATACAATTATCTTCTGCAATAATCATTAAACTTTTTGCATCCAACCATTCGTAATATTGTGCAACTTTGGTAAAAAGTGAGAAATTCCGGTTGTTACAAAAATCATTAACAATCTTGGGTGAACGGCCAACTCCATGGATATAAAACCTGTTATCATCAGGATTAAGAAACACCAAGCCACTTCCACTATCTTCTATGCAGACGCTTTTGTTCTGTGTGCTGTATTTAACGCATATTTTGTCATAAAAATTGTACCAGTTGGTGGAAAGTTTTTTTGTGCAATTTCTATTTTCTTGGTAAGTTACCCTCATCGTCCTCAAGGTGTCTTTCAGTTTTCCATCTTCTGTGACTTCCCAGCCTGTCAACTGGAACAATAACAATGTGCCAATAATTCATTCAAATCGCTGGAATTTCGTGGTAAAATTTATGATACTGTAGACGAGACTGTGTAATATAATTTACATTGCAGACACATTTTAGAACGGAGTAATTTAACATATCCATAGTACACTATTTTGAAAAAAAATTTGAAAGGCATCATAAATGAAAAAATTAGCTATTGGCTCTTAAAAAATGTAACAGCCAAGATATGTTTTAGGAGTATTGTCCAACTCTCGAAAGAACTCGGTAACTACAAACTTACTTGAATCATTAGTCAAAAAAAATAACACACCTCTCCTAAGCTTCCAATATGAGGGTGGATGATGTCAATGTTTCTGTAACATACAGGTTGCACAACTGGTCCCAGAGTGAGTGACCTTTTTGTAACAATCAGTGCGATATCGTAATGAAATCGTTGAAATTGTCCTCTGAATTTATCATGGACTATTACACGAGCTGCCTGTGGAAAAATATGGTATGTTAAAAACATTGCCCATTTAACTGTCGATTTTGAAATATTTGTAAAACTGCAAATTTGAAACTGTTGAAGAAATTTGAATAATTAAAAAAGGCTGAACAAAAACGTTTGATGTCCTAATATACATAGTGTTACTCCGTGAACTATATAGATCAATATAAAAAGGTCGAATTTGAAAATATAGCTGATAGGGGCTGAAATATAAAAACGAGAAGGGGTCAGATCCGGCTCTTAGATCGTTACATTGTTTTCTTCTTGAAGATGTCTCATCTCGAAATTTCATACTTGAATCAGGACGACCCGATTGTGGCCCAGCATCTTATCGTGAGGCTCTTCCAGACATCTCCATTCTCTTGCTCTTCGTCAACTGTAGCACCCCTACAACTTCTGGGTTCTGGTCCCATAGTTTCTTAGAATCCATTGAACTATTTGCAGACTACCAGTGCTGCACATGCCCAATTCTCCTACAATTTCGGCATCTCATCAATCTTTTCTCATGCAAATCTTCCTTTATCACTTTTCCTATGAAATATTAGCAGTCTACCTCCTCAAGCACTTTGGCTTTTATAGAATTGTTTCGCGACCTCAAATTCCAGAATGCATGTCAAAGCATCTACAAGATGTGTGGGACGAGATAGTGTCGTTCCTTGGTCGCAAAGCCTACTCAAGAATGCCTGAGCTGCTAATCGCCCCATTTCGTTGTCCGGTGTGACTGGATATACAACGCGAATAAATTCTTCCAAATTTTGGCCGCGGATTTTGAGGTATGATTGGTGTACTAGGTTGGTCTGGCCATACCGTAGTTTCAGATGTTTTATCAGCTGTTCATAGTCCCCCTGTTCTTAGGCAGTAAGGTTTTGTAAAAAATAATCGTTGCTTCTCCACTCAATGCTAGTCTGCTACAGCTCTTTCTCCTGCATTCCTTCCATTTGCTTTAGTTGCAGCTTCAAATCGTCCAACTGAGAAGAAGTAACTAAAAAATTTATGATTTTTTGGACGGAAAGAGAGATATTAATTCGCCAGAATTAGGTATAGATCGCATTCGGAGTAGGTTTCATTATTGATGCTGAATCAAAAGTGATTATAAAATTGGGGGGGTTTCCATTTGGAAAATTGGACTTTCAATAGTTTTTCCAACGGCATCTATACCAATTGTCTGCTTAATGCCATGTATAACTCAAATTGATATCAGAATTATGTTGAAACTCTTTCACGAATACAAGGATAAATAATAAAAATAAATGATCCTTCCAGAAATTTATTTAAGCCTGCATAACCTTTTATCAGTTGGACATGGCCAACTGAGGATGAGTAAACCCAATAATACGTGATTTTCCGATACAGAGAGTTAATAACAGTATTCAAAGTATAATTGTTTGGCGAACGCGCTTTACACAATTTTTTCCAAATATATCCAAAACGATTAGAGAATATTATTCATGTCATATCGTGATCTACTTCCGGTACAAAAATATTACCGTCGGATAGCCCCTTACAACAATAATAAACTACCAAATTCGGTCCACTTTTGTCGAAATTGTTCATATTTTTCACTCACCTTTGAATATTGGGCATGAATGTCTCTGGTATCACCGTATTGGTTGAATAATTTTCCCGCACCAATCTCTAAATTATCTTCTGGTATGGCAGAACCATTGGTGTCAGTAACACAATGAGCAGCTGAAGCATATTTCATTTATTTTGCATAAGAAGTATTACAGTAATACCGAGTGTGTAAATATAGCTGCAGATAATTTCAAAATAAACTGATAGTCATATCAGAATAGTAGGTTATAAAATATAGTTGCTAGGAATATCGCGACGGTAAGGGACGTACTTACAATTCAACAAAACTTTATAGTTATTATCCTAACCAGAAGCAGAAAAGTATTCTTGCGGGGCCTCTAATTGCACTTCAACTGCGCCAATGACGTCGAACCTAACGAAGACCCTACTTGAGGAGACTGGACGAACCAAGCTGCTCCGACGGGGCCACGGAGGTGCGAAGAAGAGGCCTCGAAAGAAAGAGCCTATTGGCCCGAAGGCGAACCTTTTACCTTGACTCAAGGAATAGACAGCAGCCGCGGACATCCAAACACCCTAATGACCTCTAACAGCGCGGATATGAAGAGAGATATGCAGGTGGCCATCAAAAGTAACAGGGAGGACGGTGCCGTTCTTCCAGAAGAAAGCGAAGCTATCAGGAGCAACGTGATAGTGCAGATGCTGCGGATTATGGAAGGCCCTGAAGGGAGACCTTGACTGTCACCAGAGTGTTACCGAATTATAAGCCAGGTTTCTCCAAGCAAAGTGGCAGTACGTCGAATGAAACACCGACATCCAAATAAAAGGATATGGCGATGTTAAAAATAAGCTTTATAAATCTATAAAGCACAGTATGGATGCAACCGAGAAACTGAAAAGCATCCCATAACATTTTTTGATAATATTTGAAATAAAGTGGGAAAAAAAGAAAAATCAAAATGACAGAATTTACTTTTCTTATAACTCAATAAGCGGCCCTGATAATCTCGATTTGTTTGAACTACTTGACAATGCTTCTATGAATGCAACTTTTTCTCTATTTGACCGACCTTCTACCCATATGGTTTGAAAGTTACCGTAATACAATCCCTTTAAAAAAGTGGCCACTCTGTATATTCATGACTAAATATCGAAAATAGTGGAAGGTATAGAAATTCATTTTTAAATTTTTCAAATTTTACTCTTGTATCTCTGCTATGAAGGATTTTGTAAAATTTTATATTATTCAAAACTCGAATCAAAACTACTCACCTGTAAGAACAATTCTAGGGTGTATCAGTGTTCCACTGCAGTTATTTATCAATTTACTCTCATTTCTTATGTAGATGGCAATTATCCATGGGTATTCAAATTTGTTCGTATCATCACCACCAATTAGTAATGTCATTAATCCAGGATCGACTTTTTTTCCGCAAACTGGAACAAATAGTAAAAAGATTTAAAAGAGTTGAAATGAAAGTTATTCATGAAATAACTAAACAGCCATAACTCCATTGGCTTATACGTGTATACAAATACACATTCGAATGTTTGATATTCGTTTGAACTGATCTATACTTGGAGTCTCTACCTGTTGGTTCATTTCGTTGGTGTTTTTATCATTAAGGACGACAGTCTCTAAGTGAATGGAACATGGGATATAATAAATGATAATAATTAACTAAAGCCCTCGCCTCAAGAATAACGACAATCGTGCTCTAGCCCCACCATTTGACAAGAACCATCTATATGATTGTCGATGAATCATTCAAACGATATTGCCACATTATGAATTACAACAGTTGAAGTCTGATACTCTTTCGGCTCCTTATCTGCACACTTTCCTTCCACCAGCTAATTTCGTGTTTAGAGTAGAAGCTTACCTTAGGCTAATCGTCATACAGTTATAATAATAATATGCTTGCCGTTCCGGTTATACTTAACTCCTTTGGAGTCATGAAATGGACTCAAGAAGAGCTGCGACAACTCGATGTTAAAACTCGCAAGATGACGCATCTTCATAGGAGCTGGCATCCCAAATCGTCTGTTTCACGGTTATACTTCCCCAGACAACAAAGAGGCAGAGGACTTTTGAGTTTAGAGTGTCTACACAACAGCATGTTACTGGATGGAGCCTGTAAAGTCATCAGGAGTTCAGATACCCTTCTCTGCTAAGTATGCGATCATGAAAAAACAGGGATTGGAGCATTTCTTTTCAACCCGTGCAGCCGATGAACTCGGTCTCGTATTCGACACTGAATGGAAGAACCCAAACTCTGTCACCAAGTTGGAACCCGTTCAGCAAAAAGTCCACGTGAAAGCTGCGGAGTGTGAGAGGCTCCTACAGATACATAAGGATAAGGCAATGCATGGGGTCTTCTTCAAAAACATTGAAGACCTTGGCTTATCCAGTCGGAAACCGAGGGATTCATAATGACCTGCCAAGATTGTGTCTCAACACCCTTTTTTCGCGTGATATGTATAGAGGTCCCTGACACCAGATGCAAAGCATTTCGAGGGGCAGCTGAGACCATAATGCGTATATCCATAGGCATAACGCGGCCTTACGAGTGTTGTACTACTACCTACAACACTCGTACGGTATAGATGAGACACCGTTGTTGCCTTATGCTCCGTTGTGGAGAATGAGAAAGAAGTGCCGAACCTAGTAGTAGGACGATTTTCGCCATAGAGTTCTCGGCTCCTGGCGAAACTAACATCGTCCAAAAAGAGGAGAAAAACGGATAAAATATCGAGATTTACTCTTTGAACTCAGGAGACTTTACCCAAACCATTCTGTCAAAATGGTGGTTCTGATCATAGGAGTACTTGGTGGAATGATGGACACGCTGTTCTCGAATCTGAAAATCATACCGGCTTTCCGTGATGCGGCAGAAAACCTAGCCGGAAGAATGCAGAAGATCGTCATTCTTGGTTCACTCCGTTTACTCAGGGCACATGATTCTCGGACCCAGTAATCACTCACGCCACGGGCGTGGGGAGTGTTTGCGGGTGTTAATGACACACCAGCTTGCCCTCCGAGAGTATCGGAGCTCCAGAGACAGGGCCCGACTGGGACATTCCTTATGGAAAAAAATTAAAAATAATAAATAATAATAATACTCCCTCATAGAGTGTACCAAAAGGCATAGCCTGTGCGGGTAGAGAACGGCTAATATTATTATTTGTCGTGGCGCTCCACCGTGGGTTCCGCATCAAAATAAAAAAGGGATTTTACTTACGTATTTTCCATAATTACAAGCACCAAAAACAATCTTTTTACACATGAAATCGATCTTTTATAATCAGAAACATAACCCCTTTTTTCAGTTATTTTCATTGTCACAGTAGGTTGGTCACTTGGACTATGCGCGGCTGACTATTCAAATTTAAATATGAGTAAATATATTTTTGCCAGAGACGTATCTCTTTCTTCTGATAATTCATAAAATGCGAGCACAGCGAGCATCTGCTTTGAAATCACGTTTTCATACTTATTAGTGATCGGATTACCAGCAACTTGGACAGCTAAATTAGTAAGGTTAGGTTAGGCTGTGTCCCCTTTCTTTTACGTTAAGAAATTAGGCCCATGGCCGAAGATGTCGGCAGTTAGAAGAGACACGCCGGAGTCACTTGAAATATGCGCGACCAACTATTCAAATTTAAATATGAGCAAATATTAGCTTCTCCTCAATTTATATGTTTTTATTTTAAAAATTGCCATTAATCGTAACAATGGTGAAAATTAAACGATTGAACATATAAATGCAAGGAAAAGTAAATATTTGCTCCTATTTGAATTTGAATAATCGTTCGCGCAAATTCCAAGTGACCAACCTACCGTGACAATGAAAATAACTAAGATAAAGGAGGATATGTTTTTGATAATAAAAGCTCGATTTTTTGTAAAACTGTTGTTATGGTGCTTGTAGTTGTGAAATTAGGTAGATTAGATCATAAAAAAAGTGTTGTCAAAAAGAGAGGCCTTTTGTATGATCTTTTTGTCGATTCATGTTCAGAAGATAAAACTACGTAAGCAGACTTTCTAAGCCAATTCAGTAAACAGTAAACACATGCTTCGTGGATGTGATACGTGGATGGTGGATGGAGGTGTGACGTCAGCTCGAGCATATAAAAGCAAGCAAAGACCTGCACCCTGCACGAAAACATATGGAAAATTGGTTGTCGTTCAAATTGGCTACAATTGTTTTATGTTGTAGTAGCATGAGTCGTGAGAAAAATGTACAAGTTTTGATGAGATATAAGCAAAGTTCGTCAAAAAGCACCTTGCATCTGAACAAAAGTTAATAGTGAGCAACTGAATTCATTACAAAGTTACTTCATCTTCTGTTTGATCAACATTCACAATGAATGTTTTTTTGCAGTCAAAAACGATCTGTCAATTGTTTTCATTATTGAGGTATTTTCCAAATTAAAAAAATTATTATTTCAGAGAGAGTTATAAAGAATCAAAATAGGTTTCAATCGACTAGAATGGACTGAGACTATGGTGTCTTACCAAAATATGACTTGTTTGTTCTGCAATAGGGCTAGAATTTTTTTTTCGAAAAATGATCTCTTTGAGTATGCCCCTTATAGATCCTAATGTACTATCATACACATCAACTGTCACTAAAAAACTACAATTCATTCTTTATAAATTGAGATACATGAAGAAAATCCTTCCTGTCTACCAATTGCTCACACTATATCGTGCACTCATTGAAAGTCACTTCCGATACGGTTTGTTAGCATAGGGAGGTGCACTAAAATCCTACACCCGATCCCTAGAAGTTCTACAACGACGATTCCTGAAAATTATCCTAGGTAAAAACTCAAGATATCCAAGTGACCTACTTTTTCAAGAATCAGAACTACTTGACCTCAAACAACTTTATTACTAATGTGAACATAAGGTACTATAGAACAAAAGACTCGTCAAACTTACCAACAAATACTTATAACACGAGACAAAGGAATAACTTCACAATACCACCGATAACAAAATCACTTCTAAAAACTAGTTTTTCCTACAACGCCCTAAAAATGTTCAATTCTTTACCTGAAACGGCATCCAACTCATTCCAATTCAAAAAACAACTGAAATTGTTCATGAAGAGATCTGAAATACATGTCTTTTGGAAAGGATCATTTCAATCAATATTGATCAAGAAACCTCCTTGTTTTATTCCGTCTACATTATATCTCTGTTTTGTTTCCTGATGTGTTAAATCTGAATACTCTAACAACTATAATTTTTTCATTGGAATTTTAAATTTTATATTATTGGACTTTATCCATACCAAATTTTATATTATACAACTGCTTTATTTTATTTTATTTGTAACTGCTTTATGTATATTTTATACAACTTAACCTTATTTTATCCGAAACAAGACTACTTAGGTATCGATTAATCGGTCGATTTACAACCTAAGTTATTTTTATCATGGTGCTGTCATCTTCATCATTAGTTTAGTAAATGAATATTATTGTTATTATTTATATTGTTAATAATTTCTCGAAATAAGTGTTTTACACTTATCGAGTATCTGTTTATTCACATTCTTGTATTTGTATTTTTGAAATTTTATCATGCACGATTGTACTCTTTACATACATTTTACATTGGTGAATAAATATTATTATTATTATTTTTTTTTCATAAGGAATGTACCAGTCAGTCTCTGTCCCCGGAGCTCCGATACTACCGGAGGGCGCGCTGGTTTATCATTAACCCCAGCAAACACTCCCCACGTCCGTGGGGTGAGTGATTACTGGGTCTAAGAATCATGTGCCCTGAGTAAACGGAGTGAACCAAGAATAACGGCCTTCTGCATTCATCCGGCTAGGTTTTCTGCCAAATCACGTCATGCTGGTATGATTTTTAGATTCGAGAGCAGCGTGTCCATCATTCCACCAAGGACCCCTTTTATCAGAACCACCATCTTGACAGAATGGTTTGGATAAAGCCTGTGGAGTTCAAAGAGTAGATCTCGATATTTAGTCCGTTTTTCCTCCTCTGTTCGGACGATATTCGTTTCGCCAGGAGCTGAAATCTCAATGACGAGAATCGTCCTACTTTGATGGTCGAGGAGGACTACATCAGACTTATTGGCTTGTATTTGCCTGAGGGTGGGGAATGAGTAGTTCCAATAGATTCGGCACGCGTTATGTCTGTAGATATAGGCTGAGAACGCATAAGCTGGACAAGCTGACAGCAAATGCATTATGGTCTCCGCTGCCCCACGACACGCTCTGCATCTAGTGTCAGGGACCTCTATACCCATCACGCGACTACGGTAGACGAGGGTGTTGAAGACACCATCCTGGCATGCCATTATGAATCCCTCGGTTTCCGACTTCAGCCCACTTGACCTGAGAAAAGCGAAGGTCAGGTTTCAATGTTCTTGAAGAAGACCCCATGCTTTGGCTTATCCTTATGTAGCTGTAGGAGCCTGTCACACTCCGCAGCTTTCACGTGGGCTTTTTGCTGAACGGGTTCTAACTCGGTGACAGAGTTTGGATTCGTCCATTCAGTGTCAAACAGGAGACCGAGTTCATCGGCTGCACGGGTTGCTGGCTTGAAAAGAAATGCTCCAATTCCTGCTTTTTGTTTATTATTATTTATTGTTTTATTTTTTTATTTTTTTTTCCTTTAGGAATTTCACAGACAGGCCCTGTCTCCGGAGTTCCAATACTTCCGGAGGGCGCGCTGGATCATTTATCCCAATAACCACTCCCCACGCCGTGGGGTAAGTGACTATTGGGTCCGAGAATCATGTGCCCTGAGCAAGCGGAGTGAACCAATAATAACGATCTTCTACATTCGTCCGGCTAAGATTTCTGCCATATCAGGGCAAGCCAGTATGATTTTTAAGTTTGAGAGCAGTGTGTCTATCATTCCACCAAGGACCCCCTATTATCAGAACCACTATTTTGACAGAATGGTTTGGATAAAGCCTGCGGAGTTCAAAGAGTAGATCTCGATATTTAGTCCGTTTTCCCTCCTCTTTTCGGACGATGTTCGTTTCGCCAGGAGCTGAAATCTCAATGACGAGAATCGTCCTACTTTGATGGTCGAGGAGGACTACATCAGGCTTATTGGCTTGTATTTGCCTGAGGGTGGGGAATGAGTAGTTCCAATAGATTCGGCACTTCTCATTCTCCACAACGGACACAATATCCCCCGGAGCATAAGGCAACACCGGTGTCTCGTCTACACCGTACGAGTGTCGTAGATGGTAGTACAACACTCGCAGGGCCGCGTTATGCCTGTGGATAAAGGCTGAGACCGCATAAGCTGGACAAGCTGACAGCAAATGCATTATAGTCTCAGCTGCCCCACGACACGCTCTGCATCTAGTGTCAGGGACCTCTATACCCATCACGAGACTACGGTAGACGAGGGTGTTGAAGACACCATCCTGGCAGGCCATTATGAATCCCTCGGTTTCCGACTTCAGCCCACTTGCCCTGAGAAAAGCGAAGGTCAGGTTTCTGGATAAGCCAAGGTCTTCAATGTTCTTGTAGCTCCGCAGCTTTCACGTGGGCTTTTTGCTGAACGGTGACAAAGTTTGGGTTCGTCCGTTCAGAATACGAGACCGAGTTCATCGGCTGCACGGGTTGCTGCCTTGTTTATTATTATTATTATTTTTTTTTTTTTTTTTTTTTTTTTTTTTTTTTTTTTTTCGGTTAGGAATTACCCAGTCAGGCCCTGTCTCCGGAGCTCCGACACTTCCGGAGGGCGCGCTGGCGTGTCATTAACCCCAGTAAACACTCCCCACGTCCATGGGGTAAGTGATTACTGGGTCCGAGAATCATGTGCCCTGAGTAGGCGGAGTGAACCAAGAATTACGGCCTTCTGCATTCGCCCGGCTAGGATTTCTGCCATGTCACGGCAAGCCGGTATGATTTTTAGGTTTGAGAGTAGTGTGTCCATCATTCCACCAAGGACCCCTATTATCAGAACCACCATCTTGACAGAATGATTTGGGTAAAGCCTGCGGAGTTCAAAGAGAAGATCTCGATATTTAGTCCGTTTTTCCTCCTCTTTTCGGACGATGTTCGTTTCGCCAGGAGCTAAAAACTCAATGACGAAAATCGTCCTACTTTGATGGTCGAGGAGTACTACATCAGGCTTATTATTTTTATTATCATTAATAAGATTTCTATTGGATATATCTGATAAATACATGTTTATTCTGAATTTGTATATTATTTCGACCAACGAAACAGGTTTTTTTCTGTCAATTCCATCCAAATACGACGTGTTTACGAACTTACACCACTTATATCTCGGAAACGTCACATCGAAAACTTTCAAACTCATACATTTTCCTTACAACCCATGCTACCACAACATTTTGTTTCCCATATGTTTTCGTGTGGGGTCCTTTGACACCTCGATCATGCAAGTGTATAATTTGACTGACAGTTTCCAAAAATAGTCACATTCAATTTTGCTTGGTATGAATAATGCCTACTCACCTGGTTCACACACTGGTTTAGGAAAGTCCCATGAGCCTCCGCTACAATAAAGGCTTCCTTTGCGACCTACGGCTTCGTAATATGGACTACATTGATAGGTTAAGTAGGTACCCTCAGTAGCTTGGCTGCAGCTGATTTCTTCTCCAGCTACATCTTTACATTTCAGAGTGGTTGTGGGTGTAGAGGACAATGACGGGCACAGTTCTTGAATGAAAATTCATAGGCATGCTTTTTACTCAGCAAAGATTTTAGCATTGTTCAGATAGGGCAGTTATATAATAAAAATCGGTATATTAACGCATATTTTTTAATAATATTTATGGAATAAAGAATATTTCATCAATTGAAAATTGTGGAAAAGGGTTGACTATCGTTTTGACCGGTGCTCGTTTTGAACGCATGAGAGCTACGCTCTTCTTTTCTGGGATGGATTTGCTAATATATGCAATAATTTGTGTATGTACTTGAAGATAACTCAAAACCAGATATTTAATTTTGAGTGACTGAGTTATGTGAAACTTTTACAACTTATACAACTTATACAAACAAAAGTGAGCCGCTCATATTTCTTTGTTTACTCGAATAGCCGTTTTTACCTATATAGCCGCTGGTCGCTCATGAAATTCTGCTGCAGAAGCTAAACCATTATGGCTTTAGAAGACTTGTACTTTTGCTGTCTCCAAGTATCATATTCTGAATTATTGTAGTTTTTGAAATATGATAACATGGCTTTTTCGTTCGAAAGTCTGGGAACGTTCCAATATTTTCAATACGGTTCTAGAAAAATTTGTGA
This sequence comes from Chrysolina americana, assembly GCA_958502065.1. NCBI lineage: Eukaryota > Metazoa > Arthropoda > Insecta > Coleoptera > Chrysomelidae > Chrysolina > Chrysolina americana. The sequence continues at coordinate 14,270,014 of OY293413.1, forward strand.
AACTGTATACAAGACGGTTTTTGACAATGCCTGATTCAAAGGTGATATCGGCAATGTTGCCAAATCAACAATTTTTCGGATATTGAGATCAACTCAACTTTTTCAAATGGAACGCCCTATTTGTTTTAATTGCAATTAATTCAGCGACGTCCCACTACTTATGTCTCTGAATATCAGATTTTAAATTAATGTAGTTTTTGAAATATGATAACATGTCTGGGAACGTCTGGGAACGTTCCAATATTTCCAATACGGTTCAAGAAAAATTCGTGAAACTTTATACATGCTGGTTTTGATGATGCCCGATTCAATAATGATATCGGCAATGTTGCCAAATCAACAGTTTTTCAGATATTGAGGATAACAATTTTTTCATATGGAACACCCTATTTGTTTTCATTGCAATCAATTCAGCGACGCCTCATTACTTATGTATCCAAATATCAGATTTTAAATTGATGTATTTTGAGCAACCAGCAAATTTAAAAATCTTAAAAAATAAGATATGTCGGCAGCGCTTTCAATCACACCCCAAATGCTAACTAATACCTTGAGGGAATTTTATGACCGCTTGGGCTATTGTTTAGCAAATGATGGCAAACATTTCGAGCACTTGGTCAGATAGTTTTCAGTTTCTGTTATTTGATTCATAACTCTATTGGAAAATAATTCAATTATTAAAAACCTGTTTTAACAAAAACCAATTTGTATGAAATTTCATGATATTTTTTTGAGCCCTTTTGAAAATATTGGCATTCGCAGACATTTCAACGAACCATGTTCTCATATTACAAAAACCACATTAATTCACAATCTGGTATTTGGAGACATTAGTAACAACGGGGCGCTGAATTGATTGCATTGAAAATAAATACGGTTCTCCATTTGGAAAAATTGAGTTACCCTCAATATCTGAAAAACTTTGGATTTGGCAACATTGCCGATACCACAATTGAATTGGGCATCATCAAAAACCATCTTGTATAAAATTTCACGATTTTTTTTTGATCGTATTGAAAATATTGGACTGTTCCCAGTCTTTTCAACGAAAATGTCATGTTGTATTTAAAAAAAACACATTAATTTAAAATTTGATATTTGGAAAAAGTGATGAAGGAGCGCTGAATTGATTGCAATGAAAATAAATATGGTTTTCCATTTGAAAAAATTGAGTTACCCTCAATATCTAAAAAAACTATTGATTTGGCAACATTGCCGATATCACCATTGAATCATCAAAAACCGTCGTGTATATAATTTCACGAATTTTTCTTGAACAGTATTGAAAGTATTGGAACGTTCCCAGACTTTTGACCGAAAAAGCCATGTTGTCATATTTCGGAAACTTCATCAATTTAAAATTTGATATTTGGAGACATAAGTAATGAGGAGTCGGTGAATTTATTGCAATGAAAATAAATAGGGTACTTATTCCATTTGAAAAATTTGAGTTACCCTGAATATGTGGAAAACTGTTGACTTGGCAATATTGCCGATGTCACCGTTGAATTGGGCATCATCAAAAACCACCCTGTCGAAATTTTCGTAAATTTTCTCTGGCCCGTTTCTGAAATATCAGACCGTTACGATACTTTTGAAAATCATTGTATATGTAAATGGCTTGAGTAACTTCATGACCTTTTTCAAATGTATTTACCGATGATACATCATTTATATACTCATTTCATGTTTGTTCATTATTAGATCAGACTAAAGAAATTGAAGTAAAAGCTGAGGCATGGTATTTATCTAATAATTTTAAACTAAATGATAACAAGTCATCACTACCCGTCAGATTCAATATGAAGAACAAAAGTTAAGATATTCGAAATTACCTTGGATCACAAATTGAACTGGAATGCTCATATACAGATACTCAAACCCAAATTGTCAAGTATATTGTTTCTATTACGACAGCTCAGAGATATTTCGAATTTTGTTTTTATGAATCAAATTATTTTCTCATTTTTTTCATGAATATTCTTCAGTTGCGTGCTAGACCTAAATATATGGTCCAGTACTAACTCATCGTTGCAGAAGTTGCATGCATTTTGGTTCAAAATTAAGTAATATTTCATTGAAAGCTAAATGACGTAGTTGGTATATTCCGTTGCGTAGTTTCAATCGAGCATATTGAATACAAAAGTTGTGCCCAACACTCAGCATTCAATTTAAGTCATCGCGAGAAGCCAAACCTCTTCAGCCCTTGACGACTGGGCAACAGAAGAGCTGAAAAAACTTTGGAGGGATAATACAGGCTGTAGACAGTAGAAAGATTTTGTGGTTGGCTCCAGCAACTCAAGGACGGCATGGCTCCTAGGCAGAAACCGCCAAGCACTACGCCTCCTTGTAGGAATACTAACGGCATAATAAGTTAGGCAGCCACCTATCACAAATAGGAATAGAAGACAGACAACCCCACTTGCCGTGAATGCGAAGAAGAAGAGGCGTACGAGTAGCTAAGATTCGAAGAGTTGAAAAACTCCAACAAGAGGAACTAACCAACTTGGAAGGGACGGACACACTGACCTCCATTAGGAGATCACGAAAATTCGAAAAAGAAGACTAGGTGGAGGAATTGTGGACATGTAGATATGTGGAAAACAGGATTTGGAAAAAAAAATCTATTTGCCTGACTACTACTGCCATTACTTGGCAACCCTGTGAATCTTTTGTGTGCCATTGATTGTGCTGCCCTGTGCCTACAACGCTACAGCTTAGTGTTCATTTCATAACCACTACGTACTTTGTCTGTTTTCTTTGTTCATTCCGGCTATTACCATGAAGTGTATTAAAATTGGAGAAATTTTCTGGGGCTGATGAATTTTGAGCACATCCCATTGTATGTGCAAGTATTCGGTTTTTTAAATAACCAGAAAGTAGATGAATATGGATACTATGTGGATACGCTATACTTAATGTGAGAGTTAGAATATATTTTTATGTTTTCCTACAGGGTGTCAAAAATTCGATTTTTGCTATTCTGGGTATGCATCGGTTTGACTTTTGTGCTCTATGTCGAAAGTGATTTTTCTAGAAATGAACTCATCGAAAAGATGTGAAGTAACACCAAAATATGCAGGACCTCTAAGAAAATCAGTCGATGCTAGCTGGTGTCAGCTGGTGTTCCAATTTTTCTTAGAGTGTATATTGAACAATACCTCAATAAATTCAGATTCGTGATTTGCATCTAATCATGTTTCATGGCGATCCTTTGCCTTCGCGACTGACTGATTTCGCTTCTTGTTTAACGTTTCCAGCCCACGTAACGTGATATACTGGAATAGATTAGCGAAGATAATATAGCACAACGGGTTTTCCTGATTCAATCCGATTTACTCTTTAACATGAACAAAAGACCTTGTCGTGTAGATACATCTACTCTTGATAAAACTTACTCAGACATATCGGCATTCTTTTGACGTCCCAGCTTGTATCACAGACCTGGTACGGGAATCCAGTAGTTAATTTATAGTTGCTATGACACTGAAATTTAATTACTATATCAAAGTCCACTTCATCTCCTGGTTTACCATCTCCATTCACTACATCCCATTTTCCGTTCTTTGGGAATGGTGGAAGTGTACATTTGGACCTTCAATAAGTAAAAAACATTACTTTGCTATTCATCAAACTAACGTTGAATTGAAAACGCCGGGAAGACTATTCAACATTGGAAACCTGTACAAAATACCAATAAATATGTGATGTCCTATGATGAAAGACTCCTCGTTTCGACCCTCATTAAACGGTTGAATGTGATGTTGGCAAAGGGGGTTCTCGAAACATCCTGAGCTGCTCACAAACTGAGAAGTTAGACTATATAGAGCAGCTTAGTATGATTATTTATTATCTGGTATAGCTTTCGTTGCGCGAGAATTACCATTCACTAGTTTGGTAATGTAATACAAATTTTTCTTGAGACCTAAATTGTCAAATACAAATGCAAAATTGCGGTTAAATTCAAGTCTTAAAAATTTGTACAAATATTAAAACAGTACACAAGCAAACTTTCATGATGTCAAGTTGCCATACCAGTTTGAAAGTATCTATCAAATGAACGAAAAGCATTATCATAGAGGACATTTTAAACAGTTTTTTGAAATTATTGAGATCACTAAGGACCACGCGAGAGAGCGTCATATCATGCATTTTGTCAATATCTCATTTTTATTGAATACTGTGATAGGACAAATCGTTTGCTTATTCATAAATACTCAAAAACCATTCAAAAATTCTACAGAAACCATAATCACCAGCATTTTGGGGACAAAAGCTTCTGTCGACGAAATGGAGACATTTCCTTCCAAATTTTGTGTATGTTTTATGCGTTGGCCAGTGGCGTACTGAACAGCCTACCACAAACTAGCCCCTTTTTTTGGCGTCTATAGTCCTCTGGATCCAGCTGATTATGTAAGTATGAATTATGAAATTGAAATCACGCTCATCTTTATTTTTGGTTTGGCAGTTTTTAGTGATTTATCGGGTTACAGTCAATCAGTCTCAATAGGTCAGTTATTGTGGAAAATTCGTGTACAATACTCGTAACCATTCAGAAAATCTCCTGAAATCTCTACTAGCCCACCGACCCTGCAAATCATAGGCAAATAAAATCTCGATCGAAAATACGGAGCTATAAAGAGCATCGACGACTTGTTGTATACAATTCATTACCTTTGAATCTTTGTTTGCGTTATTAATAGTTTCATTTTGGATCACATAGTAAACGAATCCAAAAATATGATTCATCAGTGAGAAAGAAGTAAATGAGTGGTTTTCCATTCTTCTTCCAACCAGAAGTCAGAAGATATCTAGCCAGATTCGAAACATTTTCAATGCATCACACAATCTATATGAAACTTACCCGTTATTCTGCCGTTTCTGTCTTCTCGAGTTTCCACTGGATTCCGATGAGTTCATACCAAAAACATCGAGGATGATAGTAGACCCTGAAAATTAAAAATAATGATCATTTTAAGTTTAAAGTGTCCCAATGATCACTGAAGAACTCATAGTATTTCATGTTCATACAACGGGACTGAATTCACCCATTTATTTTTCCTCTGAGAATACCGAAGTAGAAGGGATCAGCACCGCTATAGGTTTTAACAGTGTACCCTGTATAATAAGGCAGTTTTTTTAGTGCAGGCGATCATACGTGTATCTAGGTTCCAGTCAGTGTAAGATAAGAATTCATACCTCTCAACGGAATCAGTGAACACAATTGTTTTTAAAATGAAAAAGGTCGTGTTGAGTAAGTATATTGAATAGCTTTTGATACTACGACCCAAGATAAAACAGATGATGGTATTCGGAATGTCTTGGGAAGAAACAAGGGTTGATATGTCGAGATTCATTCGGTGTTGGACGGTCTTGGTGATAATTTGGGTTAGTTAAGGAAAACATGTGTAAATTTGCGTAGGGCTGATGGTTAGTATTAAGTAGTTTCACTATAAATTTCAACATTCTTTCAAGTACAATAATAATCGTTTCGTTATAAACTTGGGGCATGCTTGGACTATTTCAAAGATTTGCTGGTTTGGATATGATAATATATCATCGTGTTATTCAATATAAGCTTTGGGCATTTAACTTGATTCCATGTCAATAATAATAATTGTAAATTTAAACTTGGGTGTTTTTTTATTTTAAAAATGGTATTACCATTAAAATCTTGAGAGCGTTAAGTTGAGAGCCAATATGAGTGAATGATAATAATAGTCTGAATATAAAATGGCCATCATTTTTGTTCTGATAATAATAGTAGTAATTCCATTTTGATCATGGTGTTTTTTTATCACCAGGTGCGTTTTAAAAGTAAAAGTAGGGCTAATAGAGAATAGAATATTATTTTATTTCCTTAAGACAGTACAAGCTGTATTGAAAAAGTCAAAAAATAGAATAGAAAACGTACATGCAGTAAATTACAAGTAGTTCGTTTGAAGACAGCTAGCTAGCAGTCATATACAATATTAAAACATATAAAAATTCCAATTGAAAACAATTGAATAAAGTAGAAAAAAAATTCCTTAATAAATGATAATTTAAAAATTCTTCTATGGTTTAAGAGCTATTTTGAACAAGAAACTGTTTCAATTTCTTTTTGAAAATATACAGGCATATTCAAATTCGAGTCTATGCATGGGGATCTCGGTAACGGTAAAAGATAGAAGGGTGGTTAAATGGGGGCAAAGTTACTTATTTCAGAGGTCAAATACGTGAAAAAAAAATGATCTAGCTACTTTGGTTCTGGAGTTATATAGGAAAAATCGAAAATATTGGAATTCTCTTTTTGCATATATCATTTTATGTTGTGAAGATTGTTTGAAACTTTGCATTTGCCATCTCAACTTTTTGTAGACTATAGAAATATGCAAAAAAATTATATACAAAGTATCGTACAAGCCGGACCACCGTCAACTTTTCATTTTCAAATAAGGACCTGCATATTTTATTGCATTTTTTCAAATGTCAAGACTCATATTTCATATTAGCGTATTGTTTTCATCTGAGTTACAGAGTGTTTTGGATGTAGTGGACTATTAGTAGTAAAATTATAATTTCTTATTCTATAACAGATGTAATTGGAAAATGTGAACTTGTATCGGTTCAGTTGATATTTTTCAATTACTTATAGCTGTTATGGAATTAAATAATGTTGATTTTACTGCTAATAGTTCACTATTCCCAAAACACTTTGTAGTTTGGATGAAAATACTACGCCAACATGAAACACGACTCTAAGCATTTGAATAAATGTTATAAAAAATACAGGTTCTTATTTGAAAATAAAAAATTGAGGGTGTCCTGGCTTGTACGATACTTTGTCTGCAAAAATTTGCTGTAGCAAAGTGCCAACAGTTTAAAAAAATCATCACAAAATAAAAAGATATAGGAAAAATTTATTTTTTATTTTTTTTTATATTACTCCAGAACCAAATAGGCTAGATCAGATTTTTTTGTGTCACGTAATTGACCTCTGAAATACGCAACTTTGCCCCCATTTAACCTCCCTTCTATCTTTTACCGTCACCCAGATCCCCCTGCATATACTCGAATTTGAATAGCCCTGTATATCGAACTAAATTTTGATTTCAAACAGAATCGAGTTGAAGATTTTTGGTGCTCTGAAGTTAGGAGCATTTTGAGTTATTCGAAATTATCTGTTTCGAGTATTGTGATCATGCATTCTATCATTTTGAGGGAATATATATCTTTTTTCTTGAACATATACACGCACAGCTCTAAAATATAAAGAAACGCTACAGTTAAAATTTTAAGGTCTTCAAATGAGTTTCTACAGGACATTTGATAACTTATTCCTATCATTGAATGAATGATGTGCTTTTGCGCAATAAAAACAGTAGACGAAGAAGGTCACCCCTTATTGCAGTCTACTTTCGACTTGTGCAGTATAGAGCCGCAACAATTGATCAAGGTTTAATATTCCTCTCAAATTCCTGAGCAGATAGGCAGTAGTCTACACCTTGGCCTTCAAAGAAAAATACTTCCTAAGATATCGTCGCTTAAAAACCTGGCGATTTATCACAACAGTAGATACGTAATCAGCGATAGAGCTTCTCTTGAACCCAACGGTTCTTTTTTTCAACCACCTGTTTGATCGAAAGTACCCACAATTGTTCCTCAGTTAGCTGTTGAATTGCATTTTATTGAAATTCATCAATTTGGTTCTGACCCTAATTCGATGATGATAGGATGCTTGGTAGTCTTTGAAATCCAAAGATCTTTACTTATTCGATACCACACACATACAGTGATAATGCGAAAGTATGACTCATCACTTCGATCTGAAGAGTGTACTGAAGTTAACTCGACACTAAATCTCTATGTTTAGTTCTCTACACGTCTTTCAGTAACCTACTGACCACCTTCTGGAAGAAAGAAAGAAAGAAATTATACCATGTCAGGCTGACTCATGTCTTCAAATTTGTAAGTGATTATATCGATGAGCATTGTCCATAATTTGTTGGAAATTGTGAAGTTGATATGAGTTAATGTTAATTTCGGATTTGGCCAAGGTTCGGTGTTTTGTAGTTTTCGAAACAGTTTGTTGGTAACACATCTTTGTTTCATAAAGCGCATCCAAGGAACTAATACAAAATCGAAAAGACATCTTTATATTGGTATCTGATAGCCAATCAAGGGCCGAAGTATAAAATCTGATGGTTGGACCAATAACGTTGAACTGCAGTAGTATGAGATTTGGACTAACTTCGTCCACCCTCTGATATTTGAGAGAATCTGTGGCATTCAAATTGACTTAGTCGGGGACTGCTATGTTTCCAGTTTCTTTTTAGCGGTGTTGATCATTTCTATGATTCTTTTTCTTAAATAATAAAGAGTAGCAATATCGAAATATATATGTACTTCCGCGTGTATTTTAATTCGTTCGAGAATCTCGAATAATTATACTCAATAGATTTGAATCCCCTACTTATTAAACTGGAGGAGACGTCAATGTATTTCGATGTTGTTCAGAGTATACAATAAATAATTTATGCTAGTGATGTATATTGTACCGCACTATCTCAGGATTTTTCAATTATAATCAATAATAAATAAAATGAGCGGATTCAAGACCTTGAATTTTTCTTTGGGATTCACATTATTATTTAGTATTATAACTCACTCAGACATTTTGGCATAATAACAGGGTTCCAGTTTGTATCACAGAATACGAATGGGTTTTTAGGAGTTAAATCATATCCGGGATGACATTTAAACTTTAAAAAAGTTTCCTCGCTAATTTTGTCGCCTGGGCCTCCTTCCCCGTTGATTATAGTCCATTGTCCATTTTCTGGGAATGGTGGAAGTATGCACCAAAATCTGTAAGGCGATAAAAAGTGTATTCAATCACCTATGGCCAACTTTCACTTCGAAAAAGATTGGTTCAGAAAATAATATGGATCCGTAGCCGCGATACCCAGCCAGGGTATCTAATAATGAATGCCTTATATGAATTACAGTCTTCTTGAATTACTCATAGGGATGGAAAGACTGAACTCTTTATAAATGAAACGGATGATTTCGACGAAGTCGAAATCTACTTAACTCCACACTATCCCACAAAGTGGAAAAGTTGAGACAAATATGTGCCAGAAAACAAAAACTTTCCTGTACGAACATTGAATTATATCTAACACCTAATTGTGCAATGTTCTTCAGGAAGACACTGCGCTAATGGCAATCAAGCATTTGAATCAAATCGTTTATTCAACTACGTTATACAAAATACAAACATTTGTAGAAGGTCAAAAGTAAGTTAATGTGAGATCAGATTCTCAACTAATAATGATTACATAGGGAAACAAAAAAACATGACAAATCATATAAACATTTGAATATATACGTAAAAGCAACAACATTTCTTAAAACACTATTATTCGTTCAAAACTGCGTGAAAACCCAATGCTAATAGTGAATCGATCATCCACATTATTAGTAATAATTAAAACTTTCAAAATGACTTTCCACCTTTCTTTTAAAAGACATAAAATCAAAATTTTATTAAATAGGTACCAGTTCAGAGAATTAGGTTCTGAGATTACCAAATTGAATATTAGAGGTCTCGAGCGGTCAGCATCACTAGTTAAGTAATTATGATAATAATGATTTTTATCAATTTCATTTTTCCTTTTGTGTATCTCTACTAAACTTTCACAAATGAACGGAGGGAAGACACATTATCCTAAATTTTTTTAAATTTTCCTGACTTGAAGTCGGTGCATCAGCTAACGAACATATGCACGTTTCTGGAGACGGAAGGCCCTAATAAAGTGCGGGATATTTCCCCGTAAAATAAGTACATAAATCAAATGGGAGTGGAATGGTATGGTGATAATAGAGTAGGAAAGTTCACGGAATGTTTGAGGAGTCGCAGCAGAAACAGCTGGACAGATAATTTTTTGCTTAATACTTCTATATAAGACTGCCAACTCAAGCCATTATCAAGAGTCATACTATGCAATTTTACAAATTCAAATCCACTTATTCTTCTGTTTGATTCAATTGTGAGCTTCTGGGTTTTCTCCTCATTAAGATTTAAATGATTTGCTGTAATTCACAAGTTGCCATTTTTTTCATTCCTATCTGTAATTTTGTTGAGTACAGATAACTGTTTGTTAGATTGAGTTAATGTATTCTATACTCTGTACTCGCATAACACACGTAGAGTACAGGAGATATAAAATGAAGAAAGGCATTTAGATTAATGATAAAAAGCAGTGGCCCCAGCACAGAGCACTGAGACACACCGTAGTCGACATTACTATATTTTGAAAACATGTATTCCAAATACACTAACTGCATTCTATTTTTGAGGTAAGATCTGAGAAAGTCTAATGCCATCTTTCTTCTTCCCTCTTATTCCATAGCAGTTTAATTTATCTAGCAGTAGGTCATGTAAGACAACTTGAACGAGTTTAGACGAGTTTCACTGTAGAGCAATTGCTTCTGAATTCAAATTGGTTTTGTTCTGGTAAGGTTTTTCAAAGAAGTTCAAGAGTCTTTATTTTGCCATTATTTCTATCAATTTTCCAAATTTCGGTATGATTGAAATCGGGCGATAATTGTCAACATCATCCTTAGCTCTCTTATTTTTGAAGATGGGTATTATTTTAGTGTGTTTGAAAGCATTCGGAAAGACCCCTCCTGAGATACATAAGTTGATGAATGTTGTGAGAGGCTGTATTAGTATCTCTCAAGTCTCTTTAATGATTTTGCTGTTGAGATCATACACGTCACAGCAGATCAGGTTTTTGAGTTTTTTTATTACATATGACACTTCAATCCCTGTCACTCGTAAAAAAAGACAGACTATTTGGGATTCGGGAGATTTTTCAAGAGATCCGTGATAAGATAATTGACCACCGGTAACGAATTTACAATATCTTGTTCAATCTCAGAAAAAAAAACTTTGAAGTCATCAGGAGTTTTTGTTTTGCTATATATTTCGATTGTTCTGTTTTTGTTCCTTTCAAAGTTAATCATTAGTCAATTATCACGTGGTTTATTTTTAAAATTTATCTAGAAAGTTATCATTGACAGTTCCTTTGGAATTCTTATTTCTCTCAGGTAGTTTATTTTTGTATTTTAATAGATTTAATAGACTCTTGATGGGAAATATTCTTGAACCAAGAAAATGAGACCAGCCCATATACAACAATTTATTTTTTATTCTTCTGATTTTGTAATTTTTTCTCACTCTGCCCTTATCTGACATTCATGAATTGGCCAGTGTGATCTGACAAACCACATTTGATTATATCTGTTTTGAATACTATAGCCTTCATCTGGTTGGGAATAACCACCTCCAAACATGACGTTTCAAGGTTGTTTCGTTTCATCAGTGCTTGGATAGGTCAGACAGCATTAGAGACGTCCCGTCCCTCCCAACGAACGATAACACAAAAAAAAAATCTGGTTGGGAAACAACTTTGAAACATGTCATGTATGCAGGTGGTCATTCTGGCACAAGAATCCTGTTCTGAAATTTTTCTTCGACATTTAAGATCAGAAAAAAATTTCTTACTTCACTATGTGATCATTATTTCCCGTATATGGATTCATTTTCTCTGATCTCATTATCGGGATTTTTCGAACTTATCTATAATAGGTCAAGTACATACACGAAAACATACACGTATTGAACAAATTTGTTTGAGAGTTGTTCATAGAAAGGAGCATTTTTTCTGTTTAAGAATGTGTGAAAGTGTTATGCAGAAAAAAAAACAAAATCAACTTATGAAAGAGATGTCATTTTCTAATGTTTGAATGGAGTTATGTTAGTGGTGAATCTTACCCATTATGTTGACCTTCCAGACTAACATCACCATTTGTTTTCGATAAAGCGATCCCAGAAACATTGTAAGAAACAATAGATCCTAAAAAGTAGTGGCTCTTACAATGTGTTGCGTTTGTCGATGACATAATTTAAAGAACATTTTATGCAGAGAGTTTCATGGTATTTACTTCAAACTTTATTGTAAACCTAGGAAACACTCACCCACAAAAGTCAACACTATCAAAAAACTACATCCTAAAGTTCTAATCATTATTCACCTCATGAATAACAAATACGACGTCTCTTTGAAAGAAATGTAATGCAAAGTATCATGTTATCGCCGATTAATTACTGCTGATCTCAAGTACATCTAGTGGAACTGGTTACGGATTAAACGCCACTGGCGTAACAAAGTTAAAACCGAATAACCTCATTAATCATAAAAAGAATATATTCAGTGATTGGATGAAGGTTCCAATTTACTGTTTATTTTCTTCAAGTTCATTACTACCTATTGTAATATTGTTTTTGGTGAGGTATAAGGGTTAGTTACCGGTTACACCTTTATTTTTCGTACACAGGCGATTCTTCAGAGAAACACTGGTGTTGATGGTTGACGGACTAACTCAATGAATTTTCTTCGTTTTTTCAGTCGAGCTTTCAAAATATTTTATTTTCTTAATCAAGACTTCTCTACTTAGATAGACGTGATTAATATTGCTACGATTTGCTAAATAATAATGCCGAGCACAATACTAAACTGTTTATTTCTAACTTCACTGACTAAACATACAACTACTTCACTGACTAATAAAACACTTAGATCTATACAACAATACAACTAGCTAAATATTCCAAACACTTTTATACTTCTTCAAAAACTGCTTATCACTTCTTCATAAACTTCTTAGTCATCTTAGTGAAATGTCTCCTTATATACTCGAGCCGTGTGTAGGTAGACCAGATCATTCGCGAAAGTTCCGTTATACCGAATATTCAATACTGAAAATCGTCTACGATTTTCCATTAAGTAATTATCGACGAACCGCTAGCGAGCCGACCCAGCGGCGTAGCTAGGGGATTTTTATCAATCTCGTAACATTATCCCCCTCTCAATTTTGATCGTCCCGATCAAACAATGTGTCGTTGTCTCCATTATAACGTTTGAGTCTCTCTAGGTGAACGACCTTCATTTTCGCTCTCGGGCTGCGTTAAATTCTATAGGCCACGTCGTTTATTCTCTTCACTATCGTATAAGATGGTGTTAATTTGGGAGACACTCTTTTCTTACGAGAGGGTTGTACAGTCATACTTGATCTCCTTCTTTAAATCCACCAGAATTGGCCTTGAGATCGTATCGATCCTTCATTCTGTCCTGGTTATCTTCAGTCGTTTTCTTGCAAATTCGTGGATCCCATAGAAACTATCTCGCAGTTCGTCTGCATAATCCTGTATCTCTTTTTCTTCAGCACTTGGTGATCCGAACACCAAGTCACAGGGCAACCGAAGTTCTCTCCCGAAGATAATGCTGGCTGGAGTGAGCTTTGTGGAATCGTGCACAGAGGCCCTATAAGCCATCAAGAATAGCGGAAGATGTCGATCCCAATTCTTTTGGTGCTCCTCTACTACTTTGGAAAAATGTTCTTCCATAGTTCTGTTGAACCTTTCAACCATGCCATCAGACTGTAGGTGGAGGGCAGTTGTTCTGGTCTTGCTAATTCCCATCAATTCACATCAATTCACAAACTTCCTTGAATAAATTTGATTTAAAATTCCTTCCTTGATCGGAATGTAGCTCCATTGTGACTCCAAACTTTGAATACATGTTATCCACCAGAGCTCTTGCAACTGTGGATGCCTCTTGATTAGGCAAGGCATAAGCTTCAACCCATTTGCAAAAGTAGTCCATGGTAACGAGGATGCATTTGTTGTCATCATTTGCCATCGGAAACGGTCTGGCTACATCGATGGCGATTCGTTCGAAGAGAGCACCTACATTTATTGTTTCATCTCTCCTCTCGACCTTGTTTTGGGGCCTTTGCTTACTTCACACTTCGTACATCTTCGGCACCATCTTTCTACATCTTCACGACATTGTACCCAGTAAAATCTCTCAATCTCTGCCGTATTTTATCTAACGTCTTATTTACTCCAGAATGTCCACCTGATTTGCTGCCATGAGTCTCCTCCAAGATATCACTTATCCTCGACTTCCGGACAACCAATTGGGAAATCACTTTTCTGTCGTCAGCTGATTTCCAAGCTCTCTTCAATAGACTATTCTCAACAATCAAGGAATCCCATTGTGCCCACAATACCTTGATAGCTGGTGATCGTAAGGAGATTTCCTTCCAGATGGGTCTTTTCGCTCCGCTTTCCTTCCATCGTAGAAAATCTGCAACGTTTGGAACACTTTCTTGGTCCTTCCTCATTTTCGCTGCGGTCCAATTGTCGTCAACCATTAATCTAACTTGGTTGATTCCTTCGCGACGTACCATTCGCTGACAAATTCCAGAACCAGGTTTTCTGGACAAGGTATCTGCGTTGTTGGGCAGTTGTTCTTAGCCTCTTAACTGGGATGGCCTCGGGGGCTTCATCATTGCTAGTCGGCATACGCCCTGGTATCAATTCGGTTGTTCTTACCCTCTTAACAGGATTGATCCTGGGGACTCGATCTTTGCTAGCCGGCATGCGCCCCAAAATGTTGGCTTGTTCTAATTTTTCCTGCCGCCAATTTGAGGACTCGCTGGAAGACCTTGTCCTCACAGGTGATAGCGAACGTGGTGGAATTCTCACTCGGCAGTCTCTAATAAAATGTCCCAAATTTCCACATCGATAGCATCTGAATGCTTAATATGCTTAACAAAGATTTAATCTCATCCAGGACCTTCTCGAATAAACTATTAACTTCGCTTGATCGTTGTTCGGGCTCTTCTATTGTAACCGCTCGTACTTTCGGACTCACGAAGTTGAGGGCCGCCTCCTCTTCTAGAGAACGTACCAAGGCTTCGCTACTCCTCTCGAAGTATGTTAATCGTAGAGTCCTTTGGATTTCGGTGTCTCTCAGCCCATATATGAATAACTGCACCGCTAATTAACTGTCCCCTGAAATCTTCCGGTGCTTCTGGGTAAGCCAGCTGGATTAGGCGTCTCACATCCGCTTCAAATTCCTGCAGACTCTCACCTGATTTCTCAGTGCGCGTTTTCATTTGAGCCCGATACAGCTGTTCTCGATGTTGATCACCATACCGCAACTCTGATGCAGTAATCAGGTCTTTATATTTATCTTGTTGTTCGATGGGTATCGTCTGCAACATACCCAAAGCTGGCCATCTCAAAGCTACTATAAGTGCCGTAGCTTTTTCTTCTTCGCCCCATCCATTAGCCACTGCTGCAGCTTCAAATTGTCGGCGATACATGGATCAAGAGGACTGTCCATCAAAAGTAGGTGGTTTTACGGAAATTCCTGATGTGGCAATCCTGTCTCGACGATCTTGGTTCTTGAGAAGAGCTATCTGGTTTTCGGTGAGTCCTTTCACCTCCTCTCGCACTGTATCCACTTTCTTATTAAGCTCATCTTCAATTTTCTTGACGTCTTTCCTTAGTTCTTCTTTCAGTTCCTCCATTTGTACTTTGGTTTTCTGTAATACATGTTGGAAGAACTTGTCTTGATGTTGTAGAACCTTCTGGAAGTCTTTTTCCTTTGTTTTTCTATTCGTTCCAATTCATTCATTTGTTGTTCGAGAATTTTCTGGAGTGCCTTTTCTCGTTCTTTCTTTTCATCCAACCGTCGCATTTGTTCTTCCTGTTTTTCCTTTTCTCGTTCTTGTTTTTCATCTAACCGTCGCATTTCTTCTTTCTGTTTTTTGTTTTTTCATCTTCTCGCTCTTTTCTTTGTTCTTCGAGAATTTTCTGGAATGCCTCTTCTCGTTCTTTCTTTTTCTCCAACCGACGTGATTCTTCTTTTTGTTTTTCTTTTTCTCGTTCTTGTTTTTTCTCCTGTCGCCTCTTTTCTTCCATCGTATCCTACGATGTACTCCTCGTATTCACCATAAAGTTTATAAATAGTTTATCTTTTTCACTAATATCCCGCCTCGGACACCACTGTTACGATTTGCTAAATAATATTGCCGAGCACAATACTAAACTGTTTATTTCTAACTTCACTGACTAAACATACAACTACTTCACTGACTTATAAAACATTTAGATCTATACAACAATACAACTAGCTAAATATTCCAAACACTTTTATACTTCTTTAGAAACTGCTTATCACTTCTTCAAAAACTGCTTATCACTTCTTCAAAAACTGCTTATCACTTCTTCATAAACTTCTTAGTCATCTTAGTGAAATGTCTCCTCATATTGCTCATATACTCGAGCCGTGTGTAGGTCGACATTCGCGACGGATCCCGAATATTCAATACCGAAAATCGATTTTCCAGGAAATAATTATAGACGAACCGCTAGCGAGTCGACCCAGCTAGCTGGTTGAAGTTAAGAAGTTAATAAGTGTTTGTACTATTTAGCTAGTTGGAGGGAACAAAGTGTTTCATTAGTTAGTGAAGTAGTTGTATTCTTATAGCGAAGGTAATAATAAAAACAGTTTAGTAGTGTGCTCGGCGTATTATTTAGTAAATATCGTAATAATATATATACCGTTTAGGGCACCAAATCCCTTAGGCACCGTTGCCAATGGAAATATACACGTGGGACAATTCCTCACCTCTTCCCCGCCAGTGATGAAACGGCCTGAAACCGATCGATACATCTTACTCTTCCCTCTGATCTGGTGGTCCGTTGTGCGGTGGTGGGTCCTGAGACCTGCTGAATGAAGAATCTTGTTGCGGAGATCATGGTAGGTCCATGTCGTCTTCAAGATCCTTTAATAGAATAAACGCTGGCTCAAGACAATCCACCGAGACGGTAACGTCGCGACCACTCCTGTGTATGAAAAAAAGTCTTGTCGGACCTCTTGATGACCTTGAATGGGCCATCGTAGGGCTGTTGCAGAGGTGCTTTGGGGGAATCATGTCGTCAGAACACGAATTCTGAGGTAGCGACGTCTCTGAAAATTAATTTTCTTCTAGGACCAAGCTGTGTACCGGGTGTTCGCAGGAGCTCTTGTATAATATACATATTATGTCTCCAAAGATTCGTAACGAATTTGGGCGCGCTTTCGTTTAGTTGAACAAATCTCCCAGTATCTGAATGGTCTGCCCGTATAGTATCCCTGCTGCGGTAGCTTGTGAGTCTTCTTTACATGTGAATCAACTTAAGGAAGGGTAGGGGATATTCTGTCTATTACTGACATCTGATTCCTGCCTTCAGCTGACGGTAGAAATCATTCGATCATCGCATTTGCTACTGGGTATGGTTCGCAAGTGAGTTGTGCCTCAGGCCAGCGGGTGAACCTGTCGATCATGGTGAGACACTGTCGATACCTGTCGATTAATGGAATGATCACTTTGTCTATAATCCGTGTGCACCGCGAACTGTTTTGCTTCTACCTTATGACGGAAGTGTCGAATGGCCAAGTAATAACTATGAGTTCGCGGTCGAAAGCACTGTACTTAACTTTGGCCGGGCTGAGTTTCTTCGAAAAAAACTAAGTGGCTCCCAAGCATCGTTACGCCTCTACTTACTGAAGAATTCGAAGCGTTGCTTAAGATGGCAAGGTTGGTGTCCAACTTCAGGTGCACTAACAACGTCGTCTGCGCCAGGTAATCTTTGCAGTACTCGAAAGCTGTGATTGCTGTCAATGTCCAATTACCTGGTGTTTTAACCTCCATGTTGTTCTTTAGCAGATTGTTCAGCGAGGCTTGCGTGACGGCAGCTCTGGGTACAAATCGACGGTGAAAGTTTATCAAACCTAGAAATTGCCTTAGTTGACTTCATCGGGCAGGAAGCGTGTACCTGCCAAGAAATACTACCTCTGCTTGTCCGAAGACGCACTTTTCGTAATCAATATCGACACAATAAGTATTTTGCTAGTCGCTCGAACAGAATGTTCATGTGAACAAGTTATTCTTCAGGGGATCTCGAGTCGACTAGGATTCTACATCAATAACTATTATTTCACTATTGTGTATATCTTTATATGCTGTCTACTAATCTAACTGCGTTGAACTGTGGATTCTATCCATCATCAAGAACCATGTATTTCCTTCAAGAGACTACAAAAGAGGTCGCATTCACCGTTCTTTAGATCAGCTCAAGGGGGCTATTCTCTAATTGTTCTACTTCCAATTCATTTACGAATAAGAGAGACAAACATATTTCATGCATATTGGTGTGAAACAATAGATCAAATCCGTATACGTCCAAGTCGTGAATAGGGTCCCAAAAGCTCGATGACTCGCCTTGATGTCATCTTGTCCACTCTCGAAATCTCTAGAGCGGAGACATTTGACATTATTCAATTAGACAGGGCCAGCTTCAGCTCGATACAATGCGGTGTACCCCAATGTGCATGGCGCGGTCTTTGCAGATAATCATTTTAGTTGAAAAGAGGAAAACTTGGTGTTGAAATATGTCGGTCACAACTCGAAGGATAGCACGTTTACTAGCTGGCATCATGTTTTTCACCTCAAATAACCCCTGTTTTATTTGCACGTCCTTAACCCGGAATTCAGTTGTTGTTTCGGTGTGGTTGTTACATAGAAAAATAACAAGGATTTTCTTTATGATAGGCTTCCCCGTACAATCTCATGCCGTCTCGAAATGTTTATAGGATTTCCTGGAAGAAACGACCACAAAAACATTTTATCAGACGGCCGTATCCTACCTATCTCTGATGACAGTAACTTGCACACCGTAGATTACATGGTCAAATGACAATATCGATAATTTTTCGTATATATGCATCTCATATATTCGAGTTTTGGCTAATCCGCGATCAATGGTATTTCTCGAAATATAGTATTTTTGAGAAATTTAAAAAGAACGTCTGCAAATGGAGTCTCAAAAAACGAGTACAATGTTTTATATCCTGAGCGGAATCTTCAGAGAGATATTTCTGCTTTCACAATTTGACCATATGAGGTTGAGAAGGATTTTCCGACTATGGAAACCTTGACAATTTGTGGGAAACCACTATGGATTAGGTGGTCTTAGAAACGAAGTAGAACGGTTCTTGGAAAAACTAAATATTTTATTTTATTGTCATCTGGTGTGCAGCAAATGAGAAAGTTCTGTTTTGCTAAGAAAATTTTGATTCGTAAGGAAAATATTCCAAATGTATTTGAAACTCTAAGTATTAAAATTAAATTCGAAGCATCTGCTTTGAATTTCTGTTTTAATGACTCGAATAAAAGCCTTTTTTTCCTTATGTAACATACTTTATGGTGGGCACTGGTCAAGACCTAACAAACGAGCGTTTCCTTGATTGAGCTCATTTGTGTATGGAACTTACCGAATGGATCATTTTGATGCATCATTATATTGTTGGGAATAATATAAAAAAAAATCACCCAAATAGATCGTTGGCCACATACATTTGTATTTGGAAAATGGGATTTTTTGGTCAAATTATTTCGATTAAAATAAGGATCGGGAGAATCAGAGGAATAACGATTATTATTGTTATAAAATTGAAAATGACTTTATTGCTTCAAACATACTTTTAAAATTATTCAATTAAATCGAAAATATTCAGTTTCAACTCTCGTTTTCACTATCAACTTTCCAAACATGATTTATCTGGTAAGAGGAAGGCAAGTGATCCTCTCAGTTATCAAAATTAACTCTGTTTCCTAATCCCTCATGCAGGTACCTGAGCAGAACTTGTTTCGTACCACATACACCATGTACGTCATCAGCATCTACTGGCCAAACGTTGACTCCGTAAAAACCTTTAGACTTTATGTAGTCACCCTGAAAGAGAAAAACCATATAGTGCTTGAATGAATTCAATAGTAGCTATTCTCTAAAATATATCTGAAAACATTTCTGGTCAAAATGAAAATTTGTTGAGAAATTAAATGGCTATCCAAATTGAAGGACTCAGCTTATGCTATACAAAATTGTAAACAAATATGTTTATGTGCTGATATTCCTATTTGAAGGACTAGAAAGAAGGTGGATGAGAAAGTTTGTTCATGGCCGAATGTAATTTGATGATTCCTGTTATTCGAATTTTCTGCATCAGTCTCGAAAGTCTACGAAACCAGTATCCAGAATATAAATAAATGGAGATGATGCTCTAAAGACCGAGTGGTGGTTGTACATCTTTTCCTCAAAATTTAATGACTACGGGATTAAGAGTGAGAGCAGGACTGAAAGAAACTTTCAATACTGCTGACTGAAAGAATGTCGTATTTACTTAACTATTAAAAACTCTTCAGTCATAAGAATCTCTCATCTACAATATACTTAAGTACCAGACAAAACGGTGAGCCTTCGAAAATAGCCAATTACTTCCTTTCGAACTACGAATCCATGGACAATGGATAATATATATTGCTACTTATTATGACATAAATATCAGTCTCATAGACTTCAAGTTTATCATTCACTAGGTATAAGTATTGAAGAACTCACGAAAGTGAAACTATCTAAATTTTTTGGTTCGTTAGGTTATATCAATTACAACACAATGGTATTATCACCATTGTACAATGCGGTGTACCCCAATGTGCATGGCGCGGTCTTTGCAGATAATCATTTTAGTTGAAAAGAGGAAAACTTGGTGTTGAAATATGTCGGTCACAACTCGAAGGATAGCACGTTTACTAGCTGGCATCATGTTTTTCACCTCAAATAACCCCTGTTTTATTTGCACGTCCTTAACCCGGAATTCAGTTGTTGTTTCGGTGTGGTTGTTACATAGAAAAATAACAAGGATTTTCTTTATGATAGGCTTCCCCGTACAATCTCATGCCGTCTCGAAATGTTTATAGGATTTCCTGGAAGAAACGACCACAAAAACATTTTATCAGACGGCCGTATCCTACCTATCTCTGATGACAGTAACTTGCACACCGTAGATTACATGGTCAAATGACAATATCGATAATTTTTCGTATATATGCATCTCATATATTCGAGTTTTGGCTAATCCGCGATCAATGGTATTTCTCGAAATATAGTATTTTTGAGAAATTTAAAAAGAACGTCTGCAAATGGAGTCTCAAAAAACGAGTACAATGTTTTATATCCTGAGCGGAATCTTCAGAGAGATATTTCTGCTTTCACAATTTGACCATATGAGGTTGAGAAGGATTTTCCGACTATGGAAACCTTGACAATTTGTGGGAAACCACTATGGATTAGGTGGTCTTAGAAACGAAGTAGAACGGTTCTTGGAAAAACTAAATATTTTATTTTATTGTCATCTGGTGTGCAGCAAATGAGAAAGTTCTGTTTTGCTAAGAAAATTTTGATTCGTAAGGAAAATATTCCAAATGTATTTGAAACTCTAAGTATTAAAATTAAATTCGAAGCATCTGCTTTGAATTTCTGTTTTAATGACTCGAATAAAAGCCTTTTTTTCCTTATGTAACATACTTTATGGTGGGCACTGGTCAAGACCTAACAAACGAGCGTTTCCTTGATTGAGCTCATTTGTGTATGGAACTTACCGAATGGATCATTTTGATGCATCATTATATTGTTGGGAATAATATAAAAAAAAATCACCCAAATAGATCGTTGGCCACATACATTTGTATTTGGAAAATGGGATTTTTTGGTCAAATTATTTCGATTAAAATAAGGATCGGGAGAATCAGAGGAATAACGATTATTATTGTTATAAAATTGAAAATGACTTTATTGCTTCAAACATACTTTTAAAATTATTCAATTAAATCGAAAATATTCAGTTTCAACTCTCGTTTTCACTATCAACTTTCCAAACATGATTTATCTGGTAAGAGGAAGGCAAGTGATCCTCTCAGTTATCAAAATTAACTCTGTTTCCTAATCCCTCATGCAGGTACCTGAGCAGAACTTGTTTCGTACCACATACACCATGTACGTCATCAGCATCTACTGGCCAAACGTTGACTCCGTAAAAACCTTTAGACTTTATGTAGTCACCCTGAAAGAGAAAAACCATATAGTGCTTGAATGAATTCAATAGTAGCTATTCTCTAAAATATATCTGAAAACATTTCTGGTCAAAATGAAAATTTGTTGAGAAATTAAATGGCTATCCAAATTGAAGGACTCAGCTTATGCTATACAAAATTGTAAACAAATATGTTTATGTGCTGATATTCCTATTTGAAGGACTAGAAAGAAGGTGGATGAGAAAGTTTGTTCATGGCCGAATGTAATTTGATGATTCCTGTTATTCGAATTTTCTGCATCAGTCTCGAAAGTCTACGAAACCAGTATCCAGAATATAAATAAATGGAGATGATGCTCTAAAGACCGAGTGGTGGTTGTACATCTTTTCCTCAAAATTTAATGACTACGGGATTAAGAGTGAGAGCAGGACTGAAAGAAACTTTCAATACTGCTGACTGAAAGAATGTCGTATTTACTTAACTATTAAAAACTCTTCAGTCATAAGAATCTCTCATCTACAATATACTTAAGTACCAGACAAAACGGTGAGCCTTCGAAAATAGCCAATTACTTCCTTTCGAACTACGAATCCATGGACAATGGATAATATATATTGCTACTTATTATGACATAAATATCAGTCTCATAGACTTCAAGTTTATCATTCACTAGGTATAAGTATTGAAGAACTCACGAAAGTGAAACTATCTAAATTTTTTGGTTCGTTAGGTTATATCAATTACAACACAATGGTGATAATACCCCCTACAATTTATTTTATATCACATAGGTGAACCATGAACCAGTCAGATGTAATCATTTTTCCATATCAAACCAATGACAATAAAACTTTTCGAAAACACTTCTTCCATCTGTGTCTTGTGTTATTTTCAAATCGGGATTGTTATATTGATTACTATTATCCTTAATGAAGTTAAGTGTATGTATTCTTGACATTGTCTGATGGAATATTCGAAATACTATCACCTGCCACCTGTAAGCTCTCGTGCTATTTCTAAACAACACAGTTTTCGGGACAGAGACTGTATGTTTTGAAAATTATGGAATTTTTTGAGTTATTATTACATATACATGTGAGAATTATCTTTAATTTCGATAAGATGCATTGAACTATGTCAATAACAATTCAATCGGGCGAGTTAGATAGATTTTATCTCATAAAATTTAGTAGTAATGCTTTGGAAGGACATTTGAAAGGAAAACTTGGAATGTGGTACCGAGAGTCTTATTTGAGATTAAAGCGGTTTTCAAATTCAAAGTTTTGTTGTTTGTGTCAAGTAAATTCTATATTCCTTATAACCGTGTCTAAAAAGTGCTTTGTACCCGGTTGTCTGAACAAAAGTGAAAATTCAAATAAACTGTATGTGTTCTGATGTAATAACAGTGAAAATTCAAATAAACTGTATGTATTCTGATGTTATAACAACTTCTGTTCCTAGGAATCGCACGTTAAAAGGTAAGACCTCGTTAATCCTTAGCTCACACAAGTTTCTACTTCTGAGGGCTGTCGTTCGTACGGGGATGACAGCTGGTTAACGGACAAACATTTAAACAACAACAACAATTTACAATAAGAACTGTTATTATAATTTGCGGTGTTGCCAACAATAGTTTCTCATCAAAAGGCAGGTTCGTTCAGAAAGTTACAAATAAAATAAAAAAACGCTTTTACGTAAACATTTTTGATTGTTGTTCCAGTGACAAAGTTTCAATTATTTCTCGATGGCCTATAATCAGCCAGTAGCTATATTTTATGGGAGAACGTTATTCCCTATTTCGGAACGTGGATTAAAGTGGGGGATGTTTCCTATGAACGTGACGTCAGAGGCACACTTTGAAATGTGATATTTTTCTTAAATAAATAAAGTAGATTGGCACTCATTGATAAATAGACATTTTAGACTATTAAAAATCGCCTGGAACGAGTTTTGCGATTACATTTTTGTAAATCCGTGGAAAGGTCTATTGTAGATAGTGACTCGTCGTGCATTTTCTGGTTTTTACGGGATTTGAAAGTACGGAGGGGATGTACGAAAGTGGCAAAGTAAAACTTGATTTGAAGCCAAAGTACCTAGATTATTTCTGTTCTATTTTTTGATCTGCTCTATATGAATTATGAACCGTACAACCGATGAGTCACTATCTGCAATTTAGGAACTAGACTATAGTTTGAAGTTTAAAATTCCTAGAGTAAAGGTTAGTGACAATTCCTAGTATGAAGTCATAAAAAATTTAAATTTGTTTGATGACACGAATTTTGTTTCAGTTTGAATATTTTCCAAACCCAGCCCCCCCCCATAGGCCCGTCCCTACAAAATACGCAACTAGGAATGAAATTGAAATTGATGGTTTGTTCTCATTGGGTGACACCACAGGCGTCCAATACTTACCTTGATTGACACAGCTTCCTTTGAATTATATGCAAACCAATAGTTGTCTTTATATCTGTAAGGTGATTTCTGGTCATCATCCCATACTTCAGTATAATTCCCATATTTGGAACAAATCTAGAAAGGAAACAAATATAAACTTTACTACTTGATTACATTTTTTGACGTTTGGAACAAAATAATTGCTTCATTTCGTGTAAAGTGAAAGCAACTCATGGTTGGATTCCTTTACTAATTATTAGTTAGGTAGGGTAGGTACATATTATAACGTTAAAATAAACGTTTTATTCAGGGCACTTCAGAATCATGGCATTTTTACTATTTTGAGGGGTTATCTTCGATTGACTCGGTATATGTCATTATCATTATCATATCTGCATATCGGAAGCACACTGTCTTAAGTACATTTCAGGTAATTTTACGTTACTTTTAGTTTAACTCGCAGTTTTCTGATTAACATATTTAGAGGTAAGTATAGATATTATGTAGACATTAGAGTAATATAGACAAAAATGAAAATATTCTCTATTCCCATTTAAAGGGCACATTGTAATAATTATCATCATCAATATGTGGTTCATATAGGTAAACAACAAAATGGACTTAGGACAATGTGCTTCCCGTATACAGATATATACATGAGCCATTCAAAATGGAAGCACCCTAATGAAACAAAAATTTTCAAACCGATTGGAAGAGGATTGGATTGATATTTTTTTTGGTATTTAGCCAAAAAATTCAAGTTGGAGACGTTCCTGTCCATGTACTAAATCGAACAAAATAAGAATGTTGCTGGCCAAGATTAAGCGGACATGCCTATCTATTTGGACAAGAATGGTGCAGGTGTATCTATTAATTTTGAAAACTGTCAAGACATTCATGTCAATTTTCATACATAGATTTCAACATAGAATTCGTATCTAGGATATTATGATGTAACTAACGTATTATATTTTGTAACTAATGTATTGTGTGTTGTTGTGATGTTAAAATGTTAATAATTTGTAATAAAGATTTAACGTAAAGGAAGCTTAATTTTTAATGATACTATAATAATGATTTCATATTTCCATACTGAAAAGTACACCACATCATCATGCATTTCGAACATCAAACTTTCATTATGGCAGATTATATTTGGTTAGTTGGTAAATTCTTACCTCGGAATACCTCAGCCAACCATCCTCTCCAGGTCCGTTACCACTAACCAGCGAATATATAGAATGTTGGTTATTATCTTTGAGTGTGAACGTCCTGCCGTAAAAAGCCACACTCATAACAAGTTTACTTTTGCTAATTCCAGCTTTTATCCAAATATTAGCAACCGCATTTATGTTGAGATGGTCCTTTTCCCATTCAAATTCTTTCGAAGATGGATATAGAGCATTGTGATTACCACTGTAGGTACTCCAAGAGCCATACATATCATATGATTTCACTGTGATCCAATCCAAAATCCTGCAAATTTGAAATCAAAATATGTTCATTAATTCGAACAAAGAAAGTATTATAGGACTTATGAAAGGTTATGTAACCATTGAAACCAGTTATTGTATCAGAAAAATATGCAAGAGTTTTTCGTTTTTGTTTTCTGCCTTGGTTCTTTTGTTTTATTTCGTCTCCAAATCTATTTATAAAAACTAAGTTGATGAGAATGGTGGAAATTTAAAAAAAAAAATCGTGAAACTATCCATATTCCCTTAGTACTGCTTCTAGAAAACCAAAATCGAATAATATTCAATAGTCAAAATCCACATTTTACCTACAATTAGATTTGATGTAAGTACTCTAAAAATTTAAGGGAGGCAACAAAAGAATATAAATAATCAGTTTTAGGGATCATAAAAGGAAGTATACTGATAAAACATGTCATAAAAACAAGTTTGAAAGAGCACACTAAGCACAATAGTTACGTAACACCAGAAAATTATAGAATTGCAACAATGCATTTAATCATTTGATTGAATATAGGTGAAAATACTAACTCATTCATTTTTGGCGCGTCGTAACCGGTACCCTCTGAATCAGATCGTACAGATGCACTGAGCAACCAACCTTCTTTGTCAAAAGCTTCCTTGACTTTACGGAGAAAAGTGATGTAATTTTCCTGCAAAAAAAAGTATTATCATAAGCGAGTCGTGAGTTGATCATATGTCATATGTTATATTCATGAAATTTTGCAAAGAATTTTAGTGTTTCGATAACTTTCCTAATGAAATATAATTCATTGTTCAAAATGAATATCTCCAAAATATTCAAATATAAATATCCACACCAATGTTTGCAATTCTATTCTTATATAGTGTTTAACAGTGTATTTGAAGAGATTATACATATAGTATTACTCTCGTGATAATGATTATTTTCATTCTGCTCAATCCAAAGTTTTTCGTCAGTACTAGTAAGATTTTAATATTCACCTTATCTGCTATTTCTGGATAAAACCAGTCAATATCCAAACCATCAAAATCATAGGTATTCATGATATGACCCGCACTTTTTATGAACGTTGCAGTTTTGCCTGCATCTGCAGCCATTCCTGAGAAAAGGGTGGTATTACTCGCTCCAGATCCACCAACTGATAATAAAACCCTCAATTTTTTATTTTTCTTTTTCAGATCGGTAGCTCTGGGATATAAACGAACTGAAAAACAGAAAGCTATCAGAATTTTTAATCGAATCCATTTTATATTGAAGTGTTGATACCCAAGGATTTTGATAGTTTCAGAATAAATCAAAACACACTTTACTTGTAAGACCTCTATTGAATTTTTGAAAATAGTTGATACCACTGAAATATTTCAACGTTTTGAATGCGAATAATGCGGAGCACTGCTTATTTTCGGAAATAAGACTTCGAAATGGCCCATAAGGGATACTATTTTCTATCAAACCTCTATCTTCTATATCACTCTTTGAAATTGCAAAATTCTGTGCTGAAATCAAAAACTATTACGATTTCGGAAGAACTTAATTCACGACAATCATACTAGGAGTTCTAAATTTTTTAGTAATCAGGTTCCTGGTTCTCAAAAAAGTCATCAACATTTATATTGAACAAATCCAACCATATCGTCTCATACATACAATAAGAATTTCCCGGAAAGTATCTAACATAGAAGAACTACTTTTGCCTACTGTGACTGTGATTTCTACAATATGCTGTCTAATCTGAAACGATGCCCACTCATTTACCAGTTTCATTAGAAGAGGTAAGATCACATACAAGTAGTTCCCGAATCGAATCAATGCTCATTTAATTTTACTTCATCTCAAAGTTCAAAGTTGCTAATAATCGGAATGCATCGAATATTGTTTCTTCAAGATTTTGTACACAATGCACCAATACAATTTACAATAAATTCATCAATTCTGAATATTCTGGAATTGTTCGATTTATTTTTTTCGACGCTTCAAATATTAAATCTCACCCAAAATATTCGGTGTTTAACTCAAAACGACTTTGGTGGGTTCACATATCATTATTTTTTTTATTCTAAATCCTGATGAAACGACAAGAACCCAAAAGTGGTCCTTGTGGTGCACTCTATATGAATTTTTAAAAGTGGATTGCTGCTCCTCAATGCATACTCTTTTTGTTGTCTTTTCAAATCATTATCGAATAAAATAACAGCTCCTTCAGAAAATCCACTGTTTTCAGTAACAAGTCATGATTGATTGTATCAAAAGCTTGTCTGAGGTCAGGAAGAATTAGTGCAGTACATAATGCATGCATGTATTCATCAGTGGCATAAAGAAGATCAGTTTTGCAGCTGAAACCCTTCTGAATACTAAATTTTAGCACAAGAAGTAATGAGAAGATGTACAAAGTTTCCCTAAACTGAGTTTTCATTGCTCTTTCCAAAATGTTAGAGATAATTGGTAAACTTTTACTTAGTAGATCTAAGAAACATTAATCATTTCAGGTTTGATACTCAATGTTTGAGTAAACTGGATATTTGGAGTATAATCATTTATACTCATAAAAAAATAAGTAGTGCTCATAATATTCTTGTGTTAGATACTACTCCTGCTAAAATATAGAAATTGGTAGTTTGAAATATATAAAACAGGTGATACAGTAATATCAAACATGTTCGTAAAATTCAATTCCCCCCGTAAATGGTATATTTACCAATTTATGTGTGACCGTAAATATCATATTATCTTACCATCGAGCCAGGGATCTCCAATTCGTAAATCTCCCTTGTCAGTAATTCCTATATAGGCGTAAATGAAATGCGTGCAAAGACTTGGATCAAAGTCTTCAGGATTAACTCCTTTATAGGATCTCCAACTGGCGTAGGTACAAATAACTTTAACACCCGATGTATATTCAACGGTCGGTTTTGTATCTGAGGTCGTTTCTATTGTTGGGGCAGTTGTCGGGGGTTCAATTTTATTAACTATATCATCTTCAGCAGGTTTTTCTTCTCGAGTACATTTTGGTCGATTCCTACCCCAAGATCCGCTGGAACAGTGACCCGTGCCTGATTTACCCCCAAGAGTTCCGTATCCTTGAGGGCATATGTAAGTTATACTGGTGCCATCCACAGCATCCTCGCAATCAATGATCTGATTCTGCTTGTTCGTGCATTTAGAAACTGTTGAAGGGGGGAGGTCTAACGAAGAACACAACACTGAGAAGAAAAGAACAAAATGTCAAATTCATTCCTCAAAAGAATCGATAATCTCACATAATAATTCCAACTGAATCAGTCAAGCAATATGGAATAGTTTTCATCTGCCATCCATACATTTAAATGTTGATATCAGTGGTCCAATTAGTTGATAAGAATAATGAAAATATGTGAAAAAGCCAGACAAAACCCCAATTTTTTCCTATTCATTCAGCTTCAGTGAGGAAAAACGAATTTTCATATGTTATAAAAAAGAAAATTTGCTAAACATATCAAGTGAATGGGTTTTAAGAAACGCCCAAAATTGAGATATCAAATACGTGACAATACTAATAGTAGATTTATATGAATAATATTGAAAATTATACTGTTCCTCAGTTGGTTAACAATGTTGTAAACAAATCGTTAGGTTTCCTCGAGCGGTATACTCACATTCACAGGTAGGTGGTACCAATGATGGCCCACAATAAAATTTCGAATTGACGGTTGACAGCTTGTATCCTTTTCTACAAGAATATATCAGAATGCTTGTAGTTGAAACACGGTCTCCTGGAAGTCTTTCAGTGCCAACTTCAATCTCCCACTTTCCATTTTTGGGAAAAGGTGGAAGTATACAATCTTCTACATAATTCGTTGTACTTTTTTTATCCAACCACTCATAATAATGTGCCACTTTGGTAAAAAGTGCGTTGTCTTGGTTGTTACAAAAACCATTAACAATCTTGGGTGAAATGCTCACGATGCCATGGACGTAAAATCTGTTATCCTCAGGATTACGAAACACCAAGCCGCTTCCACTGTCTCCTGGACATACGCTTTTGTTCTGCTTGTGAAATCCAGCACACATTTTGTCATCAAAATTATATCTGTCAGACCATTCACCAGGAAGCTCCTGTGTGCAAGTGATCTTTTCTTTGTATGGTATCCTTATTGTCCTCAAGGTGTCTGATGCATTTCCATTTTCCGTGATTCCCCAGCCTGCCAACTAGAACAACAATGCTTCATTTGAATCGATGGTATTTTTGATATTTCTACATCGGATGGGCTAAATCTTGGTTTCATATTGGGCCAATATAGATATATTGTAATAGTAAAAATAATAACAAACGATATTATACTATGGTTCTAGGAACATCATGAAATTCAAATGTAAAGATTGTGAAAATTCGGCTTGATTGAATTTTATAAGATAAAACCTTCTAGTACCATATATTTAAAAAAAATAACATACCTCTCCTACACTTCCAACATGAGGGTAGATGCTGTCAATATTACTGTAACATACAGGTTGCACAACTGGGCCCAGAGTCAGTAGTTTTTTGGTAACAATCAATGCAATGTCGTACTGAAATCGCCGAGTGTCTCCTTTGAATTCTTCATGGACTATTACACGAGCTACCTAAGAAAAAACATTAACATGTGAAATATTGTCTATTTCATTGTCGATTTTTAAATATTTGAGTTGCTGCAAGTTCGAGGCTATTAAAGAAATAGAAACTAAACAAATGCTACACTGAAATATCTGTATCCCAGTTACTTGAATATATTTAAGCAGTTGATGCCCTAATGTTTTCACATGAAGCAATTCTTCAGGAATCCGAGTCATTTTTCAAACATTAAACTGATATTTTTTACGTCTCCAAGATCCCAATGGTATAAGCCTCGAGTTTACACCAGAGTTTACTATAACTCTCGATACCTTTTTTATCGAAAGTTGGAGCTTTATCTGTTCATATTTTTCATTTACCTTTGAATATTGAGCATGTATATCTCTGGTATCACCGTATTGGTTGAAATATTTTCCCGCACCAATCTCTACATTATCTTCTGATATAGGATCTCCGTAGGTATTGGTAACACAATGAGCAGCTGAAACATATTTTGTATATAGCTTTTTCATTATTCGATTGAATTTGTTTGTTGGTGATAATTTCGAAATAGATAAAATTAGCGCATAAGAAGAAAAAGTAATACAGAGTGTATAAATATTGGTTGATGAAAACCTAAATACAAATTATAATGAAAAATCCCGTTTAACCAAGGTAGCGTTTGCTCTTTTGAGAAGGATTTAAATAAATTGAACATTTCAACTCCATAGTTGTATTTTTGGTTTGGACTATTTCGTTTTACAAAATGATATCTTGACAATATCACTTTTTCAATTTCTTATAAAATTTGTTGAAAGTGTTTAGAGTATAATAACATGAGATGACTCAGTGAAGACATTGGTGATTTGATTTGAAGAAATGCAAGATCTATTTCCATTTTTGCATGTGTCAACGTAATCATATTTATATCAATTATTCGTGAACAGTTACATTCATTCTTATTTCTGTAAGACCGTGCTATTTTGAACGATGTACCGTATTCATTTTTAGAACGCTATAGGTTGTGTTTCATTATTACTATATAGGGATAACAAGACGGTAAATAATTTACTTATTGAATGGTAAGTAATGAATTATATATAAATTGTTCTTATAATAGAGAAACATCCCATTTTCCACGAGTGGTCAATGCCTCCGTTTTTTTCGCCTTCAGAATCCCTTTAGTTC
This sequence comes from Chrysolina americana, assembly GCA_958502065.1. Taxonomy (NCBI): domain Eukaryota; kingdom Metazoa; phylum Arthropoda; class Insecta; order Coleoptera; family Chrysomelidae; genus Chrysolina; species Chrysolina americana. Next base: position 14,301,440 of record OY293413.1, read on the forward strand.
TATTAATAAAAGATAAGTAGTAACAGGATATCGAGCACGTTTGAAAACAAACGTATCCCAATTTTTCATAACTACCAGACAAAAAACGTATTACTCAAATAAAAATAGTCAAGATATTTGCTGTATTTGATGCCTGAGTGTAATGGTTGTGCAAAAAATAGTATAAGCATCTCCAAGAGTAAGAAATTTAGCGATCTCCGCTCAACCTCATTGTATCTAATATATTGATAGCTACTCCGCCAAATTGAAACTAGAGATTTTTTTTTAATAATAAATGGAATATTCCCTTAGAACAGTCAGAGAAGCGAAAGCCAGGGCCGCAGGGCTAGGGCCAATCAAGTTTTTGCTTTGACATCATTAATACTAAAATTTTTACGAAATCGTAGAAGTGTGTGAAAATGTTTTGGATTTTCCATCTAAACAGAGAAAATATTTCATAGTCTAAGATCCGAACCTAAATCGACTTTCACCTAGCTGATAATAGAATAATACTTATTTTATAATAAATTTTGTATATCAGAAAATATATCCAAAATGGGTTGCCAAAAAAATCCTGGACAGAATATTTTTAATAAATTATTTGAAAAAAGATTTTTCATTAAATGTTGCTACATCAAGATAATAAGAAAAATTCATACTGGACTCAAAGTACAAAACATATAGAATGTGCAGACTATTATTTACCTGGACGAACTAGACCTGTTTATACCTGGCAACCCAGTAGTTCGTCCAGGTGAATAATAGACAACCCTACGTCTGCACATTCTACCTATGTGGCAAAAGGCAAACAGGCTATACGTTCGGTATTTTCAACTTTTACTCAGATGCAAGTTACTTCATGGGAAGTGAGAATGAGATTGTACGAATCTATTATAGTGAATTCCGTCACTTACTGTTATTTTGATATCATAGAACGGGTTCAAGTATCCTTTTTTAAAAAACTCCTATGTTTACCAAGAAATACTGCTGATAGTATGGTACGTTTAGAATGTGGTGTTCTCCACCTCAGTTTTAAAGTACTCAAAGCTGCTTTGAATTGGTTATTAAATCTGATCAGTATGGATTCCAACAGGTATCCTAGAATATGCTTTTAAAACAAAAAATTCTACCAACAACAGATTTCAGATACAACTGGGCTTCACAAATGAAGGCACTTTTTGATGACTTGAATTGTGGGGGGCTAAAGAACACCCTCAGTTTTGCTAATCTTAAAATCAACTTTGATGACTTTCTGGCAAAATTTGGTGAAAAGTTATTTGAAGAAGATATACAACATATATCAAACTCATCCTTTCCTTTATACTTTAATAAATTTGCCGTTTCGCGAAATGTCAAACATTAGCTTCAGTTCAGAATTCCCATATCTGTTATCAGAATAGTAGCCCAGCTGCGATGTGCAAATACAAGACAAATTAATTTCACTTTCGGTGGGTCCGCTTATTCAATTGATCACACCGAAAACTGCACAATGTGTCCCCTGAGAGGTGCATTAGGACGAGAGAAATTTGCCTAATCAGATCTTTAAACCACCTCTTGTTAGAAATAGAAAGAATAACTCCACAAATGGCTAAAGTAATCAGTAATTTCGTCATGGATGCTTTAAAGCTTTTGTTACGAATGAATAAGGTCACACGACTCTTAAATTCAAAATTATTTTCTTATGCCCATTGTCGACTTAGTTTTTTAACAAGTACTTCATTTACCTTGTGCCATATTAACATCTATTGTTTCGCGCCCTTTAACTAAGTAGGTTATGTTCATATATATTGTTTTAAGTGATATCATCTAAATATAAGCACCTAAGTATTGTTTCGCACCCTTATTAGGTTATGATTATAGTTTCTTAAGCAAGAACTACTTCCAGTAAGATTGATTTGTATCTTGTGGAGGAATAAATGTTATAATTATTATTATTATTATTATATAGAAGACCTAGAATCTGAGCTTTCAATTAGCATACCTGATTCGAAGACCATGAAACCAAGATAATTTGTGATAAATCAGAAGTACATGAATTTTTATCGAAAGTATGTTCCGTTGACCAGAAAATATGAACTGTGACCGATTTTTCTTTAAATATCAAAGCGGAAAGAATTGTAGACAAGTGGTACGAATTCATCAATTTAGAAAAATGCCTAAAATAGTTACTACTTATTTGAACTTGGTAAATCCGTCAGAAGATACTGGTCAATCGTCGGTCTTCTACAACAATATTGGTTGACTCTGGTGCCGACATAACTAGTTTAAAGAGGCATGGCGGATGGAAGTCATCAAAGGTTGCTGAAGGATTTATCGAAGAATCGCTCAACAATAAAGTTGAGGTGGTAAATTAAATTTTCACAGTACAAAATATTCAACAAAATAACCCTACCACCCCGCATGTTGTCCAAAATGTATCTCAAAGTTCTAATAACGTTCCTCCAATGTTCAATAACTGTACTAGCTGTCAAATAACTGTAAATATGACAAATTTATCTAAAAATGTATTTTGCAATGTATTGATGTTTTAAAAATATAAATTAATTCCTTGTGATCAATGCGTTTTCAATAATTTATGTAAAACACTTTCAACTGTAAGGACATATAATTTCCTTACAGTAAGTCTTGACTTTTTTTAAGAAAGTTTCTTAGGAATGTCAAAATTTCCTAGCGATTTGCGGAAAATTAATATTCCTCCAACTGTAAAAGTTATTGAGCTCCAACTGCAAAACTGAAAGAATGATAAATTCATGCAATTTCAAATCATCAGCGAACATTCAAAAAAGGATAATTACATTAGATGGGTCATTCACAACGATATAGTTACCGTATTTGACATTAGTGAAAACTACTCACCTGTAAGAACAATCCTAGGATTCAGTAATGTTCCACCGCAATTATTTATCAATTTACCCCCATTATTTATGTAGATAGCAGTTATCCATGGATATTCAAATTTTTTCGTATCTTCACCATTGTATACTAATGCCCTTACTTCATGATTGACCTTTCTGCCGCAAACTGAAACATGAGACATATATCATTAATTCATCAATTTCACACACACTAACGAGTATATACAGGCTAGGAATCGCACCTTAAAAGGTAAGACCTCGTTAATCCTTGGCTCGCACAAGTTTCGACTTCTGAGGGCTGTCGTTCGTAGGTGGGTAACAGCTGGTTGACGGAAAAAATAATTTAAAAAAACAACAAATAATTAATTATTGATACTCGTATATCTGATGCTGAAAATCAGAACGTGTTGATAAGATTATGAAACAACTGAAAGAACAATTACAAAAATTTATTAAAAATACATGTCGATAATAAGGTAAATGAATTTAAAACAAAATTAATAATTCCAATAATAATGAAGTCGTGACTTTTTTTATTCCAATGCTATATTTTGTCTTCCGTTAGGCTCACTCTGTAGTAAATAAAAAAAATCGTATATAAAAATAAGATGCTATTGACCTCATTTCACGTAACGAAATTTTGAGCTTCTCGTTGTATATGATTATATGCAAATTATTATAATTCATAAACGTTCAGCATATGAAATTAGCCATATTGATGGAAGGTAGTAAAATTCGATCTTCGAATCATGCATATATTAGAATTTTTTTAAATGTTGTATCAAGTACTAAAGAATTTAGTGAATCTTTTGCATACATTGTTCTTTGAGTATTTCTGTCATACCCGAATTGAAGTTTGTATGAGCTAAACCAGGAAGGAACCATCTTACTACTCAATAATTTCCTTCCACAATGAGCATAATATGCAACTATTATGAATGTCTAAATTTTTATTTTTCTTTATTTTCATCATGAAAAATATTTAAATATTTCTCATGTGGAAATAGAGTACTTGACGAAAGGCAATAAATTTCAAAACAAAATTTGATTATAAAAATAATCCAGCCTTTCGCAAATTTTCCTATACAATAGGATTGTCGGCAAACGTCGAACAGAAATAATTCAAAATCCCCATACGACCGCCGAATCACGTCTATTCAACGCCTGGCAAAGTTTTCCTACAAGGAAATACTCTGCAATCTTCCTGTAACAACAACCACCAACTGGCAATCGAAAACATGTGACATCTGCAGACCGGTTTCGCGATTCAACTCGCTCATCAGTACAGACTCGGCCACAATATGTAATTGATTTCCAATCGGTTTTGTTAACAGGCACTACGATATCTCCGGCACCCACTAAGAAAGTGAGTAGCAGAGCCATCTGTAGAAACCACAGAAAGATTCCGACCAGTACCACGACTTTGTTTGAGTCGATTATCTAAATTTTATTTTTATAATCAAATTTTGTTTTGAAATTTATTGCCTTTCGTCAAGTACTCTATTTCCATGAGAAACATTTAAATATTTTTCATGATGAAAATTTAGATATTCGACTCAAACAAAGTCGTGGTACTGGTCGGAATCTTTCTGTGGTTTCTACAGATGGCTCTGCTGCTCACTTTCTTAGTGGGTGCCGGAGATATCGTAGTGCCTGTTAACAAAACCGATTGGAAATCAATTACATATTGTGGCCGAGTCTGTACTGATGAGCGAGTTGAATCGCGAAACCGGTCTGCAGATGTCACATATTTTCGATTGCCAGTTGGTGCTTGTTGTTACAGGAAGATTGCAGAGTATTTCCTTGTAGGAAAACTTTGCCAGGCGTTGAATAGACGTGATTCGGCGGTCGTATGGGGCTTTTGAATTATTTCTGTTCGACGTTTGCCGACAATCCTATTGTATAGGAAAATTTGCGATAGGCTGGATTATTTTTATAATCAAATTTTGTTTTGAAATATGAATGTAATGATACCCGACTAAATGATATATTCCCTACGAGAACAATTTTAGGGTTACATGAAAACTTCTGATTTTATCGTCTATATGTTTTAGTGACATTAGGTACTTTGTCAAATGTCTCACTCTATTTTCCTCCTGTCCTGTTTGACCTTATTCACTAACAAAATTTTAGTTTCTTCCTCGGCTAACTCAAGTCAATTAATTTAAAGATGCCTGAAATTCCTATAGTACCGACTTTGTTCCGACTTTTGAAGAGACAAAACAAATGAATTCTGTGAGTCGCATTCGTAACTTTTATTCACTAACGTTAGTCACTCTTTTAGTTAAAACATTCAAATACTGCTGTACAGTGAATATTTTCGGAGGAATGAAGTAATTAAACATTATAAATATCCGAAACACAGAATCGAAATATGAATATTTCAGTTTCATAGATTAGTGCTGAATTCATTTCTTCTGCCAAAAAAATGCACGGAAATGAAGAAATTCAGTAGCATTTGATGAACGTGAATTTATTTTAGGGAAATAAAACCAATATAGTAAATTATTTATTGAAAACGTAATAATGCAACAAAATTTATTTTCTTCACGATTGATGAAATGGAAGTAGTTAAAGTTTTTCCACGCCACTGAGAAAAATAAAATTCATCAAGCGTCAAACTATGTCATTATTGTGGTGACACGATTGTTCAAAAGTAATAATTTACTGGAGTAATTATCAGTTAAACAGTTATAAGATGGGCTGATTCTGTTCATTTGATCATAAATAGAGAGACATGATAGGTTCAAATTGCTTGAAAAAAATATCGTTGTATCATTAATATTGTCGTTTGAAAAAGGTAAGTTCCATCAAATAGCGAATTAAAAAAAATAAAAACGAAAATATCAACGATACAACCCATCATCACTGGACCACACGCGTGTTGGATACTACTAGTAGAGTCCTTGGTGGATAAATTACTATTAATTCTATTCTGCAGAAAGAGAGCAGTAGATGGAATTCATGCAAAAAAAAATGTGATGAATGTTGTCAGACCTCATCAATTCCGCTACATAGCTTGCTTGGAGTGCGCACCGACCATCCGGAGTGGTGCTTTTGGTTTTCCGGGTTTTCCTACAGCGGAAAAGTGAATACGCCACCAAAAATCAGTAAATCGTCCTGGAGCACCACGGCAAATAATAATAATAGCCGTCCTCTACCCGCACATGCTATGCCTTTGGGTATATACACTCTAAGAGTGATTATGAGGGAGTATTATTATATTTTGTTCACGAACACTGCCTACTCACCAGGTTGACACACTGGTTTAGGAAAGTCCCATGTACCTCCGCTACAATAAAGGCTTTGCTTGCGACCCAAGGCTTCGTAATATGGAATACATTGGTAGGTCAAATATGTACCCTCGGTGGCTTCACTGCAGCTGATCGCATTTCCAGTAGCATCTTTACATTTCAGACTGGTTGTAGTTGTGGAGTACAATGGCGGGCATAGTTCTAAAAAGAAAAGTTAAGAATTTTATTCATTGGGGATTTTGATATTTCTCTGATATTTTTTTGATGGAATAGATATATAGATAGATAGATTTTTTCAGGTAAGTTCATTCCAAAATAATTGGCACAGAAAAAAATTACCAATGGCGTCATAAAAAGTATATCCTTATAGCTGATTTTTCCAGAATGGCTAACATAACATAACATAACATAACATAGTAACATTGTCTGATGACCAAATTTTTGGGACATTCTAGTTATCGGACAGTCCAGAAAGTTTGCGAGGCCCTATTGAAAACGCCCCGTTACTAAGAATTTTCGCGAATTGCATGCTGTTCAACGTTCCATTCCAATTCTCTTCTGGTTTCAAGGGACGATATCGAAACTTTAGAAGAGGAGGCGGTATGAAGCGTCCAAGGAAAACTCGACAATAGATGCCACAGGTAGCCTGATGGCTTTAAGGTGCGTATTCACCAAAAAAGCGAGCACGAGCGAACAAGAGCGAGCGAGCATTCTGCCTCAATAATCTTCTGGTGAGTACGGGCTAGCGAGCGAGCGAACGTTTGCTTGTTCGCGTTCAAAAAAGATCGAAAGGAAGGCGGTACATCAAAGAAAATACGTGTTCGTGCTCGTTCAGTGTGGACGGGATTCTAATCTTCAAAAGTGCTCTCCTGTAGTTTGTATCATTTATCATTATTTTTAGTCCACCAGTTGTAGCAAAGTTTTAAAATCTTTAGGGGACATTCGGCAAAAATTCTGGAACATTCTGTAATCTTGTTCTACTGTTAAATCTCGCAACAGACTACTGCCACTATAAATATGTCGGTTTTTAAATACAGTTGCTTGCCATAATCGTTTCTTCCTTTGTTTTTTCTTTTTCAATAAAGTCAATACAACGAAAGCAGCACTAGCTAACAATAATTTTATTTTTCATGGTCAGCCATATTTACCACGCTCGTACTGCTCGCACAATGTAGATGGACCAACTCCGAACTTGAACATATTCGCTCTGGTGTGTGCTAGATATCAATTTATCGAGCAAACATGAGCAAACATACACGAATGTTCGCTCGTGCTCGCTTTTTTGGTGAATACGCACCTTTACACATAAATCATCAAGTCTCCCTGCATAACACAAGGAGGGGCAGAGACGTGCACTCACTGCGTCTAAGTGCTACACAACACCGCTGGGTCTGCATAAGCAGGCTCGAATAGGTTTTTGCCAGCCCGGATACCCAAGAAGGGCAGGACAGAAATCCCAAAATCCACACATAAACCCAATATTACAACATCCTAACCCCTGCGGCTTAGGGATGGTTTTATTTATTTATTCGTTTTGTGAGTTGTATATATTTTAATGTAAATTTAATATTAATAAACTCATTTGGATTTTTTGGTTTTTGGGAATGAAGAGTAGTAAAATCATCCTCCTCATACTATGTACTGGGCATGCAATATGGGCAAAGAACAACTAAGTGGCTCGCACTAATTCTTATCCACAACGAAGAAAATATAATAGATCGCTTTTCTGTAAGGATTCGTCATGTATATATACTATTATTAGAATTTTGTTAATCATTTCATGCGAATGAGTTAATCTACATGCTGAAGTACTATTCTTGTTCGTTCGCAATATCAACAAGTACTCGCATCATTACATCCTGAGTTACTGGTAGCATATCAAGAGTATTCAGAGAATATCAGAATGTGACAATATATAAGTACGTTATTATTACAAACGGTCAAGATTAGTACCCCTGCTTCTGTATGTGTAAGAAAATTAATCACCGATGGGAGAATAATTTCACAAAGTACCCCCTCACCCAGAATGGTCGCCCTTGGTAGACAGACACATTTTGATTGTAATATTGAAACTATTTATATAATTATTCAGACAAAATATGTATTCATCTTTTCCTTCCTAATCGCAATAATAAATTATTCTGTTGAGTAGAATAACAACATGTTTATATTTCAAGAAATCGTTGTTGATGATAGGTATTATCGAAATTACCTAATAACTCATCCCAATTTTTGAGTTTATAGCGACTTCTTGATGAAACTCGTTTCGAAGGATATACCAATCGGACTTTTAATATTCTAATAACCCAAGATAGATCCTTACATTCAGCTCATTTTACTGTTCACTATGTTTATTTGCAATACAAATTCTTACTACAGTACATATTCAGTTTGAAGAAATTCTGGCATTTCATCTTTACCGCTGCTACTAATATGCTTGCCGTTCCGATTCTACTTTATTCCTTTGGAGTAATGAATTGGACAACTTGACGTAAAAACTCGCAAAATGATGCATCTTCATAGAAGTTTGCATCCTAAATCGTCTGTTCCACGGTTATACTTCCCCAGACAACGGGGTGGCCGTGCACTTTTGAGTTTGGAGTATCTACACAACAGAATGGTACTGGATGGAGCCTGTAAAGTCATCAGGAGTTCAGATCCCCTTCTCTGCTTGGTATGCGATCATGAAAAAGCAGGGATTGGAGCATTTCTTTTCAAGGCAGCAACCCGTGTAGCCGATGAATTCGGTCTCGTATTCGACGCGGACGAACCCAAACTCTGTCACCGAGTTGGAACCCGTTCAGCAGAAAGCCCACATCGAAGCTGCGGAGAGTGAGAGGCACCTACAGCTACATAAGGATAAGCCAATGCATGGGGTCTTCTTCAAGAACATAGAAGACCTTGTCTTATCCAGAAACCTGACCTTCACTTTTCTCAGGTCAAGTGGGCTGAAGTCGGAAACCAAGGGATTCATAATGGCCTGTCAGGATGGTGTCTTCAACACCCTCGTCTACCGCAGATGGGTATAGAGGTCCCTGACACTAGATGCACAGCGTGTCGTGGGGCAGCTGAGACCATAATGCATTTGCTATCAGCTTGTCCAGCTTATGCGGTCTCAGCCTATATCCACAGGCATAACGCGGCCCTACAAGTATTGTACTACCATCTACGACACTCGTACTTAAGCGACAACTGATCTGACGAACTTCATATGAGAAAGCAATTATTGAACATGAGAACCACTTTCTTTATATCAAATAACAGATCTCATATGAAATATCTCTCTTCAACACATTACTCAACGACCTATTCGATTTGAATACTAATTTTAATTCAATCGTGTTTGTGGATGTTATTTCTTAATGCATATAATAAGATTATCCCTACTTTTGTATTAAGTTATGAGTTTTACCCACCAGCGAATATGTTATTATTATTAACGATTAGTGCAGGTATATAAAGTTTTAAACTAGGCTTATTTATATATTCCCTTGAAAAAGCTACTGTTTTAGCGAAACATGTCGTGAATTCAAAATAAAGTTTGAGAAAATTAAATCGTTCCCACGTATTCCTAGAATCAAAATGAATGTAACTGTTTTGAAAAAGTTTCAGTAACGGAACAGACTTGTGGTGCCTATATTAACCATGTGTTTGGATGAAAGTATTGCTGTGGGAACAACATTTTTTTTTCACCGTACTTTGATCTAATTCACCTGCCACAAAATGGATTTTTCCCATAGTAATTCCCAATATCTACTCAACTAATTTAAGCTGGAACTGTCATATCGGTACCAAACATTTTCCTCATACATTCAGATTTGCGGTTGGCAGCCAATTACGATTTATAATGAATTTTTGCATTCCCGACTAGTTAGTTTGGTCTCCACACCACAAAAAAAAGGGGTTTATTGTCTAACAGGAGTAATCCCAATTACAAGACAATATAATGTAGTTTACAGCTATGCATAATAAGTATAAGTAAAATAGAATACAAATAACAAATAAACAAATATAGTATAAAAAATCAATATAGGACAATACAAACACTGGTATATGCAATAATATGATAAAATGTCATATTGTAGAATTCTAATTCAATAGGCAATGTGCAGAGTTGAACACAGTGAGAATATTTCATCTTTATAGGGTGAGGAGAGGTTGTAATCAGATTTTATTTAAACTTGTTTATTAATTAACTTGTTACGAATTACATGCTTGATGCATCCAAATGGAACAACAAAAATATCACATTCTGAATAGAAATTATTATAAATTTTACAAATGTTATAAACTGGGGATTTTATTAAAACATTTATTCTTGGTAGAGGCAAATAGAAGAGAATTTCGTTTCTACTACTTATTCTCGGTACGTGGAAATCTAGTTGCGATAACAAATCTGGGCAGTCTACCAGGTTATGAACCAATTTATATATGAAGATACAAGCATAATATGTTCGTCTGTTTAAGAGGGAGAATCTATTCAGCAATACTCGATTATCAATTCCTTGGGATGGGTACGCTCCGTCCAGTTTGAAGGCCATGTATTTCATAAAAATTCTTTGACAAGATTCGAGTTGTTGGATATGCACATTGTATATGGGTGACCAGATTAGGAAGCCATATTCCAGACAGGATCGGACATATGCATTAAAAAGTGTTTTAAAACATTCTTGATTTCGAATATCTTTACACGTCCTGAATATATGTCCAAGCATTCTTTTTGCAAGATGTGATTTGATTAATATGCGACGTGAAGCTGAGTTTCTGATCGAATAAGATACCCAAATCTTTTGTTTCTGTACTTTGTTCTAATATGACGTCATTTATTGCATAGTCAAACTGTATATTGTTGTTTTTAAGGGTATATTTCATAAATTTACATTTTTGAATATTCAGTGGAAGCTTGTTTAGCATGCACCATTCGTGTATCGAATTAACTTCCTTCTGCAGAATAAGACAGTCTTCTGTAGTTTCGATGGCTCTAAAAATCTTCAAGTTGTCAGCAAAGAGTTATATGTCACTAGAAATATTTGAATAGATATCATTTATGAACAAAGAGAATAAAAGAGAAGCAAGATTACTTCCTTGAGGAGCGCCACCAGTTGGAGTAAATTCAAATGATTTGTGTCCTTTGTGTTCTACAAATAGCGTACGATTCTGAAGATAAGACTGTAATAAATTCAAAAGTTGACTTTCGAAACCAACAGAAAACAGTTTATTTAGTAGAATTTGATAGTTCAGTTTATCAAAGGCCTTTGAGAAGTCTGTATAGATTGTATCAATCTGTAGCTGTTTATCTAATGCACTGATGACAGTTTGTGTAAAACACATGAGATTCGTTATTGTAGAGCGTTTGATGATAAAACCATGCTGGTATGCAGTTATACTATTTCTCACATTAGGAAAAATGTTGTTATACAGACACATCTCAAAAACCTTTGCAAAATTGGACAGAATTGTTATGGGTCGATAGTTCAGAATGTTATTTGGAGCCCCTGACTTCAATATTTAACATATTTTTGGTACTTTCCATCTATCAGGAAAACATTCAGTCTTTAAAGCCATGTTAAAAATTAATTGAAGTGGCTTTGCATGAATGTGAGCACAGTCTTTTACTAGAAAACTAGGAATTTTGTCATCTCCAGCTGTGCATTTTGGTTTCAGTTTTTTCAGTGCTTGCAAAACCTCTTCTTCAGAGAATGAATTTATAGTGATTGTGGGAAAATTTGTTGTTTTTTTTGAGAGGTTAGAATTCTTACTATCAGAGGGAACATACACACTTTCAAAGAATTCTGCAAAAGCGTTCACTATTGTAGTCGGGTTTTTCAGTTCTCTATCATTTAAGAATAAAACATTCGGAATTCTTGAAGTGCCTTTTTTACTATGCATATAGTTCCAAAATGTGGATGGATCAGTTCTGATCGAGTTTTCAGCTTTCTGTTTGTACTCCATGTAGGCTTGTGATATCTGGGTTTTTATTGACCTATGAAGATTTCTAAATTGATCACGTATAGTTTCTGAATAGTTCGTTTTTAATCTTTTAAATAATCTATCCTTGCGTTTGATTTCATTTATGATATTTTTGTTGAACCAGGGTGGATACTTACTGGTGAAATTCTGTCTAAAAGGAACACATTGGTCCATTATTGAATAAATTATTGCATAAAGAGTGTCAACTGCCAAGTTTACATCGTTACAGTTTTCAATAATTGACCAATCTGTATTCATAAACAAGGAATAGAGTAACGGGAAATTTGCTTTACGAAAATAAAAAAAAACGCTTTGTTATCATACGGAATTCCACTTTCCTGTTTCTTAAATACTAGAGAAATATTCAAAGCTGGATGATAATCATCTTCGGGAATGAATGGTAGGTCATCATGGATGACATGACATACATAATTGTTTGATAGTACGAGATCTAGAAGTCGATCTGACTTATTAAGCACATTGTTGTGTTGTTTCAGGTCATAGAAATTGATAAATTGTTGAAGGTTTTGTAGATTGATATTTCTATATTCTGATGCCCTATTTATAAAAAGTGATTGGTTGAAATCACCAAATATTAGTAAATTTTCATCATATAGTATTTCAAGTGATTCTAGTGTTTCAAATAGGTTTTGCACATGTAAGTTATTAGCAGTTGGTGGTATGTATACAACAAACACCAAAAGGGTGTAATGATTATATGATATTTTACAACCGACAATATCAATACTAAAGAAGTGTTGGCGGTGATCCGATATGTCTATTTCAGTAACACCACAGTCGTTCCTAACCGCCAATAAGACACCACCGCCTCTTGACACTGAGTTAGCATTGAGGTTTCTGTCTGATCTAAAATCTTGATATTGCTCACCAAATAGTTCCGAGTTGTTTATATACACAAAAAGTCATATGGATGTGTTGTCGAATAATTTGAAATAATTATACTTATGTAACCGAATGTAAAAATATTTATATATGAATAAATTATTATTATTATTATTATATAATTCTTCAGGCGGGACTGGACTTGGCGAAGATTATATCGCACAACGGATTTCCATGATTCGATCAGATTTAATTAGTAACACGAATATAAGACCTTGGAATGTCGAGTAGATATAACTACTGTTAGTTGATTGATGATTCTTACTCAAACATTTCGGCATATTCTCAAGGCTCCAGCTTGAATCACAGACCAGATACGGATGTTTAGGAGTTAGTCTGTATCTGGGATGACATTCAAATTTCAGTCCTGTATCGATGTCAACTTCTCCTCCTGGTCTACCATCTCCATTTAATACAGTCCATTTTCCGTCCTCTGGAAATGGTGGTAGTGTGCATTTGAACCTTCAATTAATAAAAAAAATACACTTTTCTTCAGACTAACATTGAGTCACACACACCTAGAAGAATACCCAACACGGGAAATTGATACATACTACACAGTTCACTCTTCAATTTACGCATAATGATCACCCTATCATTGATAAGAGTCCATAACTCCAAAACTAGTCTGTAGTTTCTGTATACTCAAGATCTGTCTCGGTATGAGCCAGAGAATTAGTTGTTTTTTTATCAGATATAAGTAAGCCTAATTTCATACCTTGGAAAATGTTTCATTCAACAAACAGGATCTGAATGCTGGGTGATTTACGTAGGCCGTACATTAGAAGTTTTTCAACTTGCAGCTGGATTAAAAACTTGAAATTTGATATGCTGTCATAATCAATCATGTTTGTTTTACCTAAAATATGTTTAGTCGTAGCTATACAGGGTATACCAGAAGACAGTACTAACTATCTTATTTTTAATGGAAACCTTAATTTTTTTAACATGGTTCGATTCGGATGATGAGTTTAGACAACCTAGTTGTTTATCTTTTCAATTGTCGTTTTTGATATATTTCCATTTTTCTGAAAAAAAATTACAGTCTTAGTAGTTTAGGAAAAAATGTGTAGCTCACAAAGCGTTCAAAATTAGGAAACAAAATTCATGCAGCAGTTAGCTGGTAGTCCAGGCTAGCATATGATGTCCCATCAATGGTGCCATTTGTTACCATATGGGCGCAGGCGATTTTTGAATGTCGCATTCGAATATTGTCAAAAACTCAATTTTTTCAAATTGCACCAACTATTTTTTGACACCATTCTGAAGACAATTCACTTTAAAGATAAGTTACTGAAGCTTTTCCGATACCTGACTTCAACTTCTATCGAGTTATTTGATAAAACTCAACAAATATAGATATTTCTTGTTTTTGCACTGAGATGGTCCTCGGTTTCCCCACCAAAAGGAACAAGGATATAAATTTTGTATACAAAGTTCTTGTATTATGCGGACGTGATCAATGACAGCATACCAAATTTCAAGTTTCCAATCCAACTGCAAGTTAAAATTTTTTCATGCACGATCTACGTCAATCACCCTGTGTAATATCTTCATTTAAGTTTCATTGCCATCATTGAAAAAACATTGACTCATAAACGCCGGTTCGGCAGAAATTATTTCAGACTGATGGCCTTCAAACAAGCAGTACCTATAAGAGATCACTAATATGTCCCCAAATAAGCTATGAAATCTGCGAAAAATATGTTGAAGCCAAAAATGTAAGTAATAGTATAACATCGAAGGAGTTTTACAAAACCTGAACTTGCTGAAACTCTAGTAAATAATAATAATAATTTTTTGTTATGATCCTGTATAGACAGTATTCTTACGTTATCATATTTGAATTCTTGAAATGAAAAACTGTACATTCTATGGTTTCTGTTTTTCTGAACGACAATTTTGGAAAGGTACGAAATGCTCCAAGCTGGAAATACTAGTATATTGTGCAAACCAGGGACAAAATTTTTATCGAGTTTGCCATGAAAACGTCGTAGTTGGGTGGGATTGACATAGAAAAAAAGTTTTTATTCAGTTTGCATTTATTATTGAGTTCATTATTTTTGTTGAGTTTAGCTTAAATTGTTCATAAAATAATTGTTGTTGTTATATCCGTCAACCGGCTGCACCCTTACGAGCAACCCTCAGAAGTCAGAGACGTGTGCGACCTAGGGCAGACGTAGCCCTTATCTTTTAACGTGTAATGCCATGCACGAGACCAGTGACCATGTTAGGAATCGAACCCACGCCCCTGTGATTGAGAGGCAAGTGCTCTACCATCACGACCACTACGGTCTAGTATCAAACAATGAATTCGAAAAGTTATGTAATAGAATTTAATTTATCGAAAGGTACCCTGAAATTTTGTTTGAATGAAAAACGATCTTAAAAATCAAAGTTTTGTTTGCTTAGCAGTACCATCATTCATTAGTTTTTCCTTTAAGACCTTTTGGGAGCTTTGGAAATGGGTACTTTCATAGATTTCGATGTGCTCTTTCAGAATTTCACTTTGCCACTTCGTATCTTTGCTGCTCGCGCCGCCATTATGGAAAATCGCGTCTAATAGCAGTTTTTTGACAATATCTGTTCTCAGAATTTTCTGAAAACTTTCCAGGTTCACCTATTTTTCGAACCAATTGACTGAATTATAGTATTTTTATCCTATTTTATTAATCTGTGGAAGTTTATCGAAATCGGAGAGGTTACTGTTTCCTGTACCCTCATCCTAATTTTGGAGTATTGTAGTAATTTGACTTCAATATTTTTTCAATCGTAGGTTGCCTCAATTTCAAGCATAAGTGGTGCTTTTTGCCATGAAGAATTATTACGTATAACTATTGATGTCATTGAAAATGCTGGGTCTGTATTGATTGTTAAAATACTGGATAGAGACCAATTGCGCAAAAACGTTCACTGTGTCAAATTCTGATCATATTGAGAAATACCACAAGTATAGCACCCTAATATAATTAATATTTCGAGAGGAAAATGTGTTAACCAACATGGGACATGAATAAAATGGGGGAAATTCTCAGCTTGTTGGAAAAGACTAGTATAAAAGCTAAACAAGTCACTGTCTCATAAAAAGATCTGAAATTCTCTTGGTCAATGCAGAGGACGACATTACATCCATACAAAGTCACGGTGGATGGAAAACTGCCATCCTAGCAGAAGCATATATAGCAGACAGTTTGAATGAGAAATATGAGATTTCCCAATAAAATAACACCTTCAAAAATATATGTTGGAAGTAATTGTTTAAATTTTATTATTCTATTGAATGAAATTGGTTTATAACACCAAAATGTTAAATACAGATTTTTTGAAGAGTGATGCTTTGTTTTTTGGTTAATCATTTTGGCAGTGAAAAAAATATAACTTCTACGCATTAATACAGATGCCAGAATGTCGTTTCACTTGACAGTGTTACAAATAAATTTTCCATCAATTAAGACAACAGGGGAAGTGAAATATAGATGAGCAGTGTATAAACATCAAATGATCCAAAGTAGGAGCTGGCATATTGAGGGTAAGTAAAAATTCGATCTGAACCATGCCCTTGAAATCCTAAGAAGTGAGTGAGACATTCACAGAGCTGTTTAGGTCATCGAAGACTTCTTGAATAAATTTCAGAAACCTTTGAGTTCACTGTTGATATTTTTATTATGAATCTGATTGTGAAATTTCAGTTCTGTGGTGAAACTTACCCGTCATTTTGCCGTTTCAGTCGTTTAATGTCCCCCCAGGTTTCCGATGAATTGATTCCAGAAATATTGTGGCTGATAGTAGATCCTGAAATTGCTGATAATTAATTTTCCATCATTATCTTGTATTTATAAAGTATTCCCACGTTTTAGAAATCAAATATAGTATATTTCACCACGGGAATAAAGTGGCCTAATTATTATAATTGCGACTAGAATGAAATGGAAGGAATCAATTCACTTTAATCCTATGATATACAGTGCGAGTCTCTAACTTGGAATAAATTCAGTAAATCAAAAACAGTTTTTTTGTTGAAAATATGCTCGGTCATGTCGGTTAGTATTTTAAATTGCACAAATTCTGTTGTAAGAAAATGATATGCAGCATATCCCGAATTTGAGATATGACACCATCGACTATTTTTTTGAATGGCAATCCTAATTTTTTCATAACTATCCGTAGAGGCTAAATTGAGTTGAACGTGCATATCAAATATCGAATTCTTATTATCCCATTCTATCTTCCCTTTTTTGTCACTGTTGTACTAATCGTATTCCACCTTTCCGGAATAACTCTTTCCTTTCCTCTCATTTCAGCTAAGTTTTCAGGTGATTTGCGTTCATTCGAGAACCTCGTACAATCATACTGAATATATTTGAACCTCTATTCATTAAAATGTAGGAGAAGTTAGTCTTTCTGGGTGATTTTCACAGTTTGAAATGAAAATAAAACTACCAACAAATATGTACCGCAATATCTTAGGATTTCCCAATCATAATTATATTCAATAATTACGCGAACTCAAGACCTTGACTTTACGATTGGGATTCACATTATTATTTTATTATCATCACTCACTCAGACATTTCGGCATATAGTCGGGATTCCAGTTTGTATCACAGAATACGTATGGGTTTTTAGGAGTTAAGTCATATCCGAGACGACATTGAAACTTTAGAAATGTGTCCTCGTGAATTTTTTCGCCCGGTCCTCCTTCCCCATTGATTACAGTCCAGTGTCCGTTTTCTGGGAATGATGGAAGTATGCATCCAAATCTGTAAACAATAAAAATTTTATTCAATCATCCACGGCCAACTTTCACTTAGAAAATGAATTATCACCTATTATTCCCAATAAATTCCGAATCTTATATACAAAACTGAATACAGAGAGAACTATTTGTTGAAGATATATCCCCCATCGAACATATTGCAATTTAGAAATCAAATGATTATTTTTCGAATTTTATTATTATTCCTTCCAACGACAATAAAGGAATCTGGTATGAGAATTTCTATGGCCGCGATATCCAGCCAGGAAAGTAGTGATTCAGTGTATAATAATGTCTATCCCAGTAAAACTGCTGAAGAAAAACGAAGAACAATAATTCAGAGATCCTATCGACGTTGTAAAGATACTCAACAGAATGAACACAAAAGTTTCAATCTATATTTTGGTGCCCAACTTCTAATCTAGAGAGTCAATCGGATCTATTTCTTTCAATTTTTGAGTAATTGAGGCACGAAAAAGAATTGTCCAATTTCACGAAGGGGTATTTCTGCAACACTTTAGACAGAAATTTATGAACTTGCACTTTTCAAAAAATCAATAAGTTAATGTTCAAAAATAATGTCTTTACTTTTCACATCGGCATGTAAATTTTTGCAATCAGTTCTAGGGCAAAAAAAATGAAAAACTTTATCCCATAAAGGGTTATTCAAAAAAACTTGCATAGTCAAAGCCATTTCTGAGAAAACTTCAAAAACTATGATATAATATTCATGCCTTTTGAATGAATTCTAATTCTATTCTGGAATTTTCTTTCCACATCCCAGAACAGAAAAATCCTTCGTACACTACGTGATTGTTACTCTCTAGATACGGGTTTTCTGAAGTATTCCCATCAGAATTTTTCGAACTTAAATATATAACCACATTTTCAAAAAATGTTTTGCGAACAGTTTTCCAACAGGTTTCAAAGGAACTTGTTCTGAAGTCATTTATAGAAGCAATTTCTCTGTCTAAATAATGTTTGAAAAATGTTTTGTAAAAAAAGCAGAATAAAATACAAAGGCATGTTATTAAATAGCAGTTGATCATTATTTTTTCTAATGTTCACAAGAAGTTATGTTAATAATCTCACCTTTCATGTTGTCCTTCCAGATTGAGCCCATTACCAGTTTTTCTCGATAAAACAATCCCAGAAACATTGTGGGGGCCAATGAATCCTGAAAAGTAGGGGCTGATACAATATGAGTTGCGCGAATCTTTTTATTTCGAAAAAATATAAAACGTTTATTTTGTATACTTTCAGAAGTTGTCTCAAAGAACATTTTCAACAGAGATTCAGAAAATATTCACTTGAACGTAATTATAGTCCGATCACATTTTATTGTTAGGGTAGAAAACTGGGAAACTAAAACAACACTTACCCACAAAGGTCGACACAATGAACAAACTACATCTAAAAGTTCTAATCATCATTCACCTCATAAGTAAATGCGACGTCTTTTTGAAAATAACAAATTTAAATGCAAACAATCATCACTGGACACGAGATTGCGTTATCGCCAATTGCTTGCTTCAGATCTCAGGCATCTCTGGTGAAACTGGTTACGGATTAAATTCCAGTGGCGTGACAGAATTGAAATGGAATGACCATACTTCAAGTATCAATTCAATGCTTGAATAGAGGTTCTGGACGTTCTGGCCACTCATGATTGGTCCATATATATTATCACCTAAATTAAGGTGCGAAAAAATCAGGGATTCACATATAGTAGATAATTTTACTGCGTCTATCAAGAATTCTTCTATTGGCGTGAATTAATTTGAAATTACAAATAGCGCATCTTATGGCCAGGTTGACATGAAGTGAAATGCAAAGAGCAGTCTAGAATAATCACCAAGTGTTTGGCACATCTTTAACTCTGATATTCAGGGTATCGATACATCGGATCCGAGCCACTTTCCTACCGAACAGCATTGCCACTGATTCAATGAGATTTATGGAGACAAAAATAACATTAAATTAGTTTCCTTCGATGTGAAGAACGTGTTTCCAAACGTTCCAATAAACGAATGCCTTCTTCTTTTGAAAGACATATTTGATAAATATAATATTAATCTTTAAATCAAGGAAGAGTTATACATCGTCTTTGATGTATGCCTCAAACAAAATTATTTTAAATTCAAAAATAATTTTTACCTGCAGAATTCGGGCCTCCCAATGGGCTCTCCGTTAAGCCCCTTACTAGTCGATATTTTTATACATAACTTAGAACATACCCGCATTCTAAATAACGCTTTATTTCATAAACATATTGCATTCTGGTTCAGATATGTTGATGATATTCTCGTAGGTTTTAATGGCTCAACGATACAGATAAATCAATTTTTGAATTTCCTTAACACCCTTCATGATAAGATAAAATTCACGGTCGAAATAGAACAAAACAATAAAATTAATTTTCTAGATCTTACTATTACAAACATTAGTAATAATTTTCACTTCAACATATACAGAAAAGATACTTTTACGGATTGTACAATACCTTTAGATTCCTTCAGTCCATTATCACACAAATTATCAGCATTCAGATCAATGATACATAGGGCATTTATGATTCTTTCATCGGATAAGGCTTTGCAACAAGGAATAAAAATCATAAAACAGATTGCAATAAATATCCAAATTCCAGTCTACTTAATTGATAAGATCATCTCCAATATACAGCAGACAATGATCAGGAATGAATTATATCCAAATCAAATAAGACCCAAAGGAGATAAAAAATATGCTAGTATAAGCTACTCGGGAAAACTCTCAGAAAATATTAAAAACTATTTTTCAAAACTTAATATAATAACTTCATTCACTAGTAAGAGCAATTTAGGGAATATACTATTCAACGCAAAACCCAAAAAGGATAAATGGAAAAAATCAGTTATATATAGACTGGAATGTAATGATTGTACAGCAGCTTATTCAGGACAAACGGGAAGAAATTTTGAAATAAGGTACCGTGAACATGTGTTATCAGATAACAAATCAGCCATATATAGACATTTGCAAGAAACGAATCATACAATAAATAAAAATAACATGAAAATCCTTCATACGTGTAATAAAGGAAGAGAAATGAACTTGTTGGAAGCCTTGGAAATAAACAAATTGAATAAAAACCCCAATTTTAATACCCTCAATGAACAGTTAGATTTATGTAGCTCTCCACTTCTGAATTTGTGACTTTTGATAACAAAGTTGGACCCACCGATTGTATGAACCCCTATTAGCTAAGGGCGTTACCCATTTCGGCCCGAGATGGCAGGTACCGTGCATAAAAAGAGCCCATTTCGGCCCCAAACACAAAATGTACCCATTTCGGCCCGGAGGGTTTAACGGTAAATTTCTAGACATATTTGTAATGCCAATACTATTACAATTCAACTGTGTGTTATGTTAAAGAAACTAGACCATATTTGATTCGTTTTACAATACAGAAGGGTGGAACAACAGATTTTCCAGCCTTGCAAAAAGGCGAATCTGTCACCAGGTTAGTTCGTTCAGGAACAATCGAGTCAAAAAATTAGTTTACCTATCGTTGTGGGCCGAAATGGGCATTTACTCAAGCTCATTAAAATTCATCTTACCTGGTATTTCACATTTACGGGCCGAAATGGGCTACGCCCTTAGATAAATTAGATTGACTCATCAGATAGATTCCAGGTATTTTCCCAATTTGTTTTGAAACATCAGTTAGGTAATTAAACCCAACCTTTCTTTAATTACTTTCTTATGTATAAATATTCACTAACTTGATGAAATCTGTAGTTACTTGAAAATGGTGTATGAGCCGAAACCGGTCGTAATAAAGTAGTAAAGTGTTAGTGGAAACCTGGACAAAATTTATAAATTTTTCTTCCTTTCTTATTTCATCATGAATTTCCACAAAATAAATAGATCATCAATCAAACAAGGGAAATAAATATGTTTTTCAAATGTCTTCCCAAGCTTGCACAGAATGCTGACACGACGTAGTGATTTTGTAACCTCTCAATCAGAACTAGGCTAAGGCAGAATGAATGATTTCTTCCATATGGAAGGAAAGGCATTGTTATCGATGCAAAAATTGAATATATGGCAAATGATTGGGAGAATGACGGACAGCAACTCATGCATGGTTAGGTATGTTGATGTGGTCAGCACCAACTGCTTTAGTTTCAATAGACAAGAGAGTTTTAAATATTTCAGTTTCGGATCTGTGGGAAAAAGAGAAATTGCCCATACTGGGACGCGTATGGCTTGAGTAGTAACTTAAAATATCCTGGTCAAGAAGGAGGTCGTTGCTGAAGGAGTTTACAAAATATGAATTGATATCGGAAACCTTCTTCAGACGATCGGGGATAACATGAGTAATTTTTTTAGAGTGTATCTATAAAAAAATCTGTTGTTTTTATTGTTGTGAACTCCGAACTGCAAATAAGCCTTTTTCTCGCGGATAATAACATATTTAGTTTGATTTTTAAGTACTTTGTGGTAATTCCAGTGTTCAATGCGCCTAGTTCTCTTATATCTACTAAGTACTTTATTTCTGCGCGACATCATAATTCTAATGACTCCTGTAAGCCACTGGGTACGCGGCCGAGTGATTTTCGTTCGCAAGGGAGCGTGGAAATCAAAAAGCGCTAACAGACTTTCATTCAGTAACTAAACATTAGCATCTATTTTCTATATCGATCTGCACCCATCTAAAAAATATAAATTTACGAATGCTTGATACCTACAAGAAATACATTCATCATCTCCATAATTTTGCACTTGAACTTCACACACTTTCCGAAACATCGGAGCGTTTATTTTTTTTTTGACAGGGTACCTTGACGGGATTTTATCTTAAAAATATGACTGTTTAGACTTACTCTAGAATATAATGAATTTCGATCATCAAAGTGCCAATTCCAATTCACAATTTTGAATGCAGAACCGCAAAAAGTACAGCACAAAAAAAAAGACGCAAAATGCTGCTAATCTGTTCAAGTTCGGACGTCCCCAAGATATGCGTTTCTGGATTCTTGAAGACATCCTATTAATAGCTGAGGACGCAGTTGGAACAAACATGGACATGAACTGGACGTCCCAAACACGGTCTGTGCTATCCGGGGTATTCCCCTTCAAACTGTCATGTGAAACAAATATATCGAAAACAGGTATATTTTATCATTATATCAGTTATCAGTATTTGGGTATAATTCGCCAAAAAACAAATGAACTACCAAGAGTAGCTGATAATGTATATTTCGTCAAGATTATTCTGATGTACTTTCAAAACCAAAAATAAAATCACTGGTGAAGTTAATGGACGACACCTTCTAATCCCTTACTTCTTTTGAACTTTTGGTAATTAGAAACAGAGAATGCTAGGAAAAAGAATCTTTGTATGAATCGCGTTCCATTTGATGTTGTTAGCCCAACCTCCAGTAGACCTGTTCGTACACCACTGGAATAAATGAGTAGATGCTACTAACTCGGCCCCTCATAGAGCAAGAAACTTTAAAAAAAATCTGACAATAACTGAAACACGTTCCTACTCTAGAACGAATATGTTTAAAGATATATTTATCAATGTATCCATTAACTATGCATAAGGTTATCACGAGTGATGAAAAACACACTGTTTTTCTGAACTATCTCAAACTCTCAAGTAAACAATATGGACCATAAATGAAACGAATAATTTCGAGGAAGTCGAAATACCCGTCTCTCCAGACATTCCCACAAGGAGGCAAATATGAGACAAATATCTGTCATAAAACAACTAACATTTAGTATCCTCATTGAAGAACACTGCACAAATATATGTCAGATGTAATTCAATAGATATTTGCCACATATTTTACGTTAGACTGAGTGGAGAGAAAGGTATTTGGACTCAGTTAAAATTATTCGTTTCGTTTATTAGAAACTCTCTGGTACACTTTTCGAATTCTGTTCGAATTCGTGCATTCACTCTTCTCGGAATTTGTGTTAGATAACATAGAGTGCTTCTTGCTGTTGAGCTTCAGGTGTTATTATTCCAGCACAAGGGTAAGAAGTTTCAAACTTGTCACATATACAAGTGATCATTCCCAACCAAAATTCGATGCTTGATTCCAGTTAGCACTTGCAATAATGTCCAGTTGGAACATTGTTTGAATATATATTCCCGATGTAATTCACTGCCCGTAAGGTGAAGTCGTTGTTTTCTGACAGACTTTTACCTCATATTTTCAACTTCGTGGTATTGTGTGGAGGGAGGGTATTGTAGTGAAAATACACTTAAAAAACTAAATAACTTAATTTATTTGAAACATTTATATCACAGTCTGGAAACTAAGGCATGTCAAAAACAAATTATCAGACAGATGTTCATAAACTTGATTCGATCTCATTTTATGTAACATCATAATTGTCATTATAAATATAATGAAAGTCTAGAAGCTCATGAAACTCGTAGGAAATATCATTTCCATTTACAGCTAGCCTGTACGAGACGAAAATCTGTATTAAAACGAAGGTTTCTTGATCAAAGACACATTAGAAATGAACAATTCCCTTTACAGTCATAGGTAAACGAATGTTTCAATATAATCTCTTTTTTAAAAACTTCTTCTGGAGGCTGGCTTGCTAGATGGGTCAGAGACTAACAATAGAACAGGATAAGGTATGTTGAAAGTCCCAGATTTCAAGAGGATGGAGGTACGTTTTCGCCACTTCTCCCAATCCTAATAAGTAATGTGACTCTACTGGACTGTGCTAGATTTTTTTTTGCTTCAGATCTAGGATATTTTTGAGTTGCCGATACAAATTCCTCAATATAGAATCTAAAATAATCAAGATATTTCATTTTTGTTACAGAATCCAGCTTGATGTTATTCTCATTTATCACCCTTATGAAATATTGCAGTAGCATCTGCAAAGCTGATTATTTTGCCCTTGTTGGCAGAGAAAATAATCCATTGATATAAATGGAGAATAGAATCGGCCCAGTACTGTTCCCTACAGTCTTGGAACCACCCATTCCACCATTGATATTTACACATTGTTTTCTTTTTCTAAGATATGTTCTGAACAGTTTGAGCTGAGTTGAATTGAATTTGGGATAATCGTTTACTTATTTCATCTCACACTAGTAGTGTCTAACTTAATGTTTCCATCAAAATAGTCAGTGGGAGGTTTCATGGGACAAGGATCATAGGGTAACAATGTATCATGCTCAATAAACAATAACTTTTTTCTACGGAATTTTCGAGTTTTTTATCGATTGTATTATAAGGAATAAATGAATATTTCAGATAATTGTGCACTGTAATTTTCCATCTAGTTTTTTTATTTTTTGAAATGTTCCTTACTTGGCTGACAATTGGCTATTATCGTCCAAATCAAATCCCATGTTAGCGGAGTAGAAAATGTTATTTTCTTTGAGCAGCAGTATTCTACTGTTGCACATTTGAGTCGTTATTTCGTTTTTCATAAACTTGACTGTCAAATATGGCTTATCAGGATATTGCTTTGAATGAGAGTATTAGAAACAACCAAAAAATCAAAACTAGAACAATAAATATCTCCAACAACGACAACCGACAGCTTTAAACCTTTCCTTTCCCAGGTTTCATAATATTGCATTTCAACCATTCTCTGACAATCCCTTCAACACTAAATATATGATTCAAATATTTGCAACAGGAATAACCCCATTCGGTCGTGATTATTCTCTATGAATTGGCCGAGACCATTTTTGCCATCTACATATCGTATACAATATCATCAATTACGTTCAATTGAGTTCATACTCTATTCGAACATAGATGGCGCTGATGTTTTCTTTCAAGTAAAAATCGTTTATAGTAGTTAGGATTATTAAACTAATATGACTAACTCATTCTGTTCTCTCGTATCTACATAGATACATAAGAGATTATTGTGAAGGAAATATTCTGCAAGTGCAAAAATAAAGGTTATAACAATAATTTCGGAGGGAGGAACCTACCTCTTAGATGATTCTCGTATACGCTACTCGCTGCTAGATGGCAATACTATAACCAATCGTGTGATAATTCCAATAATGTACCTAATTTAAATCGGAAAGTAATGGCACGGATGGAAATTATTGTCCATCAAAATTAACAAAATTATTCAAGGAAACATAAACGTAAATAATTTTCTGGCAGGAAAAACATCTTTTCTAAACGGCTATTTTAATTCGAATATAATCAAAGCGGATTAGGTAATTCTGCAAAAGCATGTGTAAGGTAATTGATTCTTCATCGACAAAAAGTATTATTTATCAGTTTCAATTAGCCAACGGTTCATTTCTGTCTGATATCATGGATATACATCAATCATTGAAATATCTATCAATGGCTAAAGAATGATCGACTCAAGAATCAAGCATCAAGCGACTGTGTATAAATGTGAAACCAGTAGGTGTAAATAAAAGGTTTTTCAGTGGGGAGACATTCGATATGGCTAATGAACTGAGTACCTACTCGAAAGATATTATTTCACAGGGCATTTTTAGAATACATTTCCATACAAGAGCAGTTGTTTCATAACTTCAGCAAATAGTTAATTACACTACGATAATCCAGCCACCCAAAAACATACTAAATTATCTTATTTATTTTGTGTACAGTGTTACAATGACATCGTACGCATTGTGTTCGGGTAGGATTACTGTTGAGTGAATATTTTAAGTACCTACTCCTGTTTGCCCTTAAGTTGTGAGAAAAAATGGATGAAGAAAAAACGCCTTTGTTGATTCCTGGGACATCCAGTAGGATATCAAGCAGTAATTCTAAGGAAAATGTGAGTTTTTGAATTTGATCCAGATGATGTATACATACTTAGTCACGGAGCTTATTAATTCAAACTGGCACATGATCTAAAATAATTATCCGTGATTCGTAGGTAAAGAAATGACTATACAGGGTGCATTCAGAAATGTTTGTAATTTTTTTTCCACCAACAATGAGTTGCTTTAGAAATTGTGCGTGTATCTACACCTCCGATTTCGACTCACAACGTAGGTATTTTATTGTCGCCTCCTTCAATCCTCAACATTCCAACACTTGTAACTAAATCAGAGTTGACAAAATTTTACCATATTATACTCGATTTTCTAATAATACACCCTCCTGATTGGAGATATTATTTGATGTAAATAATTCGAAGTACTTTGTTGAAATACGCAATAACTTTTTCCATTTTCCATATTTATCTACCAACTTCGTGTGGATCGACAGCAACAAATCTGATTGATTATTCTCGAAATACATGTGACGGGAAACTGGAAAGTATTTCTTGGTTCAACTATAACCAGAGGCTAGATGTCAGTAATATCGGAAATATATGATGGCTGATAAATATACTTTTGCGAATTCTAAGATACCTATTAGATATCATATACCCATAGTTCTCATTATTCTCGAATATATTGAAAAAATTTATTTGAGATAAAAATGAGGATGTTCGTTCAATCAGCTTAAAATTCTAAAGCAGTGAATATAGAGTATCATTGAAGAATTATTTCCAATGTCATGTCAAACATGAAATATACAGGGTGTTGTCCGGATGATATGAGACATGTATCTGAAGCAACGGCTACCTGACAATAAAAGAATAAATACTAATTTGAATAAGTTTTTGTACTTTTCAATAATATTGAAAATTAACAGGGTGATATGAAATAAGTGTCCGATATTTTATAAGAAGATGCCTCAGTCATTTACGAGGTGAAATGTTCATATAAGCATGTAGGTTCTCAATGCCTTAGTTCTCTATTCCGGGAAGATCGAACAGAGGGAGATATCGTAATTTTTTTGAAGAAAATTCTCATATTTTACTGGCAGATGTGCCGCTTAGACTATGAAATGAAATGTGTTTTATGCTTGACGGTGCCCCGGCAAGTTTTAGCATCCAAACGCCAGAATTTTCTAATAGAATAAGTAGGTCGGGGAGGTCACCAGACCTTAGCTGTTCGGATTTTTTTTTGATTTCTTCCTGTGGGGACATCCAAAATCCTCAATTTACTAATCACCTATCCAAAATGAAGGAAAATTGAGAAATCGAATAATTAACATCTCAAAATACTTCTGGAGGTGGACTACAGGCAGAAGGTGGACATTTCAAACATTTATTGTTATTTTGATATAGATTAATATCTAGTTTTCCGTTTTCCGTTGTTTATTGTTGTAAAAAAATTAACGTTTAAAATGGTTTTATGATGAATGAAAAAAAAGGTTTTAAAATTGTTTCACTTTTTGACAAATGACATGTATCGTTTAATTTAAATCAAAAATCCCGAAAATGGCTGCCTATAACGACTTTTGACAAGCATAACTTTTTTACGTGAAAATGATGGGGTAATCGATTTTTCTTCTAAAAAAATGATACATACATGCACGACAAAGACAAAATATGTTGGTTTTTTGACATCTTGTATCTTGAAAATGAATTATTTCTCGATACATCTTTGTCGGAAAAAGGTGGTTTCTTTTAGCGAGTTCCATCACACATTCAGTTTTTGTAAAGTTCTGAGCAACTTCATCTGGCGCCTAAGTGTCTCCATAACCGATGCAGAAATTTGTAAATTTCTCGAAAGCAGTTGACCCTAGCGTTGTTGGACAGGTAAACCTTTTATTCTTAGAAAAGGTGTAGAAATAAGATTCAAACCTAAAAAAATTCAAAAGTTTATTTTCAAAAAGGCACGACAAATTAAAATAAATAACAATTGCGTTCGCAGCGCCCTCTGAGAATTACATGGAAATTGTAAACAATTTTGATTTCTCACCTTCAAAAAAATCCCGTTCACCAAATTTCGGTAAAAAATAAAATGTTTGCAAAAGTTATTCAAAATAATTGAAAATAAAATTTCAACTTCAACACACTGTACCTCAGAAACGATACATTTGCGGACATATGTTCATATGAACTTTTTATTTCGAAGTTAGTCAAAGATTCACTATGTAAAGTTTCTACAAGTGCTAATCGGACATACTTTATATCGTTGAGAAACGGTTTGAAATCCCATGTATAATAAGATTCATATCCTCATCGGAAACTTACCAATATCTTTTGTTGTGTTTGGTCACAACAATGTTGAAGGAAACTTTCATAATAACCCTCTTGCCCTTGGAAGATAATAAATAGAATTCCCAACAAGATGTGAAACTTACGAAATGAAAATGTAACTTAAGCTCAAGTCGAAATGTTTTCAAGATTTCTATTTCTAAACGGTAACGGTTCGTAAAGACATGAAGAGAATTCTTTTCAAACATTTGGGCAATTGAATTATCCAATAACGGCCTCTGTTTCTTTGCAATTTTCACACACTCCTTCCACTTGCTAGGTATACACATTAGTTCTAATCGTCTACTTTTCTGCACATGAAGAAAAACACTGATCGACTGATTCTGTTTCATCCATTACACTGATTCTATGAAATAGTTGCCGGACTCTTCGAAGAACTGATACATTGCCTCAACAAATCGAAAATTGAAACAACGGAAGAAAGTATGGGCTTATGACGATATTATTGATACGATGACTTTCTACATCAACTCATGTATCCATACATTATACCAACAAACTGAGTTTTTTTACAAATTAATTGTAAGATGTTTTCAGTTATTGGCGTAACGTTATCGTTGATCAACAACTTTTCTATGAAGTTGAAATTTCTTTGATGAACAGAATAACTTTTTTTATCAGTTACATGAACATTTTATGCATATAATGGATATTTTCACTGTGTGATGTATAATTGGTCATCGATTTTCAATGAACCTCGATACATTATATCAATGAACCCAATGATGAATCTGTCAAAAAATAGATATTTGTGAACATTGAAACAATGTAATATTCGTAGCATGAATGTAAATAGAGTTGATGAATGCTGTTTATTGATATTAAGAACAACATTTTTTTGAGTGTACTTTTGGAAATTCGCTGTTATAATAGTAAGACTTATTTTTCGTTTTTCTAGAGTGACAGTAGCTCAGATACACTTTCTATAAAACTTGGATATTTCGGGATACCATTTTACGGAACGGAATCGACCTCCACCTCCAGAATAGTGCCCACAGGAGAAAGAAGAACATACACCTGGAACAATATAAACGCGTTCGCTTACAGTGACGACCGCTCACGAAAAAAATTCCTGTGCTGTGGCGAGAGGATTAACACACAGGGGACAAACCAGAAACACATTTTGAGAAATGGTAAGACTAGTCGTTCATACATTTGGGATAGAAACTAATACTCTGCTTGCTTATGTCTCATATATATGAAAAGCTAACCGTTAGGAAATACGACGAAATTCTGGCCGTGCAGGGTGTCCAATTAGAGCGAACTCAGACGATATCTCATTGAAGGGTAATGATAGAAAAAACATTAAAACAGAAAGTTGTTTGATGATCTAAGGTGCATTGCTGAAAAATATTTTTGTATATACAGTGTGCTCCATAAATGTGGCATAAGACACAACTGAAACTCCCTATATTGTTTTAAATTATAGGTAGAATTTAAAAAAAATTAATATATTATATACTATACTTTGGTTCAACTGTTTCTGTGATATAAGAAAGTGAAAACTTTTAGAGGTTATAGAGCCAAACCTATTCAATAAATGGAAAACTGTTTTCACTTGCCTATTTTTACGTTTTAAAATATATCTATTGACATTGATTTTGCTACTCTCAAATAAAATATATGACACTAATTGGACACCCTGTATAGAGTGAATCACTTTTTGATTAATGATTTTACAAAGAAATTACTTATGAAAAATAGGCTTAGAAAAGAGTTGAAATCATCCCAACTAAAGGTACTCCTGTACAGGGTAATTGAAAATTAAAAAAATTGAAACAGATAGGCACTCATAATTTTTATATTGGAGAAGCTTTTTATTTGAAATTAGTACCTGGTACTTCTCTTTTGAAATAATTAGTTTTAGTTTATTTTTAGTTTGATTATACAGACATAAACCGACCCTTCTTCGTCTGAATAAAATATTTCTTCTTCATCATCCGTTGGTGTTTTTTTGAGCTTCTGAGTATGCTAACTTTGTTGGTGAAACGTATATCGAGTGTAATTGACGTTGTTTTGGTGTTTTGGGAAGTTTCTATTTCTGGAATTTTATACACATCAAAAGTCCCAAATATTTATTGATTTGATGCACCTTTAGGTTGGTTGTTTTGCGAAGCTCTTCAGTTTTTCTTCTTTTAATCTTGAAATTTTTGGAATTTTGTCGCTGCATAATCGTAAATAACTGTTTTCTATTCATTACCCATACATTTGAGGGCCCTGAAAAAAAACCAGCCCAATTAAGAACGCAAACAAGAAATGATGGGTAGTTGTTTTTTTAATTGATTTTGTGTATACGTATATTTCAGATATCAATAATTCACAAAATCGCAATTTTTTGCAAAAAATATTATTATTTTGAAGTATAAAGCCGAAACTTTCAAACAAATTTAAAATCAATTCCGGGAAATATCGGGAAGCATAACTTTTTGAATGCAAATTGAAACTAGTTTGAAAAATATATATATTAAACCAAACTATCAATCGAAGAAGCTAATTTTTAAACAAGCAAATTTGATAAAATGACAAATAGTGTGAAAACTGAATACACTTACCTGGTTCTACACAATCCATAGTAAACTATATTTCAGTCTAAATAAACACAAATCGAAACACTTCTTGAATCATGTGAGCTAACTATGCTCAAACCTAATTTGTCTGATCAAAGCCATAGCCGAAGTCCAATCCAACTGATCGTACGAGATCATTAACAACGTGGAATGAGCCGGAATAGGGTTTTATTTTATCTGAGCTTCTGAAGGGCTGGTATTCTCTACCGATAAAATTTACAAAACTGACTTATGGCCGACCAGATTGATCAAATACCCGTCTTTGCGACGTTTGCATTCAAGGAATCTTCTCCAGCACCATCTGGGTTGATGCTATTGAATTACCTTTACTTAACGTACCTCAATAATTTATTGAGAGCAAACTTAAGCCAAGTACAGCACAGCACTTTTTAAAAGCGTTTATTATGTACTTCTAGACGAGAATTTCTATACATTCTTGATTGATAACTTGATTTTCGAAATGCTCACCAAGTAGGATAACAAAACAGTATTGATGTGGAGACAATAATCCACTTTGGGTGGTTTGAATGATTTTCTCTCCAAAAACACATTGAATTTCCATCACCTTGGAACCGTATAAAGACTTATTAAGTTTCTCTAAAACGTAGATCGCAACATGGCGGGTAATATGACAATGGAACTGGATTATAATTGACATTTTTACTTCAACATCACCAACAGCTTGCAGGGCTTACCCGTCTATTATTTTGAAGACGTTACAGTTTTCCTTTGTAATATAAGGCTAAACCCCGCTAAACCCATAAATTGGTCTTTATTCCTGACATTTTCTTTTTGTAACTCTGCAGTCTTTGATGAAATGACCTGGCTTTTCACAAACATTTTTTTTTCTGCATTCTTCCACCTAGATTTAAATGTTTCATTCCTTCTCCCTCACATTTTTTTGTAATACTTACTTTCGATGTCTGTTAGTACACAGACAATAGTTTATTCATATTTTCTTTGCGCACAGGTTCGTATACGCATTCGAATCTTCTCTTTTCTTGTTGTTTGACTTGTTTAACTTTCAGTCTCCGTTCTCTCATCTCATGTTCATATTTTTCTGATTCAGTAGTAGATGTTTTTATAAAGCCCCTTGGTACCAGGACGATCTTCATTTGGACTTTTCAACCACTTCAATTTGATTTATTGTTCAGCTTGGTTTGGCTTAAATTTCTCATACTTTCAAATTGTATTCGACTTACAAACAAATGAAAGTTTTTACATTTTTTAAACGACCTATTAATTTTTTCATTCTGGGTTCATAACCTTTTTTACGAGAAGAGATTACCTCAAGATTAAAAGACTAGAATAGTTTAGAGAACATCTGTTTTTATTTATTCATTAAAAATCATCTTAAAAACACACATAACAACATAACAAAATTATGGAATATTCTTTGAATTCTTATTGAAATTCCACTCACTTATTTCTCAAAAATAGAATATCCTGACAATTTCAGAATAAAATATCGCCGAGACAACTTTATCAGGATTACTCAGTTCTTTCAACGAACGGAAAAATAACATCATTACTCTTGGCTCTCTAATCTGAAATTATAAAAATAGAAAGCAGACACGAAAGAAAACAATCCTTTCAACAATTTACCAGATTTGTTTAAAGTCAGAATTTGCTGTATCAGTGTCCCTCCCATGTATGGAAGTTTAAATCAAGATTGGTGTAAAGTTTGAAATTGTAGTGTTTTTGTACTTTGAAAACCATATTCCAACTTTTTTCTTCTTATATCAAACTCTCTTACCTGTCACCATAACAACCACACATAGGCAAACAATTTGCGGTATAAGAACACTCCCCAACTTTAAAAAACTATGTAAATGTTATTTTTTGGGCTTTCTTCACATAATTTTTGTTTTTAAATTACTCATTTATTTATTGAAAGGTACGTTATACGAAATCAATTTTATAATTATTGAAAGAAACTGAAATATTCAAAGAATAATCTGAAAACACGCATTTGTCCGTATTATCGATCACTCTTTCATGACATCAAAAATGGAAGTCGTCTTTCAATAATTTTTTCAATAATACAACACAATCTCTATAAACGATTTGGTATACAGTATTAGTAAAGAATGTTTCAATACTTCATTTCCAAAATTTCATACACCTCTCTTTCATTCAGGAGTTTTGGTTTGGAGATTTTGGTAATTACTTCATTCCTTTGATAATGTAGGATGTCGTCCTTATTTGGCCATCTCCAGTTTGGGTCACTTTTTGTCACAACGAATTCCTCTTCATCTTCATCAATGATATCAATAATCACTAATCAGGCCACGAAAACGGAAATCATCATACGTGACAATTACGTGGTTTCGAATATCCAACTCCAATTAACATATTTTAAAATTTCTTGGATTTCAGTATCATAAGAAGGAGAAAACTCTTTTTTGTCCTTTGCAATTGCAGGGGTTTTAGTTTTTCTTTCCATACTGTTTTTTGAGTTTTGATTTCGTTTATTTTTTTCCAATCTCTTTTGTTTTCGTTTTTTCTTCTCTTATTCGGCTTCAACCTTCTTTGCTCCCTTTCTATCATTAAATCTTTCCCATTTTTCAGAAGAAGCAACTGCAGACATATTATCCTATTATAATTTTGAATTATATAACTGGATTGCTGTGATAGAACCAGTTATTTTCGTGTATTATCGAGTTCATGAAATGAATGAAATGAATCGTTTTGCTAGCTCACCTGTATAAAAAAAATTGGTACTGCACACCACGACGTTTACAATTCGACTGATTTTGTGCACGCAAACCTTTTGAAGTCATTCGAAGATATACATGCGCTGTGTGGTCGATAGCGGAATGTTGAATTCAATAATGAAATATGTTTGTTTGGGTGAAATTCAACTGAAATTCTTATTCTATGGAAATATTAAGCAAAGTGGCCGATTATTGGGATAGCCGATAATAGTGACATTCGCCTCATATGTATAGGAAGTATATGAGTACCTATACTACAGAAACAAATTCGGCTATTTTGCAGTTTGTGGTACGGCATACCCAGGAGAGCTCCTTGCAGTACTTGGATCCAGTGGTTCTGGAAAAACAACGCTTTTGAACGCTTTAACTTTTCGGCCAACCAAAGATGTAGTTGTTACCGGTACAAGATGTGTCAATGGTATTCCCATCAATTCAGGAACGTTGACTAGCGTGTCAGCCTATGTCCAGCAAGACGATCTATTTATCGCTTGTATGACAGTCAAAGAACATTTAATTTTTCAGGTAAGTACTTTGGAATGACTTATATTATAAAAATTAGTAACAACTGCTGAAAAATTGTTATCAACTAAATTGTTCATATTCATTTGTGTGTTACGGGTTTGATTGAGGCACTATTTAACAATAAGAAGCCAGTGGTCCAGGACGAGTCATTGGTAGACAGCACCACAGCCTCTGAAGAGCTAGAATTAATTTAATAGATTTTGATTTACCCTTTCTTCGATCTGGGGAATTCTTCTTCTTTTGTAAAAGAGTGGACTCAGTGGTAGTATCAGAAATTACAGCATTTGGCTCAAATAAACAATTAAAATAGTGATATTTTATAAATAAATAAGTAAAACAAAGTTAAGACTAATTTTATTATGATTAGCGTTTGAAGTAGGATTTCTGAAGTTAATAAGTGTTCATCTAGTGATCCGTTTCCGTGTATAAAAAAACGCGAAATAGACTAGTGACCCTTTGAAAAAATTAGTGTCTGCGAAGTGGCCAGTTTTTCGTGCTACGGAAAAATAAACTGATAATATTTAGGTGTAGATTAGAAAATTAGATGGCTTCACTGAGAAAAATCTGAAGATCATATTGGTATATTCAAGAAATTATGATAAAAATTACAATACTATTTGGTAACCCTAATAATTGGGATAGTAAGTGGTGAAATACCAAATAAATTGTTGAAATAATTTATAGTTAACGTTAGTATAAACTATTGCTGTCACATATAGTACCAGAAATTATTGTAATTATCACTATACATTTTTCTCCGTGTTCAAAGACTCCAAGAGATCAGTCTGAGAAAAGCAGATTACTGCTTAAATGATATGAATAATAAACAATTATTTTTGTGACAGCATGGTGCTGTGGATTGCGCACCTATCCGACGTATAGGCCGAGGCCTATGAATCCATTCCTGGCTGGAGCAAAAAAATTCATTACATCCTAGAAGTAGATTAAATTTAAAATTCTGATCAGAAAGAGTAATCTACCATTTACTGTTCAAATAAACGATTCTGCTCTTAAGGTGGCGTAAGAAGTTAGTAAGGAAGCTTACAAGAACACTTTCGACCGAAGGACCTAGGTCAATGGCCATTTAACACATGTCGATAAACACAATTACTACTGCTATTACAG
Source organism: Chrysolina americana (assembly GCA_958502065.1). Classification (NCBI taxonomy): domain Eukaryota; kingdom Metazoa; phylum Arthropoda; class Insecta; order Coleoptera; family Chrysomelidae; genus Chrysolina; species Chrysolina americana. Next base: position 14,337,167 of record OY293413.1, read on the forward strand.
TCATGATGACTCAATTTTGACCTTTTTTGAATATTTTCACAGGCTTTGGTTCGAATGGACAGATTAATCAGTTATGAGCAGAGAATGAAAAGAGTGGAAGAAGTTTTATCTGAGGTAAGTTATTATTTTTCTTCGAGGCGATAACAAACCTAATGAACTGAACAACTGCAATTTATTGATCTGGTGAAATATTATCGGCATAACGAAGGTCAGGTAGCCGAGTGGTCAGAAACAATGTTTTTCAATCATTCTGGCTTGCCGGTCGTGGGTTCAGAGCCTAGCGATTTCAATTTATTAACGGAAAAATTAATTTTAACAAAATTTGAAAAACTGATAACTTGTAGGTCTCCTACCATTTGAAATACCGAAAGTGGGATCCATTTCCGGTACAGAAAACTGTAAAAGATTCACCTGAAGTGAGCCTTTCGGGAAATTTCCGCATGAAAGTTTTCTGAAAACTAGTCCCTGTAGTGTCTCGTATACATAACGACTCCAATTGCCGAGAAGTAGGTACTATGTACTTACCCTGTAACCGTATATCCATATTATACTTTTCATTAATTTAACAGATATATTGGAAAAATTGTTCGAAAACATCATTGATGATCAATCAACCCATGCTTAAATACGCGTGTTTTGATTTCTTGAAATTTTTCAATTGAGAATCGATTTTGTAGTTCGTTTCCTCACCGGTTGTTTCATAGATCAACCAGCAAGGTGCTATAATAACAACACCGAACTTTGACACTCGTGTTGTCAGAAGGAACTATATCATATAAAGAAAATGTTAGACTTCACCCCATCAAATACAGTTCGATTATTATATCTTTACCCATGCGTCATCAATGATATGCATATGAAATAAGTCGAGACGTTTAAGCCAAATGACGCCTAAATGTAGAATGCCGTGGCTACTATCCCGATAAAATTACGTGTAGGTAATAAGATAGGATAATGAATTACTGAATTAACATTTTAGAATTCATGGAAATGGCGAACCACCGACAATGAGAGTGCTTTTTTAGTTCCAATAGAATACCGTGTGACACGCTCATGGGTACACCCCCTTTTCTCCTTTCCTTTTTTCCTTTATTTTCCAAATATGTAAAAAAGTGCCGTCCAGTGGTCATATTCAATGTTCCAAATTTAAAAAATATTGCTGGAGATACAAAGGCGAAAAGGAATGATTCTTCAAAATTGTGAAGACACATTCTAATGTTTCACTAAATATTTGATAACATATGTCTTTTTTTAGCCATTCTTATTCATTATGTATACACCTACACGCCTGCACTGCTTTTAGTCGGCTATATTTTCGTATTTTAGTACTTTAGAATTTTAAATATTTTGTACATGCTATTAATTTATTATTATATTTATTATGGGCCGCAGTGGTCATGATAGTCTAGTCAACAAGTGCCATTTAGACCAACTTTTTTCAGCAGTCTCCGAAAATTATGATTGAGGTGTCATTCGATTCGGAATGACATCCAGATGATTTTTGAAAAAAATGAAGATCCGCATGAAAAAATTGTAAAAGTTATTAACAATTAACTAAAAAAAAAGATGGCTTTAGTATTTTGTAAATATCTCAAAAACTAATTAAAATTTTTTAAATCTAAAAAAAGATTCAAAAAGAGGAGGAAATTTCCTAAAGAAAAGCTCAATTCCCGGAATTGTAGCATCAATATTTATAATTTTCCCAGAGGGATGAAAATACGGCCAAAACGGGTACTCTGGCTCGGGCAAGCCACACCCACTTTGGACACTTTAACAATAAAAATTATTTTAAAATACTAAATATGAAAATAAAAAATTGGAAAAATTCAGGCACTAACTGAATAGATTAATGAACAATAATCCGCTTGAAAAAAATTTTTATCACAATTTTTCAATTAGTTAATTAATAATTTTTTCTGCTTGAACATGAACATTGCAAGTGTGATAATTGTTAAACTATAAATTTAAGATTTTTTTCCTCTTTTGGAGCAATTCTTGAAAGGCTTCAGAATAGAACCCCGTTGGAAAAATTCAAAAGTTTTTATTTTTCAGTTTTTTATTAACAATTTTCGTTGTTGCAAAATTAAATACTTAAATTAATCATTGAAAAAAAATTTTTTTTTTAAATATTATCAATAATCCGTTTTTATGTTATCAGGAACTATATAGAAATAATTTTTTTAAATTTTTATCTCTAATTGTTTAAAAAATTGTTATAAACAAATGCGTTGTTTATAAGATAATTGAAATTTTTTTTATGGAATTTCAATCTTTGATACAAATAATGATTTTTAAAAGAAAAATTGTTCCTTAAAAAAATTTTTTATTGCTTGAAAACGCATTTGTTAATTAACAATTATTTTCTCCCGCTTCTAATTAATATTAAGGAACCATTTTTTTTTTTTAATCATTATTTGTCTTTCTTTCTGATATATAAAAAAAAATCCATTTTATTTAATTTTTCATTGTTTATGCAATAAACAATTTGTTATAAACAAATAAATTTTTACCTTATATTTTTTTTTCTATTCTAATTTCTGTCACAAAAACAGACATGATTTTTTTTCTTTTTTAAATTTTTTTTTATTATTTTTTATTTAATTTTTAAATATAAGTTCTCTCTAACTTCGTCATTCTTACCTGGTCTTCATTCTTAAAATTATTATAATTTACGAACTAATGGAGATACGATGAAAATACTTAAGACTTATTTATTCTCCATTACATAAAAAACAAATTTAGCAGAAAAGTTTAGTTGTTACTTATTTATTTATTGAATTTATAGCAATTGTTGTAAAAATGTTGAGTAATGAACGATAATTGATAAGATACTTGAATGAAGTAGTCATATTTTTAATAGTTGATAAGATTTTTAAGCATTAAAACAAAAAAAAATTTTTTCCCTAAGTATTTTTCAACAACAATTGCTATAAATTCAATAAATAAATAAGTAACAACTAAACTTTTCTGCTAAATTTGTTTTTTATGTAATGGAGAATAAATAAGTCTTAAGTATTTTCATCGTATCTCCATTAGTTTGTAAATTATAATAATTTTAAGGATGAAGACCAGGTAAGAATGACGAAGTTAGAGAGAACTTATATTTAAAAATTAAATAAAAAATAATAAAAAAAAATTTAAAAAAGAAAAAAATCATGTCTGTTTTTGTGACAGAAATTAGAATAGAAAAAAAAATATAAGGTAAAAATTTATTTGTTTATAACAAATTGTTTATTGCATAAACAATGAAAAATTAAATAAAATGGATTTTTTTTTATATCAGAAAGAAAGACAAATAATGATTTAAAAAAAAAAAATGGTTCCTTAATATTAATTAGAAGCGGGAGAAAATAATTGTTAATTAACAAATGCGTTTTCAAGCAATAAAAAAATTTTTTTAAGGAACAATTTTTCTTTTAAAAATCATTATTTGTATCAAAGATTGAAATTCCATAAAAAAAATTTCAATTATCTTATAAACAACGCATTTGTTTATAACAATTTTTTAAACAATTAGAGATAAAAATTTAAAAAAATTATTTCTATGTAGTTCCTGATAACATAAAAACGGATTATTGATAATATTTAAAAAAAAAAATTTTTTTCAATGATTAATTTAAGTATTTAATTTTGCAACAACGAAAATTGTTAATAAAAAACTGAAAAATAAAAACTTTTTAATTTTTCCAACGGGGTTCTATTCTGAAGCCTTTCAAGAATTGCTCCAAAAGAGGAAAAAAATCTTAAATTTATAGTTTAACAATTATCACACTTGCAATGTTCATGTTCAAGCAGAAAAAAATTATTAATTAACTATTGATTAACTAATTGAAAAATTGTGATAAAAATTTTTTTCAAGCGGATTATTGTTCATTAATCTATTCAGTTAGTGCCTGAATTTTTCCAATTTTTTATTTTCATATTTAGTATTTTAAAATAATTTTTATTGTTAAAGTGTCCAAAGTGGGTGTGGCTTGCCCGAGCCAGAGTACCCGTTTTCGGCCGTATTTTCATCCCTCTGGGAAAATTATAAATATTGATGCTACAATTCCGGGAATTGAGCTTTTCTTTAGGAAATTTCCTCCTCTTTTTGAATCTTTTTTTAGATTTAAAAAATTTTAATTAGTTTTTGAGATATTTACAAAATACTAAAGCCATCTTTTTTTTTTAGTTAATTGTTAATAACTTTTACAATTTTTTCATGCGGATCTTCATTTTTTTCAAAAATCATCTGGATGTCATTCCGAATCGAATGACACCTCAATCATAATTTTCGGAGACTGCTGAAAAAAGTTGGTCTAAATGGCACTTGTTGACTAGACTATGATGGTAAAGCGCTAGGCTATCAGTCAGAGGAACATGGGTTCGATTCCCAGCATGGTCACTGGTCTCGTGCTAGGAATCGCACCTTAAAAGGTAAGACCTCGTTAATCCTTAGCTCGCACAAGTTTCGACATCTGAGGGCTGTCGTTCGTAGGGGGATGACAGCTGGTTAACGGATAAAACAACTTTTATTTCATAATTCAACTGTATTTGTCAACAAGAAATTGTTCTTATGTACAATAAACATATACTCACATGACTAAAACTCAGAAAAGGAATCTTCTAGACTTATTCAAACTTTTTCAATTACGTATTCGTGCATGGATGCAAGGACCCACTGTATAATGATAAATAAATGAATATCTAAGAAAAAAAAAACACCAGTTGAAATATATTTGGTAATGAAATACTCAACACATGATTAACAAAAAATGTATTCATACATTTATTTATGTAATGCGAGCATGTAGAACTATACCATTTATGAAAGTAAAAACAAAAACTAATATATTCAATCACTTTCTGATTCAGAACTGTCACCAATGTTTATAATAATGGGTTCAATAACCATATCACAAAGGAGCCTTTCTCGTTCATACAATTTTTCAATGAGCGATTCGGTGTGTTTTATACATTTTGCCCAGGAATCAGTGTTGCACTTCTCTAATGCTTCATTCCACATACCCAATACTTTTTCATCACTGTATCCGTCTCTGCCAATATGATTGTTGTAGTATGTCTTACAATTAGCCCAAATTAATTCAATAGCATTCAAGTCTGGGTGATAGGGGTGGTAATCTTAATACTTCATTTCCATGTTCTCGTACCAGTTCATCTATAATATATATGTTTTTTTTTCGGTTCATCTTAGCCAATTGCAATAACTCTGGTTTTGTTAATTTCTCATCAAAATCAATATTATTTTCCTGTAGCCAACAAACAATTTCCGATTTTCTTGAAGAAGTGGTAGGCTGTTTATTCAAAATTTCACGGTGGTATGGTGCATTGTCCATTGTTATCAAAGATGGCTCTTCCAAACTGGGAATTAACTGTGAAGTGATCCACTTGGTGAACATTGTACTATTCATTTCCCCATTATAATCTAGAGTCAAAGATTTTGAACACAACAATAAACTGGCTTCTGGAACAAACCCTTTCGCAGAACCAGCATGCACAACAATAAATCGTTTACCATCATATCCTTCGGGTTTGCGTACACTTCTGACATTATTATCCTGCCAAGACTTGGTTTTATTTAATCTAGAATAAATCCATGTTTCATCTAAAAAAAAACACTTCTCGTGGATATAAACTTTTTCGGTTTTCTTGGTATTTACGTAAAAAATATGCTCTTTGTGTAACAATATGAGTCTTTTCAATTAAAGCTCTTCGATTATCATCTTTTTTAAATTTAAATCCCAGCTCTTTGAGTAAAACATTCAAAGATGATTTGCACTTCGAAACAACCCCTTATTTTTCAGTTCATCGTTCAAGGATTGAGGGGTAACAAGTTTTTCTGGAAGAAAAAAATTCAAATAAATATAGGTACATGTCAAAATTCATACGATAGGACTGATATTATAACTGCATTTCAAAAACGACATACAAGTGAAGTTTCAAATTAAAAATAAAACTAGATGTGACAATAAAGTTTGACTTTTCAACTACTATACATAAATCCAATGACTTTCCTGATGAAGTTGTGATTGATGAAAATGGGGCGTTTACATTTTTTCAGATATTTTTCTCACTAGTCAGTGTCACGTCAATCGAATGAACAATCAATATTATCTTCATTTCCCTCACCAAGTAATAAGGAGGTATACTCACTTTTTTCATTCATATCGTACAAAGTATTTCGTACTACCATTTTCTGTCCTTCAGGTAAATCAGCTGTTTTTTTTTGAGACGACGTCTACTTTTTCCTGGAGTTGATGGAATGGGTGTATTTTCGTTTCTAATTTTGATGTTGTACACCGTTTTTCGCATCTGCAACTCTCTAAAATACAGTAAAGAAAAGTTATGACATTTCTTTTGTGGTTTTAATTGTTACCTCTTGAACAGATGAAAGTGGTAAAAAAGGTCCACCATTCGCTCTTTCCCTTTCAAAATACTCGCACAAGTTCAACACAAATTGTTGTGCTTGTGAGTGTAGAATAGTTCCTGGCATAATCTAAAAAGGAATTAAAATATATTATGAATGTTTTTGACCTGTATTTATAGATTTAGGTAATTTTTTTTTTCTCAATAGGGTTTCCACACTATGAATAATTGTTGTGTTAATATCCCGGTAGTACGGAATTATAGTCACAAATGTCAATTGTGAGGTTAAAATTTTTGAAGATTATTTGTGAATAAAACACATTGTATTGTACTTACTTTGAGAGTAATGATTCCAAGAGACGTTTAGCTTTGAAAAAAATTGTTTTTATAATATATTCGATTGCAAAACAAAGTAAAACTGGCGACAAACAATACCCCAGTGACAGAAAATAATGACGCAATTGATGGTACAGGCTAGCCAATACAATGTTTGGCAAGTTTAGTTGAAATGTAAAAGACTGTCGGTTTTATGGCTATCTCTTTTCACTGTTTTGAGTTATAATCGATCATCACAATACCATAATTCTTAGCTTAGAAGACAAATGTTAACGAACTTTGATTCGCTCATAGCGGTTGTTAGAAAGATATGTTCGATAGAGGGTGTGTGATTTCTTCGATCATAAATTGGTGACGCATGGGTAAAGATATAATAATTGAACTGTAGCTTCTCAAAAATTAAATGAACAAATCTATACTTCTCCCCACTGCAAAAAATAAAACTTCACCATATCAAACACTTTTTTCATCAGAATGGACATCTGTAAACAAGCCATTTGGATGGAATAACTTTCCTGATAATTTGGAAAAACTCTGCATTACTGATTTACATATTTACATACCAGTTATGTTTGCAAAAGCTATAGGAATGCAGGTATTTTTATTTAATTCTGTGAAAATATATTTACCGCCAAAATTTAAAAATATTTTTCCCCCAAAATTTAACATTTTCCCGCCAAAATGTTAACATATTCCCTGCCAAAATTTAAACATTTTTCCCGCCAAAGTTTGAAAATATTTATCCCGACAAAATCCAAAAATATTTTTCCCGACAAAATTTAAAAATATTTTTCCCACCAAAGTTTTAAAATATTTTTCCCACCAAAGTTTTAAAATATTTTTTCCGCCAAAATTTAATAAAAATTTCCGTCAAAATTTAAAAAGATTTTTTTCGTCAAAATTTAAACATATTTTTCACGCAAAAATTCAAAAATATTCTTCCAACCAAAATTTAAAAATATTTTTCACGCCAAAATTCAAAAATATTTGACTTGACAGATTTTTTTAAATTTTGTTTGTCAATTTCCTAGTCACGTTCCATTCTAAAATTATTCGTGTCACAGAGAGGTCAAAACAATGAAAAAAATATTTGTCGGGAAACATATTTTCCCTTTATTCTTTCAAATCAAAAAAATTTGTCAGGAAAAATATTTTTGAATTTTAGCGGAAAAATATTTTTAAATTTTGACGGAAAAAATCTTTTTAAATTTTAGCGAGAAATTTTTATTAAATTTTGGCGGAAAAAATATTTTTAAACTTTGGTGGGAAAAATATTTTTAAATTTTGAAAAGAAATTTTTTAAACTTTGGCAGGAAAAATATTTTTAAATTTTGAAAAGAAATTTTTTTAAATTTTGGTGGGAAAAATATTTTCACTTTCTTCTTACAAATCAAAAAAATTAAAAAAATCTGTGAAGAACAATATTTTTGAATTTTGGCGGAAAAATATTTTTAAATTTTGGCGGAAAAAATATTTTTAAACTTTGGCGGAAAAATATTTTTAAATTTTGGCGGTAAAAATATTTTTGAATTTTGGCGGGAAAAATATTTTTAAACTTTGGTGGGAAATTTTTTTTAAATTTTGAAAAATATATTTAAATTTTGGTGGGAAACATATGTTCAAATTTTGGCGGTAACAATATTTTCACTTCTTACAAATCAAAAAAATTTAAAGAAATCTGTCAGGAAAAATATTTTTGAATTTTGGCGGAAAAATATTTTGAAATTTTGAAGGAAAAAATATTTTTAAATTTTGGCGGGAAAAATATTTTTGAATTTTTGCGTGAAAAATATGTTTAAATTTTGGCGGAAAATATATTTTTATATTGTCAGGAAAAATATTTTTAAATTTTGGCTGGAAAAATATATTTGAAATTTGGCGGGAAAAATATTTTCACTTTCTTACAGATCAAAAAAAAATTAAAAAATCTGTTCAGAAAAATATTTTTGAATTTTGGCGGAAAAAATATTTTTAAACCATGGCGGGAACAATTTTAAATTTTGGAAGGAAAAATATTTTGAAATTTTGGCAGGGACAATATTTTTAAATTTTGGCGGGGAAAATATTTTGAATTTTGGCAGGAAAAATATTTTAAAATTTTGGAAAAAAATATTTTTCTCGCCAATTTTTCTGTAATTTTTTCAATTGTCGAATAAAATTTTTCCCCAATTATTTTTTCATTTTTTTTGGACCTCTCAGTGACACGAAACTTTGACCATGACCTTGTCAAGTTAAGGTAATTGTGAAAATATTTTTCCCTCCGAATTTTTTTAAATTTTTTGAATTGTTCAAATAAAAATATGTGGAATTAATTTTCCAGCTAAATTTTTTAAAATTTTTTTGGATCTCTCTTATGACGAATAATTTGGGATGGAACAAGATTCTTTATAATTTTTTTATTAATTCAAATAATAAATATACAAAAATATTTTCACGCCAAAATTGTAAAATATTTTTCCCGCCATAATTTAAAAATATTTTCCCCGCAAAAATTTAAAAATATTGTTCCCGACAAAATTTTTCCAGCCAAAGTTTTTGTTTTGGATCTCTCTGTGACACGAAAAAGTTTAGGTGGAGTGTCTGGAAAATTGACAAATAATTTTGGCATGACAAGAATTTTTTTCTAACTTTCTTTAAATAAAAAAAGAGGAGATTTTGGGATGGAACGAGACTTGAAAATTAACCTTGACTTTGAATCGACCTTGTCAAGTCGAAGAAATTGTGAAAATATTTTTCCCGCCAATCTTTTTTTAATATTTCCAATTGTTCGGATAAAAATTATGAAAATATTTTTCTCCAATTTTTTTTTTGGACCTCTCAATGACACGAAACATTTTAGAATGGAACGTGACTTGAAAATTGACGAATAATTTTGGGATGACAAGAATTTTTTTCAGTTTTTTTATTTAAAAAACGAGACTTGAAAATTGACTTTGACCTTGACTTTAACCTTGACCTTAGACCTTCTCAAGTCAAGGAAATTGTGAAAATATTTTTCCCTCCGAATTTTTTTAATTTTTTTTTATAGTTCGAATAAAAAAATTTGAAAATATTTATCCTGCCAAAATTTAAAAATATTTTTCCCACCAAAATTTATAAATATCTTTCCCGACAAATTTAAAAATATTTTTCCTGCCAAAACTTCCAAAAAAAAAATTCCGCCAAAATTAAAAATATTTTTCTTGCCAAAATTTAAAAATAGTTTTTCCGACAAATTTTTTTTTTTTATTTTTTCGATTTGAAAAACCTTGACGTCAATAGAAGTTGTATGTATAAGTTTTAAGTTTTGCGATTCGGAGTACCAATTTTATAAATGAAACAGGGTGAAACACAGAAGTGAAAAATAAAGCTTGAATTTTATCGATAAGGTTAAAAGGAAATCTAAATTTAAATATATAAAACTTAATGCTGAAAACAAACACTTTTGCGTCTCAGCCTTCACCTACGATAATTTCTTTGTGTTAACAATATGATTGATTCATTTATTATATTTCAGTTAGCTTTGAAAAAATGTGAGAACACTGCAATCGGCGGAGTCGGAGTGAGCGGAATTTCAGGAGGGGAGAAAAAAAGACTGTCGTTCGCAGCGGAAGTCCTCACAAATCCTTCGCTGATGTTTTGCGATGAACCTACTTCCGGATTGGATTCTTTTATGGCTCTCAATGTAGTTCAAGTATTGAAAACAATGGCGCAAACCGGTAAAACAGTTGTGTGTACTATTCACCAGCCCAGTTCGGAGTTATACGCCATGTTTGACAAGATTATGCTGATGTCTGAAGGAAAGGTAGCTTTTCTGGGTTCTCCCGAAGAGGCAGATATATTTTTCAGGGAGTATGTAAATTTTGTATTATTATTCGTGTGTTTGTTTTCACAAGTACAAGTGTACTTCGAAAAATAAGTGCTTTCCCGATATCTTGCCAATATTTTTTCGAAGGCTTGACATTCTAGAACTTTCTTTGTAATGAGAAAAGTTTTATCTTCCAAAGATTTGAGAAATAATCTAGAGGCTCTGCCAAATGTCTTCATTATAAGAGTTGAACCGACTAAGATGTATATAGGTACTTCAAACAAAATGAAAGTGAAATGAGTTTAAATACACTATATCTTCACCACGAATTGAATTTTCAAAATCCACTTTTATAGGAGGTACCAGCTAACCTAAAAATCTTAAAATGCAAGGTGGTTGTAGTAGTTTCATTTATTTTCCCCAAGAATGTATCACAAAATTTCTTAAAATGTTCACCTTGGACTTCTTGATAAAATATACCACCGGTAATAGAGCTCTACAAAATGGTAATGATGGCATTTACACAGGGTGTTCAGTTTTTACTGTGTGGGTCCCAACTTCATTTTTACAAGTGGCAGCCTATATTTTTTGTGGTTTCTACATGAGAAATGAAAAGTAGGTACATTGTGAAATTATTTTTTCGAAATTATTTAGACTTTTAGCATGACAGCTTTTTTTCCAAATTCATAATTCGAAATATTTGAAATTATAGAGTTCCACTAAAATCCATTTTTGTCGAATATTGTTCGTTGGTGACTCTCTCAAACGTTATTTCTGGAATCGAGATTTGATTTACAGGTTGTGAAAAAAAGCATGTCACACATTGCGAATGAAAATATGCAAAATTTTCCATATTTCAAATTATTGATCCACAAGAAGTGCCAACAAAGGCTCTACAAATTTCATCAAATATTTCCTATGATTGAAATCAATAGTTTTTCTAAAAAGATAATTTTTTCGGAAAATGGCAATTCTTCCTCAAGATATCAATACTGCCGTCCTAAACAAAAAATGTGAATATGGAGATATTGGTTTCTGTAGTCTTAAAACACTATAAATTCAACTTTCTCCAAAGAAAAAAATACGTAAACTAGATGTAAATAGCCAAAGCTAAGCAATCATTTTGCCTTCAGTAGGTACAAAAGTTCAAGACTTTTCGTACTTAAGATGGTCGAAACTACAGATTCTCAGCTTCAGAGTTTTTGCAGATACGGCTTTTTTGTTTAGGACGGCAGAATAAGACCATTTATATACCATTTCAACGTGTTTTCCGCTACGGAAATCTTTTAATTCTAGTAAGAGTAAAATATGGGTGAATTCTGATGTACAAATTTCTAGTAAAAACCCGAAAGAACTGCATTATTTGAAAAATAGCTTTCCAGAAGTCAATGCTCACTATAAATATGCTAAAAAAGAACATACAGTATTGGTGGAAGACACAAAACGAAAGTACTATCAAAATATGATAAACAACTCTGAAAATGTAACAAAAACAGCATGGAACATAGTCAACCTAATGTCACATAAAAATAAAAAAAATTCCAATATAACTCTACAAAAAGATGATGGTTCTATTTGCGAAGATCCAAAAGAGATAGCAGCCAGCTTCAACACTTTTTTCATACAAGCTCCGATAGAAGTAGTTTCTAAAATTCCAGTTAGAAGTACTTGTAATAATACAAGAGGAAAGGGCATGTTTCATAATAGCAATTCCTTGTATTTGTTTCCATTTACCGTTGACGAGTTACTCAATCTGCTAGCAGATAAATTAAAAAATAAAACTTCTTCCGGTCCAGACGAAATTCCTTCATTTTTGATAAAAAAATGTTTACCATACATAATTGCACCAATTACATACTTAGTCAATTTGTCATTTACATCGGGCAAATTTCCACAATACCTTAAATTGGGTAAAGTTACTCCGATACATAAAAAACATGACCCACAAAATATGAATAACTACAGACCAGTCACGGTTCCCTCAGGGTTCTCAAAAATATTTGATTATACCTTTCTCGATAGACTTACGAGTTTTTTGAAGAAGAACAATATCTTAACCAACAATCAATATGGTTTTCGTAGTGGAAAATCTACACATTCTGCTATTTATGCATTGTATGGACAAGTGGTAACCTATATGGAAGCAGGAGAGTGCCCAGCTGGAATATTTTGTGATCTCATCAGGGCATTCGACTGTGTTGACATTGACCTTCTTCTTATGAAACTGTCCATATATGGTATAGGAGGCATTGTAATGAGGAGTCAGTTTGTATCCATACTAAAAACAAATAATGATGGATCGTGTAGAACACAGTCAGAAAGAGCAACTATAGACATAGGTGTTCCTCAAGGATCAGTCCTGGGTCCGGTGCTCTTCATATTATATACTAATGATATCGAAACTGTGACTAGGGATGCCAACTTTGTGATGTATGCAGATGATAAATCTTTAATTGTCTCCAAGGTACATGATGACTTGTTAGAAATGAAATGCAACAAGGTTCTTGATGATGTAAGTGAATGGTACTCTTCAAATAAACTGTACTTTAACATTTCAAAAACTAACTTTATGAGGTTCCACAATCGGCAAAAGAACTGCTCTGATCTGAGTTTGAAAATAAATGACATTGACCTTCAAAATGAAGAATCACTCCAATTTTTCGGAATAACCATAGATGACAGTATAACATGGAAACAAAATTGTAAGTTATTGATATCAAAATTACACTCGTCATGTTACTTATTCAGAAACTTACGTTCTATTTTGTCTGAAGCGCAGCTGCTGAGTCTGTATCATGTACAGGTTGGTTCGAGGATCAGATTTGGCATTTGTCTTTGGGGTACTTCCACTTCATCAGCCGATGTATTTATTGCACAAAAAAGAGTTATTAGATCATTAGCTAAGATATCTAAAAGGGTTTCGTTTAAATCGTTTTTTAAAAAATGGAACATCTTAATAGTAGCTTCTTTGTATATTTATGAAATATGTGTTTATATCTATTCCAACCAGCGTAAATTTAAGATGAATAAAAGCATTTACAATTTTAATACTCGCCTAAAAAATGACTACCATGTACCGGTTTGTAAGACTAATGTAGTTTATAAGTCACCCAACAATATTGGACTCAAAATGTTTAATAAGCTGCCAACAAATATAAAGATATCTTCAACATTATATTCTTTCAAGAAAAACTTGAAAATATTTTTAACTGACAATTGTTTTTATAGCGTTAGCGAATTCTTTGATACGTAGTATTAGTTTTGTGAATTGTGACGAGTCCTATACAATTTATGTAATTGTCTGATAGGATAATAAATATATCTATCTATCTATCTATCTATCTATCTATCTATCTATCTATCTATCTATCTATCTATCTATCTATCTATCTATCTATCTATCTATCTATCTATCTATCTATCTATCTATCTATCTATCTATCTATCTATCTATCTATCTATCTATCTATCTATCTATCTATCTATCTATCTATCTATCTATCTATCTATCTATCTATCTATCTATCTATCTATCTATCTATCTATCTATCTATCTATCTATCTATCTATCTATCTATCTATCTATCTATCTATCTATCTATCTATCTATCTATCTATCTATCTATCTATCTATCTATCTATCTATCTATCTATCTATCTATCTATCTATCTATCTATCTATCTATCTATCTATCTATCTATCTATCTATCTATCTATCTATCTATCTATCTATCTATCTATCTATCTATCTATCTATCTATCTATCTATCTATCTATCTATCTATCTATCTATCTATCTATCTATCTATCTATCTATCTATCTATCTATCTATCTATCTATCTATCTATCTATCTATCTATCTATCTATCTATCTATCTATCTATCTATCTATCTATCTATCTATCTATCTATCTATCTATCTATCTATCTATCTATCTATCTATCTATCTATCTATCTATCTATCTATCTATCTATCTATCTATCTATCTATCTATCTATCTATCTATCTATCTATCTATCTATCTATCTATCTATCTATCTATCTATCTATCTATCTATCTATCTATCTATCTATCTATCTATCTATCTATCTATCTATCTATCTATCTATCTATCTATCTATCTATCTATCTATCTATCTATCTATCTATCTATCTATCTATCTATCTATCTATCTATCTATCTATCTATCTATCTATCTATCTATCTATCTATCTATCTATCTATCTATCTATCTATCTATCTATCTATCTATCTATCTATCTATCTATCTATCTATCTATCTATCTATCTATCTATCTATCTATCTATCTATCTATCTATCTATCTATCTATCTATCTATCTATCTATCTATCTATCTATCTATCTATCTATCTATCTATCTATCTATCTATCTATCTATCTATCTATCTATCTATCTATCTATCTATCTATCTATCTATCTATCTATCTATCTATCTATCTATCTATCTATCTATCTATCTATCTATCTATCTATCTATCTATCTATCTATCTATCTATCTATCTATCTATCTATCTATCTATCTATCTATCTATCTATCTATCTATCTATCTATCTATCTATCTATCTATCTATCTATCTATCTATCTATCTATCTATCTATCTATCTATCTATCTATCTATCTATCTATCTATCTATCTATCTATCTATCTATCTATCTATCTATCTATCTATCTATCTATCTATCTATCTATCTATCTATCTATCTATCTAAGGTGTATATTTGTCACTTCTTGGGAAAGCTAGGTATCTTTTTAACAAGGATAGGTACTAGTTTCTTGTTGGCTGTCAGAACAGTAGTTTTTCAAAATTATGAAATTATCGGTCAGTTTGTTCTGCATGAAGTGAAGCCACCAAGTATATCGATTGGTAATTTTGTGCTGACAGTTTTTGTCTTAGTTTTGAAAAGTTATTATTTTGGAGAACTCATGGAAAATTTATAAAATACTATATAACTTGTAACTTGTAGACGACTCCATCACTGAATATATGTTTTGTACAAACAAGTGTATTGTATAGGTTTTATTGCGGAAGATTGGATTACGTAATCCACCATATTTCATTATTAGATTTATGGTCTTCCGTCAAGTGGTGTCGCCCCTCTTTCATGATGTTTCTGGCTTCATGTTGAAGTCGACACGTAGTCGGAGTGCATTTTAAACTGGAACCCAGAGATGGCGCTGAATTTATACCTCAGTGTTTGTCTCAGGGATTTCCAATTAGGATGAAAGGATTTTTCGATTCAATTGGGTCGAACTAGCCTTCGCTGATGATTGGCAATGACAATGAAACCGGTACGGAGGTGTTCCCCCAATTAAATCGAAAAATAATTTCAGCTTTGATATTTGAAATGCATTGCAAAGTGGTTCTTGTAGAAAACTTTGCCAAGTATTAAACAAATATAATTCAATGGTCGTAGGGGGCAGTAGTTGTTTTTTGTTGAATACTTGCCGACGACCATACCTATTGTATAGGTTTTATTGCGGAAGACTGGATTACGTAATCCACCATATTTCATTATAAGTGCATGTTTGTTTGGCTGAATGAAAGAACCATGAAAGGAACAACTGTAAAATATACCTACACTCGTACAATAAAAATTGTTGATTTTACAAAACTACGCAAAAACACGCCAAAAATCATACACAGGAAGGTATTATTATGTATATTCATTCGTACTCTTATGTAGTTTTCACCCCGGCCCTCTGAGGCTACCAATTTATTTTTCTTAGAACACTCTGGATATTTTTCTATTATTATTGGTCGCTCCGTGATGACTACATTTCAAATATGTCTTAAACTCAGAGTCTGCGGGAAATCATTTGGGAGTTATTGACTATTATTCAATTGAAATTCCATAGCATGAGAGTGTGGTACATTTACTGATGCAGCTTGAGAACTTTTACCACCCATAGGTACCGTCACCCACAAAAATATGCAAAAAAGTAATTTTTAAGAAAAACAGAGAGGCATGCTTCGCGAGGCTTCCTCAACGGGTGATTTTGAACGAAAATGAGGCAAGCACGCGCGGCAGAGCGAGTCGTAAGTCAATGCGAGGCACTCCACCATGGCGCGGCAGAAATAACGACAAAGCACGGTACAAACAGCGCGAGGCGAGAGTGTCGAGGCGCCTTTGAGCATGACCAAAATGCGACTATCGATGGCTCACCCTGAGGCTGCCTCAGGGTGAGAACCGTACCATAACGAAAGAATATTAAGATTGTCAAAAAACAAATGCTTTATTGAAATTTTGAGGTTTTCAATAATTATTTTCAGAATGGAAGCACCTTGTCCAAGAAACTATAATCCAGCAGACTACTTCATTCAATTACTAGCAGTCGTACCCGGTAGAGAAGAATCTTGCAGACAAGCTATATCAATGATTTGCAGTAATTTCGAGAGATCTGAACCAGGAGTTAAAATGTCGTTTGAGTCTGCTGCTATGGTAACTATAACAACTGCCATAATGAAATAATTTCTAAAGAAATATCAACATTCACTATATTTCAATGAGTAGTTAGAGTGAGATATCTAGATATCAAATATTAAGTGCAAAAACTTCACTGTCAAGTGACTTCGTTTGACAGTTTATAAACATTTTTTCGATTATATTTGAACTTCTCCCTATAACTATAATCAATATGGACTCTGATAGCAAAATTCCAGCATTTCATACTCGAGATAAAATGCGTTTTTTTCGTTCGTTCGTTGAAAAATATGCTATTTTGTAGTCATGCTCCAAGAAATATGAGAGTATGTGACTGGAAACACCTACTACGCTGGATGATAATTGAAACGTATGATGTCTTCAAAATGGTTCTTTAAAAAATCTATTTAAGTATTTATTTATTTATTCCAACTTTGGGATATACCTAGAAAAGTATCCGCTAATGCCTAATTATTACAATGGTACGCTAATAACTAAAGTTACATTCAATAGAATACGAATGGTTTACAAGAAAATAAACAATGGAGAGAGGGAAGATTATGAAGACATAGGTAAAAAAAAATTTCACTTGTTTTTTGAATGGGAGTAGAGATTTGTAAATAGTCAGATTGATACAATATTTATTGAAGGTAATATTTAGTCTGAAGATTGGAGAATTACGGCCTAAATTAGTATTTCGATTATCAATATTGAGAAAAGATCTATATCGAGAATTTCTAGCAGGAATGTGTATAGATACTAGAGATAATAATGTGGGAGAGTCAAAATGATTCATTAGTATTTTATACATAAAAACTTGGTCAGAAATTGTTCTGCGTTTTTCTAGTTCTAGAATACCGAACGACTGTCCAGCAAGACATAAGTCATCAAAATCATACGTTACATTTATTTTAAAATTCAAAAACCTACAAATTTATTTTGCACTTTTTCTAACCTGACTTTATAAATGTTGTAACCATAATTCCAAATTACCCTAGCAAAATTTAGTCTGCTATGCACAAATGAGATATCAGCGATATTTGAGACTTGAATTTTTTATAGATCCCAATAAGGAAGCCTAACGTTTTATTGCATTTACTCCTAGATTTAACAAAGTCTCTACGTTAGATTACAAGAAGAACTACTGAACGTATCGTCTTCGGAGAATAATAACAATGAATGTTGAGGTTTCGGCTAGGAAAGTGAAATAACTGAAAAGAGTGTTTGGAATTGATCAGAAATATGCATCATTTCAAGCGAATACCTGTATTTTTTCAGGCAAAAGATGCTGAAACGAACGATTTTGAAATGTGGCTCAGCGGTGAGAGTATCAGCCCCTATAAGGCATCGTGGTTTGCACAATTCAGAGCTGTATTGTGGCGATCGTGGCTCAGTACCATGAAAGACCCCTTACTAGTGAAAGTTCGATTATTACAAACAACGGTGGGTCTTACATAAACGTGATAAGTATTTAATTAAATGTATTACTTTTTTCAGATGATTGCATTGATAATAGGAGCCATCTATTATGGACAAGAAATTAATCAAGACGGTGTGATGAATATCAATGGAGTTTTGTTCATATTTTTGACGAATATGACTTTTCAAAATGTTTTTGCTGTTATTCATGTGAGTACAATACAACAAAATTTTGCCAAAGGCCAGAAAAAAAATCACTAGTGAAAGTAAACGCCATACCATATACATGTTCATTGTCGTTATAAGATGAACAAATCGAAGACACTGATTTTTTCCGCTTATTATAGCAGGAATGTGAGAGAAAACAACTAATTCCTTGGATGTTACCATGATGGATGTTCTTCTCAAGTTTGTCTAACTCTTCCCTTCCTCCAGGAAATCTTGGACTCATCATAAAGAACATTTCAAAAAATGAATAATTATCAGAGGGTCTGAGATTTGCTCATCATTTATTGACTAGACTTCCATCATGTATTACCAATACTTCACATCATATTATCAAGTACCTACTTGAATCATTTATTATGTATGTATTTTAGTATAATTCGGAAGTCTGATGAAATTACGCATATTATGTCGTTCATATTTCAATGAGTATACGTTGTAGCCTTTATCATGAGATTTTTAGACGTTATATTATGTTAATGTTACTACAGAAGTATATAGTTGTTTTTTTTTCTTTTCAGGTTTTTTGTTCTGAAATTCCCCTTTTCCTCAGAGAACATCGAAACGGAATGTATCGCACTGATGTTTACTTTTTGAGTAAAACAATAGCTGAAACACCATTTTTCATAGTACTACCAACTTTGTTCACATCGGTTTGTTATTTTCTGATTGGTCTCAATTCTGAAATGCCTCGATTCTTTGTTGCCTGTGGCATCGTAATTTTGGTCGCCAATGTAGCCACTAGTTTTGGTAAGTAATTTTAAATAATTCTGTATCGTAAACACAATTCTGGTCCTGTAAAATAATTTTCTACTGGACTAGTCCAGTAAAATTTTTCTACTGGAACCGTCAGGTTTTTGCAATGTATTAAAAAAGTATAACTAATGATGACTTCAAAATATTTTTAGGGTATATGATCTCGTGTGTATCCAATTCCAATTCGATGGCTCTTTCTCTAGGACCACCACTGATCATTCCATTTTTACTCTTCGGTGGATTCTTCCTCAATGTGGAGTAAGTGAATTTTCGAAAATGAAAGAATTACAAGTCGTATTACTATACTGTTTTGAATGTCCCTCACAACCAGAGGTGTTTCCTCAAAGCAATTTAATTTTAATATTCACGAATAGATAATAAAAAATGCGGACTTCCTCGTTGGAAAGTCTATAGCAGAAAATAACTATTGTAAAGTCTGTTTGATTTTGACGGTGCTCTATAGATCTTATTGCCAAACATATTTTGGTTCAAAATGGATAAACACCTATTTATATATCAGATTCACCAGGTCAATTCCAATCTTCAGAGCATACTAGTTTACCCAAATGAAATGAAAAATAACTTCGGCTCGAGATAGAATTAACTAGAACAAATAGAGAAATGAAAACTTTAAACTTCAGACCTCACTATGGTCTGTTTACGGTATCGGAAAAATATATCTTGGGTATAGACAAATCTAGAAGAGTAACAAGGAACACAATTATATTATAATACCACAATATCAAGAGAGATGCAGAGCTGTTCTCCCCTCCTATCTTTCCACTCGACGTCAAACGATAATTGGATACCTTTTCTTCAAGCTATTCGAAGAGAAATTGTAATGTTCTCTCAATATTTAGCACGCTATTCTTTATGCTCTCATTGAATCGTAATACCCAAGTCGATACTCTAAGGAGACCACTGATATATTTATTAATCCATAAATCTGGTAATTTTTTTTATTATATCGATACAGGAGTAATCAGACTTAATATAATTTCAGATCAATACCAATATATTTCAAATGGTTGTCGTATCTCTCGTGGTTCAAATATGGTAATGAAGCATTGATGATCAACCAGTGGGAGAATATTACTCGCATAGATTGTCCCAATGGAAATTCTACTTGTCCTCAGAACGGTCATGTAGTTCTACAAATATATAATTTTTTTGAAGTAAGTATTTTCTTGAATTATATATCCATCTGACTAATTCATTGATATTTTTTTTAGGAAGATTTACCGGTGGATATAATATCACTTTGTGCATTGATTGTTGCATTTCGCCTGGTTGCATATTTTGCACTACTGAGCAAAACTTACAAATGATTGAAGTATTACTTATCATTATCATATCGATTCAATACTCTACACTGCCGTTTCCTTTTAAGTTCATGATTCTCAGGAATATTTTTGTATTTCTTAAAACTGTAATATGTTTTTATCTATAACGAATAAAACCTAACTCATTAAAATATTGCTCGTTAATTTTTCCCAATGTAATATGAAACCATTTGTAACGTATATGAGATCTGTTTTTCAACATACTGACGGACATACAAGATTTGTTGAGATGCCTTAAAAAAAATTCTCTTGGTGAAAACCAAAAGATATTCAACACTGAACTTTTTTCACAAGAATGAGGAAATACGTTTCGAAAATTAACTTGGATAAGTGGTAATTGTGCTACACAAATTGATCATATACAATGCGCGTGTAAAGTATGGAAACATGAAGATATCTTCGACACCCCGTAAGATATAATAACAAAATTTTGGTTATGTATTTCAGATAGACCAGCGATTTCAAATTCAATATTTTCGACGTTAACAAATGTTCAGTTTCTGAAATATACGAACAATATATTTACTTTTAAATGGGACTACCTGTATATTTTACAATTTTCTGTAACAGTTTTTTATTGCCGATGCAGCATAAAAACTGTTATTGGTCAATAATGACCATAGATTTTAAGAAATTAGGAAAAACATTTTATTGCAACCGTTGATATCAACATAAAGAGAAAATGAAAATTGCCACTTGCTTTGCTAAAGTTTGAAAAGTCTTTGCATATCAAAAATGTTGTTTCTAAAGGTAGTGGATTTATTTTCTCTTCTAATAGTGTTCTAATAGGTGAGATATCTAAAATTGAAGACGGTAGGTGCGACATTTTGTGAAGGGCGAGAGAGGCTTACTGCTCACATTTGCCCTCATGGCACCGCCACTGCTTCAGCATATGTTTTTTTGAATCAATGCTAGAGCAATAAGTCAAAAAAGGTATCAATATTCGCGTTATAATAAAATTTTTAGTACATTTTTCAAATTTATTGTAAAAGTTGATCGAGCTTAACAAGAACTATCAGAATTTCAAACGACTCAGCTTGGTGATAATGCATGCCATCGGCACTGTTCAGTTCACATTAAAAAAGGAATGAGAACCTTTTAAAAAACATCTAGAAGAGTCGCCCAGTGTTTCCAACTGTTCTAAATGACAGCGACATCTCTTGGTGTTTCTGTAATGTTTCAACACAACTATTGCCGGTATAAATATAGGAATCTCGAGCAGTGGATGGCAGTTTACAGTTCTCAGTTTACAGGTTACGACTAGTTAGTTACAATCAGAGTTTGAAAATAGACAGAGTTGGCTTACCAATAGTTACTGTATTTTGTCGAAATTGAATAAAAGCTGTATGTTACATGTCTCAAATATATAAGTGGATATAGTTAGGTGCATTTTCATTACAGTGGTGTCAGAAGTGGGATTTTTAAAAACGAAAAGGAAACGATGAATATTTTTATTGCGAAATATACTAGTGATCCGTTAAACGAATAATTGTCGCAAATTGGACAGTTTTGCGTGATACCGAAAAAGAAACTGATAAACTTTATTTGTGAAATAAACTGATATCTGATATCTAAAGGATGAAATGATTTAGAGAATACTTCGCTTGTTTGATTTAAAGGTCAGTAAATTGAAGCAAGAGTTGAAAGAACGGGGACTAAAAACAACTGCGGTAAGTAAGTAAGTAAGTATATGTTTATTGTACATAAGAACAATTTCTTGTTGACAAACACAGTTGAATTATGGAATAAAATATAGTAAGAAGGCCGTACTCCAGAAAATACTCTCAGAAGCACTGATTCAATTAGGCGAAAGTCTTTTTATTTGAAGTTTCTGGAATTTATTTGAGTTCGATAATGAATAAACTCGATGAAACTACGAAATCTTTGATAGAATAACTTCTAGAAAATTCGGCGAGCTTGAAACAAGAGCTCCAACAAATCTCGGTGAGCTTGAAAAAGGAATTTCAACAAAACTCGGATAGCTTAAAAAATAAACTTCAACAAATTCAAAATAAACTTTCGAAATTTAAATACCTAGTTCGAAAAAATAATTTCAAGAAAAGTTTCAAGAGAATTCGAAAAATCTAGAAGGAAATTTTGAAGGAAATTCGTAAAGTTTGAAAGAGAAGCTTCCAGATAACTCGAACAGCTTGACAGAAGAACTTTGTGGTGTGGAGAATTGGTTAGATGAAAGAATGGGGACCGTCGAGATAGTGATAGACAGAATGAACACGCGGAAGTAGAAGAAATCAATGATGAAGTCGAAGCAGAAATGGAAAAATCTGAGGAAACCGTTAATGATAAAATCGAAGATGACTTCAAGGCAAAAATGGATAATGAAGGAAACAATTAGTGAATGGATTCTGCGCACACCATAGAATCTTTCAAGATAATTTCATTGTTGGAATTGAGTATGAACTTGGATGAAGCTCAAAAGAACATAAAATATTACAAAGTCAGTGCTGAACCCGGACAGCTTTCATTGAAGACGAGCTAGATCATCCAAATTCAAGCAGTCAGGTTTGGCTCCAGAATCGTAACAGAACTGTCAGATTGCCAAAGTGCGGAAGAAGTCATCAAAGCAATAAAATTCCCAATGAAAATGAATAGTATAGTAGAGGATTTGTAGATACCTCTCTCTGTCGTAATTCTGTATTTTATTAGAAATTGCATTCATACGTTTTTCAGGACAATTTTAGGATATTGGGCACTGTATTCATATCATCTATTTGAAATTTGGTGTTGCATATATTCCATTTTGTGAGGTAGTGATCGAATCTGTCCAATTCCCGATTTATACAAAAGTACTTCAGTTCAACACCTTTTATAAAAATTGGAAGCACCTTATTTCATATTCGGGTCATCAATAAGAAATAAATGAAGTTATGTAATCAATATCATACTGAAAGACGAATATGCATTAACATGAATACGTAATTCATTCATGCATACGGGAAATAGATAGATAGATTTCCACTCATATCAAATTCAGTTTGATCCTCTCGACAATTTGAACGAGGTAGGGGACTCTAGTGTCGAATTACAAGTTCCTGAATATTACAGCTAATATTTCCCAGTAATCAACTATTTTGGCTTCAGCTAGCAAACAAAAAAGTCTCGGTTTCTATTTACCTACTTTATTTCAATAGATTGAGGCAATATTTACATCGTTTAGATATTTAAATAGTAGTTGTGTAAGTCAAATCTTATCTTTTTGTTCTTTCGAGTATTAAGTGAAGTGTGCATGCGTGAGTGGGTTCATCAGACGAAATGGAAAATGGAAATATTGATCAAAAAGGAAAGATGCGTCTGTTTCGGCCAAATGGGTCACCCAATTCGAATGTGAGTATATACAAAATACAAATTTGAATTTAATAATTTTTCCACATAGTTAACTGATTTGTTGTGTTTGTTCTAAGATTTGCTCTAAGACAACTGCCAGAAGTCTATACAAACGAATTAGGGAGGCGTTGCCTTCTAACGTGCGATCCCAAAATCATTCGAGAATTTTTTGATAAAATTGTTTTGATGTTATACTTTGTCTTTTTGATTGATAAGTTTGTAGGAATTGTAAAAAAAAATACGAACTTCAAAGTTGGAAATTAGTGAAAAATATTTTAAAAATTTATGTGGTCTTTCTACGCCTTCGTAGAAAACCAATTGTTAAATCGTCGACGTTTCGAAACTTTATTATTTCATCTTCAGGACTCTGAAGGAGCGGAACAAGACGACTCAAATCAAAATGAAATTCTCGAATGGAGTATAGATTAAAACAAAATAAATTATGAAAACAACATTGATAGGTACTTATATTTAGAGTGAATCTCTGAAATAAAAAAAGAAGAAAATGAATAAATTTTACATAAATTATTAATAGGTATTTACCGGTTTGCGAAAGACATTGGCACAGGCACATATGGCCGTATTCATATAAATGAAGAATAAGCTCCTGAGTATTGATAATAATAATATCGGAATGGAGTTTGGGATCGATAAATGTGCCACGGTTCATCTCATAAGAGGACGATGCGAGGAATACGGACAGGACGTTCAGCTTGTAAAAACTGCATCTTCATAGGAGCTATCTTTGATTGTATGTACCACTGTTATACTACAATGGATAAGCCGTGGACTAATGAGTTTGGATTACATTATCCATTTTTCATTATTGGTTAATGGTATTACGTTTAGTATAGTGTCCTCTATTCTTCATAAATTTTGGTTCCATATTGAAGTTGACACAATAGTTGGATTGCTTTTTCGGGAAACTAACTTTTGTTGATAATTTTTCATTATTAGTTACCTAATGGTCTTTCATCAAATAGTGTCGTCCATTCTTCACGAATTGTTTTTCAAGAATATTTTCAAAAGATGTAACAAAAATACTATTCCCAAATAATAATTCAGCTTCACTAGGTAGCCATCTATGAGTTAATTGAGAGCTTCCAAATTGGTTCTGGCTTATGAAAATGCATATATAGACTGAGGAGAATACAGAGAAACAGTATAAAGCCATTCGTTTTAGTAAAGTATTGGGTATCATTATTTCTAAAACTTGTTCGTGTTACTCTCATATAAATGTTCTAAATTCCAGTATATTGAATATTTTTATAATTTTGCATTCCACATACCAATATAATTTCACAAGTAACTATTATTAAACATTTCAGAATTATTGACATCATTCCCAGTGTCATGTGAACTCACCGCACTGTATTATATTACAGAATAATTTCTTTCCTATTGAATTTCACATTTATGTTTCATTAAATACAAAGTGTATCACTATCAGTTCGGAGAATCCACTTCAATTCTACACAAAAAAAATATCTCTTCAAAGATCAAATTGTTACTATTTTTATTTGAATCCTGACAAAGCGTTTGCTGGACTGTAAAATCTATGAAGAATAAAAAAAAGGATTTTTCTCGATTCCTGTGTTTGTTTTCCTATCCACTTTCATAAGATATCAGGAATGATGATTGCAAAGAACGAATCATCAGATTTTGTATAGGTATTGTCGCAGTTCATAGATTGATTTTTTTAGAGTTATTGAGTGGGATATCAATTCACATTCCCGATTTTTTATTACGATAATAATAATGACTCATTATATCATCGATTACAATAAAAAAACTTCTTCGATTGATGATCTATTTATTTTGTGGAAATTCATCTTGAACATAGGATAGAAAATTAAATTTTGTCTAATTTCCACTCCTGTACTTTTATTTCTTACGACCGGTTTCGGCTTATTCAACCATTATCAAGTAAACTATAATATAGTTAATAGAATAGAATAAGCCAAAACCGGCCGTGAGAAATAAAAGTACAGAAGTGAAAATTAGACAGAAGTTATTTTTCTATCCTATGTACAATAAAAAAAGTTTGAAAAATATTAAATAGCTAACATAAAGATATCCTAATGGCATTTGAGTTGATACTTCATCAAATATCATCAGAGCCCGATTCAGTAACTAGCACAAAATATTATTTAGTTTCAATGGGGGTTTCCAGTATCATTTTTTTCACTTGATGTTATGGAGGGCAGTTTATAACATAGTCTTAACCATTTATTCACTCTAAATTTTGGAAAACTGATTTATTATTCAATATTGAATACGCGATTTCAGTATGCATAAATTCAAACGCTCCTCAGCTGTGACGACATTGTCTTCATGTAATACGATTGGCTGAAGTTTGGGATTGCGCGGGCAAAGCCGAGAGTGACAGAGGGACGCCGCAGTTGCCAAGTCTTTGTAAAATCCAGAAAGTAATTACGTGTAATGACAAATTGAACTCGATTGTTAGTAATTTATCAATGGCTACAACGATGTATGCGCCATCTGCTACTCTAGTGATCTCACAAAATCAAGTAGGCAAAAATCCCTCATTTTGTCCCAAACTTTTACAAGTTCAAGTAGATACACCAGAGGTTTTCTAGACATCTTTCATTTCTCATTCACTTAGGTATATTGTATCATCACAGGTATCATTATAATATATGCTTCGGTATATAAACAGCTTTTTGGAGTACTAATGAAAATACTATTTTCCATGAACACGAATAAAAATAAATGATCCAAAATTACCAAACTAATATTTTATGACTTCGAACAGAGGGACAGGTAGGTACATATTCCACCAATGATATTATTGAGAAAGTGAAATATTATATACTGGTTAATCATATTTTTTTGCGATATGGCAACGCTGTCAGGCACTTCATTTATTTCATCTGCAAGGCGAACATCACATGATAACCAATCAAAATCTCTCGCGTAAGTACGTCACGTTCTCGTCGTTTGAATTCAGTGGTTAATTTTGGCGTTTTCAATAATTTTTATCTCGATAAATTGATGAAAAAAAAATTCGAAAACTGAACACAAGGTACTTATTAATGCACTATATCGAAATATATTTTTTCTGAAAATGACTGGAAACCCCCATTGCTGTTAGACTGTGACTACGCAAATTGAGTTGCAGTTGACAGCCTTTAATGATCTAACAGATCCAACCAAATTATACTTTTAGCTCATTATGAAATCTGGTCTTAGAGTTTTCTGAGATCCGTGATTCTGTAGAAGAAATTGTAAGTATGTATCTAACAACTTTCGGGTTTAACGAAAAATAAAATTATAATACAT
This sequence comes from Chrysolina americana, assembly GCA_958502065.1. Taxonomy (NCBI): domain Eukaryota; kingdom Metazoa; phylum Arthropoda; class Insecta; order Coleoptera; family Chrysomelidae; genus Chrysolina; species Chrysolina americana. The sequence goes on from OY293413.1 coordinate 14,364,499, forward strand.
CGGTCTTATACGCATTTCATTGAGAAATAATTTCACTATCAATTCAACCCATTGAAATCGTTGTTATTCTTAGCTGATCAATTATTTGGTAGATATTATCACAGAATCACTTTTAATTTGTTATTTCAATAACAATTATTTCAACGAGCAATCAAGATATAGAGTTGATGATTTTTCATTATTCAGCTGTTGTATATGAGACATGAGTCAATTCTTCAAAAACTTCTAATGAACGGAATACGTGATAATTCCTGTACAGACTTAACAAAAAAAAATTATATTTGTTCGACAGGATTCTTTGGAAATGGCAAGTTCCTCAGAGTCTTCAAAGAAACGAAAAAGAACGTATTCGAGATGGTCTCCAACAGATGAAGGCGTTACATTAGCTTGGGACAATGTGTCAGTTTCCGCTGAGGTTGAAAAGGGAGGAAAGAAGATTCATAAAAGGATTATCAGTGGAGGTAGGAACAGATATCTATTAGTGCTGGTGATTCAATCCGAATTCATCAAGGCATTGTTATTTTGAAATGAAATAAATTTAGTAGAGGTCATGATTAGCTAATATTCTGGAAGTCTTTTCTTTATCGTATTTTATTCATCAAATTGATCAAGGTAACGAAAAAAAATAAATGAACGATACTAAAACTGTTCAATTTTCAGCTAAGTAAGTTCATTCGACTGTTAATCAATACGATTTCGTAAACTTTTCGAAAAAAACAAAGTGACAATAGTAGATTGTTCTACAAGTAACATAATATACAGTTTTTTGATGAGTGGAAATACCACGATTCACGAGCGTAGCGATTGAATAAAATTTCTACAATAGAAAATTTTCATCTCTCAAGTCGGGGATGTATCTGAGAAACATTGCCATTCGTTCGCATTCGCTGGTATTTCCATCAGTGCTGCTCGTTCGTAGTCATTCGCGGCAAAGTTGCTTGGTACTGACCACATCAACGAAGTTTCTGCTCATTTCCTTTTGCCAAAAACATTCACTAGCGTTCCACTCATCCGTGAAGATTAGACGGTGTAAACATCACGTGCACGTTTTCAATAAAAAAGTGTATTTGTTTGTTAGCTTCTCTGAAGCATGTAAAAATTCGAACGAGTTCGAATGTGTATGTATTGTGCTTAACAATTTAATACTTTGCAGAATGATGCCAAAATCTTCTCGAGACATTCTGGTGAAGTTTTTAAATTCGTATGATTTAAATCGGATAGTAAATTCATACCATCATATCTAGTTCCATATAAATATAAATCACTCATCCAAACAAGTCTCTGCTTTCTCTTCTTTTTTTCTTTTCGTTGCTCTTTGATTTTATGTATAATGATGTACGAGGCACAGGCTACTATTAACTGATTTTCACTCATATTTTTTCCTTCACAAACGAAATCAACCTTTCTCGTCGAATTACAGCGAAGTACTACAAATTATTTTCGCCACTGCCACATATGAACGCCTTACAACGTTCGCAGACATTCGCAACTCGGATTTCCTTTTGATCTTTTGAGTTTTACCGACAGGCGATGGAAAACGTTCGTTCGCATCGCTGGCCTTTCACCAAAAATTTATTCGTTGCAAATGACCGTCTACACTTCACGAACGAATGCGAACGTATGCATACGAATGCGAACGAATGGCAACGTTTCTCAGATGTATTCCCGGCTTTACACATTGAATAAGCTGATTTTAATGGAAAACCTCTAATTAATGGAATGAAAATTATCATTTTGCATTGAAAATGCACTAAACTCTAACTAATTTATATTTACTGATACAGTTCTCGAAATATTCAGACTACGCGTTGATCTAGTCAGATGGCTCTCGCATATTCCATTCCGTTCCTTAGAAAGTTCGCGTTTCTTCTACGCGGGACTCATGTGCTTGCGACCGGAGAACTTGTTTACTTGTCGAGTGTGCATTATTAATTAGATCATCAGGGCCGGTCGCGAGGCCGGTCGAAATCGTTACATTATTGACATCCTTATAAATATGAATCCTTTATTTAACTATCAACGTGAAAAATGGGCTGCTTGGAATATTGCCATTATCTTCATTCATACTATGTTTCCATTTCTCTAATGCATCGAGAGGTATATGGTCATGAACCAGTCTGATTAATCTCAATCTCGTGTCATTTAATCGATGGTCGTGATCCTCAGCGTGTTGGGACATACTTTGTGTCCGATGATAGAACATGTGCAATGTGGTCTTTGAACCTTACATTCATGCATCTTCTACTTTGACCCACATACTGTTTCTCGCAGTACTTACACCTAATTTCATAAAACCCCCGCTTTTTTTTTCTATCTTATTTTTGGGAGAAGGCACACAAGTTATTTTATAGTTGATTCGAAGAGTTGACTACCTTCGTATTGAAGGTTCTGAAAATGCTGTCGGAACCCTGAGTAACTCGAGATTCGTGTGTGATAACGATATATTTAAAATGATTTTCCCCATTTTGAGAAGTTATGGAGTCACGAACGGATTTTTAAATCTATGTTTCCTGATCAGTCTGTCCACCAAATCCACAGAGTAACCGTTCACCTCACCCCTTTCTTGGTAATCATTTTCTCAGATACATATCTCTCTTTGCTGAGTGGGAAAGGCATGAGTCGATTCACTTAGAAATTCAGTCTCGTCATTTTATGTTGTGAGCAGTGGTGTGAACTCGCAGGGATATATATGTGTTCTCGAGTACACAAGTTTGAGGTTATTTATAATAATCAATTTAGATCAAGTAATTTCTCAAAAATTTTGTAGGTCAATGTTCTCCCTAAATTTTCAATACTTTTTAAGTGAATATCTGAATGTTATGATGTTATAATTGGACTATGCCGAGTCCGCAGTAATATATAGTTATATATATATATATACTGTTTTTTTCAGTAACTGGTGCTGTGAAAGCTGGAAGTTTGGTAGCCCTTATGGGTTCGAGGTAAATTATTTGCAAATATATACAGTACCTGCCATTATATAGCAAACAAATTAATATTGGATTATTGGAAAAAAATTACTAGAAAGGAGATCAAAATGGGATGAGATGGCAAGATATCAAAAGAATTGTTGGAAAGAGTTGTTTAGAATTTAATTTTATATTAGTGTACTCAGTTTTGAGCAATGATAATAAAAAAGAATAGAATTTCTTTTGGAATACTCCATCTATTAAAAAATATTCAATTATTTTTTTCCGAGTAGCTTGGCTGTGGCATCCGTTTCAATTTCACAGAGTTTCATCCCAAAAAACTATCTTTTCCTTAGATACATTTTTTTAAATGCATTTCTGAGAGAGTTGTCTCAGGAAACAATATCAATTTTTCTAAACTACACTCTTCAGGTTTCGAAGTTGAGTGGATGGGTTGACATTAGACTTATTCAAATCGGTCTTAACACCATCTTCCCAGCCCCTTCATTTATCTTCAGGGATTCCATGCGTTCTCACTGGGCTTGGGAATTGGTTCTCGTTAATCCAATCGCCAAGGTAAAATTGTAAAATTTTGTTTGTAAGAAAATCACCCAAGTTTGCGGAGAAAATCCCTCCTAAGCAGAGCTTGTGCGAGCAAGAGAGATCCGAGACCTACAGCTTACGTTTAAGTAGATTCCAAACCACTTTAGTGGCAGGTGGTAGGGATTAAACCCAAGCAGCCTGGGTGGGAAGCAAACGCTCTAAAGCCGGTGCTACACGATGCGTCGAACATTGGCTCCAACGCTGGACCGAACATTTGAGTCAAAAAGTTTGACGGTTGGTTCGACAAACGTTTCTGCTACACGGTATAACGAATGTTTGAAGCATAAACGCTTGAAGCAAGTATGGTACAAACATTTGCCTCTATATCACCATGGAGGATTCAGACGTTGCAATTGCAGCAGCTGCAGCAGTAGTAGTGTTAAGTTGTGTCAAGTTATTAAATGAAAAGTGGTGGATGTTATCTCCGAATAGGAGCAGAGGACGCTACGAAACTACGAGTCGTGTAGCAGTACATCAAATCAACGAATGTATTCGTTCCAACGTTCTAGGAATTCTTTTGACTCGGGTCAAGAATACCGACAATAATCCAAACGTGGTCCAACGCGAACGTTGGAAGCTCGACATTGGTGGCTCGCAGGTTTGAAAGTCAGCCATACGAAGCCTCCAACGTTGGAGGGTGTTCGTGGCATCATGTAGCGCCGGCTTAACACCACGACCACATCGCTTCAGTGATTCTATAACAATTTTGTTCATGTACAGATGAAATCGTGATAGCCGAGGGAAAGTAGGTAGGAATTGGTATTCTTCGTTGAAAAGAATGTGCCCTGGGAGAGTGACGATTATCTCCAGAGTGATGACAAATGAATATGGGGACTGAGATCAACGGGTCAGTCATGGGGCAATAATGATGGAACGATTGATATTTCAGAAGAAGAAAATATGTACTAAACAGAAACAGATTGTCAACTTTTCTACGGAGTTTCAGATCGAGCTTGCAATCTTCAATCCACATAGGGTCATTCTGGTGGCAGTTTCATTCTTCGTCTATCTTGACATTTTGATATACCAATCTTGTCAACCGAAGTATTTTATTCGAGAATACTTCATCATCCTTACTGTTAGAATATGATAAAATGTTGTTGAAATGTTAATGTGGTATTTTCAGTGGCGCTGGGAAAAGTACACTGATGTCCACACTAGCATATAGGACACGAGGCAAGTCGATGTAACAACTTTCAATATCACATTCATATCTATTATATTTTTGATAGGTGGAATGCAAGTCGAAGGAGACATCCTGATTAATGGAAGGCAAATAGGAGACTACATGAAATTTCTGAGCGGTTACATGCACCAAGAAGATATATTCGTCCCCTATCTCACCGTATACGAACACATGAATATTATGGTATGGAAACGCTTATAGCAATATATACAGTGTATCCCACTTCAACGTCGAACACCACTGTATCTTTTTTTGGTGCCTTATTGAAAAAGTAATTTTTCTTTGTTGTATATAGTGCTGCACTCGGTTGCCTTGTATGAACTCTTGTCATCTCTCCATCAAATATATGCAGAGAGCACGGGAAGGTTGGAATAAATTCTTTAAAATCTTCATAGGATCAGAAGAGAAAAATCGCTCGGACAAGTCCATTTTAATTTTCAAACGTGCACTTTTTGACTTGTAATTTTTTTGGGTGACGTCATAATTGTGTTAGTTATGACGTCATCGATATTTTTTTAAACTGCAACCCCTGTATTTGAGAGAGGACATTTTTCTGCATATAATCCATATAATTTCGTAACTATTGTACATAAGAAAAACCTCAAATACTGATAACAATTGATTTAATGAAATAAAAATGAAAAATTCACTAAATAATTGATTTAGATGTTCAAATTGTTTGCCGTTCTCTTCTTGAAAATACCCAAGGCGATGTTGAAATAACTCAGAACGTTTTTTATTGTTTCGGATCCAATTATTCTAATATCGACTCAATTCTTCAAGATTGTTCTGTTTATTGAAATATACTTTGGATTTGAGAAAACCACATCAAAAAAATTTAACGGGGTAAGGTCTGGAGATCTGGCTGGCCAAGCCTTTTTTTCCGCGACTACCAATTCATCTGCATCGGAAAATTTCATCCAAATGATCACGCACTGGCCTTTAACAATGCGGTAATTTCCAGAATTATGATTCATTGAAGCAACTCCAGATATTTTTCACCATTCAATGATCCCTTAATAAAAATTTATCCAAAATTGAGGTTCCAACTATTCCCAGTCCACACGTTAACTTTTTGTGGAAGCTATAGATATGTGTCTCAATTTTCCAAAGTGGATTCTCAAGGGTCCAATCACGAGAATGTTGTCTATTCACAGTGATGTTTAAATGGGTGGCTTCATTAGAGAAAGTTACTCGAAGAATTACAGGATCATAATCTTGTAACTTATCAAATTTTAAATTTTATTATATTATTACCCAGTATATTTCTGTGCAGACGGCCACGGTCTTGATTTAACACAATTCCTACCATCGATTACTAGGATAACTCGCAAAATTGTCCTTATCTGACGAGTATCTGTGGCTGTGTTAGGTAGGAAAAACCTGTTTTTCTGTTATTACGTTGAGCGATTATATTCAGTTTAATTAGGCTACTTTCCCTAAATAACTTTGATAACTTTGACTATTATTCGTAGGCTAACTTAAAACTGGATAGACGGATGAAGAATTCCGAAAAAAGAAGAAAAATATCCGACCTCCTGAGACAACTTGGTCTATCAGGTTGTATGAATAGCAGAATAGGTGGCATCGACCAAAGTAAAGCCTTGTCTGGAGGCGAGAAAAAACGCTTGGCCTTTGCTTCAGAGGTATGAAATGATATGAAACGAACCAATCATTCTTCATTCCATCTGCTATGATAATCATTAATATTTGTTTTTAGCTACTTACCGATCCCCCTCTTCTGTTCTGCGATGAACCCACTACAGGCCTCGATTCGTTTTCAGCACAAAAACTAGTTGGTATGATGAATTTTATGGCTTCCGAAGGAAAAACTATAGTGTGTACCATACATCAACCATCATCAGATATATTTGCAATGTTCAGCCAGCTTATATTGGTGGCAGATGGAAGAATTGCTTATATGGGTTCAACTCACAATGCGCTGGAGTTTTTCGAAAGGTAATTACTATAAATGAAAATGGATACCAACTGAATGGGTTATTGAATATGAATGTACAACGGGAAAAAAATTCAACAGACTGAACTACATGTAAACGGTTGGTTTTTTAATATAAGTACTCATCCTTTTCACTTTTTGACCTGACTTTGACAAAACGTAACTTTTGACAGTTATCGAAAGCCACATGGCCGCGTCCGAATATAACATCCGTTAAAATATCTCGATCATTAATCGCCTTCATTAATACACTGGAAATTATTATAATTATTGTACCAAATTGATAGTTTTTGGCACTACTCGTAAACAGCTGACACATTTTATTATCTGATTACTCAACAATAGATTTTTACTACAGGAATAAATTTTTAAGAAGAACGAAAAATTCAAATAATTTTTCATAGATCAACTTAAGTGTGGCGTTCCGGGGCGACATACTGATTTTGACGGAGTATTCACTTTTCAGGTGTAGAAAAACCCGATAAATCAACAGCACAACCCTGGGTGGTCGGTGCGCATTTCAAGCAAGCACGAGACATCGGGATTAGCGTCTAGACAAATTACATTGCCTATTGACTCCTATGAAATTGAGAAGAAATTTCTCGTTTCCCAGGATTCGAACCTGATCAGCGAAAGTTTCCAAGGCCGACATCTAACCGCCTTGCTACCGACTACCCTAATATAGTAGATAGAATAGAATATAACAATTCCGTTGAAAACGTAGAAGTAAATCCATGATATGTCACTCGTGGAGTTTTATTCATTCTAGTAATCTAGTTACCATTATTATTATTATCAGTTTATCTTGATATTCACCAAGTCAAATTATTTTTAGGATGGGATATACTTGCCCAAGTTCCTACAGTCCTGCTGATTTCTTTATAAAAACCACCTCAGTAACTCCTGGCTACGAAGAGAACAGCAGACAGGCAATCAAGCGAATTTGTGATCGGTATATTGTTAGCGATTATGCCAAAGAAATAGAAGTTGTAGTACAATATGAATTCCACATGGGAAGAGCGGTTGTGGTAAGTAACGTGAATTATCCTCTGTCGACCTCAGTACATGGAGAAATAACTGACCATAAAATACTTTATTGCCACTATTGACACTAAAAATCAGAGGAATTGATGTTCTGGTTATTTTTCGGGTTTTGCCGTGGTCATCTTTTCTTGATGTGCCCAAACGTTTCGACTGCAACTGAGACAGTCATCTTCAGTGGCGTGGACGAAGTACTCTTCCAGACGTATCAACTGGAACTTGCACATTGATGGAAGCTATTTCATCAACCAGCATTTTTACTTAGTTATGGGGTGAAACGAACAATTTCCAATGTTAAAACACCCATATTTTCAAAATAGCTGAGGCACAGACAAGTCGGGTATTGTCTAACGTACCCTGGCACTGATGAATAGTAGCTAGCTCGAATCCTAAGCAGGTTGCTCTGCTCAATTGAATCACGAACACAGCCTTTTGATTCTAAGAAGTTTCATGCAACTATCTCCTTCCAAAAGATCGCAGCACAAATATTTTACAGATATGGTTCAAAGTCCATCTTTCCATTATTCATCAGCCAGAGTGCTAGTTATTTTCTGCTCGATGTTTCATGCACTTTGCATGAAATTAACTGCAGTTGAAAAACATGACGAAAACCAAACATGTTTTGGAAGATTCCAAGAAACTGTATGTCAAAATCGAATTTTTTTTGATAAACATCTTATTATAAAAAAGTTTTTTATTTTTACGATATCTATCATGTTTAATTTTGTAATGTTCTCAGCAACATCACTTAGCTTCCTAGGAGCTAAGTAACGTGCATCTATATGAAAAATTGTAAATATCTGCCGTAGAAATCTGAATCTTGTAGAATCGATAATACACCAAAAATTAACCAAAATAACACAAAAAATAACGTAGGAGGGCTGGAATCACCGTAGTGGACCAAATAGGTAAAAAATTATTCCGGATTCGTAGTCATCACAACGATAATTGTTGTACCATTCTGACGTAAAATTCGAGATCAAAAAGTAGCCTTTGTGGCCCTACAGTGCTTTTATACTACCTATATAGATGCATGCAAAAATAATGAAGAAATATTAAACAACATACCACGGAAAATAAATCATCACAGAACTAGATGAAACAAGAACTCGTCAGTGGTTATAAATATAAAACGTGGCATTATGTGAAAGAAACATTCTGTAAACCAGACCGTCATGTCAAAAGAAATGTTAAGACTAATAACTTATGTGAAAGGAATAGACGTAGCGCGTCGTTAAATAATTATGATTATTTCTTTCGTCTATTAAATATCAGTCATCAACCAATCATACGTTTGTTTCCTGTTTGACAGGACCAATCAACACGCTCTATTAGCGCCTATTTACATGATGCACAATAGTCACCGATTATTCAGCATGATACTCATATCAAGGAGCCTGAGCATCTGACAGTACTCTAAATAAATACATATTAAACGTCAAATAGAATCAATCGTGTTAAAGCTGAATAATTATTTGAAAATGAATCGGTTTGGAAAAATCAAAAACGATGAGATATCGAGGCTACAATCCCTGACAATACAGTGTCATTCATATGACAGATATGAAGAAATGGATTCAAGAAATAATCTTCATAAATATAACACGACCTTGATTAATTGTCGACTATTTTATTGCTGCTAAATTTCTCTTGTATTTATTAATTTTACTCGACATTATTTTGGCATTAATAATCAGAGATGAAAGCCCTCGAGCTTCGCTCTCGGGCTCTCATCAGATTATTAATGCCAAAATAATGTCTCGTTAAATTATTATAAAATACAGTCGAAATTTAGATGCAATTAAAATAGTCGACTATTTATCAAGGTCTTGTTATATTACCCTTGAATATAACCACAATGAATATTTTTGGTTGCGGTAGCACTAGAGTCATGATGTTAAAGGGACCCTGGCAGAGAAAAATAAAGAAGTTTTCGTTATTTATAGATTGATCATTCATTCAAATGAACACTGTTTTCTTCATTTTCAGCCGAGACACTTCGAACTGAAGAAAAATTTGTGAGTATCTCTCAATTGAGTGAATGTTTAACTTGAAAGACGTCATTTTAGTGGAGAAATTTATTGGCATTCCAAACTCTTCTGGCTGACATACAGATGGATACTGGAAATCTTGAGGAATCCCTCCATAGAGATTTTGAAACTGGTCCAGAGAATGGTGAGTTGAGAAGATTGTAAGTTATATTTTTACTCTAGAGTAAATAACTCCTACATCGTCAAGGACTTGACTATTAAGTATAAATAGAGAATGAATGTTGCGTTGACAAAGTTCAAATTTATTCTCAGTATAAACTTGAATTCGATAGATATTTTACATAATTTTTAGAAATTCCAAGTTATCGAAAATACAAGCGGATTTCATAATGCGGGCTTTCAAAATTGGATGTTCTCCATTGAATAAAAAAGCGGTATAGCGACATCCCAAACTTGTATCTCCAAATTTTTTGAAAAATTAGTGAAGCACCTCACCTTTTGGTCATCAAGAATGAAAAATATTAAGGGCACATTCTTTTGGATGAATTTTTTTGTGTAACAAAAAATAACCAGTCGATTTTCTTCAATAACCGCCCCAAGGGCATGAGGAGGCGGATTCAAGGAACTCGCTCCTTTGACAATTACCCACACTCCCAGACATTGAGGAGAGTATGTGGAAACCATGGGCATGCAGAACACCATGCATTAGGAAAGCAGGATGACAAAAAGGGCCCATGAGGGCCTACTTGCTTTGCTGTAATAACAGCCTCCCCATTTATTATTTTTATTTATTATTATTTATTATTTACTACTACTACTTCTTCAATAACGAAACAAGTAATTTCATCAAGTAGAACTGATTGTTTTATCTTTTTCAGATTATTGCTGGCATAGTTGGATTCTGCTATTTAGGCACGAATCCCCTCACTCAAAACGGAATTCAGTCAGTTCAAGGGATTATATTCATGTTCGTTACAGAAAATACGTTCAACCCGATGTACTCAGTTTTGTCCGAGTTTCCGAAAAATAAACCACTATTTTTGAGAGAGTACAAGTCTGGTCTCTACAATCCAATGACCTATTATCTTTCTAGAATAATATCTCTGGTAAGAAATTCTTATTTACAAATAATAGCATATTAGTCACGAATGGAAAAATTATATGAATGCGTAATTGCTCTGCAATACGCAATACGTATTATACTTTTCCTACGACTCTTATATACCAGGTGGTGCGTTTGTTTGAGCCTTGAATAATAGACAAACGAACGTATCTATCAATAATAACAAGCTAAATCTAATTTGTTTCTACACACATTTGGGTGTAAAGCAAAGTTCAGACGCAGCCAGTAGTTTAGTCAAGTGGTCCAGTAATTTAGTGACTTGACCCATTCGGACACAATTGTTTTAGTCTAGTTCAGTGACAGTCGAGTAGTTGGCACAGTCGAATTTAGTAAATAACTCTATTCTATTTCTTGATAGAGTAGCAGCTCCCACTACACAGAAAAACAGAACAATCACTTGACTAAATTACTTTATTACTCTACCGAATAAAACTACTGACTGCGTCAGCCTTAAGAATGCATCTACTTATACAGTGAACTGTATACATAAAACAATGTTTACTCCTATAGGACTATAAAAATAATGTTTTTCTACATTCATGCAAAAAGCAATACTTTATTGAACTATATTCAGTGGAAAAAGAAGCTCTTTATTGCACTAGTACAATAAAGTTTTTATTGCGCTCATCTGTCATTCTACTTCAACGTGCTGTCATCATGATGAACATAAACGTTCGAACCCACTACATATTCAGCAGATATTCTGTGAGATTGGCCATACGTTTTAAACAGCTACATATTTTATATTATTTTGTATTAATGTTGGCACTCAGAGTTGAACAAACAATGCCATCCCGAGAATAACTCCATAATCAAAACCGATCCGCTATGTTCTAAACCGTCTATCTGCAAAGAGCAAACTTTCTGTACTATGACCACACCTCCTGATAACATACGCGCTCATGGCAACTATGATTTTGATTTTTATAATGCAACTGTGGTTATACAGTGAGGACCAAACGTCCGTCGCCCCCCCCGTAACTTCTTCATTTTCCATATTACAAAAAAATGTTGAATACATAAGTTGTAGGGTTTCATTCGATCTCTTTAATGGTTTAAGTTTCATTCATACAGAGTGTCTCAAAAAAGCACGGTGACTTAGAAGTTAATTTTTTTAAATGGGACACCCTGTATTTCATTGCATTATTACATTCTACGTTAAATTCTGAACAAGTTTGATAAATGGTTTTCTATCAAAAAAGTTAATAGTTTTGGACTTATGAACACTTGTAAATAATTATTTCGACTACTTTTGCGCCAGTTCAATGAGAAAATCGTAACAAATGGATCACAATGTATTCCACTTTCCTATCCTAACTTTTTGAAAGCTATCCAATGTTGCAAACTGCTGATGGCACCATGTTTAACTTACCTCGTCGTACCATTTTACAATTGTAAGATTTGTTGAATCTCACGAAAAACTAGTACAAATGAAGTTGAAACATTTTATTAACAAATAAGGTAGTCCATAAATACAGATCAAGAATCATTAAAAACTGAAGAGGTATTTTAATTCATAACTAAAAACGGTGAGTTTTTATCTATTTCGAAAGATGTTTGACATGTCCACCATGCATTTCTTGACACATAAATAGTCGGGTTGTAAACTCTTCCCTAACATTAATCAAGGTTTGAGGTGTTATTTCTGAACACACTTCAATAATTCGACGGCGCAGTTCATCTAACGACCCACAAACTGTCTTAAAAACTACGGATTTCACATAGCCCCAGAGAAAGAAATCAAGCGGTGAGAGGTCCGGTGAGCGAGCTGGCCACTCTGTTGTACCTCGACGTCCAATCCACCTACCTGGATAACTTTCATCTAAGTAATTTCTCACCTCCCGAAAATAGTGTGGTGGCGCTCCATCTTGCTGAAATGTTACATCCAAGTAAAATTCATGTGGGTTTTGCGCAACGATCTCATCGATACTGGGACTTATTGTGTCTTGCAGCATTTGGAGGTATCTGGGACCATTTAAATTTTCTTCCAAGAATATGGGACCTACAATGTCGTTACCTAAAATACCAGCCCAAACATTAATTTTCTGGGGAAATTGAGTATGCCCCTCGCGGAATTCATGGGGATTCTCATCACTCCAATATCTACAATTCTGGGTATTCACATTTCCATTTAGGTAAAAAGTGCTTTCATCACTAAAGCAGATGTGTTGCAAATAAAGTCGATTTGCAACAATTCTTTCTGCCATGGTCTCGCAAAATTCAAGTCGCCGGTCTGGATCATCTTCAACCAATTGGTGCAAAATTTTTATTTTTTAAGGATGGAATTTGTTTTTGAACCCTCTTTACTGATGTTTTAGAAACATCACATGTCTCAGCTACTTGCTTAGTTGATTGTTGTGGGTTATTTACCATTTCGGCTAGTACTTGAATTTCAACATCTTCCGTAATTATTTTCGGCCTCCCAGATCTCGGAGCATCTTTCACTGTGCCAGTTTAGTTAAATTTTGCCACCAATTTCTGCAGATATTTTCGACACATCGGACGTTCTGGAAACCGTTCATTGAAAATGCGAATAGCAGCGTGGTAATTTCGGTTAGCTTCACCAAATATGATAACGGCTTCAACTTTTTCTGCTACTGAACGAGCCATATTAATCAACAAGAGAAATTGAAAACCGTTTGAAGCAAAGTTTTGAAAACCTATAAAATGTCAATGACATTTGGCAAAAACAGATAAGAGTTCTTTTTCGTTGTCATAGATAAAATAAACGCGCCTAGCGTGCATAGCCTACCTCACTAATTTATTCGTGAACTGGTGCAAAAGTAGTCGAAATAATTATTTACAAGTGTTCATAAGTCCAAAACTATTAACTTTTTTGATAGAAATCCATCTATCAAACTTGTTCAGAATTCAACGTAGAATGTAATAATGCAATGAAATCCCAGGGTATCCCATTTAAAAAAATTAACTTCTAAATCACCGTGCTTTTTTGAGACACTCTGTATGAATGGAACTTAAACCATTAAAGAGATCGAATGAAACCCTACAACTTATGTATCTAACATTTTTTTGTAATATGTAGAATAAAGAAGTTACAGGGGGGGCGACGGACTTTTGGTCCTCACTGTATAAACTTCAGTCAAAATTTAATTCTGACAATTACAGAAATGAAAGTTTTAAAATGAGTAGTAATATTAATAGAAAACTAGATGATGGTGATGAAATGGATAGTAATAACTATTTATTTAAATTGCGTATTTCATTTTCCTTCACCTAGTGCCGCACCTAAATAAATAATATTTTGCTTTTTGCATGAACGTAGAAAAAATGTAATTTGCAATTCGTGCAAAAAATGTTTATTGCACTCGTCGTGTTGTCCAACTCGGCCTAACGGCCTCGTCGGACAATTTCACGTTGAGTGCAATAAACACTTACTTTTTGCACTTGTTGCAAAAATAACTATTAATGCACCATACATCCACGTATTTTTGTAAAGTAGGTAGGTATATCGCTTCAAATTCTCTTCAGATGTCATCATATTTATTCTACTCAGATGTTTTCATTCAATGATACGTCGAAATTTGAGAACTTCATGAGATAAAACATTCAACAATTACTACAATTTGTCAATAACTTAACTCTAGTAGAAAAAACTGTATATTACATTTTTATAGCCATATTTACAGGTTTTTTATAATTCATCAATATATCAGCTTTAGCCAATGTATTACATATCTGCCTCCGTGGCGCAATTGGCTAGCGCGTTCGGCTGTTAACCGAAAGGTTGGTGGTTCGAGCCCACCCGGGGGCGGCGAAACTTTTGTTTTTAAATTTTTTTTCAAATGTAAAAGTTTTCTGTATCACGTTTTCATTTTCAAACCTAAGTCATAATTGAATAATTCGTACAAAAAATACCATTCTTCACTAATTACTCAAGTGCCCAATCCACATATTACTTCAACATTGTTTCTCACCATATACCTTTACTGTCGATAATAAAATATGATTATTTGAATTGAAAAACTTTAATTTTGGGACTTTTTAATGTCATATGAAAATTTTGTAGCTATATTGCTATGAGAAATGTTATCACAGATATCAAAACATCAATCACCAATCTGTGTTGTCATCGTTTTATGAATACTTCTGTTCTTTTGCGAGAATTTTGAACACTTGAAATACTTTTGATCCTCTGTTGATTTCAGATTCCAGGATTCATCATAGAACCACTTTTGTTTGTGATGATTGCTTATTGGTTATCTGGATTACGTTCCACTGTATATGCATTTTTCATGACAACCCTCATAACGATATTAACAATGAATGTTTCATCAGCATGCGGTATGTAACTGATGAATTAGTAACAATTTTCCTGTGAATGATTGTGTTTTCGATATAAACTACTCTTCTCTTATGAATAGGTACATGGTACTTTTATTGCATGAAAATGGATCTGACTGACTCAGGATGATAAATATAGCTTTGGGTATAAATTACTTTGAACGTTATAAAATAGTGTAACAAATACAAATTGCTTATTGACATTAACCCTTAACTTGGCAAACCTCTATTCGACGACTAAAAAATATATTTTTCAAAACTGTCTATTGAATATACAATAAATGACTAATTTGTGACGAAAAAAGATTCAGTCATGCCAATTTGATGTTTTTTGAAAATGTATCGAAGGAGATACTCTGCTTGCATCAGGGTTAAAATGGTACGTATCCTGTGAGATACAATGCCTGATAAGCAACAAATTAGCAACGTATCTCATGAGACACGTTGCAATGCATACAGAAGTAAATGAATATTGTGGCTTGGCAACATTTATTCTCCACAAAAAAACACAACCATGATCTTTGGCATAACAAAAGAGATCAAATAAAAAAAATAAATAACATTAATGTTGTTTCTGGCAACTAATTATTATGGAAATCATAAAAACAATTTCTGTCTTGCACTAAGCATAATCTAACGGAAAATTTTTGGCACATGATACTTGTTTGTCCTTTTGGACAGTTTCTGCATCTACCTTTTTTAATGAATATTGGAAAATGCCCAGTTGAATCGCAACGAATATCCTCACTTGGCAGTGGTTTCAGAGGCATCCGAATCTTTTGTTTTGGCACCGATATGTCGGTTGCTGAAGGTCTACCTCTTTTCTTGTCCTTGAGTAAAAGGCCTTCGGCAATTTTGTACCTGAATTGTTTCAAAGCCATTATTTTTCCTTCTTCATTACAATGCGATAAATCTCTACAATATAGAAGCCAGGCGTTGTTGATACATATATCCAACACTTGAGAGAATATTGGCATATACCATCGATGGCTCTTGAATTCAGTTCTGTATCATGCTACAAGCATATCTGCTAAATCCACCCCTCCCATGTGTGAATTATAATGTTCACAATAATTGGACAAGGCACATCAACTTTTTGTGCATTTCCTTTGATATATCGTTTTATCTGGGAGACAGGATATGCGTCAACGTAAGAACTACACAATAATACTGCTTTGTTATCATACCATTCAACTATTGCAACTTTTGTTGCATTATCTACCTTTTGATCAAATGAGCCTCTTCCTAAGCTAGCTAGTTCTTTATCACTTTTCAATTCACAACCTCTTGATCTACTGGCTCGTAAGGTTCCAAGCGATAATATTCCCTTCTCGTTTCTCAGGTAATGTACAAGATCTGGAGAGGTGGAAAAATTATCGAAATAAATTACACTGCAGGTTGGATTATTGATAGTTTTTGCCAAGGCAATCACAGTTTTGCCACTCAGTCCAAAATCTTTTTCTAAGGTGGAGAATTCAACGTTCCTAAACGAATCATCGCCTCCATACGGAAAGAAATCATATACCAAACCTGATATTCCACAGCGCACAAACATTTTGAAGCCCCATTTTTTGGGTTTTTTCTGCATATACTGACGACGACTTCCTGCCTTAGTTCCTTTATATGGAATCATCATCTCATCAACCGAAAATCTTTTCTCTTCTTCAATTTTGAGGAATTTTTTCTGAACAGCCTCCAGTACTGGCCTAATTTTGAAATACCGATCCTCAGAAGGTGTTGAATTATCAACGAAGTGAATATTTCTCCTCAAAATCTTATACCTTTTCAGCGGCATCACATTTGCTATTGTGTCAAATCTCAAATTCAAGCTCCAATAATCAGTGTAAGCTCCCATAGAAACCAAACCCATGAGAATTTCAATAGCTATAAAATCTTGTATTTCCGAAATGTTTGTATCGACTGTTTTTCCTATTTGCTCGGAATATCTATTGGTCTCAATGACAATGAGTTCAAAAAGACTATCATCAAAAAACTTTTTGAAATAATTCGCAGGTGTCAAAATATTCTCGGGAGTAGTGAATGATTCTCCATGAGGAATCACAGGGAAATCAAATTTTTCATCACTCCAATTGAACTTCAAGTAATTGGTCTTCTGCTTTTTTTTTATTGAGCTTGGTTTTTGGAACTGTCGATGGAGACTGGGCTCGCCTTGAGAGGATGTTCACAGTTTTTTTCTTTTTTCATTCGTGTCGTCTTCTTTGTGTCCTATATTTTCTTTTTCGGTCTGCTGCTCATTTCCTTGCTCATTTTCTAATGCGTATAGTTGATCTACTTCTTTTTCAAAATTGTCAAGATCAATTGTGGTCCCTATTTCGAAATTGTCAGTGGACTCCCCAGCATAATTGTTCGAATTTTCAAATGGAATATTTTCAAAATCAACGTTTTGAAGATTCTGGATATCTATGTTTCATAGAGGTTCGAAACCTTCTTCTTCATCGTTTGATTCTGATTCTATATCGGAGCCCGCATCCATTTGCGGAAGAACAGATACTTCTTGATTTCGCTGCTCTAATTTCTTGAAAATAAGTTTTGTTCGGTTGGAAACTGAAAACTAAAAATATTATATATTTGAATTGAGTATTTGGTAGCTGGCAGAGTATCTCTAAAGATATTGCTTAGAATACCGTATACAAAGCAGAGTATCCTTCAAGACACATCATCCTCATTACTAGAAAGTGGGCGATGTATCTTATTGTATACAAATCGATTATCTGCCCATCGGGCTACTAATTCTTTATACATGGTATATCACACATATACAAATTGAAGATCAGCAATCAATTCTTTTATTAGTGAAATAAAAAAAACTTACCAGAGGGTCGAATGTTCTTCGATTATTCTGCGCCATCTTCAACACAGTGAGCTTCTAATGACAAAATCAAAATTATTTGGGTCCCGCAGCACCATCTATACTGAAAATGTTGTACTTCACACACGGAGTTATGTAGAAGTACAACGGGAATTGAAGAAATCTATCCGGTATTTCTCTAAAAGGAATATCTGTAGGGCGTATCTCACTAGATACTTTGCTAAGAAAAGGGTTAAAGAACATTCATAAACTTGTTTATTTCGGAGACAAACATAGACATAGATGGAATACATATTTCGGAACTATACACATCCCCTCTTCACAGGGTGAGATAGGAGACAGTTTCAACCATATGACACAATAAACCTGAAAGCAAATTTCTGAGTTTAGGCCATGGGGTGCCAACAAATTTCACATATTTGATTGTTTTCAATTCAGGCACAAGAATATCTCTAACTATATCCTCATCAGTAATCTGTTTTAGGTATTATGTTCTCGAACGCATTTGAATCGGTACCTACAGCACTGGCTTACTTAGTACCTTTCGACTACATCCTCATGATTACCTCAGGCATCTTCATACGACTGAGGTGAGGATGAATATGGACAATATCAACTGAACGATTTCTCACTTTTCATATTTTCAGTACCATGCCAGTTTTGTTAACATGGACCAAGTACTTATCATGGATGATGTATTCCACAGAATCGCTAAGCATCTTACAGTGGGACGGTATTACGAATATATGTAAGTATGTTATCACTGCAAATGCCATCTAGAGCCATACATACAAGTTTTTATGACACCAAAAGTTTTGTTATAAAAGCTGCATGTAAGGAAAATGAAGAAGTACTTATTTACCTAATTTTTTCGTTTAAAACGAACCGAATGTTTAACAAACTTCTTGCGCAATTCAATACTCAGTGCAATATTAAATTGACCGTAAAACTGTTCAGTGATATGCCTGAGGATACGTCTACCATTGTTACTCCAGAAGCAGGAGAGTCAAGAAGGCGTACTTACTGATATACGAAAAATAATGGTCGAAGGGAGTACGACCATTATTTTTCGTATATCAGATAATGATAAAAGATAGAAATCAATTAATTTGCCCATTTTCAGGCCATGAAAGGTTAAAATTCCAACAGAATTACTTTGAACATGACCATCAAGGGCGTCGATAAGCTTACAAGGTTATACCTAAAACAAAATATAATCATTTATATTCTCAGATGAATCCTCCATTCTCATTCAATATATACGATTCTGATTCATGATGAATACCTAGCATTGACCGTTGATATGAAGTAAACGATTTTTCAATCAAAAATTTCTTCAGGCAGACCTGGATCGTTCATATCATTTTTGCGAAATAAACTGGTTTCAGCTGAATATGAAAAAATGTTCTACCATATCATTTTGAATTCTAATTACACTTTGAACTGAGAATTATTAGTTACCCCTTTTGGATCATGTTGAATACCGGGAGTAATCTTCGACTCAAAATGAATGTTTGACGCTTATATCAATGGTGTTATTATGAAAGCTTCAAGGAATCTAAGTTTTGTTATAAGGATCACGAGAGAATTCACTTCTTGCTATTGCTTTATATTAAATCTTTCAGTCAGCTGCCATCTAGAGAATACCTCTATCATCCGATGGAACCCATTTGATGGCATGCAGAGTCCGAAAAAAGTGTATTACTTATATCAACATTAAATTTCACCGTAATAAATTATATGAATAAGTTCGCCTTCTCAAATTGCAAAAAGTAGCAACAACATATTGAAAATATACAATTTTGTTCCTAGAAGACCCCTATTGTTTTACACAGAAAAAAGTTGAACGAATTATTGTTTGAATTCTTCATTATATACCTAGACTTAAACTTATAATGTAGATTTTCTTGAAGTTAATATATTTCACTTATCCTCTACCATATGTGGGGAAAAATTCTTTAAGAAAGCTAAAACATTCAGACAACTAGTTATTAATGATCAATTATTTCAATTTTTCTATCTACGATGTTAGTATTAGTATGTAATTCAGTGTAACCCAATTATTGGAAATTAGTTGTAATATCTGCTGAGTTTTTGAAATGAATAAATAAATAGGTGAATAGTTGAATAAATGAATGAATGAATACGTGCTAGAAATCGCATGTTAAAAGAAAAGAAGAAGACCACGTCAAGTTTCGACTTCTGTTTGTAGGGGGACGACAGCTGGTTAACGCAAAAAACAATTTTTAATTTTAACAATTCGCTGATTATCTTTCCGAAACGAATTATGAATAGACTCAAAATCGCCATAAGTTTGTATTTTGATAATTACCAACAACTTTGTGATGTTCCTTTTTATAATAGGTACCAGATCAACTAAAGGTGAGCTTAGCCGAATTCCATTCAAGAAACACCAGGAATTTTATTTTTATGCTGATTATTTCTTTCGTCTACTAACCCAGATAGCCCTACCGTCCTTTTAAAAGGACGCACTACTAACTATTTCTTTCCAGCTAATTCTGCGACTGGAGTACAGGTGGCAGCTGATCAACACAGGATATGAAGTGTTGAGAAGCCATCTAGAGTACAAGTTTCCAGTAACTGTAAGATTGTCGACAGTTAGACACGTGTGTTTGTTTGTTATTTCAGTGGCCATTGATGATGAGTAACTCTAGGTAGGTGATTGCTATTGATAAGAGTGATTACGATCGTTAAATTTCATTTCTAAGTAAACTAATGAAAAATGAATCTTTTCATTATGATAACCTCGAATTTTCATTTGAATTTTGCAAAATAAATGGCAAGAAATAACACTGTCCTTTTAAAAGGACAGTAGGTCTATCCACTGCTATTGACTATGTCTTTCTTTCTAGATATTGGAAAAATCCGCTGACCCTTTCAGAGTTGCTGGCAGAATTGAAAAATGACGAGGATGCTGTGCTTCCAGAACAAATAGTGATTTTTCCTCCAGAAAATGCTAACGACGGTTGTGATACTGATGAAGATTCAGGGGATGAGAACGTAGTTGAACCTAATAATTTACCTGGAGCACAACTGCTACCAGAAATTGAAGTTCAAATGCCATCAGAATTAGAAGAAGAACGTGGGCAGGCATGGGATAGTGACGACGACAAACCTCTATCAACATTCGTGGAAAGGAGACCAAAAAAAGTAAAAGATTTTCACTACGAAAAACAAGATTTGGTCGTGACGGATTTTGCATGTTGGGAAGTTCCATCATCTGCGGCAATGAACCTTTTACCTTACGACATTTTTCGATTGTTCTTTGATAAAGAAGTGATAGATTTGATTGTATATTTTACGAATACACATGCACAACAAAAAAATCGTGCAAGGTATATTACTCCAGATGAGATATTTTGTTTCATTGGAGTTCTTCTACTCAGTGGTTACGCGTCTTTACCACGAAAAAAGATGTATTGGCAAAATAGGGATGATACCAATAACAAATTAGTATGTGAAGCTATAGCGCGCGACAGATTTCAATATATTTTGAGTAATATTCATGGCAACGACAATACACAACTAGAGAAGGCAGATAAATACTCCAAACTGAGGCCTTTATTCGATATCCTCAAAAGAAATACAAAAAGGGGTCCTTCAAAATCGCCCAAAAATTCTCATGGGTTTTCTCATTATGACAGAATAGACCACCTAGTTCTGTACAAAGAAAATCAGCGACGATGCGCTGTATGCCACAAAAAATCTAATTTCATTTGTCGAAAGTGTAACGTTGGTTTACATCCAAAGGATTGTTTTGTAATATATCATACATATTAATTATTATCAATATTTTGCATTGTATCTATGATGATAAAATAAAATAATTTTCATTAACATTAATTTTATTCCGTAGTAGTGAATAGACCTACCGCCCTTTTAAAAGGACAGCTTGTCTAGGCCAGTCGTGACCTTTTGAATGTTTTTCATTATTTTTGTGAGATACTACCTCCTTCATAAAACAAAAATCACCAGAAAAATTTTGAATTTTCGGAAAAAATTAGTTTCAGAGCTGTATGGGTTAAATATCAGTCGTCATGTCGTCAACCAATCATACATTTGTTTTCTATTTGACAGGACCAATCAACACGCACTATTAGCGACTATTGGCATGGTATACACCCACTAATCAGCATGATACCTATATATCAAGGAACCTGTGTACCTGCAGTACTCTAAATAAATACATCTTAAACGTCAAATAGAATCAATCGTGTTGAAGCTGTATAAGTATTTGTAAATGAATCGGTTTGGAGAAACCAAAAACGAAGAGAGGGCTACAATCCCTGACAAAACAGTGTCATTCATATGACTGATATTAATAATTTGAATCAAGAAATAATCTTCATAAATATATCACGACCTTGATTAATTGTCGACTATTTTATTGCTGCTAAATTATCAAGGTCTTATTGCTATATTAACCTTGAATATTTTCAGAATACATTTCTACTGGCAGTGTCATTCTCCAGTACTTATATGTATAATTCTTTTCTCTATTCTCTTTTTTTGTAACTGACCTCTGCTTGTTCGCCCTACCGTAACTTTTTCATTCCAACCCTTTCTTGTTTTAATAGAAAATGATGATCATTATTCTACATATTTTCCATAGCTGCAGTAGATAAATTAAAAAATGTTCAACAAACCACTTATAATTTCGATATAAAATTCTTCCCAAGTTTAATGAACTTTTTGTTTTCAGCATGTGAAAATCAACTTCCTGGGGTGCTATGTATAAAGGAAGGATCGGGTGTTTTGGAGAAATACAGTTTCGCAGACGAAAGACTGTACAGAGATATTTTGGCTTTGGTTGTTCTCCTAATAAGTTTTTATATTTTGGGATACATTTTCCTTTGGAGAAAAACTAGAAAACAGTGAAGAAATTTGTATTCGGAATCTCATCAGTTGAGAAAACTCTTTCAGTACTTGTATAGTTTCTCATTGTCCCAATACCATGGTTACAAAAGTTCGGTTGGACGACTGTTTTGTATCTCATAGAGAAAATAAGGTTTTTTAAATTTATCAATGTCTGTTAGTTGATGTTGACTCAGATACCTATATGAATACCATTTATTTGGGTGTGAATACAATTTGGGAACACAGGAAACTACCCAAACAACGAAACTGATTAGCCATACATGTAAAAATCATCAACACATATATCGTAAGCTTCTTCTGAAACAAACTTTCAAAAATGCGCGTCACATCAGATTGAAAATTGGGTATTTTTCTGTTTCTGAATTTGATCTATGGTAATGATTTCAATTTCATTTCATATGAATGATTATGGAAGTATGTCTTACTTTCTAACATTTCAACTAAAAATAATTTTGAGTACCAGCTCGAGTCAGTTACGGCTAGATTTGTAAATGAACTATGATTTCAATTATTGCCATTCCATTTGTGTTCAGTTTGATTATAATAGATTATAAAATATTTCAAATAAAAATTTCAAAAGTATGTTGGTTTTTTGCTAGTGATAACTGTGAGATATGCAGAAAGCAACGAAAACAAAACTGGTTCGGTCCTGTTTTGCATTCATTCTGAATATTGGAGTAACTGCATAAAGACGAAATGATATTATCTACCATACAGCTGTAACGGATGACACACGTTAATTTGTCATTTTGTTAGAGATACAGACATTTACAAATATACAGTTTGCTATTTATAACGAACAATTAGTACATCGAATCGAATAAATGTGTCTCATTATTGACATAGACAAACTGAATTTGTGAGTATTTTGTGACAAAAGAGGTTTTTTCTTCTCATCTCTCCGGATTTGCCAACAGTCCTAGTCTTGACAGGTAGTGAATCACACGACAGTGTTCAGTAAATAGGCCTGTTGGACAACGTAAGTTATCCTTACAAATGGAATTTAATATTTATAGTGATACTTTTTGAAGAATTCATAAACGCCTTAAAATCCTGATGAGTTATGCTAGAAGTCTGATACTTTTTTTGCAGTCCAGGTATTCGGTGTTTGTGTGCCACCACTTGAAGAAATGCCATTTGCCGGTTGTTTAGATAAAACATTTAACGGCCGCATCCTTTTCAAGAAAGTCTACCGCTTCATTGTCTTTCATGCCAAAGTGGCCAGTAATCCAGACGAAATTGTCGAGGAGTCTTTCTTTCTTGAAAGACCGTTATCCGTGAGAATAATAACACAAAAAGTGGACTCAACGGGGGGAGATATCTAAATGGGTAATTGATGAGCACCATCGAATTTTTTGGAATGAGGCTAGTGTTCTTGATAGAGAGGAACATTAGTTCAAACGAAAATTCATAGAAACCGCGTATATCGAAGACAATGGAACTTTCAGTCAGACGAAATACGTATGAAGACCGCTCAAAGACCACTTCAGAGGAAAGAAAAATCTCGAATTACGCACGCGCCACAACACCGCCTCAATTATATTTTAATAACACCACATCAACACCTAAGGACCTCGTAGCATCTGCCCAGTTAACATAAAAAAATTACTTAAACATAACTGTTATATCACATTGTGACTTGGTGATGTTATTCAGAGATATGCTTGATGTTACAGATACGTTGCGTCCATATGCCTTTGTGTCTCTTTTGAATATTACAATGTAATGTTAATTACTTAACATTACATAAATGTATCATGTTTTGCGTAACTTTAATGTGACTTTATTACATACATGTAATGTTACTCAAAACATCTATGCAACATTTGTAAAATGTAACATTGTAACATCAGGGTGGAGCATATACTCATGGTTTACCAACACTTTTTTCTATATTTATAGGTATATTTCTGGAATTTCAGTAGTCACTTTTCAGTAGATGAATAACAACAATAGCAATTAACAAAGTTATTCATCTACCAAAGAGTGGCGATGGAAATTCCAGAAATACAACTTTAAGTGTAGAAAAATAAGTGTTGGTAAACTATGAGTATAAGGGGGTAATGATGTAAATCATACCAATCAATAAAAAAACTCTATTGTCAAAGATTAAAATCTCATGGATTAAGCGTTATAAAACAAGACAGTTACATCATTAACAATTAAATTAAAATTAGCAGTATAAAAAATATAATCTTGAATCACTATGAATACAGACCAAAGTACCTAATAATATGACTTACCACCTGAATCAGATGAAAAATTTATTGGAAGATCTACCAAAGTTAAGTGTTATTAGAAGAATAATATTGAATGAAAACCTATTTTTTTTGAAAAATAAAAACAGATATAACTGAATCAATAATTATATGGTTGTTGTCTCGGTCACTTCTCCTTTCTTTTTAGTTTCTGATAAAACATACCAATCAATAAAAAAACTCTATTGTCAAAGATTAAAATCTCATGGATAAAGCGTTATAAAACAAGACAGTTACATCATTAACAATTAAATTAAAATTAGCAGTATAAAAAATATAATCTTGAATCACTATGAATACAGACCAAAGTACCTAATAATATGACTTACCACCTGAATCAGATGAAAAATTTATTGGAAGATCTACCAAAGTTAAGTGTTATTAGAAGAATAATATTGAATGAAAACCTATTTTTTTTGAAAAATCAAAACAGATATCACTGAATCAATAATTTTATGGTTGTTGTCTCGGTCACTTCTCCTTTCTTTTTAGTTTCTGCTCTGCTAATTTCATCCAATCCATCAGTATGAGTCAAACTCTTCATCTGTGATTGAACTGCAAACATCTTCATATTCTGAAAATACAGTCATTACAGTCACTGAAAACTCTTATTAATCTTTATGATATAAGAAAACGGCCATCCAATAATTATTAATAATTCTATGTTGCCCCTAGAGGTACAAGAAAAATAATTACTTACGTTTCAGTATGTCCATAATTATCAATTCCAAACTTTTGGATTTTTTCTTTGCCCAGTCCAGAAGGGCTCATCTTCGATTAGTTCGGAAACAACTGCTATTTAAGTTTTTGTAATCTGATCATTCAATAAATAACAGTTTGTACATCAAAACTGATAGAGGAATGTGAAAAGACACGACCAAACTGAAAAGAAAGAGAAAATGCAGTTAGTTTATTGATAATTTGTATTAAACAATTCAAGTGATTTCTCTACAATCTCAAGAAACGTTAATATTATCATAGATTAATGAAATTAAGAAAGATCAGAACACTCTGTATAAAATATATAATTTTGAGTTCATTTACAAATTAAGCAGCTCCAATATTGTTGCTTTAGCAAAATAAATTCATTGGATTCAATTCCAAAAATTCCTTGATCAATCGGTTCAAAATAATTTGACACAGCTCCAGATATCAGCAACCAATTCCATACTGTCTAATATCTGATTAGCAGGAACCACAACTAATAGCTTTTCTACTATTCATAGTATCATATGTAGATACTCACTAATCAATAGTAGATATCACTACATTCACTACATTACCTAAATGATGAAATAACAATTATTGGATGGAGTAGTGGAAAATCAAATCTTACCGTGAAAATTATGATTTTTGCAATCCTATTGATTCCAATCACTTTTAAGTAGTTTGAAATATATTCTAATTCTATGAACTCAAAACTCCTACCATGACCGCCATGATTATTAGGATAAAATGAACGATGGCGTCAATGATATATTTATTTCATATTTAATGGGTCATATTTTTTTAAGTTACGTAGATTTTGAGTTTTTGTCGACATTTATGATATATGTTGTTATATGGTTAGGAGGTTAGGTTTTAGGTTATGTTGTCATATGAATGACGTCATGACGTGGTGATTACCCAAAAATTATATTTAAGAAACCTTTAAGATAATATTTATTTCAAGGCTCCGTGTACACATGTCAGTAATGTTTTGAGAAGGTTAGACAAAAATATCGAACAAATAACATAACTACTCTGTCTAAGACATATCTGGGCAACATATAATCAACATTATATTTGTTATCCAATGAATATTATTGGTTACATTATTTTGATGTTACATAAACATATAGTTGAAAACACTGTGTTGGAAACGTCAAGATGACATTAATATAATGTTAGTTTGCCAATATAACAAAATTGCTCAAAATTATATCAGGAAAATATGTATCATGTTTAGTGGTTGAACTTGTCAGTATTCACCTAGAGACGATTATTGCGGGTACAAGTAATCGAAACATTGTGAAACATCTTTGAACCCATTAAAACTATGGATGTCCAAAACCTAAGTTATCAATCTTCTTACTATTCCATGTAAACAGAGCAGATTTTATTAGTTCCCCCTGTTAACTTTTGAACGGTTTGACGTACAAACATAAAAAACCGTTTGGAGTATTTCACCGATACTACTTTTTGAAATAAAGCACTTTGTGATTGCTCGATAGATGGGGCACATCAACTCAAAAATTTTAAATGGCATGGTATGGCATGTGTCATATCGTTGAAAAGATAATTCAGTTCTTTTTTCAACCATCTACATATTTTAGATTTTCGTTTTAACGTTTCTTTACAATATGCATTCGAAATGTCAAAGTTAGTACGGATCTGGCGGATCTGAATCCCTTACCTTACCTGACCGCGTAATATTTTGAATTTTTTGAATGGAAAGAAATCCAAAAAAATTCAGATTGTTGAAAAGAGAATTGAATTATCTTTTCAACGATATGACACACGAACCTTATGCCATTTAAAATTTTTTAGTTTATGTTCCCCCCGCGCCATCTATCGAGCAATCACAACATATTTTATTTGAGAACGTAATATCGATCAAACCCTCCAAACGGTTTTTTCATGTTTGTACGTCAAACCGTTCAAAAGTTAACAGGGGGGAGGATTATTAAAAGCCGCACTGTATATATCATGTGATCAATACTGTCAATAAAAACAAAACTTTCCGACTTTTTGGCAAATAGTGATAACCACTTCTACATACCATAGAACAACTTTTTTGAAAATTCCAATTCATATGCAACAATCCAACTTTACAATGAGTTACCTGAAGAAATTGAAAATAATTATGGTATATTTGAAAATAATGAATCTAGTGAGTAAATGTTACTATGAAATGAACGAATTTTTACAAGAATAAATGATGCATCAATTTATCAGTGACCTCTCAATATGTATTTTAATAATATATTGCTGAGATATTTTTTAAACTCTTTTATATAGTGGGTATACAATGTTGACAATTTTATAGTGACTCTTTCAATAATGATCTTACTGAAATTATTATTATTACCCTGTGGAGTATTGACAGCAGAATTGACTGAGTAGTTGTTACTTAACTATTTCCCTTTGATAGGAACGAATTTAGAGTAGGTAGGTACCTACCTATCTCATTTGCAAGATCTGGTACCCTCTAATTTCCGATCTTCCCAATCCATCTCTGTATTCAATTGAAGTCAATAAAATATTTACAGAACAGAAGAAACGCTATCATGATACCTACAATACACTTGAATTATTGTTCATGGCTCTTTTCATTACCAACCAGCACGTTTTCTGAAAAATTAATCATTTCTGCTGGAGAAACAAAAAGTAAATAAGATATGCTGCCAAAATTATTATAAAGTCAGGCAATAAAAATTGTGCACACCTGATAGGTATATGTTCCCAAACAATGAGTAATCTTCCCAAAACAAAATAAACAGGAGCTGACCTCTGGTTATAAAAATTTCAAACTCTGAAGTTTTACTCTCTCAGACTCCAGACTCCAGAGTTTCCTGCAGGAAGTCTCTAAAGCGAAACGGGAATGGAAATTAACTCGTTTTCCAACCCCTGTATATATTATTCAAGGCATAGTGGATAACGGGATTATCGATAATTGGCGTGACGATGAAAGCCTTTTTATTGTGTAAAACAATTAAATACCTACCTAGTTTATCTTATTTTCTTGGCGGAATAATTAGTACTATGACAGATCTGTTTATTGCGAATCAGTTAGTAAGTGTTAGCAATAACTGCAAAGTGTATTCAACATGTGTTAATTAGATTGTTTCAAGTGCACATATCGATATAGTTAAATATGCCTAATGATTAGAAATGCTCCAAGGAGGCTTTGAAAATTAAAACGCTGGCGCTAGCAGAGCGTCTGCGCGGGCGTGCGCACTACACATTCAGTCGGAACTGTCATGGAGAACGTTTGACAGTGTAAAAGTGTTTGTGTATGAAAATATCGCGATATTTCGTGTTTTTATGAGAACCTTACCGCAGATTTTCTGAAAACGGCTGTGTTTGTGTAGTGTCCACGAACTTACGAACAATTTCTGTCACAACATCGCCCGATTCGGCCGAAAACTCTCAAAAACTCACTGACCTCCTGAAATAGATTTGCACCTGAACTACAAAAAGTAAGTCGTTCTTTTGTTTATTATTATGTGATGTCAGTTATGGAATTGTCTAGGAAAATATGAACTTAAAGCCGCTTTATGCAAACAATTATTTCCGGATTCTCGGAATTCTAACCTAAATCAACAGTTTGCATAAACATTTTCACTCAGACGTTATCATTCTGTCATCGAAGATTGATGTGAGATGCCACAATCCATTTCATATTTCGATAGATTATTCAATATTAACAAAATAGGTATTTGATGTAGGTACCACCAAATACTTACCTATCAGTAGGTAGTATCTAGCAATATTATTCGTTGTTGACACAGTTTTCACACAATTTTACTGAAAATGTTTATTGTTTCATCGTTAGATTGTTTATTTTTACCACGAATTAAGGGCCGAAATTGTAACGTTTTTAATCACGCAGAAATTATTCTCATGCAGATTGAAAGTTTTCAGCTCTTTTACAGGGGAGGTTTACTTTATTGTGGAGTTTAAAAATCGGTGTAGTTATTTGCAGAATACCTACCTCCCTATTTCTAGATAGAAATTAACTGTGTTATGATTTGAAATGCGTTTTGTTTGAAAAATATCTGTAATGTTTGGACAGGCAAGATTTTCAAGAACCACAAAGTGTACCTACCTGCAAATAATAGGATGAATACTTAATTTTGGTTATCTGTGATTTTTTCAATCTGCGCTCGAACAATCCGGAAATAACTGAAATATATACTGGGTGTCCCAGAGGTGAATTGGTAATCTGAATTT
Source organism: Chrysolina americana (assembly GCA_958502065.1). Lineage (NCBI taxonomy): Eukaryota > Metazoa > Arthropoda > Insecta > Coleoptera > Chrysomelidae > Chrysolina > Chrysolina americana. The sequence goes on from OY293413.1 coordinate 14,394,533, forward strand.
AAAAAAATTAACCTGAAAGGCCAAATCAGTTCCAGGTATACTTCTTGAGGAATTTCACCCACCATCTTAACCCTTCGGTTCACGGAATTAATTTTTAGTTGTTTATAAATCCCAATGAAAAATTGATTTTTTGCAATCCTCAAGATTTGTGAATTTGTAGTAAGTACTTCACCCCAGGTAAACTTGGTTATAATTATCTATACTTATTTGACTAGATTGTATGCAATCAAATGTACTTAGTGTTTGATTCCATTGAAAAAACTACTACCTACGATGGCCGGAAAAAATGAGTTCGGTGATATACTTATTCAGTGTATTTTAAAATCAATCAACACCTTTCAAGTTGGGGAACTCATTGGGTGTTTCAATTAATCTTGACCCCTCTGACGGCCTGAGAAACTGTGAGGTTTTAGCCGTTCGATGTATTTTTTATACTTACCAGGATCAGCTGAAAAGTTAAACGCATATGTCATCAAGTATATTAAATCTATGAAAGACTAGGAGCAGAGTGCATCTTAATTATTCAACATATTAAAAAATAGAATATGGTAGTAACCTTTCATTTGCGGCAGGTATAAGATATTTTTTCAACCCCTTTTCACCCAATCGACAGCCTGGGAAACTATGAATGGGGTGCCATTTGGTTTATTTTATATCAGTTAACATATTTCGAAAGTAGATAGGTACTCATTCATTTGCCAAATAGGCCAAATATATCGGGTAACAATAAAATCCTATAAAAGTAGCTGTCATAAATACACAACTTTTATAAACGAAACGCAACGTGTTATGTTGTGATAAAAAAACTGAAAAATTATCTAACTCTTATCTCCACGTGTAGGTGAAAATTTTGAAGGTGTGAGGATGTTGGCAGTGTTGACATCTTTTATCTATTGGGCGTGCAATAATTTTAGAAAATAATAAAAATCAATTGTTTGGAAGTACATGTTAAAATTTAATCAGTTTGGGGGGGGGGGTAAATTACCCCAATTACCCTTAGATGCACCCTTGTGCCTTGATCGTGGAGCTCATAGCCTATCATGGAGGTGAATAGGTATCTAAACTTACATGCACTAAAATTTGAATATAATAATACCTTATTCCTACTTTGTTTTTCTTAATTTTCATAAAATTAAATACTTGCCTACTTAATTCTCACTTAAACTGTTCACTTCAAGATTAATGGACAAAATAATATTTCATAAAGATTTGATCATCAAAAAATGCTCCAAATCGTATAATTGAAAATAAATAGCTGAAATCAAACAGCTACTCTATGATATTCGGGTCTGTATTGTTGGTTGTCTACTTGGTGGCGTCTAAATCACTATGACTCGGGTTCCCATTCTGTATTTCTTCGATACTCTTTTTTGTACTACTTATTCTGAATGTGTTGTCGCAAATGCTGAGAGTATATCAAGAGAAAAGTAGTATTGAGAGACAGGAGTAGTATGTTTATTATTACATACTACCTTTCTACCTTTACTCGAAGGCATTGGGATTTCGGAAACTATAGGAGATACAAAGATGGTTAAATTGGGACAAATTTGCGCATATGTGTGACGAACAATATGCTTTAAAGAAACTTTCAAAATTCCGAGTGTATCCGGAGATATCTAGAAAAACCCGAAAATTTTAAAAACACTTTTTATATTTTTCTGGCATTATTTGATAACGGATATCAAAATAACCAGCACATTTACATTGTCATTTTGTCTCCGCTATACGACGGTATTTTCAGATTTACCGTCCGACGTTTCGTCTCTTGGCCACCATCAACTTTATTTTTTCTCATGGGCGTCAAATAGAATTGAAATTGAGTTTTTCATTCTGATTCAAACAATGTATAATACCTATGTGAGTGATACTTGTTATGTCAGAACTTCGCAAGACATTGAAAAAAAAGTTTTAGTTGGCTTCGATTTCATCAAATATCACTTGTCAATGTTTCTTTAACTAGTATTTAATGAATTTTATTGAAATTACTTATCTGTCTCTAACTACAAATGAACGAAGTAACAACACTGACGAAGAAAAATCTTAAACATCAAAGCAACTGCTCAGAATTTCTGCCTTCTTCCTGTTTCCCGTCCCAAGTTTTCTACAGGCCTTGCTATATCCCTTCTTCTTAATGGCCGACACTGTTGAGTTATGCTTTTGCTAAGATCCTCAACATTATTGAATTTTTGTTGACCATAAAAACGGTTTTTAAATGTGCCCCACAAAAAAATGTCAAGTACTGTGAGGTCAGGCGACCTTGCTGGTCATTTCACATGACCATTATTTCCAATCCACCTATCTGGGAAACTTTCTTTCAGTTATTCAAACTGGAACGTACCTATGGTCTAACTGCTTTATGGCTAAACTTTCTGGGATTGTTCTGATTCCAGATGTGCTCATTATTTCTATTGAACATACCACAATTAGTGAAAGTGCTCTCATCCATCCAAATGACTTTTGAGAGAAATTGGGGGAAAATCATTCCTATTCCTATTCAGTTCAGGATCATCTGGATATAATTTTTGGCAAATACGAATTTTGTAGCATTTTTTACCATTTCTTCCAAGCTCCATCCAAACACCTGTTTGTGGCGCACCTGTATTTAAAGCAATTTCATGTGTTGAAACTGACGAATCCATAAATTGATCTAAAATACAGGAAACTTGAAAAAATTAATATTATAATGAAAAGACAGAAGTTTATTGCCGCATTTTGAATACTTATTGTTTCTCGTATTTTCATCCAATCGATTTCCATATTTACCTATTCCTCGGTTTTTTGAAACTACCATGTTCGGTAAGGATTTTGTCTAATTTTATGAATCATATTCTTGCTGGTTGTATTCTTTCTGGGTATACTTAGTTGAAGATACATTTCTGCAGTTCTCTCAGTATTACTGTCTGATTTATAAAACACTTTCATCATATCCCGTTTTTCTCAGTATGAAAAAACCATTTTACTTTTATTATCACTTTCAAATTGTGACAGCAGAAGTAACTACGTATCACATATTATACATCGTTTGAATCAGAATGAAAAACTGTATTTTAATTTCTAACAGTTCAATATGATGCCCAAAAATATAATGTTGAGACGAAAATGTGCTGTTTATTTTGATATCTTTCAGCAAATAACGCCAGAAAAAAATAAAATTTTGTTTTTTTTTTCTGGATATAAGTACTCGGAATTTTGAAACATTTGCTGGTCACATACCTAGATGAGCAAATTGGCCCCAATTTAACCATCTTCGTATCTCTTATAGTTTCAGATACCAATGGTGCATAACCCTCGAATTACCCGGTATAACTTCAGGTTATATCATAATCATAATCTGGAATATAGGTGATACAATTTGATCTAGTTTAAGATTTTTGACAGAATTTTTGATAGTATTGTGAGCACGAGTTGAAGAGTTGCGTTATGTATAATTTCACGAACCCTTAGAAATGAAAAACGATAAGAAGTACCAGATGAAGAAAGTCCCAATTCTTCAGTAGTTATAACTAAATTACTAATAATAATATCATAGGAATCATGGACACGCTACTCTCGAATCTGAAAATAGTAACAGCTTGTCGGAATGCGGCAGATATCTTAGCCGGAAGAATACAAAAAGCTGTAATACTTGAATCACTGCGCCTACTGAGGGCACATGATTCTCGGACCCAGTAATCACTCACCCTATGGTCGGGGGGAGTGTCTTCTGGGGTTAATAAGTTACTTACCTGCGGGCCCTCCGATATTGAAGTCTTTGAAGGGCAGTAGTTGACATAGTATGAATTTTGGCTGTGCACGGTGGTACCAAAAGTAAACCATCATTTTATGATTTGTCTACTAGTACTGTCATCTAGCGGATGTCTGAGCAACCTTTCTGTTCGAAGATTTGGTTCGTTTCCTCTCTAACAGATGGCGATACATGTGACATTTACATCCCTCGTCTTCTTACTCCTGTTTCATAATAATAATAAATATCTGTGCTATCTAGTTTTGGGGTTAGTTCAAAACAAATTACTTACTCGAAAAAAGTCCTAAGGGGTAGACCCCCAAAACTCATGAATTATACACAACCATCAGATTCAATTGAAATTCGCACTTTATATGCGTTAAATTTTATGCTGATTCCAAAAATATATGATTTGTATATGCTCAGATACAAGGTTATAAAAAAGAAATAACGTCAAAAATTCCCTCGTTTTGATTGGTGCTTATATTGTGGGAGATGAGAGTTTCTTTTACCGACTGAAATTATCAATTAAGTATGTGCATCTTTGTCGATACAGAATATTCCTTTAGAGAACAGAATAATGATTTAGAAATGGAAATGGATACGTTGAATGGAATAAGCTGGTTTTTAAACAAAATGTTCATCATGCATTTTAGTATGGTTTAAAGTTATTGAAATGCGATGATTGAATATTAAAAATTGTTCAAATTTCAAAACAAAACCGTCCCTGTAGATCAAATAAGAAGCTTTCGGAATAAATTCTGAAATGAAAGATGTAAAGAATACCGTACAAAGTAGATAATTAAAGGCGATTGGAAGAGAATTTCCACTTTACAATGCCGCCTCAGCCCCTAGATGGTGTGGATGATTTTCTGCGGCTTCAAGAAGCATTGTTGGTTTGAAATTATATTGAAATTGGCATAATCATTCATTATTCATCCCCACGTCAAAGGAGCAATATACAATATTACCTAACAAATAGGTATCGTCCTTTTCAGAATTTTTGACATGGTTGGAAGAATAGTGGTTTGTCTGTCATCATGAAACGTTCAAACAAGGCTTTAATAATGCATAAATAACACGGCTAATCATGAGAATTATAAAAATGTTTGGGGGAGTTAATCTAAAGGTCATCTGAAACCTCTGTCATATATTGGGCATTTACCCAAAGAAAATTGGTTTTAATATGAAGATCAGAGGTTTAAACCCCGACTAGAAACGTTTTTTTTTATAGATCCAAACGAAAAGGTTTTTTCAACTTTTCTATGCTATTTATATACTCCTTGAAAATTTAGGTTTTCTGCTTATGTTGTGATATATTTTGTCAACTCATGTATCAGTATCCACATGACCGTTCTTCTTCATTTTTCTTGAACGTGAGATTTTTCATTCTTTAGCACCATCAGCATGAGATGATTTTTCAGTTTTACCACGTACATGGGATCTTTGTTTGGCTTCGAGATAATTCCAGGTGAATTAATAGTGAAAGCTCAAATGGAAGGTGATTATGATTGGTGATGCAATACTTCACTTCGATCTATATTTAGCTCCGTAAAGTCATTAGTTGCACTATTGATTCGCCAGTGTAATTAGATTACATTTTCGAGCTGAAGTGTTTGTGGATTGTACTGGATTGGAGTTTATATGAAGTCGATGTGAATGCACACTAATGAATGAATCAAATCCAAAAATGAATGGGTGAGTGATATCAGGGGGTGGTTTCTAGAAAATAATTCAATAACTTTCCCAAATGAAACAGTACCACATTATACTTTCAGTGACTTTCATGAAAGAAAAATGAATGTAATGACATCTCTCATTCAGTTTGTCTGGTCTTCAGTGGGTGGTAGATGGGGTAGTTTCCTGAAAATAATTCAGTAATTTTCCCAAATGAAACAGTGCCGCATTGTGCTTTCAGTATGTGTTTTATGAAAGAAAAATGAATGTAATGACATCCCTCATTTAGTTTGTCAGGTCTCCAGAGCATGTGTTTCATGAAGGAACAATTATTAATCTGGGAAAGTTATCGAATTATTTCCCTGACAATTTCCCTCTATAAACCAATCAAATGCCATAATTTTCTCATTTCGAACCAATGAGAACAGGACTTTCTGAAAACACTTCCTCCAGCCCGTGGTATTTTCAAAACAGTGTTGTGGTTCTAGCTTTTGTATACATTTCCATAGTTACGACAAACATGGTAAATATAGAAACGTCAGTTTGACGTTTCAACTCTTCAACTGACATTGATTACACAAGATGAAACGTTCTTGCAATACGCATTTAGTCCGTACTATAATTTTCTGATCGAATATCCCTTCAAAAGGCAGAATTTCCAAAATACTTTCACCTTGCCAGGCACTCAAACTGTGTTGCTGTACAAAACACTACTCGAGCAAGCTCTTGTGGTGTTTCTAAGCAACACAGTTTTCGTGCCAGCAAGGCGAAAGTACTTTTCGAAAATTCTGCATTTTGTCGTGATATTGCTACTGAAAGTACCCCCTTCACCTCCCTTTTTAGGCCTGACAAACATGGGCGATGTCATATGATTAAATTTTTCTTGATGAAACACATACTAAAAGCAGAGTACGGTACTGTTATATTTGGGAAAGTTGATGATTTAATTCCTAGAAACTACCACCTTCGCCATCCTCTTGAGGTTTGATAAACTATATTGAAATCCTGAAAACACAATGCGATATTTGGGAAAGTTTTTGCAGTATTTTCCAGAATCTGCCCCTTCTGAGATCTGAAAAACTAAATGGGGTATGTCATTATATTCATTTTGCTTTTATAAAACATTTATACCTATTCTGAAAACAGAATGCGGTACTGTTTTACTAAGTATAGTTATTGAATCGTTACCAAGAAACTACCCCTTCTACCACCCTGACCTGACAGTTGGTTGGTGTAATAAAATGAGAGATAATATTATCGTGACTGAATTTTCCTTACTTTTCTCTGGAGTATATCTGAGGATGTTACTGAATTTTCACGGTATAAACGGTTAAAATGAACTAATTCAAAATGTTTACAAACAACACAGCAGACACAAGAAAACTATTTGCAGTGGCACATAATGTCTTATCGCTAAGACATCCACAAGTATAAAACTACAATGTATTTAAATGACAAGTTACTTTGTATTATATAAATGAATCACATGCCACCATTTTCTAATTTCAAACCAATGACAACAAGACTTTTTGACAACATCGCTCCGAGCTCGTTTTTCAAATATTTCTTTAGGATTTCATAGTTCGTTTTCTATACCTACTGGTATCGATTGAAACGATCACGGTACATTTTTACGGCTCAAACGGCACTAAAATATAACATTTAGGATCAGGGCCATATTCAAGCAAAACCTACCTAATTTACGTAAAATGCAGAATTTTCAAAATACTTTCACCTTGTTGCCATTCAAACTGCGTGACTGTACCAAATACCATTCGAGAACGTTCTCGTGTGGTGTTTCCCAGGAAAACAGTTTTCATGACAACAAGGTGAAATTTCTTCTTGGATATTACTACTGATAAAGTACTGGATAATTTCCAGTATAGTTATTATCCGGACAAGTACGGAAAAGGTACCTTTCCCGCATGCGACTGCCGTTACTCGAACGACGCTGTAAAGTGACTACGTCATTTTTGAGTAGAAATGGAACAATTTGAAAGAATTGTTATCAATGGGTGTTTTGGTTTGATTCAGTTATATGGGCAAGGTTCATTCGTAAAATTATGTTTGTTGAAGACCATGTTATCATCCCATGGCACATTCAATATTCACATAAATAAATCTAATTATCAAGTTCATTTCATTAAAAATGAACAATTCCCCATTTTGCTCTTTATTTGCAATCGTCGGCAACACTGCACAGGGCTCAGTCTGACGGAATACGGTTCTGCTGGCTTCGGTATCTATTACAATCCGAATTTTGTCGAATATAACTCGGTGACGGTACCGATATAGATATTTAGGGTTATTTTGAGATGTTGGTTTTGTAAAATATTAGTCGGAGGAAGTATGAATTTTGCTGTGATTTTTTTTTTAAATCTGTCGAATCATTTGAATATACGCCGAATTGAAAATCCAGGACTGTACAGTTGATATTTTTTATTCTGGGGAGGTCTGGTCTGTTAAGAAACGGTTTGAAAAATTCGGAAAATTTCATCGATTGCATCTTGCAGCAAAAGAGCATAAGAAATATTTCTGAATATGCCTTTTTCGTGCATGGGCCTCAGAAGATCCAAGCTATTTTCACCAAAATTAATTTTGCGTTGTTGTCACTTTAATTCAACATACAGTGTGGTCCAACGAAAACTTAACACCTCGATTTTCCGGCTTTAAAATGAAAATGTGGAAAATCGCTCGGACCCGTCAATTTCTAATACGAGGGGGAACAACTTTTCCGCTGTTTTCATCCCCGTAACTTCAACCACCTAACGGGGGTGAGCACAACCCCTTGATTTTGAATAGGGATGCGGGGTGTTGCGATACCTCATTTTGAAGATCTCATCGTGTACTATCTGACCGTAAAATTTCGCTCCAAAATATCCATCGATAACGAAAGGACAGGTAAAGTAGTGTTAGAGTACGTACTTTTGTGATTACTTTATTAAATGCTCGAAATGGGCACCATCCACTTTCATGCAGTAATATAAGTTTTGCTGAAAACGTTCACGTACATTACTCAAGATTTCTGGTGTAATTTGACGGCATTCATTAATGATCCGAGTTCGCAAATCATCCAGTGACTCAGGCTGGGTAGCGTAAATCTTGGATTTCAGGTGACCCCATAGAAAAAAGTCCAGTGGAGCCAGATCAGGTGATCTGGGTGGCCACTCAATATGTCCCCTTCTTCCAATCCAGGCGTGAGGAAAATTGTCATCTAAGAATTGACGCACCGGTTGAACAAAGTGAGGTGGTGCGCTATCTTGTTGGAAAATGATCGTTTGATGGTCTTCTGCATTCTCCAATACTTGCACGAGGGCTGGATAAATAGCGTTCTCCAATAGATCGAGATAGATTTGGCCTGTGAGATTACCGGGTATGAAAAAAGGGCCGATTATGTGATTTCCAAATATACCCGCCCAAACATTTAATTTTTGGGGGCGCTGTGTATACACCTCACGAAATAATCTTGGATTTTCATCTGACCAATACCGACAGTTATGCCGGTTTACAATGCCGTTAAGGTAAAATGAACATTCGTCCGAAAAACAGATATCGAACATGTAGTTTTTATTGCCGTTAATTATTTCACTGATCACTTCACAGAACTGGAGTCGGCGATCGGGATCATCCTCATTCAGTTCCTGAACCAATCGTATCTTATAAGGATGGAATTTATGTTGTTTCAGGATTCTCATGATTGTTGTGCGTGAAACACCAGATACATCGGACAATTTCCTAGTACCAACGGTCGGATCCATTGCTATATGACTTAAGACAGCCACGTCCCTCACTTCGTCTCTTTCATGCACCCTCTTTTTGTTTCCAACTGAACCAGTAGCGTCAAATTTGGCAACCAGTTGCACAACGTAAGCAGCGGATACATTTTTTCCAGGATGTCGTTCGATAAATAAAGCCGCTGTTGTGCGTGCAGAGTCGTTATTTCGGAAAAATAATTTTATCATTTCCACCATTTCTTCTACGGAATACACCATTTTAATTTCACTACCAATTTACAATCGCTTTGACACACTTGTACCGTTCTTAAACATTCACGATAGACTAAGGTACAAAAACAAGGTCCGTCTACTTTTTTGGACAAAAAATTAACGACTCAATACCTTTGAAATGCGTCGGATACGAATACTATTCTCGAGATAAATTCCATATTGCCTCTTTCACTATTTTCGCTGTTATTTCATTATCGATGGATATTTTGAAGTGAAATTTTACGGTCAGATAGTACACGATGAGATCTTCAAAATGAGGTATCGCAACACCCCGCATCCCTATTCAAAATCAAGGGGTTGTGCTCACCCCCGTTAGGGGGTTGAAGTTACGGGGATGAAAACAGCGGAAAAGTTGTTCCCCCCCGTGTTAGAAATTGACGGGTCCGAGCGATTTTCCACATTTTCATTTTAAAGCCGGAAAATCGAGGTGTTAAGTTTTCGTTGGACCACACTGTATAAGTTGATGGGGAATTTGATACGAGTGACAAGATATACTAAATGATTCTATAGGCCGTGGAAGTGGCTCCTCAACCAAAACCCCGTGATTTTATTGATTTTTATCAAGCAGAATCTGTAACGAGTTGTCAAAAATGCCATAGTTCAGTTATCCAGTCCATATGAAATATGATGGTAAATATGAACTTTTACAAAAAGAGATCTGACACATCAGGTCTATTTTTAATTTAAATTATCCAATTTTATTCATAACAATTTTATTCATAACAATATAACTCCTTGAACTTGCTTTTGATGTATTTATTCAATAAAACGGATAGGGAGCTTTGGAACTATTTTGAATATCTATCTATGGAACTAAATGATATCATTGAATATTGTATGTCAATCGAACGAATAAAATTGATGTAGATTCCACATAATTGGATAGGAAGATAACAAAATAAGCCATTAAGTTATAGAAAAGGTCGTCGAACAATTCAAAAGTCGACAGGCAGTTCATAATTCGCCTAAAATGAATTTATTCCGTACATATTGTAGGCATTTTCCTGGCAACGATCCTCTGTACTTAATAATTTCTAGTTCTAAGGTGATGAAACAGATGATGTAATTCATCAATTATATATTCTTCAGTGGAATATACTTCAATACGATATTTTCACTCCAAAACAAACTTCCCGAAATAATGTTTAATGGAAGCGTATTCAATTATCAATCATAATCATGAACATATTAATTTCTCAGCGAGTTCGTCAACGGGAGATATGATGAAAGTAGCTTAATTAATTATCTCATTTCCTCGGGGATTTAAATTGCACCTGATTCTTGAACCTTTTTAGTCATTCGCAGGCTGACGGTGCCGTGAATAATTTTCCGTGCTGTTCACGAATAAGAATTAGATACTAATTGACTCTTTTCATCCCAGAATTCCACTGAATATTTACTATAGAAAAAGTAACCGTACTTACTGGTGAAAAACCTGCTTTTTCGGTATTGCAGGGTTGGTACACTGCGATTCACTTTTCATTGACATGAGTTCTGACCATGAAAGTATAGATTCAGATATAGAACGTGCGGAAAATGAAGCAGTTCAATCAAAAGTGAAAAAAAAACATAATTTACCGCACTAGGCGGTAAAGTATCTCATTACGAAACTCATATTTAGTATATCGTAGTTCAATGTTCGTCGTGGTATTAGCCAGGGAAGTAGTTGTTTTCTGACAGATATTCGCCACAATTTTCCAGTTGGTGAAAACTTGTGGAGAGAGAGGGTACTTCGACTTCTTCGATTTTATTCGTTTCAGTATCGTTATGTTTGACATTACATATTGGTAGTAGTAGACAGATTAACGAAACTGATCACTCTAATCAAGAAAATATTGCAATGACAAGTCGTTATTGTGCATTCTGAACAATGGTAGGGCTAAGAAGTTATTACCCACTCACGGAATTCACGAGGAATATCAGCACTACGGGCCGAAGAATTTTTCGTTCGACAAATGCTAACGGAAAATGTTTACATGAATGATTTATGCTGAAATTAATGGCTGTTGTCCTGAATTTGACGTGTTCAATCTCGCAAAACCTAACTAACTTCTACGTTTCCGCGCTCTACATACTGCTATATGAGTTCTGTAACCTAATAACCTGGTTACTGAATATTTCAGTAGGGTAATTTCCATGGTTCCTCATGAATTTTGCAGTAGACGTATTGACTCTTAAGACTCTTACGCAAAAACGAAGGTGTCGTTGAACTGGACGAGTGATTTTTCGATTGCTTGAGGGTTGTTTCTTCTACATTTTGTTGCCTTCTTCAGTTGTTGGAACAATCTGAAATGTATAAAGGTAACACAGAAACTTCTACACCGCGTGGTGATTTGAGAGTGTGATAACAATTGATTGAAAAACGACATTGTTTGATTACTCAAACTCGGACGTACCTGCATCGTCTCAACGGGTTGAAAGATGTTTGACTTCTTTCACTATTTCACAACCTTTCAGTTGCTTGTATCCGTAATCGATTTTAGGTTGAGTTATAGAGGACTCAGTAAGGGTTGAACTGATATGAACATCATGAAACAATTGAACATACTGTGCGTTTTTCAGGCCTCCAGAACTCCCTCATAGAACAGGTGTAGATTGTACCCAAAGTCATAGCTCGTGTGGGTAGCGGACGGCTATCACTATTATTTGCAATGGCGCAACAGACCGACTTTCTAATTTTTGGTGGCGTTTCAAGTTTTCAGCGTAGGGAAACCCGTATTCCAAGCAAACATAAGACGTCGGAATTGGCATCTAGACAACTCACGTCACACTTGCTTTCCAACAAAGCATGTATCGGCTATCAATACCGATACACTTGAATACACATTTTCTTTCGCACTGTTTTTGAATGGGATCCACCAACTGGCTAAAGAATGATACAAGGTAGTCGATTTCGAAATAATTATTCAATAACTTCTCCAAATGTAAGTGTAACGCTCTCTTTTTTGAAATGACAAGAAATATAACAAAAAAAAAAATCGAATGCCTACCCCCAATCATACAATTGTTTGTCGTTATTGGCGGAATTTATCAATTGTGTTTTCCAAAAGAAGTGCCCTTCCTTTCTCTGAGGGCCTGACAAACTGATGATAACGATCGTCTACTGAAGGCATATATTTGGATCCATCAACCACTTTTCTGAAATGGGGGCTGCTAGTTTTGGGGGGAAGCTCGCTCTTCGAACATTCGCTGGAATAAAAACTTTCTTTGTAAACTCTTTCATAGCCTGTGTCGTATCCACTATTCAGCTGTAAGAAACCGGAAATAACCTACACCAGGCAACTCACATCACGAATTCACTGGAGTTCTTTCTTAATGCCAAACCACCATTTTTATCTCATCGAAACGTATGTTTCAGTTACCAAGGAACCATCTTCTAGGGGTGGATAAAAAAGATTGAAATTATTATTATCTAGAATTATTGAGTTCTTCAACTTCAACTAATTTCTCTGAAGGATGGCGAAATTGCTTTGAGAGGAGTGATGAACAGCGTAGCTGTTAAGGAATTACTTTCACAAGACTAGTCCCGATATTATGGACAAACACTTGATGTAAAGTGTAAAAATGAAGTTTAAAAACAACAAGAGATTCTTCGTAAATGCTGGGGAAGTGAGCGAGTTGATGAAACGACTTCCAGGTGACAAAGCTCCAAGATGAGACCTGATCGGTGCAGCCCAATTCATACATATTATTAACGCTGTTGTTAAGTACCAAACACCAACCGGGAGAATCTGAAGCAGAAGGAACTACCCAAAAAGGATGAAACAAAAACGGTCGTCAAGAGCTCGTTGCTGAGCTTGGTGGTTGCCATTGCAATTGATAAAATCCTACTGAAGGGGTTCTGGATTCATTCAGCTGGAGTAGAGGATGAAACTAACTTCCAGTGAACAGTTAGGCTTCCAGAAGGTCTTTTATGCGATCTTATAGCTGGAAAACATTGTCTGGTGAAGAAAGCCTATCATGTATTGAACATGGTTATGGTCATGTTGATAAGCTTTCGGTAACGTCTGGATGAAAAACTGATCGCTTAGATGTTGAAAGTACAATATGCCATTACACATAGGTTCATATCTTTTGAACACATATTTTCGGGGGTAATACCACGAGTGCTCGCAATACTATTGATAATAATTCTGTTGAAAATCAAACAAGATCAAATTGCTTGGTAACACCACGAGTCTGCTAGGACGAGTGGTGTTACCTCAAAGCAATTTGATCGAGTTTAAGATTTCTGACAGAATTAATGATAGTATTTTGAGCACGAGTTGTATTTATTGAGATAATTTCAAGACCCAACGAAGTTAGGAAAACGTATATTCTTGTTCATTTTAGTTCAACGAATAAAAGCTGTCAGACTGACATTTATAATGTCATCCTTGCTAGCACTGTTGTTTCCATGCGTGGTTGCTCATGACGACGTGGTATTACCGGCTCAAAAGGAAGGAATTGTGTACTATCAGTGAAGCTCCGGATTCTATTCCACTCATACTCGTTGCACAATTATAATTTTATTATATTCTATTCTAAATACGCATAGGACCATAATGAAGTTCAAAAAGTCCTAGTACTATAATGAAATTCGAATGTGAAATTTCTGAAAGTTTAGCATGAATGAGCTTCTAAAAGAAAAAGTACAAGTAGGTACTTGATATAAAACAATTCGATTGAAATTACAGAAGTTTACCACCCAAATCGGAAGGTAAGTGAAGAATATTCAAAATCACCCATTTTCAAAGATTCAACTACAAATCCAATTGACTCCAGTGTGTGTTTGACAGTAAGTAAATAAATTGTTGTTGCATTTTAAAAAAATTCTAAATTTAGAATTTGAAAATTATATTATACATCCATTGATGCCAGCAGGTGAAGTCTTGTTTGTAATTCGGGTCAACGATCCTTATGTTGCACGCCGGAGCCGTGTTATCGGGCTCGACTCATCGCCTCGACCGATAACATTTTCGGTCGATATCTATATGCGGTACAAGTGTATCACTTATTCAAGAACCGACAAAAGGTACGATTGCATTCGCAGACATCGCCATTGGATAATCTCAAGTGAGTGTTCACGAGTGTAAATTATATTATTTTTACCTTCAGAAATGTATGCGAAGGGCGCTTGTGTGCTTTGTTATGTTAATTTTTGCATGTTTAGGAAAGGAATCCATATGCACGCACTCGAGCTAGGTGCTTTTATGTCTACAAAACACCCCAAGAACCGCAAGCGATATGTTTCAGCAAAAAATATCAATATAATTCGACGCGAAACCATTATTTGTAATATAAACAAAGACCTTTTATATTTAACAGCACCATTATGTTTCCACGATGAAAATATATTTTATTGTTTGTTTTTCATTTTGTGTTATATTTTGATAGGTACAATGCTCCTGAAATAGTGGTATTAATTCAAAAACTGTATGTGATCAATACGTTTTTAGAGTTGAATTATAGATGGCGCGGGGGGGCACATCAACTTCAATTTCAAATAGCATGGGGGTCACATGTCACATTTTCAACCATCAAAATGTTTTTTCAAAACACATTTGAAATATCAAGTATAACTGCGGATCTGATGAATGGTACCTTCTTTCACCTTGCTAACTTTTACGGATATAAAGATATCAACATCCACAAATGTACACTGAGAAAAATATAAAAAATTATAGGAGGCACAAATGGTTTTGTACACGGATTTACTCGAGATATGTTATGAATGCATGGGCCGTGATGGTCGTGTGGTAGAGCGCTCGCCTTATAAGCATAAGGGCGTGGGTTCAAAGCCCAGCACGGCCATCGGTCCCGGATCTTTTCCTTACAAAAAAAGGAAAAAAAAAATGCTCTTTTCTCCATCCCTGATACCACGTTGGAGTTTTCCAGGACGTCCAAAGGGGTGCAATTTGGGTGAGTTTTCGGAAAAAAAAAATCGTAGAAGGCACGAATTGCTTTGAACACGGTTCTACTCGAGATATGGAAAATGCTCTTTCTTTCATCCCTAATACCACGTAGGAATTTTCCAGGCCGTCCGTGTGGGTGCAATTGGGGTAAGTTTTCGAAAAAAAAAATTCATAGAAGGTACAAATGGCTCTGTACACGTTTCTGCTCGGGACATGTTATGGAAAATGCTCTTTCGTTCACCACTGATAGCATGTAGAAGTTTTCCAGGCCGTCTGAGGGAGTGCAAATGGAGTGAATTTTCTACAAAATTTCATAATTCCATATCTCGTCGAAGCTCAAAATGGTATACGCGGAATTTTTTGGGAAAGATGATTGGCTGTTTCAAAAACACTCAAACATTGACATTAACGAAAAACTTTCGTGATTTGTAGTGCAATTTTATTCAAATTTGGGGATTATTGGCAGGGGATATTGCATTTTTTGCCAACATTGAAATAAACATGATGGCCGTATGGGTTATGGTGCGATTTCATTTGAAATTTGTGCCAGGGTGTGTTTGGGGTCGTAGATCCTAATTTTTGCGAAGCCATTTGTGTCTTCTGTTTTTTGCAACCCTTTGGACGGCCTGAAAAACTCCTACCTGGTATCGGAGATAAAGGAAACAGCATTTTCCATAACATAAAACAGCATTTTCCATAACATAAAACAGCAATTTCCATAACATAAAACAGCATTTTCCATAACATAAAACAGCATTTTCCATAACATAAAACAGCATTTTCCATAACATATCTCGAGTAGAAACGTGTACAAATCCATTTATATATCCCGAACAGAAATATGTACAAAATCTTGTGAGCCTTCTATGATTTTTTTAACAACTCACCCCAATTGCACCCCCTCTGACGGCCAGGAAAATTCCTACTTGGTATCAGGGATGAAGAACAGAGCATTTTTCATATCATATCTCGAGTAGAAACGTGTAGAAAGCCATTTGTGCGTCCTATAAATTTTTAATATTTTTCTCAATGTAGATTTGAGGATGTGGTTAACTTCACACCCGTTAACTTTTGATTTAAAACAATGAAACATAAAATATTTTGAATATAATTACTTACCGATATAACTTTTTGGGAGAAGTTACATTGTAAATCAACTTGAAGTTTTCGAGGCATAGCGATCCAAATGGTAAAAAAACGTACGACCACATTTGGCCAGATGTTTGCCTCATTTTTCCACTTTCTGGAAATGTGTGAAGAAAAGGGTACTTCGATTATGTCGTTTTTATACGTTTCGTTGTCAAAGATACAGTTTGCTAACAACAGTATTGTTTTAATGGTGACTTCTACATTGATAATCACCTAGTTCAGTTTTGTTCGATTTGAGGGACGACTACAGTTCAATCCCCGGATTAAGTATACATTAATGAAAAAACCATGTGAGGTCCATTTCCAAAAATTGACCCTCAAAAACTTAGTTTTCTGTTTCGTGTCCAGAGGTATTCTAGTTCTCGTCAACTGATTATGATTTATAAGCTAATACCGATGGACTGGAAATAATAGAATTTTACCAACCTATATACATTCCGCCTCAGAAAGTGGAGTATCTCCATTATTTAACAGTTGAAAGTAATTTCCGGGATATTCAAGCATGGGAATCTTGTCGACAAATATGTTTACGTCATTTGAAATTTTTTCGATAAGTTTCTGACTGACAAAATGATATTCAATCATTATTCGGTGTGTAGGTAATATCGAGACTGGAAAAATTTTAATTTTACCATATGGTTTTTTCGGTTCAGGAAATTCCAACGTTCACGAAAAATTTGTTATGGTCGTTCGACTATTGTTGAGTTAATTGTCAGACGCAGAAAAAGTAAACCAACCAAATTATATGATTAACCGAGAAAATGGAATATTTCCATTTTCCACCATTTGCATGTGGTTTTTCAGCTTAAAAATGGTATAGGAGTTTACTAATATGATTTACAATTATACGGTGAATTTTCTTAGTGTATTCTTCAAGTTTTGTTCACAATTCTTCATTTTCGACCATATCTTTTTTTAGTAGATGGCATTATGTTCTATTTTTGTGTTTTTCGAAAATTCTTTCTAGGAAATGTGCATTGGTAAAATTGTCGATTCGTTTATTCAGCGAGAGCCCCTGTACATACATTCACATCGTAGATTTATGGATCTAGTTAGTTTACTTTTTGACTGTTGAAAATGTCAGATGAGCAAGTAATTTCCTTGAAGTTTTTCTAAACGGGGAAAATATTACGGGTTAGTGGGTTTATTCGATAATGAAAATTGATGTTATCAACTAAATGTCCGTGAAATAAACTACATGAGAGTGGGTGGGGAATTTCTGGAAAATTTGTAGTTACTATAGGGGCGGTGATACTGCAAAATATCAAGCCTGATTATGGAATTCGAACTAATCGTGAATAATGTTGTGAAAGAAATTCTGAAAGAGTGTGATAAATACCATATTCCTATGGAATCAAAGTTTTGCAACTTTTATGTAAGTATTCTCATGAAATCACTCAGAATATATATTGGTATTGGTATTGGCGAGTATGGATGGTGATTGATGCGCTGCGACCTGATTAGATCTATTGTGCCCCATCTTCTTCTGCTGTCACAAGATGTTCTTGTTTACAGCAGCCCTTCAAGTCCCAATTCCTTCAGGAATTTTAGGATTTTGAGGGGGTCTGCTCGTGGTATTTCTCCCACGGTCAGCTGGTGTGATCCCAGTATATTCAATCTTTTGCGATGTACAGCGTAACACTCCATCAATATATGGTGGGGTGTTTCTGGGTGTTCCCCACATAATCTGCAGGTGCTGTCCTCCTCTAAGCCTAGCTTCCTCAGGTGTTCTTTGAGTCTGCAATGCCCCGTTAGAAATCCCGTGATTGTCTTTAGACTAATTTTGCTGAGGTTAATCAGTGTCTTTGATCTTGCTCGGTTGAAATTTCCGAGGAGATCTTTGGCCTGCCTCAGCCCTGGAAGTCTTAGCCAGTATGTTGCTCTCATTGCTTCTTCAGCTTTATTGAGTTCTTCTCGGAAGTAATATTTTCCAAGTCCGCAGAATGGTTCTGGCCCGATCAGTGGCGTTGCTGCGCCTTTCCGTGCCAGGGTATCTGCTTGTTCGTTGCCCTCTACTCCGGCGTGCCCTGGCACCCAGAGGAGGGTCACCTTATTGTTCCTGCCCAGATCATTAAGTTTGTCTAGGCATTCCCAAACCATCTTCGAGTTGATGTTGCAGGAGCTCAACGCTTTGATGGCTGCTTGACTATCGGAGAGGATCACGATTTCCTGGTTCCGGTATTTCCTATTGAGGTTGAACTGAATGCACCTTTCTATGGCGTGAATTTCCGCTTGGAAAATGCTGGGGAACTGGCCCATGGGTTCAGAGTATTTGGTGCGAGGCCCAAAGACCCCTGCTCCAGTTCCTTCGGGAGTTTTGGACCCGTCCGTATACCATGTTAAGGTATTCTTCCCCAGTGCTCGAATCGATTCTATGTTCCATTCTCGCTTGGTGTTTAGTTCCGTTCGAAAAAGTTTCTCGAAACTAAATTTCTTGGTAATTTCGTCAGTTGGGAGGTCGGCAAGGTGTGCACAGTTGGTAGGGGTTAAGCCCCTCGCGCCGTGTGCTGTCCCTATGAGTCCGACTTTAGCCAACCTGAGGTTTGCCTCCCAAGCAGTTCTCTTCACCATTATGTGGAGAGGAGTGAGGTCCAGAATGACCTCTATTGCTGCTGTTGGAGTCGACCTCATTGCTCCTGTTATACAAAGACATGCTAGTCTTTGCACTTTTTCCAAGATCTTCTTTGTTGTGGCGAGTTCGGTTCTGCCTTGCCATGCTACTGCCCCGTAGGTGATCATAGGTCTCACTATCATGGTGTACATCCATCGCAGTACTGATGGGTTACATCCCCATGTTTTTCCTGCAATGTTCCTGCACACCATCAGTGATGATTTTGCCTTATTAGCGATCTTTTCTACGTGTCTGTTCCAGAGTAGTTTTGAGTCTAGAGTAAGTCCTAGATACTTCACCTCTTGCTGCCATTCTAAGTCTGCTCCGTCGAGGCGAACAGTCCTTAGGTGCTGAACCTTTGTTCTTCTAGTGAATGGTACTACTGTGGTTTTTGATGAGTTAATTCTCAGCCCCACAGAGAGGCACCATCTTCTGGTTGTCTCTAGCTCTCTTTCTATGAGATCGCAGAGGGTTCCTTCGAATTTGCCTTTGGCCATGATGACTATGTCGTCCGCATATCCAAGGCAAGTGACTCCGCTCCCGGTCAGTGTTCCGAGTAGTTCGTCTACTACGAGACTCCACATCAGAGGTGATAGTACCCCTCCTTGTGGGCACCCCCTGTTTGTGCTGATCCGAAAGCTGCTCTCACCCACTTTCGTTTCAGCTGTTCTTGTGGCCAGCATTTGGCACATCCATCTGGATGTGGTTCTGTCCACTCCCTTGTTCATTAGGGCCCTCTTTATTGCTTCATGAGAGGTGTTGTCGAATGCCCCCTCTATGTCTAAGAAGGCGCAAATGGCCATTTCTTTGTGCTCAAGTGATCTCTGGATGCTTTCGGTAAGCACGTACAGAGCGGTTTCCGTTGATCTGCCCGCCCTATATGCATGCTGCCCGGAGTGCAATGGCACTCTCTCCAGTATCTCAGTTCTGATGTAGTTGTCTACCGTCTTCTCCACTGTCTTCAGTAAGAAGGATGAGAGACAGATTGGTCTGAATGACTTCGGGAGGGTAGGGTCCTTCTTTCCCACTTTGGGAATGAAGGTTACCCGTGCTCTTCTCCAGTTGTTCGGTATGTACCCGAGTGCCAGACTAAATCTGGCTGCTTTAATGATGTACGGCAGTAGTTCCGTTTGCCCTTTTTGTAGAAGAGCCGGAAATATACCGTCAACTCCTGGTGACTTGAATGGTTGGAAGGATTCAATTGCCCATTTCACTCTTTGGGGAGTGCATATGGTCTTTGCTACTTCCCAGTCTTCTCGTTTGGCTCTGCCTGGTTCTTCCAGTGATCTGTCGGATTCAAATGGTATGCTGCCTGGAAAGTGCGTCTCCAGTAAGAGGAGAGCTCGTTGCTCTTCATCCTCTGTATAGCTACCATCTGTTCTTCTGAGTGACATAGGTCCTTGCTCTCTGCCCCTCGCCATGGTTTTGTATAACCTGGATGCTGCAGGGCTTGATGTGATTGTCTCACAAAAGCTCCTGAAGCTGTTCCTCTTGGCTTTCCTTATCTCTTTATTATATTTTGTCAGCCTTTCGGTGTATCCCTGCCAATCTCCGCCCCGCTTGGCTTTGTTAAATAGCCAGCGGACTTCGGATCTCAGATTTGACAGGTGTTCGTTCCACCAAATGGTTCCACTGTGGGATTTCTTTTCTTTTATGGGGCAACTGGATTCGTATGCATCCATAATTGCCCCGTTTACCGCCTCTAGGGTCTGCTCAAATTCGACGTGACTGTTGCCGTTGAACTTGATCTGTTCTAGGTTACATTTTAGATTGGTGGTGTATTTTTCCCAATCTGTGTTTCTAGGGTTTCTGGTGAAGGTTGTTTGTGTCTCAAGCCCTTCCACGTTGAACATAATGATTCTATGGTCTGAAAGAGAGGGTTCTTCTGAGACCCTCCAGTTCCTTACCATTCTACTGATGCTCGGGCTGCCGAGCGTTAAATCTAATACTTCTTGCCTAGCCCTAGTTACAAAGGTGGGGACACATCCCACATTGAGTACATTTAGGTTAGCCGCGAGTATGAATTCTAGCAATTGCTCACCTCTTTGATTGGTGTCCGTGCTGCCCCAGATGGTGTTGTGCGCGTTGGCGTCGCAGCCCAGCAGGAGGGGTAGATTGCTCCTACTGCAGTAGTCGGATAGCCTCTGTACTTCTTCTGGTGGTGTTTGCCCATCTCCAGCGAAGTATCCTGAGGCTATTACTATGTCGAGGAGTGAGTGCCTTGTGCGGATCTTGGCCCGAACCGGCACTAAGTCCCTCGTCATGAATTCTGAAAGACAAATATAATTAATATTATTTCTGATCAGTATGCAAGCTCTGGGGTTGTCACTTCTGACATCCCAGATCACCATACCTTCTTTGTTCGGCAGTCCTCTGATCTGCCCCCTGTTGACCCAAGGTTCTTGGATCAACACAACTCCCAAGTTTGTCCCGGCGAACACCCTCGATAAGGCGGCAGATGCCCCCTTAGCGTGATGAGCGTTCACCTGAGCAACCCTGACGTGGGTAGCCATTGCTACACGTGAGTTGGAGTGCTTGCCTCCTCATCATCCAGCAGCATTTGCTCTTCTTCGCTGGGAGTCACCGTAGTGTCCTGGTCCACGCTCCCAGTCGATTCTGTTTCGCCTGCTGGGTCTTCTACAGCCCCAGGGTCCGGTGTCTTGCCCGCCTCTTCTTCCTCCTTCTTCTTGCTTGAGTCCTTGCGGAGGCCATGAACGGGGATTTTCCCGAACCTGAAGAAAATGGTGTATCCCATTTTCCTGATGGCCTCGCAGGACTCGTCGTCAATGCCAATGTTTAGTAACTGGCCGTTGCCTTCTTTCTTACTTCCCAGTACTTTCCACAACTGGGTGTGAAGCCCCATGTTTTGTGTACTTACCAGGGCTAGCAACTTCTCCGTTTCAAAGTTCGAGCTCCTGGGAAAGAACACAGTGATGGCGTGCGCCCTTGGGATGTCCTCTCCCACGCACGCCATCAGCTCTGTACCCCTCCAGTTGCTCAGACTGGGGGCATTTGCCCTCAGCCAGTCTGCCGTCTCTTGGGTGACACAGTCTACCACAAGCGTGCTTGGGCGAAAGTGGATTCCTCCAAACTGGAGTTTACACTCTGCACCCAGCACCATCTCCTGCACAATGGCGTCTTCAAGTGCTGTGAGTTGCTCAGCACTCAGCGTCTCCCGTGGATAGTTTTTGGGGAGGACTGCAACTTTTATCATGCTCACTGCTTCAGCATAGCTGGTGGCTTGCCCAGTTTGCTTAGCAGTGGCGGTGCTGCTTCCCGCTTCAGTCTTCCTCCTCTTAACATTCGGACGTTGAGGGGGTGTTTGGGTTTTGGGGCCCCTCTTCTCCGTCTGTTGTGGAGGTTGCTCCTGAGGCCTTTTCCTCTCGACGGCTTTCCTTCTTGCTTCCTCAGGTGTCAGGCCCTGTTCAAGGAAGCGAAGGTACCATCTTACTCCTGCCCCGCTAAGACCTCTTCTTAGCGGATCATCGATGCCTCCAGGCAGAATATATATAAATAAGTATTGTGTTTGTTGGCCGACTTCATATACCCTAACTAGTTTTGAAATAAATGTGGTAGAAGTTTGACGTTCTGAATGTTTCACTCCACCCAGTTTTAGAAAAGTCCAGAAAGGTCCGAAAGGTAGTAGATAAGTATGCAATTAACGGATTCCACCTAGTTTTGCAAAAAAAATTGTGTCACCAACGTACTTCACAAACACGATCAATTGTAGTCATCACTTTGAAATATCAAATTCTTCCATTTTGACGAAAGTTATGATAGAGATGAGTTTAGTGCACTTCTAAAATTAATACTTTTCAAGTTATGCTCTTATGAACCATGAAAACTGAACATTTTTCAAACACGAGTTTTTCACTAAAAAATCACACAAAATGCATATCTCTTTTTGCCATAACTTTTCAGACTCTAAACATCTCACATTTCACTGATATGCAAGCACTAGAACCAAATATTTTACAAAGAAAATTGACCTTCTTTTACAACTGAATATAACCTATACATTTTTAGTAACTTTCTTTCTTGTGGTAAGATGAAATCTTATTAGTTGATTTTTATAAACCAATAAGTACCATGAATATTGGTAAACTACCCGCACTAGTGCGGGAAAATGACACCTCTCAAACTGAATTGGTTGCGGGTATACCGGGTGGCTACGGAAGTATTGCCTACGGAATATCTCAGTTATTGTATGAAGTAGGTTTGTGAAATTTGGAGCGTCGATATAATGACATAAGAGCTAGAATTTGAGCATATTGACATGTCGAAGTTAACTTACGGTCTGACCGGAAGTATCATCAACTTTCTTATTTTAAATGGAAACCCTATTTTTTTTTCTTTTCGCTTTTTTCAGCATTCAATTCCCTTTCTAATGACATATCACAAGTTGGTATCTACCAGAAACTAGATCAGAAAAAAATTATTATTGAAATTCACCGAGTAGGCCGTGGAAGCAAAATGAAAGCCAAAAATTGAAAAGTTCGCTATAGAAACCATACGTCACTTGATAACAGTTCCTACTACTGTGATATTTTATTTTCATTCGTCGGCGTTATAAAAAGCCGCCAAAAAAAATATTGGAAAAATTGGGAAAAAAACAATACTCTGTAGGTCCATAAATTAAATAGGAACATACAACTTTTTCTTGCCTGTACTATTTAGCATAACCATTCCTTTCTAATGATATAATAGAAAGTAATTTTTTGAAATGAAATACCAAAAAATCCAATTATTATTATTCAAATAATAAAAAAACAGATTTATCGAAAAAAAAAAATTCAAATTGATAGCATTAAAGATAAAATAAATTCAAAACAAATGTTCGAAATGCATTCCCTCAGCGTCAATACATTTATTGACTCTGGTGATATTTTCATTTAAAACGTTTCTCAACATTTGGGGCGTGATATCTTGGAAAGCTCTACGAATTTTTACTTCTAGCTCATGTAGAGTTGTAGGCTGTGTGGAATACATCCTATTTTTAAGATGCCCCCATAGAAAAAAGTCGCACGGAGTAAGATCAGGTGACCTTGGTGGCCACCTGACTGGACCATGGGTTGTTATAAGTCTCTCTTGAAAGCGATTTAGAAGATAATTTCTCGCTATTCTTGAATTATGCGGAGGGGCGCCATCTTGCTGGAAGTACATTCTCTCAGTTATTTCCGCTGGTAGGTTGTTAATGAATTCCGAAATTTCATTCGTTAAAAAATTAAAGTATCTCTCTCCGGTTATTTGGCCTTGAAAAAGAATGGGGCCAACAATATGAGTTCCAACTATTCCTGCCCAAACATTCACACCAAATCTCTCCTGGAAGCCACCTTGTCCAAACCGGTGCTCGTTTTCTATCGCCCAGTACCTGAAACAAAAGACCGTTCACACTTTTAGCACTTTATACTTCGACTATCGACAATAATCCAAATAAAGTACAGTACCTACCTTGTATTATTCCTGTTAAATAATGCATTGTTGGTAAATCTTGACTCGTCCGTACAAAAGATATAATAGTTAAATAGGTGATTCTCAGCATTTTGTCGAAGAAACCAATTACAATATTCCAGGCGCCTTTCACCGTCATTTTCATACAAATGTTGATACAACTGATTTAAATCGATGTTTTTTCAAAATTTTCCTAGCAGAGTCCTTACTTATAGCTAATTCGGCGCCAATCTGCCTTGAGGAAATTGTGCTATCATATTGTACTAAAGCTAATACATTAATTTCAGTTTCCTCATTAATAACAAATGCTTCTTGGTCTTCGCGAACATCAGGCTCAGTTCTTAATTTTTCTTCAAGCCACTGGAAATACCTTCTTGACGGTTGCTGCCTCCCTGGATATCGCTCTAAATACAATCGTTCAGCGGCATAAGAATTTTTTAAACATTCACCATAAATGAGAAGCATGTCAATTTGTTCGGTTCGTGAATAACGGGGCATTTTTTGAATATTCCACTAACTGATTTCGATTTCCAAACCCTTTTAAAATGGCAGAATCAAAAACACTAATTCGAACGTCAAAATAATATGAATAGCAGCGTTCGTGAGAGCTCTCGTTTCTTTTTTGTTTCATTCCAAAATACATCTTAATCAGCCTACTTGTTAATATTTTGGTTCGAATGATTATTGCAATGGAATGATTATTCTGAATAGCACAAACATCGTCCATAGGTAGATATTAGAATATCTATGGACGATGGCACAGACCTAGTACGTTTATGTTCCTATTTATCCTAGAACCTACAGGATATAATTTATCACTCCACATTATTTTTAATGTTATTTTTGCGTATGGCGATAATCTGTTTTGTTATTTGAAGAATAATAAATGGATTTTTTGGTATTTCATTTCAAAAAATTACTTTCTATTATATCATTAGAAAGGAATGGTTATGCTGAATAGTACAGGCAAGAAAAAGTTGTATGTTCCTATTTAAGTTATGGACCTACAGAGTATTGTTTTTTTCCCAATTTTTCCAATATTTTTTTTGGCGGCTTTTTATAACGCCGACGAATGAAAATAAAATATCACAGTAGTAGCAACTGTTATCAAGTGACGTATGGTTTCCATAGCCAACTTTTCAATTTTTGGCTTTCATTTTGCTTCCACGGCCTACTCGGTGAATTTCAATAATATTTTTTTTCTGATCTAGTTTCTGGTTAGATACCAACTTGTTATATGTCATTAGAAAGGGAATTGAATGCTGAATAAAGCGAAAAGAAAAAAAAATAGGGTTTCTATTTAAAATAAGAAAGTTGATGTTACTTCCGGTCAGACCGGAAGTTAACTTCGACATGTCAATATGCTCAAATTCTAGCTCTTATGTCATTATATCGACGCTCCAAATTTCACAAACCTACTTCATACAATAACTGAGATATTCCGTAGGCAATACTTCCGTAGCCACCCGGTAGAGTAAATCACGCAAGCCTGTAGGAAATATTATATTACATAACTAGTGCGGAAACTGACATTTTTCACACGAGTGGGAAATATTGTGGCACGAGGCGTAAGCCGAGTGCGGCAATCACACCAGTGTGAAAACTCACTTTCGCACTAGTAATGTACACTATTTTTCCTTCGACCACATAATAATTTTACCAAATAATGTATAAACATATTTTTACGTTTCACACGAATTTCTTAAAGCCTGCTTCTTATATACAATAAATAACTTACAAGACGATTATAAGATTGCCTGACTGAAGTAGAGATTTGATATATGAAACTATTTAACGAGAATAAACATGAATTTTGAAAATTCCTTGCTTCATTTAGATGATACAGAATACTTTCAAATGAATATTTGTTCAAATCAAACTCCAAGAAATATAGATGATATTGACATGTGTCCAAGAAAATCGAATGAGTAGTCCGACTGAGAACCATTCTGACTTCATTTCTTTTTAATAATTACTTTTAAATAAAAAATATTTCAAGCAATTTATTTGAAAAGGTTAATTTTGTTCATATCAGAATGAAAATAATGAAAAAAAAGTGTTCGCGGGCGAGGATCGAACCCGCGTTCTCTTCGTCCGATGTCAATACGCCTGCTGCTTTACGAACTGAGCTAACGGAGCGTGCGGAAAATTACTTTCCGCGCTTGTGCGGAAAATATTTCACACACTCGTGATATAAACTTCTTTCCGTGTAACTATACAGTGCGATATACGTTACTTTCCCATGTGGTCGTAGGAAAAATTCATTTCCTACGTTATTAGTCTTTTTCAAGAAAAATCCTGAAACAAGTCGATTTAGGTATTCGAAAAGACACTCTATTACATAAAAAAATCCCCCCACCTTCACCCCCTTCAACGTGACAGCCACCCTCACAATAAATGCAATAGGGGGTCAAGTGATCCCTCATTTTGTAGGGTATTCAAAATTCTATAAAGTTATATCTTTATTTTTTGATTTCGTTCATGTGTCACGAAAAATATTTTGTTATTCAAATCATTCATTATAACAGTATCCATCAATGTGCTAGTAACGAAAAATTTCAGATTAAATGTTCAAACTGACAGCCATTAGTTTTTGTTGTTGTTGTTATATCCGTCAACCGGCTGCACTCTTACGAGCAACCCTCAGAACTTAAAATCTTGTGCGAGCTAGGGAAGACGCAGACCTTACCTTTTAACGTGTGATGCCATTCACGAGACCAGTGACCATGCTGGGAATCAAACCCACGCTCTTGTGATAGAGAGACAAGCACTCTACCATCACAAGCACCACGGCCCATATGATACCACTTGATAATAATAAAGGCATTGCTGACAGTTATCGAAAACATCTTGAATTTGCAAACTTTCAATATTGTTTGGTCTATTGACGTATACTTTGGATTTCAAGTAACCCCACGAAGAGTAGTCAAGCGGTGTCATGTCGGGAGAACGGGCTTGCCATTCTATGGCACCTCGTCTACCAATACATCTCTTGGGAAAAACTTCATTCAGATGAACTTCTGCAAAATGTGGTGGATCACTATTCTACTGATACCAGATATTCCTATTTGATCCGGATTATCTTGGAAAGTCTTTTCAGCGTTGGAACTGATAAATTAGTCATAAACTCCAAGTAACTTTCACCGTATATAGTCCGTTGAAAAAATATTGTTCAATTTTGCGATTATGTATAATCTCTGCCCAAACGTTTAGTTTTCTGGGACATTGAGTGTCCAATATCGATGGTTCTGTCTGTTTGGAGTTCCATTTGAATAAAAAGATGGCTCGTCGAAAAACAATATATTTTTTCAAACGATGGATCGCCGGCACCTGGGAGGTGAAGAAGGGGGAATTTTTCTTAAGTCTTTCGAATACATAAATCGAACTGTTTCAGGATTGAGTTGATTCAAATGAGTTTTAATTGTAAAACAAAACTGCTCAAATATCGGTAGGTTAAATTGTTGATGCTGGATCCAAACTGGGGAATCTCAGAAGACGTCATGAATATTAGATCCGATCTGCAGAAGTTTATAAAGTTTGTTGTTGCTAACCTGAAGAATCCATGCCTAATAAGTAGAGTCACATTGAGAGTCCAGTTTTTCATGGAGTTTCACTTCGAAGTTATGGAATATGTCACTAAAGAACACAGAATGGAACGTGATGCTATGTTGTATGCCTTAAGGCTGACTATTTTGGAACCCAATTTTTATGATAAGTTCTACATTTCTGGTTTAGTCGAAAAAATAGTTTTCTACATTACTCTTGCTTCGGGCCTGGGAGATCCCTACGATAAAATGGTGAGTACACTTTCAAATTATGTGTTTTGGTGCAACCGTTTTAAACCAGGAGCTGGTGACAAGTGACGTTCCCCCATTTTACACTGTATGCCTTTTTAAGGCTTGATAATCAACTCTCAATTATGAAAAATAGACGGGATCCTGGCCGCCGCACGTGTGCACTTCATAAGGAAAAGCGCTTTTCTTTTTGTGGAGAATTTTCGTGTTCTTCCGCGATATTATACTGCCTGCCGTTGTAATATACGGAAGTTCAAACAAATTGAAACGCTATTAATTGATGGCATGCAATCCGCAGCGGCCGAAAGGGCTCAAAGGGTAACGAAAAACTGATAAAAAAATAAAGGGAACTTCCGTGTTTTCAAATTGCATGCCGATTTAAAGAATTGAAGTTTCAGTAATAAAAATACTTTGGAAAAATTGGCATGCGCCTCTCGTCTGACCAACGGTGGAAAGTTGCGGGAAAACTTTGTAAAAATTTAATACAGGTTTTACGTGATTCCAAACTGCATGTGATAGATAGAACGATACGTCATTTGAATAATTAATTAATCGTAGGTAATTTGGCATGCACACCAGAATTTCGCAAAATAGAGTAATTTTTGCAACTTTCGTAATGCATGCCTCTATTTTGCGAAATTCTTGTGTGCATGCCAAATTACCTACTATTAATTAATCATAGAAATGAGGTATATTTCTGATGGCATGCAGTCTGGAATCACGTTAAACCTGTATTAAATTTTTCACAGAGTTTTCGTGCAATTTTACACCGTTGGTCAGACGAGGGGCGCATGCCAATTTTTCCAGAGTGTTTTCGTTTCTATAACTTCAATTATTTACATTGACATGCAATTTGAAAACACGGAAGTCCCCTTTAATATATTTCAGGTTTTTGTGACCCTTTGAGTCCTTTCGGCCGCTGCGAATTGCATGCCATCAATTAGTAGCGTTTCAATTTCAACTTCCGGCAGGCAGTATAATATCGCGGAAGAACAGGAAAATTATTCACAAAAAGAAAAGCGCTTTTCTTTATGAAGTGCACGAGTGAGGCGGCCAGGAACCCGTCTATTTTTCATAATTTAGGTTTGATTATCAAGCCTTAAAAAGGCATGCAGTGTAAAATGGGAGAACGTCACCAGTTCCTGAACTATTTACGGAAGTAGGTAGCCTTTGACGGTTCCAGATCTCAACGCAAAGTTGGCGTTTTGAGAGAAATGTCCTTTCATATATTGGTATATTCCTGTGCTGTTATGATCTGTTCAACCCCAAGGACAAGGTGAGCCTTTTTGGGGATATTTAAAGGGATAGTTTCCAAACTGGAAGTTGCTGTAATTTTATTCCTGCCAAAAATTCTTTGTTTTTATGGAAACATTTCAAAGATTTTTTTTACGTAGAATTCAATGGTGTGAGTGAGCCTTACTGACTCAAACCGCACCGCCTTTGATAATGTCTACCGCAGATGTAGACGAAACGTCAGGATGAATTACCTCGAGACCACGACTAACTAACCCGAAAACCACCGAAAGCTCAACGATTACCGGTCGGGAAAGTTTACCAGCTCTTTCTATTTGTTGTATTTGCTTTTTGGGGTGACATAAAGCGCTCTTGCTTTTTGTATAGTCGTATTCTATCTTCCGTTTCTTTAATCTATAGCTCTTCTTCAGGTTACTCGACTAGCCGAAACGTCTAACTGATTATGATGAATTCTAGGTTTATCGAGAAGTTGAAACTGTTTTCAGGAGCGTATGCAATGAGACTGAATTAAAAGAATTTACGAACTCATTGTATACGGTTCGTGAAGAGACACTGAATAATCTTGTGAAAGTGGTATCTGGCATTCGATTATACAATAAAGATTGTAAAATGGGCGGACGAGGGATACAAAATGGTACGTAGACAATTATGTCGTGTTTCATTATGAAATGAATGTGAACAAACTCAGGGTTTATTCAGGATCACAACTTGGTGTTTTTTCATAAAAAAAGGTGAGTTCTGCTTACCCATATACCGTGTGGGTCTTCATGAAGTGCACATTGAAATGAGGGAAACTATGCTTAATTTTATCGACGGAAAACGTATTGAAAAAATCGAAACAAAAAAATTTGTATTTTATATGGAATTTAAAAAAATGTTGTTTGCTACCGTGATCCCTGTGTGAACAAAACGCTATATTTTTTGAACTAATTGACCTATTACGATGAAACGAACTTCATAATGATTGAAAGCAATTGGGCGTCCTCGCAAAATGAAAATTGTGGAAAAAATTCTTTCAATTGAAAATAAACATATTTCTTAGGCAAAATCTGGTTGTTTTTCATAAATTTTTACAAAAATCGTAAATTTTTTCAATGAAATGCCCATATTACTTACATTTTTTATTGCATTAAGTTATATTTCAACAGTTTATAACTCAATTGTAACATTTTCTCACCTGGTAAACAATAATCCGTAGGCGTGCGCTAGGCCGTTCTTGAACAGTTGATACACAATGTTATGATTGCGTTATTAACATGAAATTTTTACCATTCGGTAGATAATACGATGAAGAATAACTTGAAGTAATAAAAAATTTAGGTGATGTGGGCGTTTTATTGAAAAAATTTAGGATTATTTTAAAAATTGATGAAAAACAAAAAGATTTTTGCTAAAGAAATATGTTTATTTTCAATTGGGGATGTTTTTTTTCCACAATTTTCATTTTGCGAGAACTCCCAATTACTTCTAATCATCATGGTGTTTGTTTCATCGTGATAGGTCAGTTAATTAGCAAAACAACCTCTTTTAAATTCCCTAAATAATGCAATTTTTTTTTCGATTTTTTCAATATAAAATGTATACATGATAAATATAGGTGGTGAGCTTGTCTGATAATATTTTTCAATAATAATTGGGTTATTGATATGGTAACTGACAATTGAAGCTTTTTACAATAGATACATTTCATGTTGATTATGTCTGATCGAATGCACGTATAGTAAGTCTCACTATGAAATTCGAATCATTTTTAATCTCTACAAATTATAAACATAGAAATATACAAAGAATTCCGTTCAGATGCTGACTTTTCGGGAACACATGTAAAATTGAAATATAAACTCTACAGGGTGTTTCAAATTCGATCCTCACTATTGGGATCTCGGAAACTATAAGAGATACGTGAAATGTGCGGTTGTGCATAAATACAAATTCTAATTTTATGAAATTGTACTATTTCAATGCAATTTTTACAGCAAAAAATTATATATATGGCCAGTTCATTTTCTTCGCCCGTCATTATTATATTTCCTTGGTTACGGCCGCGCCGTTGTCCTTATCACTACTTAAAAATACGAAGATGGTTAAATTGGGGCAAATTTACCTGACTAAAACTATGCAGTTGAGAAAGTTCTGAAATTTCGAATATATCCGGAAAAAACAGACATTTTTGAAAACAGTTTTAATTTTTTTTGGCTTTACTTTTCGAAGAATTCGAAGATAAATTGCACTTCCACATTGTCACTTTTCCAATGGTACATAATGGTGTTTTCAGATATGCTATCCGACGTTTCGTCTTCCGGCCACCATCATCAACTTTATTTTTTCTTACAGGCGCTGTTTTGAATAGAACCAAATATCACGTTTTCAATGATGTATCATAAGTTATCATTCTTTTTCGAAAAACCAGAGATTTAAAAAAAAACCTTATCATAATGATATTTCTAAATTTGACTTTCAATTTGTTACAGTCAATGACATTTTGTACGATTCATTGAATTTTTGGCGAAAAATGGCTTTCACGAATGAAGAAAAAAGAGATATGATACAAATTTATTACAAATACAAAAAAACAGTGTTAGGACATCGGAAATGTATTGAAACTTGGATCCCGAAAGATGACAATCACATTGAACTATATGTTCAAGTTATTATATCAAAATCTCACCGAGTTTGGTTCATTTGAGAAGCCAATAAAAAAATACGGAGACAGAATCAACCAGGAAACTAAAGAAAATTCGATAAATGAGGTATGTAGGTTTGAGGTGAAATGCAAAGACAAAAGTAAATCACAGCAAATGCTCGAAATGCTGGCCTTGTTCATGATAAAACTGCCTTCCTTCGAATATTATTCACTGCACGATTAATTTCCATCCTCCTCAATCTTCCGAACTCTCTAAAAATACTGTGTGGAAGATCCTCAATATTTTGATATTCCCTCTGACCATAAACTCTATTTTAAGTGTACCTCATAAGAATGTACCTATCCATAACATTTAAGTCTGGAGACCTTGCTGGCCACCTCACCGGCCCATTATTCCCTGTCTATTTGTCACCAAACCTTTCAGTCAGGTATTTAAATACTCGTTTGGTATTGTGCGGTGGAGCACCATTATGTTGAAACCAGATGTTTTCATAGTGAGCCAAAGGTAGATCATCGAAATGGTCTTCGAAAATCGACATTATATACCGGTGAATGAATGGAGAAATCATTGGTAATTCCGTCAAATAAATGAGAACCCAAAATTCTAACTTTGCAAATTCCTGTCCACACGTTAATACTAAATCGCACTTGAGCTCGAATTTCTGGGAACTGCCTGAGGTTGTTTATGCTTCAAATGTCTTCGTTATTTCGGTTTAATATCCCACAGTTCGTGTAAAATTATTTTCATCCGCCCAAATTACATTTTCCAGGAAAACAGGAAAATCAGGTCTTCTTATTAGCCAATTTAAAAATTCTAATCGCCTTTCGGGATCACATGGATGCAATTTTTGAATGATGTGTATTTTGTAACATTTGAAACTGCATTTTTGAGTTGTCTCCAAGCACTTGTATGACAAAAATTCATATCGAAGGAAATTTGGCGTGTATATTTCCCCTTGTTCATGTTTATTTGCAAATTAATAATTTTTATAGAAAAAGACAACGTTCAATTTACCTCATACATACCTCATTTGCAGCTTTTTTTTAGTTTCCTGGTCCATTCTGTCTCCGTATTTTTCTCGGCTCTTCAAATGAACCAAACTCAGTGAGATTTCAATCCAACTACTTGAACATAGTTCGATGTGGTTGTCATAACTTCCGAGATCCCAATGGTGATGATTGAATTTGAAACACCCTGTATATATGATTTCCTGAAGAATTTCATCAATTTTCAGGAAACTATGTCCATTTTGACAAGTAAGGAAATGCGCAATTTCATAAATCGTGACTTTCAAATTCATCCGTCTTCATATAATACAATAAATAGATTGAACGAGTACGCGCCCAATTAGAAAATTTCCTAAGTATT
Organism: Chrysolina americana; assembly: GCA_958502065.1. NCBI lineage: Eukaryota > Metazoa > Arthropoda > Insecta > Coleoptera > Chrysomelidae > Chrysolina > Chrysolina americana. The sequence goes on from OY293413.1 coordinate 14,428,107, forward strand.
AGAAGTATTATAACGCCAGGCAGTATATAAGGCAACTTCATTTAAATAGTGACTGGTAGTATTCTGTGACTAAAATAGAGATATTGCAGTTTTGCAAGTTCGTTCCTCATTTACACTAGTGTAGGGGACTTCGACATCGACTTGCGTTGAAAATATCATATATTTATCAGTCATAAGTTATGTCGTATCCACGATCTTGGCCGAAAGTGAAAATGAAGAAAAATGTATCGTTGCCTTCAACGTTCACTAATGAAGGCAGGCAGTATTTTAATGAAGTTGTCCTTATTCCTGATTCACATTGCACGTGCGTACATGTCAAAATAACCCTTTTTTCAGTGCCAAAATTGCTCTTCAGGGCTATAGCAGCTGTCAAAATGCATTTCACGAATGTCATATATGTCACAAGGAAAAAAATCACTCTGTTGGTCAGTATTATCCAGAGTTGCTATTCTCTCAACTATACCAGTTCGAGAATTACTTTGGATGTGACCATTCCAAAATGGGCATCAAATGACGATTTGGAATACTGTAAAGACGCTCTTGTTGTCTACGGACAGTACTCCGAGGCAATTGGGTATTTATAATTTTCGATAATATTTGTTATTCTAGTACTAGTAGTGATGTCTTTCTTTCTGTTGCTTCCACATATTTTCAAGAAATGAAGTCTTAATTGATTTCATTGGATTGTCATCACTGTTTTGAAGTTATCAGTTACTTTTCTGAAGCTACTTTTATCACACAAACAACCACATCATCAAAACATTGTTTTAGAATTCATGATAGGCGATAATAATAGGTATAAGGATAGCTGATAGGGATAGGTACGCTTTTTTGAGGATTCCAAATTTGATTTGTTGGAGAAACGCGTGTAGAGTGATACTGACGTTGTTTTGGGTAGTTTATATTTCTTGAATTGACATAATGCAGAAAAGATACTTTGAATGGTCACTAATAGTGATCGGTACATTTACCTAGATTAGCTACGAGAAATCTGCAGCGTCGACTCTGTTCCGACATCAAACAATTGTTAAATACCTTTTTAAAATATTCCTTACCCAAAAGTCTGCTGATAAAAAATCTTATTTGCATCAGGGAAAATGAAAACACCCCCCTTTTCCACCTAAACACGGGGGATACATCTATGAAGTGCTGAATACCTTTCGGGATCATTGGTTACTGTAGAGACAATCGCCGATAAGATTTGTATAAAACCATCACCAACTCATGCATAAGTTTTGCGGCAGGCGTGAATTCGATTAGGCATTGACATATATATGGATCCGCCCACAAACATCGCAGGATGCCTTCAAGCGGGTCCCCCTTGGAGGGTCCAAGGGTCTCGGCATGGTGTTGGACCTGAGTGGCAATTAGCGACGGTCATCACTCAGGAAACAACTTGCAGACCTAATTTTTTTCCTTATCCAATTCCGGCAATTAAAGAAGAGAAAAATTCAATGTCGCGAGTTCAAACGCAAGTGAATCAATTGATTTGTTTTGATTAAAAGTGAATTTTTTTATTTTTGATGCAAACTTTAGTAAATAGATAGTTCAGGTTATCACAGGATTTGTCATTCCTTGTGTTGCTTTTCATTTTATTCATTTGTGGAGAAAGCTGTATTTCGTTATTACATCGAACTGACAGGATTATATTTTCAGACAATTAATAACAGAAGTCGATAAAATCAAAAAAGCTACTCTGATTATCAAAAAAAATCAGGATGATATTTTGGCGTTTTTACATCGAAAAGTTATTTCTAACATGCACGTGCGCAGTTCTACCATATTTGTAAGTCAGTCGAGTTCATTCAAATAAATAGTGCTTCTATTCACTTTCTACTTCAGATAATTCCTGATGGGTTTATTCATTTATTTAAAAATTCAGTAGCAGTATGTGATTTTGATCATTTTCACGTTCCGTTGATATTATATAGTAATATTAGTAGAGAATAGGAATCAAGCGACCTTTCATACCAAAAAGTGTTCGATGCAGTATCTATGCTCATTTTTACCAAGATGTTACTATTCAAATCAGTGTTGCTAGAGGAATGTGTTATTCGTTAATGCGTTGATCCAAAGCTTCACAATTGTCAGTGTATATGTATGAATGTGAATTTGTAACTAACTCATTGAGTACCTGTACTAGAAATAATCGGAAGAGGAGCTGATGGTAATTTAACGAGGTATGTAGATTATCTAGAAAAATCATCTTACACTAGAAATTCATAAGAGGACATCATTCCAAAGAAAATTGGGCGGAGATATGAAATCAAAATAGAGTTGTATCGGTTGATCTTCTAGGAACGCTTTAAGAAGAAAGTTCTCCCCCCCCCAACCAAGAAAGACGTCGAACGCCCAGGAAGAAGACAAAATGTTAACCAACAAGATTGCTGCAAATTCTATCCTGAATTCTAGCACCATCGTAGTGGATCTGCCAGAATTTTCTTGGATGGTTCCGAACTGACACCAGTTCTTTGCAAATTATTCAACCCCATTTATTATTTAAAGGTGTTTTCGTTCAACTGGAATATTGCACGAGTATACAAGCAGTTCCCAAGAAAGGGAAAAAGACCTTACTAATTAGCTACAGACTCATCGCAGTGCTATCTGTTATCTCGAAAGTCACGGAAAAAGCCATCAAAATGGAGGTCATATAATATCTAGAGCGCATAGGAATTGTGAATGATTGACACTATGGTTTCCGTCATCAGTATGGCAGCTATTTATTGAAAAACAATCGATGAAATGGCGTTTGATCGCGTTTTATCGCGGTTGGCCACGAAGTCTTGCTTTCTAGGTTTCTCTCGGACATATCTATCCACATTCTACCTATAAAAGCTGGTATTCTGCAGGAATACATTTCAGCACCAACAGAGTTTCTTCTCCAAATCCATGATTTGTTTGTTGGCAACTGCCGAGTGCACAGCTCTGTGAATAATAGAAAAACTTCAAGATATCAGTCTGTGAAACCAGAAGAAAACAGGAACCAGTAATTATGTTAGGAGTATCCGTAGTAACCAATGAAATCCTGTGTCAATGCTCGGCACTACCATCAGCAGAACCCTTCATGGAAAAACCATATGAGATCCATAGTCAAAAGAGCCTTTCATACATTTGAATTTCTGTTTCGAGCCAAGAGCTTTTTGATACCTTTCGTCAGCTGACTATGATTTATACGACTTATCCTGGAATACTTTTCCCCATATATGGAGTGCAGGTTCTTATCACACTCTAGAACTCTTATAAAAGGGCATATGCTCTTCGTTCTTCGCTCGCTCACTTTTCTAGAACACATCTGCCTTTCTTGTGGCAAAGACTTCCAGGGCTAAGGCAGGCCAAAGATCTCCTCGGTAACCTAGCAAGATCGAAGACACTGATTAACCTCAGCAAAACTAGTCTAAAGACAATCACGGGATTTCTTACGAGGCACTGCAGACTCAAAGAGCACCTAAGGAAGCTAGGCTTAGAGGTGGACAGCACCTGCAGATTCTGTGGGGAACATCCAAAAACACCACACTATATATTGATGGAGTGTTATCACAAAAGATTGAATATACTGGGATCACACCAGCTGACTGTGGGAGAAATACCACGAATAGACCCCCTCAAAATCCTTAAATTCCTCAGGGAATTGGAGCTTGAGGGGCTGCTGTGAACGAGAACATCTTGAAATAGCAGAAGAAGATGGGACACAATAGATCTAATTAGGTCGCAGCATATCAGTCACCATCCATTTTTACCATTACCATTACTTCGCTCTCAAGCTCGCTCACTTTTCTAGGACACATCTGCCTTTCTTGTGTAGATATGTTCATGGACGATGCTCTTCTGAAATATCTTTAAATCGTCCCTTTCTGCAAGCTGTATGCCTCGTATTTCCATTCTCTACAATTTTTATCATTATAGCAACCAGATTGCTGTATGAGTTTTCATTTTATAAGCAGAAAACTAATAAACCTTTTTTTTTGTTTTTAAATGACTGTTGCTAGTCCAAAACATAACAATATAATTAAGAACGCCAAATCCTACCTTCATTTCCTAGATAAGTCCCTAGGCCTAGGAACAGATTGATATGAAAAATACAAAGTTGTGGTTGAAAATGAGAATACTTCCTAATATTTGGTTACTTGTCGACCTAATCTTGTTTGAAATTCAATTCAATAATTCAATAATAATAATGATAACAATAAATGTTTTCATTTGTAGTAATAATACAGTACATCCCTTCAAAAGGTAGAGTTAGCGCTTTGTCGTACCAGATAGAAAAACCTGAAAGAATTTCCCTGCATAACATAAATAAAATAAAAACAAAATTACACCAACAGATCAAGGGGCGCATCCGCCAAATATGTCTGTGAATGGTGAAGCAAGCGTTTTTTTTTAAATGATTGGTGTAAAAACTACTGCATTCAGTAGTAATCACAAGTGTGATTAAATTATATCAAGGCATACCATTTTCGTAAGCTATTGTAATCGATAGTTCAATGTACACTCAGAGATTATTTTATAATTATATAGGTTTGAACTGTTTTGATCAACCGAACTGGAGTATAGTTCAAGAATGAATTTTTCATCGAGTATTATTTGATACATTATTTCAGAAAGTTTTGAACTCATGTCTTTCATTTCCGAAAGAACCGTCATTTTGTCACAAATGACGCCTGCTAGCATGGTGCTAGTATTGTCAAAAAATGTTTATGGTTTAGACATGGATAGATGGCGAGAGTTTAGTTGTCGAATGAAAGACAGTTAATATGATCCAAGAGTTAGAGTAAAATTTGTTCGATATCAAAGTGACAATACAATTCTGACTAATGAGATTTTTAATATACGTACTGTATTATCGAATAAATGAAATGAAGGAATATTATCAATTGGGCAAATGATCGATGTATTGTGAGGCCATCTATATTGAAACAGTGAAAGCGGATCTGACGATTTGAGATTTTACTATAAATTCATTTTATGAAAAAGTTCGGCGACGGGAGCGCCTCTCCTGGTTCCTATTTGAACTATATGACGGCGGCGCCGCCTCAAGTGATACAGTAATATTAGTTTCAGCATATGGCTTAAGAAGGAAATATCTGAAGTGATAGTGTTCACCAAATATTGATTTATTTCAAAACATTAATTTTGAAATAATTTGCTAGCCGTATTTCGAGAATCTATTCAGCAAATGGGCGCAGTTCCAAGACAACACAGTCCGATTGATGGGACTGAAATTATTTTATGAAGACTTGCGTGAAGCAGTTGCAGTAGTTAAGTTCGAAAATGTTCTTATAGGAAATTACCACAAGGATACAAAAATTGAACCCACTAAGAACAATTCACTCTTGAAGAGGAAACTTTTGAAACCAGTCAAGAGTGGATGCACAGTTTTTAGAAAAGAGACAATTTCATGTTGGAGTAGACAAAGATATGAAGTGAGTACTATTGGTAGTTATAAAGGCATTGTCTGTGTTGATTTTCAAGTACAAATCTCTCTCCTAATTCATACGCCTTTGGCATTTAGAATTTTGAATAATTAAAAAAAAAAAAATCGGATCTGCTAGATTTGCAAAATGTTTTTGTAAGGGTTCAGCTTGAGGTGTCGCTTTTCTATAGGGTTGTCGATCTTTTTGATTCAGAGGTACTGCAGCTAAAAAAGCTCGTCTACGAGATGTATTCCCAATGACAATGAAATATACTTATTGTTTTGCGTTTGAAATATCCCAGTCGGGTCCTTTTTCCGTAGCTCCGTTACATGTAGTTTCAGTGGATTCGGACCTTCTCATTCTCCACAACAGACTAAATATCCCCCGGAGCATGACGCAACACCGGTGTCTCGTCTATACCGTACGAGTGTCGTAGGTGGTGGTTCAACAGGGGAATAATCGTGGAACAGATGATTCAGGATGCAAGTTCACAAGAAGATGCACCATTTAGCGAGATTTAATGTTGTGTTGTCACAGCTTCTCTTGAGTTCAATTCACTACTCCACAGGAATAGATTATAATGGAAGCGGCAAGACTATTAGGACCAGCAAAGTTCTTCGAACCTTCGGGTTGCCTGATTGCGCAGTTCATTGAGCTCAGGCTGTCGAAGCCTCCTGCAAAAAGCTTAGAACGGCGCTATGGCTGGAATATCTACTTTGAGTGGTTGTGTATACTCTTAGATAATCTTCCAGAATGTTTCCATTCGATCAGCAGCCGGCGGGATATCTATAATATGTGGAGGCCTTGAAATAAGCGAGAAGATTAATCGAGGAATGTTTTTTCCGCGATGCTTCTCGCCCGCCTCACTAGTGACTTCTTTGCATCCACCAGAATTCGTATCCTATCAAGACAGTGCTGTTTGATGGTAAACAGCACTCATGGATTTGATGTGCGTGAACTGCGGCTGCCACGTAGTCCACTACACATGGGATACTTAGACGCTTGGTTTCTCTCTGACTTAATCTAAGATTCCATCCTATTATTATCATCTTGTGCTCACATTGATGAATGTCTTTATATCTACTTATCTATATTTCCTCCCCGAATATGTTTTGTCTCCGATGTGGTGATATAGTAAGCACATGACCCAAAAATGTTGTGGCTGATCTCTGTTTGCTAAGTTCATCAACTTTTTCATTCTCTGTAATTCTGTTGTGTCCTTGCATCTAGAACAGTTTTACTTTATTCTGTTCTGCTACGGTTTCCTATATTTTCACGTATGCATTTCGGCCTGACATATTCTAATGTTCAGTTGGCGAGAGAAGTTCATGCTTACTACAGGACTTTCGACTTTCTCGGTAGATTCTATATTTCGTTTCATTGTCAGTTCCCGACATGTCTGCTAGAGTCTGTCGAAAGTATTACCGGTTTCATATAAATATGGTCCAGAGTCTGGTACTAAATCACTTCATCATTGATTTGTCTATAAAACTGTCAGTCATATTTAGGGTTGAACTTTTCAATTGTGATATATTGTATGGTATTGATTAATAGATTCATTATTTATTTTTCATTTAGTATTCTGGATTTTGTCCATGGTATACTGTTCTAACGGATGGAGCTATGGTTAAAGGAAATGAAGACTACGGTGTAGTAAAATACAAGAAATATTTTTATATATTCTCTTCACCTCTTGGAGTGCAGTGTTTCCTGAGGGATCCTGAATAGTAAGCATGTTTGGGTATACGACGATAAGAAAGAAATACTAATTCTCTACTATTTTTTTCTGATTTTATCAATATTTTTATTCCATGATTATCTTCCATCGATATATAAGCCTAACAGTTTTATCGTTTGCTGATAATTTACGTTATTACCATTTAAATCAATTGGAAAAGTTGCAATATTTGTCACCCTTTTTGAAATATTCATAAAAGAAAATTTGTTAAAATTAATTGTAAATTTATCATTTTGTGGTATTTCATCAAAATTAATTATGGTTGGGTGTTGTTGGAATATCCGTCCTATTTGAAACATTATGACTTTCAGTTACATTAATCACGTATTGGAATTGGCTAGAAAAAAGTGCGAGCTCATACTTTTTCTTCGCCTCAAGAAGCAATTGATTCTGTTACGAGATAAGAAAAAGTAAGTGAACATATATTATGAATTCTATACACTATTTTTTGACAGACACTCACTAAATACTCCGGCAGTCGACATTAACGAATGTTATTTACGTAACTTCAGATTCCACACGACTATTATAACAGTTTCAGAAGGTATAAAGAGTAACTGAAATGTTATCGTCTTCATATGTTACTATTTTTGCGGGATTTTTGGATTTAAATTTCCATTTTCGATATATTTTTAAAATAATAATGCAACTACTTTCTCAATATTACAAGAATCGTATTTGACGAATGATTTGCTATATGACTGTTTCAGATTGGTTGATGACGAAGACGTTTCCTTAGAAACCCGAGAAGCCGAAACTCATATAGAATCGTACATGTTGCCTATCGCACTATCTCGAAAGTACGAATCTAACATATGGACCCTTAGAAAGACAGCATGCCAAATGGTAATTTATATATAATATATATATATATATATATATATATATATATATATATATATATATATATATATATATATATATATATATATATATATATATATATATATATATATATATATATATAATATATATATATATATATATATATAAATATATATATATATATATATATATAAATATATATAAATATATATATATATATATATATATATATATATAAATATATATATATATATATATATATAAATATATATATATATATATATATATAAATATATATAAATATATATATATATATATATATATATATATATATATATATATATATATATATATATATATATATATATATATATATATATATATATATGTGTTCAGATAGGTTTCCGCGGTCAGATATTTGAAAACTAAAAGTTCGGGTTGAACCGCGTCTAGAATTTGTTGAAATTCGACGTTTCGGCTCCGATTTTGGAGCCATTTTCAAGAACTGAAATAGAAAGAAAATTAATGAAAGGTTAAAACGTAATTCTACGCTGAGGTCTCAATCTGCCTACTCCTCAGGTATAATTACGTTAGGTTTTTGTGACTTGACGTCGGGGTCTCAATCTGCCTACTCCCCATGTCTCGTCACTGGTTCTCTCTAAGGTCTCAATCTGCCTACTCCTTCGAGAGAACTCTATATATATATATATATATATATATATATATATATATATATATATATATATATATATATATATATATATATATATATATATTATATTATTATATTTAGATTATGAATTCCTCTTGACCTGAGATATACTAAGGTCTGTATAAGTCAAGGTCTTCAATGTTTTTGAAGAAGACCCCTGCATTGGCTTATCCTTATGGTGCTGAAGGATGCTCTCACTCTCCGCAGCTTTGACGTGGGTTTTTTCCTTGACGGGTTCTAACTCGGTGACAGAGTTTGGGTTGGTCCGTTCAGAGTCGAATATGAAACCGAGTTCATCGGCTGAACAGGTTGCTGCCTTGAAAAGAAATGCTCCAATTACTGCTTTTTCATGATCGAATACTATGCAGACAAGGGGACCTGAACTCTTGATGACTTTAAAGGCTCCATCCAGTATCAATCTGTTATGTTGATACTCCAAGCTCAAAAGTCTACGGCCTCCCTCGTTTTTTGGGGAAGTATAACCGTGGAACAGATGATTTAGAATGCAAGCTCTTATAAAGATGCCTCATTTTGCGAGTTTTTATGCCGAGTTTTCGCAGCTCTTCCTGAGTCCATTTCATCACTCCAAAGGAGTGAAGTAGAATTGGAACGGCAAGAATATTAGTTGCAGCAACTTTGTTTGTTCCCGGTAGTTCTGATGACCACACCTGTCGGAGGTTATGCTGATACTTGCCGCAGAGAGAGTTTGTAACAGTGGTTACCTCTTGCGTTGTTTATAGAACATATTCGAGTACATTTGTGATATGAACATTTTGCGGTCATTATTCCCATGCCTCATTTATAAGAGCAGTGATAATAATAATTCCTCATAAACACTTAGAGAGCGGTTCCAAAGGCATAGCCTGTGCGGGTAGAGGACGACTATTATTATTATTTGCTGTGGTGCTCCGGGACTACTTGCTGATGTTTTTGGTAGTGTATTCACTTTTTAGCTGCAGGAAATCTCGGAAAACCTACAGCACCACCTCGGGTGTTCGGTGCGCACTCCAAGCTAGCACCATACGAACATTCAATTACATCAAACATTCATTTATGTGACGTTCGAAGATTTGATTCAATGTCCGTGAGAGTTATTTTCTGCCAGATATTCACCTCATATTTTCCAATTCGTGGAAAAGAGTGTTGAGAAAGATATTTCGAAATTATCCGTTTCATTAAATTGATACTATTCAGCACTCTTTCAGTATTTCGATCGATCAAAAGTATAAAAACAGTTGAACTTGAGGCAGGGGACTACCTGATCATTACCGTCATCATTGTTAAGGTTTTTTGTAATAAATATGTGATGTAACACTCACTATTTTATTGAAATGTTTCTATAGTGAAATGCAATTTCAATCTTTCATGTGATCATACGCAATGTGGGAGAATATCCTAAGAAATTTATTTATGCCTGAGTGCACAAACAGTTGAGTACTCCATCCTGCCAATAGTAATATCAAATGTTGAGAACAGTAGTACCTATCGACCACAATTTTTGGCGAAGTCGCTAATATTGGAGGAGATTGGTTAACTCTCATTCTATGAGTGATTCTGAGAGCAAAGAAAATGCAGGCATTAAACAATCGTGGGAAATAGGATCTTTCTCAGAAACAAATATGCACTATTGGCCATAATATCTGCAATATCATGGGAATTTTTTTTTATTTGAGTTACAAAAAACACTCTATGAGGGATCGTTTCTGCTTAGTGCAAAATCGATTTTCATATATGAAACGTAACGACAGAAATTGGAAATCTCTACATCAAATAATTGAAAATTGTAATTTTTCTTGAATATTTGTTGTTGGTTTAAAAACGCCATTTTATTATCGAATTCCTCTCAGGAATATTTATAAACTTATTTGATGATTGAAATAGAATTTCCAAGGTTTGTTTCCAAATGCTAGTGCGAAATTGAAAAAATTAATTTTTACTAGAATCATTGTAGTCCGTATCATTAAGAGTCAAGTTTTATTGAAAAATAAAGAAACCAGTATACAACATGGAAACATGAGATTTCCTACTTCAGCTTCTTTCATTTTTATCATATCCTCAAAAATGGGTCTGCTTTTTATTTCCTCCGAATAAATTATATTTTGGAATATTGTGTCTCTTGAATTTTAGGAGTTATAAAAAAATTTTACGAAGTTTTAAACCAATATAACAGCAAGAGTCATATATATAGTAAAACCATTTGGGAATAAAGCTATAAAATTCTATTGTATTGATTAAATAACTTCATAATCATTCGTAAAGGTTATTCAAGTCAAAAAAACAGCATTTGCAAATCAAGAAACAAATATTTAAAAAAATGCAGTCAATTGTTTTAGATTATATAAAATTTTGCAAATGTAAAATTTTTTTTGCCAATTTAAAATGAATTTAGCAAATTTGCCACGATATTTGTGGTGACATAACATCTGTCAAAATCGATAAATAATAAAATTTTTCGTATGAATGTATATAAATATTCTAGTTATTTTTTAAATAAATACCTGAAGAGATTTTCGAGTTTTTGGACAAATTATACGTAATTTGCTTTCCGTTCACCGAAACTGTAAGTGTACTTCCGTCGCATTATGCCTAGCAACTAGATAGAAAATGAAACCTAATGTTCTAGAAATGGTATGTCATTCAACACCAAGGTCTTACGAAAACGTCTTTCTTCAAACTGCTTTGGATGCGGCCCCCTATACTTATCGCCACTAATGATGTATATTTGTAAATTCTAGGCTTATCTGAGCACTTGTAAAACATCGTCCACTCAAACTGAAAGATCGTTCAACAAAAACTGCCTTTCATCACAGACCTGGTGTCCCAAAGAAAGTGGTACCCAAACAATGGTTGACAACTATTCTGGAACACCTACGCCTATTACATTTTTTTATGGACTCAGAGGGAGGAAGGATGCCCAGCAATTGCTACTCGATTTAACCTATGGCGAATTGAAATGATTTTTCTCAATAAAAGTAGATAAGCTCAATGTTTGTTATTTTGGTGTTCTTCGTGGTTCAATACTTTTTCACGGTAGTAGTAGTAGTTGGTGGGGAGGCTGCTACTACAGCCAGGCAAGTAGGCCCGCATGGGCCTTTTTTGCCATCCCATGTTTTCCTCATCTATGACCTACTCTGTAAAATCTCCCTTGTTTCGCCCTCTTGTGGTGTTTTCTCGCAATGTAGCGCCTTGAATTGTGTGTGTGTAGTATGTGGGTGCTTGTAGGAGTGAGTTCCTTCAATCCGATTCTTCGTGAAAGCTCTGGTAGGGCTGGTTCTCGGCCGGGCGGTGCGGCGGCAGCGGGTGAATCAATCACCGGCTACCAGTCCCGCAGTATCCGATCTGGGGCCCTCCTTGGGCCCCTTTTGAGACAGATTTTCCAATTCTCGCAGTGAGTTCCTTCGAACCGCCTTCTCGTAGAAATCCTGGTAAGGCTGGTTCTCAGCTGGACGCTACTGCGGCCGCGGGTGATTCGTTCACTGGCTACCAGTCCCGCAGCGTCCGATCCGAGCCCCCCCCTTGGTTCCCATCGGAGACAGGTTTTTCAGTTCTCGCTGCGAGTTCCTTCAATCCACCTCCTCAAGGAAGTCCTGGTAGGGCGGTTCCCAGCCGGGCGGAGAATACCAGCCCCGCAGCTCCCGATCCGAAGCCCCTCCTTGGCTTCCAGTGGAGACAGGATTATCGGTTCTCGCTTCCCTCTGTGATGAATGAAAGTGTATGTTTCGAGTGTTGAAGGATCGTGTATGTTTTTGGCGTCGGTGTACGGTGAGCTAGGGGCCCACTGGTCGCTACTCCAGTTAGCTGCGGCGCCTCAGCCACCCCTAGAGTCCGCTTCACTCTCGTTAGCCGTCATGACAGGTCATGCCGTTGCCCAGGATTCACCACGTGGAGGTGAGAGTAGCGTTGGGATGCCCGGAATCCAGGCTCCCCCTTGAACTCCCCTTTTTCACAGTACTGTACTTATATAGTTGAATAGGGGGGCAGTTTGTGTCTATTTTCGGTTCAACCGGAAATGCTAAGCCACTGACGACAATTCAAATCGATTGTTTATATTGATTTATGTGATAGTACGCTTTCCCTCATTTCCCCTTCTCTCCTACTTCTCGACCGCTTTCGCGGGCTTGGCTGTTATCAGTCATGTTTGTAAGCATTTTTCACTAATTTCGCAGCGTCTAAGCGCAAAATAAGAATATTGGTTTTGTGGTTATATACTTCTACTTTCAAAATCTGTTCGAGAAATTGAAATCGGACTAGTGCATCCAGGCATGCTGCAAGATATGGCAAAAAAATCACATTGCAACTAAAAGTAATGATCCAACAGAACCTGTTTTATGCACACATAAAATACACATGATTCTATACGTTCTAGAGAAAGGTCAATCCTACAACATGAAAAATGGCGGAGTTATGATTTTTTTAAAAAATCGCAAAATATTTCAGTTTTGTAGATCGGGTCATTTTTCTCTTTGGGGCAACCAGATTGCTGCATGAGTTTACATTTTATGAGCAATGAACTAAAATTACACTTTTTTTTTTCATTACTGATAATCTGAACAGGTAGTTTTTCTCTTTGAGGCAACCAGATTGCTGCATGAGGTTACATTTTATGAGCAATGAACTAAATTTACACGTGTTTTGTTTTTCAATGTTTATAGCAAATTGATACATGCGACAGTTGTGAGTCGAAAACATAACAGAATATAATTGCGGACTGTCTTTCATGTAGAAATTTATATTTTTAATAGAGAACTTACTTGGAACGAATTTTACAAAATACAACAAGGAAGTGAAGTGGTCGTGGTGTTAGAGCGTTTCTATCCCACCCAACAGACCTGGGTTCGATCCCCACCGCCTACCACTGAGCTAAACTGGTTCGAAATCCACTTTTACGAAGCTATTGGTCCCGGATCTCCCTCGCTCGCACGAGGGAGTTTCTCCTAAAACCAGAGTGATTCGTAAAAACAAATTTATCAAAATTTTGACACATATTTCAAATTAGATGAGATTCCATCTCCACAGTCTTCATTTTAAATATCACATGTTTCGATAACACAGTAGCTTTTTCACGTAAGTAATCCACTCAAAACTCTTATAACTTCCTATAATTCTGACTTATCCATCATCTCCCCGATTAGAATTCACTCGTACAATTGAGTAAGATTAGGATTTGTTGCTGTTTCGTCTTTTGATTCTGTTCGTAAAGTAGAGATTACAGCATGAGTGTGAATCATGGCCCACCATCAGATGAATAATCGATAACTAGGAAACGGTAAATGGGTAAAACAAACAAAAAGTTGAAAATATTGATTATTTTTTTTATTGTATCATAACCCATTATTCATGGTGGATACATTCAGAGACATTTCATTATTTGTAGGATTCTGTACGTTGACTTATTATAATAGTAATAACAATAATACTCCTTCATTTATTCATTAAATTTTTTCACGTTGACGTATTATATAATAATAGTAATAATTCTCCCTCATGAATAATCGTTGAGTATACTCATCGGCATAGCCTGTGCAGGAAGAAGACGGTTAGTATTACTATTTGCCGTAGCGGTTCTGGGCAACTTGCTGCTCTAGGAAAACACGTGAAACTTACAGCAACACCCCGGGTGGTCAGTGGCTGCTTATCGATACCGATACATTCGAGATGTTTTTTCTTTCGAACCGGATTTTGAACCACCTTCCAAAAGTAGCTGGATTTTCAACGGCCAGTATTCCAACGCATATAATATACAAATTTGCTCATTGTAAACGAAGCAGACGACTTTCGAAGAAGTTGAGATCGATTATAAACCGAATATGCTTGTATAGGTCAACTCTTTTATCAGGCGTCGTCTGCAATAAAATTCATCCGCAAATCATTCCACGCCTCCGCGATGTAACTTCCAACAAAGTGTAAATGTCACCATCTGGCTTCTAACTCACATCAATTAATTAATCTTTCCATGCGAACAAAAAATTGCAGGAAAACTTACAAAAAACCCAAAATAGTGCGTATAAAAACAGCGCGTTCAAAACAGCGCATTTAAAACAGCGCGTTTAAAATAGCGCGTAAGAAATAAGTGCCTTAAGAAAACAGCACAGTAATTTAATAGCGAGTGACAAATTTGTTCTTTAGGAAACAGTGCCATAACTAAACAGCACTCATCAAAATAGTGCCAACTATGAAAAATGGTTGAAAATCAAAATAACCTATTCAGTTCCATGTTTTATGGTACATATTTGCTATTATTTATTTCTTCTTGCTGAAGCCGCATTTGAAGTGTGTGATAAAAATAACAGCCTGATACTGTCCTTTTTCCAAATGATTGATTATCTTATAAAGAGATTGATGACGGCAATCTATGGAATTTTGGAAAGAATTGTGCCAAAAAATTCAATTCAATTCAAAAAAACAATTCTAAATTCTGAAGAATAATATGTTCGGGGCAAATCGTTCATTATGCTCCCAATATTCCATTGATGGAGCCAATTCTCTTGAGGTGGAAGAATCCTGATTGTGAATGATTTTATAAAATGCTCGTTCGACGACATCTTCAGTTACAAAATTCAATGCTAGATGCCGGTAGCGCAGAGGCTAAGGTCTCTGGCTGTGGAATTTCTGACACGCATCGGACAGAGGTTCTAGGCCTCAGTACGCGAGAACTTTTTTCTCGAGTGCATCGGTTTCTTTAGGCGATCACTTGCCTTGTTGAAAAGTGTGATGTGAATTACCTCGATGCCAATCCCGACGTGGTGCTGTAGGTTTTCTGAGTTTTCCTACAGCTGAAAAGTGATTACACCACCCATCAGTAAGTCGCTATGGAGCGCCACCGCAAATGATGATAATAATATTAGCTGTCCTCTACACGCACACGCTATGCCTTTGGGTATACTCTTTCGGAGTCTATGTGAAAGAATTATTATTATCTTGGAGTGAACTCTGAAACTTTCATCTGACCTGTACATTGTGGTCATTGAAGTTTACTTTAAATCTGATAAAATAATAGAGGGACGTAAAAGCGGCTCTGAATGAACTTATTTGGAAAATAATGTTTTGTAACTCTCTTATGTATTATTGCGCATAAGACAATACATATCTGGAACGGTTTTGTCATTAACTAGTGTATGAATTGCGACTAACTGTGAAAAAGGAGTTGAGGCAACTTTGAATGTGCCATATAGGATTCACATCACACAACACACCTATGATAGAATATGCACTTCATCGCGTCTATATCTATATAAAACGTATCTATGGTACTATTCGTGAATTACATTTCCGTAGCAACGCTAACTCCTTCGAGAAGATAATACCATTAACACTGACTCGATAAACATAGTGATTGATGAGATTTGTGTTGAGGAAAATTTTAAACATGTAAAATAGTGCTATTTCAATACGCGCTGTATGGCTATTTCCTAGTTTTGCGCTATTTCATTGCAGAGCTTAATGAAAAGGTAAGACATCTGATACAAAACTTGTTATTAAGAAAAAAATTATTATCAAGTGAAGTTTTACTTGCTCTTGAGATATCAAAGGTTGCCACAGCTCACTCATGATTGTATTTTTCAGTCAATCGATCCTTACGAATCGAAAAGCAGTCTGTTTACTTTTGGGTGAGCCAATTTTTACAGTACGATTCATTGAAAACTGTGTCTATTATTCATCAAAAACACCAAATAAGAAATATGCGTTGGTATACATCAATTGCTACATGCTTCGTGGAATCAAACCTAAACGTTGCCTTAACGGCCGAACTTATTCGTTGAAAGTATTCGTCACGTTAGGACTTGATTCGAGTTATTGATTTATTTAGTGTACAATTGGAAGCTTGTACTTCACATCCTTCAATAGCGATACTGGGGCTTCCATTTTCTACGCTCCACGATTCTGGTTGATCAGATGCAAAACAAACATAAAAAATGGTTGCTACCACGTACGTACTACATGATATGTAAAAGATTATCCTCCACTGATCTCCGTCTGTCTGAAAAAAATTAAATGAATATATGTTTGATGCATGATGAATGAATGATGAAGACATTGGAGAGTCTAGCTCACAAATATAAATAGAAATATTTGCATTATACGATTTTCAAAAACTCATAGACATCGGGCAAAATACCGAAAAAAAAAAAAATAGTTTTGTGTGAACGTTGACACTTCATATATAAGTTCTTCATATCTCGATGGACAACTTTTGGGATCGTCCGACAACCAGAATTCCCTAAATATGTTCTGTACAATGTTACCACTGAAGTTTCTATAGCTGAATCAATCAATTATAAAAAATCAGCTGTGATGGTCTGACTAACTTTGCCGATGTTTTTATGATACTTTTTTTCTCCAGTCTGTCCCTTGGCCTATTATATAAGGTGTAAAAAATATTGGATCAATATTGTTATGGCTGAAACACAATGGAAGTATTATGTTTTGGTTTTAATTTTTATAATTCCAGATTTCCTTTCAATACGACTGGCATTGCCATTTTCATTCTGATTAAGCCCCACAAACAATCTAGTTGTTAAAATTCAAGCTAAATTTTTCAATTCTGTTTTGGATCCTGTTTTGTTTCTGAAACTACTTCCCTAAATCCTAAAACTTAAAACTTATTACATGAAACTTCCATTGTCTCTACGGCTTTACGTTAGTTACAGACTGATTAGGAAGATTCACATATCAATAGAGATATTGACAGTATTCAAGATGATCAGTGACAATTATTATCGACTGATAGAGCCATTGGTGCTTCATCTATCCAAGTCAGTTTTGGCATCGTTTTTTACGCATGAATCTAATACGAGATAATGCCTTCACACTGCTACAGTCTCTGATGGCAATGATCACAATTTGTTGGCTCTGGCTCGATTGCTTACCAATCCCTAGGAACTGATGAAGATAACATGGTTATCAAAATGCATCTCTAGGAATTAAATTACTTATGTGGTGAGGGGGTAAAATACTTTTCACACAATATTCTAATAAGTACATTTTGGGTATTAGTTAGGTGTGTGATTGTGACGACCTGCTGGTTAGTCAGCTTGCAGTATTTGGAAACTATGAAGTACCCTACCACACCACTCGAAATGGCGGATTCCAGATGATGTTGTAATCGAAGCCTTTCGAGGTATCGCGGTTGACAACAGATGCTTCGGTTTCAGTACACGTCGATTACTGAGGATCTGGAAGTTTCTCGGCGATCTCGATGATAAGTAATCAGTTATGTCGAACTGAAGTTGATCTACAGTTTAAGTAGTAAAGGAGTGTATGTGTGGGTGGTAGAACCAATTGCAAGTACTAAAACTTACTTCGCACTTACCTCATCTTTAACAATGTATCCCGCTATGATAGGACTAATTATTCCTGGAATGCTCCCTATCGTATTACTGAATCCAAGAACAACTGCTGCGTATCTTCTAGCAATATCCAGCACATTTATACTGAAAAAAAGTAGATTACAAATTGAAGATGGAGGTGCGTAATTCAACAGATCAAAGAATACTCCAATTCTGTATATGGGGTTTATATGCTATTTTTGTGTCGACCAGAGTTCAGCTTGCTCTCGTCAAAAATTCAAATAAAATTAGTTATTGAATTGGAAAAACTATTCATCAAGTTTGATGATTCATGATGTAAAAATTCATGTTGAATTAAAGGATAGAGAAAACTGCAACTTTGCGTTAACATCTACAGGTGGGTGTCAGATATGTGCTCAGATATGCCTATATAATAATAGGATAATAAAATATCTAGTAAAAGTAAATATATTCACCTGAATCCACTCAAAGTTGCGCCTCCAAAGCCTACGGCCACGATGAAGTAAATCGTCGAATCCAGAGGGGAAGCAAAGAAAGCTGCCAGTAACAAAAAAACTGTTTGTCCTGTGAATCCCAACACAGTACACAGTTTCCTCACTAGGACCACAGTCAGTATTTTTTTAGATATCAACCAATCGGCGAATTGTCCAAAAAGTGGGGTTGCTATGGCCAATGATAAATATGGCAGAGCAGAAGTGATACCCGTGGCATTCAGATCAAAACCTAGTACTCCTGGAATTATAAAGAGTTTCTATTAAAGAAGAAGGTATCAACTCTATCACCAATTAAGTAGTCTTTTGCAAGTTGAGAATTGGAAGCAAGCTAGAAACTGTTTCAAATCCTTTTATATTCGCTTTTTTCCTCCGACAAAATTATTTACACACCATGCCTGTACTGGTGGTAACCACTTAGAGGGTATTGATAGGTGATAGCTTTAGTTGGTGGCACGGAGGTCAAGTTGGTGAATTTTTTTACGAGAGACTTGGTGAACAGTTCATTTCACTTCATGCAATGACGTAAAACTTGTTGTGATACTTCGTCAGTAATGTCAATCAAGCTGGGCATTTTCATCAAGAAAACCTTGCATGGCTGTTTATAGCTATTCCAGTTTTAGTAGCAGCTTGACATATTTCATTTTTTCCTGCTTGAAAAATTCAAAGCTGGTATCACATCCACAATAAATGAATGCAATGACCTCTCTTTTTCCGAAAGGTTTTTCTCAACAGTTTTATATGTATTTTTGGTTACTGAATCTGATTTTGCCCTAGTCAAAGATTCAGTAATCTGGACAAACCGCAGTTAGGTATACTAAAAATATTCTTCCAACTCGCCGTCAGACGTTTTTAGTAGGGATATTCTGCAAAAAATAGTTCAGGGTTCACTGGCACATTCTCGTCATATATTTTGATGTTAGCATCCACACCTCCAAGTGGCATCACTCTGTTTTGCGTCTGGAACTTGCCTTCTTCAAAGTTCTGACACTAAAGGAACTCTTTGACTTCAGCTTCGTCCCTAGCTATACTGGAAGACCTTGTATCAACGTACTCCTTTGTAGTGGAAGATAACACACAGCATATACTTTTATTTGTTTCTATAGAACAATGGAAATCATCAGAATCCACTTTGTCACGGTAGTACATGAATAATGTTGAAACTTTTATGTCAATAGTATAATATTGTGGGCTTATTATGTAATTTAAATATGCTTACCTATTTTATGCATTCTGATTTTATGTATTTTAATACTATGACTGGAGAGCTCTTTGGTTTGAGCCGCCACATGCCATGGTTACATCCCCCCGCCCAAAAAATCCTAAGGAGTAGAGATATAATGTAATTTCAAATTAAAGGATAGCATGTAGATGTTGGTAAGGAGTTTATTCTTATTGAAAAACCATTTCATCACTAAATTAAATCGAATTCCAGCGAATGTCAGCAGCCAGCGTCCACCTCAGAAAAGAGCGGAAAAAGTATAGCATGTGCATACCAGATGGATATAAAAGGATTTCAAACAATGTCCGTCTCTTTTCTAATTAAGGACCTTGGAAAAATCACGAGATGACTGGGTTTGAATATTTTTTATGTCATTTTTACCGTTCAATTTAAAACCAAATCAATCTTTGAATCTACCTTTATAATTTTTCAGATATCGAGTTTTCTTGATATCTCTTCGGAAAGTTGCTGTCGAATTCGAAAATGATTGAAATTGCGTGATGGAGAAAATGTCTGATGTCTGAACTATAAGAGGCACAATAACCCACCTACCTTTCATGTACTTTGGTAGTTCAGTCATGAGTGTGAAAGTACCCCAGTTTTCAGCAAATAATGCCAAAACAATTGTCCATACACGCACAGAGGTAACAAGTGCGCACCACGGTACATTTCGAAAAGATACTGCTTTTTCGACTTTGCTCAAAGATTCTTTTATATATTTCAGTTCTGATGCACTTATTTTTGGATCTTTGTCTGGTGAGTCCGCAACTACCACCATCCATAGGATCAACCATAGAATACCTGCAGCTCCTGAAATTAATTACGAAAAAATATTAGATATTTTGAGCTCGCCATAATCAATTTACTGCGTAAAATATAATTAATTCTGCCTAATCTATTGAGTTACCATATACGTTGAAGATAACATTTAAAGGAAGTTAGGAACCTCTCTTATAGGTCTCATCATTCATTATTTTTATTAAACATCATTGAAAAAGTTTTTTTTCTTTGCTGGAGATCACACTAGCTAACACCATCCGGTGTCCCCACAGATCCTGATTCTCCTAGTGATTTTTCAATTGGTTGTGCCTAGGTCGAGAATTAGTGATGTCTTGGAGGAGATTCATGGCGGCAAATTAGGTGGACATTTTGAAGTGAATGAGACCTTGGATAAAATACGGCGGAAATTTTACCGGGTCCAATGTTGTGAATATACAGAAAGATGTTGCCAAATATGTCCGAAGTGGGAAGTAAGCAAAGGCTCCAGGAGAAGATCAAGAGGAGACATCAAACAATACAATGTAGGTGCTCCCTTCGAACAAATCATCATCGATGTAACTGGACCGTTTCCAATGAAGAATGATGGCAATAAATACATCCTCGTTGCCATTGATCACTTCAGCAAATGAGTTGAAGCTTATACCCTGCCTAATGAAACATCCACAGTTTCAAGAGCTCTGTTGGGTAACATGTTTTCAAGGTTTGGAGTGCTAATGGAGCTACAGTCCGATCGAGGAAGGAATTTTGAATCGAACTTATTCAAGGAAGTCTGTGAGCTGATGGGAATTATCAAGACCAGAACAACTGCCCTCCACCCACAGTCTGACGGTATGTTGTAAAGGTTCAACATGGAAGAACATCTTTCCAAAGTAGTGAAGGAGCACCAAAAAAAGTGGGATTGGCATCTTCCACCATTCTTGATGGCTTATTATAGGGCATCTGTGCACTTGGTGTTCGGGTCACCATCTGCTGAGAAAAAAGAAGTGCAGGATTATGCAGACAAACTGTGAGATAGCTTGACTGGGATCCACGAATTTGCAAGAAAAAGATTGTAGTTAACTAGTGATAGAATGAAGGCTCGATACAATCTTGAGGCCATTATTGGTGGATTCAAAGAAGGAGATCGAGTGTGGCTGTACAACCCTCGTCGTGAGAAATGAATTTATCCCAAAATAACACCATCTTGGAAGGACCCTGTACGATAGTGAAGAGAATAAACGACGTGGTCTATAGGATTCAACGCTGCCCCAGAGCGAAAATGAAGGTCATTCACCTAGAAAAACTCACGTTATTATGGAGACAACCAGACGGGGATTATCTTACGAGATTGAAAAATTTCCTAGCTCCGCAGCTGTTGAGTGCCGACAATAAAACGTAACTCATTTGCATAATAAATAAACCGACCTTTTGCTGAAAACAATTTCTCTTCTTGGAGCATCTTTCGATGTTTTTCTATACTGATCATTATGGAGAACGGAAGGATTCCGAAAAATGTACTCTGCTCGAATTGAGTGTATAAGGCTAGAGAATTCACTCGGAAGAAGAAATTTTTGGAAGATTCAACTAGTTGAAGTCAGCTGAGCAGAAATATTATTAAACAGTTGATTATTAGTCATTTGGCAGGGACAGGACAATTATAATGTTGTCCGACCTACCCTGTCACTGATGAGAGGCAATAAACATGCATGTCTGCAGGTAGTCATTCCCAGCCAAATGAAGGATAATTTTCTGTTTAATTACGAGACAAGACTTGCAATTGGGTCTTCTTCGAACAACGTTGCACAAATATCTGTCAGTTGTAGTTCAATGTCCGTCGTGTTATTAGCCAGGGAAGTAGTTGTTTTCTGACAGATGTTTTCCTTTATTTTCCACTTTGTGGAAACGCTTAGAGAGAAGGGTACCCCTGTATTCTTTCAACATTGTTGATACCTCTCTGGCACAATATATTCGAACTAGTTCGAATGTTTACAGTGTTCCAAGTGCTTTGAATCATTAGCCAGTGAAGTAACTGTATTGTTATAGCGAAGTTAATAATAATGAACCGTTTAGTGTGCTCAAAGTATTACTTAGAAATATTGTGACACAATTTTCATAATATCAGTGTTATTTTTTTTTAGACACAACCAGTGTATTTGAATTTCGTAGAAAAACACATTCAAAATGACCCAAAAGCAAATGTTTCTGGATTGAACTATTGAAAGAAGAAGTTTTGTGTAAGTTGCGATTAATCTTGTTTCGCAACAGTACCAGTGCAATTTACAAAAAATTCGCGGTAAATGAAATCATCTCCTAAATTGCATTTAGAAAAACTTTTGCTGAAAATGTTTTTCTATATTTTTTAGGGTAACCCAAATTTTTTATTAATTTATCAAATAAAATTGTTTCAGATTATGCGAATGACGTGACAACGGTATTTTTATTTCCTATCTAAGTGCTACAATTTAATTACTCTCTTACCGGAAACGTAGAAGATGCTTTCCCAGCCAATGGTCGAAGCGAGCAAAGAACAAATTGGCATTGAGACTAGAGCTCCAATGTAACTTCCAGAGTATGCAATGGTTACCAAGCTACTTGCTTCTGACGGGGGAGCCCATTTAGCCCATACTGCATGCATGGCAGGAAATGATGCACCCTACAAAAAATCTTGTTGAATTGAAAAGTATCATATCTCGGACATGGAAGATAATGGTCTTGAATTATTTACGCTCTCTTCCGTAATAATTAATGTTTGAAGAGACTGGATACCCAAGAATGTCTGATTGGATAAAATGCAGTATATATTTTCAAACATTACTCCATATTAACCAGTAACGCGTCACAACTTTGTATGATATCTGTCCCTTTCCCCGTGCGTCTCCATGAGGCGTGGTTAAATAAATAACTATGTTCCAAATTGGCAACGCAGTATACAATGTACCTACATCGAAAGAAATTCCCATCGAATAATCCCCATTCAACGTAAATCTTATAAAATGAAGTGTTTGCTAAAATGAGCGTTGAAAGAGTTTGGAACGGAAATAAATGATGAGAGCTGGAAATTTCGGAAGGTAGAGTTGCATAAGTATCTACTTGAAGAATGAGAGAGTATCTCAAACCATCATATGAGTGTACTCAGGAGCATTGAATATTAAGTTGAAATACGGAAAATACTGGTAATAATTTTTGATGACTTGGTGTGTTGAGGAAATAGAAAATATAGAACGATTTGGTCAAATTTAATCAATGTTGAATTAAAGGAAAAGTTGATACACCAGAACGTACACAGCGTGAGACAATAGTGCGTTACGAGTAGCTATTATCGAATATACAGGGCGAAACGAGAAAAAACAATGCTATGCATAATTAGCACATTTTTTTGAGAATTGAATCCCTTTGAATGACGCCTTTTGCATATGCATACCGGAAAAGTTACTATAGCTACTATTATGAATTCTAAAAGGCAATAATTATTATACAATTCCATAGACAAAATATATGAAGTTGATAAATTCGTGTAGAAAACCGTGATTGGAAAAATTTTCCCAATTTATTTTCCCGCTGTCATGAAGAACAGAAAATCTCTCGTTATGAGTTGTGTCATTCGATTGATAGTGTAATATGTTGAGTAAGGTTTCATCATTGATAACTCTAATTTATTTTTGAGTTCATTGAGTCATCTTGATTGCTATTTTGATTGTTTCAGTCATAACATTTTGACCATGTCCATTGAGATTTGAGTAGGTTAAATTGATGGGAATGATTTTTGTTATATTTCAATTACATTTTTTAGTTATGTTAAAATTTAACCGATATGTTGCTCATTCTGTAACAATTTATGGCTATGGTAAGTTCAACTTGACACATGCTATGGAAAAGAAAAAATGTTTGTGAATCATTGGTAGATATGACATTCTTTTCTTACTACTACTACTGAACGGTAAATATCTAGAAAAGGAAAAATGTATCTCACTGACCTCAAATATTCCTTCAACTATCCTCAAAGCTATCAACAAATTGACGTTCAGTCTGGCGGCCAATGGGGTGAGAAGAGTCCAAAATGCAGTCGCTCCTACTCCAATTCCAAATACGTATTTTCCACCGAATAATGTACCCATGACGCCTCCAAGTAGTTGTGTAGTTATGTAGCCGTAAAAAAAAGAACTCAAAACGTATCCTTGCATAACCGAGTCCCATTCAAACTCCCTCGCCTACTCGGGAAATAACGAATCAGCATTTACATTTGCGATGTATCATACAGAAATAGAAGTTAAGAAGGAAATACTTTACTTCGAAAGTAATTTTTCACAAACTATTTAAATTTATAGTTTGTCATAATTTCAAATAATGATTATGTTCAATTATATTCAATCAACCATATCGTTGAAACTTCTCAGATAAATCAGTAAACTATTTTGAATATAGGTCACAATTTGTAAAAAATTCTTATTTCTTGTGCTTCAAGAAGGCTTAATTAAACTGGGGTATTCATCAAGTGGGTACTGTTTCTGTTTGAGTATTTTTTTGAAAGAGGATTATTTGGCATTTTGAACATGAACATGTATTTGGATCCGTAGATAGTAATTCTACTCAATTTCCAATCCAACTCCGTCTTATTTTTCATATACTACCTATGCCTACTTGAACGATACCTATATTTGATTTGGCGTTCTAGAAGTACATCATACAGAGTGGCCCATTAAAAAGGAAATAGCGGCTCTTTAGGTCGGCAGAACCAAATTATATAAACACGCTCAGGCGATATCCGAGGGGGATATCGTTCGCGATGAAATTTACCCAAAATACATTCCATCGCTGTGCTGTGACGGCCGCCCCAAAATTTTCAAATTGCAACATATGGCAAGGGATACCTCATTTGGAAAGTTTTTTCCTTCCTAATGTCAAAAAACAAAAATAAATTAAATCTATCGATTCGTTTTCGAAATATAGGAACTTGAAGTTGGGAAATCACTTTTCATTTACTCAATCAATAAAAACAATATCTGATAAAGTAACTGTCGCAATAATCATTATAGTCAATGAACTAAATGTTCGAACTGTCTACCACCCATTTCCATAGAATAGTACAAGTTCTGGTCAAAATGAGACCTCACATGACGTAGCATTTTTGGCGTTATTCGACGGCATTTTTCAATAATACTACTTTGTAAACCTTCTGATTTTCTAGTTCGGTTCCATTGATTTTGTTTTCGAAGTGACTCTACAGGAAAAAGTTGAGTGGTGTTAAATCTGGAGATGATATAGAGTCTCTTCTCCTAATCCAACTTTCAGGAAACATTCTATCCAAAGACACCCAAATAGGCTGTGCATAATGTGGAAATATCAAGTCAGTGGTCTTCATGGTAACGATCGTCATTTTCAATGATATCTACTAATTGTGGATAAACAAATAAATTTATTAATTCCAAATAAGTTTCTTCTGTCAGGTTACCGTCGAGAAATACTGGTTCAATCAAACGGTCCCCAGAAATACCGGCCCAGAATTGAGTTTTTGGTGAGTTTGAGTATGGACTTCGCGAAAAACATGTGGATTAACATCTGACCATTAACGACAATTATGACGATTCACAGTCGAATTCAAAAAGAATGTAGACTCATCAGAAAAGCAGATGTTGAAAAGGAATTTCTCATCAGCATCTATTCTCGTAGTTATAATTTCACAAAATTCTTGCTTATCAAAATTATCTTCATTCAATTGGTGTACGAAATGCATTTTGGAGTGGTGGAATTTATGATGTTTCATTGATGTAACATTAGCTAATTTTCTTGTGTTCAATGTCAGGTCTGCATGAAGTTGTCCTAAAACTGCAACTTCGACAGGTTCTGGGTCACGTTTCTTGTTGGCCACTGATCCAGTTTGACAAAATTTTTGCAATAACTCTAGAACGTATTTTGTAGCAACAAGTTTGTCTGGATGCGATTCATTGAACAAATTAGCTGTATGATTACCGCACTCATCATTACTAAATAAATGTTTTTATTTCAAGTATTTCCGCGATCGTATTCACCATTATTGGGGAAAGATATTCAGCTGCTATAGTCAAGTAATTCACTCTAATGTTCATTCAGAGATCAGTTTGACACTGACAGACGTCACTTGGCGAAAAAAATCATGTCATACATGTTTTTGTTGTACTCGCATTCGAGTCGAATTCGAAAAAACGTCTTTTTATCGATTCCTGAGAACTTTGAAATTTTTTCGATGAAGTGAACAAGGATGAAATGATAATAATAATAATAATTTATTTGTCAAATCATTACAATTCAATATGATAATAATTGATAAAATATATAAAGAAAATTTTTGACAAACAGGAGGTTGAAGTCAATTAAAAAAGATACTAGTTCAACCCCCTATTATACCATTTAAACACTATTCTTTTTTTTTTGTTCCGTATTGAGCATTACCATACCAAAAGGCCCAAGAAATAAAAGAAAAAACAAATTTATGACAAAAAAAACATCGAAAGTTACTATGTACGCAAATTCAACAAGATTTGTTTATATCTATATTTGAATGCAGTTGCTGTTGAGGTTTTTAAATGTTCCGGAATGCTATTATAAAGCCAGTAAACTCAAAGGAAAAACTTCTCTGATAGAAAGTAGTACTGTACGAAGGTGGTGAAATATAGCCACGATACCCCAGATTCAGCGAGCGCACATCAGTTCTATAACGAATCTTTTGTGCAAGATATGAGGGACGATTAAAAAGTATTGAATTGTGAATCAATGTAGCTGAATGCAATTTTCTACGGTCCTCTATGGATTGCCATTTTGTTTCAATTACAAATTTTAAACGGAATTGCATGTTATTTGTTGGTAAACAGTTAGATCATTCAATTCCTTGACAATGATAATTAGCTTTAAACAGTATTTCAAGTTCCTATATTTCGAAAACCAAAGGTTATTAGCAGGGTTCGATACATTTATATGTTACAAATACATTTATACGTTTTAGAAACGTGACAAAAGTATTGTTCGTAATTCATTGGGTAGACCGACAATATCAATATTTTTGTTTGTTGTTTAATATTTAAGAAGGAAAATATTTTTCAAATTACATATGTTGCTATTTAAAAATTCAGAGGTGGCAGTAACAGCTCAGAGGGATGGAATATATTTCGGGTGAATTTCATCGCGAACGATGTCCCCCTCAATGGCCCACTCTGTATAATTAATATGTTTTCAAATTGTAAAAATAGATTATCGTAATAGAATTTATCAATGAATAAATACATAAAACTTTCAAACAATTTAATTGCTTATATATTAATAATGGTTAGATTAAGAAGGGAATACAAAAAATTATGTTGAAAAAAATTGCCGGTACTCGAGTTAAAATTCAAATGGTGGGCGCTTCCGATGAGATCAGAAGTCATATTTTATTTTCGAATACTGACATTAACCCAAACAACAAATCTCTTTGCCAACCGGTCTGGTGATTTTATGTGTATGAAAATTCGCTATTCCTTGTGTTTTATTCTGTAGAAAATTTGTTGTCTAGGAATGCAGTATCAGAATTAGAAATCAGGAAGAAATCAGCAAATATAATATGATCATGATTATACTCATCTCTTGTCTTTGTGTTTACGATAATCAACCCTATGCTATATCACTTCCGTTGAAAATAACGTCACCGTTATTTGCCATTTCCGTTATATTGCTATTACCAATTATAGCCAAATAACGGAAATGGCGAATAATGGTGACGTTATTTTTAACGGAAGTGATACAGCATAGGGCTGAAAATTATTTATGGTTGATAGCGCCATAGAAAAATCGGTCATTCCTTATATCAGCCAACAAGAAATAATTCTTTACTTTCGTGTTGGTGCAATATTACTTACTTGAATGATTGTACCATTTTCCAAAGTTACATTTTTCAATTCTGTCATAGCAACAATTGCAATGCTCAAATTTACTCTCAGGGCATAACATATGAAGAAGCCACAAAACGCTAAACATGCTACAACATATCTTCGTAACTTCCAAAATTTCCACTTAGAGTATGATTTCCTGTAAATTTTCTAAAATGTCAAATGCTGTACAATTATAAAGCCATTTCAAAATTTAATAGTTATTTAATCAACTAGTGTATTAACGAATGCGATTAATGATCAATATATTTTCGAGATCATTAATCACATCTCAATATACGAGTTGATTACAATATTTTTAGCTGACTGTCAAAAAAAAAGAATTCTTCATTGGAAGATATTTAATCAACGAAATGAACAGTAGGACAAAGTCTATTGAAAATAAATAATATTTATTTTAATAATTTGAATACATTATATTTACATTTGTAATGGAAGAATTGGAGGAACTGGAAGAAGGTACTGAAAAAGTCCATCTGTTCAATCGCATTTTACGGCTGAGCATCGGAAACGTACATTAAAAGATGTCATTTATGGTCGATTTCTATAAACATGCATGAATGAAAAATCGTCCAATAATAGGGACCATTAACGGCCAATTTCAAAAGAACTGAAGAATCTGAATGATAATATTTTTATTTATATCATTAATCTCTGAAATACGAAAACGTTCTGTAGTAGTGGTTGATTGATTAAGCGGCATTTTTCAAAATTTCATTTGTAACTTGTACATAAACTTTTTAAAAATGTCGGCAAAGCTAGTGGTGTACTGAAACCTGTAGATTTCATAAGGGAGCTTCAATTTCAAATGGATTATACTGTTTATATATACATCAGACAAGCGTTTGAAGGCTTCATTCATGAATATTTATCAGAAGATTCACCTTTTGGCCATTGCCAAATTTCTAATTTAATTTCACAAAGTGTATTACATTCTTATCCAAGTTTCGCAATATTTATAGGTATAATCGAACTCAATTCGATGTACATGACTTTCTGGAATAAGTACAGTACATTTGGTACAAACCAATGGAAATTCTTCTGTCATTGACGAAATAATGGAATATAAATCTTAGTACTGAGTATATTAAAAAAATATTACCTCTCATTTTCTTCAGGTTGATCCATTTCATGAGTATGCTTGGAATCTTCAAAACGAACCATTTCGAAACAAACGAATTGGCAAAATTTTCACCTTATTTTTCTCTCGATTGTATTACAATCTTATTTCCTTGATATACCGTAGCTTATTGTGAGAACTCTATATTACCTCCAGGTTTCGGATGATCAGATAAATTAAATCTTTTTACCACCTTGATTATGTCGATATTAACAAAATAAATATTTGTCGAATTCTTTGATTTCATTGTAGTTTTACGAACAATGCTTGAACTGTTTAATATTTCAGGAAGTACGAAAACTGGCCAGACTCCTTAGGTAAGTTTCGTTATCCTGTTATTTCAGTATTGAATTTATAAGTATCATTCCTGTTAGAGATATGGGGAGGACCTGACATCAATTATGTTCGTACTGCCGGACTAGTAACTAACTGATTGTTATGTTTTTTCTTTATGACATACAAGGGGGATCTTTGTATGTATTCGTGAAACTAGAAGTACTGCCAATAATGGCAAATATGTCTACTGGAATATAATATTATTCAACGATCGCAGGGTGCAGAAGCTGCCCATTTTTTCATTATTGAGATTACCTTCTTCACTTGTGCTATCATTGATTCATTGATTCATTGATCATTGATTAGCAGCTGGGCTTAGGTCAAACGAAGCAGGGTAAATTCTTCAAGAAAATAATTTATGAAGAAAAGATGACACTACTTGACGTAAGTCCGTCAAATTATTTATGAAGAAAAAAATTATTCAATCTTCCGCACGAACCCTATGCAATAGTTATTTTCGTCTACTAATGTCCTCTATGACCGCTAAATTGTATCTGATTGATACTTGGCAAAGTATCCTACAAGAACTGCTTTGGCGGATTTTTACAATTGGTTTTCTCTTGCATGAATACCAGAATACCTCGTGAAGAACTTGTTCTTACCCATTATTCATATATTTCACACAATCTCTATTTATAACTTTTTTATTGTTATTTGCCAAAGTGTGGATTAACGAGCTAGACTGTCAGTTCACAGGTAAACTCTCCCCATTTTTAAACAACTACTAATTTGAATTCATTAAAGAACGTACCGTGGTGGCCTATTACAAGGCCGTACCCAGTATTTTTTTTCGGAGGGTCGGTCCATCGGACTGACTGATGAACACGTGGGGGAGCGGTGTTGGCTTTCTCTTATTTGTATTGGTATTCATTTCGTATTTATTTCGGGGGGGTTTGATCCCTCTAACCTCCTGCCTGGGTACGGCCTTGACCTATTATCATATCGAATATTTTTATTTAATAGTACCTATTGAATTTATTTCGATATACGTTTCAAAGTTCAGTCTTTATCAAGTCGTATCATGAAAGTTACTATAGTTGTTTCAGTTTCAATATGAGTTGTTAGTTCGAGAAAAGAAAATAAGTATTCATTCAAGTGTCCATAGTACTTTCTCGTGGAAAATCATTTGGTCGACCATATTTACATTGGAAAAATAATTCTTTAACGTATTTGTGATATCTAAATGTTTTTTTACACTTCCATTATGCTAATTGAACTGATATTCAAATATTTATGTAAATAGGGCTACTAGGCACATATTTTTCAGTTTATTAACTGGATAATGAGTATTATCAGGGAGAGGAGAATTTTTCTGCCAGTCGAAGCAAAACTTTCAAATTTATTTTAAATCTGAGACTTCGAAAATGAACACATCCATTTTGGAATATTAAAAAAAATTAACTATTGATTAGTGTCGCAATACCACAATATCTCGTCCACTTTTATACTTACTTACTGAAAAAGTTAATAAAATTAGATGATTAATTGGAAAAAATAAATGAAATTCCTTCTGCGTTTGTTTGTTATCATATCTATTATAATAAATGAAGAAATTGAACTCGGTAACATATACATGTTATAAATTATCTGAACCATATATTACTTATGATAACCTAAGTACGCCTCTGTTGGGCGACATAACCTCAAGAACTTCTTTAATAATTAACACAATATGTACAAAACTATAAGTAAGACTTTTTCGGATATTTTATTGAAATTATTTTCAGATCACGTTCAAAAACGGAAATAATTTTAACGGTCACTTTTCATGAATAAAAAGTAGAAACACCACCACCATTGCCGATTCTTCGAAGTAAGGTTGGTAGAATAACTTACACCGATAATTTAATAATACATCTACATTTTTGTATACACATGTTTATGCTCAGACTGTCTGTACTTGATATATTAACTATGTAGAGATTGCATGTGAGCAAACTATTGAGAAAATACTCAGCTTCTCCGGTAACCGCGTTAGTCGAAACAAGCGGCAATATACAATGTGCTCAGAATGTGAATCGTTGACCGTAGCCATAAATGTACATAAATGAGTCTATTGTAATTAGGTCATTTTATTAGGTCATGAATACTAGAGAACAAGAACATTACTGGTTTTCCGATGAAACCTTTCCCTTCCATAACAAATGACTGATAATTCACCATCGATACATTCAATCTTTTCGAATCGAAAATCGTCCACCATGCCAGATGTTTTTTTGTCACCTCTTGTTCTCATCACTCACTGTAGCAATTGCCATTTAATAGGATATTTGCAAACCAAAGCTGATGAGATATACGAGACAATAAATAACGACCGAGCTAAAGTCCATACACATTGAACCATTGTTAACGCTCGACAGATAAAAAACGAATGAACACTCTTTGTCTTCGGCACCAAAACATGAAGTGGGATTAACGGTGTAATACATCTTTTTTACTGGATGGTTTCGACGGCCACCGTTCAAACATGGCTTGCCGCAATCAGTTATCTCTGATTCCCGAATTATTGCTGTATGGTTATCTCGGGAATGCGGGACAATCTACTGGATGCATAAAATGTCTTAATTTTCAGCAGATACTCAATGATAGGAAATAAGTATTTTTTTCTACAAGTGTGCGTGATTCTCTCTATACACGTACGCAATTTAGTTTGGGAAGTTTAATTTTCCCGCACGCTAAAGTTGTTTCGAGCGAGTTTTTTCACACTTCAGCATTTGTTTCTTGTCGATTCTTCCAAAGAGTCCTACCGATAATTTAGATATCTCTAATAACCACACAAATTTGAGCTCTTTAATTGAATTTTTTAACTAGAGTGCATTTCATAATGAATGATCGGAATAGTCGCCGGAGTCAGGAATTTCATACATTTGGCTATATCTAGCAGACCGATGCGTCTTCAATGAAAATGACACATTTTAAATATAATATATCAGTCAGATTCAGGAGATGGTAGTATTATGAACAGAAATGGACATTAGGGTATCCTCTGAAACACATAAATATGAAAAATTCCTCCTCTCAATTCTTTGACAAAATCGCTGTCTTCGGACTTACCCTGTAAATGGCGTGTAGATGCAGGATTCACAAATCTGGTACACAGATGGCTCTTAGATAAGCAATGGCTGGCATATACGGGCAGAGGCAGAGACCGAGGCATGACATCAGTCTTAGCCTCGGTACTCAAGCCTCCGTATTCCAATCCGAGCTAAGATCTATTTTGGTCTGCACAAGGGGGGGTTCTAGAAATCAACCCATAGTCATTCTCTTCGCCAGCCAGTCTGGTAGACTCACAAAAACTTCAACGATCTAGGAGCACAGAACAGAGTAAAACTTATCTGGATACCAGGTCACAAGGGCATTCAGGGCAATGAGAACGCAGATGCCCTAGTAAGAGTGGGGGCAGCAACAACTCTCATTGGACCAGAACCAGCCTGTGGAATCCCATTCGGGGATATCTAGCAGGACACGAAGAAATGGGTCAGGAACCATCATGAATCTTCCTGGGAAGACGCCATAGGCAGTACTCTCGGGAAAACTATGGTGATGGGGCCAACTGATCGGCTATCGAGGCATCTTCTTGAATTGAGCCGAAACTCCCTCAGGAAGGTTGTAGGACTAATAACAGGACACTGTCACCTGAGAAAACACTTGCACATATTGGGGATACACCAAGACTCCACATTGCAGGTTCTGTGATGAGGAGGACGAAACATCCTCACACATATTGTTTGAATGCGGAGCTCTGGGTCGCATAAGGATATATATTTTCGGACACTGTAGTGCAGATGATATCATCCACAGGAAAACCTCATGAGAAATCTCCAGGAGTTCATCACGAGATCCGATGTACACGACAATCTGACAGCGGGGAGCAGAAAGTTTCTACGCAGAACTACCTACATTTTGGCCGATGCCTAGTCCCACCGCATGATAATAATAATAATAATAACTGCAGGAATCATTTGTATAGGTCATAATAAATTCGATGTGTTGCTGTTTTGGTTCATATAGGGCTATCAAATTCGCGTCTATGCGGTGTGATCTCGGTAACGGTAAAAAATAAAGGGGTGATTAGTGCTTGAAGCAAGAAATTTCGGAGCAAGTCAAGCTGCATAAAGTTCAGCGGCTGGGAATCACAGGGGCAATATTTACGTGCCCTACTGAGGCAATTCTAAACCTTTCGGCATTGCACTTATGTGTAATGAAAGAAACAGCAAACTGAATACTTGAAAGCAGGAGATCTGATCGGACACTTGAAGATTTTGGAACACATTTTCCTAGAAGCCATGTCTGAACCGACAGATTTCATGCCAGTTAGGTACGACTTCGAAGTGCAGTTCGAAGTGGTCATAAACAGCCACCAAACTTGCACAGAGAACGGACCTCAACTGGGAAGGGATGCATCAGTGTGGTATACAGATGGATGTAAGATGGACGAAAGGGTTGGAGTGGGCGTTACAGGCCCAAATTTCTGGCTCTCAAAACCCCTTGGTAACACCCCAGCCATCTTACTAGCAGAAGTACATGCTATAGAATTATGTGTCCAGGAATGCCTTGAAAGAGGCATTCGAAGGGCAGAAATCTATATACTGTCAGATAACCAAGCAGCACTAAAAGCTCTGAGGTCATACACCTGTGGGTCTAAGTTGACTTGGGACTGTGAAAAATTCCTAAGACAAGCGCAGTTAACAATCAGGTCACCCTGATGTGGGTGCCAGGTTACAGAGGAATTAAAGGCAAAGAAGGGGCAAACTCACAATATCCCGGAACTCTTCTTTTAAGTGGGCTCTCCAGAGCCCACTTGAAAGAAGAGTTCTGACGCTGGGAAACCGATGAAATGAAATATCACTGGAATAAAACGCCAGGAAAAAGGACAAGCGAAAAGACTAGTGTGACTATCGCCAAAGAAAGCTAAACAGCTTCTCGAGTTGGACAAGAAAGACTTGAAGATTGCAACTGGACTTCTCACTGGACACTGCCTTCTGGGGTTCCACCTCAAAAATATGGGTAAATCAGAGTGTGATAGTTGCCGCTACTGCGAGAACTTCGCGGAAACTGCAGAGAATTTGCTGTGCGAATGCCCAGCGCTTTTCTGAAAGAGGCTTAAGTTCTTGGAAGGGGCATTTTTAACGCCCTCCGATATCAGGAACTTAGCTCCTAGGAAACTGATAAACTTCGCAAGAAGTCTCGGAATCCCGGACCTCGAATACATCAAGGATCACACACAAAAGAACTTATAGATCGAAGTGCTTGTGAGGCTGCACAGCATGTACGACCCCCTTACAATCTAATCTACAGTGATTGAAGCAGCATATTTCAGAGATCAATGAATCATGTGATTGAAAAAATCTAATATAGCTTCTTCAGTTCTAGAATAAAAAGATATAGGGAAAAGAAGGATTTTGAAGTGTTTTATTTTTCCTAAGATTTTTCAAGCTTTTGGCACTTTGCCATAGAAACTTATTATGGACAATCCAAATTTGTGAATAAAAATTATACTGCAGTACTATTTTCACTCGGGTTTGATGGCAGTCGGTTATTCTTTTTTAATAACATCCGTTGACCCACTGTTGTTGTAGTTCTCCTTCGCCATTTGGTAATATCTTCGAATGGGATTCCATATTCGGCTGAGGTTCATAACTTCTTCTTTTCTGTCGAAATTTTCGGTGTGTTTGTGTCTCGAATAGAATCCTGAGTTTTCCTCCACTGCAGACTTGTCCGTTTGGCCTAGTACCATAGGCGACTTGTACGGGAGGCAATAGAGATCCACAAACACACTGAGAATTTCAACAGAATAGAAGATGCTATGAACCTCAACCGAATATGGAATGCCATTCTCAGAAATTCTCGAATAGCAAAGGAACATAACGATATTGAGACAACAGGCAGAAAGTGGTAAACAGATGGTATCGGAATGTACCCAAACCTGATAGGTAATTAGCGCACAGAATAGTGATACTCGAAACTTTATATAGCCGCGTAAGCCAACCATTGAATTAAAAATTATACCATTATAAAATATCGTACAAACTCTTCTCTATATTTTTAAATGCGGACCTGTATTTTTATATTGAACTTTTCAAGTGCAAATACTCAAGTTTCATTTTGTTTCATCTTAATTACAGAAGGGCAAATTTCCATAGCTGTAATTGGAAAATGTGAATTTGTCATTGATTCACTTCCTATTCTAATTTCAATTACAGGAATTACATTTTTTTTTATTTTCTATTAATAGTTCAATATTTCCAAAACACTGTGTGGTAGTTCAGATGACAATTTCCATCATATTATATAAACCAATCAAATGCCATAATTTTCTCATTTCGAACCAATGAGAACAGGACTTTTTGAAAACACTTTCTCCAGCCCGTGGTATTTTCAAAACGGTGTTTCGCTTCTAGCTTGTGTATACATTTCCATAGTTACGACAATCACTGTGAATATAGAAACGTCAGTTTGACGGTTCAACTCTTCAACTGACATTGATTACACAAGATGAACCGTTCTTGCAATACGCATTTAGTCCATAATATAATGTATTCGTGAAATTTTCTGATCGAATATCCCTTCAAAATGCAGAATTTCCAAAATACTTTCACCTTGCCAGGCACTCAAACTGTCTTGCTGTACAAAACAACACTCGAGCAAGCTCTGGTGGTGTTTCTAAGCAACACAGTTTTCGTGCCAGCAAGGCGAAAGTATTTTTCGAAAATTCTGCATTTTGTCGGAATATTACGACTGAAAATTCTGTGCCGATGTGAAACATGACTCTTGGCATTTAAAAAATTAACTAATGGAAAAAAGTTTAGGATGGCCCAATATGTATGATACTTTGAAAAAAATTGGTATGCACATATTTGGATAATCTAGAAAAAGTTGCAATTCCGAAAGTTAAAAAAAATCGCAACATAAAAATATATAGGGAAAAGAAGAATTTCGAAGTTTTTCCATTTTTCACTCAATGCATAGAATGTGATTAGAATTGCCCTGTATATTCTGAAAAGCATCTTCACGATGGTCATTTGAAATTGTTGAAGTTGTGTCTTTTGTGGTTTTATGCTTACGTACCTTTGAAATAATTAGAATGATCATGATTTTTTCGTACATTCTCAGCCATTCAGTTTTGAATTCTGCTTAGTTTCTGCGTTGATTACTCAATTGCCAATCCTATCCGTGGTAGCGGTTTTCATTGAGTGATGACGTCTACCGATTGAATAGTCAGTCAATTAGTCTTGAATCGACAACGACACCCAATCACGGGTCCACGAGCATGTCTGGGACAACGTCTATTCGTCAAGAACGGACAGAGTCGCATTATAATCTTCTGCTTGGCTGAGTGCGTATATAATATCGGTCAATTGGCTCAGACTAAATGAGCATTAACGCTAAATGATCTAATGTGGTCGTTACGGTTGAATTGATGATCGGGAACCGAAGATAATTATTATACATTGAGGGGCCTATCCCAACGAGGTCCCGTTGCATGGCTGGGCATTGATTGAATCGAATAGTATGAAAGTTTTGGCAGGAAGTTATAATAGAGGAATTATATCGAAAGAACAACTTCGACAAGAATCTACCGCCAAATAGATTCTTGCATTCGTTACGGAATCTGTCTTTGGCGTTGGTGCTCTCTTCATTATGATGGTTCTATGTTTGACGTAATTGTACTTATTATGCACATCATGGGAAAATAAATTCAAAGGTACGATAAAAAATATCTCCAGGAAAATTCATTTTATTCGCTAGACGAATTCACCCAATCCATTAAATTACTGCGTTGACTCATTATTTTCGTCATAACATTTTTTGTATTACTATTTTAACTTTAACTTTTTATTTATACTCCTTTATGTAATATTTAAATAAACTCTGTATCTGTAATTTCAAGTGCCAGTATTTTTTGTCTTGGATATCGTTTTATCTTGTGTATGTCCCAATAGTATTATTTATTTATTTTTATTTTCATACGACCTATCCTATGTCATACACATGATCTGTAAGGATTAATAAACGTATCTATCTATCTATCTATCTATCTATCTATCTATCTATCTATGGTCCATACGCCTGTTATGGACCACCAAATTTTGCGCCCAAAATACAAAGTAACCTGAACCTATATATTAACCAGGAAGATCTGACAACAATAGTCAGCCATCAAACGACGATGTAATTCCTTAAAGTTTCAGTTTAGCAACTTTAGTGTTCATACAGCGATGTAAATATAACTTTGTCTGATTCTTATAGTTAACTTTGTTGATTCAATTTTCAGTTTCAATAGTTTTACCTTATCCGCATAGAATATTGTCAAAGTTTTACGAGTGTTGTAGAAGTGGTTCAAATTGGGTGCATTGGTCAACTTGGTTGATTTCTTATATGCCTGATAACTCTTACGATATGGGAAAACTTACCTTAATGTTATAATGTGCCTTTTCTTTTCGATGATTCTTCCTCCAAAAATGCTTTAATCAAGTTATTGGATAAGCACATCTCATCTTTACGATAACGGCTTATTCGTGTAATCGTAACGTAAGGTAAGGTATTGGAAATGTATGGTTCACAAAAACGTGAGGTGGAATATATATTTCGCAAATGCTGGTATACGACACACGATTGACAGTTGTGTATTTGAAGTTACAGATAGTATATGCTCGGTTCTTTTCTCATTATTCTTATTGTTTTGGGCTTGGTAAATAGAGAAATGGATGGAAGTGGTTATTACAATTCACACCAGTCTACATTCAGAATACATCGTTTTTGAAAGCTCTCTGGTTGGCTTGAGGACAAAACGCAACGCAGAAAGTTAAAGGTTGAACAACTTTTGCGTTACCTCACGTTTCATACTTTACCTTGCGTTTTATCATAAATGTATCTAAACGATTCCATTAGTTGAAATTTCTTCCGTTCTTGCATTTCCTTACTTTACATTTATATGAACTGGGCTTAATAACATGTTTTTCGCGATCATTCGTCATTTCTTCTCATAACGCATGTCTGCTTCCTGTCCTTCCTTCCTTCCTTCCTTCCTTCCTTCGACCCTTCCTTCGTCCCTTCCTTCGTCCCTTCCCTATATCCTACCTTCCTTTCCGCCTCCTTTTCTTATTCCCTTCGTTTCCGCCCACTTCTCTTCCAGTCACTTCCTTCACATCCCCTTC
Source organism: Chrysolina americana (assembly GCA_958502065.1). Classification (NCBI taxonomy): domain Eukaryota; kingdom Metazoa; phylum Arthropoda; class Insecta; order Coleoptera; family Chrysomelidae; genus Chrysolina; species Chrysolina americana. The sequence continues at coordinate 14,467,082 of OY293413.1, forward strand.
TTCCCCTCCCTTTTGTTCTTTACTAGCTTTATTTGTGGTCTCGGAAGTTAGTAGAAAGAGTATTGCGATTTCAATTAGATATATATTTTATCTCGTTACTTCCCATTCCTCACAAATTCAATATCAGTTCGATATTTTAGAAAACTTCCCTTCCTCATGTCGTCTTTTTCCCTCATTCTCTTTCCATCTATTCTTCCTTTATTTCTATCGTTTCCCTCTTCCCTCTTGTTCAGAGCACTCGTATTAGCGGACTGAACTGTAGAATATCTGCCTAGCAGAGTTTTTCTACAAGGCTGATACACCGACTCATTTAATCATGAAAAGTATTTGAATATTTTGTGAATTTATTGCATTTCGTTAAGTACACACAATTCCACATGGTAAATATTTAAATTCATATAGGTGAAATTATTTGCTGGACCTCAGAAAAACTACGAAAAAACCAGGTTTATCAGTTACTTTATGCGCATTTACCCCTACTCGTCCTCTAGTAGTTCATGGAGAACTTTCAACACCTAGATATAACAGCCACTTGATGGTTTCCAATTATTTTGATGTCTCGGGTAAGAGGACTTCCAAGGATGAAATATCGATAGAATTTTTCCGAGAGCTTCTTGATTTGTTCTTTGATCGCAATGCGACCGTCCGTATATACCTGTTACTATCCGTGACTATACGGATTCTCCTGTTTCACATTCCCCATTTGTTACCTAGGAAGGATGGACAAACATTAATCATCGCTTTCTGTGATGCATTGTGAAGTTTTTATAGCTCGTTTTTCTTCAAGTTTCCATTTTTTAACTGTGCTTTGTTCCTATTCACTATGAGGCAAAAGTATGAACGGGACCAAGCTAACATTTTCCAAAGAAGTAAAATAATTGGGAGCTTTAATCGACTAAATCTTGGGAACCGCAAGAGCAGTATTCACGTACCCTACTACAGCTCTAGAGGTAATGCCTAACCTTCCCCCCTTGGTAGGACCTCAATCAACTTCCAAGCAGAAGTACATGCTATAGAGATTTGTGCCGAGGAATGTCTTGAAAGGGGCACCCGAAGGGCAAAATTATATATACAGATAGCCAAGCAGCCTTAAAACTCTGAAGTCATACACTTGTGAGTCTAAACTGACTTGGGACTGTGAAAAAACCCCGAGACAACTGGCAGCAAACAATCAGGTAACCTTGATGTGGATGCCAGGTCACAGGGGCATCAAAGGCAATGAGGAAGCAGACTGCCTTGCCAACGAAGAGACAAATACACAACCTCCCGTCCCAGAATCCTTCTGTGGTCTCTCCAAATCGCACTTGAAAGGAAAATTTCGACGGTGGGAATTCGATGAAATGAAATCTTACTGGAATAGAGTTCCATGACAAAGACAAGCGAAAAGGCTAGTGAGGCTATCGCTATACAGCTTCTTGAGTTGGACAAATCATCACTGGGATATCATCCCAAAAAGAGGGCAAATCAGAAAGTGATCGTTGCCGCTACTGCATGCAAGAACTTCGCGGAAACTGCAGAACATCTGCTTTGCTAATGCCCAGTGCTCTTCTGCAAGAGGCTCAAATTCCTTGAAGGGATATTCTTAACGGCCTACGACATCAGAAACTTAGCTCCCTATAAATTTTGCATGTGAAGTCTCAGAATACCGGGTCTTGAATAGGTGAAGGGTCACGCACAAAGGACCTTACAGGTCAAGGTGCTCGTACAATCTACAATCTAAAAATCTTGTAATTGTGCTCCTGTTACCTATGCCGTTGACACTGGAACAGCTCAGTAGGGTTAGTTCACATATGCTTCAATTGTACCAATATTGAGACGTTGCTATTTCGTTCTTTGAAAAAATTTATGACTCTTTTCTTCCTAAAGACATATTCTTGTTGAATGATAATGCATACCCAGGAAACGGTAAATGGGAAAAATAAACAGAAAGTTGAAAAATCTTCATTTATTTTTTTGTTGTATAACCCATATACAATCGTTCGATATAAATTATTGATATTATTCCAATATAGCATTCTGGATACATTCAGAGTATTTTCATCATTTGTTAGATTTTATGATTTTATTCCAGAATCTAAAGTCCTGCAACCTTTGGTACATTGAAGTATTATATACTAATAATCATTCTTTGCCACGAACATTCGTAGATACCCAAAGAAAACGTCTGTACAGGTAGGGGGTGTATATTGTTATTATTTGTCGTGGCACTCCGGGTCGACTCGCTGATTTACGATTCAGCTATAGGAAAAGTCAAAAAACCTACAGCACAACCTGGTGGTCGGTGCTTATTCCAAGAAAACATTAGATTTTGGGGTCGGCTTCCGGACAACTCACATCACACTTGGTTTTGAAGAAGGCATGTGGCCGCCTATCAATACAATGCTAGCTGAAATTACAGCAGCTGATACCTATGTCTCTGAGCAGCCAGTATTCAAACACATATAAGTACAGATTGGCCCATTGAAAAAAAAGGAACTCTTACCCAATGAATTGAATATTTGAAAAAACTGTCAAACTATTTTCATATATTATTGAAGGTCTTGTTCTAAATGATTTTTCATATTTCGGAAAATTTTGGCATTTGTCAGAAATACGCTGTGTCGAATCTTTCCGGTTCCTTTTTCTAAAATATAATGTTCTGCTGGTTGATTCTCATTCAACTTTCCTTCTCGGTTCAACGAACTGTACCAGCATTTTACCTACTGTATATTGTTCAACTGGCAGTAAATTGGACACTAGTTTTACTTTTCATTGGATTTAACGCCTACCCGATATGAGAACATGTCTGATGATGCAATGAAACAGGAAAACAAAGCCCAAAATTAGTGGAAACATCGATGTAGTCTAGAATAATTGTTGCTTCTTATTAAAAAACAAGAATCATCAACTAATGTTTTACTTGCTTTCGAAATATTAGGGGTTGTCACAGCTCATTTGAATTTCATTGCAATCCTCATTTTTCGATCAATTGTTCCTTACGAATCAAGAATCCTCCTGTTTCGTTTTGAATTTGTATGGACCAGTATCTATAATATATATTTAAAACGCCAGATGAGAATTATGCATTAATTGCCATACTTAGACTATTGGAAGCATGTGCTTCACGTCCTTCGATATTAGGGGTTTCATTTTCTACACTCCACGATTCGGGTTGATCAGATGCAAAACATATATAAACGATGGTAGCTAGCACGTAGATACCGCATGCTATGTAAAAGACTATTCTCCACTGATCTGCGTCTGTCTGAAAAAAAAAGTTCATGATGCCTCAACATGACTGGGTGATTAAAGAGTCTAAATTACAAATATAAATAGTGTAATGTTGTAATTTTTCATAGTAATGCTCATCTTCAGTTGAAATAAGCAGTTGATCAAAATGACATTGGGAAACGTCAAAAAGTAAAATCCATCGAATATGCCAACCTACTAATATTAAGGAGATATGGTTGGTGACCATTAAATAGGATCCATTAGATCTATATCAGATATGAAAACTTTCATTATTTGAATTTGTTATAAGCGATCAGAATCACAAGAAACTCTCCCGATGAAAGTAAAATGCAACGTTTCACTTTGTAAAGTCTGCTTTTCTGGCCACCCGTCAGTTAGTTCATACCATGAGTGACCCCGTAGCAGGTGGCTATTCTCACGTTAAATGGAAGTGGCGCCCTACGACGCTAAAGAGACATGTAACGACGAAAGAGCATCACAACTTCCAGGCGAATGGTACTCGAGGAGACACCATCGTACAATTCAGAAACTCTGGCAATTACATTGGTACCAAACGCGTTTTGGAAGCTATGTTCGTTTCATTCAAACAATTCCTTGCAATGAAGACCCAGTAAATCAATTAGATCGAAGTGAATTTGAAGATAAGTTGAGTGGAGTATAGGTATTGGTTTGTGTGTGGGCGCTAGAACTAATTACAAGTGGTAAAACTGACTTTGTACTCACCTCATCTTTAACAATGTATCCCGCTATAATAGGACTAATAATACCTGGAATGCTTCCTATCGTATTAGCGAATCCAAGAACAACTGCTGCATATCTTCTAGCAATATCCAGCATATTCACACTGAAAAATAGGATATTACGAATAAGGGGACTGACAAACACGATTCAATTCCAAGAAATAAAAGAATACTCTGATCCTATGGTATACAAGCAATTGGCGAGTGGAATTCAGAAAACTTTATATACATCAGGTTTGATGATTTTGTGAAAAAATATGTTGAATCAAAGAATGAAGAAACACAACTTTGCGCTGGATAGAATGTTCCCTAAATTAGGAGAAATTTACAGGTGGATTTCAGGTATGAGCCAGGTACTTCATGGGGATTTGGTTCGATATTTTGAATATGTAAATTAAATGCAAAAACCGCTTCAGGAAGTTGGCTCATTTTTTTGGAGAATGTGTCAAAGAGATTATATTTACTTCAGTACCTGTATCTAATTTTAATTCACTGGACACATTGTAAACTTCCACCTGCTTTTTCCAGATTTCGTTCTTCTACACCGTTGACTTCTTTAATATTATCTATTACCAAGTTTCCATTGTAATCCTCTTCGTCCTATTTCTCTGACACTCCTGTTCGTATAGCATACGGGAAATGATAAATTCTTTCATTTTGAGCATACTTTCCCCTTTGCGGGACATTTAGCAAATTCATGCACAATTTTACATCATCGGCATTGCGGTTTCTTACTTTTTAAAGGTTCGTCTTTGCCATTTTATTCTCTACTCCCTCCTATTGGCCTCCTTTATTTTGTGTACTTCCATCTTACTACAGCTACCCACTGACATCTGATTCTTCATCAACTCTACAAATGTCTATGCAAGAGCTGAGGGTTAGTGATCTTTGTTTTCATACCACAAACAATTCTGTTTCTCATAAGCGACTCCTGAAGTTAACCAAATAGACAGAGTTGTTTTATAGAATGAACATGAGAAATCACAAAACGGGTGTACTGTCAATTTTTATTTGGTGCGTAATACTGTGAAAGTTTATCTATAATCACTATGAGTGTATCCTCGGTTTTATTGAAGTTCAGATGTATAGAAACGTAGCTCTTCGTTCTTTAAAACTTTCAAGACTCATCCCTGTAGCTATCGAATGAAGTTCTATCTGTTGTTTTAATTTGGTCTCAGCTTTTTCGTCTGCTTCAAAACTTCTGAGTAGACGAAGTGACGCACGCTTTGCCTATTTCAGTTTTCAAGCTGCCACCATGTTGTATAGTTATCTATTAAGTATAAATTATTGATGATGAACAAAAAATTTGTCGTTATAGAAATTGAATTCTCAACATCAACCTGACATAATGAAAATGAATCGACATGTGTGTTTCTGACACTCAGAGATGTCCCAGAACACAGAACACTCCGAGTGACATGAAATATGACAATGACAATGACATGTCAACAGGCTGGTTGTGCAGCCCCTCATAAGTGCAAAAAACGCTTCATTACATATTCAATTAATATATACTGAGTATCATGCCCTTGAGTATTATATTGAGTGTCGAGCCATTTAGTATCATACGTTTCGCATGATATCCATACAGGGTTCACACAAATTGAATATATTTCTGACCTCTTTGAACCGGAGTTCAATTCATATTATAGCTTTGAAATATTCGCCTATTTCATTAAATAACTGTTGGGGGACTGAATGCTTTATGATTTCGGGAACCATTCTCAACCACCGTCCACGAGGCACCATGAATTTTTTTTGTTACGAAACTTGAATCTAACTATTCGACGAAGGTCAGCTAAAGTCAAGAGAAAAATCTGTTCAGCCTGGGAGTTGCTATGATCAAAACTAAAGTATATATCCAGCTAATCCCAAGAAGTACTGTGACTATTCTGTCGGCGTCAATATGAAGCCAGAATCATACTTGTGCAATGTTTCTAATTGCAGAGAGCTCTGTTGACTAGTTTCATGGTTGCTGTCTCTCATCATTGCAAGGGTAGGTCGAATTATTACACCACGGGGTATAGGCCACTTAGTCAATATAGGATAGTATTATATCTAGTATAAATACATATTAAGTATATTCACCTGAATCCGCTCAAAGGTGCGCCTCCAAAGCCTACGGCAATAATGACAAAAATGGTCGATTCCAGAGGGGATGCAAAAAAAGCTGCCAGTAACAAAAATACTGCTTGGCCTGTGAATCCCATTACAGTAAACAGTTTCCGTACTTGGACTACAGTGAGCTTTTTTTGGGATATCAACCAATCGGCGAATTGTCCACAAAGTGGGGTTGCTATGGCCATTGATAAATATGGCAAAGCAGAAGTGATACCCGTGGCATTCAGATCGAAACCTAGTACTCCTGGAATAATAAAATTATTTTAGAAATGTTAACTTTATGACCAAATAATCAGCCATCTGGTGTGTGTGCAACTCAATAACTGGAAGAATGCTGGAAATTTAATGCAAGCGGCCAGTGCTCACCCTGCAGGACCGGGGAAAAAATAACATGTTTATAACAAATGGGTATTAAAGGATTTGAAACAATTTCCTTCTTTCTTTCAGTGATAAAGTGGCGGAACCCAATCCAATCAAGATATGATTGGTTTAAATAAACCCACACAATTGGTTAGAGATATGGCCTCTTCAATTTTTCCCATTAAATTTTGATTGCCATTTCTACCGTTCACTTCAGAATAATTTTTTAAGATTTATAATATAATTGTTCCATAAATCAAAAGACCTTTCAATATTTTGTGTGTCTCACCCAAGAAACTAAAACTACCAGAGTTCTTGATTTCTCTTTGGGAAGTTGCAGTCATATAACATTTGGAATTCCAATAGTGTTTGAATTTTTTTTAAATTGCGTGAAGAAAAAAAATTCTTGGTCTGCATATTTGTTACTAGCATCATATAATACTCATTCTAATTACAAGAGGAACAATAACCTACCTTTCATGTACTTTGGTAATTCAGTCATGAGTGTGAAAGTACCCCAGTTTTCAGCAAATAGTGCCGAAACAATTGCCCATACAGGTACAGAAGTGACAAGTTTGCACCACGGTACATTTCTGAAAGCTACTTGTTTTTCGGCTTTGCTCAAAGATTCTTTTATATACTTCAGTTCTGATGTACTTATTCTTGGATCTTTGTCTGGTGAGTCTGCTACTACCACCATCCATATTAGCAACCATATAATACCTACAGCTCCTGAAATTAATTACGAAGTATATCAGTGGATATATTAGACTGGTTATACCTACAGCTCCTGAAATTAATTACGAAGTATTACAGTGGATATATTAGACTGGTTATAATAAATACACTGCGTGAAATAGGGGCAATTCTGCCTGATTCTCATTTATTAGGAAGAAAATATTTATTAAGTTACCATGTACGTCGAAGATAATATTTAAAGAAAATTATGAACCTCACTCAAGATTCATTTCATTCATTAATTTTTTTATAAAATTCAATAATGTCATTGAATACGGTTGTTTTGTTTGCTAGAAAACATTCTCCAAAATCAGCATCCCTTTTCAACACAGTGATAAATAATTAAAACCAGCTCCTACTAGCTAACACTACCCGACTTCCCCATAGATCTTGATTCTTTTATGTGAATGTTGTCTTAGTAACATATTGTAGACGTTTGTTAAGGAACGTCAAAAATTATTTATTCATTGTTGTATAATCGGAAATTATACCATTCGGGCCAAATACTGTTATTTTTTTTACCGAAAACCAATATTTAGGTGATCAATATACTCTTCGTTGAACAAATTTTGAATATGAGACAAAAAAACGCATTTTGATCTTAGTGGGTTAGGTTGACCCACCGCTGCCCTAATGAACGCCTCTTGGAAAAATATTTGAAGGCAAAGTAGTAGGGCGTAATGAGGAACAATTTTGTCTGGCTAGGTCTCCGGATTCATCCCCTCTTGATTTTTTTTTGGGGTTACTTGAAGCAGAAAGATTTCAAACAAATACCTTTTCGTAATGTTGATTGTATTTTAGACCCATTAGTGCCAGGAACTCCATTATATATGTGTCAGGACAAACAATTGTCTATATTGAACGCGATGGAAGGCACACAGAAATGTAATATGAAATTTTCAGTTTTTGAATTTTTTCAAAATAATTTTCACATCATAAATTTTTCGTAAAAAAATTGACTCTTACATTAATGTATATTTTAGCCACAAGCTACCTATTCAAAGAGAGATGATTTCTGAAATTACCTCATACTGTGTCAAAAACAAATAAAAATAGAACATCTGTAATGGCGCTAAAGAAAATGTGCCTGGAATAAAGCATCAACAGAACGATGTAAGATGCGTTGAGCCCAATTTGGCAACAAGTGATGCAATTTACGAAAAATAAGCCAAAAATCAAAATCATCTTATACAGCTGACATTGCATATAGGCTAATAATTGCACTCAGAAAAGCTTTTTTTGATAACTTTTATATTGATTATTTTTTTGGGTTACTCAAGGGGTGTATTATAATGAAATTGCTTTTATTTTAATATTTTGCCTTTTCATACCTAAGTGCTACAAGTAAATGTACTTTCTTACCGGAAACGTAAAAGATGCTTTCCCAGCCAATCGTTGAAGCGAGCAGAGAACACACCGGCATTGATATGAGAGCTCCAATATAACTTCCACAGAATGCAATGGTTACCAAGCCACTCGCTTCCGACGGGGGAGCCCATTTTGCCCAAACAGCATGCATGGCAGGGAATGATGCACCCTACAAAACATCTCGTTGAATTGGAATGTATCATTTTTGGAGTCAATCTCTCAGGGATTGAAAAAAATATTTATGACCATACTAGAGAATACCCACCTTCTTTGGTAATTACAAAGTTTGAAGAATCTCGATATATGTGTCTATATCCACCCAACATGACTTCTTGAAAAGTTACACCTACTCGGAATATTTCAGTATTTTAAATATGAGATGTATAAGTGGTTTCGACCCAAAAATCTTCGACCCTCTCCTCAGCCTTATCCAATATCGGTCGCGGCAATGGTGTAGGGAGTTATTTTATAGAGACCTTTTCATCTTCATCAGTGATTCACACATTTTTACAGCAGGGAGTATTTTAAAGCATTCATATAAACTCTGTGGACTTTTTATAGAATGGTCAAATGAGATAATTTGTTATTTGTTGATTAAAGTGTACCATTAGCTGTTAATGATATATTTGAGAATACTTCTACATCAGTCACTCAGACTAAAGCAACCAGATATGACGAAAATGCAGTAACGATAGTGTTACCATCATAGGATTTTTTTTATTGATTACTTCGTTCCACGCAGTAACGGCTACATCCATCAGTTTACAACCTTGTGAAGAATTAAATCACGAGTACCTCATTTCCTTTCCTCAGTCTTTGAAGCTTCCTAACATTTTGCTTCCTAATTTTTTTATATTTCATTCAAGACTTTGACAGAGTCTTGGGCTTCTCTCATATCAAGTTGACACACAGATGATACCAGTAATAATGATTAATGACTCGAATTGAAAGAATAGAAACGTTGGATGATTCAGTCAACTGTAATAAATGTTGAATTTGAATAAAAGTTGATACACTTCATCAGAAGGTACACAGAGTGAGATAGTACGTCCGCTAGCTAGCAACTATTTTCAGTCATACAGGCGAACCAAGAAAAATGTAGATTATGATGAGGTTTATTTTTTTTCAAGTAATGGTTCAATTAGCTCATTTTTTTTAACATTGAAGTTACCTCCACCAATTCCTTCAATATTATTGACGGCAAATAATAATAATAGCCGTCTTCTACCCGCACAGGCTATGCCTTTGGGTACACTCAGGGAGTATTATTATTATTATTATTATATTATATTATATCCCAACTACTTGAATGATATGAATATTTGGTCGATTACAATTCTATAGACAAAATATATGAAGTTGATGAATTCGAGTAAAAACGATAATTAAAAAAAGTTTTTCAATTAATTTTTCAGCTGTCGCTGGAGAACAGAAAATCTCTCGTTATAGTCTGTCACTCGACAGATATTGTAATATGTTGCGTAGGGTGTTAGATTGAGTATTGATACCTCTGATATATTTTTGAATTTTGATTGGCATTTTGAATGTTCAGTCATTCAGTCATTTTCATCTAATGTTGGGTTTATTGAGATTTGATTAGATTCAATTGATGGGTAAGATTTTTGGGATGTTTCAATATTTTTGAGTTATGTTTTTAATTTATGGTAACTTCAACCTCGGTATGACATCTTTCACTTACTACTAAGTACTTTTGAATGGTCAAATTCTAGAATGGGAAAAATGTATCTTACTGACCTCAAATATTCCTTCAACTATCCTCAAAGCTATCAACAAGTAGACGTTCAGATTGGCGGCCAATGGGGTAAGAAGCGTCCAAATTGCTGTCCCTCCTATTCCAATTCCAACCACATATTTTCCGCCAAATAATGTACCCATGACGCCTCCAAGTATTTGGGTAGTTATGTAGCCATAAAAAAAAGAACTCAAAATGTATCCTTGCGTAACCGAGTCCCATTCAAACTCCCTCGCCTACTCGGGAAATAACGAATGAGCATTTACATTTGCGATGTTTCATGCAGAGACAGAAGTAAAGAAAGAAATACTCTACTTCGAGAGTTATTTTTTACAAACTGTTTGAATTTTAAATCTGACATGTTTTCAAATAGTGATTAAGTTCGGTGAACTAGTCTAAGAAGACACAAACAAAAAACTATAATATTCAATCAGCCATATCGTCAAAACTCCTCAGATTACTCATTACACTATTTCGAATATAGGTCAGAATTTGAAAAAAATTAATATCTTGTTTGCTTCGGAGCTAAATCAAACAGCTGCTTTCTTCAAGTAGGTGTTTGACCTGTTCGCGTGTTTTGAACAAATTTCAAGTTACTCTAAATAGATGCACCATTTATTTGGATCGGTCGATGGTTATCAATTATTCTACTAATTTTTTTATTTCCAATGCCTACTTGACCAATACTCCCATCTATTTGGCTTCCTAGATGCACATCAGATGATTAATATTTTTTCAAATTGTGACGTCATGTCAAAAATAGATTATCGTCATATAGCAATTTTAAATGGAATAAAAAATTTGAGTAATAAATTTTATTTACAATTCAAATGGTGACTTCCTATGAGACCTGGAGCCGTATGTTTGAAATTTAACGCGTGCGATATCAATGTTATACCTCTCTTTATAATGTGCGGTGTTTGTATCGCTCTGTCACTTCAAACGCATGAAAATGATTTCACATGAACTAAAACATACGGTCCCAGGAGTTCTATTTTAGATTCGAATATCGACAATAACCCAAACAAAAAATCTCATTGCCTCCCCGTATAGTGACTGTATTTGTATAAAATTCCAATGAAATGGTGAATTCGTTCTCGTTTGTGTTTTCTTAATGTGTAGATAAATTATTGTCTAGGAATATAAAGTCAAAATGAGAAATCAGGAAGAAATAAGCAGATATTCCTTATACATGGTGGCCAATTAAAAACGAAAAACACATTTTCAGGAACTGCGTCAACGATATGGAAAAACGCTAAGGCCCGTCGATTTTTGATTGAAAGAGGACACTCGCAGCCTGTAGAGGAAGGCTATTATTATTATTTGCCGTGGCACTCCGAGGCGACTTACTGACTTTTGGTGGCGTTCAACAAGGCATGCGGTCGCCTATCGATCCGATTGGAAGTATTTGAAAAAATCTCTTGTAAATCGAAGGGCCTGAACGTTTTTCTGAAAAAGTATTTCAGCCAAGAAGACTTGATATTTTAAATTATGTGTTAGTGCATTATTACTTACTTGAATGATTGTACCATTTTCCAAAGTAACATTTTTCAATTCTGTCATAGCTACTATTGCAACACTCAAATTCACTCTCAAGGCATAACACATAAAGAAGCCACAAAACGCTAAATATGCTACAACATATCTCCGTAACTTCCAAAATTTCCACGGAGAATATGACTTCCTGTAAATTTTCCATAATGTTTTTATGATTTCGGAATATATTTAAGATTTCAGATTTTAAACAAAAAACGTGGAGCTCATGTAATACGTAATTGATGTAGGATGCATGAATAGTTCACCTGAGTCTCTAATAATTTTATTGGTCTGTTAATGATATGAACTGTTGTGTACTTGGTACTTACCATTATCTATTACATGCGCTCCACCACACTTGTAAAAATTTTTCGTCATTACTTTAAAAACCATGCTGGAATGTACAATGAGAATGAAATGACATATAGTGCATTCCATTTAAAACGAGCCACCCTGCATAACTGTTGGTATAATGATATTCAGAAGAAATAAAAAAACACGTCAACAATAGTATACAGGTAGACACATTTTGACATATTCACATTTGATCTAACTTTCCCTATCGCACCCCAAGAGCATGTCACCAATTTTTTTTAAATGACTCACTCCATATTGTTTCGAATTATCAGATGCTCCATGATAAGCAGATTTCAACAGAGTATAAAACATTTGGTCTGAAGTTAATGGTTCGGGAGCTACAAAACGAGCCACCCTGAATAACTTTTTTAACAATGATTTGCAGTAGGTAAAATTAAAAAAACTACTATTATACAGGAGGTCACATTTTTAAATATTCGTTCTAGAGACAAATATGGAAGCAATGAATCAGAAAAATATTTTTAAATAAATTCTTGAATCAAAATTTGATGACTTGACAATGAGAAGAAACAAATTTTCTATAGTAAACGTTCATCAATCTCATTCTCATTATTTTTATCTCATACACTTCAGACTTCAAATGACCCCATAGAAAGAAATCTGAAGGAGTGAGATCCGGTGACCTTGGTGGCCATTCTGTATGACCTCTTCAGCCAATCCGGCGACCAGGAAAATGATCATTCAAAAATTGTCGCAATGGAGCTTCATAATGAGGAGGTGCACCATTCTGCTGAAAAAATTTTTCGTTTTTGACTAAATTCATATCGTCCTCAATTGCCCTATTGATGAACGGTATTATTAGATTCTTCAGTATATCCAAATATTTCTCACCAGTCAAATTATCATCAACAAAAAAATGGTCCTATGATGTGGTCACATAAAATTCCTGCTCAAACATTCAGTTTTTGAGGTCGTTGGGTATGAACTTGACGGTATAAATGAGGATTCGTATCACTCCAATATCGACAATTTTACTGATTCACCTCTCCATTCAAACTAAACGTACTTTCATCCGAAAAACAAATTTTAATCAAGCAATTCTGATGCAAGTTGATCCGTTCAGTGAAACTTTCACTAAACTCGATACGTCTATCAATATCATCTTCGTTCAATTCATGAACTAAACTACTCAACACTAATTTCGTCGCACCCCAAAATTTTGACCCTATTTAAATCTGAATAACTTTTTTCTGCATTGAACAATTTAAATTCTGTACACACTGTTCGCTAGCCCAGTCCTTCAGCTATAATCTCGTACTCCTTCAAAACATAAGGTTCTTCACATAAAATCGATACAGGATATTATCTGAAACTGTGCAAAATTTCTGAATCTTCAAAAGGATTCCAAATTAAGAAATTTTTTTTTTCAAATTTGACAACAATGGCATGAAGATGAACTCACCACCGCAAGAGATTTTCCGAATTGTCTTATTATCTCTTTTGTTTACAGGGTGATATCAAAAAAATTTTTTGGTTTTGCAGTCATAACTTTTTTCCGATTTTCAAAACCCTTGATCTTCAATCTTCATCTTGAGTCCATTCCGATCTTCATATCTCTTCATCTAAATTTTCATCTTCAAAATGAGCTCAAGATTTTGAAAATCGGTTGACGAGGAAAAAAGTTATGACTGCAGAACCAAAAAGTAAATTTTTTGATATCACCCTGTAAACAAAAGAGATAATAAGACAATTCTAAAAATATCTTGAGGTAATGAGTTCATCTTCATGCCACTTCTGTCAAATTGAAAATTCAGAAATTTTGCACAGTTTCAGATAATACCCTGTAGCGATTTTATGCGAAGAACCTTATGTTTTGAAGAATGACGAGATTGTAGCTGAAAGACTGGGCTGGTGAATTCAAATTGTCCAATGCAGAAAAAAGTTATTCAGATTTTAATAGGGTCAAAATTTTGGGGAGCGATGAAATTATTGTTGTGTAGTTTAGTCTAATCTTATATGGATGAAATTTGTACTTATGAAGGATCCTGAAAACATTTGTATGACTGCTTCCTGATTCTCAAGATAACTTAGTAAGAGATTGCGTATTTTCCATTAGTCCAACGTGCCCTAAAACTGCAATAGTCATAGCTTCATCGTTGACAACTCCTGAACGGTTATACTTTTTATTGTTAACCGATCCAGTTTCCATCAATTTTTTCAATAATTCCGAAACGTATTTGTGTCGTACATTTCTTCCTGGATGATTATCTTCGAACAGACGGGCAGCAGCTCTAGCACTATTTCTATTCTGGTAGTACAAACTCACTATTTTAATCCGTTCTCGAAGCGTATAAACAAACCATTGCTTCTCAAGAATTCACAAATACAGAAACACCAATTGTAAATTCACCTGGTAGGTAATCGTTATGGTAGAAAGAGACAAATACAAAATGAAGAGAATATCGAATTGAAACTTAACTAGGCAAAATAAGACTTTTTTGAAGCATACTTAAAAAAAACACCTATGAAACCAAGGTAACAGATTTTACAGAAGTTCATTCAGGGTGGTTCGTTTTCAACTCAAATAATTTTTAGCTTTCAGACTATGAGCTTCAGATCATAATTGTATTATACTTTGTTGCAATCTGCTCATGATAGAGCATCTGATAATGCGAAACAATATAGGGTGATCCATTTAAAAAAAATGGTGACATGCTCTGGGGGTGCGATAGGGAAAGTAACAACAAATGATAATATGTCAAAATGTGTCCCCCTGTATACTATTGTTAACGTGTTTTTATTTTTCCTGAAAAACATTGTACCAAAAGTTATTCAGGGTGGCTCGTTTTCATCTTAAATAATTTGTAGCTCTCGATCCATTAGCTTCAGACCAGATGTTTTATACTTTGTTAAAATCTATTCATCATGGAGCATCTTATAATGCGAAAAGTATAGGGTGATCCATTAAAAAAAATTGGTGACATGCTCTTGAGGTACGATAGGGGAAGTAACATCAAATGTGAATATGTCAAAATGTGTCCCCCTGTATACTA